>OU015537.1:13362579-14782441 GCA_907165065.1 Caprimulgus europaeus
GCAAAGGACGGATTGCCAAGTTGAATGAGGCTATAAATGCGTGGGCAGTTGGAGAAAAGATCCAGCAGCAGCTTTCAAGCCTGGCTCCTTTTGCCTTTGAGCAGGCAGCGTTCGTTTGCAGTTTCAGAGCCCTACTGGGCTCTCTCGTCATTTTGGTTCCGGATGAATACAAATGCTCCTAGCAAGCCAGGCAAAGGACTGAGGCCCAAGTTGAATGGGGCTATAAATGTGATTGCAGATGGAGAAAAGATCCAGCACCAGTTTTCAAGCCTAGCTCCTTTTGCCTTTGAGCAGGCAGGGTTCGTTTGCAGTTTCAGAGCCCTACTGGGCTCTCTCGTCAGTTTGGTTCCCGGTGAATACAAATGTACCAGGAGTGCCAGGCAAAGGACTGAGACCGAAGTTGAATGGGGCTATAAATGTGATTACAGATGGAGAAAAGATCCAGCACCAGTTTTCAAGCCTAGCTCCTTTTGCCTTTGAGCAGGCAGGGTTCGTTTGCAGTTTCAGAGCCCTACTGGGCTCTCTCGGCATTTTGGTTCTTGAGGAATACAAATGCTTCTGGCAAGCCAGGCAAAGGACTGAGGCCCAAGTTGAATGGGGCTATAAATGTGATTGCAGATGGAGAAAAGATCCAGCAGCAATTTTCAAGCCTGGCTCCTTTTGCCTTTGAGCAGGCAGCGTTCGTTTGCAGTTTCAGAGCCCTACTGGGCTCTCTCGGCATTTTGGTTCCCGGTGAATACAAATGCTCCTGGCGAGCCAGGCAAAGGTTTGATTCCTAAGGTGAATGAGGCTATAAATGCACGAGCAGTTGGAGAAAAGATCCAGCAGCAGCTTTCAGTCCTGCCTTTGAGCAGGCAGCGTTCGTTTGCAGTTTCAGAGCCCTACTGGGCTCTCTCGGCAGTTTGGTTCCCGGTGAATACAAATGCTCCTGGCGAGCCAGGCAAAGGACTGAGGCCCAAGTTGAATGGGGCTATAAATGTGATTGCAGATGGAGAAAAGATCCAGCAGCAGCTTTCAAGCCTAGCTCCTTTTGCCTTTGAGCAGGCAGGGTTCGTTTGCAGTTTCAGAGCCCTACTGGGCTCTCTCGGCATTTTGGTTCCCGGTGAATACAAATGCTCCTAGCGAGCCAGGCAAAGGACTGAGGCCCAAGTTGAATGGGGCTATAAATGTGATTGCAGATGGAGAAAAGATCCAGCACCAGCTTTCAAGCCTAGCTCCTTTTGCCTTTGAGCAGGCAGCGTTCGTTTGCAGTTTCAGAGCCCTACTGGGCTCTCTGGGCATTTTGGTTCCCGGTGAATACAAATGGTCCTGGAAAGCCAGGCAAAGGACTGAGGCTCAAGTTGAATGAGGCTATAAATGTGATTGTAGATGGAGAAAAGATCCAGCACCAGCTTTCAAGCCTAGCTCCTTTTGCCTTTGAGCAGGCAGCGTTCGTTTGCAGTTTCAGAGCCCTACTGGGCTCTCTCGCATTTTGGTTCCCGGTGAATACAAATGCTCCTAGCAAGCCAGGCAAAGGACTGAGGCCAAACTTGAATGGGGCTATAAATGTGATTGCAGATGGAGAAAAGATCCAGCACCAGCTTTCAAGCCTAGCTCCTTTTGCCTTTGAGCAGGCAGGGTTCGTTTGCAGTTTCAGAGCCCTACTGGGATCTCTCGGCATTTTGGTTCCCGGTGAATACAAATGCTCCTAGCAAGCCAGGCAAAGGACTGAGGCCCAAGTTGAATGGGGCTATAAGTGCGTGGGCGGTTGGAGAAAAGATCCAGCACCAGCTTTCAAGCCTAGCTCCTTTTGCCTTTGAGCAGGCAGGGTTCGTTTGCAGTTTCAGAGCCCTACTGGGCTCTCTCGGCATTTTGGTTCCCGGTGAATACAAATGCTCCTAGCAAGCCAGGCAAAGGACTGATGCCCAAGTTGAATTGGGCTATAAATGTGATTGCAGATGGAGAAAAGATCCAGCACCAGTTTTCAAGCCTAGCTCCTTTTGCCTTTGAGCAGGCAGGGTTCGTTTGCAGTTTCAGAGCCCTACTGGGCTCTCTCGGCAGTTTGGTTCCCGGTGAATACAAATGCTCCTAGCAAGCCAGGCAAAGGACTGAGGCCCAAGTTGAATGGGGCTATAAATGTGATTTCAGATGGAGAAAAGATCCAGCACCAGCTTTCAAGCCTAGCTCCTTTTGCCTTTGAGCAGGCAGGGTTCGTTTGCAGTTTCAGAGCCCTACTGGGCTCTCTCGGCATTTTGGTTCCCGGTGAATACAAATGCTCCTAGCAAGCCAGGCAAAGGACTGAGGCCAAACTTTAATGGGGCTATAAATGTGATTTCAGATGGAGAAAAGATCCAGCACCAGTTTTCAAGCCTAGCTCCTTTTGCCTTTGAGCAGGCAGGGTTCGTTTGCAGTTTCAGAGCCCTACTGGGCTCTCTCGGCATTTTGGTTCCCGGTGAATACAAATGCTCCTAGCAAGCCAGGCAAAGGACTGAGGCCCAAGTCGAATGCTACTATAAATGTGATTTCAGATGGAGAAAAGATCCAGCACCAGTTTTCAAGCCTAGCTCCTTTTGCCTTTGAGCAGGCAGGGTTCGTTTGCAGTTTCAGAGCCCTACTGGGCTCTCCAGGCATTTTGGTTCCCGGTGAATACAAATGCTCCTAGCAAGCCAGGCAAAGGACTGAGGCCAAGTTGAATGGGGCTATCAATGTGATTTCAGATGGAGAAAAGATCCAGCACCAGTTTTCAAGCCTAGCTCCTTTTGCCTTTGAGCAGGCAGGGTTCGTTTGCAGTTTCAGAGCCCTACTGGGCTCTCTCGGCAGTTTGGTTCCCGGTGAATACAAATGCTCCTAGCAAGCCAGGCAAAGGACTGAGGCCCAAGTCGAATGCTACTATAAATGTGATTTCAGATGGAGAAAAGATCCAGCACCAGTTTTCAAGCCTAGCTCCTTTTGCCTTTGAGCAGGCAGGGTTCGTTTGCAGTTTCAGAGCCCTACTGGGCTCTCTCGGCAGTTTGGTTCCCGGTGAATACAAATGCTCCTAGCAAGCCAGGCAAAGGACTGAGGCCAAGTTGAATGGGGCTATAAATGTGTGGGCAGTTGGAGAAAAGATCCAGCACCAGCTTTCAAGCCTGGCTCCTTTTGCCTTTGAGCAGGCAGCGTTCGTTTGCAGTTTCAGAGCCCTACTGGGCTCTCTCGGCATTTTGGTTCCCGGTGAATACAAATGCTCCTGGCGAGCCAGGCAAAGGACTGAGGCCCAAGTTGAATGGGGCTATAAATGTGATTGCAGATGGAGAAAAGATCCAGCAGCAGCTTTCAAGCCTAGCTCCTTTTGCCTTTGAGCAGGCAGCGTTCATTTGCAGTTTCAGAGCCCTACTGGGCTCTCTCGTCAGTTTGGTTCCCGGTGAATACAAATGCTCCTGGCGAGCCAGGCAAAGGACGGAGGCCCAAGTTGAATGGGGCTATAAATGTGTTGGCAGATGGAGAAAAGATCCAGCAGCAGCTTTCAAGCCTAGCTCCTTTTGCCTTTGAGCAGGCAGCGTTCGTTTGCAGTTTCAGAGCCCTACTGGGCTCTCTCGGCAGTTTGGTTCCCGGTGAATACAAATGCTCCTAGCAAGCCAGGCAAAGGACTGAGGCCCAAGTCGAATGGGGCTATAAATGTGATTTCAGATGGAGAAAAGATCCAGCACCAGTTTTCAAGCCTAGCTCCTTTTGCCTTTGAGCAGGCAGGGTTCGTTTGCAGTTTCAGAGCCCTACTGGGCTCTCTCGGCAGTTTGGTTCCCGGTGAATACAAATGCTCCTAGCAAGCCAGGCAAAGGACTGAGGCCCAAGTCGAATGCTACTATAAATGTGATTTCAGATGGAGAAAAGATCCAGCACCAGTTTTCAAGCCTAGCTCCTTTTGCCTTTGAGCAGGCAGGGTTCGTTTGCAGTTTCAGAGCCCTACTGGGCTCTCTCGGCAGTTTGGTTCCCGGTGAATACAAATGCTCCTAGCAAGCCAGGCAAAGGACTGAGGCCCAAGTCGAATGCTACTATAAATGTGATTTCAGATGGAGAAAAGATCCAGCAGCAGCTTTCAGGCCTGGCTCCTTTTCCCTTTGAGCAGGCAGCGTTCGTTTGCAGTTTCAGAGCCCTACTGGGCTCTCTCGGCATTTTGGTTCCCGGTGAATACAAATGGTCCTGGCGAGCCAGGCAAAGGACTGAGGCCCAAGATGAATGGGACTATAAATGTGATTGCAGATGGAGAAAAGATCCAGCATCAGCTTTCAAGCCTGGCTCCTTTTGCCTTTGAGCAGGCAGCGTTCGTTTGCAGTTTCAGAGCCCTACTGGGCTCTCTCGGCATTTTGGTTCCCGGTGAATACAAATGGCCCTGGAGACCCAGGCAAAGGACTGAGGCCCAAGTTGAATGGGGCTATAAATGTGATTGCAGATGGAGAAAAGATCCAGCAGCAGCTTTCAAGCCTGGCTCCTTTTGCCTTTGAGCAGGCAGCATTCGTTTGCAGTTTCAGAGCCCTACTGGGCTCTCTAGGCATTTTGGTTCGCGGTGAATACAAATGCTCCTGGCGAGCCAGGCAAAGGACTGAGGCCCAAGTTGAATTTGGTTATAAATGTGATTTCAGATGGAGAAAAGATCCAGCACCAGTTTTCAAGCCTAGCTCCTTTTGCCTTTGAGCAGGCAGGGTTCGTTTGCAGTTTCAGAGCCCTACTGGGCTCTCTCGGCAGTTTGGTTCCCGGTGAATACAAATGCTCCTAGCAAGCCAGGCAAAGGACTGAGGCCCAAGTTGAATGCTACGATAAATGTGATTTCAGATGGAGAAAAGATCCAGCACCAGTTTTCAAGCCTAGCTCCTTTTGCCTTTGAGCAGGCAGGGTTCGTTTGCAGTTTCAGAGCCCTACTGGGCTCTCTCGGCAGTTTGGTTCCCGGTGAATACAAATGATCCTAGCAAGCCAGGCAAAGGACTGAGGCCCAAGTCGAATGAGGCTATAAATGTGATTTCAGATGGAGAAAAGATCCAGCACCAGTTTTCAAGCCTAGCTCCTTTTGCCTTTGAGCAGGCAGGGTTCGTTTGCAGTTTCAGAGCCCTACTGGGCTCTCTGGGCATTTTGGTTCCCGGTGAATACAAATGCTCCTGGCGAGCCAGCCAAAATACTGAGGCCCAACTTGAATGGGGCTATAAATGTGATTCCAGATGGAGAAAAGATACAGAAGCATCTTTCAAGCCTGGCTCCTTTTGCCTTTGAGCAGGCAGCATTCGTTTGCAGTTTCAGAGCTCTTCTGGGCTCATTCACCATTTTGGTTCCCGGTGAATACAAATGCTCCTGGCGAGCCAGGCAAAGGACTGAGGCCCAAGTTGAATGGGGCTATAAATGAGTGGGAAGTTGGAGAAAAGATCCAGGAGCAGCTTTCAAGCCTGGCTCCTTTTGCCTTTGAGCAGGCAGCGTTCGTTCGCAGTTTCAGAGCCCTACTGGGCTCTCTCGGCATTTTGGTTCCCGGTGAATACAAATGCTCCTGGCGAGCCAGGCAAAGGACTGAGGCCCAAGTTGATTTGGGCTATAAATGTGTGGGCAGTTGGAGAAAAGATTCAGCAGCAGCTTTCAAGCCTGGCTCCTTTTGCCTTTGAGCAGGCAGGGTTCGTTTGCAGTTTCAGAGCCCTACTGGGCTCTCTCGGCATTTTGGTTCCCGGTGAATACAAATCATCTTGGCGAGCCAGGCAAAGGACTGAGGCCCAAGTTGAATGGGGCTATAAATGTGATTGCAGATGGAGAAAAGATCCAGCACCAGCTTTCAAGCCTAGCTCCTTTTGCCTTTGAGCAGGCAGGGTTCGTTTGCAGTTTCAGAGCCCTACTGGGCTCTCTCGGCATTTTGGTTCCCGGTGAATACAAATGCTCCTGGCGGGGCAGGCAAAGGACTGAGGCCCAAGTTGAATCGGGCTATAAATGTGATTTCAGATGGAGAAAAGATCCAGCACCAGCTTTCAAGCCTAGCTCCTTTTGCCTTTGAGCAGGCAGCGCTCGTTTGCAGTTTCAGAGCCCTACTGGGCTCTCTCGGCATTTTGGATTCCGGTGAATACAAATGCTCCTGGAGAGCCAGGCAAAGGACTGAGGCCCAAGTTGAATGGGGCTATAAATGCGTGGGCAGTTGGAGAAAAGATCCAGCACCAGCTTTCAAGCCTGGCTCCTTTTGCCTTTGAGCAGGCAGCGTTCGTTTGCAGTTTCAGAGCCCTACTGGGCTCTCTCGGCATTTTGGTTCTCGGTGAATAGAAATGCTCCTGGCAAGCCAGGCAAAGGACTGAGACCCAAGTTGAATGGGGCTATAAATGTGATTGCAGATGGAGAAAAGATCCAGCACCAGCTTTCAAGCCTGGCTCCTTTTGCCTTTGAGCAGGCAGCGTTCATTTGCAGTTTCAGAGCCCTACTGGGCTCTCTCGGCATTTTGGTGTCTGGTGAATACAAATGCTCCTGGCGGGACAGGCAAAGGAAGAATTCCAAAGTTGAATGAGGCTATAAATGCGTGGGCAGTTGGAGAAAAGATCCAGCACCAGCTTTCAGGCCTGGCTCCTTTTGCCTTTGAGCAGGCAGCGTTCGTTTGCAGTTTCTGAGCCCTACTAGTCTCTCTCGCCATTTTGGTTCCCGGTGAATACAAATGCTCCTGGCGAGCCAGGCAAAGGACTGAAGCCCAAGTTGAATGGGGTTATAAATGTGATTACAGATGCAGAAAAGATCCAGAAGCAGCTTCCAATCCTAGCTCCTTTTGCCTTTGAGCAGGCAGTGTTCGTTTGCAATTTCAAGACTGTTATATATCTGGGTTTTGAAATTTCTAAAGGGTAGCGACAATTGGGAAAATCTTGAAAAGGAACTATTTGCAGTATACCTGAGCCGAAAAATATCCATGAACTCAGAGCGTTCCTGAGAATGGCTGGGTGGTGTCGCCTTTGGATTATGAGTTATGGACTGGTAGCTAAGTCTTTGTATGAGGCCCAAAAGAACTCTCCCTTTTTATGGGGCCCGCAAAAGCAAAAGGCTTTCATTGAGTTAAAACGTGCTTTAATGTCTGCATCTGCCCTACAACTTCCAGATCTAACCAAGGATTTTCAGTTGTTTGTGCACGAGAGACAATGCCTTGCATTAGGTGTGTTAACCCAGAAGATGGGAAGCTGGAAATGACCAGTCGGATACTTCTCCAAACAACTGGCCTCAGTGAGGGTGGCCGAACTGCCTTCGGGCAGTGGCAGCAACAGTACTGCTCATACAAGAGGCTCGGAAATTGTTTTTGGGAAGGACAATAATAGTCTAAGTCCCACACATGGTGATAACTGTTTTAGAGCAGAAGCGGGGACATTAGCTATCCCTGAGCCAAATGATAAAGTACCAGGTAGTATTGACTGAACAAGATGATGTGATTCTAAAAACAACTAACCTGGTAAATCCTGCAGTGTTTTTAAGTTCTACACAGGAAGAAGGACAACTGGAACATGATTGCTTGGCTACTATCGAGTACGTTTATTCCAGTCGTGAAGATTTGAAGGATGTACCACTGGAGCGACCAGACTGGGAATTGTATACAAATGGCAGCAGCTTCATGGAGCAAGGAGTCCGATATACTGGATATGCGGTAACAACAGACACCACAGCTATAGAAGCCAGAGCATTGGCAAGCACCACATCAGCCCAGAAAGCAGAACTTATTGCTTTGATTCGAGCCCTAGAACTAAGTGAAAAGAAGAAAGTAAATATCTGGACAGACTCTAAATATGCCTTTGAGGTAGTGCATGACCATGGGGCTCTGTGAAAAGAAAGAGGATTATTGTTCTCTCAAGGATCAAACATTAAGCATCAAAATAAAATTTTACAATTATTGCAAGCAGTTCAGAAACCAGAACAAGTAGCAGTCATGCACTGTAAAGCACACCAAATTGGAAACACAAAAGAAATTGCTGGAAATAATCTGGCTGATAAAACAGCCAGGAAAGTAGCAAAAGAGCAAGCATTACACATGGCATTAATTCCTTCCCCAACAGTAACCCTTCCTAGGGAAAAACCAAAATATTCAGAGAAAGATGATAAGTTAGGCCAGTTATTAAATGCTAAGAAAAACCTAGCTGGATGGTGGGTTTCTTTACAGAAACAGGTAGTGTCAGTTAAAATGCTAGGATTAGCTAAAATGATAGCTGCAAAATGTGAGGTATGTTTGAAAAATAATCCAGTAATCAATAAAAGAGCCCAATTGGGTAAGTTAAAATCTGGTACAGAACCTAGAGATTATTGGCAGGTAGATTTCTCGGAGTTACCTAGACAAAATGGGTACCGATACATTCTGGTGGGGGTTGACACTTTTACAGGATGGCCAGAAGCCCTTCCCTGTCGCACCACACAAGCAAAAGAAGTAGTAAAGTGGTTACTACAAGAAATAATTCCAAGATTTGGGGTCCCTATTGGAATTTCTTCTGACAGAGGTCCACACTTTGTTGCTGAAGTAGTCCAAAGTGTTAGTAAAACATTGGGTATTGCCTGGGATTTACATGCATCCTGGAGGCCACAATCCAGTGGAAAAGTAGAAAGAATGAATCAGACTTTAAAAAGAGAAATAAGTAAAATTTGTCAGGAAACTAATTTAAAATGACCTCAAGCACTTCCATTGGCATTACTACGAATTAGAGTTCAGCCAAAGAGTGGAACCTCAATCAGTCCTTATGAATTACTGTATGGAAAACCTTATGAGTCCCCAGAACCAAATCCAGGTATGCATGTAAAAGGAAAACAAGATGTATATAACTATTTGCTTTCTCTAGGGAAAACTTTGGCTGCAATTCGGAGTGCAGTAATTTGGAACAGACCTTTATCTCTGGACAATCTGGTCCATGATTTCCAACCAGGAGTTTATGTCTATGTGAAGACGTGGACTTCTGAACCTCTGCAGGAGCACTGGAAAGGACCTTTCCAGATACTGTTAACCACCTTTACAGCTATCAAGATTGCAGAATCAGAAACTTGGATACATTATACTCGGGTGAAGAAAGTACCTACTTCATGGAAGATTGTTAGCCGTGACCCAGAGACTTTAAAACAGACTCTGAAACATGTCTAACTTCTCATACCAGCTTTCAATTGTTCTTTGGATCTTAGTACTGGTGAATCCGTGGGCCGACTTGGTGAGTAGGAAAAAGAGACAAATAGAAACAGAACAAGTGATTGAAATTCCCAAACAAACACCTGAGGAAAATTTGATATTAGGATTGATTAAAGGATTTGCTAATTTGCAGAATGTTACACAAATTACTGCTTGTTTACCAATACCAAGGACAGTAGGTGAATCTATTCCATGAGGAATCTTAACTATGAATTTGACCAATCTGGAACATAAAAATGAGACCACTCATTGTGAACAGAGACCAGTGACTCAATGGTATGAACAAGTGAAATATATTTAAAAAACCAAAGGAAGTCCCCAGGAAGTAAGGCTGAGTGTACAAAATTATTAAATTCAAATTTTGTAGACATTAGTGGTGGTTGGACAGGACTAGATTCAGGATATGGTTATGGATAGTGTTCTTATGATGAACCAATAAGGAGAAATGTGAGCCGCATGATAATGGAATTGAAATGTGAAAAGGATACTCAAACTCCACAAAAAGAGCAACCTACTTGGGGATCAATTGGGTCCATGACTGTATTTTCCCAGTTTCAATACATGGCAAAAGCCTCTTGGTATTTTAAGTGGGAAGGGTCACTTTATTCGGTTTGGCCAACAGTAGCAGATAGGAGAACTTCGTCATGAGAAAAGGAGAAATCAGTGTTGTGGTGGAAGTGTGAAAAGGTTTTTGATTGCAATACAGTAAGTAAAGTAATTCAGGAAATTCCCCCTTTAGCAGCTGCAATTAAATATGGGTGTTACTGACGAGGACTCAGGAATGATCTTCAATTGACGGTGGATTATGTGATCTCAAGAGGAACATTTTTAAGTTGCAGCAAATATACGATCCAGAGTACGGGACATCTAATTTGGGCATTAAGTGATGGAACCTGGACGACTCACTTACCAGTAGATGGTAAAGTGAAATAAATTACTTTAGGCATGCCAACATTATGCCCAATTTGGAAAAGATCACCCTTTAAGGGACCTTTAGAGAATTTGAACTTGAAACGAACCAAAAGATCTGAGACAGATGATATTTGGAACGAAACATCAACAGGGGTAAAAATTAGTTGGGCTTTTGAATCTCTTTTGAATCCTATAGCTTCCTATAGAAACAGAGAGTGGCTATATCATTTAACAGGTCAAGTAGAGAAGTTAGCAAATGTTACAAGGAAAGGGTTTAGGGACCTGAACATACAATTGCAGGCAACATCTAGAATGACCCTCCAAAAGAGAATGGCCTTAGATATACTTCTACTTAAAGAGCACGGAGTGTGTGGGTACCTAAAGGACAGGGTAGACCACTGCTGTATACACATTCCAAATGTTACCCAGGATGTAGAGCATGATCTGGATTTGTTAGGAAAAATTGAGAAAGAAACAGAATCAATTCGAGAAGACATGTCAGAAGATTGGATAGGAAAAATTTTCAAAGGATTGGGATGGAATTTAAGCTCTTGGATACAATCTTTGATTAAAACTCTGTTTCTGTTGCTAATTGTCTTTTTGATGATCATGCTGGTATACACCTGTTTGAAAAAACAGTTTACTAATAGAATTGCAGTTAATCGCATGATCATGAGAGAGTTACCCACTATTCCACCAGACTACCATTCACCATCAAAGTATGCTGAAACAAATCTTGGCTTCAAAAATGTTAATGACTAAATGCTATGCAGTAGAGATGAAAGTATTGAAATAATTTTTAACACTTTCAAAGGGGGGAGATGTTACTGATATGCTAGAATTAATTATTAGTTTATAGTTTATGAATAGTTTTGATTTTAATAATATAAGATTATAAGAAATATTTTAATGAAAAGTATGCTTGCACAGCAACCGAATGCTACTATGAAATCCCTGTACAGCCCTGCACCAAGGCCGAAGGGATTGGTTAAAATCATTTGGTAGGAACCGTAGCTTATGTAACAAGTACAAGTTGACCTGTAAACTGATTTATGATACTTATATAGAAAACTAGAAGAATACATGTAGCTGTCAAAATCTGGATTAATGAGAATGGGGAAACAATGGGAAGAGAAGCCTACTGTAATGGTTTATAGATGCCTGCCAAGAAACCGTGTCCTTAAGCAAAAGGTAATTCCGGCAGGGGGAGTTTGCCATCACCAATTGACGGATCGCCCACCCATTTGACATCCCAGACTCATTTCCAGATGATTCTAACAGTTATTGGGCAGTATCGGAAATAGGAGGAGAATATGTTAATGATTTCTTGGAAATAACATGTTTATGTATGACTACTTAATGAATACGTATAAGTAAGCTCTATATAAGATGTATGATTTTGGGGCATGGTGTGCATTGATCATGAGAGAACTCACTCGCGCACCCGGCTGTAATAAAGAAGTGTCTGCTTATCCGCATCACATTGGTGTTGATAAGTTTCTTATTCCGGATTTTCGGTAACACCACTATGGCTTGATGACATTAAGGTACATTGTGCACCAGAGTCCACTAGAGCCTTATACTCTTGCGGTTCTGTTGTGCCAGGCCATCAGATCCACACAGTCCAATAAATCTGGTTATCCCTTTCCTCCACCTGGCTGGAAGCAGGGCACCTCTAATCCTCATCATGGTATTTGCCACTCACTTCTTGTAAATATGAGTCAGAAGTCCCTTCAAGAGGATCAGAAATTAGATCAGCCCTCTCACTCTGTCTGGAGAGCTGCCCATTAGAGCGACATATTTCCTGGAAGGATCCCCTTCTGTGATTTTTCTTCCCTGAAACTCACATACCTGTGCCCCTAGGATCAAGGTAGGTTTTCCATCCCACCTCCTCATGTCCTCTCTGTGGTCACACAAGTAAAACCACAGGGTGCTTTGTGGAGTGTATCCTCTATGTCCTCTCTCTTGAGCAGAAGGACAGTGGCTCCTGATAGCTGAGATACTGGTGTATTGGGTTTGCATGGAAAGGTTTTGGTAGCAGTGGGGGAGGGGGGGACATGGGGTGGCTTCTGTGAGAGAAGCTGCCAGAAGCTTCCCCCATGTCCGACCCGACACAGCCAATGCCAGTCGGCTACAAGAAGGGACCCGCCGCTGGCCAAGGCCGAGACAATCAGTAATGCCTCTGTGATAACATAATTAAGAAAAAAAAAAAGGAAGGGAGAAAAAAAAGCTGCACACTTTGCAGCTGGAGAGAGAGGAGTGAGAAGATGTAAGAGAAAACAACTTCACAGACACCAAGGTCAGTGAAGAAGGAGGGGGAGGATGGGCTCCGGCGCCGGAGCAGCAATTCCCCTGCAGCCTGTGGTGAAGACCAGGGTGAGACAGGCTGTCCCCCTGCAGCCCCTGGAGGTCCATGGTGGAGCAGATGACCACCTGTAGCCCATGGAGGACCCCACGCCGGAGCAGGTGGATGCCCGAAGGAGGCTGTGACCCCGCGGGAAGCCCGCGCTGGAGCAGGTTCCTGTCAGGACCTGTAGCCCGTGGAGAGAGGAGCCCACGCTGGAGCAGGTTTGCTGGCAGGACTTGTGACCCCATGGGGGACTCGCGCTGGAGCAGTCCCTTCCTGAAGGACTGCACACCATGGAATGGACCCATGCCAAAGCAGTTCGTGAGGAACTGTTGGTCATGGGAAGGACTCACGTTGGAGAAGTTGGTGGAGGACTGTCTCCCGTGAGAGGGACCCCACGCTGGTGCGGGGGAAGGAGTCCTCCCCCTGAGGAGGAAGCAGCGGCAGAAACACCGTGTGATGAACTGACCCCAACCCCATTCCCTGTCCCCCTGTGCCGCTGGGGGGAGGAGGTGGAAAATCGGGAAAGAGATTAAGCCCGGGAAGAAGGGAGGGATGGGGGAGGTGTTTTAAGTTTTGGTTTTACTTCTCATTCTCCTCTAATTTCGATTGGTAATAAAGTAAATTTATTTTTTCCCCCAAGTCAAGTCTGTTTTGCCCGTGCCAGTAATTGGTGAGTGATCTCTCTCTGTCCTTATCTCCACCCACGAGCTTTTCGTTATAATTTTCTCCCCCTGCCCATTTGAGGAGGGGGAGTGATAGAGTGGGCTTTGGTGGGCATCCAGCCTCTAGCCAGGGTCAACCCACCACAGTCTTTTTTGGCCTCTCCCATCCTCTTTACAGTTGGGAAACTGGACATATCCTCTTTGAGTTGCTGGACTTCCCAGGACAGTTTTTCCACAGCTGAGACGCAGGCCCATACAGAGGCTGATAGGCTTCCTCCATATTGCCAAAATTGACCAGCTAACTTTTCCACCGTTTGTCTCTCATCTTCTCTCCAGGACATTACTGCCAATGAGTTGGCATATGATGATGGTGCACTCTGTAGAAACTTCCGCCACATGGATTGTGTGCATTGGACTTCATCTGGGTCCTCCAGCACAGCTAATTCCCTCAAATACTGGATATCTTTCTCCATGGTGGTCCACTTAGCTGGGTGACATATCACATGATCTTTGAGGGGGCATCTTTCCCTCACACCTGACAGAAGTTGCCTCCAGAGGCTGAGGGTTTGTGTCTTTCTCCCAATTGCCTTGTCAATGTCACCTTCCCTAGACAGAGACACCAGCTGCCTGGCTTCCCTGCCCTCTAATTCCCAGCTACTGGCCCCGGTATCTCAGCATCGGAGAAGCCAGGTAACAATGTGCTCGCCCGGATGGCGGCTGAAGTCTTTCCACAGACCTCACAGCTCACCTGGGGACAGGGAGCTGGTGATTATCTCTGGTTCTGTGTCTTCCTCCTGTTCTCACGATGGCCCTGGTTCACTTTCCTCCTTTGCTGAGCGAGCTGACTTTTTTGTGTATTTCTTTTTCTGTACAGGAGCAACTGATACTGGCATGGGTCGATCCTCTGGTTTGGGTGCAGTAGCAGTATCTGTCATGGGGGTTGAAGTAGTTGCCATGCTTGTTACAGGAGCTGGACTACCTGCAATATTGGTCATTTTGCTGCCAAATCCAGAGACTTTCCCTTCCCCTTGAGGGTACCAAGTAGTTTTGAATAGGATGCAATAGGCATGGGCCAGGCCCCAGCATATTACAATGATCTGTGTCTCTCTGGAATTGCCAGGGTTACAACACACTCTTTCCAAATATTTTACTAATTCTTCAGGATTCTGCACTTGTTGGGGTGTGAATTTCCAAAACATTGGAGGTGCTCACTGTCCCAGGTGCTTGCCCATACTCTCCCACACACCCTGCCACTCATAACTATCCCCTGGGGCACACCTCTGGGTCATATTCCTAAATAGTTGTTTAACCCACAACAGGAGCTGAAACACATTAAAGAGACCCAGCAATAGAAACATGATGGTTAGAGCATCTCAAGGATATTCAAAATTCTCAATGAATGAGGAAAAGGAGGCAAAGGAGTGGGGTAAATCACCCCCCTCTGTCTCCCCCGTAGCCTGGGTGCGATTACTAACACGTTATGACAGGGGTCGCCCGGGATACGACCATGACAGCAACATCTCAAACAAAGAGGCACCCAACCCCATGGCCAGTGATGTGACCATAGCATAAGCAGACACCACATAGTACATAAAAATCATAACCCTGAGCCCTCTCCCAGCCTTGATTAACAGCACCAGAGGGAATATATACTGTACATAAGGCTTTACATAGCACAACCAGGTGATCAAATGAAACAACATTGTGACCAAGGACTATTTAACTACTACATTAAATGTGTATATATATATAAAAGATTGCTTTAACACGCTCTGGTCAGGTCTGCTGTTATCTCAACCCCACGTCGGGTGCCAAAACCTGACGTGGTTTAACCAGAAAGGGTCGTTGCCCCCTCCCACCCTCTGGTGGCATGGGGAGGAGAAAATATAAACGAACCTTGAGGCCCTGTCTCTTGAAGGAGAGGTTGGTGAAGAGGTTGGTGAGGACGTGGTGCAAGGCCCACCTACAAGGTCACAGAGGAAGAGGCGGGTGACTCAGCCCCTGAAGACGGCCTCTGACAGGAAAGAAAGAAGGGTCATTGTAGTAGGCGATTCCCTTCTGAGGGGGACAGAGGGCCCGATATGCAGGGTTGACCCTCAACACAGGAAAGTATGTAGTCTTCCTGGAGCCAGGATCAGGGATATCACCAGGGCACTTCCCAACCTGGTGCACCCAACAGACTACTACCCACTGCTGATCTTCCAGACAGGAGGGAAGGAAGCTGCATCCCGTAGTCTGAGGGGGATGAAGAAGGATTTCAAGGCCTTGGGACGACTGCTGAAAGGGTCTGGGGCACAAGTGATTTTCTTTTCCTTCCTTCCACTTTCGGGTTTTGACGTGGGATGGAATGGTAGAATTCAGGCCATAAATGACTGGCTCCAGGACTGGTGCTACAGGCAGGGCTTTGGGTTCTTCGATAATGGGTGGTTTCATAGGATGCCAGTCCAGACAGTCATATGTGGGGAAGGCCTATCCCGCAGGGGCAAAAGGAGGTTGGGGCAGGAATTGGCAGGGCTCATTTGGAGAGCTTTAAACTAGATTGGAAGGGGGAAGGGGTCACAACTGGGCTTGTGCCAGTGGGGCAGCTCTCTAGAATTGATGAAGGCCTGGAGGCCTCCCACCCCCCTAGGCTGAAATTGGTGCACTCGGCTCGCTCCCTGAAATGCCTGTACACCAATGCACGCAGCATGGGGAATAAGCAGGAGGAGTTAGAAATCCGTGTTCGGTCAGGGGATTATGATCTGGTGGCAATTACAGAGACATGGTGGGATAGCTCACATGACTGGAATGTGGCCATGGATGGCTATGTCCTTCTCAGGAAAGACAGGCCAGCAAGGTGAGGTGGTAGAGTTGCTCTTTATGTGAGAGAGCAACTGCAGTGCATTCAGATCTATCCAGGGGCAGATGAGGAGCGAGTTGAGAGTCTGTGGGTGAAAATCAAGGGGCAGGCTGGTAGGGTTGATACCATTGTGGGTGTCTATTACAGGCCACCAGATCAGGGTGAAGAAGTTGATGAGGCCTTCTACAGACAGCTGAGAGCAGCTTCGCAATCACAGGCCCTGGTTGTTGTGGGGGATTTTAACTACCCCGATATTTGCTGGAGGGACCACTCAGCTAGCCACCCACAATCCAGGAGGTTCCTCCAGTGCATCGATGATAACTTCCTGATGCAAATGGTGGATAAACCAACCAGGAGGGGAGTGACACTGGATCTCATCCTCACTAACAAGGAGGGTCTGGTTGAGGCTGTAAAGGTTGAGGACTGCCTGGGCTGCAGCGATCATGAGATGGTGAAGTTCAGGATCTCATGTGGCATAAGCAGAATTACAAGTAAAATTGCAACCCTGGACTTCAGGAGGGCCAACTTTGGCTTTTTCAAGCAATTGTTAGGGGAAATCCCATGGGAAAGGGTACTTGAAGGTAAAGGGGCCCAAGATAGCTGGGTAATGTTCAGGGACTGCTTCTTCCAAGCTCAAGATCGAAGCATCTCAATATGTAGGAAGTCAGGGAAGGGAGCCAGGAGACCTGCTTGGTTAAACAGGGAACTGCTGGGCAAACTCAAGTGGAAGAGGAGAGTTTACAGATCGTGGAAGGAGGGGCTGGCCACTTGGGAAGAATATAAGGATATTGTTAGAGGATGTAGCGAGGCAACTAGGAAAGCCAAGGCCTCCTTCGAATTAGATCTTGCCAGAGGGGTCAAGGACAACGGGAAGAGCTTCTTCAAATACATGGCAGATAAAGCCGACATTAGAGGCAATGTAGGCCCACTGATGAATGAGGTGGGTGTCCTGGTGACAGAGGATACGGAGAAGGCAGAGCTATTGAATGCCTTCTTTGCCTCTGTCTACTCTGCCGGAAGCTGTCTTGAGGAGCTCTGTACCCTGGAGACCCCAGAGGGAGTCAGGACAATGGAGGAGTTTTCCTTAGTTGATGAGGACTGGGTCAGGGACCAATTAAGCAATCTGGAAATTCATAAATCTATGGGTCCAGATGGGATGCAACCACGGGTGTTGAGGGAGCTGGCTGAAGTCATTGCTAGACCGCTCTCCATCATCTTTGCTAAGTCATGGGGAACGGGAGAGGTGCCTGAGGACTGGAAGAAGGCAAATGTCACTCCAATCTTCAAAAAGGGCAAGAAGGAGGACCCGGGTAACTACAGACCGGTCAGCCTCACCTCCATCCCTGGGAAGGTGTTAAAACGACTTATCCTTGGTGCCATCTCAAGGCATATCAAGGATAAGAGGGTCATTAGGGGCAGTCAGCACGGCTTCACCAAGGGAAAGTAGTGCTTGACCAACCTTCTAGACTTTTATGAAAACACTACGAAGTGGCTTGATGATGGCAGAGCAGTGGATGTGGTGTATCTTGATTTCAGCAAAGCATTTGACACGGTCTCCCACAGCATCCTCGCTGACAAATTGAGGAAGTGTGGATTAGATGATCAGGTAGTAAAATGGACTTTTAACTGGCTGGTGGGAAGAAGCCAGAGAGTGGTGGTCAATGAGGCGGAGCCTAGTTGGAGACCTGTGTCTAGTGGAGTCCCTCAGGGGTCGGTACTGGGTCCAGTACTATTCAATATATTCATCAATGACCTGGATGAGGGAATTTAATGCACTGTCAGCAAGTTTGCTGACGATACAAAGCTGGGAGGAGTGGCTGACACAGCAGAGGGCTGTGCTGCCATCCAGAGAGACCTGGACAGGCTGGAGAGCTGGGCAGGGAAAAACTTGATGAAATATAATAAGGGCAAGTGTAGGGTGTTGCACCTGGGCAGGAACAACCCCAGGTTGGGGAGTGATCTGTTAGAAAGCAGTGTAGGGGAAAGGGATCTGGGAGTCCTGGTGGGCAGCAGGATGATCATGAGCCAGCACTGTGCCCTTGTGGCCAGGAAGGCCAATGGCATCCTGGGGTGCATTAGAAGGGGTGTGGTTAGTAGGTCAAGAGAGGTTCTTCTTCCCCTCTACTCTGCCCTGGTGAGGCCACATCTGGAATATTGTGTCCAGTTCTGGGCCTCACAGTTCAAGAAGGACAGGGAGCTGCTTGAGAGAGTCCAGCACAGAGCCACCAAAATGATTAAGGGAGTGGAGCATCTCCCTTATGAGGAAAGGCTGAGGGAGCTGGGCCTCTTTAGCTTGGAGAAGAGGAGGCTGAGGGGGGACCTTATTAATGTTTATAAATATTTGAATGGTGAGTGTGAGGAGGATGGGGCCAGGCTCTTCACAGTGATGACCAATGATAGGACAAGGGGCAATGGGTGTAAGCTGGAACACAGGAGGTTCCGTTTAAATTTGAGAAAGAACTTCTTTACGGTGAGGGTGACAGATCACTGGAACAGGCTGCCCAGGGAGGTTGTGGAGTCTCCTTCTCTGGAGACATTCAAGACCTGCCTGGATGCCTTTCTGTGTGAATTCATCTAGGTGTTCCTGCTCCGACAGGGGGATTGGACTAGATGATCTTTCGAGGTCCCTTCCAATCCCTAATATTCTGTGATATTCTGTGATTCTGTGAATGAGGCTCACTGGTTGAGATACGAGCAGTTTACTGGAATAGTAAGGGAGAAACAAAATCAAACAACAACAGCAGTACTAATGAAAGAATATACAACATAAAAGAAAAAATTATAAACAAAAACGACACAGCTCACCGCGAGACCAGCTCGCGAACTATGCTACCCAGCAGCCTCCTCCTCCTGGAACTTCCCTGTTTAAATACTGAGCATGACGTCAAGTGGTGTGGAATACTGTCATGTGGTTTAACCAGAAATGGTCTTTGCCCCCTCCCACCCTCTGGTGGCATGGGGAGGAGAAAATATAAACCAACAGGGCTCACAAGTTGAGACACAAGCAGTTTACTAGAATAGTAAGGGAGAAACAACACCAAACACCAACAAGAATACTAATGAAAGAATATACAATGTAACAAGTGATACACAGAACCAAACAGCTCACCAACCCACCTGCTCCCAAAACATAATACCCAGCAGCCCTCTCTTCCTGGAACTTCCCTGTTTAAATATGGAGCATAATGTCACATGATATGGAACACCTGCTTTGGCCCTTTTGGGTCAGCTGCCCTGGCTGCTCCCCTCCCAGTTTCCTGTGAACAATTAATTTTATCCTAACCAAACACAGGACATACACCTGTGAACTAGCCAAACAGGATGACCTTGGGTTCGATCAGCAACTAACGTTAATATTTTATCAACATTTGTCTCATAACAAATCCCATACTGAAACTAAAACACAGCTATTCTAGCTACTAAGAAGAAAATTAACTCTGTCCTAGAAAAACCAGGACAGTATCCACCCCTTATTCCATACCATTTACATGATGTTCAGGTTTTAACATATATATATATATACACACATACACATATACATATACACTTTCACACAAATATAATTCCCTTAATTTATGGGCCATTACTTTGAAATGTCTATGGAGTTCGTTCAGTCCATAACCTTTGGTTCTCTCTGTCATGACAGTCTTTCAAGGTAGGAGAGATGATGTGGAATTTGCACAGTCACTGGAGTAGGTGACATCAGGTACAGCAGGAGGATGGTGTGTAGTCTCTGTTGCATGCTGCATCCAGAGCCTGTAGTTAGTTTACCTGGTGTGGACCATGCCCAGGGTATGCAGGTTGAAGATGATGATCTCAAAAAAGTTGTTTAGAGCCAGCTCTGGTTCCACTGGATTTCATTCTTGATTAACCTGGGGGAATACTCAATTTAAAGCTGTTAGTATAATAAACAACAACCATAGCAATGATGATATAGCAATTCATTGGATGTTTTCACCTAACATCAAATTCCTTTGAGGCACACATTGGACTTCCCCATCCTTCTGCATCACCCACCAAGTGCATCCAGGTCCTTGAGCAAAAACAATCCCACAAATGGGTTTACCTTCACCCGAGGCAGGAATAACCCAGACTGCTTTCCTAAGTATATTTTTAATGCAAATCACATGGACTTTATCCCCTTCTGCAGTACATGTCCTGGTTTTTGCTAGGATAGTTCATTTTTTTCTTAGTACCTAGGAAGCACTGTGTTTTGGTTTCAGTAAAGATTGTTATAAGAACAATGTTGATAACTACAAGGACACTGTTCTTGGGCAGTTTCCAAGAAATGAGGACTGGAAGGGGGGTGGAGGAGAAGAAGAAAAGTATAGTAGTTAGCAAAACCCAGAATTAACAGTTGGATATGCCAATAAGATATTCCATGTCATATTATGGCATGCTCAGTATATTAACTGGGGCTGACCGGAAAGGGGATGGATTCTCTCGGGAATCACTCAGGCTCATTTTTCTGGGATTGCGCTTTCTTTTTCGGGGCTTCTTTTTGCTCCTCCAGGATCGTTATCAGGGGATGGTGAGCAATTGTACTCTGCATCACTCATATATATAGTTGTTATCATTATTACTCTTATTATTCTTATTATTTTAATTTGATTTTTACACTAATTATTATATGGTTCTTATTTCAACCTACAAGTCTCCTGACCTATACCCCTCGAATCCTCCCCCTCTAAGGGGGATGGGGTGGTGGTGATGCTGCGAGTGGCTGTGACTTGTTTGTCTGCCAGCTAAGTTAAACTCTCACAGTAAGTAAAAGTCTTGATTGGGCAGGGACTGCTCAGTTGGCAGATCCTCTGGTGTTGACTAACCAGGTGACATTTGCTAAATTTGTTTCCCAGTGTTTGAAAGTTCCACCACCCACTGCTTTGAGTGTGGTTTTTAGCAGTCCATTGCATTGTTGGACTTTCCCGGAGGCTGGTGCACGATAAGGAATGTGGCTGAGATCCTTTTGAATGTCTCCTAGCTCACTGAGGGATAGGGATCTGTGGGAACTTGCTGAACAGGTGGAAGAGAAATTGAGACTGATCAAAGCTAACAAGCTTCACAGGACAGGAGTTGGTGAATGTGTAAGAAGGTGTATTGGGTCTGGCTGGGATGGAGTTGATTTTCCCTGTGGCAGCCCTCAGAGTGCTGTGTTTTGTATTTGGTGGCTTGAGGGGTGTTGATAACACACCAGTGTTTTGGTTACTGGTGAGCAGTGCTAGCACAGCACCAAGGCTGTCCCTCCAACATTTCCCCCAGTAGGCTGGGAGTGGGAAAGGTCCTGGGAGGGGACACAGCCAGGACAGCTGACCCAAACGGACCAAAGGGATATTCCATACCATATGACGTATGCTCAGAAATAAAGCAAGGAGAACAGAGGGGGAAGGTGGGGCATTCGTTACTTCCGTTTTGTCCTCCGGGAACCGCAACGTGTATGAAGCCCTGCTTCCCAGGAAGTGGCCAAACATTGCCTGCTGATGGGAAGTAGAGAGTAAATATTTTATTCTTTTGCTTCTGCGCGCGCAGCTTTGCTTTGCTTCTGTTGAACTGCTTTTGTCTCTATCCACGAGTTTGTTTTTTCGTGTTCCATCTTATTTTCTCCCCTCCCCATTTTGATGAGGAGGGGGGTGATAGAGTGGGCTTTGGTGGGCACCCAGCATCTAGCCAGGGTCAACCCACCACAGTCTTTTTTGGTGCCCAACGTGGGGCTCAAGACAACAACAGTTTTACATTTAGCGTGCTTTAGCTGCAGTAGTTATTAAGCAGTGAGCTCCTGTGCACGTCACGGAGTTTTGTTTTGTTTTTTTTTCTTTCTCTGCTGGTAGCATTGCTTATCTCTGTTTCTGCTCAGTTTGGGAACATGTTGATAACAGGAACAGCTATGGGCTTCATGCTGACATTCGTAGTTTTGCTGTGCTGGGGGAGCTATTCTGTGGGGAGGATGAAGGAACTCGGGAACGTGCTGGTATAAATAGTGACTATGTGCTTAGTCCTGGCACTGATGGCCTTACTGTGCTGGGGGAGCTATCTTGTGGAGGAGACAAGAGAATACATCTCCCTTTCCCTACCTGAAGTTAATGTAGATGGCTTTATTATGCAGGCTCCCGAGGTCCTTGTTCACCCTTATGTGAGCTGTTTATTACTGCTTAGTAATACTATTGGAATATTATGGTTTTTGTGGAATATAGTCTCGTCCTGGTGTAAGAGAAGGCAGCTTTTGGGTGATGAAATACTGAAAAGTGCCCTGAAGCGTCCGGTCCCTGGGTGGCAGGGTGTGTGGAAGGATTTGGGCAGGTTCCTAGGACGGTTATCACCTCCCATAGCCTGGGATTTTACACCTGAAGAAGCACACAACCCTGGCAAACTAGCACGTCACCTGATGGAGGGGTGCCTGGCCTACCCCAATGAGAACTAGCAGCTTCTAGCACTGTACTGGGGCTTGGCCTGTGCCTATCGAGCCCCAGTTCAGTACTCTCAGAGGACTGTGGTTGAGGCAGGGACCCAGACCACATCTGAGGACACCATGGTTGAGACAGGGATCCAAACAACAACAACTACAGTATTTGCCCCAGTGGTGAAAAAGAAACAGTGGACAAGGAGAACCACTGTAGAGAAACATGCTGTGGGGAGCTAAGGCGTGGGTGACTTTTATTCAGCAACAGAGACTTTTGTGCTGTGTGTGAACCTTATTGACTGTATCACGTGGGTGGGGTCTTAACCAATTAGTTGCTGGCACACATCACATGTTGTGTGGCAAAGTGTATAAAAGGAACCTGTACCAAATAAAGACAGAGCATTCACTCTATCTCTATGAGAATACGTGATAGACTCCGGCACAGGCTACAGACCACTGGTCCATATCATCGATTAGTGAGGGCAGAGGAAGAAGAGGATCAAGAAGCCGGTCCTTCGATGAGGAACTTGGAGGAAGGAGTGAGAGAACTAAAACAAGAAGCAGAAACTACCCGGTCCCTGACCTCATCAGAACTTCGAGATATGCGGAAAGATTACAGCCGCCAGCCAGGTGAGCGGATTGCTGCCTGGCTGCTCCGATGCTGGGATAATGGGGCCGACAGCCAGCAACTAGAAGGAAGGGAAGCCCAGCAGCTGGGATCCCTTGCTAGAAACCATGGGATAGAGAGAGGAATTGGAAGAGAGGCGGCAATTTGTAGTCTCTGGAGACAGCTCCTCTCCAGTGTGAGAGCTTGCTATCTGTTCAAAGATGATCTTATGAACTCCCCAGGAAAGTGGACTACAGCAGATGAAGGTATCCAGTATCTGAGAGAAATAGAAGTGCTGGAAGTAATTTATAGTGATCCTGACAATTATGAGAACTCCAAAGATCCTGAGGATGTCCTGTGCACACGGGCTATGTAGAGGAAGGTAATCCGAGGTGCCCCAATGCCATATGCTAACAGCTTGACGGCAATGTATTCTCCCGATGTGGAGACACCAACCGTGGAAAGAGCGTCTTCATGGCTTCAAAACTTCGAAGAGAATCTCTGTACCTCCTCGTCCCTACGGGCCAGCACCGTGGCTGTCAAAGGCATGCCGAGGAATCAACCCTCTCCTGCCCCAGTCAGAGGGAAAGGGAGCCCCCGACGTTTGCCACGTGGTGCACTCTGGTCCTTGTTGCGTGACCAGGGGGAAGACATGAGGAAGTGGGATGGTGAACCCACCTTTAAACTGGAGGCCTGTGTACGCGAATTGAAGGGGAAAACAGCTGTTAAGAAAGGACCAATTAAGGCGGCTGTCAGTGTAGTTGGTGCTGACGTCCAGGAAGGTAATCAACGATCTTCCAGACATAGAAAAACTGAAATCACCTCCCTCGACCCTGGTGAGGGGACGTCTGGTCTGGCACTACAAAGGTCAGACAGCGAATACTCTGATGAAGAACAGGAGTAGAGGGTCCCTGCCTTTGGCCAGGAGGAGGAAAGGGACGATCGTGTATATTGGACTGTGTGGATCCAATGGCCTGGCACATCAGGTCCACAAAAGCATAAGGCTCTGGTTGACACTGGTGCACAGTGTACCTTGATGCCATCACGATACAAGGGCACAGAACCCATCTGGATATCCGGAGTGACAGGGGGATGCCAGGAATTGTCTGTGTTGGAGGCTGAAGTGAGCTTGACGGGAGACAAATGGAATAAGCACCCCATTGTGACTGGCCCAGAAGCCCCTTGCATCCTTGGCATTGACTATCTCAAGAGAGGGTACTTCAGAGACCCAAAGGGGTACAGATGGGTTTTTGGTGTGGCCACTGTGAACACAGACAAGGTCAAGCAGCTGTCTACCCTGCCTGGCCTCTCAGAAGATCCCTTCGTTGTGGGATTGCTACAAGTTGAAGAACAACAGGTGCCAGTTGCCACCAGGACAGTGCACCGGAGGCAATATCATACAAACCGAGACTCCTTGGCTCCCATCTGTGAACTGATTCATCAACTGGAGAGCCAAGGAGTTGTCAGCAAGACTCATTCACCTTTTAATAGCCCCATATGGCCAGTGCAAAAGTCTGATGGAGCGTGGAGGTTAACAGTAGACTACCGTGGCCTAAATGAAGTGACACCACCACTGAGCACTGCCGTGCCAGACATGTTAGAGCTCCAATATGAACTGGAGTCAAAGGCAGCCAAGTGGTACGCCACCATAGACATTGCCAATGCGTTCTTCTCCATTCCTTTGGCACCAGAGTGCAGGCCACAGTTTGCTTTCACCTGGAGGGGTGTCCAGTCCACCTGGAATCGACTGCCCCAGGGGTGGAAACACAGCCCCACCATTTGTCACGGACTAATTCAAAATGCACTGGAAAAGGGTGATGCCCCTGAACATCTACAATACATTGATGACATCATCGTATGGGGCAATAAGGCAGAAGAAGTGTTTGAGAAGGGAAAAAGAGTAATTCAGATTCTTCTGAGAGCTGGCTTTGCTATTAAGAAAAGCAAGGTCAAGGGACCTGCACAAGAAATTCAGTTCTTGGGAATAAAATGGCAGGATGGACGCCGTCATGTGCCTATGGAGGTGGTTAACAAGATAGCAGCTCTGTCTCCACCAGCTAACAAGAAGGAAACACAAGCTTTCCTAGGCCTTGTGGGATTTTGGAGAATGCATGTTCCAGGTTACAGTCAGCTTGTGAGACCTCTCTATCAAGTAACTTGAAAGAAGAACTCTTTTGAGTGGGGCCTTGAGCAACAACAAGCCTTTGAGCGTATCAAACAAGAAAGAGATCGAGCAATGGCTCTTGGGCCTATCCGAACAGGACCAGCTGTGCAAAATGTACTCTACACTGCAGCTGGGGAGCATGGTCTCACCTGGAGCCTCTGGCAGAAAACATCAGGAGAAACCCGAGGTCGACCATTAGGGTTTTGGAGCCAGGGGTATTGTGGATCAGAAGCCCACTACACTCCAACTGAAAGGGAGATACTAGTAGCAAATGAGGGGGTTCGCACCGCTTCAGAAGTTGATGGTACAGAAGCACATCTGCTCCTGGCACCGCGATTGCCTGTGCTACACTGGATGTTTAAAGGAAACATCCCTTCTACACATCACTCAACCAGTGCTACATGGAGTAAGTGGGTATCATTGATCACACAACGAGCTCGACTAGGGAATCCCAACCGTCCAGGAATGCTGGAAGAGATCATGGACTGGCCAGAAGGCAGAGATTTTGGAGTACAGCCTGAGGAGGTGGTTCGTGCTCAAGAGGCACCACCGTATAATGAGTTATCAGAAGATGAAAGGCGTTATGCTTTGTTCACTGATGGATCCTGTCGTGTGGTAGAAAACCATCAGAAGTGGAAAGCTGCTGTGTGAAGTCTCACACGACAAGTCATCGAGGGCACTGAAGGAGGAGAGTCAAGTCAGCTTGCAGAAGTGAAAGCCATCCAACTAGCCCTAAAGATTGCTGAAAAAGAAAAGTCGCCAGTACTCTGTCTCTACACTGACTCCTGGATGGTGGCTAATGCCCTGTGGGGGTGGCTGCAGCAGTGGAAGAAGACCAATTGGCAGCGCAGGGGTAAATCCATCTGGGCTGCTGCATTGTAGTAGGGCATTGCTGCTCGAGTAGAAAACATGACTGTAAAGGTACATCATGTAGACGCTCATGTACCCAAAAGCCGTGCCACAGAAGAACATCAAAACAATGAACATGTAAACAAGGCTGCCAAAATTGAAGTAGCTCCCATGGACTTGGACTGGGAGTGTAAAGGTGAGCTATTTGTAGCTTGATGGGCCCATGAAACATCGGGACATCTAGGGAGAGACGCAGCATATCGATGGGCTCGTGATCGAAGGGTGGACCTGACCATGGAAGCCATCACACAGGTCACTCCTGAATATGAAACATGTGCTGCAATCAAGCGAGCCACACGAGTAAAATCTCCCTGGAATAGAGGGTGGTGGCTGGGCTTTCGATATGGTGAGGCCTGGCAAATCGACTATATTGGACCACTGCCACGAACACGCCAAGGCAAGTGCTACATACTCACCATGGTGGAAGCAACTACTGGTTGGCTAGTAACATACCCTGTAAACCATGCCACTGCCAGAAACACCATCTCAGGCCTTGAAAGACAAATTTTGTGGTGACATGGTACCGACATGAATCGGACAATGGGACTCATTTTCGAAATAACCTCATAAACTCCTGGGCAAAAAAACATGGCACTCAGTGGGTGTACCACATCCCCTGTCACCCACAAGCCTCTGGAAAGATTGAAAGATACAATGGACTGTTGTGGTGGGTTGACCCTGGCTAGAGGCTGGATGCCCACCAAAGCCCACTCTATCACTCCCCCTCCTCAAATAGGCAGGGGGAGAAAATTATAACGAAAAGCTCATGGGTGGAGATAAGGACAGAGAGAGATCACTCACCAATTACTGGCACGGGCAAAACAGACTCGACTTGGGGGGAAAAAACAAATTTACTTTATTACCAATTGAAATTGGAGGAGAATGAGAAGTAAAACCAAAACCTAAAACACCTCCCCCATCCCTCCCTTCTTCCCGGGCTTAATCTCTTTCCCGATTTCCACCTCCTCCCCCCAGCGGCACAGGGGAACAGGGAATGTGGTTGGGGTCAGTTCAACACACGTTGTTTCTGCCGCTCCTTCCTCCTCAGGGGGAGGTCTCCTTCCCCCGCACCAGCGTGGGGTCCCTCTCACGGGAGACAGTCCTCCACGACCTTCTCCAACGTGAGTCCTTCCCATGACCAACAGTTCCTCACGAACTGCTTTGGCATGGGTCCATTCCATGGTGTGCAGTCCTTTGAGGAAGGGACTGCTCCAGCGCGAGTCCCCCACGGGGTCACAAGTCCTGCCAGCAAACCTGCTCCGGCGTGGGCTCCTTTCTCCACGGGCTACAGGTCCTGACAGGAACCTGCTCCAGCGCAGGCTTCCTGCGGGGTCACAGCCTCCTTCGGGCATCCACCTGCTCCGGCGTGGGATCCTCCATGGTCTACAGGTGGTCATCTGCTCCACCATGGACCTCCAGGGGCTGCAGGGGGACAGCCTGTCTCACCCTGGTCTTTCACCACAGGCTGCAGGGGAATCGCTGCTCCGGCGCCGGAGCCCATCCTCCCCCTCCTTCTTCACTGACCTTGGTGTCTGCAGAGTTTTTTTTTCTTACATCTTCTCACTCCTCTCTCTAGCTGCAAAGTGTGCAGCTTTTTTTTTCTCCCTTCTTTTTTTTTTTTTTTTTTTTTCCTTAATTATGTTATCACAGAGGTGTTACTGATTGGCTCGGCCTTGGCCAGCGGCGGGTCCCTTCTTGTAGCTGGCTGGCATTGGCTGTGTCGGGTCGGACATGGGGGAAGCTTCTGGCAGCTTCTCTCACAGAAGCCACCCCATGTCCCCTCCCCCACTGCTACCAAAAACCTTGCCACGCAAACCCAATACAACTGTTAAAGACAATGTTGAGGGCATTGGACAATGGGGGATGGAAGCACTGGGATGTAAATCTAATGTAAGCCACTTGGCTGGTTAACACCAGAGGATCTGCTAACTGTCCTGGGCCTGCACAAAGAAAACCCCTACATACTGTGGGAGGAGATAAGGTCCCTGTAGTGCACACAGGGAAGTGGTTGGGGAAGGCAGTATGGATTGCCCCTCCCATGGGAAAAGGCAAACCCATTCATGGGATCGTCTTTGCCCAAGGGCCTGGGTGTACTTGGTGGGTAATGTGGAAAGATGGGGAGATCTGGTGCTTGCCTCAAGGAGATTTAACCTTGAGGAGGCGAAACTAATCTGTGATGTGAGTTGTATGTTACAGGAAGGAATGTATCAGGAATGACCTAAGCTGACAAATATTGAGTTTAGCAAGGAAAAGAAACATATGAGTGCAATGATGACCAGAACCAAGTTGGTTTTGGCGCCCAACAATCAAACATGCTGCTTCTCCTGTTTTGAACATCTATCTTGAGAGAAGAGGCCCAAGTCAAAGCCTGTTTGTGAACATTTGGAGGAATGGAGGAAACCCATGGGATATCTATCTGATAAAGAACAGGGGGGCAGAGCTAATAAGAATGTATAAACCTGTATGCTGGGTATAAATTATGTGGGACCTGAGCATGAAGCAAATGGTATGGAATAAGGGGTGGAGATTGTATTTGGTCTGACTGGGATGGAGTTGATTTTCCCCGTGGCAGCCCTCAGAGTGCTGTGTTTTGTATTTGGTGGCTCGAGGGGTGTTGATAACACACCAGTGTTTTGGTTACTGGTGAGCAGTGCTAGCACAGCACCAAGGCTGTCTCTCCAACATTTCCCCCAGTAGGCTGGGAGGGGGAAAGGTCTTGGGAGGGGACACAGCCAGGACAGCTGACCCAAACGGACCAAAGGGATATTCCATACCATATGACGTATGCTCAGAAATAAAGCAAGGAGAACAGAGGGGGAAGGGGGGTGTGGTGGGTTGACCCTGGCTAGAAGCTGGATGCCCACCAAAGCCCACTCTATCACTCCCCCTCCTCAAATGGGCAGGGGGAGAAAATTATAACGAAAAGCTCGTGGGTGGAGATGAGGACAGAGAGAGATCACGCACTAGTTACTGGCACGGGCAAAACAGACTCGACTTGGGGGAAAAAAACCCAAATTTACTTTATTACCAATCAAAATTAGAGGATAGTGAGAAGTAAAACCAAATGTTAAAACACCTCCCCCATCCCTCCCTTCTTCCCAGGCTTCATCTCTTTCCCGTTTTTCCACCTCCTCCCCCCAGCAGCACAGGGGAACAGGGAATGGGGTTGGGGTCAGTTCATCGCACGTTGTTTCTGCCGCTGCTTCCTCCTCAGGGGGAGGACTCCTTCCCCCGCACCAGTGTGGAGTCCCTTTCACGGGAGACAGTCCTTCACGAACTTCTCCAACGTGAGTCCTTCCCATGACTGACAGTTCTTCATGAACTGCTTTAGCATGGGTCCTTTCCATGGGGTGCAGTCCTTCAGGAAGGGACTGCTCCAGCACGAGTCCCCCACGGGGTCACAAGTCCTACCAGCAAACCTGCTCCAGCGTGGGCTCCTCTCTCCACGGGCTACAGGTCCTGACAGGAACCTGCTCCAGCGCGGGCTTCCCGCGGGGTCACAGCCTCCTTCAGGCATCCACGGGCTACAGGTGGTCATCTGCTCCACCATGGATCTCCATGGACTGCAGGGGGACAGCCTGCCTCACCATGGTCCTCACCACAGGCTGCGGGGAATCTCTGCTCCGGCGCCTGGAGCACCTCCTCCCCCTCCTTCTTCACTGACCTTGATGTCTGTGGAGTTGTTTTCTCTTTCATCTTCTCACTCCTCTCTCCAGCTGCAAAGTGTGCAACTTTTTTTTTCTTCCCTCTCTTCCTTTTTTTTCTTAATTATGTTCTCCCAGAGGCGTTACTGATTGGCTCAGCCTTGGCCAGCGGCGGGTCCGTTCTTGTAGCCGGCTGGCATTGGCTGTGTCGGGTCGGACATGGGGGAAGCTTCTGGCAGCTTCTCTCACAGAAGCCATCCCATGTGTGTGTCCCCCCCACTGCTACCAAAACCTTGCCACGCAAACCCGATACAGGGGGGCATTCGTTACTTCCGTTTGTCCTCCGGGAGCTGCAATGCATATGAAAGCAAGGATATGGATTCGCAGAATAGTTGTATGAGCAGAAGTCTGGTCTAACATTCAGCAGGCTGCAGTGGAAAAAGTACTGAATACTGACACTGCGACTTTATCTCAATCTGGTAAACAACCTTGAGAAAGTAAGTGTGTGAAAAATGTAGAGAATGCTTTACCGTTAAACTGCAAGTAGGAGGACCATGTAAATGTAACGTTTAGAGCTTAAGCCAATTAGCAAAGGACTAGTAGGAATAATTATCGTAGCCGGTATAAATATGACTTAATGAGAGCAATAAAGTGAATTCTGCCTTATCACTCTCATTGAGTCGGCTCGCATAGTTTCCTCCGTCACTCGCAGTAGTACCCGTTGAATGGTGGAACTACGGGATTGCGTTAATATGAGATAATCTGCTTCACAAGAAAATAAGTTATATTTAAAGGTTTTGCAAAAATTTTGCTTGCTATAGGATATCAAGTAACTGAAAAACATTTAACTCATCTGCTTTTACTAGTAAAAGAACATTGCAATTGGTTTCCAGGAGAAGGTACATTTGATAGTGATATGTGGGAAGGAGTAGGGGAATGCTTACTGACATGTAAAACGTTGGGATTTGAAATTCCACATACAGTCATTGTAATGTGGCAATTCTTATATTCTGCACTAGTACAGTTAAAACCATCAGAGGCAATCATAAAAAAGGAGGAGGATAAAGAACCAAACATTTATGATAAAGTAAAGAATAGGACAGCAAATTCTGAGGATTCTGAGCCTGAAGATCCTTTTGATCCTGGGCTGGTTAATCCCAAAAAAGAGTCTGTTTTATATCCACCATTACTCCCTGCCATTCCAGCCCCCACCACTCCAACCCTGGTCCCCACCACCCTGGCCCCTGCCGCCCCAGCCCCCACTCCTTTGGCACCATTGCTGTCACCTCTGCAACAGCTTGGATCATACCCTTTCCATTTATCAGAAAAGGCTCTTCCACCACCATTATCTCCTGTGTTACCTACAGCACCTATAAATCCTTTTAGAGATCAGAAAGCAAACTGGCAATGCAAAAATGCAAGGAAGAAGCCTTAAAGCAAGGGGACTTTTCTTTTGCCTTTCCTGTCATACATAGGCCTAATCGATCCCCAACTCATGAAGGATTGCCCTATCAGGTGTTTAAAGAACTCAAAAAATCCATAACTGAAAATGGGTTGCAAAGTTCATTTCTGATAGGGATAGTTGAAGCAGTTGGTACTGCATAGGTAATGACACCATGGGATTGGAAAGTATTAATGAAAACAGTACTAACATCGGCACAGTATGCAGTTTGGCAACTAGAATATAATGATTTGGTGTTAGAACAGTTCATGGACAATTTAACTGCAGGAATACCAATTCACCAAGATATGTTAACAGGCACAGGGCAATATCTAAATGCGCAATTGGCTTTAGACGGTTGAGTTTTTGAACAGGCATCACAAATTGCCATAAAGGCTTGGAAACGAGTGCCTGATTCTGGACAATGTATAGAGTCTTTTGCTACGATTTGACAGGGCCCTCAAGAACCTTATGTGACATTTATAGACAGATTACAGGGAGCAATTAACAGACAAGTAGACAACGCAGAAGCGGCTAAAGTCCTATTGTTTCATCTGGCTTTTGAAAATGCAAATAGTGATTGTCAAGCAGCACTATTACCCATTAAAGGAAAAGCAACCGACATAGGACAGTATATTAAGCTATGTCAGAATATTGGAACTGAGACACATAAAGCGTCAATGCTGGCTGCCACATTATCGCAATTGCAGGTGAACAAGAATGCGATTAAATGTTTTAATTGTGGGCAAGAAGGACACATAAGTAAAGATTGCCCAAAGAAAAGACAGCAGCCTAAAAAGAATAAATGTCCCACACAGTTATGCCCTCGATGTCAGAAAGGTTACCACTGGAGTAATCACTGTAAATCTAAATATGATAAATTTGGTCAACCGCTTTTGGGAAACGGAATGAGGGGCGCAACCTGGTGTCCCTCAGACCAACAGGGTTTGGAATACGTCACAGATCAACAGAGTATGAAACATACCCGTACAACAATTTCAAACACCAGCTGCAACAAACTCTATGTCTCCGATCTCGCAGCTGACACAGCAGGCAGTGCCGGATTTGATTTGGCAACTGCCTCAGAAATAATTATTGAGGAGCCACATAAAGTGACAGTGGTCGGTACTAATGTTTGGGGACCACTGCCAAAAGGTTATGTGGGATTAATTATCGGACATTCAAGTATGACAAAACAAGGACTTTTTATATTTCCGGGAGTAATTGACTCAGACTATACCAGGGAAATTCAAAGGGGAATCTCCCTTATGAGGAAAGGCTGAGGGAGCTGGGCCTCTTTAGCTTGGAGAAGAGGAGGCTGAGGGGGGACCTTATTAATGTTTATAAATATTTGAAGGGTGAATGTGAGGAGGATGGGGCGAGGCTCTTCACAGTTATGACCAATGATAGGACAAGGGGCAATGGGTGTAAGCTGGAACACAGGAGGTTCCGCTTAAATTTGAGAAAGAACTTCTTTACTGTGAGAGTAACTGAGCACTGGAACAGGCTGCCCAGGGAGGTTGTGGAGTCTCCTTCTCTGGAGACATTCAAGACCAGCCTGGATGCCTTCCTGTGTGAACTCATCTAGGTGTTCCTGCTCCAGCAGGGGGATTGGACTAGATGATCTTTCGAGGTCCCTTCCAATCCCTAATATTCTGTGATTCAATATGTCAAACAGTGGTTGCAGCTGCTCTGCAACCAAGTAGACAAAATTTTCCATCCAGCATCGTATATCATTACATGGGTGATATTTTGCTATGTGCTGAGAATGAGGCATATCTACAAAAAACCTTACAGCATATGCTTGTTATGCTCAAGTCCAACACATTACAGTTAGCAGAAGAAAAAGTGCAGACTATGCCACCATGGAAATATTTGGGATGGATATTATCTGAACGACATATTAAGTTACAAACTTTACAAATTTCAAACAAAACTGAAACTTTAAATGATCTGCAAAAACTATTAGGAACTATGAATTGGGTAAGACCTATGTTAGAAATAGCTATTCACGAATTAAGCCATCTGTTTTCTACTCTTAAAGGTGACAGTGATTTGTTATCCAAAAGACAGCTGACACCTAAGGCTGAACAAGAGCTAAATTTGGCAGCTGAAAAAAAATCTGTATTACAGGCAGATAGAATCAGAGTCAAGTGACCTGTATGTCTTTTTATTCCTCTCACTCAGTTTCAACCAATAGGTCTGATTGGACAGGTATCTGATGATAATAAATGTGCCATTTACTTAGAGTGGTTATTTTTACCAACTACGTTACAGAAAACAATATCTACCCTTTTAGAGCTTATTATCTGTTTAATTATGAAAGGGCGACATCGCACTTGGACATTAACTGGTTATGATCCCACTATTATCTATTTGCCTTTTCAATCTCAGGTATATCTGTTTCTTTTTCAAAATTCTATGTCACTGCAAATTGCACTGGCTGATTTTATTGGGGAAATTCGTTTTACTTTACCCCCTTGTCGTTTATTGCAGAACATGCACAATGTAGCAATCAGACAGAAACAAGTAATTTCATCAAAGCCTCTTTCTGATGCTCACACAGTATTTGTCGATGGCTCTGGAAAGTCTGGCCAAGCAGTGATAGTCTGGAAAGATAATGATGAATGGAAAAGATCTATAACATGCCTTTCTGGATCAACTCAACTTGTAAAATTAGGGGCAGTATTACATGTCCTTGAAATTTTTTCTGAAGAACCCTTACACATTGTTAGTGATTCTGAATATGTAGTCAATGCCATTGGCTGTATCCCTTTTTCCTTTCTGAAAGAAATAAATCAAAAGGAACTTTTAATGATGTTTCTTAATCTTAAAACAAACCTAGAAGGCAGGTAATTCCCTGTTTTTATTGTCCATATGCGTTCTCACACTAGTCTGCCAGGACCATTAGTTGAAGGGAATGCTGTAGCAGATTCATTTACAGCAGCTGTTTTGACACTAGATTATGCACGAGCCTCACACTCCTTTTTCCACCAGAATGCAGCTGGATTGAGCAAACAGTTTAAGATTCCACTGGCTCAAGCTAAAGATATTGTTTGAGCCTGCTCTGACTGTCAGCAGCTGACTCCCTTGCCAAAACAGGAAGGAATTAATCCTAGGGGCTTGCATGCAAATGCAATCTGGCAATCAGACTTCACACACTATGCACCTTTTGGTCAGCTGCGTTTTGTCCATGTCTCTATCGCTACCTTTTTGGGAGCATTATGTGCTTCTGCTCATACAAGTGAAAAGGGACAGGATGTTCGAGGCCACTGGGCCCGTTGTTTTGCCATTCTTGGCAAACCTAAGGTCATTAAGACAGATAATGGCCCAGGGTATGTATCACACAATACATGTGATTTTTTACAAACCTGGGGTATTGAACATGTCACTGGCATCCCTCACAACCCCACTGGTCAAGCTATTATCGAACGTTGTCATTCAACGTTGAAACGGATGCTCGTAAAACAAAAAAGGGGGAATATGCCTCCTCAAGAACAACCGGATAATGCTATTTATACTTTGAAATTTTTAAATGCAAGTCTGATTTCAGGCCAAGTAGTGACAGCTGTAGAGCGACATTTTTCTGTTCCTGAATATTTTTCGATGCGACCAAAGGTTTTGTATAAAGACCCTTTATTGGGTCCATAGTGGATTGGTCCTGTTGAACTAATCACTTGGGGGAGAGGGTATGCTTGTGTTCTTCTGCCCTCAGGACCTCGGTAGCTTCCAGCAAGACACGTCAAAACTTATCATGAGCTGGCAGGATGCAATGCAGAACCCAGTGCCTCAGATGGAGAAGTTGAATCTGATTGACAGCAAACAAGTACAGAAAGAACTGCCCAGGAGGAACCTATTACGTGGGGAAAGTTATAACAACTGCAACAAACTGCAAGTACTATGATGGCAACCGTGGGTGCAGCTCCCACTCCAATAAACACTTTTTTTGGCATATTTAGCCATAATTGCCAGCAATAGTTCAGTCTCTTCTACACAATTGGGACAGTGTTCCTTTAAGAATGTTTGGTAACAACTTTGCAATTAACAGAGACATTCGAAACAGCTAGGTGATAAGCATTCACTTCAAGGTTGTTAGCAATCCAGGAGGACTGATGTAACATAATGTAACAGCTCATGGGAAACAACTAAGTGATTTATAAATCTTCTAACTCCTAAGGGTTTAACTCTTTCACATCCATATGCATTTGCTGCCACCTCTTTGATAAATATAATGAAATGTAATCATACCTTTGCAGTTATTTTAGAAAATCCATATTATTTCAGTTGTATCACACATAGTAATATTCCTCGGTTAAGCATATCAGCAATTATACTAATGAGGCATAGATTTAGCTATGCAAGCAAGCATTGATCAACAAATATTAGCTCGCTTAGATGCTTTAGAAGCTGCTGTAATTTGGCTTGGGGATAGGTAAAATGCAATGGCTAGTTGAATTAAACTCCAATGTGATGGGGAATATAGGGATAAGGATTTATGCGTCACTCCATTAACACAGAATGATAGTGTATATAGTTGGGATATGAATAATCATTCAAATATCTGTGTTTTTACAAAAACTGTAGGATGTGATTTTAGTTACTCATCTCCTGTGACATCTTGCCAATTGCTGCAGTCTGACTGTACACTAATTCGTGACCTGCAACTTGTCCCTATTGGAATGAATCCAACTTTGGTAAAGAAACTACTCTGATATGATGACCTGAAGCAGTTGTTGAAACAGGCCCAAGAAAATGGACAAAGGACTCTGATTACTGTCCATCACGATGTCAAAGAAATACATGAGCTATTGGAAAAAGTCAAGAGAGACGGACAATATAGATGGTAGGACACTCTTTTTGGACAGTCACGAATTGTTGCAGGAATTTTCAACAAGATGCTTCACCCTGTTGTTGTTTTATTAATATTCACAGTATTATGCTTTGCTTTAACAATTGCAATGTATGTTAAACTTTGGATTATGATGAAGCGTTTAACCCATTTAATGCCCCCAAAGGATGTATATGTACTAGATGATCCTCACCACGTCATATGTGGCATCCCCAGTTCTTTTAAAACATCGTGAAGCTTGAGTGACTATAGTCACAGGGTGGAATATGTGGAATAATTATTGGGGGTAACTTAGAAATCAAAATACAGCATTGTTCACACATAAGAGAAAGGTATAATGTCAAAGAAGAACCCAGGGAAGAATGCAACTGATGAGCAAAGAATCCTCTCCAAGGTGCTTTCCTGGAGAGCCCGGTCTGCATATCAATACGGGGGGGTGAAGAGGAGTGGAGACCCCTGGGCCAAACTCTATCAATCACAGCAGAAGCTGATAAGCCACCTGTTTGCAATCCTGGGCCGACAGTCTGGCACCCTTTAGACAAATGCCATCCTTGTGTGAATTTTGAATAAACTTTGCTCATGATAATACCAAAACACACTTCCAGCTCAAAGGCCACTGGCCTCCAAGGTGCGACCACCCCCTACTGAGCATATGCTCTGAATTTTAGGTAACCTATCTCTTAAAAGAAAAATGAAAGTTTTTACCAATCACAATAAAGGTATGACTGGGGTCACTCAGGCTCCACCTTGAAGGTAAAAATGATATACAAGTAGCTCAAAGAAAGGGGGATATCAGGGAAGATACCATCATGGATAAGTCAGGGAACCTCTCTTCCCTCATAGGGATGCCTTTGGTTCCCCAACTCCTCTGGGGGGCTGTGCAGAGTCTCAGAAGAACTGATGCAAGAGTTCTAGCCACCCTCGTGAATCTATTATTCCAAAAGAAAAAAGGGGGAGATGCGGGAACTGTGCTGAACAGTTGGAAGATAAATTGAGGCTGATGGAGGTTAACAAGCTTCACAGGACAGGAGTTGGTGAATGTGTGAGAAGGTCAGGCTGGAAGGCTGCCTGAGGGAGTGTGTGTACTGAAATGTGATTGAAAACAGCCACGAGTGTGGGTGTGCCAAGAAGTATCCTGGTTTATGTCCTGTGTAGCTTGATTGTTTTGAGAACACATATGTATAAATGCTAACTGTGTGAGGAGAATGAAAGAAAGAGGAAAAACAGAAAATCTTGCTAGCAAAGAAGCCTGGAGACAAGGGAATCATGGATTCTCGCTAACAATAAAGAAGCAGCTTGCTTTACTCAGAAAAAGGCTCGGAGTCCTTTTTCCTTCCCATCTTCATTTGACTCAAGGATAGGGTGATTACCTCTGGTTCTGACTCTTCTTCTTGTTCTCATGATAGCCCAGGGTCCTCCTCATCTTTTAGTATGCAAACTGGTTTCTTTGTGTGTTATTTCTTCTTTTGTATAGAGGTGTGTATTGAGTTTGCGTGGCAAGGTGGGGAGGGGACGGACATGGGGTGACTTCTGTGAGAGAAGCTGCCAGAAGCTTCCTCCATGTCCGACCTGACACAGCCAATGCCAGCCGGCTACAAGAATGGACCCGCCGCTGGCCAAGGCCAAGCCAATCAGTAACGCCTCTGTGATAACGTAATTAAGAAAAAAAAAGGGAAGAGAGGGAAAAAAAGCTGCACACTTTGCAGCTAGAGAGAGGAGTGAGAAGATGTAAGAGAAAACAACTCTGCAGACACCAAGGTCAGTGAAGAAGGAGGGGGAGGAGGTGCTCCAGGCGCCGGAGCAGAGATTCTCCTGCAGCCTGTGGTGACGACCATGGTGAAGCAGGCTGTCCCCCTGCAGCCCATGGAGGTCCATGGTGGAGCAGATGACCACCTGTAGACCATGGAGGACCCCACGCCAGAGCAGGTGGATGCCCGAAGGAGGCTGTGACCCCGCGGGAAGCCCGTGCTGGAGCAGGTTCCTGTCAGGACCTGTAGCCTGTGGAGAGAGGAGCCCACGCCGGAGCAGGTTTGCTGGCAGGACTTGTGACTCCGTGGGGGACCTGCGCTGGAGCAGTCCCTTCTTGAAGGACTGCACACCATGGAATGGACCCATGCTGAAGCAGTTCGTGAAGAGCTGTCAGTCATGGGAAGGTCTCACGTTGGAGAAGTTTGTGAAGGACTGTCTCCCGTGAGAGGGACCCCACGCTGGTGCGGGGGAAGGAGACCTCCCCCTGAGGAGGAAGGAGCGGCAGAAACACCCTGTGATGAACTGACCCCAACCCCATTCCCTGTCCCCCTGTGCTGCTGGGGGGAGGAGGTGGAAAATCGGGAAAGAGATTAAGCCCGGGAAGAAGGGAGAGATAGGGGAGGTGTTTTAAGATTTGGTTTTTTTACTTCTCATTATCCTCTAATTTGAATTGGTAATAAAGTAAATTTGGTTTTTCCCCCAAGTCGAGTCTGTTTTGCCCGTGCCAGTAATTGCTCTCTCTGTCCTTATCTCCACTCACGAGCTTTTCTTTATAATTTTCTTCCCCTGCCCATTTGAGGAGGGGGAGTGATAGAGTGGGCTTTGGTGGGCATCTGGCCTCTAGCCAGGGTCAACCCACCACAAGGTGACTGATACCAGCATGAGTTTGTTGTCTGTTTTCTCTGTGGCGTTTTTCACCAAGGTTTGAGTACCATTAGCAGGCAATGAGGTTGGAGTAACTGTAGTGGTGGCTGTTGCAGGGGTTGGTCGCAGTGTTGTTCGTGGGGAGTGGAGTGACTGCATTGTCTGTTACAGGAGCTGTAGTGGCAGTGCAACACTGACATCTGCACCAAGCACCAGTACTAGATTTGAGCAAAATCACAATCTGACAAACGTTCAGGATCAGGGTGATGGTAGTTTGAGCATCCCAAGGACTTTCACAGTTCTTAAGAGCTTTTATAAATGATCTGGAGAAGAAGGGGAAAATAAAGGCATATGTCTCCTCCTTGTATGGGTTCTCCCAGGAAAAGGTGTTATTGGTGACTACGTCTACCAGACATCTCCCAAAATGTGGGGATGGAGCTGGCTGCCACCGGCTAGCACTGCATACAGAAAAATATATTAAAAACACCTTTGAGAGCACAGAAAACAATGTTCCGATCAGCGCCGACCAAGTCAGAGGCCACATAATTAATACTTACTGTAGTTTTATTTTAACACAATCTGATCAAATCTGATCAAATCTTTGTGCCCCACATTGGGCGCCAAAAAAGTCTGTGGTGGTTTCACTCCTTTGGCTTGCAGCCAAACACAGTCACTCTCTTTCTCTCCCCCAGGGAGTAGAGGAGACAATTGGAAGGATAAGGGCAAGAAAACTTATGGGGTGAGATAAAAATATTTTACTAATTGTAACAAATTGATAATGGTAATATCATACCTAGGAACAATGCATCCCAACAAAGAGGAAGGCAGGCAAAAACAGCAGGAGGCCTGCATGGATGGACAGGAAGATCCTGAACAAAATCAGGATCAAAAAAGAAGCCTACAGAGGGTGGAAGGAAGGACGGGTAACCTGGGATGAATACAGAGAAATTGCCCGAGAAGCCAGGGATCAGGTTAGGAAAGCCAAGGCCCTGACAAAATTAAATTTAGCCAGAGATGTCAAGGGCAACAAAAAAAGCTTTTATAGGTATGTTGGGGAGAAAAGGAAAACTAGGGAAAATGTGGGCCCTCTCCAGAAGGCAATGGGAGATCTGGTCACCCAGGACATTGAGAAGGCTAAGGTGCTCAATGACATTTTTGCCTCAGTCTTCACCAGCAAGGGCTCGTGCCGCGCTGCCCAAGTCCTAGAAAGCAAAGGAAGGGTCCAGGAGAATGGAAGGCCAGCCACTGTAGGAGAAGACCAGGTTCAGGAGCACCTAAGGAACCTGAAGGTGCACAAGTCCATGGGACCTGATGCGATGCATCCACGGGTCCTGAGGGAACTGGCAGATGAAGTTGCAAAGCCATTATCTATCATATTTGAGAAGTCATGGCAGTCTGGTGAAGTTCCCACAGACTGGAAAAAGGGGAACATAACCCCCACTTTTAAAAAGGTAAACAAGGAAGACCAGGGGAACTACAGGCCGGTCAGTCTCACCTCAGTGCCAGGCAAGATCATGGAGCAGATACTCCTAGAAACTATGCTAAGGCACATGGAGAATGAGAAGGTGAATGGTGACAACTAGTATGGCTTCATCAAGGGCAAATCGTGCCTGACAAATCTGGTGGTGTTTTATCATAGGGTTAAAACATTGGTGGATAAGGCTAAAGCAACTGATGTCATCTACCTGGACTTGTGCAAGGTGTTTGACACCGTCCCACATGGCATCCTTATCTCCAAATTGGAAACACGGGGGTTTGATGGATGGACAACTTGGTGGATAAGGAAATGGCTGGATGGTCGCACTCAAAGAGTTGTGGTCAACAGCTCAAAGTCCGAGTGGAAACTGGTGACGAGTGGTGTCCCTCAAGGGTCGGTATTGGGACCGGTGCTCTTCAACATCATTGTTGGAGACATGGACAGTGGGATTGAGTGCACCCTCAAGAAGTTTGATGACAATACCAAGCTGAGTGGTGTGGTTGACATGCTGGAAGGACGGAATGCCATCCAGAGGGACCTTGATAGGCTTGAGAGGTGGGCCTGTGCTAACCTCATGAAGTTCAACAAGGCCAAATGCAAGGTCCTGTACCTGGGTCAGGGCAACCCCAAGCACAAATACAGGGTGGGTGATGAGTGGCTTGAGGCCAGCTCTGAAGAGAAGGACTTGGGAGTTATGGTAGACAAGAAGCTGAACATGAGCCGACAATGTGCGCTTGCAGCCCAGAAGGCCAACTGTATCCTGGGCTGCATCAAGAGAAGTGTGGCCAGCAGGTCGAGGGAGGTGATTCTCCCCCTGTATTCCTCTCCCATAAGGCCCCACCTGGAGTACTGTGTCCATTTCTGGAGCGCCCAACACAAGAGAGACCTGGACCAGTTAAAACGAGTCCAGAAGAAAGCCACGAGGATGATCCGAGGCCTGGAGCACCTCTCCTATGAGGAGAGGCTGAAAGAGTTGGGGCTGTTCAGCCTGAAAAAGAGAAGGCTCCGAGGAGACCTTATAGCGGCCTTCCAGTACCTGAAGGGGTCCTACAAGAAAGCTGGGGAGGGACTTTTCATAAGGGCAGTTAATAATAGAACAAGGGTAAATGGCTTTAAGCTGAAAGAGGGTAGGTTTAGATTAGATATTAGGAAGAAATTCTTCACTGTGAGGGTGGTCAGACACTGGAACAGGTTGCCCAGGGAAGTTGTGGATGCCCCCTCCCTGGAATGCGGGTACTCAGTCATGGACTCTGCTACACGATCAATATGATCAAGCAAGAAGACATTTATTTGTTCTAATACAGTAATATTTATACCCCAAAACTAATGAAATCACCCACACCAGTTAACATGTTATTGGCTCTTCACTCACAGCATGTGCAGTTCACATGCCCCTAATTGGCTGATGGACTTTGCATGCATCCCTTCCTGTTTGCTTGCCAGGGGACATCTTTTGGATACATTCCAAGGTTTCTTTCTCATAACTCGTCGACGCAGGTGCTTCTCGTATCTCCAGACATGTATCCCTTCATTTCCCACAGTTCCTCAGGGTATGCCAATACACGTTCCCAAACTCCCCACACTGAAAGTGTTCAAGGCCAGGTTGAATGAGGCTTTGAGCAACCTGGTCTAGCGGAATGTGTCCCTGGTCATGGCAGGGGGGTTAGAACTAGATGATCTTTAAGGTCCCTTCCAACACAAACAATTCTATGATTCTATGAATAACAGTAATAACTTAATATACAAATGAGTGATGCACAGTGCAATTGCTTACTCCCCACCGACCGATGCCTAGCCTGTGCCAGCCAGCGATCCTGGAGCAGAGGCAGTCCCGAAACCAAAACCACAATCCCAGAAGAGTGAGCCTGAGCAATCCCTGAGAGAATATCCCCGTTTTCTGGTCAGCCCAAGTGAATATAATGAACATGATGTGATATGGTATTAAATATCTCATTGTCATATTCAAATGTCAATATTGGCATTTATTAACTACTACGTTTCTCCATCCCAGTCCTAATGCATCTGTGAACCAGCCAAACATGATGACCTTGGGCTCCAGCAGCAACTAATAACATTAGTACTTTTATCAACATTCTTCTCATAACAAGTCTTACACTGAAACTAAAACACAGCTATTCTAACTATTAAGAAAATTAACTCTATCCTAGCAAAACCAGGACACTGACCATTGTATTTCAAGGATTTTCAGTAAAAGATTCTGAAAAACAGGGTGTGAAGGAGTCATTGAGATTGTTCTCTGCCATCATCCATGAGCAGGTATCCTTATGCCATCTCTGAGATCATTGTTCACAGACCTCCAGTGACTGTATATTCCCATTTTCTCTGGAAAACAGTAACACATCTTCACTTGTCTTATCATTAAAGTGTTTTTCTCAAAGACTAAATTAACTCTCCCATTTATTTCTTGTCATATCTCCAGAAGACACAGAGGACAGTTTAATGCACAACTGTTTGCAGCAGTCTTTTATGATCCTTGAGCAAAAGCAATCCCACGAATGGGTTTACCTTTACCTGAGGCAGGAGTAATCCAGACCATTTCCCCCAGCATTTTTTTAATGTGAACCACAGGGACTCTATCCCCTTCTACAGTATGTAAAAGTCTTGATTGGGCAGGGCCAGCTCAGTTGGCAGATCCTCTGGTGTTGACTAACCAGGTGGCTTTTGCTAAATTTGTGTCCCAGTGTTTGAAAGTTCCACCACCCATTGCTCTCACTGTGGTTTTTAACAGCACATTGCATCGTTCAACTTTCCTGGAGGCTGGTGCATAATAGGGAATGTGGTACACCCACTCAATGCCATGTTTTTTGGCCCAAGTTGTCTATGAGATTATTTTGAAAATTATTCCCATTGTCTGATTTAATTCTGTCTAGGGTACCATGTTGCCACAAGACCTGCTTTTCAAGGCCTAGAATGGTGTTTCAGGCAGTGGCATGGGGCACGACATATCTCTCCAACCATGTGGTGGTTGTTTCCACCATGGTGAGCACATAGCACTTGCCATTGTGGGTTTGTGGGAGCATGATATAGTCAATCTGCCAGGCCTCTCCATATTTATATTGTAAACATTGTGCGCCATACCAAAGAGATATTAATCCCTTGGCTTGCTTGATTGCAGCACATTTCACGCTCATGAATGACCTGTGCAGTAGTGTCCATGGTTAAATCCACCCCTCGATCACGAGCCCATCTATATGTTGCATCCCTTCCTTGATGGCCTGAGGCATCATGGGCCCAGCGGGCTAAACATTTTTCACCCTTCTGTTGCCAGTCCAAATCTACTTGAGATACTTTGATCTTAGCAGCCTGCTCGACCTGTTAATTATTTTGATGTTCTTCAGTGGCTCGACTTTTGGGCACATGAGCATCTACATGACGTGTCTTTACAATCAATTTCTCTAGTCGAGCAGCAATGTCTTGCCATAATTCAGCAGCCCAGATGGGTTTGCCTCTGCGCTGCCAGTTGCTCTTTTTCCATTGCTGTAACCACCCACACAGGGCATTTGCCACCATCCATGAGTCCATATAGAGGTAGAGCATTGGCCATTTTTCTTGCTCTGCAATATCTAAAGCCAGTTGGATGGCTTTTACCTCTGCAAACCTTTTCCTTCAGCAGCCTCAGCGACTCATCAGGTGGGACTCCACACAGCAGATTCCCTCTTTCGATGTTTTCCTACAATTTGACAGGACCCGTCAGTAAACAGGGCATATAATTTCTCATCATCTGGTAATTCATTATATGGTGGAGCCTCATCGGCTCGCATCTCCTACTCCTCAGGTGACATTCCAAAATTTTTGCCTACTGGCAAGTTTGTGATCATTTCCATAATTCCTGAGCGGTTGGGGCTTCCTATTTGAGTCCACTGTGTGATCAGTGTGACCCACTTACTCCATGTGGCATCAGTTGTGTGGTGTGTAGGGGGAACGCTCCTACATCCAGCCCGGCACGGGCAATCGGGGAGCCAGGAGGAGCTGTGCTTCAGTACCCATCACCTCTGAAGCAGCTTCAGCTCCCTCATATGCTGCCTGTATCTCTTTTTCAGTTGGAGTGTAACAGGCTTCTGATACTTTGTATCTCCAACTCCAAAACCCAAGGGGTCAACCTCGAGTCTCCCCTGGTACTTTCTGCCAGAGTCCCCAGGTTGGTCCATTCAACCCAACTGCAGTGTAGAGCACGTTTTTAACACCTTGTCCTGTCCAGACTGGTCCAAGGGCTACTGCATGGATGATTTCCTGTTTAATCAGTTTATGGGCGGGAATTATGGAGTCTCGATTGGTGCAATATTGCTGCCGGTGCACTGTTGCAGTAGCAATAGATACCTGTTGTTCTTCGACCCTTAGCAGTCCCACAACAAAAGGGTCCTCTGAGAGATCGAGCAAAGTAGATATGCTGAACCATTTCCTGGGATCGCATGTAAAATCGTCCTTGAAGCGATATGTGATAGTTTCACTGGGCTAGCCCTTGGCTAGCAGCCAACACAGCCATTCACCCACTTTCCCCCTACCCCCAGGGGATAGGGGAGAGGATTGAGGGCAAGGATTAGGAGGCTTGTAGATTGAGATAAAAACATTTTAGTAATAGAAATAAAGGAAACTTAAATAAAATAACTGAACAACTAATATTAACATAGTAGTGATAATGATAACAGTAATAAGATATGCAAATGAGTGATGACCCAGTGCAACTGCTTACTACCCACTGATAAGCCCAGCCCGTTCCCAAATAACGATCCCGGAGGAGCAGCAATCCTAAACCGAAACCGCAATCCCGGAAGAGCGAGAACCGAAGAGAAAACCCGTGCCAATCCACCCTCCCTTTCCATGGAGATGGAGCCAGCTCTGCCAATTTGCTCTGCATGCTGCCTGCCACCACTGAATCCAGGTACAAAGTCGATCTCACTAGCCATCTTTTTATCATACTAACAACCAGCACTGTACCACACAAGAAAATGGTACCCTTAACCCCAAACCAATGCCTAGGGATGGCAAATAACATAAATAGCACGTAAGGTGCCACCTCAGTGAACTCAAAGAGCAACTCTGCAATCCAGTACAACATTCTGTCCATCGACTACCAAGTCATCATAACAAATGCTTACTGCAGATTTTTTTCTAACACACTTTGGTTAAAACTATCATTATCTCAACCCTTCGTGCCCCACCTTTGACACCAAAAAGACTGTAGTAGTTTAACCTGGCTGGCAGCCAAACACCACACAGCCGCTCACACCTCCCCCCCTCCCTCTCCTTTCTCCCCACCCGGGAAATAGGGGAGAAAATTGGAGGGGTAAAGGTAAGGTGACTCATAGGTTGATATAAAAACAATTTAATAAATTGAATAAAATAAATTTAAAATAATAATGATAATGATAATGATAATAATAATAGCATATATAAATGAGTGATGCACAGTAAAATTGAACAACACGCACTGATAGCAATCCCAGAGGAGCAAAAAGGAACCCCGAACCTGGAACCACAATCGCGGAAGAGCAAGCCCGAGCGATCCCTGAGAGAATCCCCAGCTTTCCAGTCAACCCTTATTAATAAGCTGAACATGACATAATATCATATGGAATAGCTCATTGGTATATCCACATACCAATTTTGAGTTTTTGTAATTGCTATGCTTCCTCCCCCACCAAGTCCTTTGCACTCGCAGACTAGCAAAACATGAAGTCCTTGTACTTCCAGCAACAACTAATAACATTAGTACTTTATCAACATTCTGCTCATAACAAATCCCATACTGAAACCAAAACACAGAGCTATTCTAATTACTATGAAGAAAATTAACCCTATCCTTGTGAAACCAGGATAGCCTCTCAAGTTTCTTATGTGGCCATGTGAAGCTACTTGAGTTTAGTAACTCTTGCAATAATCCAGCATGCTCAGTTTCTCTCACTTCATTCATGCAGGTGCATTGTCATAAATTTCTCATATACAAGATCTCAGATTTGCTATTGTAATGCCAAATATTTAACCATACCCTTTAAACAACTCTTTAAGCCAAGGAAAATCATTAATCATCACTGCTTGCATAAGTTCAACTTGTATAACTTGTATTAGCTGAGTGTCTGCAGCCTGAAAGAACACAGCCTGACAGAGGACTACAGTAATAATGGATCAGATAGAATAAGTGTAATTATTAGTAGAAAAATCATGGCATCTTGATTCTGATTTTTTCTGAAGACAGCTAAACCATACAGTGGAATGGATCATTCTAGGCACATTTTGGAGTCATAAGCCACAAAATAAATGCAAAGAAACAAACAGATTTAAATAGGAAAAATGTGATTTCTTAAAAGAGACACTATTTGGCCGATCTTTTTTATTCCAGGTCCTTCTCTCTACTCTCTGGAAAATTTCAGTATTCTCTGCGTTTTTCTATATATTTTGTATTTTTTTTTTCCCCTGAATTCCCTATATTTTTTTAATCTGTTCTTTTGAGTGACTAAGGTGTGCAGTCAGAAGCCACAGTTGGTTATACTTCTCTTATTATCCTCAAGAAGTGAGAATAGCCAAGAGTTGGCTCATCCTTTATTCCTATGTTTAAGTGAGTCAAGTAAAAACCTCCAAAGCTAGAATCAGTAAAATTGGCTTCCTCACATAAAGCCCTTCTTGATTGCTTTTTCTTTCCTTATGTGATAGTTTCACTGGGCTAGCCCTTGACTAGTAGCCAACAGAGCCGTTCACCCACTTCCCCCTCACCCCAGGGGATAGGGGAGAGGATTGGGGGGGCAAGGATAAGGAGCCTTGTAGGTTGAGATAAGAACAGTTTAATAATAGAAAGAAAACTTAAAATAATACTAATATTAAAATAGTAGTGATAATGATAACAGTAACAATATATGCAAATGAGTGACACCTAATGTTATAGCTTATCCCCCTCCTGACTGAGCCCGGCCTGTTCCCAGATAATGATCCCAGAGGAGCGACAATCCTGAACCAAAACCGCAACCCCAGAAGAACGAGAGCCCGAGAGAAAGCCAGAGAGAGCAAGAGAGGAAGAGACCCTCACTAATATACTGGGCATGATGTGTGATATGATATGGAATACCCCATTGGCATATCTAACTGTCAATTAAGTTTATTAATTTAAATATTCTTCACCCCCCTTAAATCTTGTGCTTGTGGAGTAACAGAACACAAAGTCCTTCACTTCCAGTGACAAAAATTTAAATATTGGTATGTTATCAGTGTCTCTCTCACAGCAAGTCTCAGGCTGAAAGCAAAATGCAGCACAATTCTAGCTACTGAAAAAGAAACCCAGTTCTGTCCCAGCTAAAAACCAGGACACTTATCGTTCAGAATCAGGTTTGGGCAAGCTTCAAATACCATGGCACTGACAGCCAGCTCCCCTTACACAGTAGAGTCATGCTACCCACTATTAGCCTCAATCATTGTGTGACAGAAACAAAACCTGTGAGCGACGGAGGAAACTATGCGAGCCGACTCAATGAGAGTGATAAGGCAGAATTCACTTTATTGCTCTCATTAAGTCATATTTATACCAGCTACGATAATTATTCCTACTCGTCCTTTGCTAATTGGCTTAAGCTCTAAACATTACATTTACATGGTCCTCCTACTTGCGGCTTAACGGTAAAGCATTCTCTACATTTTTCACGCACTTACTTTCTCAAGGTTGTTTACCAGATTGAGATAAAGTCACAGTGTCAGTATTCGGTACTTTTCCACTGCAGCCTGCTGAATGTTAGATCAGACTCTGCTCGTACAACTATTCTGCGAATCCATGTCCTTGCTCTCTGAGCCATTCCCTAACAAAAACCAAACCAGGACATCCCAGAAACTGAGTCTCCAAAACAGAATATCATTAATCACATCTGTCTCCAACAACCTTGTTCCGTGGTGCATAAAGCATAAACATCCCACTCAACTTGCAGAAATGTAAAGTCAATTAAAATTACTCAAATGCTTCATTACAAAAATTTGGTAGGATTAGAAGGGATGTAATAACTGATATTGTTATACAACTACCCAAACTGACCTTAAACTAATATGATATTTTTTCCATGGAAAGAATCTCTACACTTCTGTTTTGCTTTTTTTAACCACATTTATCATCCACAGAAGAAGTCTTTTCATTTGTCTTAGAACTGCATTATTCCACACTGAACTGACAACAGAAACATTTCATTTGGTTTAATTTTAATAAGATAAATGACCACTGGGGAAAATAGCCAATTAATAAATACTGCAATGCATTACTAAAGGCTCTTCAGTTATTTCTGAGATATAAACATGTGCTCATTTCCAAAATACTTTGAGATTGAGGCAAAACCACCAAGTGTGATAATTCCAATTCCTGAAGATCTCTGGCTCCAGTTTTATAGGGGGAGATAAAGCCTAAAAAACCAAGATGGCTGGAATGACATTTGCCCTATGCATCAGTTTCAGTTTCATCAAAACAAGAGAAGGCATATTTGTTCTGGCTCAATCTCTTTTCCCCTCAATCTTTACTCTTATTTCATTATTCCCAGTACACTTAGGTTCTCTCCAGCTAATTGAATATCTAACCCATTTGTCATATATTCCTTTTAAAAGTTAATTAAATCTGGCAATAAAGTCTTAATAAATAAGACAGGTATAAAAAACTGTTGATAAAATGCACTAGAATGACTGACTCAGTTTTATAAGATTTCATAGCACAGACCCAACAAAAGCAAAGCTCTATAAGTATCACTTGCTTTGGGAAATGTGAAAGCATAGCCTTAACATTTGGAACAATTCCACATTCTTGAAACTGTGTTATTTAGCAATTCTCTTTTAAAAATAAATCAAGATGTTTCATTTCTACCCTACAGGTCCCTAAAGATTCCATATCTCCTAGCAAACAGTCCAGCTCCACAGTGCTCAGTGTTTTTCTAAAACTAAGGACACATTCTCAGAAGACTCCAGTCCACTTTGCAGAAGGTAAGAAAATAGATGGCACCCTATATACACAGTATGTAGACATAGGTACCTCTGAAAAATGTTCCCTGAAAATCTCACACAGAGTAGGAAGTCCTTTAAAGTCAGGCAAGGAACACTAAGTGTAGGAGTATGTCTGTAGGAGGAAACTCTCAAAACTCTCTCAAGCATAAAACTATAAAATGTAGTGGCATATTAAGTGTCTCCATTACTGGAAAGTTACTGCCCAATCTAGGTACCTATATGAGCAGAATTAATTATTTTTTAAAAGGCTTATGGTGATCATTACCTTTAGATAATTATCTAAAATACTGTTCCGCACACTAATATGGAAGATAAGAGGCCTGGGTCTAGCTGATATTAGCTTGAGTGCATTCAAACCTACATCCTGGAAAAATGCCTTAAGCGTAGTGCTACAAAGGCAACACAAGAACAGCTCTGTCTCCAGCTGTTTAAGTGGGCTAGCTGCTGTGCACCAACAAGCAAATACATAAATACAAGGTTCATTTCATGAAAAGGAAAGAGACAAAAAGGAGTGGTCAGTTCTAGATTCTGGTCCTTCCTTAGTTCTGGGATTTGGTTTTGACTGTCTAGTGTGAAATACATAAGCTACTCAGCAGCAGCTCCCCCACTTCCAATAAAGGACCTAAAGCACCAATTTAGAGAAATTAATCTCCTCCCTTTGTCGTTCTTGTAGCTTTTGTAGCCTGTCCTCAGCTAAACTAGTTTGTGGCTCCATGACTGATGCACTCTTCTGACAATATAATAATTTGACCCCTCTGAGCTGAGGTGGGCCCTCACACATTCTGAAGAAACGCTGTACATAAAGTTAGACACCTGCCACTCTCCTTGTATTTTTGAACAAGAAATGACTGTTGCTACTATGTTCCATGAAGTAAATCTGTGGTCTACTAAGTGAGAGGATGATGTAGGAAATGCCATACACAGAAGCTTCCTCCCTTTTTATTACGCTCAATTTTAACACAAATTGTCAGAGAAAGCAGGGGTATAAAATGAGATCAGGATCTGACCTTGAAAGTTTATAACACTGCAGAATGTCTTTTCTAATGTACCTTATTCCTGACTTCTAAGGTTGACAGCTATGGTAGAGTTTCCACAAATGCAGTAGGACTCATTAGTCTAGAAATTCTGCTATATTTAACAATTATTTCATTGGATTTGCATAAAATTTGCCTCAATCTTTAACAGTAAGACCAATTGTTCTCAGGGTACCCAGCACTCTGAGCTGGAAGACAGGGATGGGGAGCAGAATGAAGTCCCCATAATCCAAGGGCAAATGGTTAGTGACCTGCTACACCACTTAGACATACACAATTCTATGGGGCCAGATGGGATCCACTCAAAGGCACTGAGGAAGTTGGTGAAAGTGCTCACCAAGCCACTTTCCATCATTTATCAGCAATCCTGGCTAACTGGGGAGGTCCCAGTTGACTGGAGATTAGCAAATGTGATGCCCATCTAAAAGAAGGACTGGAAGGAGGACACAGGAAACTACAGGCCTGTCAGTCTGACCTCGGTGCCAGGGAAGGTTATGGAGCAGATCATCTTGAGTGCCATCATGGGGCACGTACAGGACAACCAGGCAATCAGGCCCAGTCAGCATGGGTTTATGAAAGGCAGGTCCTGCTTGACTAACCTGATCTCCTTCTATGACAAGGTGACCCGCTTAGTGGATGAGGGAAAGGTTGTGGTTGTTGTTTACAAGGACTTCAGTAAAGCCTTTGACACGGTCTCCCACAACATTCTCCTGCAGAAACTGGGTGCTCATGGCTTGGATGGTTGCACTCTTTGATGGGTGGAAAACCAGTTGGAAGGCCCAGAGAGTTGTGGTGAATGGAGTTAAAACCTGTTGGCAGCTGGTCACAAGTGGTGTTCCCCAGGGCTCAGTATTAGGGTCAGCTCTGTTTAATATCTTTATCAATGATCTGTACAAGGGCACTTGTCTGCGATGATATCTTCCCTAAGAGCTCCCCTCTCTTATGCCATTTTATACTATTTTCTTACTTTCAGGTGGAGCTTGAGTGACTCTAGTCATACATACCTTTATTATAATTAGTGTAAAGGTATAGATTGGAGGAAATTCAGAGCACATGCTCAGTGAGGGGTGGTCGCACCTTGGAGGTGGGTAGCTTTTGGGACGGAGGTGTAGTTTAGCATTATAATGATATAATAATGAACAAAGTTCATGAGAAACTGCTGGCTCAGGATAGTAACCATGAAGGTTATCAGTTCCACAGTACCATCAAGTTCCCCTCTGCTATGCACAGAGCCTGGCTGTGGTGTCTTCACTCCACTCCACCCTCTGTGCTGTTTCTCTTAGAGTCAGCGACTCTAAGGTTACAGGCTGTACCTAGGGAACTACCATGGAACAGATTTCTTCCATACCAACTGCACTCTGCCCTGAAAGTTTCCTTCATGCTATACCTTCTCTTGAGATGTAGGTATAGAGAGATTTCTAAATTATCTCCAGTAATAATTCAACAGATGGGGAAAAGGGGTTGCAGTCAGTTCATCACACGTTGTTTCTGTCGCTCCTTCCTCCTCAGGGGGAGGACTACTCACACTCTTCCCCTGCTCCAGTGTGAGGTCCCTCTCATGGGAGACAGTCCTCCATGAACTACTCCAACGTGAGTCCTTCCCATGGGCTGCAGTTCTTCACAAACTGCTTCAGTATGGGTCCTTTCCATGGTGTGCAGTCCTTCAGGAATGGACTGCTCCAACATGGGTCCCCCACACATCCTGCCAGCAAACCTGCTTCAGAATGAGCTCCTCTCTCCACAGGGGCCACAGGTCCTTCCAGGAGCCTGCTCCAGTGCAGGCTTCTCACGGGGTCACAGCCTCCTTCAGGCATCTACCTGATCTGGCATGGGGTCCTCCACGGGCTACAGGTGGTCATCTGCTCCACCATGGACCTCCATGGACTGCAGGGGGACAGACTACTTCACCATGATCTTCACAAGGGGCTGCAGGGAAATCTCTGCTCTGGTGCCTGGAGTACCTCCTCCCCCTCCTTCACTGACCTTGTGGTCTGCAAGGGTTGTTTCTCTCACATATTCTCACTCCACTCTCCAGCTGCCAAATGCACAGGTTTTTTTTTTTTCCTTCCTTTTCTTAAATATGTTATCACAGAAGCACTACCATTGTCACTGACTGGCTCAGCTTCAGCCAGCAATGTGTCCATCTTGGAGCCAGTTGGCATTGGCGCTGTCAGAAATAGGGGAAATTTCTGTCAACTTCTCACAGAAACCACCCCTGTAGCACCCTCCCCGCTACCAAAATCTTGCCATGCAAACCCAGTACATGGAGAAAATGAGGCTCAGGGGAGACCTTATAGTTCTCTACAACTACTTGAAAGGAGGGTGTAGCGAGGTGAGCCTCCATCTCTTCTCCCAAGTAACAAGTGATAGGACAAGAGGAAATGGCCTCAAGTTGTTCCAGGGGAGGTTTAGATTGGATAGTAGGAAAAATTTCTTTAGTAAAAGGGTTGTCAAGCACTGGAACAGGCTGCCCAGGTGTGATAGTTTAACTTAGCTGGGGAGCCAAACAAGACACAGTCACTCGCAGCACCACCCCCCCCCCCACCCCTTTCCCCCCCACCCAGGGAATCAGGGAGAGAATTGGAGGGGTAAAGGTAAGGAGACTTGTAGGTTGACATAACAACAATTTAATAATTAGAGTAAAAAAAAAATTAAAATAATAAGAATAATAAGAGTAATAATGATAACAACTATATATATGAGTGATGCAGAGTACAATTGCTCACTACCCGCTGATAACGATCCCGGAGGAACAAAAAGGAATCCCAGAATCAAAATCACAATCCCAGAAAAATAAGCCCGAGTGATTCCCAAGAGAATCCCTCCCTTTCCAGTCAGCCCCGTTAATATACTGAACACGACATAATATGATATGGAATATCTTATTAGCATATCCAACTGTCAATTCTGGGTTTTGCTAACTACTACACTTTTCTTCTCCACTCCCCCCTTCCTGTCCTCTCTTCTTGGAAACTGCCCAAGCACAGTGTCCTTGTAGTTATCAACATTTTTCTCATAACAATCTTCTCTGAAACCAAAACACGGTGCTTTCTAGCTACTATGAAGAAAATGAACCCTATCCTAGCAAAAACCAGGACACCAGGGAAGTGATTGTATCACCATCTCTGGAGGTATTTAAAAGACGTGTAGACATGGCACTTAGGGACATGGTTTAGTGGTGGACTTTGCAGTGTTAGGTTTATGGTCGGATTCATTCTTAAGGATCTTTTCTAACCTAAATGATACTATGATTCTATAAAAATCTTACAGGCCATCAGTGGATTCCAACCTATCGCTTAAAGGTGAATTGCTTCAGTCTACCATACCTCCTGAGCTACTCAGTCCTCTCTCATAGTCAACTTTTAATATATTCTTCAGAAGAGACAGAACCATTTGAAATCTGGGAGGAGTACCTCATCTTTGTATCCAAGGAGAAGACTTTAAAGTAGCCCTCTTAACTAATCTCTCTCAAGCAACACATGTATACCACATCCAGGACAGATGTCTTAGCTATTGTAAACCTCATCATTACTTAATGGGGCAGTTAAAAATTCTGTGCATTTAACAAAATGTAGAGGTCATTAGCATCAAACATAAAGGAGAGAGTAAAATAAATTAAAATTCACATCACAAGCCCTCCCCCCAGAGAAGAGCCACAAAAATGATCAGAGAGATGGAACACCTCTCCTATGAAGAAAGACTGAGAGAGTTAGGGTTGTTCAGACTGAAAAAGAGAAGGCTCCAGGGAGACCTTATTGCAGCCTTTCATACGTAAAGGAGGCCTATAAGAAAGATGGGGGCAAACTATTTGGCAGGGCTTTTAGCGATGGGACAAGGGGTAATAGTTTTAAACTAAAAGAGGGTAGATTCAGACTAGATATAAAGAAGACTTTTTTTACAGTGAGGGTAGTGAAACACTGGAACAGGTTTCCCAGAGAAGTGGTAGATGCTGCATCTCTGTAAACATTCAAGGTCAGGCTGGACAGGGCTCTGAGCAACCTGATCTAGTTGAAGATGTCCCTGTTCATTGTAGGGGGGTTGAACTAGTTGACCTTTAAAGGTCCCTTACAACCCCAACCATTCTATTATTCTATGACACATATGAAAAACAAACTCCTTCACAAGGCAGAGTGAAATATCTTCAGATAATCTTGCAAGTTTTATCCTAAAAATAAGAGATCTTTTTTAGAATTATGTGCATGTAAGCAATGTTAAAATATTGGGATAATTACTTAATTTTTTTCAGGGAAAAGTTTTCTCTTGAATTGATAGTTTCCATACGTAATATTGTGAAAGGAGTGCATAATTATATGATACTCGTAGCATATAAGAGGATGATTACATTTGTATTTATTCTTATTTTTTAATGTTGCTTAAATTAAATGAGTAGCAAAAGTTTATTTTATGAGAGAAGGAAACATACAATGACATTTCTTTAGGCAAAGTCTCTTTGTTGCAGTATGAACAGTTAGATGGAACAATATTTATTGACTATTTTAGTCAATCTGTTGCCAATTACTCATTACTTTTTCTGTTTGAACCAGTATCTCTGTAACTCCTTTAATAACAGCTAGTGATAAAATTCTCTATCCTCTAAGTACAACCCTTATAGCAAAAAGTAAGCATCTAGTGTTCTGCAGCAAACTTTACAATTAATTATCTCAGAGGTCGCAGAATACTTCAATTTAATCCATCCCCTAAGCCAAGTCTTCCTCATGCTCTATCCAGTCTTCTTTTGTGACAGTGTGCTCCCCCTGTCCCCCCACCTGATCTTTATTTCCCATAACCTGTTCAAGTGATAACCACCAATGGTGACCATAATGGATGATATCTGGTTGTGATAGCTGCATCTGGCTGGGGGGTGACGGATGACAACACAATAGCCAAGGGCTATCTTGTGCAACTTGCTCCAAGAGTGGAGGGCTTGCTGAGCATGCACCCACTGAAATACAGCTGGTATGCAAATGTGACTATAGGTCAATCATCTTACTCCATAAATAGTGGACAGGGGCCCCTTGAGTTCTTCTGAAACGACAGCGGGCCTCAAGCAAGATCTCCCCTTGAGCAGGGACGCCTCTCAAGGTTACTCCTCAAGGTTGAGAGATTCCTTGCTGCAACAGATTCTCGGTAAGTGACTAATGGTATGCTAAAATGCAAAATCTTAGCTAAGTGATATAAAGGATTGATTGCATATATATATATATATATATATATATATATATATATATATAAAATCCTTTAGACATAAACTGTTGACCAAGTCTGAGACTAGGATTGTATCTAGCTGCACCTTGACTCCTCTCTGAGAAGGAGTTCAGAGAGCAAGGGGGTCCTTTCCGAACCTCATGACTCAATGGGAGAGCCTCCCTGACAATTTTGTCTGACCCTGTTCTATATGCAGTAAATAATCAAGTGAACCTTGCCATCGAATCTTGTTAAATGAATGTCGCCTTAACCTTTGAATTTTGTTAATTCACTATTTTTATATAAATAAACATATTATTACATCTCTCTTACGAGTGAAGTACATAACTCACCCTGACTCTCTATTCGCAACATCTCTATATCCTGGTAATGGAGGAGAGCTTTCAGAGTTGTTTTCATGGTACTCCTCAGTTATGCTAGAGATAGCGATCTATGTTTGGCTTGGAATCTCACCACTGTTTCTCTATCCCACTGACTTTTTTTTTTTTTTTGTGGAAAAAAGTAACACTTTTTGCATGAAACTTCTTGCTTAAGAAGACTTCCACAAATAATATTTACATAGAAATTTTGGTTTGGACATCTTGTAGGATTTAAAAAGGTTAAGTTTTTGTAAATGAGATTTGACCTTGATTAGCAAGTAAACCACTAGACTGACAATAAAGAAGCCTGAGATCTCTTTGGAGCTGTACAACCTGGGTAAATCCTTTCCCTGTTTTTCTGTATGCCTTTTCTTCCCTCCTACCACTTTCTTCTCTCTTCCAACTTTCTAGCAAGCCCTATGATGCAGATGTTCTTTACTATACCTTTGTGAAATGACTAGAAAAACTGGGATCCTAACCTTTGTTTATTAATAAACCTCATCAAGTATTTCAATTTGAAAGCATGCAGAACAGAATAACAGAATCAGAACTTGAGGATTAGAGGATGTGTTTCCCTTTCATCCTCCTGACTCTTTTGCAGTTTTTGCTAGGTTAGCTGGGGGCAAGATTACTTTGTTTCTTTAAGTGGCCAGATTGTTTGCAGCAACCTCTATTCCCTCCCTGATCTCACAATTAACATCTTTGGCTATATTCAGGGAAAAGCAAAGGGAACAAACCCTGGCATTAGTGACATAAAGGCAATCTGAGCCCACTTTTTATTTGTAGCATGAGTTCAACAAAGTAAGTCCAAGAGAATGTATGGACTTTTAAATATGTATTGGGAATTCAAGACTTCATAGGAATATTTTTATATAGGAATCCACTTTCCTATCCTGGAGACAAAGGGAGACTTTGCTTACTCAAATCCACTCTCATACGTTAGATAGCTTTCTGCATTGGATATGCTTTAAATAGGTCTCTGCCCTATGAACATTATTTGATGTATATGTTTCACTGTTCAAAACCAAAGGGAAAATTTAACCTAAGCATGATTTTCAAATGTACAAATGATATTTAGACCTTAATTCAACTTTTTATCTAGGAAAATAGCTTTCCTGATTGCTTTGTTAGTAAGATTATCTTTGAATGAAGTATATCCCATGGCAAATTGACAGTGAGCTAAAACGTGTTTCAATGCGAGTTCATGACATCATCACCTGCACAAGTCACTGTCCACTGATCAACCAAAAAGAAACCACCAACTATTCCATATGCTTCTGCTGGGATAAAAAAATACATCTTTCTTGTTTATAGATGGAAAGCTACATAAACTTCTACATCAGTGAATACAATATGTATTGCCATTGTAATGGGTTCATGTGTGTGGTGGTTTGGGTGGATTCAGCCTTGCAGCCAAACACAGCCTACTCTCTCACACTCCCCCTCCCTCGCCCAGGGAGTAGAGGAGAGAATTGGAAGGAAAAGGGCAAGGAAACTCATGGGTTGAGATAAAAACTATTGACTAATTAAAATAAAATTATAATTATAACAACAGTGATAAAAGGATATACAAATGAGTGATGCACAGTGCAATTGCTCACCACCCGCCGACTGATGCCCAGCCTATGCCAGCCAGCGATCTCAGAGTCGAGACAGTCCCAAAACCAAAACCCCAGAAGAGCAAGTCTGAGTGATCCCCGAGAGAATACCCCTGATTTCTGGTCAACCCCGGTTAATATACTGACATGACGTGATATGATATGGAATATTTAATTGGCACATCCAAATGCCAGTTTTGGGTTTTGCTGCTGTGAACCAGCCAGACATGATGTCCTTGAGCTCCAGCAGTAACTAATAACATTAGTACTTTTATCAATGTTCTTCTCATAACAAGTCTTATACTGAACCCAAAACACAGCTGGTCTAACTACTCAGAAGAAAATTAACTGTATCCTAGCAAAAACCAGGACAATGTGGCAAGGTTATGGTAGCAGAGGGGCTACAGAAGTGTCTTCTGTGAGAAGATGACAGAAGCTTCCCCCATGTCGAACACAGAAAGTTCCATCTGGTTCCAAGACGAGCCCACCACTGGCCAATGCTAAGCCAATCAACGATGTTGATAGTACCTCTGTGATAACATATTTAAGAAGGGGAAAAACTATTGCACAACAGCAGCTGGAAGAGAGGAGTGAGAATATGTGACAGAAACAACTATGTAGACAGCAAGGTCAGTGAAAAAGGAAGGGGAGGAGGTGCTCCAGGCACCAGAGCAGAAATTCCCCTACAGCCTGTGATGAAGACCATGTTGAAGCAGGTTGTCCCCCTGAAGCCCATGGAGGTCCATGGTGGATCAGGTGGATGTGCCCTGAAGGAGGCTGTGACCCTGTGGAGAGCCCGCACTTGAGCAGTCTCCTGGCAGGACCTGTGGCCCTGTGGAGAGGAGCTCACACTGAAGCAGGTTTGCTGGCAGGGCCTGTAACTCTGTGGGGTTCCTGAAGGACTGCACTCCATGGAAGGGACCCACGCTGCAGCAGTTTGTAGAGAACTACAGCCCGTGGGAAGGACCCACATTGGAGAAGTTTACAAAGGACTGTCTCCCATGGGAGGGACTCCACACTGGAGAAAGGGAAAAGTATGAGGAGGAAGGAGTGGCAGATATAACACAACACATAATGAACTGACTGCAACTCATTCCCCATCCTCCTGTGCTGCTCAGGAGGAGGAGGTAGAGAATCTGGGAGTTAAGTTGCACCTGGGAAGATGGGAGGGGTGGGGGGAAGGTGTTTTAAGATTTAGTTTTTATTTCTCATGACCCCACTCTGATATAATTGGCAATAAATTAAATTAATTTCCCTGAGTTGAATCTGTTTTGCCTGTGATAGTAATTGCTGAGTGATCACCGTGTCCTTACCTCAACCCATGAGCCTTTCATCATATTTTCTCTTCCCTGTCCAGCTGAGGAGGGAGAGTGATAGAGTGGCTTGGTGGGCACCTGGCAGTCATCCAAGGTCAACCCATCACAGTCATTAAGAATGTAATGTTTGGAAAGAAGAGAGTGAAATATCTTCCTTTGTTTTATAAAATGATCCATCTTTTTATTACTTTAGTTTTACTGTAAAGTCAAGTCAGTATCTTGGTATTACCAACATTGTTAAGTAAGCACTATGTTTTTCTTATCTGTAATAAATTTAATACTATATTTTTTACCTTTAGAACAAGTCAGAGCTTTGGTATAGTCATGAGATAGCCAGCAAATTAGATTGATCACAGTCAACAGAATGTGATATATTTATTTGTAATAAAACAATGGAAGAATGAAAAATATTGCACAATAATTAGGTGGTAAATAGGCTATAGATGACTTTTCAAGTTTAGGTTATCAGTTCTAAATGATGTTGTGCTTCAAGAATTTAATCTGTCCTGAATTTTATGTTCCGTAACTAAGATTTCTATGTCAATTGTACATCTATTACACAATGCTGACAATCACATTAATTGTACATTTACAGGCAATGCATAGGGAGAGTTCTTTTTTAAAATAAACAAATAGTTTTTCTAAAATATAGACTTTGTATAAATAATTTTTAAAAAAAAAACGTAAATTTTAATTAGTAGGAAAGACAGAAATGCCTGTATATTAGATTTTTAATAGATTTTGAAATAGTATTTGATGTTTGTTATTTGTGATGTGAGCTTATTATTTGCTAGACAAGAAAGGAAATTATACCAAGAAGTCATCTATCAGTAGCCTTCATTTAACATTTCTGTTATTAATGAAGGCCTTGGCTGAAACAGATAGCTCCATTATTAAAATGTGATCTTTCCCCTGCACACCACCTGTGTGTATCAGTAGGGTTGTAGGCTAAAAGTACCAATATTTAGCTGTAATTTTTTTCAGGTACAGGAAAATTCTAGACAGATCATTGTGAGCCTTATGACTTTTAATCTTATCAACATCTCAATGCAAACAACAGCAAAGATAGCTCAGTCTGAAAAAGGCCAATGGAAAGAATTACTAACTTCACTCTAACCAGCAAGCTTTAGGAAAGGGACATTATCATATAAGTCACAGTTGCTTGGGGGGACAGGGGGGAGAGGGAGATTAAATTGATACAGAGGCCACCCACTTGAACTCCATTCTGCTATGGTATCTGTTTTGTAATTTTCCCACTTGATTTTTGTGTTAATGAAGCTCACTTAAAATAAGCCATATGCCAATAGTTGTCTAATTCTTTCAGCCTACTGACAAGGGAGACAAACACTTCCCTTTCCTTCTCTGTTAAAGTCAAACCAGATTCACTCAGATATTTTGTTTCTGTCACATGTACTGGTCTGTCTTCTCAAATGGTTGTAACACCAATAAAGGGCATTTTGAGGAAGGCAAAGCATGACACTGTGCTCTTAAATCTGTCAAGGAATATTTTCCTTTGCTTTTGAAATGTTCCAGTATCCTCTGTCAAAGGCAATTTTTTGTATCCCACCCTAGCATTCATATTAATTAATCTTTAAAATATAATTGCCCAGGACAATGTCAATTTTGAAGAGCATATCTTGCTTGTCTTATTTTGTTGCTGATGTTGTGAGTATCTAAAGCTGCTTTACATTTTGCAGACAAAGAGAGGATGCTTCAGTGGTCAAAAAAGGTGAAAGGTAGTTAAGACTAAAGCTCGATTCACTTGACTTCTTTAAAACTTTTTGTTTCTCTGCCACAGGATTTCTTTGCATTTTGATGATACTTTTGATAACATATATAAGATCAGACAAACAGAGAAGTGGCTGTTTTTGACAATAATCCAAAGTTCCTAATAAAGGTTTAAAGGAGAGATTTTTATTATATCTGGAAGATGAGTTTTGTCACAGAAAAAAAAGCAAAATTGATTTCAGCAAAGAAACATCTCTACCTTTTACTCAACTCTTGCTGAAAGACTTACAAAATGTTTCCCATTAGCTGCTTCTAATTGGTGTTTCCATGTTGGCATTTAACATTAAGTGCATTTTGTTTGTCAAATTTGCTGTGGAAAGTCTGATTATCAGGCAAAATTACTAGGATCTGCCCTCTGCTCTGGGACTGAACCAGTTTGACCTCTTTTGGTGGGTCACTTTGTTGATTTCCAAAAGCAGCTTCTCTTTCTGGATTCCATCTTTCATAAAAGCTGTGCGGTGAGTTATCAATGACACTTATGCTTTTCTGACTCCTGTACATACAAGACTTAAAATATACTTCCTTTATGTAGTGTACCTGTCAAATAAAGGATGTAATTACTCAAGCTTTCATTTTAATATATACCCAGATTAAATACACACACCATAATGAATAATTCATTTAAAGGCTTATGAAAGTAATTATAGGATCTAATACCAATGTTTGGTGGTCATGCTTGTTTGCTTGACGGAAAACACACAAAAGTATCAGTCATGACCTTGAATAATTTATAATCTATGACACTGACACTCAGACAGAGAGGCACAGTGTAAAACAGAGCCCAAACTAATGAGCTGTGCTGCAGCTGGAGAAAGGAGTCAGTAGCAGAAATTAGGAGGTATCTATCCAGTGTCACAGGTGAAGAAAAGGCAACATAAGTGGAACTTGACTAAAAACAGTTGGAAACATTCATACTGAATGTCCTACTAATTCTCTTGCTAAGTCCATGTGGATACTGGGTCCAGGTCCTTTGTTACCCTCTACATTGCTATCTGGCAGTTATTTTTTCCATTAGAAGTATTAACCTGCTCACCTACAAACCTCACTTCCATGAAATAAGAAAAAGTGACAGTATACCCTTAATTAGAACATTTTCCCATGTAATGGATCTACAATGTTTATATATTTTTATAATTCAAGTTTAAGTCCAGACTACATGTATTTAAATCCAAAGGAGTGAAGGCCACAAAAGAAAGAGGCACATAATGATGCATCTTCATACTTATGGGCCAAAATTAGGGGACATAGAAAAATTTGAAATATTAGACTTTAGGATAAATGAGTAATCTCTTGGTTGCTACAAACTACACTAAGAGGTATTGCATGGACAAGGAATATGATTAAAACTACTTTTTGCAAAATCACTTCCCAGATCATAAAATGTATAAATTATCTATAAAGCAACATTTGTTGTGGAGTGTAATTAAGCAGACTTTACAACATAACAGTAAAGTTTGTTTTCTAAAGATTGTGTGCAAAGAAACGCCAGCTTGGATTGCACTACAGACTGCGTTACTTGAAAACATGGGTTATGAGATTTGAACAGCATGCCTTAGGATGAAGTCACATCACAGAGACAACATGAGATGAGCAGACTGTCACCTGCAAGGTGAAGCAAAATCTTCCTACCTCAGAGGAATCCAGCTGAGCAACAGCATTATAACTTCAGGTCACCTCAATTTGAGGACTGCCCAATTGTCCAGTAGGGTGGGAAATGGAAAAAAAATCTCTTCACTTAGTTTATCCATAATTTCTTTTGGCAGATGTTAATGGGAGGACACAATACATGTTCTTGGAGAGTCCAAAGCATCTGCTAATATTACAGGTTCTATTACCTGTCAGATATTACCTATTCAGATGGTAACTCTGAAAAAGACTTTGTAAACTATTTTTCATTCTTATGCACTGGCTATTTTACTATATTATTAGAAAATAAAAATATATTATTCAGGTGTGGTGGGTTGGCCCTGGCTGGATGTCAAATGCCCACCAAAGCCCACTCTATCACTCCCCCTCCTCAACTGGGCTGGGGGAGAAAAATATAAAAAAAGGCTTGTGGGTGGAGATAAGGACAGAGAGAGATCACTTACCAATTACTGGCACAGGCAAAACAGACTCGACTTGGGGGAAAAAAACAAAATTAATTTGTTACCAATTAAAATCAGAGGATAATGAGAAGTAAAACCAAATCTTAAAACACCTCCCCCCACCCCTCCCTTCTTCCCTGGCTTAATTTCTCTCCCAATTTTCCACCTCCTCCCCCCAGCGGCACAGGGGGAACAGGGAATGAGGTTGGGGTCAGTTCATCACACGTTGTTTCTGCCGCTCCTTCCTCCTCAGGGGAAGGGCTCCTTCCCCCACACCAGTGTGGAGTCCCTCTCACAGGAGACAGTCCTCCACGAACTTCTCCAACGTGAGTCCTTCCCATGACTGACAGCACTTCACGAACTGCTTTAGCATGGGTCCATTCCATGGGGTGCAGTACTTCAGGAATGGACTGCTCCAGCACAGGTCCCCCATGGGGTCACAAGTCCTGCCAGCAAACCTGCTCCAGAGTGGGCTCCCCTCTCCACGGGGCCACAGGTCCTGACAGGAACCTGCTCCAGTGCAGGCTTCCCACGGGGTCACAGCCTCCTTCAGGCATCCACCTGCTCTGGCGTGGGGTCCTCCATGGGCTACAGGTGGTCATCTGCTCTACCATGGACCTTCATGGACTGCAGGGGGACAGCCTGCCTCACCACGGTCTTCACCACAAGTTGCTGGGAAGTCTTTGCTCCAGTGCCTGGAGCACCTCCTCCCCCTCCTTCTTCACTGACCTTGGTGTCTGCAGAGTTGTTTTCTCTCACATCTACTCACTCCTCTCTCTAGCTGCAAAGTGTGCAGCATTTTTTTTTCTCTTCCCCTTTTTTCTTAATTATGTTATCACAGAGGCGTTACTGATTGTCTCAGCCAATATCTGCAGAAGCATCGTTTCCAGTTGCTGTTACTAGATAGTGGTTCACAATTCATGTAAGAAAAATTACTCTTGTTGTCTATTTTTGTGTTGCAAGTTATTCTTATTAGTCATTATATGGCCCTAGAGCTGCCTTAAAAATAGTACACTGGACAGACAATTTAAAAAACACACTGTAATATTATTTTGAAATTGAAATTCCATTTTTCATCAGTAGCATTTATATAAAGGAGAAATCTTTCAGTTAGAAATATTCATTAAAAACTTGAGAACATTTTAGTATCACTCTGTATCCTTCTAGAAATATACTTAATATACAAAATAAATTATTAGTTCTAATAGTAAATGTGTCTGATATTCTTTTCAGGGACTATCCAGTCACATGTAATGGTGCACAATGAGCTCCACTGCCATTCCAAATCATTGTAATGGTAAGAATTAGACAAAGACTGCGATCCCAGTGGGAGGTCTGCTCTTGACCTCTGTTTTCCTTCCAGATATGGATACTTCTCAGAAGAGTGGAGTAAGGAGATGCAACAGCTTTATTGGGTATACAGTCATAATATGTTCTGATTTTGATCTTGAATATCTTTAATTTTTAAAAAAGGCTGACCTAAATAAAATGTCTAGCAAATAATTCAGTTCCATATAGAAGAAAGTAACGATGTGTATTTTGTATATTTAACAAAATCACATGTAAACCTAGGACAAAATCCCAAATCAAACAGTTATGCTTTCATGTGAGGTATGTAAAACTTTATTTGAAATATCTGATATTCTCTCTCTTATCCAGGAAAAAGATAAGATGGAAGATAAAAAAAATTTCTCTCTTACAGAAATTCATAGACAGCAAATCAAGTACCTAAGTACATTTTTCTACTCATTCACTTAGCTGTGAACTCTCAAAATCCTGGCTAGAATAGCACTGAGGAGGGAATATGCATGTTTTAAGGAAAATACAAGATGAGAAGAAAAGAACTTAAATGCACTAATTCAGTACATTAATTCTGTACAATTTGCACACATGGTATAAACAAATAAAACATTTGGATGCATACGGTGACTCATCCTTGGCATGTATATATGGGAGTGAGATGCAGCCAACAAACAACTTTGCAAATAAGGAACACAATGTTGCCTAGAAATGATGCTTTTCTTTGAAAAGATGAGTAACTTTCCAAGATGAAAATAATTAGTATTGGACTCTCATAATATTTTTTCCAATAGTTTCAAAAGAACTGGAAAATCAAGAGACATATTAAAATAAACTTATAAAATCAAAAACATGAAAACTAGTGAAGATTTTAAGAGCTGAGTATCTAAATTTGGGCTTCCGAGTCTACAGTAAAGCAGTTGATTTTCCAAAGGGCTGAGATCTCAGCATCTTCTATTAAAGCTGACATTTTTGAAAGTGTGATCACCTACTTGAGTGTTTTCATCTGGGTTTCAGCTCATAATGCTAAATTCCCATGTTCATTAGTCCTTGGGAAAGGACTATAAATGCTCTGAAAATAGTAAAACATTATGAAGAAAGGAAGTACAAAGAGAAAATACAAATGCGGTATTAAAAAAAAAAAAAAAAAAAACCAAAAAACAAAACAATGCCAAATAAATCTGAGGTGTCAGCCTTTATCTCAGTACTTTTGGTTATCAAGGAAAGCAATGCTGTTAATGCTAAAAAAATCACATGCTTGGATACCAAGAGGTAGGATCAGACCTAAATGTAATAAGATATTTAGAAGTTTATAATTTTACTGTGGAAACACTGATAAAACTGACTATCCAGCCTTCTCTACTCTGTTGGATTGTGCTACAGATAGACTGAGTCTTTTGAACAGACAGTTCAACATCTGGGAATCATTCCTGTTTTAACAAATGTTTTAACGGTTCAGTACTCTCAAGAGGACTGTGGTTGAGGCAGGGACCCAGACTACATCCAGGGACACTATGGCAAGGAGAGCAACCGGTCCATATCATCGATTAGTAAGGGAGGAAGAAGAGGAAAGATTTTATCAAGAAGCTGGTCCTTTGATGAGGAACTTGGAGGAAGGAGTGAGAGAACTGAAACAGGAAGCAGAAACTACCCAGTCCCTGACCTCGTCAGAGCTTCGAGACATGCGGAAAGATTACAGCCGCCAGCCAGGTGAGTGGATTGCTGCCTGGCTGCTCTGATGCTGGGATAATGGGCCCGACAGTCAGCAACTGGAAGGAAGGGAAGCCCAACAGCTGGGATCCCTTGCTAGAAACTGTGGGATTGAGAGAGGAATTGGAAGAGAAGCAGGGTAACCACTATGCATACCGAAGCCCTGCTTCCCAGGAAGAGTCCAAACATCACCTGCTGATGGGAAGTAGAGAATAAATATTTTGTTCTTTTGCTTCTGCACACTCAGCTTTGCTTTGTTTCTATTAAACTGCTTTTGTCTCAACCCATGAGTTTGGGCGGTTTTTTTGTTCCATCTTATTTTCTCCCCTCCCCATCCTGCTGAGGAGGGGGGTAATAGAGCAGCTTGGTGTGCACCTGGCATTCAGGCAAGGTCAAGCCATCATAGTAACATGGTGACTTAGATCAGCTGCCAGATGAATGACTGCTGGTCTCAGACAATGCTTTGGCAAAGGAAAGCCTTTATAAGTTTTAGTCTTATTTGCCTGAAGATATTTGTACCCAAAACCGATCAATTCAATCCAGAGTTTGGGACTGGTCATGTATTCCTGATTGATGCAAAGCTCTTACACAATATATTATCCCCAGACTGTGCTTTTTGGAGAGTCACTGTCCAAATAATTGTGTCATATACTGGCAGATGATGATTTAGCCTAAGTTATTCAAACTCTCATCACCTTTCAGTTGGACATGAATCATTAAGTATCTGGAAACACCAACTGGTGTAAATTGTTAGAGATTGTCCTTTTATTAATACTGTCTACTTTAAACAACTCAAACCTGCATCTCTTTCTCTACAGTAAAGGTAATAACCCATCAAATTTGGAAGAGTTCAATAACCCAAAACCAGTATATTAGAATTATCACCTAAAGCTCCAGGCTTCCTTTAATATCTTACTGCTCCTGAGGCAATGATGCCTGCTAGGAATAGCCTAATGACTGTGTAAGGGACAGGCATTTTCAGGGGCTGATCCAACAGCAAGCAATGCATTTCCCAAGGATGAAGAACTAGCTTGCTACCTTCTGCTCTAAAGTCATTTCCTCAGCATTTATTTTTTGCCTCTGCCATAAACATACAGCAACATTTTCACTGAAGTTAATCCAAAACAAAACACTTCCTGTGCATCTGCCACTGAGGAGGAGATGTGAGAATAAACATGTGGCAGATGTTACTTAGGTTGCTTAACGCATTATTGGAAGGTGTTAAAATATTGGAGTGATATCATATGGAATACAGTAGAAGAGAACAGAACACAGGCAGCAACAAAACATAGGAAAGTGCAGTTGTGCTGTAAGCCAGGACAGCTTTCTGTTTTGTTTTGTTGTTTTTTTCCTTTCCTTACAGCAATGTTTTCCCCAGATTAATGATCTCAGTGTCTTTATTAACCTTAGAAAAAATTAATGTGTTAACATCTTGAGGTCTTTTTCCTCTCTTTTTTCTGTCCTTATCTAAACACAAAACTTTGAATGTCTTGCTTTTTTTTTGCTTTTTTTTTCTTGTCTAGGCCCATGTAGAAATTTGTTCCCTTAATGTAGTGTTTAATGGAGCTATTTTACTGCTTCCTCTAAAATGTTTATGGTTTGTTCTGATATGTAGATAGATTAATAGAACTGAGGACCAAAGCTGACCTCCAGGTCACCCATCTAATCTGACTTCCTGCATATCGTGAGCCACGAAGGTTATGTCTACATCTTACAATGCAGCACAATGAAGAGATGCCTGAGCTAACTCCAAAATCATAAATATTTTTGTCACATCATTATGGCATTCCTCCTGGTATGATTAGCTCAGTTAGAGTACTGCATAGTATAGCTATACCACTGCTGGATACAAGATAATATTTCTGCATGAGACTCCAAGGACACGCCAACTCAACATATTTCAGCATGAGGCTGTTTGAATTATGTTGGCATACCCTCATTTTCACTTAGTTTCTGATGCTTGAGACAAGCTAAAGATAATGCTGGATATATGCTTTTTTATTTAATTCATCCTTGCACATAATTCATAATTTGTGTGTTTTGTAATACAATATTAAATATGAGTGAAAAATTAAGATAAGAAAGCCTATCTTAAGCATTCAGCTCAAAAAGTTCTAACATATGTGAAGACAAGGTGATAAGCAGAACAAAAAATTATTCCCATTGTTTTGAAAACTTTGCATGGCAATAGGCAGAGGCTTCCGAGAGGACCAGAGGCATGCAAAATTATAAACTGTACAAAAGCAGTAGCTTTTGGGTCTTGCTTTTTGTTTGTCTGTTGGAAATAAAATGTAGAATGCTTCCATTGGCAGAAGTTAACCTTAAAGTTGTTTGGGATGGCTCCATGTTTCCCATGGAGCCAGGAGATCCCTAATGTAACCATTACAGCATATATTCCCAAATCTCAGTAATTCCATTCCTGAGCAGTTTGAAGAAAATCTGACAGCAGTGTGACTTGCCTTTCATTACAGTCCCTATAGATTTTATTCATATGCCTGATATGCATTCAAAAGTGTTCATTTTCAGGATAAGCTACTTCCAACAGATCAAGTTAACAGCAAGAAAACAAGATAATATCCAGGCTTTCACAGGCTTACTCTGCATTAAAGAACCAGCTATATAAGAATCACAGACAAGATAGGCACTGTTGCAATAGGGAACAAAGATGATAAATTTTATAATTTGTATTAAATTATACATAATTTTAAAGCTTTGCTTGGTTGTTTTATTGCATGAACTTCCTCTACTTAGCCCTTCTCAGTACCCTGCATGATTTAGTCCCTAGTGAAATGGCTCTGGCTACTTCACAACCGAAGGGTGAATGTGTAGTGGGCTAAAAACATGTGGTTCATGTTTCAATAGAAACACTTCTTTTTCTATATACAGCCTAGCAGGATGAATGTTGGCTTTTGTTATGCAGATGCAGAAATGTGCTATTGGTTTGATTTTGACCTATGCTTCCCCTATCATCCTCTTGAGTTCACGATCATATATAACTTTCACACTGAAAAGTAGTGATATGAATGTAAGAATATAAGAAGTCATTCCACTTTTTCATTCAAGGCAATATCCATCTTCCCATTGGTAGCCCTATCATGTAGGGTAATAAAAGGGATTTATGAGCCACCTTTTACAAATGCATGTGTAAGAATCCACAAACGAATGACGAGTTGGGAGTGACTGGAGTTTGAGACTGGTTCTAAAAGCAGTAGTTCCTCTGGCTCTTTATTCATAACAAATATACATGATCGCTAAATAGAAAATAAATTTGTTTTCAAAAAAATAAACAAAATATCAGTGAATGGGAGATAATAACAAAAGAAGCAACTGTGGAACTGACGACTATATTCTTCAGTTGCTTCTGTTGCCTCTAACATGCCATTTGCTTTCTGACTTTCAGTAATTGTGTCTTTTTTTGTCAGCTAAAATTATATGCTAAATACCTGTTCTCCTTCTGATCAACCATCTGTCCAAGAATTTCACTAGTGACTGGGATTTGAACACACTTGTTTCTACTTCTGTAGCAAGATAAAGTGGAGAAGTCCTCCTGTTCTCTTTGAGATATGTATCAAGGCAACTCAGCCTTCATCCCACCCAAGCGTGAAGCCACATGATGAATTGTCATTTTCATAAAGTGGTTCATTTAAAACAAAATACATTTTCTGACAGAGTACATATTAAATAGTATGTTCTGAACCTTTATTTTAATATGGCTTCAGAGTTACTCCTCTGTTGGAGTTTAAAAGTGCTTTTTTTAAAAAGAAGTGACTGATGCTGAAGTGTATGAACAAACAGGGAAAAATAGACTGGCACCGACAGATCTCCCCTATGAGCTCACAGTGTGATCAAAGCTATTTTATTTAAGTAAAGGCCAACAACACAGAATAACAAAAACAGGAAAAAAGGAAGTGATTTTTGCTCACTTTTTTCATCATCATAATCTTAATTGCAACTAGAGTGAGTATAAAATTTCAGGGTAGAGATGTGACCTTTGGTTTGGTTGCTTTATTTGCTTGCTTGATTTTTAGAAAAATATGGAACATAACTTCAAAATTTCAGATTTCTTTACCTATATTTATTTAACTTATAGCACTGCCTGTCTTTTTCAAAGCCTTGATATGATAAAAAATTCAGCCCCTGTTCAAACAAGTGTAATGCTATAGACAACTATAACTTCTGTTGTTTATTTAAAATCAGTCCTAAATCAGACTCTAGTACTCTGTCAACATGACCTGTAGTACTATGCTCTGGTTTTCCAAGCAATTAAGGTCTAGGCTGTCTTTAGGAACAAAATTTGAATATGAATCAGTCTGATTCCCCTCTTCTCATCATACCAGAGTTTCCCTGACTGGGAAATCAGCTGGGCTTGATTATTGAAAGGGGCAAAATGTGAGATAAAAAATAGATTGCATAGATGTTCAGAGTGCTTTGGCTTGCCTGTGATCTTGAGTCCTAAGCTTGAGCACAGACAGATATACTCCTCATGACACAAATGTGTACACAATGAAAGGACGGTTTCTGTTGCAGAGATACAATGCTGTTTTATGCTAGCTGCATTTGGCCATGAGCATTTACTTCCAGCATGTGTTTTTTTAATTTACTACAATTAATTAGATTTTTTTTTCAAAATTAGCTTTATATATTTGGACTCCTAGTTAACAGTTTTACTGTTCTTAGTTTGGAAGATGCGCATCCTTATAATTGGTGCCATTTTCTATAAACATTTATTTTGTTGATAGAAAATCTCATGTTCTGCAGGACCCTATGAAGCATGCAGTGAAAATAAAGAGATGGTCCATTTCAAACAAACAGAGAAAAGTCAAGGCAGTAGATATTTAGTGCCTTGGTCCATCTGCCATTTGAAGACAGAGAACGTCTGTTTCTTGTCATCTCGCAATAGGAAGCAAAGCAAGATGTAAGAGCTGCTGCAGTATGGAGGTAAAAGGGAACACCAAACATTATTCATGTCTAGCCCATTGTTTAATCCATGCTTCTTTATCCTTTGCATCTTTGCATACCCATATCATTTAGGTTTTGTCTACATGAACATGACATCCAGCTCTTGAGCTCACAGTCAGTTTTCAAGCACTTTTAATTTACATCCTGAACATGTAGCAAATTATCCCCTAAGGCTATTCACACAAATAATAACAATAATAATGCTGTTAATAGCTTCAGTTCATGTCCTTAGTTAGTCAATGTTGTCTCCATAAAGCAACAGGAAAAAAAACTTCAGTAAATAAAGTACTCCATAGCTTTCAGAAGCAGTTATTTCTGAAGACTTACTAACTAAATTTTTGTGAAATTACTCTGTTGCTCCTAGTTCTTGCATTAGATTATTTTTTAACTGTAGTCTCAGAGGTCACTTGAGGTCTCAGAGTCTCAGGTGCCTCAACAAGAAACTTTCCATGCTTACTTCATTGCATTTCTGGGCCAGTGTAATACGATATTGCTTGCCATAAGAGATATTATGGATATGTGGAGAGAAGGTTTTACAAGTAGATATAACCTTTGCATTCTTTAGATTCTTCTTTGACTAGGAAGATGAGGAGAAAATAATTATTAAGAGATCCACTGTAGTAAAACAAACAAAAAAATTCCATAAGCCAAGTTCCATTTTGTCCTTCCAGTACACAGAAAGGAAAATTACACTTCGTTTTGTCTTTCCTCTGTGTAATCTATCTCATAGTACTCATCCACACATTAGGACTTGCAGCTCAAGGACTTGCAACTTCCTTAAAACCTTTAGACCATTGTTCAACAAAATTGTCACTGCATAGTACATTGTAGTGAACATAATCTCATCCCAAACTGCATGGACACCTTATACTGGAGGCAGTGAGTAACAGGAAAAAGAATCTCCTCAGAACCAGGCATCTAAACATTGACCTCTGTGACACAGTCAGGAGACAGCCACGTATGGTTCAGCTTGTTTAGATAATTGTTCAATATTATAGCAAACGCTTGTACATCTGAATCAAAGTTACATTTACTTTCTCAAGAAGCTACTCAGGTTTAGTTTATGTGCTGTCCTGGTTTATGCTAGGATAGAGTTAATTTTCTTCTTAGTAGCTAGAAAGCACTGTGTTTTGGTTTCAGTGTGGGATTTGTTATGAGAAGAATGTTGATAAGGTACAAGGACATGGTGTTTGGGTAGTTTGCAAGTGCGAAGGACTGGGAGGGGGAAAGTGTAGTAGTTAGTAAAACCCAGAATTGACAGTTGGATATGCCAATAAGATATTCCATATCATATTATGTCATGTTCAGTATATTAACCAGAGCTGACCACAAAGGGGGGGATTCTCTTGGGAGTTGCTCGGGCTCGCTTTTCCGGGATTGCAATTTTGGTTTCAAGGTTCCTTTTCACTCTTTCAGGATTGCTATCGGCAGGTGGTGAGCAATTGTACTCTGCATCACTCATATATATCTAGTTGTTATCATTATTATTATTACTATTTTAATTTTATTTTACTCTAATTATGAAACTGTTCTTATCTCAACCTATGAGTCTTCTTACCTTTTCCCCTCCAATTCTCTTCCTGATTCCCTGGGTGGAAGGGGAAGGGGGGGGAGGATGCAAGTGGCTGTGTTTTGTTTGGCTGCCAGCCAAGTTAAACTATGTCATAGGCTTATCCAGATATTGTTAATAGGAAATGTTCTTGTCTTAAAAATCATCTCCATGACCGGAAGGGTGCATTGTCTGCACAGAATTAATTACTGCGAGACTATGAAGACACATGTATGTACCATGGGTAGAGTCTAGCTAAGTATTTCAGTGTTGAAATAATGGCATAAGAAAGGCATCTTTTGACTGCCTATCGTAACATTGCATACCCTCATGTGGAAAGCATTTTTACACTCTATTAATCAAATAGAAAAGCCTCCATTGACACAGTGCAATTGCAAACAGAAAGATTTTAAGAACCTCACACAAGAAATCTGACTGTAAAAGTTTATGGTATTGCTGAAACTCATGCTGGTGTCATGTTGGCAACCAATTGATAGCCTCAGCATGTGGTGCTAGTACACTTAATCATGTTGGTAGTGACTGGATACCAATACACTAAGAATGGGAAGGCTACTTCTAGTTTGCTCCAGGGATGCAAGTCAAGAAGCTTTAGGATAATAGATCTTAGAATGAACAACTCAGAATTAAAAAAACCCACTGACTGCAGGCTACGCCCAGCAGCTTTGTTGAAAGGAAATTAAGGAAATAGGAACATTTCATGCAGAAAGCTTGTAACGTCAAAGGTAAGAAATTAGAAATTTCATGACACAGTGCCTGAAGAACAATTTCTCCATGAATGCTGACAATATTAATAATTAGTAGCTAATATGTTGTCTGAGGCATATACAAAATTCATAATCTTTAACTAGATCAACTAAAAGATTTTGTAGAATTAAAAGAAGCAATACATAGGATTGCTTCAAAGGCAAGCTTAACTGTGATCGAATGTAATTTTCATTTCAACTATTGAAGAGGGTAGGTTTAGATTAGCTATTAGAAAGAAATGCTTTACTGTGAGAGTGGTCAGACACTGGACCAGGTTGCCCAAGGAAGTTGTGGATGCCCCCTCCCTGGAAGTGTTTAAGGCCAGGCTGGATGAGGCTTTGAGCAACCTGGTCTAGTGGAAAGGTGTCCCTGCTCATGGCAGGGGGGATGGAACTAGATGATCTTTAAGGTCCCTTCCAACCCTAACCATTCTGTGATTCTATGATTATTTTTAATTTAATTTGTATGTTAGGTCAATTGATATCCAGTGCAAGATTGCTGTCAATTTACCTTCACAAATAATTTCTCAGAATTTTAGCACAGCTGTTAAAACTATAGTTTATTCTCATAAACCAAACATAAAAAGAAAATTAATCTAGAAATAGTGTAACTCTACCATAATCTATGGCTATTTTGACAAAACTTCATCTCCTACTGCAAAAGTCCAGTTTTCAAGGATTCATGAACACACCATGGATGCCTACAGTTCAGAAAATAGCCAACTATTATTCTGGGAAATTACATGGTTTGTTGACTGCCCAAAAAACATTCAGTTCAACTGCTGGTTAAAATGGTTTCCAGAAGTACAATGCATATTTAAAGTCTTTCTACAGGAAAAAAAGTGACCTACAAAAATATTTCATCATTCAACCTAAAACAGATATTTTGTCTTGTGTTGATACAACTAGTTTTTATGCTGCTTGTTCAGCTGTTTCATAGAATAATAGAATCACAGAATCATAGAATGGTTTGGGTTGGAAGGGACCTTAAAGATCGTCCAGTTCCAACCCCCCTGCCATGAGCAGGGACACCTTCCACTAGACCAGGTTGCTCAAAGCCTCATCCAGCCTGGCCTTAAACACTTCCAGGAAGGGGTCATCCACAACTTCCTTGGGCAACCTGTTCCAGTGTCTCACCACCCTCACAGTGAAGAATTTCTTCCTAATATCTAATCTAAACCTACCCTCTTTCAGCTTAAAGCCATTTACCCTTGTTCTGTCATTAACTGCCCTTGTGAAAAGTCCCTCCTCAGCTTTCTTGTAGGTCCCCTTCAGGTACTGGAAAGACACTATAAGACCTCCCCGGAGCCTTCTCTTTTCCAGGCTGAACAGCCCCAATTCTCTCAACCTGTCCTCAAAGGAGAGGTGCTCCAGCCCTTGGATCATCCTCGTGGCCCTCCTCTGGAATCGTTCTAACTGGTCCAGGTCTCTCTTGTGTTGGGCACTCCAGAAATGGACACAGTACTCCAGGTGGGGCCTTATGGGAGTGGAGTAGAGGGGGAGAATCACCTCCCTCGACCTGCTGGCCATGCTTCTCTTGATGCAGCCCAGGATACGATTTGCCTTCTGGGCTTCAAGCACACATTGCCGGCTCATGTTCAGATTCTCATCTACTACCACTCCCAAGTCCTTCTCTTCAGAGCTGGCCTCAAGCCACTCATCACCCACCCTGTATTTGTGCTTGGGGTTGCCCCGACCCAGGTGCAGGACCTTGCATTTGGCCTTGTTGAACTTCATGAGGTTAGCACAGGCCCACCTCTCAAGCCTGTCAAGGTCCCTCTGGATGGCATCCCATCCCTCCAGTGTGTCAACCGCACCACTCAGCTTGGTATCATCAGCAAACTTGCTGAGGGAGCACTCAATCCCACTGTCCATGTCACTGACAAAGATATTGAAGAGCACCGGTCCCAATACTGACCCTTGAGGGATACCACTTGTCACCGGTTCCCACTTGGACTTTGAGCTGTTGACCACAACTCTTTGAGTGCGACCATCCAGCCATTTCCTTATCCACCAAGTTGTCCATCCATCAAACCCCCGTGTTTCCAATTTGGAGATAAGGATGCCATGTGGGACGGTGTCAAACACCTTGCACAAGTCCAGGTAGATGACATCAGTTGCTTTAGCCTTATCCACCAATGTTGTAACCCCATCATAAAACACCACCAGATTGGTCAGGCACAATTTGCCCTTGATGAAGCCATGCTAGTTGTCACCAATCACCTTCTCATTCTCCATGTGCCTTAGCATAGTTTCTAGGAGAATCTGCTCCATGATCTTGCCTGGCACTGAGGTGAGACTGACTGGCCTGTAGTTCCCTGGGTCTTCCTTGTTTCCCTTTTTAAAAGTGGGGGTTATGTTCCCTTTTTTCCAGTCTGTGGGAACTTCACCAGACTGCCATGACTTCTCAAATATGATGGATAGTGGCTTTGCAACTTCATCTGCCAGTTCCCTCAGGATCCGTGGATGCATCGCATCAGGTCCCATGGACTTGTGCACCTTCAGGTTCCTTAGGTGCTCCTGAACCTGGTCTTCTCCTACAGTGGCTGGCCTTCCATTCTCCTGGACCCTTCCTTTGCTTTCTAGGACTTGGGCACGGTGGCATAAGCCCTTGCTGGTGAAGACTGAGGCAAAAATGTCATTGAGCACCTTAGCCTTCTCAATGTCCTGGGTGACCAGATCTCCCATTGCCTTCTGGAGAGGGCCCACATTTTCCCTAGTTTTCCTTTTCTCCCCAACATACCTATAAAAGCTTTTTTTGTTGCCCTTGACATCTCTGGCTAAATTTAATTTTGTCAGGGCCTTGGCTTTCCTAACCTGATCCCTGGCTTCTCGGGCAATTTCTCTGTATTCATCCAAGGTTACCCGTCCTTCCTTCCACCCTCTGTAGGCTTCTTTTTTGATCCTAAGTTTGTTCAGGATCTTCCTGTCCATCCATGCAGGCCTCCTGCTGTTTTTGCCTGCCTTCCTCTTTGTTGGGATGCATCGCTCCTCGGCTTGGAGGAAGAGATCTTTGAGTATGTTCCAGCTGTCCTGCACCCCTCTTCCTTCCAGGAATTCATCCCATGGTACGTGACCAAGCAGATCCCTGAAGAGGTCAGAGTCTGCTCTCCTGAAATCCAGGGTGGTGAGCTTACAGTGCACCTTCTTCACTGCCCTGAGGATCTCGAATTCCACCATTTCATGGTCACTGCAGCCAAGACTGCCTGAGAGCTTCACGTTCCCCACCAACCCCTCCTTGTTGGTGAGAACAAGGTCCAGCATGGCACCCCTCCTCGTCGGTTCCTCAACCACCTGGAGGAAGAAGTTGTCCTCCACACATTCCAAGAACTGCCTGCTGTGTTGTCCCTCCAACAGATATCAGGGTGGTTGAAGTCCCCCATGAGGACCAGGGCTTGTGAACGTGAGGCTGCTCCTATCTGCCTATAGAGAGCCTCATCTGCTTGGTCTCCCTGGTCTGGCGGCCTGTAGCATACCCCCACTGTAACATCCCCTTTCCCTGCCTTCCCTTTAATCCTGACCCAAAGACTCTCATTTAGCTCCTCATCTGTCTCCAGGTGGAGCTCCATACACTCCAGCTGGTTGTTGACATAGAGGGCTACACACCCTCCTCAACTCCCCTGCCTATCCTTCCTGAAGAGGCTATATCCTTCCATTCCAACACTCCAGTCATGGGAGCCATCCCACCATGTCTCTGTGGTGCCAATCAGGTCATATCCCTGGAGGCAGGCATACATTTCCAACTCTTCTTGTTTATTGCCCATGCTACGTGCATTAGCGTAGAGGCATTTAAGTTGGGCCCCCAGTGAACTTGACTTTGCCTTGTTGACTGGAGCAGCTGGAATCCCAGTGCAGTGCTCTTCAGGCACGTACCTCCCAGAGTTACAACCAGCAGTAACAGTTATATCCCCTTCCCCCTTCCAATCTAGTTTAAAGCTCTATCAACAAGCCCTGCTAGTTCTTGCCCCAGGATCCTTTTCCCCTTCTGAGACAGGTGTGTCCCATCTTTTGTCTGTAGTCCCGGTGCCATGTAAACATCCCCATGGTCAAAGACACCAACGTTTTTCCTGTGGCACCAGCCTCTAAGCCAGTCAGCGAGGAGCACAGCGGCGGTGTATTGGGTTTGCGTGGCAAGGTTTTGGCAGCAGTGGGGCGGGGGAACATGGGGTGGCTTCTGTGAGAGAAGCTGCCAGAAGCTTCCCTCATGTCCGACCTGACACAGCCAATGCCAGCCGGCTACAAGAACGGACCCGCTGCTGGCCAAGGCCGAGCCAATCAGTAACGCCTCTGTGATAACATAATTAAGAAAAAAAGGAAGAGAGGGAAGAAAAAAAAAGCTGCACACTTTGCAGCTGGAGAGAGGAGTGAGAAGATGTAAGAGAAACAACTCTGCAGACACCAAGGTCAGTGAAGAAGGAGGGGGAGGAGGTGCTCCAGGAGCCGGAGCAGAGATTCCCCTGCAGCCTGTGGTGAAGACCATGGTGAAGCAGGCTGTCCCCCTGCAGCCCATGGAGGTCCATGGTGGGGCAGATGACCACCTGTAGCCCATGGGGGACCCCACGCCGGAGCAGGTGGATGCCCAAAGGAGGCTGTGACCCCGCGGGAAGCCTGCGCTGGAGCAGGTTCCTGTCAGGACCTGTGGCCCCGTGGAGAGGGGAGCCCACGCCGGAGCAGGTTTGCTGGCAGGACTTGTGACCCCGTGGGGGACCCGTGCTGGAGCAGTCCCTTCCTGAAGGATTGCACCCCAAGGAATGGACCCATGCTAAAGCAGTTCGTGAAGTGCTGTCAGTCATGGGAAGGACTCACGTTGGAGAAGTTCGTGGAGGACTGTCTCCCATGAGAGGGACCCCATGCTGGTGCGGGGGAAGGAGACCTCCCCCTGAGGAGGAAGGAGCAGCAGAAACAACGTGTGATGAACTGACCCCAACCTCATTCCCTGTTCCCCCTGTGCTGCTGGGGGGAGGAGGTGGAAAATCGGGAAAGAGATTAAGCCCGGGAAGAAGGGAGGGATGGGGGAGGTGTTTTAAGATTTGATTTTACTTCTCACTGTCCTCTGATTTTGATTGGTAATAAAGTAAATTTGGTTTTTCCCCCAAGTCGAGTCTGTTTTGCCCGTGCCAGTAATTGGTGAGTGATCTCTCTCTGTCCTTATCTCCACCCATGAGCTTTTCGTTATAATTTTCTCCCCCTGCCCATTTGAGGAGGGGGAGTGATAGAGTGGGCTTTGGTGAGCATCCAGCCTCTAGCCAGGGTCAACCCACCACAGGCGGCAACAGTAAGTTCCGCAGCTGAACACAAGTTGGGAAGAGGAGGAGGTGGTCCCGGCGCGAGGGGAGATTGCGGACATGACGCCGCGTCCCATCAGGAGCAGCCAATTGCGGGAGAGGGGCTGACGTGGCAGGGCCAACCACGGGAGATTTAAACAGCCCTCAAGTAGTGCAACGGCCAGGACGGGCAAACAGGGCGTGGTGCGTCAGAAGGGCGTGACGTGGCAATTTGCGCAGGCAGGGCGAGCAGGGAAGCTCACTGTTGCTCTGCTGATAGCAGCACTCAATCGCAGCAGCTTGCTAACTTGGAGGTGTGTCCCAGGCTGCCTCTGGCTATGGTGTCCTCCAGGCAGAGAGCTTGTAACAAAAAGACTGTGGTGACCCAGACAGAGGGCATGCCCTGAACCGTGGCTGTTCAGGTCTCTGGCTGAAGGGAATGCCAGAGCCTGCTACTGCCCGGGGGAGGAAGGGAGGCATTCCACCTGTGTGAGGTGTGAGCAGGTGGACGATCTCCTCAGCATGGTGGTGAAACTTAAGCAGGAGGTCAAGAGATTGAGGACCATCAGGGAGTGTGAGAAGGAGATTGACTGGTGGAGTAACTCCCTGGCATGACAGTCAGAAATGCCCCAGGAGGATAACCCCCAAAAGGTGATGGAACCTCCTCCCTCTCCGGCGGAGAGGGAGGACCTGAGGCAGCCTCTGCCCTGTTGCTGTTGGGCAGAGGCAAGGGACCAAAAAGATGAGGAGGGTTGGAAGAAAGTCCCAGTTCGACATCATGGGCGACCTCCTTCCCTACCTGCTTTACCCCCTCAGGTGCCCCTCTGTAAAAGGTTTGAGGCCCTGCCTCTTGAAGGAGAGGTAGGTGAGGACGTGGTGCAAGGCCCACCTACAAGGCCACATAGGAAGAGGCAGTTGACTCCACCCCTCAAGACTGCCTCTGGTAAGAAAGAAAGAAGGGTAATTGTAGTAGGCAATTCCCTTCTGAGAGGGACAGAGGACCCAATATGCAGAGTTGACCCTCAACACAGGAAAGTATGTAGTCTTCCTGGAGCCTGGATCAGGGATATCACCAGGGCACTCCCCAACCTGGTGCACCCGACGGACTACTACCCTCTGCTGATCTTACAGACAGGTGCGGAGGAAGCTGCATCCCATAGTCTGAGGGCAATGAAGAAAGATTACAAGGCCTTGAGACAGTTGGTGAAAGGGTCTGGGGCACAAGTGATTTTCTTTTCCCTCCTTCCACTTTCGGGTGCTGACGTGGGATGGAATGGAAGAATTAAGGCCATAAATGACTGGCTCCAGGACTGGTGCTACAGGAAGGGCTTTGGGTTCTTTGATAATGGGTGGTTTTATAAGACACCAGTCCAGACAGTGTTATGTGGGGAAGGCCTATCTCACAGGGGCAAAAGGAGGCTGGGGCAGGAATTGGCAGGGCTCATTTGGAGAGCTTTAAACTAGATTGGAAGGGGGAAGGGGTCACAACTGGGCTTGTGCCAGTGGGGCAGCTCTCTAGAATTGATGAAGAGCGGGAGGCCTCCCACCCCCCTAGGCTGAAATTGGTGTACTTGGCTCGCTCCCTGAAATGTCTGTACACCAATGCACGCAGCATGGGGAATAAGCAGGAGGAGTTAGAAACCCATGTTCGGTCAGGGGATTATGATTTAGTGGCAATTACAGAGACATGGTGGGACAGCTCACATGACTGGAATGTGGCCATGGATGGCTATGTCCTTCTCAGGAAAGACAATCCAGCAAGGTGAGGTGGTGGAGTTGCTCTTTATGTGAGAGAGCAACTGCAGTGTATTGAGATCTGTCCAGGGGCGCATGAGAGCAACTGCAGTGTATTGAGATCCGTCCAGGGGCGCATGAGGAGTGAGTTGAGAGTCTGTGGGTGAAAATTAAGGGGCAGGCTGGTATGGGTGATACTGTTGTGGGTGTCTATTACAGGCCACCAGATCAGGGTGAGGAAGTTGATGAGGCCTTCTACAGACAGCTGAGAGCAGCTTCGCAATCACAAGCCCTGGTTGTTGTGGGGGATTTTAACTACCCTAATATTTGCTGGAGGGACTACTCAGCCAGCCACCCACAATCCAGGAGGTTCCCCCAGTGCATCGATGATAACTTCGTGATGCAAATGGTGGATGAACCAACTAGGAAGGGAGTGATGCTGGATCTCATCCTCACTAACAAGGAGGGTCTGGTTGAGGCTGTAAAGGTTGAGGACTGCCTGGGCTGCAGGGACCATGAGATGGTGAAGTTCAGGATCTCATGTGGCAGGAACAGAATTCCAAGCAGAATTGCAGCCCTGGACTTCAGGAGGGCCAACTTTGGCTTTTTCAAGCAATTGTTAGGGGAAATCCCATGGGAAAGGGTACTTGAAGGTAAAGGGGCCCAAGATAGCTGGTTAATGTTCAGGGACTGCTTCTTCCAAGCTCAAGATCAGAGCATCCTGACATGTAGGAAGTCAAGGAAGGGAGCCAGGAGACCTGCTTGGTTAAACAGGGAACTTCTGGGCAAACTCAAGTGTAAGAGGAGAGTTTACAGATCATGGAAGGAGGGGTTGGCCACTTGGGAAGAATATAAGGCTGTTGTCAGAGGATGTAGGGAGACAACTAGGAAAGCCAAGGCCTCCTTAGAATTAAACCTTGCCAGAGGGGTCAAGGACAACAGAAAGAGCTTCTTCAAATACATAGCAGATAAAACTAACACTAGAGGCAATGTAGGCCCACTGATGAATGAGGTGGGTGCCCTGGTGACAGAAGATACTGAAAAGGCAGAGTTACTGAATGCCTTCTTTGTCTCTGTATACTCTGCTGGAAGCTGTCCTGAGGAGCCCCGTACCCCTGAGGCCCCAGAGGAAGTCAGGGCTGTTGGGGCCTGGGCTGTGTTGCAAGAGTGTGAAAGGCTTAGTTAACCGTGGGAAAAGAGGGAGTTGAAATAACACACATTCCTAACTCAGGATATGGAGCAAAGAGATAAATGTAACAGTAAACAGCAGATGAGGAACTTATAGAGATTAAGCTTAAGAAAGAGCTTTTTATGCAAAACCACAAGTAGAGAACACACAGAAATGATCTTTAGGAGCTTAGCCAATAACGGAGTTGTTACTATTTGCAATTGCTTGTGTAAACCAGCATGAAAAGGTATATAAGCACAATATGAATGAATAAAGCTGAAGCTGACCTGCATCACATTGATGTGTCTGTCTCTTCCTTTCTCGCTATGAAGATCCCTTCCTTCTGAGCGACCCCGACAATTGGTGACCCCGACGTTATCCCGACGAGGGGTATGGAACAGTGTCGGTGAAGGGTGAGGCATCCTGCAACGGCGCGGCGAAGAGTGCCGACCGGGGCGTCCGAGAGAGGCGCATAGTGGCCACGGCTGACCGGTGAGTCAGGGTCAGGATGGGAATTGCCGCATCGGCAGTGGAGCGCACGGCACTGGGAAGCTTAATTAAGCTCGCAGATAAAGCAGAGAAGCGGCTGGGCCGCGAGGCTATCACTAATTTGCTCCTATGGTGCAGAAGAAAAAGCTTGTTAACAGATACCACGAAGATTTATAGTACTACTGCCTGGGAGAGAGTGAGGCAGGAGCTCTGGGCGCAAGTGCAGATTAGGTCGCAAGAGGCTCGGAAATTAGCACGCTCATACCACACAGTTCGGTTGCTCATTGAAAACTTGCAAGGAGAAGCTCAGGTGGCAGCGGCTTTACGAGATGTCTTCAGGCGGGGGGGTCAGGAGGAGAAGCCGGAGAAAGAGGAGGAAGGCTCCTCCTGGACAGTCCTGTCACAAGGAAAGACTTCTGATTAGCCATACAAGGAAGTGATGGAGGAGGTGCAGGTATGCCCCATATCTATAGCGGAAAAAGAGGCTTGGGGAGGTATAGATGAGGACTTGCCTCCTTGGACAGAGGAAGAATTACCGCAGCCTTCAGAGCCGTCAGCCCCAGCCATGGACATTGATTCAGCTTTGGTCCCACTTCCTAATGATTCCGATTTGGACCTGACAAATTATGCAAACCTTATGACACAATTATTAAACGAGATGAAAAGGCTGGACAAGAGTTCGGGAAAATGGGCAGTGAAAGAAGCATATCAGAAAGCACACAAGGCTATAGTAGAAGGTTTGCAAAATATAGAAAGACAACTGGAAGTGCAGGGGTGTTCTGGGGGCTATGTACGATCTAAACAGCTGGAACGCAGAGACTGGGTGTTAGAAATGGTAAAATCTGGAGATTGGTCCTTGGAAGAAGCTGCTCACTACCTTCGGTCCAAGTTTGGGCCAGGTGCTGCCCTGACTCAGGTAGAACAAGATAGGCTAAAAGAGGGTAAGGAATCAGTGACAGAGGCGAAGGGAAGAAAAGAAGGCCTAGAGGGAACCCTGATAGGCAGCTGGAGAAGAAAAGGGTTAGAAGCAGAAGCTGAAGGGGGAACAGCACCACCAAGAGACCCAACATATAACCATCGGCAGCAATGGAAAGGTGTAATTGAGAACGCTTGCCTAACCGGCGATGTAACTTTAACACCATTGGCAATACCTGTAATCCAGGGTGCACAAGGTGGCCGGTGGGAACCACTCGACTGGAAAATGATAACCCAGTTGCAACGTACTGTTATGCAATATGGGGTAGATAATAAATTAGTAAAGAATCAAATTACAGCTCTGTTTAAATATTCAAAACTAGTGTCTACTGACATCAAGGCAATTATGGAACTTCTTTTAACTCGTACTGCATACATGTTATGGATGTCAAAACGGCAAGATCGATTGGAGGAAAAACTGGTAGACAATCTCAACTTAGCCCCCGGGGATCCGCTCAGGTTAGCTAGATTAGATCAGTTGATGGGCACAGGAGAATATCGTGACCCACAGCAACAGGCAGCACTTCATGATCGTATCTTGATGCAAGCGCAGAATACTGTATTAGCCACATTTCTTGCATTGCCTCAAATTGGAACACCTCAGTTGCCGTATACAAACATCACTCAGAAGCCCGAGGAACCGTTTATGGACTTTATCGATCGGATTCAGGAAGCCTTAGATAAGGCGCATACTGTAACAGCAGACATGAAACCACTGTTAACAAAAGAACTAGCAGTGCAAAATGCTAGTGAAGCTGGCAAGAAGCTATTGGCACCATTACCTCCAAGTGCTTCTATAACTCAAATGATAGAAGCGTGTGCGAGAGCTCCACTTTTGTGGGAGGCGGAAAAAGCTAAAGTTCATGGCGCCGCTATGGCAGTGGCTTTGAAAGAGTCATCGAGCAGAGGCCGAGGTGATTGAAGCTCAAAGGCTGTGGAAAACCTGGTCATTTGAGAAAAAATTGTCATACTAGCAAGGCGCGGCCCGGAACATCACCTGCGATGCAAACATTTGTAGGAGAGTGCCTCCGTTGTAATAAATGGGGCCATCGCGCATCTGAATGCAGCTCACGATTTAAAAAGGATGGTACACTTTTGTCGGGAAATTCCTCAGCCCGCGTGCCAATGGACGCAGGGAAGAAGTATCCACGGACCATGGCTGTCTCCACGAGCTGTCCGTCGCCACCCAAGGAAGCACCGGAGTCGATCTGGCCATGGCAAGAACAACAACAATAACAGATGAAAAGGTGCACGTTGTCCCGTCCACCTGTTCCGGACCCTTAGGAGATGGCTTGTCTGCATTATTGATTGGTCGCTCTTCTGCGACTTTGCAAGGTATTTTTGTGTTGCCTGGTTGTATTGATGATGACTACAAAGGGCCCATTGGCATCATGGTAAAGATATTCAATCCCCCATCAACCATTCCTGCGGGGTCAAAAATTGCTCAACTTATTCCTTTTCGGAGCCAAGTTCCCGTTGCTTCCAGAGCAAAAAGAACAGGAGGATTCAGTTCTACAAGATCACCACAAGTAGTGTTCTGTGAGCAAATAACATGGGAGCGACCACAGCAGAAAGTTACTTTCAGTGACTCTCTAGGTGTCTCTTTTAGCGGTGTGGCCATGATTGATACTGGTTTTGACGTGACTATTATACCTGCTACAGCCTGGCCCTCTACCTGGAACACGATCGTGGCCAGTGCTGTGACTAGCATTGGAGGTACTATGGCCACTAGAGTATCCAAAGAGATGATCCGTGTGCAGGATTCTGAGGGTAACACAGCTTGGACTAAACCTTATTTGGTACATACGCCATTATGGCTCATAGGACGAGATGTGTTGAGCCAATGGGGTGTTACCATCTCTACACATTTTTAGCAGCAGTTGCTGATGGCAGCTCTCGACCTACCATACCTTTACCATGGAAAAGAACAGATCCTGTGTGGGTTGATCAGTGGCCACTGCCTCAAGAGAAGCTGCAACACCTGGAACAACTAGTATCAGAACAACTAGAGGTAGGACATATTCGACCTTCTGTCAGTCCATGGAACACTCCCATATTTACTATTCAAAAGAAATCTGGAAAATGGCGTTTGTTGAATGATTTGCAAGCCGTCAACAATTGTATGGAAGATATGGGAGCGTTACAACCTGGCCTACCATCTCCTGTTATGTTGCCGAAGCATTGGGAACTTTTGATTATCGATCTGAAAGACTGTTTTTTCACAATCCTGTTATGTGAGCGACGGAGGAAACTATGCGAGCCGACTCAATGTGAGTGATAAGGACATAGTTCCGTTTATTACTCTCATTCAGTCATATTTATACAGGCTACGATAATTATTCCTACTAGTCCCTAGCTAATTGGCTTAAGCTCTAAACGTTACATTTACATGGTCCTCCTACTTGCGGTTCAACGGCAAAGCATTCCCTACATCCTTCACACACTTACTTTCTCAAGGTTGTTTACCAGTTTTGAGATAAAAGTCGCAGTCAGTGTCTGTTTTCAGTACTTTTCCACTGCGGCCTGCTAAATGTTAGACAGGCTCTGCTCGTACAACCATTCTGCCTTGCTCTCTCAGCCATTCCCTAACATATCCCCCTTTTTCTTTTTGTACGAGCAGAGCTTGTCCTGCAACACACTCAATCATTTTTCTAAACCAGGATACAACACAGCTCAAACATAAAAGGCCAACTAGTACAATGATTAAAAGTAACAGCATGCTTTGCAACAAGCTTTTAAACCATCCTCCCAGTCCCAACCAGTTTGTTAGACCTTCTGGGCCAAAGAAACCCATGTCCTTTTGAATTTTCTGAGCGTGGTCCATGAGTTGCTGTATTTCTTTATGGAGAGATCTCAATTTATCTTCTAGGTCCATACAACAGAGGCCCTTAAAATTTTTCACAGCCGTATTTATACCCTTTATCACAATACATGCAAGCTAAACACATACAACAATTGGTTAAACACTCTTAAGCATAAGCTCTAAATTTGACACAACAGGTGGCTTAGCTCTGTTCACGCCGCAGGACGTTAACAGGGTACTCCTACTTTGCGGTTACCAGCTAAAGCTACTCCCTTCTTTTTCCCAATTTAGTTTTGCTGAAGTTATTCATCTGAAGTCTCAAGGACAAGTAAGTATCCTGGAGACTTCTGCTAATTCACCCTGACCGTTCATTTGCTTGTTATACTTATGTCAAGGGCCTAAGCTGGCTACTGCACAGAATCACAGAATCACAGAATGCCAGGGATTGGAAGGGACCCCGAAAGATCATCCAGTCCAATCCCTCTGCGGGAGCAGGAACACCTAGATGAGTTCACACAGGAAGGCATCCAGGCGGGCCCAGAATGTCTCCAGAGAAGGAGACCCCATGCTGAGGGCAATTCCGGGTGAGCGGGAATGAGTCAATCACACATCCACAGAATGCAAACTCAATCCACTTTATTATCAGAAAGCTGCTTGTTATATACCCCTTTAAGTTCCGTATACGTGTCCACATACTACGAAGCTAATTGCTATTGGTTAATAGCTACTATTCACACGTTGATCTCTCAGTCTCACTGGTTCGCTCTTATCTTGGTTCAGGTTCACTTCCTTGCCGTAATGTCCTGTTTTTCCAGCTGGCATCCATCTTCTTCAATTGCTGTTTATTACTTTGCCACGTAGGCACATTCTTTCCTCCAGCTTATCTTTTCTGGCACGTAACTGAAAGCGGCCTAACTGCGGCCTAACTAGTATCACAGTCATGCAATACCACTAAGGCCCCAACAACCCCACAACCTCCCTGGGCAGCCCGCTCCAGTGCTCTGTCACTCCCACAGCAAAGAAGTTCCTTCTCAAATTCAAACGGAACCTCCTGCGCTCCAGCTTGTACCCATTGCCCCTTGTCCTATCATTGGACATCACTGTGAAGAGCCTGGCTCCATCCTCCTGACACTCACCCTTCAAATATTTACAAACATCAATAAGGTCCCCCCTCAGCCTCCTCTTCTCCAAGCTAAAGAGGCCCAGCTCCCTCAGCCGCCCCTCACAAGGGAAATGCTCCACTCCCTTAATCATTCCGGTGGCCCTGTGCTGGACTCACTCAAGCAGCCCCTTGCCCTTCTTAAACTGTGGGGCCCAGAACTGGACACAACACTCCAGATGTGGCCTCACCAGGGCAGAGTAGAGGGGAAGAAGAACCTCTCTTGACCTACCGACCTACTAACCTACTAACGGCCTAAACCATTTCAATACCCTCACTGCTTCTGCTGAGCCTCTGATTGTACAACATCTCTAGTGATCCGTGACCCATTTCGTAACCATTCTACAGTAATTCCCCCTTTTTCTTTTTGTACAATCAGGGCTGTAGCAGTGACACTCCGTACTCCTTTCATTATACATCCATAAGCAATTTTTTACTATAATTAGAACTTAAAATATAATGCCTAAAAAGCGTACACCCTCTTTAATTAAAGTTAAAAGCTAAGGCAACAGGTAGGCAAAAAGAAATGTTAACCATGCATCAAACGGGTTTATGTCCTTGACAATCTTCTGAGTGTGGGAAGGGCCCCTCCTTGGACTGACTCGAGAGCTTTTCCCTGCAGCTCCGGTGGAAAACGGAGCTCCATTGGTATTTGCCCTCCCCGGTGGGGGTGGGGCTGGGTGTCCCCTCGGGTGGGTGGGTGGGGGTGCCAGGGCGGGAGGGCCCCCTTGGGTGGGTGAGTGGGGTGTGCCGGGGGGGGAGGGCCCCCCCCCGGTCCTTCTGGCTGCGGAGCAAAAAAAATCCAGTGCCAAGGAACTTAGATTCACATTAAACTTTCTGTATTGCTGAAGACATAATGTTATTATGTTACTGCAGAAAGGCATGTGGATCATTCTTTCTTTTAGTTTAATCCAAACTGTTTTGGAACAAACAAAAAAACCCTGCAATAATCCATTCTTAAACCAAGCCATTCACAGGGGTTTGGATTAAGAGATTTGAGAGTAGAGAGGAAATGCTAGGACAAGTAGTACAAGTTTTATTAGAAAGTAATCTCTAAGAACCTTTGATTTATTTGGGTTAGAGCATATGGTACACGATTGCTCATTATTTAGATTACAGGGAGGAGGCAACCTCTTAATGTTTTGTAAACTTTGAGTATAGGAAACAATTAAAGTAGGCAAGTGTTGAAACCTTTGTGTGAACAAAGGCTAGGTAGCAGAGAAGAGAGCTTCTTTGCTGGTTCCCCATTACTTTTAACTCTGCCATAAGTAATGTAGAGTCTCTGAAGAATGGTTTCTTCTTCTGAGACTCTTCACAGACTTTTTCTCCACCGAAAATATTTTGAATACGAAGTCAAATGCAATTCTCATTCATGTAGCTTTGGCAAAAGCAATCAACAAATATTGAGCTAACAGATACCATATCACTTTTAATGTATATTTTATGTTTATGTGTATACATACACATGTAAACATATTCATACAGATTTAAGGGAAATTATTACTTCCTGAGTCTAATCCAATCCTGGTACATATCTACAGAAATACTATAGGCATGGAACTATCCCTCTCAATATATTAGATTTAAGATGTTAGGAAGAGTCTATTCTTAGTTTAGGACACATTCCTTTGCTTGCCATGGCTACTGCATAAACCTGAGTAGGGTCAGCATCTCCAAAATAGGAATAGCCTTGCCAACCTAGGCCTGTAGGCAAGTTTGTTTGGGAAGATGAGCTCTGTTTACTGAGCAATAACTGTTGGATACTAATAAAAACAGTCGTCAACTTGATGTGAGTCAGCCTGGACAAAAGACAAGTGCCAGAAAACTCTTAGGGTATAAAATTTTGACTGCTTTCCTTTTTTTTCCACATAGTTTCACTAGTTGGCACTACAAGGAATCAAGACATCACATTCCAATGCAGCACTGGTTATAGTTTAGTTAATAATTCAGAAGCCACACAAAACTTAAGGATGGTTTGTATTATTAATATATGCACTAAACGTCATCAAGGGCTTGTCTAAACAAGGAGTCTTAAGAAATATAGGTAAATCAATGAATTATGAATTTGATGCGCAAGTGCATTAAACTCTTGTTATCTTTAGATTGTCACATTCAGGGGCCCAGTGGTTTTATTTCATTTTAAGCTAATCCTATTCACAAAGAATTAAAGCTCCTTTATTTCTGTAAAAGGTCACAACTAATGGGTAAATCCATGTTTGATTCCTCCTAACTTTTCTTTTTCTATATAGACTAGCTTAAGAATCATTTTTGGCCCCCTAATCAAGTACACGACTCAGGTTAACTATGATTTCCAGGCATACCTGTAAGGTATGTAGGTTAGAAGAGTCCCAGAAAAAAAGAAAAGTTCCTAGGAAAGCTCATTATAGAGCTGTCCTCCACAAGATCTCTTTTCCATTCCTGCAGCACTGGCAGAAAATGTAGCTATGTGAACTATAAGAGGATACAAATCTTAAGCTTGCTTAAAATAACAGCAAAATAGGTATCTGTCAGCAATATGTTTTGCATTACATTGGACAGAAAAACAGAAAAACAATATAAATTGCTGTATAACATAAGAAGCATTGTAATGGTGCTATCATTTATGTCTGTTTTTCACTGCTTGATTTCATTCCTGCTAGCCTTAATTTTCTTTTCTCTATGGCTCACATACTACTGTGGAAATACTTTTCTTTCTCTCTCTCCACCCTCTCTCTCTTTCTTCCTTTCATCTTCTTCCTCTTCCTTTTTCTTCTCCTTCTTTCCTTCCTCCCCCCTTCCTCTTGGTCTCCCTTTCTCTCTTCTGCCCGATTGACCTCGGTGGGGCTGGGATGAGAGACAGTGCCAGTTCAAGAGGAAAAGAGCAAAACAGGAGGAAGCATGGGGAGTCCTGACCTGGCTGCTCACTAGGTGAAACACAAGCTGAGCGTGGCTGCCAGCAGAGGGAGTGCACAGCACTGCTTCGCTGGGGCCCTCACACTAAAACATCCTTATGTAAATTCAGTGATGGAGTAATACCTATAGCAAGAACAGGATTGCATGGAAAAGTCCTTTCCCATCTATTACAATATCAAGACTGAGATTTAAAACAAGTAATGGCTTAAACTGATTAACAGTTTTTTGCCTTGTCCTGATAACAGGTTTCATACTAGTAATTTTGAATAATCACTGTTATTTTAATTTAACCATTTGGTCAGAATTCAAATCTGGGATGTACTGTGAAAACACATGAAATCACTTCTAAAGAACAAGGAGGTAACAGAGTAACAGCTTTAGAAGAGCCAAAAGTGACCTTGCAGCTTTTACAATTTCCATAAAGCAAGTAAATTCACGTAAGAAAATGCATGCAAGCTAGCATGAATAAAGCAATATGCACTCAAAAGTCAGGAAAACCAAATAGTAAGCTTTAACTTCCTCAGTTTTTTCCTAGGACAGTTATCACCTCCCATAGCCTGGGGATTTTACACCTGAAGAGGCACACAACCCTGGCAAAACTAACATGACACTTGATGGAAGGATGCCTGGACTACCCCAATGAGAACCAGCAGCTTCTAGCCCTGTACTGAGGCCTGGCCTGTGCCTATCGAGCCACAGTTCAGTATTCTCAGAGGACTGTGGTTGAGACAAGGATCCAAACAACAACTACAGTAATCACTCCAGTAGTGAAAAAGAAACACAGGACAAGGAGAACAACCAGTCTGTATCATTGATTAGTAAGGGAAGAAGGAGAAGAGGAAAGATTTGATCAAGAAGCTGGTCCTTTGATGAGGAACTTGGAGGAAAGAGTGAGAGAACTAAAACAAGAAGCAGAAACTACCCGGTCCCTGACCTCATCAGAGCTTCGAGACATGCAGAAAGATTACAGTCGCCAGCCAGGTGAGCAGATAGCTGCCTGGCTGCTCCAATGCTGGGATAATGGGGCCGACAGCCAGCAACTGGAAGGAAGGGAAGCCCAGCAGCTGGGATCCCTTGATAGAAACCATGGGACTGAGAGAGGAATTGGGAGAGAGGCAGCAATTTACAGTCTCTGGAGACGGCTCCTCTCAAGTGTGAAAGCCAGATATCCTTTTGAAAGATGATCTTATGAACTCCCCAGGGAAGTGGACTATTGCAGATTAAGGCATCCAGTACCTGAGAGAATTAGCAGTGCTGGAAGTCATCTACAATGAACCAGACAATGATGAGGCCTCCAAAGATCCAGAGGATGTCCTGTGCACACAGGCCATGTGGAGGAAGGTGATCCAAAGTGCCCCAGTGTCATATGCTAACAACTTGTCAGCGATGTATTCCCCAGATATGGAAACACCAATTGTGGAAAGAGTGTCTTTGTGACTCCAAAACTTCAAAGAAAATCTCTTTACCTCCTCAACCCTATGGGCCAGCACCATGGCTGTCAGGAGCATCCCAAGAAATCAATCCTCCACTGCCCCAGTCAGAGGGAAAGAGAGCCTCCAATGCATGCCATGTGGTGCACTCTGGTTCTTCTTGCATGACCAGAGGGAGGACATGAGGAAGTGGGATGGTGAACTCACGTTTAAACTGGAGGCCCGTATACGTGAACTGAGGGGGAAGACGGCTGTTAAGAAAGGACCACCCAATAAGGCAGTCAGTGTAGTTGCTACAGACACCCAGGAAGGCAATCAGCAATCTCCCAGACACAGAAGAAATGCAATCACCTCCCTTGACCCTGGTGAGGGGACTTCTGGTCTGTCACTGCAAAGGTCAGACAGTGAATACTTTGACAAGGAACAGGAGTAGAGAGTCCCTGCCTTCAGCCAGGAGGAGGAAAGGGATGACGGGGTATACTGGACTGTGTGGATTCAATGGCCTGACACATCAGATCCACAGAAGTACAAAGCTTTGGTAGACACTGGTTCATAATGTATACTGGCACTATCAGGGTACAGGGGCACAGAATCCTGAGGAGAGGAGTGATAGAGCAGCTTGATGGACACCTGGCATTCAGGCAAGGTCAACCCCCCCACACTGTGAAAATCAGAGATTGTGCAAAGATATGTAACATTAACCCCCTAAAGTTTTCTTGGAGCTTTAATTGGTTGTGGAAATGACAGTTGCACAAGTTCCAATAAAATATTGACATATTTTATCAACTTTCATTCTATCAAAGCCCAAAGCACCTAGGAAAATATCTAGAACAAGGTTGGTTTCACCCAGAAGCGCCTTTCTGAAAGGAGCACCAAGTGCTTGCAGCCTCTCCAAGTCAAAAGGCCCATAAACAAGTTCCCAAATACCAGGATGTCTTATACCTCAACATGTGCCCGAAGACATGATCTGCTGAAAACAGGCCGTGTGCACAGCAGAGTGCTCAGCGTTGATATACAGTTGTCCAGCTGCCAACACAAGTAAAAATCCCTGCAAAACAGAGTTTGAGAAAGACAGAGATTACTGGTACTGTACCCTACCTTCCCTGTGACAGAACTGTCAGGCAGACTGGACACACAATATGGAGAATTCCCTATCCCTAACCCAGATGAATGCGGTGACTTAAGAGATAGGGGGAAATGGTGACAATCTTGCCTGATGCGCCAGATGTGTCTCCTCCATGACTATTCCACCTTCCTAGGTGCCCTTGCATAATAGAATCATAGAATCATGTTGGTTGGAAAAGACCTTTAAGATCATCAAGTCCAACTGTAAACCTAACACTGCCAAATAGGTATGAGGCTCTACAAGTGAAATCGAACAATGATGAGGACAATGGTTCATCCAGGTTGGAGTTTGAGTCAAGTTTACTTATAACAGAGGTGTCGCCAAGGTTAAGTCAGCCTATGCCCTGTGTCAAAATCACTTCCATAAATAAAAAAAGATGGGCCATTGTCATAGGAGACTCCCTTCTGAGGGGAACAGAAAGCCCAATGTGCAGACCAGACTCACTTCTTAGGGAAGTCTGCTGCCTCCTTGGGAGGTTAAAGGTATGATGAGAAGACTTCCTACCCTGGTACGGCCCTTGGATTATTATCCATTATTGATTTTTCATGTAGGCACAGATGAAGTTGCAACAAAAAGTCCAAGGCCAATCAAGAGAGACTTCAGGGCCCTGGGATGACTGGTTAAGGGATCAGGAGCACAAGTAGTGTTCTCCTCTATCCCTCCAGTTGCAGGAAATGATGAGGGAAGAAATAGGAAGATCCAGATGATCAATACCTGTCTCAGAGATTGGTGTCACCATCAGAATTTTGGGGTTTTTGATCATGGATCAGTCACACGACACCAGGCCTGCTGCAGACAGACAGAGTACACCTGTCTCAAAGGGGGAAATGGATCCTTGCACAGGTGAGCAATTGTAGCCCTTTCTTTTCTAATCTATCTTGCCAAATTTGCAATCCACGTGTTTTGGTGTGATCAGTGCAGTTGCTGAAGCTATCTGCCCAGTTTCAAAGAAAATTAAAAAGGCAGTATGGTGGTTTTCATAAGAAGGTTGCTCTTACGTGCTGACTGATAAGAGTGGAAAGCTTTACCAATATTAGGTTATCCATGAGAAGGCTTTGAAAAATTTGAGGAACAGAAAATGAACATATAATGGTGTAGGCAAATCTTTTGCATCTGATCTGTTATCTGATATATTTTAATTATTTCTTTTTTGTATGTGTCTAAATGAATTGTACATTAACAGTATTTTGGAAAATTAGTATATTTTAATGTCACTGTTCCATAACATTATTTTATAATATATAAATTTTCAAATATAGTTATGTTTATAAATATCTTATTGATTTATGTTATAAAACATAATTTCAATATGCATTGTACAATAGCATATCATCAATGTTAAAATTACCATTATGAACATTATATCTATATTCATTCGGTAATTATTTATTTAGAAGGTGAACAAATGTGTGCTATTTCATAGGTAAGTATTTAAAGGATGTACTTCCAACACCACTACCGATTTCTACTTATAATGGGATCTTTCATGGAAAAGTTTATACTAGATAGAACTTTATTTTTATTCTTTGTGTGTTGGGTCTGTGTCTGTGTGGGGGGGTGTTTTTGGTAGTGGGAGAAGGGGTTACAGTGATGGCCCCGGTGAGAAGCTTTGCGAATCTCCTCTGGCTCCAAGGTGTACCTGCCTCCAGCCCAGGCTGAGCCAATTAGCAATAGAGAAACGCCTCCTTGAATCCATATTTGTGAAGGGAAGGATTGTCTTGAAAAGAAGGAGGAAACAACCTAGAGGAGAGGCCATTGACCTGAACAAAAGACAACCATCAGCCTAAACAAAGGGAGAGAGCTTTGTTTCCAGGAGGAAGGAGGAGGGAGAGGACAGAGAAGCTCAGACACCCAATTCAACCACATGGAGTAGGAGAAGGTAAAGGAGGTCCCCTGCAGCCCATGGAAGTTCAATGGTGGAGCAGATAGCCACGTGCAGGCCATGGAGAACTCCACACTGGAGCAGAGAGCTGAGCCCAAGGGCAAGTGTGACTATATTGAGACCCCAGAGTCGCTCAATGCCAGTGTGACTGTATTGGACCCCCAGAACCAGGGGGTGAGGAAGTGCGCTGGACGAGAGGCCCATCTGCAGCCCATGGAGGTCCTCATGCCAGAGCTGGGAGCTGTGCCTGAAGGGGTCTGTGACTTCATGGTGTAATAAATGACCAAGCCTTGTAATCAAGGTAGGTTTAGTTTTATTTGCGAGGACAAAGTCAGTAAAGCAAAAGCACAGCGCTGGGTGCTTGACCCAAGTCAGAGGCACACCGGGAAAGATCCGTTATCCCTTTATATACATTTAGGATTACATTAGTTACATACATATTCATTTTAAGGTTGGGTTATTATAATTAGTTTTAAAAAGGGGCAGGGTTATCCTAATTACTTTGAGGGGTCTTATTAAGATAAAATCTTATCTTTTAGTGCATGTGTACTACTGTCCGGTGGTTGTGGGAAAGGTCCTTGGCAGGAAGGCCCACAGTTTTCTTCAGTGTGACCCCTTCACCCTTGGTGAAGGGGTTATCTGATCTCCAGACCACCAGTCTGGTTCTCTCCAGATGGTGGATGCAGGGGTGTTTATACCTCCACAGTTCCTCAACTTCCCCCCTTTGTTGTTCCCAACCCAGGGTTGGTCATTTTAGGCCTCTCCATCAAATTCCTCATATGTCAGCAAAAAAAGAGAATTATTATGGCGAAAGCCAACAACACTCTCCCCCATCTTTCACAATGGGAAGCTTGCTTTGGAACATCTTGTTCCAGGACTTTCATGCCAGGAAGAGCAGCAGAGGTGAACTGACTGCAACACCCATTCCCTGCCCCCAGTGCTGCTGGGGGGAAAGAAGGTAGAGAAATTGGGAGCAAAGTAATTTGAGCCCTGGAAGAAGGGAGTGGTGGGGGCAAGTGGTGTCGAAGAAGGAAATAGTCCACCATCAATAAAATATTGTAATGATGTTCATTGACGTACAGCCATCACCTATTCAGAAAAAATAGTAGAACATTAACATCAGAATCACTTAGCATAATATAATTCTGTAATACAGCTACTAGGATTGGTACACCAATAAGACACGTTGTCAAAACATCTGCAGCTGTTAATCTTCCCTTAACGTAAAACACAGAGTTAGTTACGGTAGAGGCTAACCAAATCGAAGTATTTACATGTTGGTCTTGCAGAAATGTATCCAGGGCATGTGCTTGTAGTATAAGCACGATGAGCCAACCTGTGATGGAGGAGGAAAACAGGAACGTCATCTCCGTCCAGTAATACATCTGCTGTTGCTCCAGCTCCTTCAGATGATATTTGGGTTTGATAACCTGATGTGGGCTATTTACCCACACAGCTTGGAGAGCTGTAGCTTGGGCTTTTTCAAATTGAACTTCAATTTGATGTTGGGTTCGTGACACCTATAACACTGTTCTAATGCTATCTCCTCTAGATGAGGCACAGATATTCATTGGAGGTACCTGAAATACAAGAACTCGAGACTCTGATATCAACAACAGATGCAAAATAAGAGGAGAAGTTGGGGTGCAAAACCATACAGCATTCTCAAGGGTTATTATAGGAATATTCATATCTAGATGACAATCTTCTTGGGCCCAGCAGGGCAACCAAATTGTGAAACTTTTGTATAAAATCCAACTGTCAGTGCATCGATAATGTGCCTTCCCTTCCAGGATAGCAAGAGATGCTGCAATCAATTCAGCACATGGACTAGATGCCTGTACACCTGTTTGCCACAATACAGTTCCTGATAGTGGAGAATATGCAACTGCTCTCCATTGTCTTTGTCCGGTTGCTGTGTATGTTACACTTTCATCAGTAAACCAGGCATCTTTTTTGTACTCTTCTATTAACTCATTCCAAAGGGGAGCTTCCTCCACAGGAGATATAGGGATATCTCCAAGGGGGAGAGCTTCCCCTAGGGTGGGCACTTGATTAAATGATACAGTTCCTAGAAGAGTTGTGTCTGCAGTGCTGTGTTTTGGTTTCAGTGAAGATTGTTATGAGAACAATGTTGATTCAAGGACAAGAACAACAAGGACACTGTGCTTGGGCAGTTTCCAAGAAGAGAGGACTGGAAGGGGGGAGTGGAGAAGAAAAGTGTAGTAGTTAGTAAAACCCAGAATTGACAGTTGGATATGCCAATAAGATATTCCATATCATATTACGTCATGTTTAGTATATTAACCAGAGCTGACCACAAAGGGGGGGATTCTATCGGGAATTGCTCAGGCTCATTTTTCTGGGATTGCGATTTCGGATTCCGGGTTCCTTTTTGCTCCTCCGGGATCATTATCAGCGGATAGTGAGCAATTGTACTCTGCATCACTCATATATAAATAGTTGTTATCATTATTACTCTTATTATTCTTATTATTTTAATTTTTACCCTAATTATTAAATTGTTGTTATGTCAACCTACAAGTCTCCTGACCTTTACCCCTCCAATTCTCTCCCCAATTCCCTGGGTGAGGGGGAAGGGGGTGAGAGGGGAGTGGTGGTGCTGTGAGTGGCTGTGTATTGTTTGGCTGCCATCTGAGGTAAACTGTCACAGGTACCCTGGCATGGGCCCTAATGGAATCATCACTGACCCACTCATTGTTAGGTATGGGTGTATGTACAGTCATGCTATTCAGGCCTGTGATTCTTTCAGTTTCTTGTAGTGCCCAAACTACAGCTGAAATTTGTTTTTCTGTCAGGGTATAATGTATAGTGGAGCCTTGTCATGCTTTGGACCAAAATTTTGCAAGTTCTTTCTGATTTTTTGTCCCTGTCATCTGGCACAATCCCCATGAGGCTGTATCATCTCAAATTGTTACTGCTAAGTCAAAAAGATAACCTTGCCTACAAGTATATAATAGCACATACCCAATCAATGCATTTTTGCAGGCATCAAAGGCTTCTTATTGTTGCTTAGTCCACTGCCAAATAACCTTCTTTCTAATTAATTTTTGCAAAGGGTGCATTAATGCTGCCAGATGTGGGATGAAAGTTCTCCAATACCCTAAAAGTCCCCAAAATTGTACAATAGTACTAGGGCCCTGTATTTTCTGTGGATTAATTGCCCAGCACCAATCTTGCAAATGTGATTTCAGCAATTCAGTAGCCACTTCAGTTTCTTGTAACTCTGCCCTAATCAATAGATTATCAATATAATGATAAACAGTAAAGGTGCCTGACCATAGTGCAACATCGGCTGCTATTATTTGATGGCAAATGGAGGGACTGTGTTTGTATCCCTGAGGCAATACTTGGAAAGTCTATTGCTTTTGTTGCCAGGTAAAGGCAACCTGGTCCTGGCTTTCTGAAGCAATGGCTGTGGAAAAGAAAGCATTAGCAAGATGTAGAGAAACATGCTGTGAGGAGCTAAAGCTGGGTGACTTTTAGTTACTAAGGAGCTAGACTTTTATGCTGTGTGTGAACCTCACTGACTGTGTCACGTGGGTGGAGTCTTAACCAGTTAGTTGCTGGCATGCATCACATGTTGTGTGGCAAAGTGTATAAAAGGAACCTGTACCAAATAAACACAGAGCGTTCGTTTTATCTCTATGAGAATGCACGTTTGTCTCTCACTTTTCCTGACAACAATTTTTCCTGACAACAACAAGATCTGTCACCACCTTCCAGGGCTGTAAATTTTTGCTGATTTTTTTCTGTCAGAGTAACCATATCTGGTACCATGACTACAAGTGGGGGGGTGACTTTATTCAATTTTCTATTATCTACAGTCACCCTCCAAGTGTCATCTGGTTTTTGAACAGGCCAAATAAGATTATTAAAAACAGTCACAGTTTCTCTAATGATTCCTACTTGTTGAAGTGCCCAAATGGTCTGATTGATTTCCTTGTCCCCTCCTGGAATGTGATATTGTTTTACAGTTACCATCTTGGCAGGCACAGGCAGCATAACAGGATCCCACTTTGGGAATCCACACAAGACAGTTACAGATCGAATAGTAAAGCCCACTTGCAAAGTTACAAAGCAGAAGCAACTGCTTTAAAGTTTCAACTGTTTGTCCTGCCAGCATATAAATACCCAAGATATATTCTTTAATTGGGGCAATTAACACTTTCATGGTAAATCGTGTGGTATTTCCTATTGTTAAGGTAACTTTAGCTTGGAGGGCAGGGGTCAGATTTCCCCCCAATCCACAGATCTGTGATGTGACTTCTGTATTATTAATATTACTACATAATACAGTAACTTCAGCTCCAGTATCCACTGGAGTTAATACATGTAAAATCTCCCCCCACACGGCCACACTCTTGTTAAAGGAACATAAGGGCATCTGTCCCCCTCATGATAAAAGGCTACAATTATGGCAATCTTAGGGGACCTGCCAAACCTTCATTTCTGCTGGTTTGGCTTTTGCCAGGTAGTGTCTTATATTGCGGTGGCAGGTGGGGTGGAGGGTGGGCATGGAGTTGGTGGTGGGGCTCGGGGTGGTCAGCTTTTTTGCATAAATGCTAATTTTTGCCATTGGCAAAACATTTCTGATACTGTGATCCCACCTATTTCTGACCATGGGATACCAACCTGTACAAGACCATTCCATATTTGTTTCCTCACCACGGGTGCTGTAACTCCTTTCATTTTTTCTGGCTTTCCTTTATTCACCACCCAAACAGGTGGCCCCAAAATTACAGCCCCAATTTCCTTTAACTCTTTTGGCTCTTTAACTCTTAACTCTTTTAACTCAGCATCTGAGATCTGCACTCCCCTGTCTGCTTGTTCCTGCTGCATCATTTGTATAAGGGGCTGTGCTTCCACCACCTCCCTGCCTTTTAAATCCATATCAAATTCAAACTCAATCTCAGAGCCCGAGGATTCACTCTGAATATTTCCATCCCATTTCTCAGGATCCCAAGACTGTTTCATAGTGAGAGCACGAACTTGGGAACTCAAAACCTTACTTTTTCCATATCTATCCCTTTGTTCATTAGTGATATGTGCTACCAACCGCTCTACATTATCTTGTAGCTCATACCATCGCTCTGCTTGAAGAGTAATTACTTCTTGCATGATTGCTTTTGCGTCTTGTAAAGTCCCAACCTCCTTTTCCAAGTCTCTCACTTTAATCCATAATGCAACATTTTCACGGTGAAAAGCTCTAAGGCCAGTAGCTAACATCCATCCCAATCTCCCTGCAAATTTTCGAGAAGAACCTGATGCCGCTTTCCATGGCAATCCACACATAGCTGTTTCAATTTTCTGGGGGGTAACCACTACCCCATTGTCTGTTTCAGGCCATGCTTCCGGCAGAGCCAATTCAGCCAGGAAAGCAGCTATGGGTGCCCAACCCTCAATACTGGGCCAACCCAGAATGTGGGGAGTCACCGACATGGCCTCCCCAGTCCCCGACTTCTTTCTCAGCCATGGCATGGCTGATCCTGGATCCCGCCGACTACGCCAAATGTGTGAGCCGACACAGGCAGGACGCAGGAACAACCACAAAAAACATGGATAAAATGCAAAAAGCAAATATATTCTCCTTACTTCGTGAACCGGGGGATCTCCAAAGCAGCACCCGGGGCAGAGGCACGTAAGTGGGAACGCAGGCACCGCAGAGCTTGGTCCTTGCTAGAGTGAGAGCGAGAGAGAGAAAGATTCTGAACCTTCTGCTTTTGCCTGTATATATCAGGGATTTTTTTACAGGCAGTATTTTCCACTGTGCTTTGATCTTTCTCACAGCAGGGCAGGAATCCCAGGCATGTTCAGGGTGCCCCTGAGTCTATCCAAGGCCTGTGTTATCTAAAGGCAGATGTTCTACTTGTCAAGCACATAAGACTAAACAGTGATTAGCAGTGTGATGTAAGTGTTTGTCAACACCCCAGCTGCAAGTCGCTTGAGCGTATTTACAGTCCTCCTCACCAATCTTCCGTTATATTCCCACACTGACCAAATAATATAAGCATATGCCCTGCTGGTATTTGGAGAAAGGAACAAAGATCTAGTTTTTGTTTAAATGAAACTATAAGCCAAGTCTGTGTACAACAAATATGAGTGGGATACATTCAGTTAGTTTAGTTAGATACTGAGAAAAAAGTGCTTGCTCTCAGGAAATTTTATGCATGATTCATAAAACAAAAACCTGAAACCTTTATTGTATGAACACAATTAACCTGGGAGAAAAATTAATTAAGAGCTGCTAGTCCAGGATATGAAACCAGATATGGCAGAAGTATCAAACAGCTAGTGTAACTGAAGCATGGGTGTAGGATTTAGAGGAACAAACATAAGGATGAGGGTGCCAAACTGTACACTAGTGATGACAGATGCTGTTAATAAGAATTAATATAAATTTTTAAAAAATCTAATCAAGTCAAAAAAACAGTCTCCCACAAAGAATGACAGTGCAAGTTTATTTGGATTAATGTTGGAAATATCTGTGAATCATTTAGATTAGATTTGGATATAAACAAAGATCTTGGTAATGTTATTTGAGACAAATACTGTTGCAAATCTACCTAATTATGGGAGAGTATAATTTTGGATACCCAATCTATTAATAACATAGGGCCAGTTAGCCCTGGATGGGGTAGCTCTCTCCTGACAATCAGCTGAACCCATGAGAGGTGAGAGTCTTTTAAACTTTGTTTGGGCAAATAGTCAAGATCATCATAAAACAGTTGGCTAGTTGTGCTAGTTTTGACTGGGATAGAGTTAATTTTCTTCACAGTAGCTGGTAAGGGGCTATTTTTTAGGATTTGTGCTGAAAACAGTGTTGATAATACAGGGATGTTTTTGTTATTGCTGAGCAGTGCTTACACAGAGTCAAGGCCTTTTCTGCTTCTCACAGAACCTCACCAGTGAGGAGGCTGGGGGTGCAGAAGAAGTTGGGAGGGGACACAGCTGGGAGAGCTGACCTCAACTGGCCAAAGGGTTATTCCATACCAAATGATGTCATGCTCAGCATATAAAGCTGGGGGAAGAAGAAGGAAGTGGAGTACATTCAGAGTTATGGCATTTGTCTTCCCAAGTAACTGTTATGCCTGATGGAGCTGTGCGAGCGACGGAGGGAACTATGCGAGCCGACTCAATGTGAGTGATAAGGACATAGTTCACTTTATTGCTCCCATAAAGTCATATTTATACAGACTACGATAATTATTCCTACTAGTCCTTTGCTAATTGGCTTAAGCTCTAAATGTTACATTTACATGGTCCTCCTACTTGCGGTTTAACGGTAAAGCATTCTCTACATTTTTCACACACTTACTTTCTCAAGGTTGTTTACCAGATTGAGATAAAGTCACAGTGTCAGTATTCAGTACTTTTCCACTGCGGCCTGCTGAATGTTAGACCAGACTTCTGCTCGTACAAACATTCTGCCTTGCTCTCTGAGCCATTCCCTAACAGAGCTGGGGTGTGGTGGTTTGACCCACAGTGAGACCATGGGGTCCTGCATTCACTCCCCCCACCCAGTGAGATGGGATGGGAGACATAACAAAGGGGGCACAGGATTAGAAATGAAAGACAGGGATGGCTCACTCACCAGTTATGGTCATGGGCAAAACAGACTCAAACTTGGGGAAGAAAAATCAATTTAATTAGTTGACATTTCATCTAAGTAATGCAATAAGACCTAACAACCACATCTTACAACACCTTCCCCCACCACTCCCTTCTTCCCAGGCTCAAATCACTTTGCTCCCAATTTCTCTACCTTCCCCCCCAGCAGCACAGGGGACAGGGATGGGGTTACAGTCAGTTCACCTCTGCTGCTCTTCCTGGCATGAAAGTCCTGGAACAAGATGTTCCAAAGCAAGCTTCCCATGGAGTCACAGACCTCTTCAGGCTCAGCTCCCGGCTCCGGCATGGGGACATCCATGGGCTGCAGACTCACTCCCCACTCTGGGAGTCCAACCCTGCTCTGGCAGCGAGTGACTCTCGAGGTCCCAATACCAGTCACACTTGCCTTTAGGCTCAGCTTCTCTGCTTCAGCATGGAGTCCTCCATGGCCTACACGTGGGTCTCTGCTCTGCCGTTGAATCTCCATGGGCAGCAGAGGACGTTGTCTGCTCCTACTCCATATGGTAGAACTGAGTGTGGGCCTCTGTCTTTCCCCTTCCTCCTCTTTCCTCTGGCAACAAGCTCTCTCTGTGTCTGTCAGTCCTTTGTTTTGGGTGATAGTCATATTTTGTTCAGGTAAATGGTCCCTCCTCCAGGTACCACACCTACTTCTTTTCAGGACAGTCCTTCCTCTCACAAATATGGATTTACAGAGGCGTTTCTCTAGTGCTCATTGGCCCAGCCTGGGCTGGGGGGGTCTCCACCTTGCAGCCAGGGGAGCTTTTCGCTCTCACAAGGTGGCCTTTCCCCCACTACCAAACCCCCCCCCCCAAACCCAACACATGGGGCTTTCCTGGAGATGGCTGAACACCTGCCTGCTGATGGGAAGTAGTGAATGAAATCCTTGTTTTGCTTTGCTTATGTGTGTGACTTTTGCTTTACCTATTAGACTGTCTTTATCTCAACCCACAAGTTTTCTCACTTATACTCTTCTGATTCTCTCCCCAATCCCACTGGAGGGGAGTGAGCGAGTGGCTGTGTGGTGCTTAGTTGACAGCTGGGGTTAAACCATGCCACATGGAAAACAAGAGATCATGAGTTGCTTTACTTTAAATGGAAGGATAAGCAAAAGCAGATCTGCAATGAAGGCTCTCAATTTCAGATAGGTTAACTGAGAAATTCTGGGAGATAGTTAATGAAGTCAAATGGACTAAAATTATAAGAAACTATATAGGAGACTTGAAATGTTTTCAAAATAAAAATCCAAGCATTATTCATGATTTGCATCACAAGTAGTTAGAACAATAAACTTACAGGAAGTGGTGTTCCGATGTAATTCAGGGAATGAAGACCTGAAAAGGGGTATCTGCTTATAGGAAAGAGTGAGGGGGAAAGACTGGCTAAAATAAGCTCAGAATTCAGAAATTATAGGAGTAAGGGAAGAAATATCAAAAGTCTATAAGTGGCTTCATTGAAGACTAATACAAATCATAGGAAGTTCCCTAGCCACATAAATGAAAAGGAAATAAAAACAGAGGAGTAGAACTGCTATGACACAAGACATAAAATTGGTCAGTCGCCGAGAGGAGCTGCTCCGGTGCTGCCCAATCCACAGCAGAGCCGCAGATCTTGGCATACAGGGGGGTTTCCTGAGGCAGGGAAACGCCCAGGCAGCTGAGAGACCGTCTGGAGCCAGCAGCTCTCGAGGGAGATGCTGACGAGGCCTGGGCGTTTCCAGAGCAACAGCGGGAGATTTAAAAGCCGTGTAACAGAAACTAGTAGTCATTTGCAGCGGCATACAGCTCCGGTGCAGGAGGGTTCTGCAGCAGAGCAGGGGATTGCAGCATACAGGGTTTCCTGAGCCAGGAAAAGCCCAGGGAAGCTCGGGGACCTGCCAGGACATGGCAGCTCTCATGAGGGAGGATGATGAGGTGTGGGAGGGGCCAGGAGTAACAGCGGCCACCCCCCACTGCCACAGAAGGAAGCCATAGGGAGCACCAGCTACCAGGACGGGCAAGCAGGGCGTGGTACATTAATAAGGCTGTGGCACGGCAATTTTTGTGGCAGATCGTGGTGCCTCTTGAAGGGGTGTTCCACTGGCTGAGTGGGAAACTTGAAGTATGCATAACCCAGCACTGTTCTGTGATCATCTGCACAGGTCAAGTGCATTCATCCTACCTGACCCTCAAGGCAGAATGGCTGGCACTTATCTGAGAGGAAAGGCTGCAGCTCTTGCTGGGAGGTCTGCACCACCTACCTCAGTGGTGGCTGATGCTTCCACCCAGATGGAGCAGCTGAAGGGAGAGGCTGTAGTGCAGACCTTGGACTGTAGGAAGTGCCTGGACCTTTCTCCTGGGGCAGGGACAAGCGGCAGACCTGCCTGCAAAAAGGTATGCCCAGGTGGAGGACCTCCTGCAGCAGGTGGCTGAGCTGCATGAGGCAGTGAAAAGGCTTTGTAACATCAGGGAGACTGAGAAGGAGATAGATAGCTGGTGCCGACCACAGTGTGTAGGGGACCCACAGTCCCTGGCCAATCAGCCAAAAACTCCCCTGCAGGGGAGCGGGGCCAATAATGCAGAAGAATGGACATGGTAATTGCAAAGACCTGCAGGAGGAAGAGACTTCCCCTGAAGCCTAAGGTGCTCTTGCAGAACTGCTTCACCACTCTGCAGGCTGAAGAGGAGAGACCCATCACACCAGGAGAGACACTGGAGCTGAGTAAAGCAGCCTGATCTGCTCCACATATAACGAGTGCAACAAAGAAAAGGTGATGGGTGATAGTAGTTGGTATGGAGGCACCCATTTGCTGACCTAATGTGCTCTCTAGAGAAGTGTGCTGCTTACCAGGGGCTCATATCAGGGAGAGGGACAACACTGAGAGACTACCGAGCCTTGTATGGTCCACTGACTATTATCTGCTGCTGTTGTTTCACGTGGGCACCAGTGATATAGTCAGCAGCAGTCTGAGGAGTATCAAGGAGGATTACAAAGCCCTGGGAGTGGTGCTAAGGAACTCTGAAACACAAGTAATTTTTTAATCAATTCTCCCAAAGGGAAGGGGTTTGCAAGGGAATCTGACGAATCAACAAATGGTTACAGGACGGGTGCCACAGCCAAGGATTTGGCTTCTTAGACCATGGGACTTGATCTGAGAAACCTGGTCTACTGGGGGATGAAGGAGTCCATCTGTCAGAGAAGAACATCTTCAGTTATAGGCTTGCCAAACTGGTGAAGAGGGCTTTAAACTAAAGTTGCCAGGGGAGAGGAACCTCAATCCAGTTGGTTTGAGGTTTTGGCCAGTCTGGTGCCAGTGCCAGCACCAGATGCCCAGAGCCTGGAAAAGGATCATAGGTTGGCAGGAGAGCACCAGAGGAGTGGCACAATGGAATTCCAGCTGCTCCAGCTAGTAGGTCAGCTTCATCAGAGGCCCAACTTTAATTTGTCTATATAAATGCACATAGCATGGGGAATAAACAAGAGGAGTTGGAGATATGCGCATGCTTGCAGAGCTACGACCTGATTGCCATCACGGAGACATGGTGGGATGATTCCTATGACTAGAGCATTGGAATGGAAGGATACAGACTCTTTAGGAAGGACAGGACTCTTTAGGGGGCAAAGAAGGGGTGTCACCCTCTATGTCTGTGGTGGGTTGACCCTGGCTAGAGGCTGGATGCCCACCAAAGCCCACTCTATCACTCCCCCTCCTCAAATAGGCAGGGGGAGAAAATTATAACAAAACGCTCGTGGGTGGAGATAAGGACAGAGAGAGATCACTCACCAATTACTGGCACGGGCAAAACAGACTCGACTTGGGGGAAAAAACAAATTTACTTTATTACCAATCGAAATTAGAGGAGAATGAGAAGTAAAACCAAAACTTAAAACACCTCCCCCATCCCTCCCTTCTTCCCGGGTTTAATCTCTTTCCCGATTTTCCACCTCCTCCCCCCAGCGGCACAGGGGGACAGGGAATGGGGTTAAGGTCAGTTCATCACACGTTTTTTCTGCTGCTGCTTCCTCCTCAGGGGGAGGTCTCCTTCCCCCGCACCAGCGTGGGGTCCCTCTCACGGGAGACAGTCCTCTACCAACTTCTCCAACGTGAGTCCTTCCCATGACAGACAGTTCCTCACGAACTGCTTTGGCATGGGTCCATTCCATGGTGTGCAGTCCTTTGAGGAAGGGACTGCTCCAGCGTTGGTCCCCCACGGGGTCACAAGTCCTGCCAGCAAACCTGCTCCGGCGTGGGCTCCTCTCTCCACGGGCTACAGGTCCTGACAGGAACCTGCTCCAGCGCGGGCTTCCCGCGGGGTCACAGCCTCCTTCGGGCATCCACTTGCTCCGGCGTGGGGTCCTCCACAGGCTATAGGTGGTCATCTGCTCCACCATGGACCTCCAGGGGCTGCAGGGGGACAGCCTGTCTCACCCTGGTCTTCACCACAGGCTGCAGGGGAATTGCTGCTCCGGCGCCGGAGCCCATCCTCCCCCCTCCTTCTTCACTGATCTTGGTGTCTGTGGAGTTGTTTTCTCTTACATCTTCTCACTCCTCTCTCCCGCTGCAAAGTGTGCAGCTTTTTTTTCTCCCTTCCTTTTTTTTTTTTTTAATTTTGTTATCACAGAGGCATTACTGATTGGCTCGGCCTTGGCCAGCGGCGGGTCCCTTCTTGTAGCCGGCTGGCATTGGCTGTGTCAGGTCGGACATGGGGGAAGCTTCTGGCAGCTTCTCTCACAGAAGCCACCCCATGTCCCCCCCTCCCCCACTGCTACCAAAACCTTGCCATGCAAACCCAATACAATGTCAATGACCAGCTGGAGTGTATGGAGCTTTGTCTTGGGGGTGGATGAGGAGCTGGCAGAGAGTTTATAGGTTAGGATCAGAGGGAGGACAGGGACAGGCAACATTACAGTGGGGGTCTGCTACAGGCCACCTGACCAGGAGACCAAGCAGATGAGGCCCTCTATAGACAGATAGGAGCAGCCTCATGTTCACAAGCCCTGGTCCTCTTGGGGGACTTCAACCACCTGGATATCTGTTGGAGGGACAACAGAGCAGGGCTTAAGCAATCTAGGAAGGCTCCTGGAATGCGTTGATGACAAGTGATTGAGGACCCGACAAGGAGAGGTGCTATGCTGGACCTTGTGCTCACCAGCAAGGAAGAGCTGGTGGGGAATATGAAGCTCAAGGGCAGTCTTGGTTGCAGTGACCACGAAATGATGGAATTCAAGATCCTTAGGGCAGTGAGGAGGACGCACAGCAGGCTCCCTATCCTGGACTTCAGGAGAGCAGACTTTGACCTCTTCAGGGACTTGCTTGGTCTTGTTCCATGGGATAAAGCCCTGGAGGGAAGAGGGGACCAAGAAAGATAGTTTATGTTCAAGGACTGTATATGTTCAAGGCGAGGAGTGATTCATCCCCCCATCAAAGAGGAAGTCGGGCAAAAATGCCAGGAGGCCTGCATGGATGAACAAGTTGCTCCTGGACAAACTCAAAGACAAAAAGGAAGCCTACAGAGGGTGGAAGCAAGGACAGGTATCCTGGGAGGAATACTCAATGCTAATTATGAGAAATTCAGCAAAGAGGGTAGGAAGGACCCAGCTAAAGGATTTTAATAGGGAATCGAATTAACAAAAGCAGTATAAATTATTTTTATTGCGTAGCTTTGGCTGCCACACTTTGAGCCTCATGAACAGGCTGTTATTATCATTGAAATGATATTTCATAATAATAACAACTGGGAGCAGAGATTGTTTGGAATAGGTAAAAGATACGTGGTTTTGGTCAACTTAAACTGAACTAGTATCTGGAAAGGTATCTGCTGAGGGCAATTCTGGGTGAGTGGGAAATGAGTGACTCACACATCCACGGGATGCAAACTCAATCTGCTTTATTATCAGAAAGCTGCGTGTTATATACCCATTTAAGTTCCGCATACGTGTCCACACACTACGAAGCTAATTACTATTGGTTAATAGCACTATTCACACGTTGACCTCTCAGTCTCACTGGTTTGCTCTTATCTTGGTTCAGGTTCACTTCCTCATCGTAATGTCCTGTTTTTCCAGCCGGCGTCCATTTTCTTCAAAGGATGTTTGTTACTCTTCCACGTAGCCACATTCCTTTCCCTCAGCTTATCTTTTCTAGCATGCAGTTGAAAGCGGCCTAGCTGGGGCCTAGCTGGGGCCTAGCTAGTATTATAGTCCTGTAATATGGCTAGGTCCCCAACAGGTATCTGTAAAATAACATAAGAAAAAAACCTCACAGATTCATGACTGGAACAGTAGGAATACAGGGAAATTGTCCGAGCAGCCAGGGATGAAGTTAGAAAAGCTAAAGCCCTGACAGAATTAAATCTGGCCAGGGATGTCAAGGCCAACAAGAAAAGCTTTTAGAGGTACGTCGGGGATAAAAGGAAGACTAGGGAAAATATAGACCCCCTCCAGAAGGAAACGAGAGGCCTGGTCATCCAGGATACAGAGAAGGCTGAGGTGCTCAATGACTTCTTTGCCTCAGTCTTCACCAACAAGTGCTTGAGTCATACCCTCCAAGTCGCAGGAGGCAGAGGCAGGGACTGGGAGAACGAAGAGCCACCCACTGTAGGAGAAGATCAGGTTCAAGACCATGTGAGGAACCTGAAGGTGCACAAGTCCATGGGACCTGATGTGGTGCATCCACAGGTTCTGAGGGAACTGGCGGATGAAGTTGCAAAGCCACTATCCACCATATCTGAGAAGTCCTGGCAGTCTGGTGAGGCTCCCATGAACTGGAAAAGTGGAACATAACCTTTATTTTTAAAAAGGGGAACAAGGAAGATCCAGGGAACTACAGGCCGGTCAGTCTCACCTCTGTGCCTGGCAAGGTCATGGAGCAGATACTCCTGGAAAGTATGCTAAGACACATGGAAAGTGAGGTGATTGGTGGCAGCCAACATGGCTTCACCAAGGGCAAATTATGCCTGACCAACGTGGTGGCCTTCTGTGATGGAGTTACAGCTTTGGTGAATAAGTGAAGAGCAACTGATGTCATCTACCTGGACTTAGCATCAAATGCCTTGCACGTCCCGCATGACATCCTTGTCTGTAAGTTGGAGAGATATGGACTGGATGGATGGACCACTCGGTGGATAAGGAACTGGCTGAATGGTTGCACTCAAAGAGTTGCGGTCAATGGCTTGATGTCCAAGTGGAGACTAGTGACGAGTGGTGTCCCTCAGGGGTTATTATTGGGACTGGTGCTGTTTAACGTCTTTGTCAGTGATGTGAACAGTAGGACTGAGTGCACCCTCAGCAAATTTGCTGATGACTCCAAGCTGTATGGTTCAGTCGACATGCTGGAGGGAAGGGATGACATCCAGTGGGACCTTGACAGGCTTGACAGGTGGGCCCGTGTAAACCTCATGAAGTTCAACAAGGCCAAATGCAAGGTCTTGCACCTGGGTCAGGGCAAACCCAAGCGCAAATACAGGCTGGGAAGAGAATGGATTGAGAGCAGCTCTGAAGAGAAGGACTTGGGGGTGGTGGTGGATGAGAAGCTCAACATAAGCTGGTAATGTGTGCTCATAGCCCAGAAGGCCAACCATATCCTGGGCTGCATCGAGAGAAGTGTGGCCAGCAGGTTGAGGGAGGTGATTTTGCCCCTCTATTCCACTCTTGTGAGACCCTATCTGGACTACTGTGTCCAGTTCTGGGACCCTCAACATAAGAAGGACATGGGCCTACTGGAGCAAGTAGGAGGGCCACGAGGACGATCAGAGGGCTGGAGCATCTCTCCTATGAGGACAGGCTGAAAGAGTTGGGGCTGTTCAACCTGGAGAAGAGAAGGCTCTGGGGAGATCTTATAATGGCCTTCAAATACCTGAAGGGGGCCTACAAGAAAGCTGAGGAGGAACTTTTTACAAGGGCAGGTAGTAATAGAACAAGGGGTAATGGCTTTAAACTGGAAGAGGGTACATGTAGATTAGATATTAGGAAGCAATTCTTTACTGTGAGGGTGGTGAGACACTGGAACACATTGCCCAGAGAAGTTGTGGATGCCCCCTCCCTGGAAGTGTTCAAGGCCATGTTGGATGAGGCTTTGAGCAACCTGGCCTAGTGGAAGATTGTTGCGATGGAGGGAAGACCCGGACGCTCAATATGAGGGATCAGCAAGCTTCGTTTATTGATTACATATGTGCTCCTTATATACAGTGGTTAATTAAGCTCATGCATATTCTTAAAGACCTATACTGATTGGTTTATTAATTATCCTGGGAATTTCTTCCTTTGTTACAACAGGTGGCTTTGCTCTGTTCATGTCACAAGGACGTCAATAGGGTACTCCTACTTTGCGGTTACCAGCTAAAGCTACTCCCTTCTTTTTCCCAGCTTAGTTTTGCTAAAGTTGTTTGTCTGAAGTCTCAAGGACAAGTAAGTATCCTGGGGACTTCTGCTAATTTACCCTGACCCTGCAATTGCTTGTTATACTTATGTCAAGGGCCTAAGCTGGCTACTGCGGCCTGAGCCATTTCATACCCTCACTGCTTCTGCTGAGCCTCTGATTGTACAACATCTCTAGTGATCCATGACCCCTGTCAACAGAAGATGTCCCTGCTCATGGCAGGGGGGTTGGAACTAGATGATCTTTATGGTCCCTTCTAACTGAAACCATTATATGATTGTATTATTTGTTTTGTTCTGCTTATTATGCAGATGGTCATGATGGCAGGAAATTCCTCTCTACATTAATTCTGTTAATCAAATTCTGTTTGAGAAAAAAAAAAGAAAAAAAAAAAAAGAGGAGAAAGCCCTGAACACTGTATGTAGAAGAATATAAAGATGTAAAGAGATGTATTAGATAGTAACATAAGTAAGTAATGAAGTGTATATGAGTAATAGAAAATAACATAGGGTAGATGTGATTATGAATTATCCTTATTATAACATGAAAAGAGGTATCACTAAGTTTTTCTGCAGGAATTTACACAGTTTCCAAAGAGTATTTTTAAATTAACAGAATGAGCATGGATCAAGTTTTCAGTACAAGCTATGAATTCTGATGAGACCTTTAACTTTTAGTTTTCTTTCCTGATAAAAAATAGTGTCACCAGTTATCACCTTTATGACTAAGGCCCTGTCATCATTTCCAATGTGAGCTTTTATTTTCAAGGGTGTATGGCATGCTTATAAAGATACTGTAAGTATGAAATTTGATTTTGAAAAACAATCTTAACTAGCAGGGACTTCTCCTGAGGAGAGATTTTTAGTTTGTTTCTTTGTTTTGTGACATGGATTATATTTCAAATCAGAAATCAATCAGCAAAGCAGGACCAACCCCATGTTAGTATCATTATTACTATTGTTATTGTTATGAAATTTTTTATGCTTCAGAAATAGTTCTGGTTTTGGGTAATGTAAAGAATGAAAACTCTGAACCAAGTTTTATTTTGAAAACTGAAGCAGCAGATGCAGAGATTTTAAATTGGCCACTATAAATGTATATTTAGTACTGAAGTTATCTACTGATTTTTGATTGGGGCCACTTACGTCAGCGCTCGCCTGACACTTAGACTTAAATGGAAAGCAGAAAACCCTGTTTGGGTTGATCAATGGCCTCTATCAAAAGAGAAGCTGCAACATGTTGAGGAACTTGTACAGGAACAATTAAAATTGGGTCATATTAAACCCTCTGTTCGCCCATAGAACACTCCTATTTTTACCATTCAGGAAAAAATCTGGGAAATGAAGACTATTACATGATTTGAGAACTGTAAACAATTGTATGGAGGACATGGGAGCCTTGCAACCTGGGTTACCATCTTCAGCCATGTTGCCAGAAAAATGGGATTTGTTAATACTAGATCTTAAGGATTGTTTTTTCACAATTCCTTTACACGAGGATGATGGTGACAAGTTTGCATTTTCTGTGCCTTCCATCAATAGGTACTGCCACAGAGTATGAAAAAACTCTCCTACCAATTGTCAGTGGTTTGTGGATTTAGCCTTAAGACCGTGGCGAAGGGAAAACCCTGACTTGCTTACATACCATTATATGGATGACTTATTGGTAGCTAGCCCTACACCCCTTCCTGAGCAAAAACAGAAAGAACTTGTAATGTGCTTGCAAAATTTTGGTTTAGTCATTGCACCTGAAAAGATTCAAAAACATTCTCCTTGGAATTACTTGGGCATGCAAATTACAGAAATTAGACTCATACCTCAGAAAATTATTTCGTACCCAGAAATTAAGACTGTTAATGATGTTCAAAAATTGGTAGGTGATCTGCACTGGCTTCGAACTTTCTGTGGAATTGCTAACACAGACCTTTCTCCTTTGATTGACCTTCTACGGAATAGTAGTTCCCTTTCTGACCCTAGATCATTTACTGTGGAGGCTACGAAAGCACTGGATGACATTACAAAAAAAAAAAAAAAAAATTTTTTTTAGACACTCAGCCATGAATCATAGATTGAAAATTGTCCCTTTTCTTTAGTTATCTATAACTGAGAGAAAGAAGATGTTTTGTTGATTGTTCAGTTACCTGACAGTGCCCCTATGCGACTAATAGAGTGGGTATTTCATAGTTCTACTTTTAAGACCACAGTTACTACTCGGGCCGATGCAATTGGGCAGTTAATACTAAAGTCGGGGCCCGAAGACACCCATGGTAGGTTACTCACAATGTACATTTAGTACTTTGGGTAAGGATATTAGTGCTTAAAATACACAAATTTGTAGCTTGTCATGGAATACAGGCAGGTTTTAAAATACCAATTTTACAAAACACATTCACAATGATAAATACATTCTGCTACACCAACAATTCAGCGATTAATAAGCCACTTATATTGTACAATGACATAGTAGCTCTTAAAGCAGAAGATTGCATCTAAGATAGGGATTTTTAGTAGCATTTTTACAATTTCATTATGAATTCCTAAAAAGACATTAGGTTGTTATAACTTGAATGTTCTGATGTAAAACCACAACAGCAAGGAAATTCAGAGTTGATTCTATTTCGGTTGATGAGTTCAGAGCAAATTTTCTTTCCTTGTTTTTGTGTGTTTGTCATAGCTTTGATATTTGAATGTTTTTTTTTTCTCATTGTAGAAACACTAAATGGCTTATACTGTATTTGGATAACACTGGTTAAGATGGATACTGACAAACTAGGAATCCTTGAGCTGCTCTAACTTGCAATCAACATTAATTTGGATTTTTCTTTAATTCTGCAGATGCATTCTTTGTTGAAGTAGTTAAATTGTTTGAAATGTGAAAGTATTTTGGGTAGTATTTTATATTGATGTATATATTGTAATAGAAATCATTGTAATAGTTGTAGTAGCTTTTAGGTATAAGTACACTACATCCAGATGGGGCTATACAGTACTGTGATGTTCAACACCTGGGCAGAGTAACTACTTGGAAACAGATTGCAATGTCAGTAAACCGTGATTAGTACTACATAGCATTCATACATCTGGTAAATTAGTGCTTAAAAAAAAAAAAAAAAGGGGGGGGGGGAGAAAAGAGTCTAAAGTTTATAGTTATAACTGCATTAAGATTTAGTTGATTAGCATTTGTTTTAAGACCTTAAGTTGTAGTACCTAGATAAAACATGTGGATAACTTTGGCTAATGTAAGAAAGTAAGAATCACTATGGCTTTCAGTACCTATGCCTGAGAATCCTTTTAGGACCTATCTTGTAGAGTGCTTTGTATAACTTTGCTTACATAGATGTTAGTAGATATTGATAGCATTAGACATGCAGTACTACAGAATAGAGTAGCAATTGATTTTTATTTGTTAGCTCAAGCGACATGTTTGTGAGGAATCTGAAGGCATGTGCTGTATGATTCTATCAGACCACTCAGACTCAATTCATATGGCCATTAGAAGGTTAAGGGAAAATGTCAAACAGTTGAGGATAAATAGTGATAATTGGTTAAGCGAGTAGTTTTTACATGAATAAATTCTTTCACTGTTAAAGTCAGGATTTAAGATGCTATTTGTAATTTGGCAATCCTTTTATTAGTGCCTTGTTTGCTATCGTGTCTGCAAGGGCCCTGCAGAAGATGGTGGACAACGCCTTTGTGGTATAAAAACAAAATATAGAAATTCTTGGCTCCTTAAGAGCCCAAGATGCAGGCAGTTTTTGCCTTGGTGATTAATTCCTGACTTTTAAAACACCAGAATAGAGAAACAAGATAAGTAAATTCTACTACAATTGGTCAGAAGTAAAAAAAAAAAGGCCTTAGATGGCTCGAAATTATAATCTTGCTTTGCATTGTAACGCATAGGTGTCTTTTTAGTTCAAAATAATAAAAACGGGGAAATGTGTAGGAAACTGTTGGCAGAGCACCACGTAGAGCACCATACACATCTGGTGCGGATGCTGATATGTTAGGGTCAGCTTTGAAAAATCAGAATATTGAGTGCTTCTCTAGGTAGGATTGGTATTGATTTGGGTATGGAGTGGAGTCAAGCTGGTTTGGTGTGGACTTTGGGTTGATTTGTTTTCATGCTGGGTCGGAGATCTGGCCATCTCAGATTGTTTAGGAGACTGGATGGGAAATGGTAGCCATTTCCATGTTGGTGTCTCTTAACAGCAGAAATACATTCTTTTTGGCAACCTGTTGCTTTAGCTTTTGGTTTTAATTAAAGAGAGTGTATGCTTTTTTAGGCATTAAAATTTTTAGTTCTAATTATAGTAAGAATTGCTTATAGATGTGTAATGAAAGGAATATAGAGTGTCACTGCTACAGCCTTGTTTGTTTTGAAAAGAAAAAGGAGAAGATGTTGGGGACCTGGCCATATTGCAGGACTGTAATATTAGCTGAGCCCCGACTGCGTGACAAAAGAGACAAGCTGAGAGAAAGGAATTTGACTACGTGTGAAAGTAATAAACAACTATTAACAAGATGGACTCCAGCTGCAAGTGAACCTGAACCAAGATGAGAACGAACCAGTGGGATTGAGAGATCAACGTGTGATTAGTGCTATTAGCCAGTAGTAATTGGCTTCGTAGTGTGTGGACACATATGCGAAACCAAATCAGAAGAAACTTTGACAATTTTGTATCAGGAGTAGCTTTAGCTGGTAACTGCAAGGTACCAGTACCCTGTTAACGCTTGGTTTTCCTCACTTGGATTGGGACCATGGTTGAAAAACCACAGTGATGTATTTAATTGGCATTGGAGGCATAATTTTATTGGTAATATTTTGTTGCCCTGTTTGATCAGCTGCTTGCAAAATTTGATTATAAAGACGTTTTTCTAGAACACAGGCCACTCCTTGTACAAAAGAAAAAGGGGGAAATGTAGAGAAACATGCTGTGGGAGCTAAGGAGCTGGGTGACTTTTAATCACTAATGGGGAGCTAGACTTTTATGTTGTGTGTGAACCTCACTGACTGTATCACATGGCTGGAACCTTGACCAATTAGTTGCTGGCACGCATCACATGTTGTGTAACAAAGTGTATAAAAGGAACCTGTACCAAATAAAGACAGAGCAATCACCCTATCTCTATGAGAATACGTGTGGACTCTCGGCACAGGCTACCAACAAGGGAACACTGTTCCAAAACCAGTATTTGTTTTCTCAGAAATTACTTCAGTGGCATACTAAAAGAAATCCCGGGAAATCCCCAAAATGAAAATCCCAGGACTTCAATAAGCAATGTAAAGTGATGCTGATGAAAGCAATCAGCTTTCAAACTGTTCAAGTATAGAACACAATGGATCTGTAGCCTTCCCTTTCCAAGGTTGGCTTTGGTTTAGGCATCATGATTATTATTTCCCCATCAGGACAATTAGGAATTCACAGAATCACAGAATGATAGGGGTTAGAAGGGAACTCTGGAGATCATCTAGTCCAACCTCCCTGCTAAAGTAAGTTCACCTAGAGCAAGTTGCACAGGATCGCATCCAGGCGGGTTTTGAAAATCTCCAGAGAAGGAGACTCCACAACCTCTCTGGGCAGCCTGTTCCAGTGCTCTGTCACCCTGACAGTAAAGAAGTTTTTTCATCTTCAGATGGAACTTCCTGTGTTCCAGTTTGTGCCTGTTGGCCCTTGTCCTGTTGCTGAGCACCACAGAAAAGAATATGACCCCATCCTCTTGACACTCTCCCTTTAGATATTCAGAAGCATTTATAAGATCCCCTCTCAGTCTTCTCTTCTCCAGGCTAAACAGACACAGGTCTCAGCCTTTCCTCATAACAGAGCTGCTCCAGTTCCCTAATTCCATTATGCAATTATATTGAGTCTGTCTGGGATGGAGTTAATTTTCCCCATAGCAGCCCTCAGAGTGCTGTGTTTTGTATTAGTAGCTAGAAAGGTGTTGATAACACACCAGTGTTTTGGTTACTGAGGAGGAGTGCTCCCACAGCATCAAGGCTGGCTCTCCAACATTCCCCCCCACCCAGTAGGCTGGGGGTGGAGAAGGTCTTGGGAGGGGACACAGACAAGACAGCTGACCCAAACTGACCAAAGGGATATTCCATACCATATGAGGTATGCTCAGAATTAAAAACAAGGAGAAAGGAGGGGGAAAGGGGGGCATTCGTTGCTTCCATTTGTCCTCCGGGAAACCGCAACACGTATGAAACCCTACTTCTCAGGAAGGGGCAAACATGGCCTGCTGATGGGAAGTAGAGAATAAATATTTTGTTCTTTTGCTTCTGCATGTGCAGCTTTGCTTTGTTTCTATTAAACTGCCTTTTGTCCCAACCCACAAGTTTGGAGTTTCTGTTCCATCTTATTTTCTCCCCTCCCCATCCTGCTGAGGAGGGGGGTGATAGAGTGGCTTGGTGAGCACCTGGCATTCAGGCAAGGTCAACCCATCACAGAGAGAAACAACCCTTGCAGACACCAAGGTCAGTGAAGAAGGAGAGGGAGGAGGTGCTCCAGGTGCTGGAGCAGAGATTTCCCCACAACTTGTGGTGAAGACCATGGTGAGGCAGGCTGATCCCCTGCAGTCCATGGAGGTCCATGGTGGAGCAGATGACCACCTGTAGCCCGGGGAGGACCCCACACCGGAGCAGGTGGATGCCCGAAGGAGGCTGTGACCCCACGGGAAGCCCACGCTGGAGCAGGTTCCTGTCAGGACCTGTGATCCCCATGGAGAGAGAGGAGCCCATACTGGAGCAGGTTTGCTGGCAGGACTTGTGACACCATGGGGGACCAACGCTGGAGCAGTCTGTTCCTGAAGGATTGCACACCATGGAAAGGACCCATGCTGAAGCAGTTTGTGAACTGTCAGTCATGGGAAGGACTCACGTTGGAGAAGTTGGTGGAGGACTGTCTCCCATGAGAGGGACCCCATGCTGGTGCAGGGGAAGGAGTCCTCCCCCTGAGGAGGAAGGAGCGGCAGAAACACCGTGTGATGAACTGACCCCAACCCCATTCCCTGTTCCCCTGTGCCGCTGGGGGGAGGAGGTGGAAAATCGGGAAAGAGATGAAGCCCGGGAAGAAGGGAGGGATGGGGAAGGTGTTTTAAGATTTGGTTTTACTTCTCATTCTCCTCTAATTTTGATTGGTAATAATGTAAATTTGTTTTTTTTCCCCCAAGTCGAGTCTGTTTTGCCCGTGCCAGTAACTGGTGAGTGATCTCTCTCTGTCCTTATCTCGACCCGTGAGCCTTTCATTATATTTTTCTCCCTCCTGCCCTGCTGAGGAAGGGGAGTGATAGAGTGGGCTTTGGTGGGCATCTCGCATCCAGCCAGGGACAACCCAGCACAGCAATTCACCTTGACATGATTTTGCATTTGAAACTTTCCCCAAAAATGTAAAATATTATAATCTTGTTATATAGATGTTTTATTTTCGGAACAGTATTAACAGGGTCATTAGAATTTCGCAAACAAGAAAATACACACAGTACATTATGTAGCTTAAAGAATCTGCAAAGAATTATTTATAAATGAAAATACACTCAGATGGACAAATAATTTTTAAGAAAAGAAGATCACCAAGACTCAAATTTCAAATGAATAGCCCCACAGGAGTCAGTGAATCAAGAGAGTGCTTGCTTATTGAAATGAAATTATTCATTAGGACATTACAAGTAAGCATACTGCTAACACAAGCAGATTTTAATCTCCTTATACTCAATGTGAACAGAAAAAAGACTTACTATGAAAGATGGCAGTATAGAGACTGCTAGATTTTGATACCTGAATTGATTACAACCCATTTTCTACCATTCTTCCCTTTCATTTAATGAGAATTATTTACAGAAGTTTTATTTTTGTCCAAATTCTCTAAATCCAAACAGTGTGTCTCCTGAGTAGATTTTGTGTTAGTTAGTTGCTAAATTTCTGCCAGAGAACATGGCTTATTCTTTGAGATTATCAGCAATTTATAGCCAAATTTATCAGCTGCAATGAGATCTCTCAAATCCTGAGCAATTTCTCCTCCACAAACCATCTCCTACTAGGCATAAAACTTGCTGAGATATTCCAATTTCCCTCTTCATCCCTCTGGGATATTTCTTAAGTCTCTGCACCAGGTTCTCAACAAAGGAATGAGCTCTTGGTTTTGAAATCAGCAAGAATAAACTGTTTAGTTTACTAATTGTTGGGCTAGGCTCCCTCCAAAAGGGACTAAATTTTGAATTATTTTTCTGGCTAATTTTTCTAATCAAGAGCCAAGCATTTTCTTCTCCCTGGATGGGCACATGATTCTTTTAATTTCTTCAGGGCTTCCACTGTCTTTACTTGCAGCTCAGAGCTGCCTTATATTCAGGAATACTGTGCTGAAGGCAGAGATATAACAACACTGTGATGACAGCTCCCTAAAGAGGACTCTGATAATTATCAATACATTTTGTTAAAGCACAGGAAAGCAGAAGTGCAAAAATAAGGTCTGGGAAAGTAATGGATAATAAAGCACTAGAAAAGATGACACGTTATTTTTATATTCTAGTATTTATAGTCTTCACCAAGACTTTAAGCATTTAAGTTGCAGCCTCCAAACCCCGCACCTGTCCTGGTTTTGGCTAAGAAAAAGCTAATTTTCTTCTTAGTAGTTAGAACAGTGCTGTATTTTGGTTTCAGTATGGGATTTGGTATGAGAAGAATGTTGATAACATACTGATGTTTTTAGTTGTTACTAAAAAATCAAAGACTTTTCAACTTCCCATGCTTTGCTAGTGTGCAGATGCACAAGAAGTTGTGAGGCAGCATAGTCTAAGCAATGGATTCAAATTGACCAATGGGATATTCCATATCATGAAATGTCATGCTCAGTATATAGATGAGGATGGAATGGGAAGCTCTCTCTCTCTCTCTTTCAGGACTACGTTTTCAGGATTTTCTCTGCTCCATGATTGCTAGCTGGGAACGGGCTGGGTATTGGTCAGTGAGTGGTGAGCAATTGCACTGTGCATCACTCATTTTTATATGATATTATTATTATCAATATTATAAAGATTATTATAAATTTATTAAATTTCAACTCTTACATTGTTATTATCTCAACTGTGGTGGGTTAACCTTGTGTACTGGTTTTTGCTAGGACAGAGTTAATTTTCTTCTTAGTAGCTAGAAAGCACTGTTTTGTTTTCAGTGTGGGATTTGTTATGAGAAGAATGTTGATAAGCTACAAGGACAATGTGTTTGGGTAGTTTGCAAGTGCAAAAGACTAGGGGGGAAAGTGTAGTAGTTAGCAAAACCCAGAACTGACAGTTGGATATGCCAATAAGATATTCCATATTGTATTATGTCATGTTCAGTATATTAACCAGAGCTGACCACAAAGTGGGGGATTCTCTTGGGAGTTGCTCGGGCTCGCTTTTCCGGGATTGCAATTTTGGTTTCAGGGTTCCTTTTTGCTCCTCTGGGATCATTATCGGTGGGTGGTGAGCAATTGTACTCTGCATCACTCATCTATATATATATAGTTGCTATCATTATTATTACTATTTTAATTTGATTTTACTCTAATTATTAAATTGTTCTTATATCAACCTACAAGTCTCTTCAACTTTACCCCTTCAATTCTCTCCCTGAATCCCTGGGAGGGGGGCGGAGGGTGGGGGAAGAGGAGGGGGCTGTGAATGGCTGTGTCTTGTATGGCTGCCAGCTAAGTTAAGCTATCACAGTTCTTTTTAGCGCCTAACGTGGGGCATGAAAGGTTGAGATAACAGTTCTGACCAAAGTGTGTCAGAAAGAATCTGCAATAAGCATTTGTTATGATGACTTGGTTGTTGGTGATCGGAATGTTGTTGTACTGAATTGCTGAGTTGTTCTTTGAGTTCGTTGAGGTGGCACCTTACAAGCCATTTATATTTTTCGCCATCCCTAGCTGTTGGTTTCGGGGTAGGAGTAATGTTCTGCTGTGTGGTACAGTGATGATTGTTAGTATGATAAAAAGATGGGTAGTGAGACTGATTTTGTACCTGTATTCGGCGATGGAAGGCAGTACACAGCGCAAAGAAGAAGAACCAGCTCTATCTCTGTCTTGCAGGAGCTATGTGATGGATATTACAGAATCACAGAATTACAGAATCACAGAATATTAGGGATTGGAAGAGACCTTGAAAGATCATCTAGTCCAATCCTCCTGCCAGAGCAAGTTCACCTAGATGAGTTCACACAGGAAGGCGTCCAGGCGGGTCTTGAATGTCTCCAGAGAAGGAGACTCCACAACCTCCCTGGGCAGCCTGTTCCAGTGCTCTGTCACCCTTACTGTAAAGAAGTTCTTTCTCAAATTTAAGCGGAACCTCCTGTGTTCCAGCTTACACCCATTGCCCCTTGTCCTATCGTTGGTCATCACTGTGAAAAGCCTGGCCCCATCCTCCTCACACTCACCCTTCAAATATTTATAAAAATTAATGAGGTCCCCCCTCAGTCTCCTCTTCTCCAAGCTAAAGAGGCCCAGCTCCCTCAGCCTTTCCTCATAAGGGAGATGCTCCACTCCCTTAATCATCTTGGTGGCTCTTCGCTGGAGTCTCTCAAGCAGTTCCCTGTCCTTCTTGAATTGTGGGGCCCAGAACTAGACACAATATTCCAGATGCGGCCTCACCAAGGCAGAGTAGAGGGGAAGAAGAACCTCTCTTGACCTACTAACCACACCCCTTCTAATGCACCCCAGGATGCCATTGGCCTTCCTGGCCACAAGGGCACAGTGCTGGCTCATGGTCATCCTGCTGTCCACCAGGACTCCCAGATCCCTTTCCCCTACACTGCTCTCCAGGAGATCATTTCCCAACCTATACCGGAACCTGGGGTTGTTCCTGCCCAGGTGCAACACCCTACACTTGCCCTTATTATATTTCATTAAGTTTTTCCCTGCCCAGTTTCCAGCCTGTCCAGGTCTCTCTGGATGGCAGCACAGCCTTCTGGTGTGTCAGTCACTCCTCCCAGCTTTGTATCATCAGCAAACGTGCTGACAGTGCATTCAATTCCCTCATCCAGGTCATAGACTCCGCCCCATTGACCACCACTCTCTGGCTTCTTCCCACCATCCAGTTAATAGTCCATCTCACTACCTGATCATCCACACTTCCTCAATTTGTCAATGAGGATCCTGTGGGAGACCTTGTCAAATGCTTTGCTGAAATCAATATAGACCACATCCACTGCTCTGCCATCATCAAGCCACCTTGTTGTGTTTTCATAACAGTCTAGAAGGTTGGTCAAGCACGACTTTCCCTTGGTGAAGTCATGCTGACTGCTCCTAATGACCCTCTTATCCTTGATATGCCTTGAGATGGCACCAAGGATAAGTCGTTCCATCACCTTTCCAGGGATGGAGGTGAGACTGACCGGTCTGTAGTTACCCGGGTCCTCCTTCTTGCCCTTTTTGAAGATTGGAGTAACATTTGCCTTCCTCCAGTCCTCAGGCACCTCACCAGTTCTCCACGACTTGCCAAAGATGATGGAGAATGGTCTAGCTATGACTTCAACCAGCTCCCTCAACACCCGTGGGTGCATCCTATCTGGACTCATAGATTTATGGATGTCCAGATTGCTTAATTGGTCCCTGACCCAGTCCTCATCAACTGAGGAAAACTCCTCCATTGTCCTGACTCCCTCTGGGGTTTCCAGGGTACAGAGCTCCTCAAGACAGCTTCCGGCAGAGTAGACAGAGGAAAAGAAGGCATTCAATAGATCTGCCTTCTCTGTATCCTCTGTCACCAGGGCACCCTCCTCATTCATCAGTGGGCCTATGTTGTAGATCACTAAGAGATATTTGTACAATCAGAGCTTTTAGCAGAAAGCAGTGAGAGTATTGCAATGGCTTAGGCCGCAGCATTAAGCCCTTGACATAAGTGAAGTCTCCAAGATGCCTACTCTCCTTGAGAACTTCAGACAAAACAACTTTTATCAAACTGGAAATAAGGAAGCTAGAAATCACGAAGTAGGGCTTGTCCTTGGAGGCTGGGCAGAGCGGCACCGCTTGTGATAACAAAGAGAAAGTTCTCAGGAAAATTAATGAGCCAATCAGTGTGGGTTTTTGAGAATATGCATAAGCTTAATTAACTGCTGTATATAAGGAGCATATGTGTAATCAATAAAGAAGAAGCCTGATGATTTTTTATATATTTGAGCGTCCGGGTCTTCTCTCGGTCCCAACAAATGGCGCCCGAACAGGGACACTAAAGAGGACGAACAGGGACCCTAAAGAGGACGAACACGGACCCTAAAGAGGGCAAGGATGGGACTCTAAGAGAGCGAGGATCGGACCCTACAGAGACAGATCCTGCAGCCACGACGTGACGACGACCCCTTTGCAACGAGGGAGGCTGGCACCCTCCGAGCCCTGAAAGGTTTTGCAAAGTTGCAACGGTGCTGACGATTAGGTATGGAAAATAGGCAAGCAGTTTATGGTTTGCTCAAATGCTTTTTAAAAAAGCAGAGCTCACCAGTGATTAAGAAGGCAGAATGGCGAGCATTTGGTGATAGGATTTTTGATAAGGTAGCTGGAAAATTAATGAAGCCATGGAGGCGCCGGGACTTAACGAGCGCACTAACTGGCAGAGCTACCCCCGCTCCTCTCCTCCCCGCCGCTCCTCTCCTCCCCCCCGCCGTTTTTCTTTCCCCCCTCCCTGCCGTTCGTCTTTTTCCCCCTCCTCCTCCTCCCTCCCCCCCTGCCGCCGGTTTTTCTCTCCTCCTCCTTCTTCTCCTCCTCCTTCCCCCCCCTCGTTTTCTCGGGTCCGTGCGAGGGCGAGGAGGGAGCCGCGGTGCGAAGGGAGGAAGGGAGGGGAAAGGGACCGAGTCGAGCCGCGCTGCGTTCGCCCCCGCCCCTCCCCCGGGGAAAGGGACCGAGCCGAGCCGCCCCGCCGCTTCCCAGCCCGCGGCCCCCCACGCTGCGTTTCCCCCCACCCCTCCCCCGGGAAAAGGGGCCGAGCCGGGCCGCGCTGCGTTCCCGGCGGCGGCCGAGCCCCTCGCGGCAACGGCCCCGCCCCCCACGGCGACGGCCCCGCCCCCCGCGGTGACGGCGGAGGCCCCGGCCGTGCCCCTGGCCCCTCCCCCTGCCCCTCCCCTTGCCGCTCCCCTTGATGCCGTTCCCCCTGCTCCCCCCAGTTCTCTAGACTCTGCAATTGCGCAGGCGCAGGTCCTGCTGACGGCGTCTTCCCCTGAACGGCGGCCACCGACTCCCCCGCTGCAGTATATTTCATCAACACCCCAAGCAAATACTAATCCTTTTTTTGGGGAAGGTCAAAGGGTAGCTCAGGAACGTGAGGAATTTTGGAAGGAGATTGCGAAGAATATGGCTGCTGAGGGAGATATAGAAACTGCCAGAGAGCTTGCTTATGCATTTCCAGTAGAATATTTTGCCCCCAATGCACAGGGCCAAATAAATATTACGCTTAAGACTCTCGATTGGAAATTGTTGACCCTACTGCGTGCAATTGTTAATGAGTCAGGCATAAGGGGAGAGCCGACTCACCAAATGTTAGATTTTATCTGGGACTCTGCTTTTCTACTTCCGAGTGATATTCGGAGCATCACAAAACTTATATTAACACAGCACCAGCAAATACTATTTGGGGCATATTGGCAAGCACTCTGTCAGCAATCTGTGGCAATGCAGCGGGTAGCAGGGGACCCACTGCATGGAGTAACATTAGAGGAACTCATGGGAGTAGGACCATATATAAGGATAGAGGCACAAGCACTGTTAGGACCAGACAAAGTATGGGAGTCAATGAGACTGGCACGTCGTGCACTCGATCAAATAAAGGAGCCAGGACGCATCCCATCATATATGGGAATTAAGCAGGGAATAGAAGAACCGTTTGGCACTTTTATTGATCGAGTAGCTGGTGCCATTATAGCAACCGGAGTTCCAGAACATTTGCATGGTGCTTTGCTAAAACAGTGCGCCATCCACAACTGTAACCCCATCACACGAGGCATATTAGTTACACTGCCTGGGACATGGACAATTGAGGAAGCTTTAGAAAGAACATCACAAATCCCTGTAGGACCTCAAGCTATGTTAGTGAATGCTATAAATGAGCTAGGTATAGGACTTAAACAACAAGCAGAAGCATCTCAAAAACAAGTCCTAGCTGCTCTTGCACCTTTGCAATACCGAAAGGGTGGCACCACACGCCACAATATTCATCTACAGTGCTTTCGATGTGGTGTCTCTGGTCATATACGAAAAGCATGCAACTCCGGAGCAGTATGGTGCAAACACTGCCGGTCCGACACCCATGCCAGCGCAGCGTGTAAAAGATCACGATCGGGAAACGGGAAGCCAAGTGGAAAAGCCCGCCCCGCGACGACCCCAAGAGCGACAGCGTTTTCAGCAAATCAGGAACCCACCAGTGGCACAGCGACAGTAGCGATGAACAACCCTTTCCTCTCCTACCAGCAATCCGAGGGAGCCTCGGAATGGACTCGGTAACCGCAATAGACATTACCCTCATTGATAACCGACCACAGCGAGTTCCCACTGGAGTTAAAGGACCTATTGTGATAAACGGTAAAGCTGTTGGAGCATTACTTATAGGCCGTTCCTCGGCCTCTATGGAAGGACTACAGGTGCTTACCGGAGTAATTGATGCAGATTTCACCAGAGTAATACAAATTATGTTGCAAACCCTTTTCCCTCCATGTTTTATTAAGCAAGGTATCCGGTTGGCCCAATTGGTTCCGTTTCCAGCCCTCACCCAAAAATTGCAACCACTAAATTCAATTGAGAGAGGCAATAAAGGATTTGGGTCTATGGGACTAACTGCTATGCTAACTGTGGGTCTGAAAACTCGACCACGCCGTACAGTGACAGTAGCATATCAGGGACAATCGATTACCCTCACGGCACTGCTTGACACGGGTGCCGATGTATCCATTATAAGCAGCTATAACTGGCCCCAACATTGGCCCACCTTTGACTCAGATGCTACAGTTACGGGGGTAAGAGGACTCACTATTGCATGCAAGTCGCCCCCATTGCAATGGACAATAGACGATCAAATAGTGAACTGCTGTGTCTCCATTATCCCTTTACCACCCAGTGTTGCTGCCCTTGTGGGAAGAGACATTCTTGCCCAAATGGGCATGGTGCTCACTACCAACACGCCTTTTTTAGGAGTGGCTATTGCTTGGAAGACTGAGCATTCGGTTTGGGTTGAGCAGTAGCCACTGAAAAGGGAAAGTTTGGAACAAGCGCACGCCTTGGTTAAGGAGCAGTACAGCCAGGGACATCTGCAGCTGTCAACAAGTCCATGGAATACGCCAATTTTTGTGATCCAGCAATGTTGCCAGAAGGATGGCCAGTGCTTGCTGTTGACCTCAAAGACTGTTTTTTCCAATATCTTTGCATGAGGCAGACAAGCAATGTTTTGCCTTCACCCTTCCTGCAATTAATAGGGAAGGCCCTGCTCAGCGATTCGAATGGACGGTACTCCCACAAGACATGCGTAATTCACCAACCCTCTGTCAGCTCTATGTGGACTCTGCCTTGCAACCAATTCGAAAAGCGTTTCCAGACACTATTATTTACCATTATATGGACGATATTTTGTTAGCCCAAAAACAGCCATTTACAGAACAGCAACAAAAGTTTTTTATGAGACACATTGAGGACAAAAGGTCTACAAATAGCACCAGAGAAGGTGCAAACTACTGACCCCTGATTTTCCACAGCCACTTCCACACTCTAATCCTGAGAATCATCCAGAATGGGCACAACAACTCATTCGTGAGCTTGAAGAGTTAGAACAACAGCAGGAAACTCATTATAGCAGACACTGACCCGATTTGAATCCCAAAGGAACAACCAGGGGGACGGGGAATGATGATGATCCGGCCATGAGATGGCAAGGAGTGATAAAACACTTTTGCTTGAGGGGGGCTTCCCCCTCCCTTTTCCCCCCCTCCCCTTCCCCTGCAGCTTCAACCACCGTAGGCCGCGACCAGAGAGCGGCTGCTCTGCTGCTGCCCAGCTTTTACCAAGAGACAGAGCATCCATGAGACTCAGCTCCCCTTATTGATTTTGCTTCATCATGGGAACCTCCACGGCTTTCTCAAATAAGATCAACCTACATTCCAGACCCTCTAAAATTATGGTTTAAGTTACACTGCTTGATGAGAACCTGTGGCAAATGGTTAATGGTTTATAGTTTGCATTGCACGAGAATCTGACTATTGTATGATTGGCATATATTTTGTGGTGTGAGTGAGTGAGTGAGTGAGTGAGTGAGAAAAGTGAAGGATCCTTCTTGTTTGTGTGTGACTGTCTGAGTTGTTTGAATGAATAAAAGTTTATAGTTCAATGTTGTAAAGGTAATTTTTCTTTGTGATTGTTTAAATGTGTAAACGGAAATGAAATGGGAACTAAACAGACACTAAACGAGAATTTAAAAAGTTTAAAGAATCAGAGATAAATACGAAGTCATCACTATGGTATGAGAAAGTCCCAGAGAACTGATGGCTTTAGGTAGGGGCTATGCTTGTGTCATTACAGATTTTGGAACATGGTGGTTTCAGTGAAATGGATACGCCACTGGTTGGAAGACAAGAAGTCTTAAGTTTATAGTTATTATTGCATTTTTGTTAATTAGCATTGTTTTAAGACCTTAAACTGTAGTACCTAGACAAAACATGTGGGTAACTTTTGCTAATATAAAGAAGCAAGAATCACTATGGCTTTCACTGGCTACGCCCAAGAATCCTTTTAGAACCTATCTTATAAAAGTGCCTTTGTATAACTTAGAAAGCTTTTTAGGATACGTAAGTATTGATAGCATAGACATTGATAGCATTAGACATGCAATACTGCAAAATAGAGCAGCAATTGATTTTTATTTGTTAGCACAAGGGACATGGTTGTGAGGAATCTGAAGGCATGTGCTGTATGATTCTATCAGACCACTCAGAATCAATTCATATGGCCATTAGAAGGTTAAAGGAAAATGTCAAACAGTTGAGGGTAAATAATGATGATTGGTTAAGCGAGTGTTTTTTACAAGAATGAATCTTTTGACTATTAAAGTCAGGATTTAAGATGCTATTTGTAATTTTGTTAGTCCTTTTATTAGTGCCTTGTTTGCTATCATGTCTGCAAAGGGCCCTGCAGAAGATGGTGGACAACGCCTTTGTGGTATAAAAACAAAAAAGGGGAATTGTTGGCCCTTTAAGAGCCCAAGATACAGGCGGTTTCAGCCTTGAGAAATTAATTCCTGACTTTTAGTGAAAAGAAAACAGAATAAAGAATCAAGATAAGAAAATTCTAATATAATTAGTCAGAAGTAAAAAGAAGCCTTTAGATGTCTTGGTATTATAATCTTGCTTTGCATTGTAGCACGTATATTATTTTCTTGTATAACCAAGCGTGTGGAGCAACTTACCCAGAATATCTTTTTAGCTCAAAATAATAAAAACGGGGGAATTGTGGGAAACTGTTGGCAAAGCACCGCACACATCTGGTGTAGGTGCTGATATGTCAGGGTCAATGGTGAGTTTTCCCCTTCTTTCCACCCTCTGTTATTTTTTGAGTTGTTTTAATTTGTCAAATCACAGAGAATCTATATATGCAAAATTGCAATGGTTAAAAGACCACACTCAGAAGATTGTTAAGAACATAAACCTGTTTGATGCATGATTAACATTTCTTTTTGGCAATTTAGCTTTTAATTTTAATTAAAGAGAGTGTATGCTCTTTAGGCATTATATTTTTAGCTCTAATTATAGTAAAAATTGCTTATAGATGTGTAATGAAAGGAGTACAGAGTGTCACTGCTGCAGCCCTGATTGTACAAAAAGAAACAGGGGGAATTGTTGTAGATCACTAAGAGATATTTGTACAATCAGAGCTTTTAGCAGAAAGCAGTGAGAGTATTGCAATGGCTTAGGCCGCAGCATTAAGCCCTTGACATAAGTGAAGTCTCCAAGATGCCTACTCTCCTTGAGAACTTCAGACAAAACAACTTTTATCAAACTGGAAATAAGGAAGCTAGAAATCACGAAGTAGGGCTTGTCCTTGGAGGCTGGGCAGAGCGGCACCGCTTGTGATAACAAAGAGAAAGTTCTCAGGAAAATTAATGAGCCAATCAGTGTGGGTTTTTGAGAATATGCATAAGCTTAATTAACTGCTGTATATAAGGAGCATATGTGTAATCAATAAAGAAGAAGCCTGATGATTTTTTATATATTTGAGCGTCCGGGTCTTCTCTCGGTCCCAACAGGCCTACATTGCCTCTAATGTTGGCTTTATCTGCCATGTATTTGAAGAAGCTCTTCCTGTTGTCCTTGACCCCTCTGGCAAGATCTAATTCTAAGGAGGCCTTGGCTTTCCTAGTTGCCTCCCTACATCCTCTGACAACAGCCTTATACTCCTCCCAACTGGCCAGCCCCTCCTTCCATGATCTGTAAACTCTCCTCTTCCACTTGAGTTTGCCCAGCAGTTCCCTGTTTAACCAAGCAGGTCTCCTGGCTCCCTTCCCTGACTTCCTACATATCGGGATGCTTCGATCTTGAGCTAGGAAGAAGCAGTCCCTGAATGCTAACCAGCTATCTTGGGCCCCTTTACCTTCAAGTACTCTGTCCCATGGGATTTCCCCTAACAATTGCTTGAAAAGGCCAAAGTCGGCCCTCCTGAAGTCCAGGGTTGCAATTTTACTTGTAATTCTGCTTATGCCACATGAGATCCTGAACTTCACCATCTCATGGTCACTGCAGCCCAGGCAGTCCTCAACCTTTACAGCCTCAACCAGACCCTCCTTGTTAGTGAGGATGAGATCCAGCATCACTCCCCTCCTGGTTGGTTCATCCACCATTTGCATCAGGAAGTTGTCATCGATGCACTGGAGGAACCACCTGGATTGTGGGTGGCTGGCTGAGTGGTCCCTCCAGCAAATATCAGGGTAGTTGAAATCCCCCACAACAACCAGGGCCTATGATTGCGAAGCTGCTCTCAGCTGTCTGTAGAAGGCCTCATCAACTTCTTCACTCTGATCTGGTGGCCTGTAATAGACACCCACAACAGTATCAACCCTACCAGCCTGCCCCTTGATTTTCACCCACAGACTCTCAACTCGCTCCTCATCTGCCCCTGGACAGATCTCAATACACTGCAGTTGCTCTCTCACGTAAAGAGCAACTCCACCACCTCACCTTGCTGGCCTGTCTTTCCTGAGAAGGACATAGCCATCCATGGCCACATTCCAGTCATGTGAGCTGTCCCACCATGTCTCTGTAATTGCCACCAGATCATAATCCCCTGACCGAAAACGGGTTTCTAACTCCTCCTGCTTATTCCCCATGCTGCGTGCATTGGTGTACAGGCATTTCAGGGAGCGAGCCAAGTACACCAATTTCAGCCAAGGGGGTTTGGAGGCCTCCCGGCCTTCATCAATTCTAGAGAGCTGCCCCACTGGCACAAGCCCAGTTGTGACCCCTTCCCCCTTCCAATCTAGTTTAAAGCTCTCCAAATGAGCCCTGCCAATTCCTGCCCCAACCTCCTTTTGCCCCTGTGAGATAGGCCTTCCCCACATATGACTGTCTGGACTGGCATCCTATGAAACCACCCATTATCAAAGAACCCAAAGCCCTGCCTGTAGCACCAGTCCTGGAGCCAGTCATTTATGGCCTGAACTCTGCCATTCCATCCCACATCAGAACCCGAAAGTGGAAGGACAGAAGAGAAAATCACTTGTGCCCCAGACCCTTTCAGCAGTCGTCCCAAGGCCTTGAAATCCTTCTTCATCCCCCTCAGACTACGGGATGCAGCTTCCTTCCCTCCTGTCTGGAAGATCAGCAGTGGGTAGTAGTCTGTTGGGTGCACCAGGTTGGGAAGTGCCCTGGTGATATCCCTGATCCTGGCTCCAGGAAGACTACATACTTGCCTATGTTGAGGGTCAACCCTGCATATCGGGCCCTCTGTCCCCCTCAGAAGGGAATCGCCTACTACAATGACCCTTCTTTCTTTCCTGTCAGAGGCCGTCTTCAGGGGCTGAGTCACCCCCCTCTTCCTCTGTGGCCTTGTAGGTGGGCCTTGCACCACTTTCTCACCAACCTTTTCACCAACCTCTCCTTCAAGAGACAGGGCCTCAAACCTATTAGAGAGGGTCACCTGAGGGGGCAAAGCATGTAGGGAAGAAGGTCGCCCATGATATCGAACTGAGACTTTCTTCCAACCCTCCTCATCTCCCCGGCCCCTTGCCTCTGCCTGACAGCAACAGGGCAGAGGCTGCCTCAGGTCCCCCCTACCTGCCTGACAGGGTGGGTGTTCCATCACCTTTTGGGGGTTATCCTCCTGGGGCATTTCTGACTGGCATGCCAGGGAGTTACTCCACCAGTCAATCTCCTTCTCATACTCCCTGATGGTCCTCAGTCTCTCGACCTCCTCCTTAAGTTTCACCACCATACTGAGGAGATCATCCACCTGCTCACACCTCACACAGGTGGAATGCCTCCCTTCCTCCCCCGGCAGCAGCAGGCTCTGGCACTCTCTGCATCCAGAGACCTGAACAGCCACCGTTCGGGGCAGGCCCTCTGTCTGGGTCGCCACAGTGTTTTTGTTACAAGCTCTCTGCCTGGAGGACACCATCTTCAGAGGCAGCAAGGGACACACCTCCAAGTGGGCGAGCTGCTGCGATGGAGTGCTGCTATCAGCAGAGCTAGTGAGCTGCCCTGCTCGCCTCCCCTGCTCGCCCTGTCTTGCACTAACTGCCGCGCTAACTGCCGCGCCATGCCCTTCTGACGCGCCATGCCTGTTTGCCCGTCCTGGTCGCCGCGCTCCAGTTGCAACAGTGTTTTTTCTCTTTGAGCCAATGTATTGGGGGAACATGTTCATTCAATCTCCCCTTCTCCAGACTGATTACAAAAGTTTTTGAGAATTTTGAATATTCTTGGAATAATCAAACTAGCATAGTTGTGATGCTAGTTCACCTGAATGTATGCCAGGTTTAATGCATGCTAGACTTCTTAGGAGGATCACCCCATCTGCTGCTGGAGTTACCCTGGCACCTGCTACAGTTACCTCAACCTCTGTGACTGATACTGCAGCTACTCCAGTTGCTTCAACCTCAGCGACAAACACTGCAGCCTCTCCAACCTTTACAGCAGGCAATGTGGCTACTCCGCCCCCAGTACATGCTACAGTTGCTTCAACCTCGGCAATAGACAATGCAGCATCTCCAACCTCTACAGCAGTGACTCCAAGTCCTGTGACAGGCACTGCAGCTACTCCAACCCCATCAAGAAGCACTGCAGATGAACTAGAGAAACAACATGTGCCAGTATCAATTGCCCCTGTACAGAAGAAGAAGTGGACACGAAAGTCAGTACATTTACAGAGGGATGAAGAAGATCAAGCTTATGATCTTCCTAAAGAGGGAAGGGGAGGATGGAAGGGGAGATGGAAATGGAGACAGTACAATAACCACTCAATCTCTAACCCTGAGTGAGCTGCGGGATATACAAAAAGATTTCACCCGTTACCAAGGCGAGCATCTCATTACTTGGCTGCTCAGATGCAGGGATAATGGGGCCAGTAGCATGGATTTAGAGGGTAGAGAAGCCAAGCAGATGGGATCCCTCTCTAAGGAAGCGGGCATTGATAAAGCATTTGCAAGAGGGGAACCAACTTGCAGTCTTTAGAGGCAGCTCTTGGCGGGTGTGAAGGATAGGTATCCCTTCAAGGACAATATTACATGCAATCCAGGAAAATGGACCAGCATGGAGAGAGGGATTCAGTACCTGAGGGAACTAGCTGCGTGGGAACTGGTTTACCGAGACCTTAGGGACATGAGGGTAACTGAAGACCCACATGAAATACCGTGCACAATATGGCGAAATGTCGTACAAAGAGCACCAGCATCATATGCCAGCTCATTGGCAGCAGTAGAAGTAAAAGAGGATGAGGAGGCACCAACAGTAAAGAAAGTGGCTATCCTGCTCTGAGGATTTGAAGACAGTCTCTCTGCCTCTATATGAGCCTGTGTCTCAGCCATGGAAAAACTACCACAAGTCCTGGAGAAACACATGGTGAAACTGTCCCAAGAGTTCCAGTGATTTGAGGACAGGCTCCACCCTCCACCCATTCGGAGCTATGTCTCAGCTTTTAGAAGCAAGCATTCCCCTGATCAAGAGAGATGGTATACACCACGGAGCACACTGTGGTTTTACTTGAGTGACCATGGATAAGACATGAGAAAGTGAGATGGGAAACCTACCTTGGTCCTGCAGGAACGAGTACATGAGCTACAAAGAAAAACAAGTACAAATAGGGATTCTTCTGGTTCTTCTAGGAAAAATGCAGTTCCAGTCTCCAGTGGACAATTCTCCAGACAGAATAGGAGGGCTGATGCTAGTCTCAATCCTTTCCTTGATCCTAATCCTTTTGATCATATTTGAGCAGAAGTGAGTGATGAATATGATGACCAGCATTAGAGGGGCCCTGCCTCCAGCCAGGCGGAGGAAAGGGATAACTGAGTTTACTGGACTGTGGGGAATCGGTGGCCTGGCACATCTGACCCCCCAGCAGTACAAAGCTTTAATGGACACTGGTGCCCAATGCACCCTGATGCCATCAAACTTTAAAGGAGCAGAATCCATCTGTATTTCTGGAGTGACAGGGGGGTCCCAACAGCTGACTGTGTTGGAGACTGTCAGATCCCAATGGAAGTGATCAATAAAATAACAGCTATGTCTCCACCAACCAACAAAAAGAAGCACAAGCCTTCTTAGGCATTGTGGGTTTCTGGGGAATTACAGTCAGATTGTGAGCCCTCTCTACCAAGTGAACCGAAAGAAAAACAATTTCACATGAGGTGAAGATATCGTTATCGGTGGGTGGTGAGCAATTGTACTGTGTATCTCACATATATATAGAGAGCGTTATTATCATTATAATTGCTATTTTAATTTTATTTTATGTTAATTATTAAATTCTTCTTATCTCAACCGACACATCTCTTTACCTTTACCCCTCCAATTCTCTCCCTAAATCCTTGGGGGGGCGGGGAGGTTAGGGGTGGGAAGGTGAGGGAGCTGCGAGTGGATGTGTCTTGTTTGGCTGCCAGCTAAGTTAAACTATCAAACATTGGCTGGACACCAGGTGCCCACCAAGCCGCTCTATCACTCCTCTCCTCAGCAGGATGGGCTGGGGAAAAAATAAGATGGAAAAAAAAAATGTGGGTTAAGATAAAGGCAGTTTAACAGAAGCACAAAGCAAGGGCCACATGCAGAAGCAAAGGAAAAACAAAATATTTATTCTCTACTTTCCATCAGCAGCAGATGTCCAGCCACTTCCTGGGAAGTAGGGCTTCAGTACACAGTGGTTACTCCAGAGGACAAATGTCATGAATAACAAATGCCCCTCCTTACCCCTCCGTTCTCCTATCTTTTATTGCTAAGCAGATCTCATATGATATGGCACTTGGTAACTTTGGGTCACTCTCCTGGCTATGTCCCCTCCCAAAATTTTGCCTACCCCTAGCCTACTGAGTGAGGGGGGCAAAATGTTGGAGGGATGACCTTGATGATGTGGGAGCACTGCTCAGCAGTAACCAAAACACTGGTGTGTTATCAACACCTTTCTAGCTACTAATACAAAACACAGCACTCTGAGGGACGCTATGGGGAAAATTAACTCCATCTCAGAAAGAACCAGCGAATGGTGAGCAATTGCACTGCAAATCACTCATTTCTATATTCTATTAACATTATTATAGCGATTATTTTATTTTTATTTTATTTTGGCTATTAAATTGCCCTTATCTCGACCCACAAGTCTCCTTACCTTTATGCCCCAAATTCTCTCCCCCACTCCCCAGGGCAGGGAACAGTGAGCAAGTGTCTGCATGGTGTTTGGCTGCCGGACAGGTTAAAACCACAACAGCACCAATCAAGCTCAATTTATTCAAGTGTAAATCCCACAGCAACTTTTATTATTGCATAAAAATTATTACCCATACAGAAGTAGCAAGTGACTAGGATCAGTTTGAAAATTTACATACTATCTAGTTCATAAAAATTCTTTCTTCACCAATTCACATCCTTTTTGCTGGTCCTCTGTCAAAAGTCACTCAATTATTTGGTACTACAGTGACGTTGCTCACTCATTAAAACTGTTGTCGGTAGTTAGGGTCCGGCGTCCGGAAGATATTGCGCTGTACGGAAAGATAAGACCCCTCTCCCGTAAGCAGACGCAAGTGACGTTGTAAATCTAAGGTATATAACACCATGCTACACACTAATAAAACGCCATTTGCCGTCCACCACATTGGTGTCTGTGAGCTAATGGCCCGAGCGGCCTGGGGGTGGTCACCGTGCCGTTCCTGAACCAGGTCGTCACGCCTCTGAGAGGCAACAAGTGGTGTTGAAACCCGGGAGCCACCTATGGGAGACCCGGGACGGGGAATTCGCCTGGGATTGGGTGAACGGCGGCCACGGCGGCAGGGCCAGGGGCAAAAAGAGGCTGGGGCAGGAATTAGCAGCGCTCATTTGGAGAGCTTTAAACTAGATTGGAAGGGGGAAGGGGTCACGGCTGGGCTTGTGCCAGTGGGGCAGCAGTTTGGAATTGATGAAGGCAGGGAGGCCTCCCACCCCCCTAGGCTGAAACTGGTGAACTCGACTCGCTCCCTGAAATGCCTGTACACCAATGCACGCAGCATGGGGAACAAGCAGGAGGAGTTAGAAACCCGTGTTCGGTCAGGGGATTATGATCTGGTAGCAATTACAGAGACATGGTGGGATAGCTCACATGACTGGAATGTGGTCATGGATGGCTATGTCCTTCTCAGGAAAGACAGGCCAGAGAGGCGAGGTGGTGGAGTTGCTCTTTATGTGAGAGAGCAACTGCAGTGCATTCAGATCTATCCAGGGGCGGATGAGGAGCTAGTTGAGAGCCTGTGGGTAAAAATCAAGGGGCAGGCTGGTAGGGTTGATACTGTCGTGGGTGTCTATTACAGGCCACCAGATCAGGGTGAAGAAATTGATGAGGCCTTCTACAGGCAGCTGACAGCAGCCTCGCAATCCCAGGCCCTGGTTGTTGTGGGGGATTTTAACTACCCAGATATTTGCTGGAGAGACCACTCGGCCAGCCACCCCCAATCCAGGAGGTTCCTCCAGTGCATCGATGATAACTTCCTGATGCAAATGGTGGATGAACCAACCAGGAGGGGAGTGACGCTGGATCTGATCCTCACTAACAAGGAGGGTCTGGTTGAGGCTGTGAAGGTTGAGGACTGCCTGGGCTGCAGTGATCATGAGATGGTGAAGTTCCGAATCTCATGTGGCATAAGCAGAATTACAAGTAAGATTGCTACCCTGGACTTCAGGAGGGCCAACTTTGGCCTCTTCAAGCAATTGTTAGGGGAAATTCCATGGGACAGATTACTTGAAGGTAAAGGGGCCCAAGACAGCTGGTTAACGTTCAGGGACAGCTTCTTCTGGGCTCAAGATCAAAGCATTCCAATATGTAGGAAGTCAGGGAAGGGAGCCAGGAGACCTGCTTGGTTAAGCAGGGAACTGCTGGCCAAACTTAAGTGGAAGAGGAGAGTTTACAAATCGTGGAAGGAGGGGCTGGCTACTTGGGAGGAATATAAGGATATTGTCAGAGGATGTAGGGAGGCAACTAGGAAAGCCAAGGCCTCCTTAGAATTAGATCTTGCCAGAGGGGTCAAGGACAACAGGAAGAGCTTCTTCAAATACATGGCAGATAAAGCCAACGTCAGAGGCAATGTAGGCCCACTGATAAATGAGGGGGGTACCCTGGTGACAGAGGATACAGAGAAGGCAGAGCTATTGAATGCCTTCTTTGCCTCTGTCTACTCTGCCGGAAGTTGTCTTGAGGAGCTCTGTACCCTGGAGACCCCAGATGGAGACAGGACAATGGAGAAGATTGCCTCAGTTGATGAGGATTGGGTCAGGGACCAATTAAGCAACCTGGACATCCATAAATCCATGGGTCCAGATGGGATGCATCCACGAGTGTTGAGGGAGCTGGCTGAGGTCATTGCTAGACCGCTCTCCATCATCTTTGCGAAGTCGTGGGGAACGGGTGAGGTGCCTGAGGACTGGAGGAAGGCAAATGTCACTCCAATCTTCAAAAAGGGCAAGAAGGAGGACCCGGGTAACTACAGACCGGTCAGCCTCACCTCCATCCCTGGAAAGGTGATGGAACGACTTATCCTAGGTGCCATCTCTAGGCATATCAAGGATAAGAGGGTCATTAGGGGCAGTCAGCACGGCTTCACCAAGGGGAAGTCGTGCTTGACCAACCTTCTAGACTTTTATGAAAACACGACGAGGTGGCTGGATGATGGTAGAGCAGTGGATGTGGTCTATCTTGATTTCAGCAAAGCATTTGACACGGTCTCCCACAGCATCCTCGCTGATAAATTGAGGAAGTGCGGATTAGATGAGCAGGTAGTGAGATGGATTATTAACTGGCTGGTGGGAAGAAGCCAGAGAGTAGTGGTCAATGGGGCGGAGTCTAGTTGGAGACCTGTGTCTAGTGGAGTCCCTCAGGGGTCAGTACTAGGACCAGTATTATTCAATATATTCATAAATGACCTGGATGAGGGAATTGAGTGCACTGTCAGCAAGTTTGCTGATGATACCAAGCTGGGAGGAGTGGCTGACACTCCAGAAGGCTGTGCTGCCATCCAGAGAGACCTGGACAGCTGGAGAGCTGGGCAGGGAAAAACTTGATGAAATATAATAAGGGCAAGTGTAGGGTGTTGCACCTGGGCAGGAACAATCCCAGGTTCCAGTATAGGTTAGGAAATGATCTCCTAGAGAGCAGTGAAGGGGAAAGGGATCTGGGAGTCCTGGTGGACAGCAGGATGACCATGAGCCAGCACTGTGCCCTTGTGGCCAGGAAGGCCAATGGCATCCTGGGGTGCATTAGAAGGGGTGTAGTCAGTAGGTCAAGAGAGGTTCTTCTTCCCCTTTACTCTGCCCTGGTGAGGCCACATCTGGAATATTGTGTCCAGTTCTGGGCCCCACAGTTCAAGAAGGACAGGGAGCTGCTTGAGAGAGTCCAGCGAAGAGCCACCAAAATGATTAAGGGAGTGGAACATCTCCCTTATGAGGAAAGGCTGAGGGAGCTGGGGCTCTTTAGCTTGGAGAAGAGGAGGCTGAGGGGGGACCTGATTAATGTTTATAAATATTTGAATGGTGAGTGTCAGGAGGATGGGGCCAGGCTCTTTGCAGTGATGACCAATGATAGGACAAGGGGCAATGGGTGTAAGCTGGAACACAGGAGGTTCCGCTTAAATTTGAGGAAGAACTTCTTTACAGTAAGGGTGACAGAGCACTGGAACAGGCTGCCCAGGGAGGTTGTGGAGTCTCCTTCTCTGGAGACATTCAAGACCCGCCTGGACGCCTTCCTGTGCGAACTCATCTAGGTGTTCCTGCTCCGGCAGGGGGATTGGACTAGATGATCTTTCGAGGTCCCTTCCAATCCCTAATATTCTGTGATTCTGTGACCAGACCAGCGGGGAGGACGCTCCCGGACCAACAAGGAGGATGGAAGCCCTTGTGAAGGTCGTATTGCAATTACATAAGCAGTGGGGGATTGATTGTAAGCCCAAAGATTTTACTCTCACAGTTGCGAGGCTGTTGCAAATTGGGGTCATTGACCAGCCGGTGGATATTCTCCACCCTGAAGTGTGGGATAAGTGTACTAAAGATTTAGCTGAGAAAGCCAGAGACGAAGTCAGGATCTGGCTCCGCGACGAAGTCAGGGTCTGACGCCGCGAAGAAGTTAGAATCTGGGGAGGACTGGGCTGAACCACCCCACCGATAATTGCCTGCAATAAATGGTGAGGCGGTCGTAAAAAGTTTTCTGAAGCTAGCAGAAAAGACTGAACCGTAAATTCAACGCGCTGGGGAATGCGTGGGAGTCTTATCTCCACTACGCAGGACTTTTATAGCAGGGTTGCATGCCAACGACATCGACCATAGAAAAAGAGTTAACCCTCTCATTACTTAAATGCTTTTTAGAAAAGCGAGATATGGTGTTTAACCTGAAGCATTTAGCTGGACTTTGTGCTTATGGTTTTCGCTAATGAGTTTTTTCAAACTCCTGAGAAGTATTTTGATGAGGATGAACGGAGAAGTTTTGGAGAAGAACTTTGAGACGCTGTTAAGAAAGATAAAATGGAGCAGGACTTAGCTGCTATGGACACTCAGAGCCCGGCGGGGGGGGCGATGGCGATGGCGACGGCGCGGGATTGGCGATTCGAGCGAGCTCCGCCGTGCCGGAAGAACCCGGGGGGGGCACCCCCCCCCCCTGTGAAAAGTAACTGCATAGCGTTACCGTCCAAGATGGCGCTGGCCTGGGGCGGGGCTGAGCCGCGAGCTGATAGGCTGGACCCAGGGGGGCACCCCCCCCCCCCGGCACACCCCCCCCCCCCCCCCCCCTTCCCCCCCACCCCGGGGAGGGCACAAATACTTAAGAACTAGTAAAAGAGGCCAGAAAAACAACTTGTAAAAGAGGCCAGAAAAACAATAAGAGATTATGGGCTGCGGTAGCAGGCATTTGTTAATTTGTTGATAGTATCTTTTCTACTAAGTTTAACTTTTAACTCTATCTGACTGTCGGTATTATAATGCAAATGCTTTTAACACCAATGCAGGCATTGTTATGGCAAACGGAGTGGCACAGCGAAGCGGTTTCCATGACAACGAAATAACAACACAGAGCCGGGTGGGGGGGCTGCATTCCTCGCCGGGAGAGCAGCCTGGACTGGCTGAGGAGCCATGGGAGGCTCCCTCCTCGCCTCTTCCTCAGCAGTTTCTTTAAATGATCAACCTGCATTTCAGAACCTCTAAAATTATGGTTTAAGTTATACTGTTTGGTGTGCACCTATTTGATTAGCATGTGGATGATTGAGTGATGGGCCCATCTGAGTGCATCTGTATGACTGTTTGTGTTATGAATGAGCAGTTAGAATTTAATGTTGTAAAGGTAATTTTTCTTTGTGATCGTTTAATGTGGAAACAGAAATGAAATGGGAACTAAACAGACACTAAACAAGAATTTTAAAAGTTTAAAGAATCAGAGATAAATACGAGGTCATCACTTTTGTATGAGAAAGTCCCAGAGAACTGATAACTTTGGGTAGGAGCTATGCTTGTGTCGTTACAGATTCTGGAACACCGTGGGATTTTCTTCAAGCAACATTCCGAAGTATAATAGATGTCAAATTCTGTTTGGTAAAAAAATAAGCCCTGGACACTATATGTAGAAGAATGTAAAGATGTAAAAATATGTGTTAGATGGTAATATGAGCAAGTAATGAAGTGTATATTAGTAATAGAACATAGCATGGGGTAGAAGTGAATATGAATTATCCTTATTTTAACAGGAAAAGATGTATCACTAAGTTTTCTGCAGGAGTTTACACAGTTTCCAAAGAGTATTTTTAAATTAACAGAATGAGCATGGATCAAATTTTCAGTATAAGCTATGAATTTTTGTGAGGCTTTTAACTTTTAATTTTAAGGCCCTGTCACTATTTTCAATGTGAGCCTTTATTTTTAAGGGTGTATAACATGACTATAAAGGTACTGTAGGCATGAAACTTGGTTTTGAAAAACAACCTTAATTAGCAGGGACTTCTCCTGGGGAGAGATTAAATAGTTCTGTTTTAAGGTGATGTAAAGAATGAAAACTCTGAACCAAGTCTCATTTTGAAAACTGAAGCAGTAGAGGCAGAGATTTTAAATTGGCCACTATAAATGTACATTTAGTACTTTGGGTAAGGATACTAGGGTTTGAAATACACAAAACTGTGGCTTGTTATGGAATACAGGCAGGTTTTAAAATACCAATTTTCAAAACACATCCACAATGATAAATACATTCTCCTACACCAACAATTCAGCTATTAATAAGCCACTTATATTGTACAATGACACAGTAGCTCCTAAAGCAGAAGATTGCATCTAAGACAGGGATTTTTAGTAGCATTTTTACAATTTCATTATGAATTCCTAAAAAGACATTAGGATGTTATAACTTGAATGTTCTGACTTAAGGCCATAACAGCAGGGAAATTCAGAGTTGATTCCATTTCAGTTGTCTTCCATGATTTTATCCAGGTATCGTAGCACATACGATGCACTGAGTGCAATCTCCTGACATGCTGTACCTTGCTACAACAGGGATGAGTACAGAACAAATTTTCTTTCCTTGCTTTTGTGTGTTTGTCATAGCTTTGATATTTGAATGTTTTCTTCTCATTGTAGAAACACTAAATGGCTTATACTGTATTTGGGTAGCACTGGTTAGGATGGATACTGACAAACTGGGAATCCTTGAACTGCTCTAACTTGCAATCAACATTAATTTGGATTTTTCTTTAACTCTGCAGATGCATTTTTGTTGAAGTAGTTAAATTGTTTGAAATGTGAAAGTGTTTTGGGTAGTATTTTATATTGATGTATATATTGAAATAGAGATCATTGTGATAATTGTAATAGTTTTTAGTTATAAGTACACTACATCCAGACAGATGGGGTTATACAGTGCTGTGCTATTCAACACCTGGGCAGGGCTACTGTTTGGAAACAGGTGCTTGGAAACAGGTTGCAGTGTCAGTAAACCGTACGGATCAAGTATTGTACCATTCAGTGTTGGCACTCACCAATGCAAGAGGAGAAGAAAAGATTTCAACATGATTAGTATTACATAGCATTCACACATCTGGTAAATTAGTGCCAAAAAAAAAAAAAAAAAAGGAAAAAAGTCTTAAGTTTATAGTTATTATTGCATTGAGATTTTTGTTAATTAGCATTGTTTTAAGACCTTAGGCTGTAGTACCTAGATAAAACATGTGGATAACTTTGGCTAATGCAAGGAAGTAAGAATCACTGTGATTTTCATTGGCTACGCCCAGGGATCCTTTTAGAACCTGTCTTATAAGAGTGCCTTTGTATAACCTTGCTTACATAGATGTTAGTAGATATTGATAGCATTAGACATGCAGTACTACAGGATAGAGCAGCAGCTGATTCTTATTTGTTAGCACAAGGGACATGTTTGTGAGGAATCTGAAAGCATGTGCCCCAGAATTAATTCATATGGCCATTGGAAGGTTAAAGGAAAATGTCAAACACTTGAGGGTAAATAATGATGATTGGTTAAGCGAGTAGTTTTTACAAGAATGGGTCTCTTGACTATTAAAGTCAGGATTTAAGATGCTATTTGTAATTTTGGTAATCTTTTATTAGTGCCTTGTTTGCTATCGTGTCTGCACAGGATCCTGCAGAAGATGGTGGACAACGCCTTTGTGGTACAAAAAATGAAAAAGGGAAATTTTTGGCTTTTTAAGAGCCTAAGATGTAGGTGGTTTCGGCCTTGGCAATTAATTCCTGACTTTTACTGGAAAAACAGAATAAAGACATGAGATAAGAAAATTCTAATATAATTAGTCAGAAGTAAAAAGAAGGCCTTAGATGACTCAGTATTATAATTTTGCTTTGCATTGTGACACGTATATTGTTTTCTTATATTGCCAAACGTGTGGAGCAACTTACCCAGAATATCTTTTAGCTTAAAATAATAAAAACGGGGGAAAGTATGGGAAATTGTTGGCAGAGCACCGTACACATCTGGTGTGGGTGCTGATATGTCAGGGTCAGCTTTGAAAGGTCAGAGTATTGGGTGATTCTCTGGGTCGGATTGGTACTGATTTGGGTATTGAGTGGAGTCAGGCTGGTTTGATGTAGACTTTGGGCTGATTTGTTTTCATGCTGGGTCGGAGATCTGGCCATCTCAGATGGTTTGGGAGACTGGATGGGAAATGGTAGTCATTTCCATGTTGGTGTCTCTTGACAGCAAAAATACATGAGAACATAAACCTGTTTAATGCATGATTGACATTTCTTTTGGCAACCTGTCGCTTTAGCTTTCAACTTTAATTAAAGAGAGTGTACACTTTTTAGGCATTATATTTTTAGTTAGATAAGCTGAGGTAAAGGAATGTGACTACGTGTTAAAGTAATAGACAACTATTGAAAAAGATAGATGCCAGCTGGAAAAACAGGAAACTACGTCAAGGAAGTGAACCTGAACCGAGATGGGAACGAACCAGTGAGACTGAGAGAGACTGAGAGTTCAACGTGTGATTAGTGCTATTAACCTTGTCTGTCGTTGGAAAAATTTGATGCATCCTCAGAATATTGTGTCCAGGTAACTATAGTCCCTAAAATTTTTTATCATTCCGAAAACTTTGCATATGACTCACGGATTGCCCCAGATCACCAGCTGTCGAGGTGAGAACCCTTTACAGCATTGACAATGGCTACTCTGGTGATCTTGGGGGTGTGGGAGTGGGTGCAGGAGTGGCATCCTTGGTGCAACAGAGTAGAGAGTTTAGTGCCTTGGGAGTAGCAGTGGATGAAGACCTAGCTAGAATTGGGCGGCCAATGGGTGCATTAGAGCAGTCACTTAGATCACTATCTGAAATAGTGTTGCAGAATCGAAGAGGATTAGACCTGATGTTTTTACAGCAAAAGGGGGTGTGCACCGCAATAGGAGAAGAATATTGCGTGTATGCGGACCACACCAGAATAGTGAGGGACACCATGGCCAAATTGCGAGAAGGATTGGAAAAACGCAAAAGGGAACGAGAAGCACAACAAAATTGGTTTGCATCGTGGTTTGGTCATTCGCCATGGCTAGCCACTTTAGTATCTACCCTGATAGGGCCAATCGCAATGATCGTGATAGCACTGATCTTTGGACCCTGTATACTAAATAGGCTCTCTTCGTTTATTAAGAGCTGGCTAGAGAAGGTTAATATCATGCTGGTAGAACGCCAACGACTGCTCTAAGAGCGCTTCTGCCCAGAATTTCCTTTTTCTCTTCCTAGTTATATCTCGTTGCTCCTAGTTACCCTCTAACTACCTCACTTAGTGTGCCTTATGTTTTTTACCTAAGTCTGTGGTACGTTTTCACAGCGTTGTAAAATATAGATTCAGAACATGCTGCGTTTAGTATGTTTTTCACCTATAGTTACGATGTATATGTTCTTTAAAACCTTTTATATCTTAGCCAATGTAATAATGCATAGGGAGGGGGGAAATGTCGGTAGTTAGGGTCTGGCGTCCGGAAGATATCGCGCTGTACGGAAAGATAAGACCCCTCTCCCGTAAGCAGACGCAAGTGACGTTGTAAATCTAAGGTATATAACACCGTGCTACACACTAATAAAACGCCATTTGCCGTCCACCACATTGGTGTCTGTGAGCTAATGGCCCGAGCGGCCTGGGGGTGGTCGCCGTGCCGTTCCTGAACCAGGTCGTCACGCCTCTGAGAGGCAACAAACTGTATACAAGTCTTCTGTACTTTCAAACTAATGAATTTCTTCCATTTTCCAAGAAATTTCCCAATCCTTTCTAATGGTCAGTTCTGCAACTGGAGCAGCAGAAGCATGGATGCACATGACATCACTTTAAACTTGCATTCCTTTCCTGTGTGTTAAGGTGTGAAATCTAAATTGGGAACACCCATTTGGATAGTTTTAGAATCTTTCCTATCAAATAGCTCTCCTCTATTCCATATAAACAACTGAAATAGTCTAAATACTTGAGAACATCTTCCATTCCCAAAAACGTGGGTTAGATAACTTACTGTTCACCGGTGAATCAAAAAAGCATTCCACAGTGAGTTTTTCCTCACTTTAATTATAGCAGAAACAAAATATATTACATATTTTGCTCCCAATGTTTTACATTGTCTGCTACAGGAGGAAGTTGTTAGCTATCTTGAACTACCTATACATTAGAGATCAAAGTCAACACATGTTCTCCAGTTTCTGTCATACTTTTAAAATTATTACCGTAAAAGATATCTAATCAGCTCATGATTTAGTTTCTTTTATTTTAGGTGATACACCATAAAAATCTTACATGGTGACTTTCTGTCAATAACATGGTCTGGTTTAAGCTTGTCCTAGTAATGCACCAGATCAAATCTCCCAAGCCTGCTGTTATTTTGGAAAATAAAATAGCATATGTTGAGAATTGAAGTTACAGTTGAAACTTTTTTTTTCATTTCCTCTCCTCCAAGGCATCTTCTAGATGTGGGAATCTACAAATTTCTCTACTTGCCAGATGCACCGAGGTCTCTGCTAGGCAGAGACTTATTGGAGCAATTGAATGCCAAAATAAAAACTGAAAATGGGGAAATTAGATTTGAAATTCCAGAAGAAAACCATGTTGAGATCCTGAGTCTGACACTTTCAGAACCCAGAATTAAAGGGGAAGAAATTTTGCAAGAAATAAATGGTCAGGTATATCCTGGGGTCTGGGCAATGGGAATACCTGGAAAGGCTAAAAATGCTGAATTGGTCACTATTCAGCTTAAAAAGAAGGTTCGACCAGTAAGAATTAAGCAATACCCCTTGAAATTGGAAGACAAAAAGGAGTAAAAAGGCATAATAGAAGAGTTTATAAAGCATGGGTTACTGGTCAAATGCTCCTCAGAGTATAACACCCCCATTTTGCTAGTAAAGAAGCCAGATGGAAAAACTTACCAGCTAGTGCAGGATTTAAGAGCAATAAATCAAATAGTTGAAGATTTACATCCAGTAGTGGCAAACCCTTACACATTATTAACAAACCTAAAGGAAACCTATGAATGGTTTCCTTCTTTTGTCTCACCTTGGCTCCTGAAAGCCGCAGTTTATTTGCTTTTGAATGGGAAAATCCCGATACAGGGAGGAAAACCCAACTAACCTGGACAGTGTTACCTCAAGATTTAAGAACAGCCCTACCATTTTTGGAAATCAGTTGGCTAAACAATTAGAAACCTTGGAAAGGCCCTCTGGAAATGGGACTATTCAGCAATACGTGGATGATATCTTAATACCCGTGGAAAGGGAGGAGGACTGTAAAACCTGGACTGTAAGCTTGCTAAATTTTCTGGGACTAAGTAGTTATTGAGTATCATTGCAGAAAGCACAAATCCTGAAGAAGGAGGTAATCTACCTTGGATTCATGATTTTGAAGGGACAACAACAGCTTGGAAATGACCGCAAAGAGGCCATCTGCCAAACCCCAGAACCCACCATGGTAAAAGAACTGTGAACACTTTTGGGAATGACAGGTTGGTGTCATCTGTGGATTGCTGATTATGGACTATTGGTTAAGCCTTTGTATCAATCACTGAAGGAAAACCAGAAGTCATTGATCTGGACTGATAATGCAAAAAACGCCTTTAGAGACTTAAAATTGGAACTGATGAGAGCCCCAGCTTTGGGATTGCTGGATGTAACAAAGCCCTTCTGGCTGCTCTCTTATGAGAGGCGAGGGGTGGCTTTGGGAATCCTGGCTCAAAGGCTGGGGCCCTACAAGAGAGCAGTTGCCTATTTCTCCAAACAACTAGGTCAGCAAAGGATGGCCAGGGTGCCTCTGAGCTGTGGCAGCAGTGGTGCTAATCATACAAGAGGCCGGGAAGTTTACCCTGGGCCAGAAGATGCTTGTGCACATCTCACATGCTGTGGCCACAGTTCTGGAACAAAAGGGAGGACACTGGGTCTCACCTTCAAGGTTTTTAAAATACCAAGCAATATTAACTGAACAAGATGACGTAGAACTTATCAGCTCCTCTATTGTTAACCCTACTTCTTTTCTGAGTGAGAAACAGGAATCAGATGTTGTGTTTCATGATTGGATGGAGACTATTAAAATGGTATACGCCAGCAGACCTGACCTGAGAGAAGAGCCTTTGGTGGAAGCTGACCATACCTGGTACACCGATGGCAGCAGCTTCATTAGGAATGGGGTTCGGATGGCAGGGTATGCCATGACCACTAAGGAACAGGTGATAGCAGCTAAGTCTTTACCCAAAGGCATCTCAGCGCAGCGAGCAGAAATAATTGCCCTGATAAGAGTGTTGGAACTTGGAAAGGGACAGCGAATCAACATATGGACAGATTCTAAATATGCTTTTGGGGTAGTTCATGCTCATGGGGCAATTTGAAAAGAACAAGGACTTTTAACTGCCCAAGGAAAACACATAAAACATGCAAATATGATCCTGCGACTTTTGGAAGCAGTGCTATTACCCTCAGTGGTGGCAATTATATGCATTGCAAGGGACATCAAAAAGGCAACACTAACAGGGAAGTGGGAAACAAATTGGCTGATTATGAAGCAAAACGGGCAGTGGAACAAGGTGAGGTATTAAGTTTGATCCCTGAAAAGTCTTTGCCACTACCAGAATCAGCAGACTATGATGAAAAAGATCAAAAGCTAATCAAAGATCTAGGGGCCACCCTCTGGTCGGGCTGAACACCAAAAAACTCATTGGGGAAGGGATTCCCTTTATACTTCACTTTCAAAACAATAGCAAGAATTATGTTCCATACTGTGAAAACAGTAGTGGAAAGATGTGAAGTATGCTTGAAGAAAAATCCCAAATTAGAAAACTGGGTACTGTGAGCGACGGAGGAAACTATGCGAGCCGACTCAATGTGAGTGATAAGGACATAGTTCCGTTTATTACTCTCATTCAGTCATATTTATACAGGCTACGAAAATTATTCCTACTAGTCCCTAGCTAATTGGCTTAAGCTCTAAATGTTACATTTACATCGTCCTCCTACTTGCGGTTCAAAGGCAAAGCATTCCCTACATCCTTCACACACTTACTTTCTCAAGGTTGTTTACCAGTTTTGAGATAAAAGTCGCAGTCAGTGTCCATTTTCAGTACTTTTCCACTGCGGCCTGCTAAATGTTAGAGAGGCTGCTCGTACAACCATTTTGCCTTGCTCTCTGAGCCATTCTCTAACAGGGTACAGTTTGGAGCAACTGTTCCAGGCCAGACATGGCAAATAGATTTTTCGGAACTTCCTAGAAAAAGGGGGTATGGATATCTATTGGTCTTAACTGATACCTTTTCTAGATGGCCAGAAGCATTTCCTTGCAGGACCAACAAGGCACGGGAGGTCACAAAAATACTGCTGAACGTGATCATCCCAAGGTTTGGAGTGCCTGAAGTAATATCTTGGGATAGAGGGTCACATTTTATATCTCACTTTGTCCAACAAGTAAGCAAATTTCTGGAAATCAATTAGAAAGGAATATGCACCTTAGTGGGTTTTCTCTTTCAAATCTGTCGTTGTTGTAATAGATTATGATTGTACAAGTTAAAAGAAAAGGGGGGAATGAAAGAGTAAACCCTGAGAAATTAGAAACTAAAAGATTTATCTCTTAGTTGCTTAGACATCACCTGGCTGTTGTAACAACCTTTGAATAAAACTGCTGATAACCATGGGATGAGCATTTATCACCTAGCTGTTTGATATTTACATATGCTAACAACCTTTAAATGAAATTCCTCACAAATTGCTGATAACCTTAGGACCTTTTGCAAATGTTAAGTGCTTAAGCTGAGGAAGAACCAAGCATTCTTCAAGGAATGCTGTCCCAAGCATGTAAAAGAGACACCACTTTGCAGAATCAAAGAGGAGTTCAATCCAGCTATCAAAGACCTGTGTGTGTCCAGCGCTGCAATAAAGAATACCTGCTTTCTAAAACTCCAAAATGAGTCTTAGAGAGTTTCTCTGACTGGCTTTCTCGGTATCAAGATTTATGGACACCATTGATTAATTTAGAATGAGACAGGACAGAAAAATTGCAACTACATGAAAGTAAACAGTAGATAAATCTAAAACTAAGTGCCTTAACTAGGTAATTTCACATCATTGCTTTTATGTGGTTTAATCATATCTGAAACAATATCAGTCAACAGTGGGAGGACAAGAAGAAATTTAGATTTCTCTCTTAAAATTACATTTTTTTTGCTAATTTATCTTCTAGAAAGCTTTCATACTCAGAGGAAACTGATTCCTAGAAATAGAAAGAAAAATCTTGTTCCAAGACTCCATTTGAGCACTGTTTTCAAAAATATCTTGGAGGTGTACATCAAGCACTTGGTTTAGGTAGGATAGAGCCAGTGAGAGTGTTCTCTGTCAAAGGAAGACATTTTGACCATCAGAAATGAAAGTATTTCTGAAGTCCTAACAGATATATGAAGTCAAGACTTTTTTCTTAGAAAATGAAATGCTTATGCAAAAACATCCTGTATTTGAAAACTGAATTTTCTGTGAAAAACAAATATGACCAAAACCATTTGATCACTTCTGGATGGACAGATGGTGACGGTTAGTGAATTATTTCTGAAGGCTTCTGACTTACTGTGTTGCTCCCTTAATAATCAAAACTTTGCAGATATCCATTAAATAAAAAATCTAGGCAAAATTTTAAACTACTTTTTTTAAAAATTAAAACATGTAGAAAAATAATCAGGACAATATTAAATTGTCAAGTATGAAGAAAGCAAAATTTTCTGGGCATTACCCTGCAAGAGGAAAACTATTAAATACTTTCTGAAGTAATTAGAAGGATGTACTGGGTTTGCGTGGCAAGGTTTTGGTAGCGAGGGGTGGGCATACGGGTAGTTTCTGTGAGAAGCTGCCACAAACTTCCCCCATGTCCAACAGAGCCAATGCCAGTCAGCTCCAAGATGGACCCGCTGCTGGCCAAGGCTGAGCCAATCAGTAACGATGGTAATGCCTCTGTGATAATATAATTATGAAGGGGAAGGAAAAAAACCCAAAAAACAGGGCATTTGCAGCTGGAGAGAGTGAGAAGATGTGAGAGAAAAAACCCTGCAGACACCTAGGTCAGGGAAGAAGGATGGGGAAGAGATGCTCCAGGCACCAGAGCAGAGATTCCCCTGCAAATTGTGGTAAAGACCATGGCGCAGCAGGCTGTCTCCCTGCAGTCCATGGAGGTCCATGGTGGATCAGATGACCACGTGTAGCCACTGGAGGACCCCACACCAGAGCAGGTGAATGCCTGGAGGAGGCTGTGACCCCATGGGAAGCCTGTGCTGGATCAGGTTCCTGTGTTAAAACAAAACTGCGATAAGCTTTAATTATGTGGCCTCTGACTTGGTCGGAGCTGATAGGAACGCTGTTTTCTGTGCTATCAAAGGTGTTTTTAGAGTTGTGTTATATAGGATCTCACTGACCATATATGCTGTGTGCCAGTATTTATACATGGTTTACCAGCTCTAGGCGTTGGACTGGAATGAGGGATGCTGTTTTGCTGACTAAGGTTTTTGTTGTGCTGTGCTGTGGGGTGCTGGTTGTTGGTATGATAAAATCATGGGTAGTGGGACCAATTTTGTATCTGTATACAGTGGTGGCAGGTGGCACGGCAAAGCCATCTCCTTTCCTGCGTTTTGGGAGCTGATGGGTATAGTCACCAATTATACCTTTTCCTGGGACAGCCAATACAAGGAGGGGACATCTGCCTTCATTTTCCCCTTCTCCTCCACATCATTTATAAAAGCTCTTGAGAATTTTGAATATCCTTGGGATGCTTAAACTACCATCACCATGTTGCTGAATGTGTGTCAGGTTGTGATGCTGCTTAGATCTGCTATGGGTGCTCGGTGCAGATGTCAGTGTTGTGCTGCCACTCCAGCTCCTCCAACAGACACTGCAGCCACTCCACACCCTGCAGCCAACACTGTTGCCACTTCAACCCCTGCAACAGCCACCACTACAACTACTCCAACCCCAGCGTCTGCTAAGGTTGCTCAAACCTCGGTGAAAAGCAGCACAGATAAACCAGACAACAAACTTGTGCCAGTATCAGTTGCCCCTATACAAAAGAGAAAATAATGCACAAATAAATCAGTTCGCATACTAAAAGATGAGGAATGTTGCAAGTATTCTGGTGAAATAATCAAAACTATGCAGAAGAATTGGGTTTGATTATGAAATAAAATCATAAAGCAAATGTCTAAGTTAGGATTGTTATCTTGGAACTAGAGAACCATAAAGACCCTAATAAGAAGGGACTGTAAAGTCCTAGGCCTGCTGTAATCATTAACTCAATAGCAGAATCAGAATCTGTGTCGTAGTGTTGCAAGGATTGAAATCTATTACTCTTAATTGTGAGCGACGGAGGAAACTATGCGAGCCGACTCAATGTGAGTGATAAGGCGTAGTTCCCTTTATTACTCTCATTCAGTCATATTTATACAGGCCACGATAATTATTCCGACTAGTCCTTAACTAATTGGCTTAAGCTCTAAACGTTACATTTACATGGTTCTCCTACTTGCGGCTTAATGGTAAAGCATTCTCTACATTTTTCGCTCACTTACTTTCTCAAGGTTGTTTACCAGATTGAGATAAAGCTGCAGTCAGTGTCCGTTTTCAGTACTTTTCCACTGCGGCCTGCTAAATGTCAGACAGACTGCTCGCACAACTATTCTGCGAATCCATGTCCTTGCTCTCTGAGCCATTCCCCAACACTTAATGCTCATAGAAGCTTGAAAGCTCTTTGTTTTCCTGACCACTGGGATGTGGAGAAGAGCCTGTTGAGCCAAGTCCTTGAGACAAGGTCATTGGAGGGTCTTTTCTTTTGAGTCGGTGGTCCGTGGTGGTCGCAAAAGCAGCCCTTCGACTCATTTCAAGACTCAATGGGCATGCGCGGCGAGGCGGGGTTTTATGGTAATGATTTCTGGTAATTGTATTGAATATGCATGCGCTGTCAGGTATGTATGATAGGTGGAGCGATCCCCTGTGCATCCAGCTCTGCAGTAAAGGAGTGCCTGCTTCTTAAGGCTACGTTGATGTTAAGAAGTTTATTCCCAATTTCGGTGACAGGAAGAAGCAGGGCCATCATGAGAACCAGAGGAAGAGCCAGAACCAGAGGTAGTCACCCGATCCCTAACCCTCAGTGAGCTGCGAAACATCCGAAAAGATCTCAGCCCTCATCCAGGCGAGCACATTGCCACCTGGATGCTGTGATGATGGGACAATGGGGCCAGCAGCATGGAACTAGATGATAGGGAAGCCAAGCAGTTGGGTTCCATTGCCAGAAAAAGTGTCATTGACAAAGCAATTGGGAAAGAGCCACAGACTCTCAACCTCTGGAAGTGACTCCTATCACGCGTGAAAGAAAGGTTCAACTTTAAGGATGATATTTTGTGTAATCTAAACAAGTGGGACAACATAGAGAAAGGCATGCAGTGCTTGAGAGAATTTGCTATGCTGCAAGAGATTTATAGTAATCTGAATGATGAACAGTTACCCAAAGATCCAGGTGAAGTCCCGTGCACACAAGGCATGTGTTGGAAGGTTCTACGGAATGCACCAGCATCATATACCAAGTCACTGACAGTACTGAGCTCCAAAACTGGAGAGGAGCCAAAGGTGGATGAAATGGCTCACCAGCTCCAGACATATGGAGACACTCTCTCCTCCTCCCCCATCTCGACTGTAGAGAAACTGACTCAAGAGTTCCGGGAATTCACGTCCAACTCTTCTGCACTGTATTGGGTTTGCATGGCAAGGTTTTGGTAGCGGGTGGAAACATGGGGTGGCTTCTGTGAGAGAAGCTGCCAGAAGCTTCCCTCATGTCCGACCTGACACAGCCAATGCCAGCCGACTACAAGAACGGACCGACTCCTGGCCAAGGCTGAGCCAATCAGTAACGCCTCTGTGATAACATAATTAAAAAAAAAAAAAAACAAGAAAGGGAAAAAAACCCTGTGCATTTTGCAGCTGAAGAGAGAGGAGTGAGAAGATGTAAGAGAAACAACTCCACAGACACCAAGGTCAGGGAAGAAGGAGGGGAAGGAGGTGCTCCAGGTGCCAGAGCAGAGATTCCCCCGCAGCCTGTGGTGAAGACCATGGTGAGGCAGGCTGTCACCCTGAAGAGGTCCATGGTGGAGCAGATGACCACCTGTAGCCCATGGAGGACCCCACGTTGGAGCAGGTGGATGCCCGAAGGAGGTTGTGACTCCGCGGGAAGCCCGCACTGGAGCAGGTTCCTGTCAGGACCTGTAGACCATGGAGAGAGGAGCCCATGCCGGAGCAGGTTTGCTGGCAGGACTTGTGACCCCATGGGGGACCCACGTTGGAGCAGTCTGTTCCTGAAGGACTGCACCCCATGGAATGGATCCATGCTAAAGCAGTTCGTGAAGAACTGTCAGTCATGGGAAGGACTCACATTGGAGAAATTTGTGGAGGACTGTCTCCCGTGAGAGGGACCCCATGCTGGTGTGGGGGAAGGACTCCTCCCTCTGAGGAGGAAGAAGCGGCAGAAACAACATGTGATGAACTGACCTCAAGCCCCCGTCCCCTGTCTGTTGGGGCCCTAGCCATATTACAGGACTATAATACTAGCTAGGCCCCAGCTAGGCCCCAGCTAGGCCGCTTTCAACTGCATGCTAGAAAAGATAAGCTGAGGGAAAGGAATGTGGCTACGTGGAAGAGTAATAAACATCCTTTGAAGAAAATGGATGCCGGCTGGAAAAACAGGACATTACGATGAGGAAGTGAACCTGAACCAAGATAAGAGCGAATCAGTGAGACTGAGAGGTCAACGTGTGAACAGTAGCTATTAACCAATAGTAATTAGCTTAGTAGTATGTGGACACGTATGCGGAACTTAAAGGGGTATATAACAAGCAGCTTTCTGATAATAAAGCGGATTGAGTTGCATCCCGTGGATGTGTGAGTCACTCATTTCCCGCTCACCCAGAATTGCCCTCAGCACCTGTCCCCTTGTGCTGCTGGGGAGAGGAGGTGGAAATCAGGAAAGAAATTAAGCCCGGGAAGAAGGGAGGGGTGGGGGAGGTGTTTTAAGATTTGGTTTTACTTCTCATTATCCTCTGATTTTAATTGGTAATAAAGTAAATTTGGGTTTTTCCCCCCCCCAAGTTGAGTCTGTTTTTCCTATGCCAGTAATTGGTGAGTCATCTCTCTCCGTCCTTATCTCTACCCACGAACTTTTCGTTATATTTTTCTATCCCTGCCTAGTTGAGGAGGGGGAGTGATAGAGTGGGCTTTGTTTGGCATCTGGCCTCCAGCCAGGGTCAACCCACCACATGCATGTACCAACGTCTCGGCTGATAAGAACAAGCATTCCTCTGCCCTAGAGAAACAGAACACACCACAGGGCACACTGTGGTTTGAATTGAGTGACCATGGGGAAGACATGAGAAAGTGGGATGGGAAACCTATCTCTGCCCTAGAGGCACGTGTACGTGAGTTGCAAAGAAAACTAAATACAAAAAGTTGCTCCAGTTTCCAGTGGATGGCTGTCCAGACAGCGCAGATGGGCTTCAGATCTCTATCTACAAACTTGAATGAGGAGAAGAGGGGCCCAGCCCACGAAAGTTGCTCAAAGTCATATGGCAATGACAGGCAGTCTGATCAAGATTAGAAGGGCCCTGCTTCCAGCCAGGTGGAGGAAAGGGACAACCGAGTTTACTGGACTGTGTGGATTCGGTTGCCTGGAACATCTGACCCACAAGAGTATAAGGCTCTAGTGGACACTGGTGCCCAATGCACCCTGATGCCATCAGACTTTAGAGGGACAGAATCCATTTGTATTTCTGGAGTCACAGGGGGTTCCCAGCAACCTCCCAATATTGGAGGCTGAAATGAGCCTGACTGGGAATGACTGGCAAAAACACCCCACTGTGACTGGCCCAGGTGCTCCATGCATCCTTGGCATAGGTTACCTCAGGAGAGAGTATTTTAAGGACCCAAAAGGGTACCGGTGAGCTTTTGGCATAGAGACAGAAAAATCAAACAGCTGTCCACCTTGCCTGGTATCTTAGAGGACCCTTCTGTTGTGGGACTGCTTGTCCTGGTTTTACTAGGACAGAGTTAATTTTCTTCTTAGTAGTTAGAAGAGCCATGTTTTAGATTCAGTGCAGACTTGATATGAGAAGAGTGTTGATAAATGTACTAATGTTATTAGTTGATGCTGGAGCTCAAAGCCATCATCTTTGGCTGGTTCACAGGTGCAATAGGTCTGGGAGGGAGAAACATAGTGAATAGCAAAACCCAAAACTGGTATTTGGATGTGCCAATGAAATATTCCATATCGTATCACGTCATGTCAGTATATAAACCAGGATTGAGCAGAAAGGGGGAGGTTCTCTCAGGAATAGCTTGAGTTCACTTTTCCGGGACTGTGATTTTGGTTTCGGGGTTCCTTTTTGCTCTTTCAGGATCGTTATCAGCAGGTGGCCAGCAATTGTACTCTGCATCACTCATATATATATAGTTGTTATGATTATTACTCTTATTATTTTAAATTTATTTTTACTCTAATTATTAAATTGATGTTATGTCTATCTACAAGCCTCCTCACCTTTATTCCTTCAATTCTCTACCGGATTCCCTGGCTGTGGGGGGGAAGGGGTTGGGGGGGCTGTGAGTGTCCGTGTCTTGTTTGGCTGCCAGCTAAGTTCAACTATCAGTTCTTTTTGGTGTACAATTCTTTTGGGCGCACAACGTGGGGCAAGAAGAATTGAAATAGAAACAGTTTGGACAAAAGTGTGTTAGCATCCTGGTTTTTCTAGGATAGAGTTAATTTTCTTCTCAGTAGTTAGAAGAGCCATGTTTTGGTTTCAGTTCAGACTTGCTTTGAGAATATCATTGATAAAAGTATTAATGTTATTAGTTGCTGCTGGAGCTCAAGGCCACCATGTTTGTCTGGTTCACAGCTACATTAGGACTGGGAGTCAGAAGCGTAGTGAAGAGCAAAACCCAGAACTGGCATTTGGATGTGCCAATGAAATATTCCATATCATATCTATTGCTGTGCTCGACAGTGAGTCAGACACGTATACTCATGGAGTTAGAGTGAATGCTCTGTCTTTATTTGATACAGGTGCTTTTTATATGCTTTTGATATACAACATATAATGCGTGTTATTAGCTGATTGGGACAGTTAATGAGGCTCATACATATTGCAAAGCTTAGCTCCTTATTGGTTAGTGATTAAAAGTCACCCACATCCTAGTTTCCCATAGCATGCTTATCTTATGGTTGCAGCTGCAAGGACTTATTTGCCTCTACAGACAAAGGCATTCTATTATCGTGACCCTTGTCTTGTAGCCAAGTCTCAATAATGTTCTCCACACATATCACTTCATGTTTAGTATATTATCCGGGGCTGACCGGAAAGGGGGGGTGGATTTGCATGGGTTTTCTCTCAGATTCTCGCTCTTTTGGGATCGTGGTTTCAGTTTGGGATTGTTGCTCCTCCGGGATTGTGGGGGAAAGTGGGTGAACGGCTGTGTTGGCTGCTAGCCAAGGGCTAGCCCAGTGAAACTATCACAAAAAAATTTGCAATAAGCATTTATTATGATTTCTTTGAGTTCTTTGAGGTGGCACCTTACATGCCATTTATATTTTTTTGCCATCCCTAGGTGTTGGTTTGGGGCTAGGGGTACTGTTCTGCTGTGTGGTACAGTGATGATTGTTAGTACAATAAAAAGATGGGTAGTGAGACCAATTTTGTAAGTGTGTTCAGCGGTGGCAGGTGGCACACAGAGCAAAGCAGCAGAAGCAGCTCCATCTCCGCATTGCGGTAGCTATCTGATGAATGTTGTTACCAATTACACCAGTGTTTTTTCCCTCTGGGAGGGGGAACATCTTTGTTCAATTTCCTGCTCCCAGTTACAAAAATTTTTGAGAATTTTGAATATTCTTGGAATAATCAAACTAGCATAATCATGCTGCTAGTTCTCCTAAATATATGCCAGGTTTTAATGCATGCCAGACTACTTGGGAGGATCACCCCATCCGCTGCTGGAGCTACCCTGGCACCTGCTAAAGTTACCTCAACCTCTGTGACTAATACTGTGGCTAGTCCAGTTGCTTCAACCTCAGCGATAAACACTGCAGCTTCTAAAACCCCTACAGCAAGCAATGTAGCTACTCCACCCCCAGTACATGGTACAGTTGCTTCAACCTCGGCAATAGACAATGCAGCCTCTCCAACCTCTACAGCAGGCAATGTGGCTACTCCAGGCCCTGTGACAAACACTGTAGCTACTCCAACCCCATCAAGAAGCACTGCAGATGAAATAGAGAAACAACATGTGCCAGTATCAATTGCCCCTGTACAGAAGAAGAAGTGGACACGAAAGTCAGTATGTTTACAGAGGGATGAAGAAGATCAAGCTTATGATCTTCCTAAGGAGGAAGAGGAGGAGGGAAGGGGAGATGGAAATGGAGACAGTACAATAACCACTCAATCTCTAACCCTGAGTGAGCTGCGGGATATAAGAAAAGATGTCACCCGTTACCAAGGCGAGCACCTCATTACTTGGCTGCTCAGATGCTGGGATAATGGGGCCAGTAGCATGGAGTTAGAGGGTAGAGAAGCCAAGCAGATGGGATCCCTCTCTAAGGAAGCGGGCATTGATAAAGCAATTGCAAGAGGGGAACCAACACTCAGTCTTTGGAGGCGGCTCTTGTCAGGTGTGAAGGAAAGGTGTCCCTTCAAGGACAATATTGCATGCAATCCAGGAAAATGGGTCAGCATGGAGAGAGAGATTCAGTACCTGAGGGAACTAGCTGCGTGGGAGCTGGTTTACCAAGATCCAAGGGACATGAGGGTAACTGAAGACCCACATGAAATACCGTGCACAATGTGGCGAAATGTCGTACGAAGAGCACCAGCATCATATGCCAGCTCATTGGCAGCAGTAGAAGTCAAAGAGGATGAGGAGGCACCAACAGTAAAGAAAGTGGCTATCTGGCTCCAGGGATTTGAAGACAGTCTCTCTGCCTCTATACTAGCCTGTGTCTCAGCCATGGAAAAACTACCACAAGTCCTGGAGAAACACATGGAGAAACTGTCCCAAGACCTCCAGCGATTCGATGACAGGCTCCACTGTTGGGGCCTTAGCATTACTACATGGCTGTGATACTGGCTAGGCCGCAGCTAGGCCGCTTTCAACAACTGCCAGAAGAGATAAGCTGAGAGAAAGGAATGCAGCTACGTATGAAAGACGTGCAAAAGTAATAAACAACTGCTGACAAGCTGGAAGTGACGACCAGGAAGTGAACCTGAACCAAGATAAGAGTGAACCAGTGAGACTGAGAAAGATTGAGAGGTCAAAGTGTGAATAGTGCTATTAACCAGTTATAATTAGCTTCGTAGTGTGTGGACACGTATGAGGAACTTAACGGGCTATATAACACGCAGCTTTCTGATAATTAAACGGATTTGAGCTTGCATCTTGTGGATGTGGGAGTGGCTCATTTCTCGCTCGCCAGATAGCCTGCGGCACTCCACCCTCCACCCGTTCAAACCTATGTCTCAGCTGTTAGGAGCAAGCGTTTCCCTGCTCAAGAGAGATGGTATACACCACAGGGCACACTGTGGTTTTACTTGAGTGACCATGGAGAAGACATGAGAAAGTAAGATGGGAAACCTACCTTGGTCCTGCAGGCATGAATACATGAGCTGCAAAGAAAAACAAGTACAAATAGGGATTCTTAATCCTTTCCTTGTTCCTAATCCTTTTGATCATATTTGAGCAGAAGTGAGTGATGAATATGATGACCAGAATTAGAGGGGCCCTGCCTCCAGCCAGTCGGAGGAAAGGGATAACCAAGTTTACTGGACTGTGTGGATTCGGTAAGAACCTCCCTGGCATGGTGCGGCCCTCAGACTACTACCCGCTTTTGGTCATACAAGCTGGTAGTGACGAGACTTCAGAAAAAAGTCCAAAGGCAATTAAAAAGGGTTTCAGGTGATTAGGGAGACTGGTTACAGGATCAGGTGCGCACGTAATTTTTTCCTCAATCCCTTTAGTGGCAGGGAGGTTTACTGACAGGAACAGGAAGACACATCTGATCAACACATGGCTTAGAGGCTGGGGCCACAGGCAGAATTTTGGTTTCTTTGACCATGGGGATGTTTACATGGCACCGGGACTACAGACAAAAGATGAGACACACCTGTCTCAGAAGGGGAAAAGGATCCTGGGGCAAGAACTAGCAGGGCTTGTTGATAGAGCTTTAAACTAGATTGGAAGGGGGAAGGGGATTTAACTGTTACTGCTGGTTGTAACTCTGGGAGGTACGTGCCTGAAGAGCACCGCACTGTGATTCCAGCTGCTCCAGTCAACAAGGCAAAGTCAAGTTCACTGGGGGCCCAACTTAAATGCCTCTATGCTAATGCACGTAGCATGGGCAATTAAACAAGAAGAGTTGGAAATGTATGCCTGTCTCCAGGGATATGACCTGATTGGCACCACAGAGACATGGTGGGATGGCTCCCATGACTGGAGTGTTGGAATGGAAGGGTACAGTCTCTTCAGGAAGGACAGGCAGGAGAGATGAGGAGGGGGTGTTGCCCTCTATGTCAACAACCAGCTGGAGTGTATGGAGCTCCACCTGGAGACAGATGAGGAGCTGAGAGTCTTTGGGTCAGGATTAAAGGGAAGGCAGGGAAAGGGAATGTTACAGTGGGGGTCTGCTACAGGCCACCAGACCAGGGAGACCAAGCAGATGAGGCCCTCTATAGGCAGATAGGAGCAGCCTCACGTTCACAAGCCCTGGTCCTCATGGGGGACTTCAACCACCCTGATATCTGTTGGAGGGACAACACAGCAGGCCACAAACAATCCAGACGGTTCCTGCAATGTGTGGAGGACAACTTCCTTCTCCAGGTGGTCAAGGAACCGACGAGGAGGGGTGCCATGCTGGACCTTGTTCTCACCAACAAGGAGGGGTTGGTAGGGAATGTGAAGCACTTGGGCAGTCTTGGCTACAGTGACCATGAAATGGTGGAATTCAAGATCCTCAGGGCAGTGAAGAAGGTGCACTGTAAGCTCACCACCCTGGATTTCAGGAGAGCAGACTTTGACCTCTTCAGGGATCTGCTTGGTCACGTACCATGGGATGAATTCCTGGAAGGAAGAGGGGTGCAGGACAGTTGGAACATACTCAAAGATCTCTTCCTCCAAGCCCAGGAGTGATGCATCCCAACAAAGAGGAAGGTGGGCAAAAACAGCAGGAGGCCTGCATGGATGGACAGGAAGATCCTGAACAAACTTAGGATCAAAAAAGAAGCCTACAGAGGGTGGAAGGAAGGATGGATAACCTGGGAGGAATACAGAGAAATTGCCTGAGAAGCCAGGGATCAGATTAGGAAAGCCAAGGCCCTGACAGAATTAAATTTGGTCAGAGATGTCAAGGTCAACAGCAAAAAAAAGCTTTTATAGGTATGTTGGGGAAAAAAAGGAAAACTAGGGAAAATGTGGGCCCTCTCCGGAAGGCAATGGGAGATCTGGTCACCCAGGACATTGAGAAGGCTGAGGTGCTCAATAAATTTTTGCCTCAGTCTTCACCAGCAAGGACTAGTGCCACCCTGCCCAAGTCCTAGAAAGCAAAGGAAGGGTCCAGGAGAAGGAAAACCCACCCACTGTAGGAGAAGGTCAGGTTCGGGAGCACCTAAAGAACCTGAAGGTGCACAAGTCCATGGGACCTGATGGGATGCATCCGCGGGTCCTGAGGGAACTGGCAGATGATGTTGCAAAGCCACTGTCCATCATATTTGAGAAGTCATGGCAGTCTGGTGAAGTTCCCACAGACTGGAAAAAGGGGAACATAACCCCTGTTTTAAAAAGGGAAACAAGGAAGACCCAGGGAACTACAGGCCAGTCAGTCTCACCTCAGTGCCAGGCAAGATCATGGAGCAGATTCTCCTAGAAACTATGCTAAGGCACATGGAGAATGAGAAGGTGAATGGTGACAACCAACATGGCTTCACCAAGGGCAAAACGTGCCTGACAAATCTGGTGGTGTTTTATGATGGGGTTACAACATTGGTGGACAAGGCTAAAGCAACTGTTGTCATCTACCTGGACTTGTGAAAGGCGTTTGACACCGTCCCACATGGCATCCTTATCTCCAAATTGGAAACACGGGGGTTTGATGGATGGACCACTTGGTGGATAAGGAAATGGCTGGATGGTCGCACTCAAAGAGTTGTGGTCAACAGCTCAAAGTCCAAGTGGGAACCGGTGACAAGTGGTATCCCTCAAGGGTCAGTATTGGGACCGGTGCTCTTCAATATCTTTGTCAGTGACATAGACAGTGGGATTGAGTGCTCCCTCAGCAAGTTTGCTGATGACACCAAGCTGAGTGGTGAGGTTGACACGCTGGAGGGACGGGATGCCATCCAGAGGGACCTTGACAGGCTTGAGAGGTGGGCCTGTGCTAACCTCATGAAGTTCAACAAGGCCAAATGCAAGGTCCTGCATCTGGGTCAGGGTGGCTTGAGGCCAGCTCTGAAAAGAAGGACTTGAGAGTGATAGTAGACGAGAAGTTCAACATGATCCGGCAATGTGCACTTGTAGCCCAGAAGGCCAACCGTATCCTGGGCTGCATCATGAGAAGCGTGGCCAGCAGGTCGAGAGAGGTGATTCTCCCCCTGTACTCTGCTCTTTTAAGGCCCCACCTGGAGTACTGTGTCCAGTTCTGGAGCCCCCAACACAAGAGAGACCTGGACCAGTTAGAACGAGTCCAGAGTAGGCCCACAAGGGTGATCCGAGGGCTGGAGAACCTCTCCTATGAGGACAGGCTGAAAGAGTTGGGGCTGTTCAGCCTGGAAAAAGAGAAGGCTCCAGGGAGATCTTATAGCAGCCTTCCAGTACCTGAAGGGGGACTACAAGAAAGCTGAGGAAGGACTTTTCACAAGGGCAGTTAATGACAGGACAAGGGTAAATGGCTTTAAGCTGAAAGAGGGTAGGTTTAGATTAGCTATTAGGAAGAAATTCTTCACTGTGAGGGTGGTGAGACACTGGAACAGGTTGCCCAAGGAATTTGTGGATGCCCCCTCCCTGGAAGTGTTTAAGGCCAGGCTGGATGAGGCCTTGAGCAACCTGGTCTAGTGGAAAGGTATCCCTGCTCATGGCAGGTGGGTTGGAACTAGATGATCTTTAAGGTCTCTTCCAACCCAAACCATTCTATGATTCTATGATTTGTTATGAGAAGAATGTTGATAAAGTACTAATATCATATTATATCACGTCATGTTCAGTATATTAACCATGGTTTACTGGAAGACGAGGGTATTCTCTTGGACATCTCTCAGGCTCGCTCTTCAGTTTTCAGGACTATCTCTACTGCAGGATCATTAGCTCGCACAGGCTTGGCATCGGTCGGCAGGTGGTGAGCAATTGCACTGTGCATCACTCATATGTATATTCTGTTGTTATTGCTGTTATCATTATAATTTTATTTTAATTAGTAACTAGTTTTTATTTCAACCTGTGTGTCTCCTTACCCTTTTCTTTCCAATTCTTTCTCCTGCTCCTTGGAGTGGCGGGGGAGTGAGAAAGCAGTCTGGTTTTGGCTGCAAACCAAAAGGGTGAAACCACCACACCATGGAAAGGACTCATGCTGAAGCAGTTAATGAAGAACTGGCATTCATGGGAAGGACTCACACTGGAGAATTTCATGGAGGACTGTCTTCTGTGAGAGGAACCCCACACTAGAGCGAGGGAAGAGTGTGAGGAGTGATGGTGGGTTGATCCTGGCTGGATGCCAGATGCCCACCAAAGCCCACTATATCACCTCCCTCCTCAGCAAGATGGGGAGGGAAGAAAATAAGATGGAAAAAAAAAAAAAATTCCAAACCCCTTGGTCTAGACAAAAGCAGTTCAATAGAAGCAAAGCAAAGCTGCACGCGCAGAAGTAAAAGAACAAAATATTTATTCTCTACTTCCCATCAGCAGGCGATGTCTGGCCACTTCCCGGGAAGCAGGGTTTGCATACGTGTTGCGGTTCCCCAAGGACAAACTGAATTAACGAATGCCCCCCTTTCCCCCTCTGTTCTCCTTGCTTTTATTTCTGAGCAGACGTCATATAGTATGGAATACCCTTTTGGTCCATTTGGGTCAGCTATCCTGGCTATGTCTCCTCCTAAGACCTTCCCCACCCCCAGCATACTGGAGGGGGGGAATGTTGGAGAGAGAGCCTTGATGCTGTGCCATCACTGCCCAGGCTCAGCAGCAACCAAAACACCAGTGCCTTATCAACACCTCTTTAGCCACCAGTACAAAACACAGCACTCTGAGGGCTGCTATGGGGAAAATCAACTCCATCCCAGCCAGACACAGTACAGGAGTCCTCCCCCTTTAGGAGGAAAGAGCAGCAGATACAACGTGTGATGAACTGACTGCAACCCCAATTCCACATCCCCCTGTGCTGCTGCTCAGGGAGAGGAGTTGGAAATAGGGAGAAAGTTAAGCCCAGGAAAAAGGGAGGGATGGGGGGAAGGTTTTTTAAGATTTGTTTTTATTTCTCATTATCCTGCTCTGTTTTGGTTGGCAATATATTAAATTAATTTCCCCCAAGTCAAGTCTGTTTTGCCCATGTCAAATTGGTGAGTGATGTCTCTCTGTCCTTATCTCGACCCACGAGCCTTTCATTATTTTTTATCTCCCCTGTCCATTTGAGGAGGGGGAGTGATAAAGCGGCTTTGGTGAGCATCTGGCATCCAGGCAGTGTCAACCCACCACAAAGGATCATACTTAAGAAAACTATGCACTCACCCTCTTTAACGTATTAATTCATCATTTATTCAGAAACAGAAGCAAAATAATCCCATGTCAGAAAGTTTAATCTCTTCACTATTTGCTGTTATTGTGTTCTCTTCATTGAAGCATTAACAAGGTATTTTATCATGTTTAATAGCTGTGTATAGGTGTGTCCAGCACCACAACTGCAATTTAAGTTTAATTGTGCTTCAACAAAAATGCAGTTCCCTTCACAGTCCTACAGTTTCATAATTTGGATAAGATTCTGGTAATACAATTCCCATTTAATTCAATGGTAAGCACATAACTAAAACCCTGTGTAAAGCATTGAACATTTAGCACAGTATCCACCAAGTAGATCCAGATGATGGGCCAAATCCAGCTCTGATTTAAGTGGGCAAAATGCTGTTGAAATCATTTGAGTTGCAACACTAGAGCTGTATTTGATCTTATATTTTTTAAAAATTATGCCAAATGACTGCAAAAACAATGTAGTTTTTATTCAAGTGCACATGAATGCAGTGGTTTCATCCTAGCCCCTGGAGGACATATATTCAGAGCACAAAAGCATCACACAGTTTGGCACAGCTTGTAACTGCTTTTCGACAAAGAACCAGGACTAGAATGTTCAGGGCGTTGCAGGTCACGAGCAAAGGAGGTGAAGTAGGATAGTTGCATGCACAATGTTTGCCTCTTGCTAACCTCTTGCCAGTGCTCATTTCCTCATTTTAATCATTCACTTTAATGCTTCAAGAACAACAACAACAATTTGAATTATTTTGAAGTCTCAGTGGATGTACATTTTTCCTCCCCAGATCCTAATGAAAGGCAACTCTGTAACTTTGCATTTATGCTGACAGAACTACAAGATTAATTTGTCTTAGTGTGACTATTGACACTTGACCTGTGTAATGTTTTACATTTAAAGATATCAAGGGTCTTTCTGAAGGCAAATTTATAGAAGACAGTGATAAATGGGTGTGATAGTTTCACTGGGCTAACCCTTGGCTAGCAGCCAACATAGCCTTTCACCCACTTCCTCTCCAACCCCAGGGGATAGGGGAGAGGACTGGGGGCAAGGATTAGGAGGCTTGTAGGTTGAGATAAAAACAGTTTAATAATAGAAATAAAGGAAACTTTAAAAACCCCCTAATATTAAAATAGTAGTGATAATGATAACAGTAATAAGACATACAAATGAGTGATAACCCAGTGCAAACTGCTCACCACCCGATGACTAAGACCAGCCCATTCCCAGATAACGATCCCAGAGGAGCAACAATCACAAACCGAAACTGCAATCCCAGAAGAGCGAGAGCCCCAGCGAAAATCCACACGAATCCCACCCCCCCCTTTTTTCCGGTCAGCCCCAGATAATATACTAAACATGACACATCCAAATGCCAGTTTTGGGTTTTGCTATTCACTACGCTTCTCCCTCCCAGTCCTAATGCAGCTGTGAACCAGCCAAACACGGTGGCCTTGAGCTCCAGCAGCAACTAATAACATTAGTACTTTTATCAACAATGTTCTCAAAGCAAGTCTGAACTGAAACCAAAACACAGCTATTCTAACTATTGCGAAGAAAATTAACTCTATCCTAGAAAAAACAGGACAATGGGACCAATATTTTTAATACACATATTGTTAGCCATTCATATTTTTATATTTAGACTTTGGCTTCCAGAATTACTAAGTATAAGGAAATTTTATCAGCTTCCTTGAGAACTATATTCACCCTGTGCCTCCAGGAACCTCATTCAGGATATAAATCCAAGCCTTTAAGTTCCCCTTCAAGCCAGAGGCAACATCTTTAACTAGCACAAATGCACACATGACAGGTAACTGCTGAGGGCAATTATCTGGGTGAGCGGGAAATGAGTTACTCACACATACACAGAATGCAAACTCAATCCACTTTATTATCAGAAAGCTGCTTGTTATATACCCCTTTAAGTTCCATATACATGTCCACATACTACGAAGCTAATTACTATCGGTTAATAGCTACTATTCACACTTTGATCTCTCAGTCTCACTGGTTCATTCTTATCTTGGTTCAGGTTCACTTCCTCGCCGTAATGTCCTGTTTTCCAGCTGGCATCCATCTTCTTCAATTGCTGTTTATTACTTCGCCACGTAGGCACATTCTTTCCTCCAGCTTATCTTTTCTGGCACGTAACTGAGAGCGGCCTAACTGCGGCCTAGCCAGTATCACAGTCATGCAATACCACTAAGGCCCCAACATCCCCCCCTTTTTCTTTTAATACAAACAAGGCTGTAGCAGTGACACTCTGTACTCCTTTCATTACACATCTATAAGCAATTTTTACTACAATTAGAACTAAAAATATAATGCCAAAAAGCGTACACTCTCTTTAATTAAAGTTAAAAACTAAAGCGACAAGTTGCCAAAAAGAAATGTCAATCATGCATTAAACAGTTTTATGTTCTCATGTATTCTTGCTGCCAAGAGACACCAACATGGAAATGGCTACCATTCCCTATCCAGTTTCCGAACCATCTGAGATGGCTAGATCTCCGACCCAGCATGAAAAAAAATCAGCCAAAGTCCACATCAAACCAGCTTGACTCCACTCCACACTCAAATCAGTACCAATCCGACCCAGAGAAGCACTCAACATTCTGACCTTTCAAAGCTGACCCTGACATATCAGCACCTACACCAGATGTGTGCGGTGCTCTGCCAACAGTTTCCCACAATTTCCCCCATTTTTATTATTTTGAGCTAAAAAGACACCTAGGGCAAGTTGCTCCACACGTTTAGCCATACAAGAAAACAATATACGTGCCACAATGCAAAGCAAGATTATAATACCGAGCCATCTAAGGCCTTCTTTTTACTTCTGACTAATTATATTAGAATTCTCTACTCTGTTTCCTTTCAGTAAAAGTCAGGAATTAATTGCCAAGGCCGAAACCACCTGCATCTTGGGCTCTTAAAAAGCCAACAATTTCCCTTTTTTGTTTTTATACCACAAAGGCGTTGTCCACCATCTTCTGCAGGGCCCTTTGCAGACACGATAGCAAACAAGGCACTAATAAAAGGATTACCAAATTACAAATAGCATCTTAAATCCTGACTTTAATAGTGAAGAGATTAATTCGTGTAAAAACTACTCGCTTAACCAATCATCACTACTTACCCTCAAGTGTTTGACATTTTCCTTTAACCTTCTAATGGCCATATGAATTAATTCATGTCCCTTGTGCTAACAAATAAAAATCAATTGCTGCTCTATTCTGTAGTATTGCATGTCTAATGCTATCAATGTCTACTAACTTCTATGTGAATAAAGTTATACAAAGGCACTCTTATAAGACAGGTTCTAAAAGGATCCTTGGGCATAGCCAGTGAAAGCCATAGTGATTCTTACTTCCTTATATTAGCAAAGGTTACCCACACGTTTTATCTAGGTACTACAGCTTAAGGTCTTAAAACAATGCTAATTAACAAAATCTTAATGCAGTAATAATTATAAACTTAATACCTTTTTTCCCCCTTTTTTTTTTTTTGCAAGTACTAATTTACCAGATGTGTGAATGCTATGTAGTGTTAATCATGTTGAAATCTTCTCTTCTCCTTTTGTATTGGTGAGTGCCAACACTGAATAGTACAATACTTGATCCTTACAGTTTACTGACACTGCAACCTGTTTTCAAGCAGTAGCCCTGCCCAGGTGTTGAACAGCACAATACTGTATAGCCCCATCTGTCTGGATGTAGTGTATAAAGCTATTACAACTATTACAATGATTTCTGTTTCAATATATATATCAGTATAAAATACTACCCAAAACACTTTCACATTTCAAACAATTTAACCACTTCAACAAAAAATGCATCTGCAGAATTAAAGAAAAATCCAAATTAATGTTGATTGCAAGTTAGAGCAGTTCAAGGATTCCCAGTTTGTCAGTATCTTATTAATTGCTGAATTGTTGGTGTAGCAGAATATATTTATCATTGTGGATGTGTTTTGAAAATTGGTATTTTAAAACCTGCCTGTATTCCATAACAAGCCACAGTTTTGTGTATTTCAAACACTAATATCCTTACCCAAAGTACTAAATGAACATTTATAGTGGTCAACTCAAAATCTCTGCCTCTGCTGCTTCAGTTTTCAAAATAAAACTTGGTTCAGAGTTTTCATTCTTTACATTACCCTAGAACAGAACTATTTCTGAAGCATAAAAAATTAATAATAATAATACTAATAGTAACAATAATAAAAATATGGGGTTGGTTTTGTTTTGCTGATTGATTTCTAACTTGAAACATGCTCATTTTGTTAATTTAAAAATACTCTTTGGAAACTGTGTAAATTCCTGCAAAAAACTTAGTGATACATCTTTTCCTGCAAAAATAAGGATAATTCATATTCACTTCTACCCCATGCTATGTTCTACTACTAATATATACTTCATTACCTGCTCATGTTACCATCTAACACATATCTTTACATCTTTACATTCTTCTACATATAGTGTCCAGGCCTTATTTTTCACCAAACAGAATTTGATAACTATTACACTTCGGAATGTTGCTTGAGGAAAATCTCACCGTGTTCCAGAATCTGTAACGACACAAGCATAGCTCCTACCCAAAGTTATTAGTTCTCTGGGACTCTCTCTCATACAATAGTGATGACTTCGTATGAGAATCAGATGACTCTGATTCTTTAAACTTTTTAAAATTCTCGTTTAGTGTCTGTTCAGTTCCCATTTCATTTCCTTTCACACATTAAACAATCACAAAGAAAAATTACCTTTACAACATTGAACTATAACCTCTCACAAACACACACAGATGGAAGGTACCTTCACTCCTCTCAATCACTCACTCATACCACAAAACATGCCAATAATACAATAGTCAGGTTCTCGTGCAATGCAAACTATAAACCATTAACCATTTGCCACAGGTGCACACCAAGCAGTATAACCTAAACCATAATTTTAGAAGTTCTGAAATGCAGGTTGATCATTTAAAGAAACTGAGGAGGAAGAGGCGGGGGGGGGAGCCCCCCATGGCTCCTCAGCCAGTCCAGGCTGCTCTCCGGGCGAGGAATGCGGCCCCCCACGTCCGGCTCTGTGTTGTTATGTCGTTGCCATGGCTCCTGCCGTGTTGTTATCTCGTTGCCATGGAAACCACCGTTCGCGCCTGCATCGGTGTTAAAAACATTTGCATCACAGTTAAAAAGTTAGTAGATCCCACAAGCTGACCAGCCTATCAGCTCGCGGCTCAGCCCCGCACCCCAACAGCATCATCCCCAGGCCAGCGCCATCTTTATGCTACGCAGTTATTACCGCCGGGGGGGGGGGGGAGGCAGAAAACGCCATGTGCCGCTGCTCCGGAGGTGGGGGTGGTGAAAAACTCGATTGCTCCGGCAGCGCCACCGATGTCGCAAAAGTTTTGGGAGTCGTTACTACCGTAGCATTCACGACTCCAGAAATCAACCCGAGCCTCTGAGTGTCCATAGCAGCTAAGTCCTGCTCCATTTATATTTCTTAACAGCGTCACAAACGCCATATCTCACTTTACTAAAAAGCATTTAAGTAATGAGAGGGTTAACTCTTTATCTATGGTCGATGTCGTTGCCATGTAACCCTGCTATAAATGTCCTGCGTAAGGAGATAAGACTCCCACGCTTTCTCCAGCGCGTTGAACTTGTAGTTCAGTCTTTTCTGCTAACTTCAGAAGAGTTTTTACGACCGCCATCTTCACTGCAAAAATGCAGTAAACCACACTGGTCGCGGAATTTTAGTTTCAGTTTTTTCCACTAATCTTACAAGGCTCTCTAATACAGCCCTTTCAACCGCTGACGCAGTTACTTCCATCCTGCTGTTTTTAATTCCTAACTCACCAAAAGTTAGTCGTGCACGATCCGCCTCGTAGGACGTCCAGCTCTTTCTCTCCCTTTTTCACTCCTGGCTGGCAGCAGGATTTTTCCTCACAGCTCCGCAGAAAGATGAATCCTCCCCAACTCAGATCACTTCAGGGTCACCATTTGCTGAGGGCAATTCCGGGTGAGCGGGAATGAGTCAATCACACATCCACAGAATGCAAACTCAATCCACTTTATTATCAGAAAGCTGCTTGTTATATACCCCTTTAAGTTCCGTATACATGTCCACATACTACGAAGCTAATTACTATCGGTTAATAGCTACTATTCACACTTTGATCTCTCAGTCTCACTGGTTCATTCTTATCTTGGTTCAGGTTCACTTCCTTGCCGTAATGTCCTGTTTTCCAGCTGGCATCCATCTTCTTCAATTGCTGTTTATTACTTCGCCACGTAGGCACATTCTTTCCTCCAGCTTATCTTTTCTGGCATGTAACTGAGAGCGGCCTAACTGCGGCTTAGCCAGTATCACAGTCATGCAATACCACTAAGGCCCCAACAGGTAACAACTGAAAAAATCCCAAATCTGTGTAGCCTGCAAAAAAGTTGCCTGGATCATCAGATCCAGCAACTAGATAATATGAATGTGGTCAAGAAGGGCTCAAAATTCAACCTGAAACTTATGCCTTCTCACTGCTATGTATAAGGATGTTAAGTTGATTTAGCACCATCCCCTGACTGACTGCTGCTTTTCCTATTTACCGGTGGTGGGTTGACCCTGGCTAGAGGCCAGATGCCCACCAAAGCCCACTCTATCACTCCCCCTCCTCAAATGGGCAGGGGGAGAAAATTATAACGAAAAGCTCGTGGGTGGAGATAAGGATGGAGAGAGATCACTCACCAGTTACTGGCACGGGCAAAACAGACTCGACTTGGGGGAAAAAAAACAAATTTACATTATTACCAATCAAAATTAGAGGAGAATGAGAAGTAAAACCAAATCTTAAAACACCTTCCCCATCCCTCCCTTCTTCCCGGGCTTCATCTCTTTCCCGATTTTCCACCTCCTCCCCCCAGCGGCACAGGGGAACAGGGAATGGGGTTGGGGTCAGTTCATCACACGGTGTTTCTGCCGCTCCTTCCTCCTCAGGGGGAGGACTCCTTCCCCCGCATCAGCATGGGGTCCCTCTCACGGGAGACAGTCCTCCACGAACTTCTCCAACGTGAGTCCTTCCCATGACTGACAGTTCACAAACTGCTTCAGCATGGGTCCCACTGTCTGACTCAATTCTGTCTGGGGTGCCATGTCGCCACAAGACCTGCTTTTCAAGGCCTAGAATAGTGTTTTGGGCAGTGGCATGGGGCACAGAATATGTTTCCAACCATCCAGTGGTTGCTTTCATCGTGGTGAGCACATAACACTCGCCACTGCGGGTTTGTTGGAGCCTGATATAGTCAATCTGTCAGACCTGTCCATATTTATATTTTAACCAATGTCCTCCATATCAAATAGGTTTTAACCTCTTAGCTTGCTTAATCACAGCACATGATTCACATTCATGAATAACCTGTTCAATCGTGTCCATGGTTAAGTCCACCCCTCGGTCACAAGCCCATCTATATGTTGCTTCTCTTCCTTGATGGCCTAAGGGCCATCAATTATGGGCCCAGCAGGCTAAACATTTTTCGGCCTTCTGTTGCCAGTCTAGGTCTACTTGAGACACTTTGATCTTAGCAGCCTGCTCGACCTGTTAATTATTTTGATGTTCTTCAGTGGCTCGACTTCTAGGCACATGAGCATCTACATGACGTGTCTTTACAACCAGTCTCTCTAGCGGAGCAGCAATGTCTTGCCATAATTCAGCAGCCCAGATGGGTTTGCCTCTGTGCTGCCAGTTGCTTTGTTTCCATTGCTGTAACCACCCACACAGGGCATTTGCCACCATCCATGAGTCCATATAGAGGTAGAGCACTGGCCACTTCTCTCGCTCAGCAATGTCTAAGGCCAACTGGATGTCTTTTAATTCTGCAAACTGACTTGATTCACCTTTTCCTTCAGCAGCCTCAGCAACTTGTCAGGTGGGACTCCACACAGCAGCTTTCCACTTTCGATGTTTTCCTACAATACGACAGCAGCCATCAGTGAACAGGGTATATAATTTTTCATTATCTGGTAGTTCATTATATGCTGGAGCCTCTTCAGCATGTGTCACCTCTTCCTCTGGTGACATTCCAAAATCTTTGCCTTCTGGCCAATTCGTGATGACTTCCAGAATTCCTGGGTGACTGAGGCTTCCAATTCGAGCTCATTGTGTGATCTGTGCAACCCACTTATTCCATGTCGCATCAGTTGCGTGATGTGTAGAGGGAACACTCCCTTTGAACATCCAGCCAAGCACAAGCAATCAGGGCACCAGGAGGAGCTGTGCTTCAGTACCGATCACTTCTGAAGCAGCTCAAACTCCCTCATACGCTGCCAATATTTCTTTTTCAGTTGGGTTGTATCTAGTTTCTGATCCTCTGTATGCTCAGCTCCAAAACCCAAGGGGTCGACCTCGAGTCTCCCCTGGTGCTTTCTGCCAGAAGCTCCAGGTTGGTCCATTGTCTCCGCCTGCAGTGTAGAGAACATTTTTAACGTCTTGTCTTGTCCGGACTGGCCCAAGGGCTACTGCATGGACTTATGCTTGCTCCTAAAAACTGAGACATAGCTCCGAATGGGTGGAGGGTGGAGCCTGTCCTCAATTTGCTGGAACTCTTGGGACAGTTTTTTCTCCATGACTTCTGGTACTTTTTCACGGCTGAGACACAGGCTCATATAGAGATAGAGAAACTGTCTTCAAATCCTCAGAGCAGGATAGTCACTTTGTTTACAGTTGGTGCCTCCTCATCCTTTTTTACTTCTACTGTTGCCAATGAGCTGGCATATGATGCTGGTGCACTCCATACAACATTTCGCCACATGGATATTGTGCATAGGGTTTCATCTGGGTCTTCAATTATCCTCATGTCCCTCGGGTCTTGGTAAATCAGCTCTCACACAACTAGTTCCCTCAGGTACTGAATCCCTCTCTCCATGCTGGTCCATTTGCCTAGATTGCATGTAATAACATCCCTGAAGGGATACCTTTCCTTCACACCTGACAAGAGCTGCCTCTAAAGACTACAAGTTGGTTCCCCTCTTGCAAATGCTTTATCAGTGCTCCCTTCCTTAGAGAGAGATCCCAACTGCTTGGCTTCTCTACCCTCTAACTCCATGCTACTGGCCCCATTATCCCAGCATCTGAGCAGCCACGTAATGAGGTGCTCGCCTTGGTAATGGGTGAAATCTTTTCGTATATCCCGCAACTCACTCAGGGTTAGAGATTGAGTGGTTATTGTACTGTCTCCATTTCCATCTCCCCTTCCCTCCTCCTCTTCCTCCTTAGGAAGATCATAAGCTTGATCTTCTTCATCCCTCTGTAAATGTACTGACTTTCGTGTCCACTTCTTCTTCTGTACAGGGGCAATTGATACTGGCACATGTTGTTTCTCTATTTCATCTGCAGTGCTTCTTGATGGGGTTGGAGTAGCTACAGTGTCTGTCACGGGACTTGGAGTAGTCACGTTTTCTGCTGTACAGGTTGGAGAAGCTGCATTGTCTATTGCCGAGGTTGAAGCAACTGTACCATGTACTGGGGGCGGAGTAGCCACATTGCCTGCTGTAGAGGTTGGAGAGGCTGCAGTGTCTGTTGCCGAGGTTGAAGCAACTGGAGTAGCCACAGTATCAGTCACAGAGGTTGAGGTAACTTTAGCAGGTGCCAGGGTAGCTCCAGCAGCGGATGGTGTGATCCTCCTAAGTAGTCTGACATGCATTAAAACCTGACATACATTCAGGAGAACTAGCAGCATGATTATGCTAGTTTGATTATTCCAAGAATATTCAAAATTCTCAAAAATTTTTGTAACTGGGAGCAGGAAATTGAACAAAGATGTTCCCCCTTCCAGAGGGAAAAATCCACTGGTGGAATTGGTAACATACATCAGATAGCTACCGCAATGCGGAGATAGAACCGCTTCTGCTGCTTTGCTCTGTGTGCCACCTGCCACCACTGAACACACTTACAAAATTGGTCTCACTACCCATCTTTTTATTGTACTAACAATCATCACTGTACCACACAGCAGAACAGTACCCCTAGCCCCAAACCAACATCTAGGGATGGCAAAAAAATATAAATGGCATGTAAGGTGCCACCTCAAAGAACTCAAAGAACTCAGAAATCCAGTACAACAACATTCCGATCACCAACAACCAAGTCATCATAACAAATGCTTATTGCAGATTCTTTCTAACTCAATGTGGTCAGAACTGTCATTATCTCAACCTTTCGTGTCCCATGTTGGGTGCCAAAAAGACTGTGATAATTTAACTTAGCTGGCAGCCAAAACAAGACACAGTCACGATTATTTTTAGAAATCTAATTCTCTAATCCTTTCTGTGTTATTGTAAGGACACTTTGGTCATCACATTTGTTCCTGTGGTGGGTTGACCCTGGCTAGATGCTGGGTGCCCACCAAAGCCCACTCTATCACCCCCCTCCTCAGCAAGATGGGGAGGGGAGAAAATAAGATGGAACACAAAAAAAAACCAAACTCGTGGATTGAGACAAAAGCAGTTTAATAGAAGCAAAGCAAAGCTGCGGGCGCAGAAGCAAAAGAACAAAATATTTACTCTCTACTTCCCATCAGCAGGCGATGTTTGGCCACTTCCTGGGAAGCAGGGCTTCGTACGCCTTGCGGTTCCCAGAGGACAAAACGGAAGTAACGAATGCCCCCCCTTCCCCCTCTGTTCTCCTTGCTTTATTTCTGAGCATACGTCATATGGTATGGAATATCCCTTTGGTCGGTTTGGGTCAGCTGTCCTGGCTGTGTCCCCTCCCAGGACCTTCTCCACTCCCAGCCTACTGGGGGAAATGTCGGAGAGACAGCCTTAGTGCTGTGCTAGCACTGCTCAGCAGTAACCAAAACACTGGTGTGTTATCAACACCCCTCCAGCCACCAAATACAAAACACAGCACTCTGAGGGCTGCCAAGGGGAAAATCAACTCCATCCCAGCCAGATCCAATACAGTTCCCCACCCAAAGTAAGACAGAATACTATCTGCCAAGAGCTCAGAACTCGCTACAGAGCAGACTGAGAGATTGCTATCAGCCCCAACAGACTACACAGTTTCTCCTACTAGTGACATGCAGAAAGAGGCTGAGTTTTTCAGTTTGATGCAAGCTTAATAGCCTTAAAATATTTGTAAGGGTGAATTTTAATGCCATTGTAATTCACCTATTTAATACAAATTTAATCCATGCGAGATAGCAAAATACGCCTGCCTATTAAGGTTGTTTCTGTCTTTGAAGGATTTCAGTCCTTCCCTAATTAAAGGACATTGCAAAACTCCTGCCCATTTCACTGGGAGAAGAATCAGATCCTTTCAGATCTTTACCAGGGACTACACCCTGCTATGCATGTTTTTACATGAGAATAAATCCATATAATCTAAAAGTATTTTTGCAATGGGACTTAATGTGAAAAATGAGGCCCATAACACAGAATCCAGAGTAGACAGTCAGTACAGTTTTCTCAAACCCTAGCATTTTTCTGTCTTATTCAGTCTCAACAGGCTAGTTATAATCCATTTCATAGGCTTTAGGATGTAGGAAGTTCCAACAGTATTTAGCTGAAAAAATAAGAAATGTGCAAGTGGTGCAGAGCTGAAGTCACTTGCTGGCTGAAGTCATTGCTAGACCACTCTCCATCATCTTTGGTAAGTCGTGGGGAACGGGTGAGGTGCCTGAGGAATGGAGGAAGGTAAATGTCACTCCAATCTTCAAAAAGGGCAAGAAGGAGGACCCGGGTAACTACAGACCGGTCAGCCTCACCTCCATCCCTGGGAAGGTGATGGAACGACTTATCCTTGGTGCCATCTCTAGGCATATCAAGGATAAGAGGGTCATTAAGGGCAGTCAGCACGGCTTCACCAAGGGAAAGTCGTGCTTGACCAACCTTCTAGACTTTTATGAAAACACGACGAGGTGGCTTGATGATGGTAGAGCAGTGGATGTGGTCTATCTAGATTTCAGCAAAGCATTTGACACAGTCTCCCACAGCATCCTAGCTGATAAATTGAGGAAGTGTGGATTAGATGAGCAGGTAGTGAGATGGATTATTAACTGACTGGTGGGAAGAAGCCAGAGAGTAGTGGTCAATGGGGCAAAGTCTAGTTAGAGACCTGTGTCTAGTGGAGTCCCTCAGGGGTCAGTACTAGGACCAGTGCTATTCAATATATTCATCAACGACCTGGATGAGAGAATTGAATGCACTGTCAGCACGTTTGCTGATGATACCAAGCTGGGAGGAGTGGCTGACACGCCAGAGGGCTGTGCTGCCATCCAGAGAGACCTGGACAGGCTGGAGAGCTGGGCAGGGAAAAACTTGATGAAATATAATAAGGGCAAGTGTAGGGTGTTGCACCTGGGCAGGAACAACCCCAGGTTCCAGTATAGGTTGGGAGATGATCTCCTAGACACCAGTGTAGGTGAAAGGAATCTGGGAGTCCTGGTGGGCAGCAGGATGACCATGAGCCAGCACTGTGCCCTTGTGGCCAGGAAGGCCAATGGCATCCTGGGGTGCATTAGAAGGGGTGTGGTTAGTAGGTCAAGAGAGGTTCTTCTTCCCCTTTACTCTGCCCTGGTGAGGCCGCATCTGGAATATTGTGTCCAGTTCTGGGCCCCACAGTTCAAGAAGGACAGGGAGCTGCTTGAGAGAGTCCAGCAAAGAGACACCAAAATGATTAAGGGAGTGGAGTATCTCCCTTATGAGGAAAGGCTGAGGGAGCTGGGCCTCTTTAACTTGGAGAAGAGGAGGCTGAGGGGGGACCTCATTAATGTTTATAAATATTTGAAGGGTGAGTGTGAGGAGGATGGGGCCAGGCTCTTCTCAGTGATGACCAATGATAAGACAAGGGGTAATGGGTGTAAGCTGGAACACAGGAGGTTCCGCTTAAATTTGAGAAAGAACTTCTGTCGGCGGCGCCGGGAGAAATGCCCATTCGATAATGTCGGCAAGTCTCTCTTTATTATCAGAAAGCTGCATATTATATACACTTCTACTTCCGTACACGTATTCAGACACTACGAAGCTAATTACCATTGGCTAATAACATCAATCACATATGACCTCTCAGTCCAAGTGGTTCACTTTTATCTCGGTTCGGGTTCACTTCCTCGGTGTAACTTCCTGATTCTTCTCAGTCCTTCCCAGTCCTTCCCAGCTGGGATCCATCTTCTTTGATGTTTATTACTTTCACAAGTCCTTCACATACCTTTGTTATCTTCACTAGCACACAGCCGAAAGGGCCTAGCTAGTATTACAGCCTTGAAGAATACAGATATACAGAGGATCCTGTTTTCCCTTATATTCTAACATAGCTAGATTTTCTCATAACCCTTATTTTATAGCTAATTTTTCAAAGTTGCCAACATTTCCCCTGTTTTGTTTTTGTTTAAAAAAAATTGATTGACTTGTGTTCTAAAAATCATTTTTGTAACCAAATTTTATAAGCAAATTGATTAAACAGGGTAGCAGAAATATAGGAATATGCCACTAATGCCAATTAAATACACATGCCTTCAAAATCATTGCAATCGTGACTTTAGGCCAATAGCAAAAAATCAATTTGTAAAATTTGGTGCTCTATTTTGTAAAATTTGGTGCCTCAGGCTATGTCCTGGGCTAATTCAGCCAAAATCTGTGTGGTAACATTAGACTATTTGACTATCCAACATGCCAATTTACCAATTATTGTAAGGGCATGGATCGTGTCCATTCCAGGGACTAGTGTGGCAAAAAATTGAGCTGTAGGTTCTCATAGCTCTGCTTGATCATTGCAGTCAGGTGAAAGGAATTGACCACTTCGTGTGAGCCTGTTTGTTGAAAAATAGACTGTGAGACCATGAAAACAAATCTAAAAGCTAGCATAGCATTTCTATAGTGCTTAAAATTATCATTTAATGATGTCTGATTATATAGCTGCTAAAATTGTGTTTCATTAAATGTGATAATACTATCAATACCTACATATCCTAAAAGCTTTTAAAATTATACAAAAACACTTATAAGACTCTAAAAGGATACAGCTTAAGGTCTTAAAACAATGCTAATTAACAAAATCTTAAAGCAGTAATAACTATAAACTTAAAACTATAACTATAAACTTAAGACTCTTTAAGACTCTTTAAGACCCTTTCCTCCCCCCCTTTTTTTTTTTTTCATTTTAAACAATTTTAACCACTTTAACAATATACTAATCATACAATAATTAGAATCATGCAATGTTAAATCATAAACTATTAACTATTTGCTACAAGTCAACTCTAAGTAGTATAACTTTAAACCATAAGTTTAGAAAGTTTAAAATGCAGGGTGGTCACTTTAAGAAGCCGCAGAGAAAGCGGCAGGGAGGGGGGGTGAAAACCCTCTCGCAAGGAATGCGGTCTGACAGGTTCTGGTTGCTTAATGCAGGAATGTTGCTCGACAGGTCCTGGTATGCCGTTGTCACAGAAACCGCTGTTCACCGCTGAGAAGCGGAGGGGGGAAGGAGGGGGAGAAGGGAGGGGGAGAGAAGCGGAGGGGGAGAAAAGCGGAGAGAAGGAGGAGGGAGAAGGAGGAGGAGAAAGGAGGGGGAAGAGAAACGGAGGGGGGAAGGAGGAGGGGGGGAAAAGCGGAGGGGGGAAGGAGGCGGCTCGGCGCCATTTTTGAATCGCCGATCCCGGTCATTGCGCAGCTCTTTTTTCGCCGGGGAGAGTGGTGGAATGCCCTCCCGCCGGGTTCTTTCTGCTCTACTCGCTGATTTCGTGCGCAGTTTCGCTGCCGCTTCTCCGAGCCACCGTCGCCGCGGGAGGGGGAAGGGAGAAAAGCGGAAAATGCAATCTCGCTGCTCCGGAGCCGGGAGAGATGAGAAACTCGATCCCTCCACCAACGCCACTGATAAACCGTGGAAACAGCAGGCAGCATGGAAAGATTCTCCAGCCAGTATCATACACTTTATTCTGATCGTAAGCAGCTGATGTTTGTAAGGGAGCTCTCTGCTCCGCCTGATACTGTAACAAGTTGTTATGAATCACTCTCCATGCTTTCTCTAGCTTCTTTGCAGTTTTCTCTCTATCTGTAGCTGTTTCCCACAACATATCACCAATTTTAAGGAGCTCTTTCTTTAAGTCTATATCTTTACTCTGCTTTTTCCTTGCGAAGCAGGTAAATAAATAATAATATGTTGCTTGCCTCTTAATCTCTTAACAACGCTGTTTTCGCAGTCTTCTTGAGGTTTCTGCAACATGTATCAGCCAAACACGTCTCTACGTTCATTTGGAGCACGGCATATTTATTTCCTTATGCTTACTGCCGTCCCGCTGCTGTAGGACCCGAACCACAACATCGCCGGACCGTGGTACCAGTCAGGCCACGTCTGTACGCTCACCTGAAGTTTTCGGCCTCTCTTGAACGCTTTTACCGTCCCTTTCGCGGCGTACCTTCTTTGCACGCTTTTGCCGTTTCTTTCTCGGTGGGACCTGTAACCCCTTAGGTGCTGGTGGAATTACGCTGCTAGAAATTCGAGACACATCAGTGGTATCGTGTCGTTAGTATCACGTTGATGTTATCACGTCGTTAGTATCACGTTGATGTTATCACGTCCATGTTATCACGTCAGGGGTCACCATTTGTCGGCGGCGACGGGAGAAATGCCCATTCGATAATGTCGGCAAGTCTCTCTTTATTATCAGAAAGCTGCATATTATATACACTTCTACTTCCGTACACGTATTCAGACACTACGAAGCTAATTACCATTGGCTAATAACATCAATCACATATGACCTCTCAGTCCAAGTGGTTCACTTTTATCTCGGTTCGGGTTCACTTCCTCGGTGTAACTTCCTGATTCTTCTCAGTCCTTCCCAGTCCTTCCCAGCTGGGATCCATCTTCTTTGATGTTTATTACTTTCACAAGTCCTTCACATACCTTTGTTATCTTCACTAGCACACAGCTGAAAGGGGCCTAGCTAGTATTACAGCCTTGAAGAATACAGATATACAGAGGATCCTGTTTTCCCTTATATTCTAACATAGCTAGATTTTCTCATAACCCTTATTTTATAGCTAATTTTTCAAAGTTGCCAACAAACTTCTTTACTGTGAGAGTAACTGAGCACTGGAACAGGCTGCCCAGGGAGGTTGTGGAGTCTCCTTCTCTGGAGACTTTCAAGACCCGTCTGGACGCCTTCCTGTGTGAACTCATCTAGGTGTTCCTGCTCCGGCAGGGGGATTGGACTGGATGATCTTTCGAGGTCCCTTCCAATCCCTAATATTCTGTGATTCTGTGATTAAGAAGCCCTAAGCATACATGTGCTCAGCTGAATATCATGCTCAATCACATTGTAGGGCATCACAGTAACCAAAGCAGCTCTCACTGTAGTTGCTTTGTGTCTTTATCAGACTGTACTGTCTCTTCACCTCAATAAAAATAGTAAAATTCTCCATTTGGGCACACCTTATAAAACACTAAAGTCTTGGTATACAACCATTTCTAACATTTCCATAATTAGCTTGAGCTCTGACTTGGAGGGGGTTGGGGAAGGAGCATGAGGAGAGAAAAAGCTGTGTGTTAAATATTGTAAGACTTCTGCCATTTTATATGTAACATCAGAAAGAGAACTTCTGCATAAGGTCATTCTCATGGTTTTCATTATCACATACAGTTAATCAAAACCACTTCAACCCCAGGCAACCAACACGCTACAAAGAGAATATTAAGAAGTTATAAAAGCATCCTACTCACTTGAAAACTAATTAACTTGGTCAAAAATTAAATAGTTGTGGTTTTTTTTAAAGTACCGTAGTGTCATAGAATCATAGAATGGTTTGGGCTGGAAGGGACCTTAAAGATCATCTAGTTCCAACGCCCCTGCCATGAGCAGGGACACCTTTCCACTAGACCAGGTTGCTCAAAGCCTCATCCAACCTGGCCTTGAACACTTCCAGGGAGGGGGCATCCACAACTTCCTTGAAGTTGTGTCAGGAGGGGCTTGTTCATACCTCAGATTTAGTATGTGTGAACACAAATGAAAGCCAGTTTTGTTTCTCTTGAAGGTAATGGCAAAAGTCTGATTCCAGTTTAGGTAGATAAGGCCTGTAACATTAGACTTAATTCTTGAAAGAAATAGGATAGACTTTTATGTGCTTATATTTTAGGTCAAACAAATTCGATATACTCTATGGATCCATCAAACTGCAGGGGTCTACAACGTAGGTGTCCCATTCTGATATTGTCAGCAATTGTAGTTAATGGAATTTGAGGCACAACTCATCTTCTCCTAAGATTTGCTCAGAACTATGGTATAGATTCCATTCACTTTATCGTCAACAGGACAAGTACCTCAGACATTGACAGAGTTAGGTAAGAAGAGTTCTGCATTTGGTGTCACTCTTTCTATTTCTCTTATCAAGCACTCATTCTCTGAGCACATCTACTGAACAGCAGCTGAAACAGAATCTGCATAAAATGCAGTAACAAATCCTTTGTTTTAGAAAATACCTTGAAAAACTGTCTTTCCTTTTACACCAGGGGATCAGAGCAGATGTGCAGATTATGAAAGAATCATTTTCTATCCAAGGAAATTTCATAGAATCATAAAATGTTGTGAGTTGGAAGGGATCCACAAGGATTATTGAGTCCAACTCTTGCCCTAGAATAGGACAATCCCAAGATTCAGACCTTGTGTCTGAGGGCGTTGTCCAAATGCTTCTTGAATATTGTTAGGTTTGGTGCCATGACTACTTCCCTGGGGAGCCTGTTCCAGTGCTTGTTCCCTCCGGGTGAAGAACCTTTTCCTAATGTGCAAACTAAACCTCCCCTCGCACATCTTCCTGCCATTTCCTCTCGGTCTATCATTGATCAGCAGAGATCAGCACCTGCCCCTCCTCTTTCCCTTCTGAGTAGAAGTTATGGACTGCGATGAGGTCTCCTCTCAGTCTCCTCCAGGCTGAACAAGCCAAGTGACTTCAGCGTCTCCTCCTATGGCTTCCCCTTCACCAATTTTGTGGCCCTTCTCTGGACACTCTCTAGTAGCTTTAGATCCTTTTTATAATGTGGTGCCCAAAACTGCACCCAGTACTCAAGGTGAGGCCACACCAGTGCAGAGTAGAGCAGGACGATCACCTCCCTCGACCGGCTCGCAATGCGGTGCTTGATGCACCCCAGAACACAGTTGGCCCTCTTGGCTGCCAGGGCACACTGTTGGGTCATGTTCAACTTGCCATAGACCAGAACCCCCAGGTCCCTCTCTGCAGGGCTGCTCTCCAGCCTCTCGTTCCCCAGTCTATATGTGTATCCAGGGTTGCCATGTCCCAAGTGCAAAATCTGGCACTTGCCCTTGTTAAAATTAATACAGTTGGTGGTTGCCCAGCTCCCTAATTTGTCTAGATCTCTCTGCAGGGCCTCTCTGCCCTCAGGAGTGTCCACAGGACCTCCCAATTTGGTGTCATCAGCAGTCCTTCAAGTCCTGTATCCAAGTCATTGATGAAGACATTAAAGAGCACCAGCCCCAGGATGGATCCCTGCAGGACCTCACTAGTGACCGGACACCAGCTCGATGTAACCCCATTGACTAGAATCCTTTGAGCCCGACCCGTCAGCCAATTGCTCACCCATAGCAGTGTGTGTTTATTCAGCTGCATGCTGGACATTTTATCCAGGAGGATACTGTGAGAGATGGTATCGAAGGCTTTACTGAAGTCCAAAAAGATTATATCGACTGGCTTCCCTTGGTCAACTAGGTGGGTGTGGTGGGTTGACCCTGGCTAGAGACCGGATGCCCACCAAAGCCCACTCTATCACTCCCCCTCCTCAAATGGGCAGGGGGAGAAAATTATAACGAAAAGCTCGTGGGTGGAGATAAGGACGGAGAGAGGTCACTCACCAATTACTGGCACGGGCAAAACAGACTCGACTTGGGGGAAAAAACAAATTTACTTTATTACAAATCAAAATCAGAGGAGAATGAGAAGTAAAACCAAATCTTAAAACACCTCCCCCATCCCTCCCTTCTTCCCGGGCTTAATCTCTTTCCCGATTTTCCACCTCCTCCCCCCAGCAGCACAGGGGAACAGGGAATGGGGTTAGGGTCAGTTCATCACACGGTGTTTCTGCCGCTGCTTCCTCCTCAGGGGGAGGTCTCCTTCCCCCGCACCAGCGTGGGGTCCCTCTCACGGGAGACAGTCCTCCACCAACTGCTCCAACGTGAGTCCTTCCCATGACTGACAGCTGCTCCAGTCTGGGTCCATTCCATGGTGTGCAGTCCTTCAGGAAGGGACTGCTCCAGCGCAGGTCCCCCACGGGGTCACAAGTCCTGCCAGCAAACCTGCTCCGGCGTGGGCTCCTCTCTCCACGGGCTACAGGTCCTGACAGGAACCTGCTCCAGCGCGGGCTTCCTGCGGGGTCACAGCCTCCTTCGGCATCCACCTGCTCCGGCGTGGGGTCCTCCACGGGCTACAGGTGGTCATCTGCACCACCATGGACCTCCAGGGGCTGCAGGGGGACAGCCCGCTTCACCCTGGTCTTTCACCACAGGTTGCGGGGAATCGCTGCTCCGGCGCCTGGAGCCCATTCCCTCCCCCTCCTTCTTCACTGACCTTGGTGTCTGCGGAGTTGTTTTCTCTTACATCTTCTCACTCCACTCTCCAGCTGCAAAGTGTGCAGCTTTTTTTTTCTCCCTTCCTTTTTTTTTCTTAATTATGTTATCACAGAGGCGTTACTGATTGGCTTGGCCTTGGCCAGCAGCGGGTCCGTTCCTGTAGCCGCTGGCATTGGCTGTGTCGGGTCGGACATGGGGGAAGCTTCTGGCAGCTTCTCTCACAGAAGCCACCCCATGTCCCCTCCCCCACTGCTACCAAAAACCTTGCCATGCAAACCCAATACAGTGGGTAACCTTATCATAGAAAGTAATTAGGTTTGTCAAGCAGGACTTTCCTCTCACGAACCCATGTTGGCTGGAATCAATGACTGTGTTGTCTTCCAGGTGTTTTTCCATAACTCCCAGAATAATCTTCTCCATAATTTTGCCAGACACAAAAGTGAGACTTGCAGGCCTGTAGTTATCAGGGTCTTCCCTGTTGCCCTTGTGGAAGATTGGGACAACATTTGTCAGCTTCCAGTCAACTGGGACCTCTCCAGATTCTCAAGAGCATTTAAAGATCATTGAGAGAGGTCTCGCTATGACATCTGCCAGCTCTTTAAGAACCCTCAGATGGATCCCATCAGGCCCCATTGACTTATAGGGATCCAGCAAATCCTGCACAAGTTCAAGGCTGGTAGGGAGTTTATCATTCTCACAGTCATGGTTCTCTAGCCTCAGGCTCTGGGGGGTTCCTGAGCCCATCCTTGGTGTTGAAGACTGAGGAGAAGAAGGTATTGAATGTCTCTGCTTTGTCTGTGTCCCTGTTTGTGAGGTGACCGTGCTCATCAAGTAACAGGCCAATGTTATTCCTGGTCTGACTTTTACTATTAACGTATTTTAAAAAGCCCTTTTTATTGTCTTTCACAGTACTAGCCAGCTTTAACTCTGAGCTTTGGCTGCACGGATTTCCTCCCTGCAGTGGCAAATGGCATTTCTGTAGTCCTCCCATGTTGCCTGACCTTGCTTCCACTGGCCATACACTGTCTTTTTCCACCTTAGTTCTAGAAGAAGATCCTTGCTCAGCCAAGGCAGCCTTCTGCCTTGCCTGCTTGAGTTCATGTCCCCAGGTATTGGCTAGTCTGATGACTATGTCAGGTTGTGGTGGTTTGGGTGGATTCACCCTTTTTGCTTGCAGCTTGCAGCCAAACACAGCCTGCTCTCTCCCCCTCCCCCTCCCTCACCCAGGGAGTAGGGGAGAGAATTGGAAGGAAACTCACAGGTTGAGATTAGAACTATTTACTAATTAAAATAAAATGATAATGATAACAACAGTGATAACAGAATATACAAATGAGTGATACACAGTGAAATTTCTCACCACCCTCTGACCAATGCCCAGCCTTTGCCAGCCAGCAATCCCAGAGCTGAGACGGTCCTGAAACCGAAAACCTCGGAAGAGCGAGCCTGAGCGATCCCCAGAAGAATACCTTGTCTTCCAGTCAGCCCTGGTTAATATAGTGACATGAAGTGATATGATATGGAATATTTCATTGGCACATCCAAATGCCAGTTTTGGGTTTTACTATTTAGTGCGCTTCTCCCTCCCAGTCCTAATGCAGCTGTGAACCAGCCAAACACGGTGGCCTTGAGCTCCAGCAGCAACTAATAACACCAGTACTGTTATCAACTTTCTTCTCATAACAAGTCTGAACTGAAACACTGAAACTAAAATACAGCTATTCTAATTACTAAAAAGAAAATTAATTCTATCCTAGCAAAACCAGGACACAGGTAAGGAATAGATGCTTTCAGGCCCTTGTGATGTGGAAAAAAAAAATTAAAAAATATTGATATGGAAGAATCACAGAATCACAGAATATTAGGGATTGGAAGGGACCTCGAAAGATCATCTAGTCCAATCCCCCTGCCGGCGCAGGAACACCTAGATGAGATTACACAGGAAGGCGTCCAGGTGGGTCTTGAATGTCTCCAGAGAAGGAGACTCCACAACCTCCCTGGGCAGCCTGTTCCAGTGTTCTGTCACCCTCACTGTAAAGAAGTTTCTTCTGAAGTTTAAGCGGAACCTCCTGTGTTCCAGCTTACACCCATTGCCCCTTGTCCTGTCATTGGACATCACTGAGAAGAGCCTGGTTCCATCCTCCTGACATTCACCCTTTACATATTTATAAACATTAATAAGGTCACTCCTCAGAAGACAGCAAGAAGGAACAAGGCTTTTTGCAGCATGGTGTGCAAAACCTCAGTCTCCTGGAACAGACTCCAGAAGCAAGCAAATGCATCCTTTCTTTTCTGAGGAAACCTACCTCTCAGCACGAGCCTACGTTCCCACTTCTCATGAAATGGACATGCTTGAATGTCCCCCCCACTCGGCACCTCGTGAGGTTTCCAAATTGAAATCTCTCTCTGAAATCCTGAATAAAATATCTAAAACATCCAAGAGCAGAACAAAACCCATCTTTGTTCATTGCATTTCACTCAGACTAGCCTGGGTGACTCTAATCAGCTGGTTTGGATTTCATCTTAAGGTTTTTCTTTGTATAGAATTGATATTAATTCTGGGTTATTTTCCTGGCACAAGTTTGATAAGAAGAATGCAGCTTCCTTAAGTTGTGCTCAGTCTCTGCCAATTTCAGTCCTGACCTTGCACTGAAAGCCTCCTGGCTAGACTCTATATGGGAAGCCAATTAGATTCTCAGCAAGTACTCTAATATGTTATGGGAGTTTCTGAAGAACAGAGGCCCTAATTTGAAATTCTCCTTTGCTGACATGGATTAAAATTAGAATAGGTAAAATGAATAAATAGTTCTATTTTTAAAAATCACATCAAATCCTACATTAGAGTATCTTTAGACTTAGCATCATAATGATTTAAACAAGGATCTCAAAAACTTAATGCAGAACAGGTCAGAAGTCTTTAAAATTGTTATCGATGTCTATTGCACACTTATATATTTTAAGAGTTATTCTGTTACACCAATTATTAATAAATAGAGCACATCAGAGTGGTTTATTTACTCAACTTTTTCTCACATGAAACTAATCCACACATACATTATTGATAAATAATGCACTCCTCTCCAGTTCACAGCATCTAAATTATGCAGAATTAGGAACAGCTGAAAAACTAATACACATAACTTTATCCTAGTAGATATCACTGTATTTGTTGCCAGCATACTTGATGAACTGCAGTTTTGAGTAAAACCTATATAGGTGGACCTTTTTCCATAGATGCCACAACAATGTTTGGCATTCAGATCAATACCACTCTTATTACTCTTTTGCTCAGATAAAACCTATTAGAATTAACTTAAATATATATAGAAGCATCATTTGAAAGTGATAACACAATTTACTTTAGTGCTTTTAGTCAGCCTTATAAAAATCAAAAGTTTTGTAGTATTTTAGAGTATATTAATTTGCAGATGTTACAATACTGCATTACACTAAAGTTGTTCCATCATCAATAAATAATCTTCTACCAGTGCTCACTCCTGTGAGTGTTCATTTTTATCTGGGAACTAAATTCAACATTGTCAAGCAATATTTCTCAACAGTCATGAAGTATTTAGCACAATATTCACCTGAGAGCATCACCTAGCACAGATTTTCAAAGCAATAATCTTAGATTACATTTTCATTGGGTTTCCAAGTATGAGTTTTCCAATGTAGATACACAAGGCCAAATTCACCTCATCAGTTCACTTAATTCATGTCTGGAATTAATTTGGGCTTTTTTCTATTCAACTGTGTTGAATTAGACTTTGCATATTCAGTTTTATTTAGATGGAAATAATTACCTGAGAAAAGCCTCACAGAATATTCATTGATTAATATTATAGTATTACAGATATGTAACTCTGTATGTTCTGCCAGTTATGACTGGACAACTTAGGTGAACAATTCATAGGGTCAACTACATACGTTGTGAGGTTTGGGGCTTTTTTGATCACTGAGGCAATACAAGGACAAGATGAAAGCTTAAAACCCTGAAAGAAGCAAGCCATTCTTCAAATACCAAAATCTAAATCTCATTTTATTATGCTGTCAATGAGTTGCTGAGATTCTCCTTTGCTTGTTAACATGATAGCAGACAGATGAGAAGAAATAAAACGTATTGGTCTGTGAAAGGCAAATCAAAAGGGGAGATTGAAAGGATTTAGCAAGTTACTTAGGTGAGTTTTTTCACCCCAGCCAATGACCCAGACAGTGGTCAGAACAGCTCAGAATATTTAGGCATGGTATCCAATTGTCTACCCAAAAGGCTGAGAATTTGCAGTTTCTTTGTAAGCTTACTGCACAACAAACAAAATAAGGGAATTTGATACTAACTAAACAGAGAATGAATAGTCAATAACATTGTATAAGCTTTTTAAAGTCACAAATCTTTATGCAGCAGGAAAAACTCTGCATGTTACAGGAACCTTTTACTGCAAAGACTGCTTTTTTTGTTCCCTCCACTAATTTTTTAAGTGTAAAATGTATTTTTCTAAAATGAAACCCTCGCCTGTTGGCAGATAACAGCATTGAACCCCTAACTTCTATAAAAGAAAGGTAAACCATTAATTAAATAGATGTTAAAGTAAATGAAGGAAACTGAGAGCATTATGATTACAGAGATACTTAAATATTCTGCAGAACTGCTAAATAATTATTTTATTACTTTCAACATGGGTGGCATAAGGTTTATGAAGTAAAAAATTCCAGTAAAATAATGTATATATTTTCCATTGTTGGATCTCTAATTCTTAAATTTACAAAAGCATTTAAAATACCATGCCAAACATTTTGAATAAAAAATTAAAATATGTAACAAGTTCCATGCTATCATAACTCAACAACTATGAAATGACATGGCATGTGAAGAAGAAACACAGAGGACAACATGCAAACACAGCGATTTTTGTACAATTTTAAGGGCAGTTAACTAGAGTTTATAGACCTAAACTTTAATTCTGTTACAGTGGAAACATTATTGTATGCATCATGGTGTATATTTCTCAGAATGCATTAACTGTCAAGTTTAAGGAATACCTTATATGCCCTTTTCATAACTTGCAGAATTCACTTTATGAAACCCAGCTATTCAAAATAAAGCCTGTACTAGCAGTGCCATATATCATCTTTAAAAAAAATCCCAAGCAACAAGATCCCTGTGCACTTACAGAATTGGTAGGTTAGCATTTATTATATCAATGTTTGTAATAGATATATGCATCAAGTCGTAACCCTCAAGTGAGCAACAAGACATGTTTTGATAACCGGTGCATTACTAAATATAACATCTGTGCACATCACAAACCATCTGGATAATAAAAGTGTCAGACAAAACTCTTTAGCCTTTGAAAGAGATGAACTGATACTGTGGAGAAGAGGGCTGCATTTACTTATGCAATGTTGGGTTATAATATATGGATAGCATAAAGCTGTGATAAAGATGGGAAGAAGGAACAGCAAAAGGTTTTCTTCCTTAAGCAATACAAAATATGTAGAATGCTTTAGATGACCAGAGAAAATATTTGCTTATGGCAGTAAAGAGAAACATCTGCTTTGCATGGCTTAATAAATGAATTCCCCATTCTGAAATCTAATATACTTCTTTGCACAGGTATATACTGACATGTAACAATGCATATGAAATATATTTATTTACTCCTCTCTATATGAAATTAAAAGATTTAAAATTTGCAAAAGTATAACAGTGAGTGAAATTTTACCCATTTTTATTGTTTGTTGAACAGAATTAATTGCTTGGCATTGCATAAGACAAAACATGAAAACAAATACTGCCTCACAGAGCCTACAGTATAGACAACAGGCTCTGAAATTACAGGATGTACTGGGAAGTCTTGAAATACAGTCATTAATTATCGTCATTGTTAGGAGTGAGACTTTAGGAAGAAATTGAGTGCAAACAAGGATGGGAAGACACTGTAGCATAAGGAGCTGCAAAGAAAGAGAAGTGACATGAGTTATTATTACAAGCTCAGCCATAGTAGCCCCTTGGCACAACAATGTAGAGATATAGGCACACACCTTTGCTCCATAGATAAGAATTATTTTTATATCACATAAACCAGAGAAAATAATTATATTATAGGCATGAAAATTAGATTATGAATCTTTCAGTTGAAAGCCCCCAAAGAACTGTTACATTGTAAAAAATTACGAATGCTTTGGTGACTTTCAAACAGATTTCATCTTCCACTGTTTTCCCCTGTTCCTGTGCATTTTTGTGTGGATATTCCCTAAGAAAAGTTTCAACAATTAGAACTGTAAATTTAAGATACAGCTTGCAATACTCTAGATTATTCCATTCCTGAAGCAATTTTTTTTTTCCCCCAGCAAATACATTTTTCTTGGGATAGAAACAGAAATAGCGTACAAAGATTTAAACAAATACTTCTGGAGCAGAATTAACCCCACCAAGTTTGGTGCACAGTGACCAGACTGTGACACACCACCAGTGAAGTTTGTTTCCATGCAAACATGCACAAAACAAACTAGTTAAGACACAGTTTAATATAACATCTTGCATCTGGCTTACATTAAAAAAAAATAATTATGTTATGTCAATATAACTGTTTGGCAGCCACTGTAAAGTCACCTCTAACAATCTCAAAATCATAGTTCTGTTAGCAGCCTCAGTAGAAAAGTACTATACCTAGATATTTATTTAGGTGATTCTGTTTCAGGGAACAAGTGCCTTTTACCAATCAAAAGCCCCACTTTACTATTATCTACTTATTACAACTGGTATTACGTAAGGTTTTGTGAGCTTTGACTATGGCACAGCATTTAGGTGAGTTAGATGCAAATACTAAGCACATATTCATTATATTCTTATTTTCCATATCAGGACTTTAACCATGTGTTGCTTACACAGTAATTAATTGTGTATTTATCCAAAACCCTTTTTTTCCCTAGTGTAAAATGCTACTTCCCTGTAAGAACAGTTACTTCAAAAATATAACATATCTGCAGTACTTTCAAAGAGATCAGCAGGTTTTACAAAGAGAAATGGAAAAGCAAAGTGTCAATGCTTTAGTCCAATAAAATGTTTTTACCCTTGTAAAACAAAATAAAATACACAAATGGTGGCAACAAGCCGTGTGCTTTCCAGTACAATCATGCTAACTTTAGGCCTATCAACAGAAAGGAACAACATGCGCTTTGAAAGAGAGTCTAAAGGAAACATGGGAATGGAGATATGGCATATGTTTTATAGAGCTCCTTTCAGCCTTCAATTGCTTGTTTCAAGCTTGCTAGAAAGGGAACACCATGAGGTGGTAGCCCAGAGAATGTTTTATTTTCAACTTTCTGTTTAAATGCAAATTTGTATCTTACATTTTTGCTGTGTTCTCATTCAGAAACTTTCATTTTCCTGTGTTGGATCTGACTGGGATGGAGTTAATTTTCCCCATAGCAGCCCTCAGAGTGCTGTGTTTTGTATTAGTAGCTAGAAAGGTGTTGATAAGGCACCAGTGTTTTGGTCACTGACGAGCAGTGCTCCCACAGCATCAAGGCTGGCTCTCCAACATTTCTCCCACCCCCCAGTAGGCTGGGGGTGGGGAAGGTATTGGGAAGGGACACAGCCAAGGCAGCTGATCCAAACTGACCAAAGGGATAATCCATACCATACGATGTCTGCTCAGAAATAAAAGCAAGGGGAACGGAGGAGGAAGGGGGGGCATTCTTTACTTCCGTTTGTCCTCCGGGAACTGCAACACGTATGAAAACCCTGCTTCCGAGGAAGGGGCAAACATTGCCTGCTGATGGGAAGTAGAGAATAAATATTTTGTTCTTTTACTTGTGCACACACAGCTTTGCTTTGCTTCTATTAAACTGCCTTTTGTCTAGACCCATGAGTTTGGGGGGTTTTTTTGTTCCATCTTATTTTCTCCCCTCCCCATCCTGCTGAGGAGGGGGGTGATAGAGTGGCTTGGTAGGCACCTGGCATTCAGGCAAGGTCAACCCATCACAGTCCTTTTTGGCGCCCAACGTGGGGCTCGAGACAACAGCAGTTTTGCATTCAGCGTGCTTTAGCTGCAGTAGTTATTAAGCAGCGAGCTCCTGCGCGGCTCATGGAGTTTTTGCTGGTAGCACTGCTTATCTCTTTATTTTGCTGAGCTTAGGAACATGTTGATAACAATAACAGCTATGTGCTTTGCACTGGCATTCACTGCTTTGCTGTGCTGGGGGAGCTATTCTGTGGGGAGGATGAAGGAACTCAGGAACGTGCTGGTACAAACAGTGACTATGTGCTTAGCCCTGGCACTGATGGCCTTACTGTGCTGGGGGAGCTATCTTGTGGAGGAGATGAGGGAATACATCTCCCTTTCCCTACCTGGAGTTAATGTGGATGGCTTTATTATGCAGGCTCCCAAGGTCTTTGTTCACCCTTACATGAGCATTTTATTACTACTAAGTAATACTGTTGGAATATTATGGGGTTTGTGGAATATAGTCTCGTCCTGGTGTAAGAGAAGGCAGCCTTTGGGTGAGGAAATACTAAAGAGTACCCTGAAGTGGCCGGTCCCTGGGTGGCAGGGTATGTGGAAGGATTTGGGCAGGTTCCGAAGATGGTTATCACCTCCCATAGCCTTGGATTTTACACCTGAAGAGACACAGAACCCTGGCAAACTAATGCACCACTTGATGGAAGGGTGCCTGGACTACCCCAATTAAAACCAGCAGCTTCTAGCACTGTACCAGGGCCGGGCCTGTGCCTATCGAGCCACAGTTTGGTCCTCTCAAGAGGACTGTGGTTGAGGCAGGAACCCAGACCACATTCATGGACACCATGGTTGAGACAGCGATCCAAACAACAGCAACAACTACAGTAATCGCCCCAGTGGTGAAAAAAAAACAGTGGACAAGGAGAACCACTGGTCCATATCATCGATTAGTGAGGGCAGAGGAAGAAGAGGATCAAGAAGCCGGTCCTTCAATGAGGAACTTGGAGGAAGGAGTGAGAGAACTAAAACAAGAAGCAGAAACTACCCGGTCCCCAACCTCATCAGAGCTTTAAGACATGTGGAAAGATTACAGCCACCAGCCAGGTGAGGACATGAGGAAGTGGGATGGTGAGCCCATCTTTAAACTGGAGGCCCATGTACATGAACTGAGGGGGAAGGCAGCTGTTAAGAAAGGGCCACCCAAGAAGGCTGTTAGTGTAGTTGCTGCAGATGTCCAGGAAGGCAATCAGCAATCTCCCAGGCATTGAAAAACTGAAATCACCTCCCTTGACCCTGGTGAGGGGACATCTGGTCTGGCACTACAAAGGTCAGACAGTGAATACTCTGATGAGGAACAGGAGTAGAGGGTCACTGCCTTCATCCAGGAGGAGGAAATGGATGACTGAGTATATTGGGCTGTGTGGATTCGATGGCCTGGCACATCAGGTCCACAAAGGTACAAGGCCTTGGTTGACACTGGTGCACAGTGTATGCTGGTGCCATTAGGGTACAGGGGCACAGAATCCATCTGGATCTTCGGAGTGACGGGGATGCCAGGAATTGTCTGTGTTGGAGGCTGAGGTCAGCTTGATGGAAGACAAATGGGAAAAGTACCCCACTGTGACCAACCCAGAAGCCCCTTACATCCTTGGCATGGACTATCTCAGGAGAGGGTACTTCAAGGATCCAAAGGGGTACCGATAGGCTTTTGGCGTAGCCACTGTAAACATAGACAAGCTCAAACAGCTGTCTATCCTGCCTGGTCTCTCAGAAGATCCCTTCACTGTGAGATTGCTGCAAGTTGAAGAACAACAGATGCCAGTTGCCACCAGGAAAGTGCACTGGCGTCAATATCATACAAACCAAGACTCCTTGGCTCCCATCCATAAACTGATTCATCAACTGGAGTGCCAAGGAGTCATCAGCAAGACTCATTCACCTTTTAATAGCCCCATATGGCCAGTGCGGAAGTCTGACAGAGCGTGGAGGTTAACAGTAGACTACCATGGCCTGAATGAAGTGACACCACCACTGAGTGCTGCTATACCAGACATGTTAGAGCTCCAATATGAACTGGAGTCAAAGGCAGCCAAGTGGTACACCACCATAGACATTGCCAATGCATTTTTCTTCATTCCTTTGGCAGCAGAGTGCAGGCCACAGTTTGCTTTCACCTGGAGGGGTGTCCAGTACACCTGGAATCGACTGCCCCAGGGGTGGAAACACAGCCCCACCATTTGTCATGGACTAATCCAAGCTGCAGTGGAAAGGGGTAATGCCCCTGAACATCTACAATACATTGATGACATCATCGTATGGGACAACAAGGCAGAAGAAGTGTTTGAGAAGGGAAAAAGAGTAATTCAGATTCTTCTGAGAGCTGGTTTTGCAATTAAGAAAAACAAGGTCAAGGGACCTGCACAGGACATTCAGTTCTTGGGAATAAAATGGCAGGATGGATGCCATCATGTGCCTATGGATGTGGTCAACAAGAGAGCAGCTATGTCTCCGCCAGCTAACAAGAAGGAAACATAAGCTTTCCTAGGCCTTGTGGGATTTTGGAGAATGCATGTTCCAGGTTACAGTCAGCTTGTGAGACTTCTCTATCAAGTAACCCAAAAGAAGAACTGTTTTGAGTGGGGCCTTGAGCAACAACAAGCCTTTGAGCATGTCAAACAAGAAATAGCTTGTGCAGTAGCTCTTGGGCCTATCCGAACAGGACCAGGTGTGCAAAATGTACTCTACACTGTAGCTGGGGAGCATGGTCTCACCTGGAGCCTCTGGCAGAAAATATTAGGAGAAACCCAAGGTCAGCCATTAGGGTTTTGGAGCCGGGGGTATCATGGATCAGAATGATATGCGAACATATAGTTAGATTTATTCATTTATTTTCTGTATTAAGAATTAGATTTTAGAAAATAAGCTTAGCTTCATTTTGTCTCTGTGTTAGGTGGGAAACTTTTACAATATCTAACAAGCTATTCCACACTATCAGCAAAGGCCTTGCGGTGCCTGGTATGCGAGCAGTCTGGAGCAAGATAAGAAGGAAGTGGTATGCAACACCTGCAGTCTGAAACAAGAAAGCTGGCTTTGTTTTGTCTGGCAGTCTACAAGGGCGCTAACAAGCATCAACAGGAGGCAGTGCTCAAGCGTGAATGGGAGTGAACTTATGTTAAAAATATCTTGGAAATAATTAGCTTAACCCAACCTAAATTTAATGAATATGTATGTGTGTGTACATTAAATAATGCCTTTATAAAAGAGTGGGGCGTGCAGGGCCTTTATGGAGCAATCCACCCTGTTGCCTGCCAGTGAATAAAACATACCTGCTTCATAACTATCTATGAGTTGTAAGGTTTGATTCCTCAGATCAATTTGGCGCCCCAGATGGGACCCCCTCTATTCCCGGCTGCAGAATCGGCTGGGAGCGGGACATCCTAAGGCGCTGCTGGATCATTTCTCTGGAGGATCTCCCAACCCCACCTGATCGCTGTGGGAAAAGAGATGGACCATCAGCAGGCGGACCAGGTATGTGAATTGGGAATACCTGCAGGGGGGGCAGGGGAAGAACCTATAAGTCGTGTGGAGACGTCCCACACGAGGTGAGGAGTACTATTGCTTGCCAAGACCCTATAAGCCCGTATGGAGAAATCCTGCACCTGGTGAGGGGGCAATATTGCTCGCCCCTTGGGATTGTTGGGCCCAACAAGAGACTCACGCCAAGTGAGGGGAGACCCGAGATCCTGTAAGCCATGAGGGAATGGTAACTGGTATCCTGCTGGGATAGCAGGAGCGCTGTGTGGGATAGCTATCATCTTATACATCTGTTGTAAAAACCCAGTACCGTGTATTATGGTTTAAGTTATACTGCTTGGTGTGGATCTGTGGCAAACGGTTAATGGTTTATGATTTACGCTATACGAGAACTGTGGTTTAATCGGCATATTTTGTGGTGTGAGTGAGAGGAGTAATAGGCCCATTTGTGTGACTGAGTGTCTGTGTTGTTTGCAGCTCGGCTGCCAAGCAGGTGCAGAGTTCTAAGCCTTGTTTCTGTTCTCCCGGGAGGGAAACAGCCGGAGATGAACAAAGCGAGAGGTTACAGTTCAATGTTATAAATGTAATTTGTCTTTGTGGTTGTTTAATGTGTGAGGGGGAACTAAACGGGAATTTAAGACTCATAGATATTAGGGAAGCTAAACCGGAGTTTTGCCAGTAGGTTTAGATACTGCACAAACACACTTTAAGGGAGACATATCGCCCACTTCGGAACAGACAGGGGGGTCACATTCCAGTGGTCAGTGTCCATATTATTCTGAGTGTGTTCTTAAGCGTATGGCAGACCTTGGAAAGTTTAAAGCATCAGTGAGACTAGTGAAACTTATATGGTAAAGAGATAAATACAAACTCATCACTATGGTATGGGAGGAGATGTAAAACAAAGCAATAACTTAGCCCCTCAGTGTGGGGAGTGCACAAGCGCCTGTATCTCTCCAAATGGAGACAGGAGTTTTATCTCAAGAATTGCTTTGAATTCAGGTGCATCCACTGCAGGACAAGCACTCCCCTGCACCTCTTGCCTCGGGTATGGTATTACTGTTATCAGTTTAACTGGTACAAAAGAATGCCCAAAGCTGCCCTTTAAGCTGCGTAATAAAACACTAGAAAGAACTGACGGGGAGGGGGGGTGGGGCAGAACCTGCGGAAGAAAACCAGAGAAGAGATAGAGAGCTCTTGTAGGGGCTTTACAGCAAAGGGGGGGCAGCAAAGTGGGGATCCGGACAAAAGGAGAAACGGGGACTCCGGAAGGCGGAGGCCCTTGGACACCCCACCGCTGGGGGTCAATCAGTGTGCATGGTGTAAACAAACAGGACACTGGAAGAACTAGTGTCCCCAAAGGAGACAAGAGGGTAGAAAAATCACAAACGCCCCCAGAACACAGGCCCCTATGGCAGGAAACTATAATGGGGACCCAGGGAGTCTACCCTAGCGATCCACTGGTCATATTAAAGCTTCCACTGGTTATATTAAAGCTAGGAAAACAAAAACGGGGGGACGAATTTTTAGAAGATAATGGAGCAACATTTTCGGTTTTAAAGCAGGCTCTAACACCTATAGACAATGATTTTGTAATGGTAAAGGGAGCTACTGGCCAAAACAAAAAGGCTATTTTCTCAAACCTCTGAAGTTCAAAATGGAGAAACAATTAGGAATACATAAATTTTTTTATATGGCAAATTCACCAAAGCCCTTATTGGGGCGAAATTTATTATTGGAGGCAGAAATAAGATTTGGGAAGGAAGGAATAAAATTTGAAGTGGGGGATAATCAGCTAATTGAGCTTTTAAGTCTGGCCTTAGTAAGTCCCTCTGCAAAGACAGAAGTACCCAAGGAGGTTCAGGATCAAGTATTCCCATGGGTATGGGCCATTGAAATAGCCAGCAAAGCAAAAACAGCTTCACCAACAGTAGTCAAAATTAAACCAGGAACTAAGCCGGAGAGAGTAAAGTAACCTTAAGATTAGAGGATAGACAAGGGATTTGTCCAATCATAGAACAGTTTCTGAAGTACGGATTATTAATTGAATGTGAATCTGAGTACAGTACTCCTATATTACCAGTGAAGAAACCAGATGGAAATTATAGGATAGTCCAGGATGTCAGGGCTGTGAACAAAATAACTGAGGATTTATAACCTGTGGTAGCCAATCCATACACATTATTGACTAAATTAAAATCTGAATTGACTTGGTTTACCATTCTGGATGCTTTTTTCCTGCCTACCTATGAGCCCAGAAAGTCAATTATTATTTTCCCTTGAGTGGGAAAACCCAGATTCTGAGAGGAAAACACAGCTAACTTCCACAAGGCTTTAAGAACAGCCCTACCCTTTTTGGCAACCAGTTGGTGAACAATGGGAACAATGGGAATCGCCACCTGGGACCGGGACTGTGTTGCAGTATGTGGATGATCTCTTTGTACCCACTGAAGCAAAGGAACAAAATATAGCAAAAGGGGGGGGCATTTGCTATCCCCACAGAGATTCCTCAAATACCAGGCCATTATGGTGGAGCAGGACGATGTCCAGATAATAGTGACTAACACTGTCAACCCAGCATCTTTCCTTAGTGGAATTACAGGAGAACCGGTAACCTATGACTGCCTGGAGACCATTGAAGCAGTCTACTCCAGTCAACCAGACCTGAAGAAACAACCACTGGAGGATGCTGAGGACAAGTAGTATATGTGGCAACAGTTTCATCAAGAATGGTCAGCGCAAAGCAGGGTACACGGTGACTGCTACAGACAAGGTAATAGAGTCCAGGGCCCTTGTCTCGAACCATTCGGCACAAAAGGTGAAAATAATAGCTTTAACTTGAGCTTGCCAAAGAAAAAATTAACATTTGATCAGACTCTAAATATGCTTTTGGAATGGTTCATACCATGGAGCTGTTTGGAGAGAAAGAGGACTTTTATCTACCCAAGGGAAACACATAAAACACGCAAAGGAAATTCTTAAACTACTGGAAGCAGTGCAACTGCCAGAGAAGGTAGCAATTATGCACGGCAAAGCTCACCAAAAGGGAACTACTGCACAAGAAATAGGTAATTCCATGGAGGATCGAGAAGCAAAAAGGGTGGCCAAAAAGGTACGGCAGAAATACAGTCTTCGGTTACAGACGGTAAAATACAAACTGATCAGACACCTAAATATACAAAGGAGGATTTAAAATTAATTAAGGATCTAAATGGGAAAGAGGGTGAAAATGGATGGGTTACCACACCACAAGGGAAAACAGTAGTGCCTAGCACATTACTCTGGGCCATAATAATGGCAGAGCATAGAAAGATTCATTGAAGAGTTGAAGCCCTATACAAACACCGGAGCAAATGCATTGTTGCCCGTAATTTGTACACGACCATCACAATGGTGACACAACAATGTAACATTTGTTTGCAAAATAACCCTCAAGTAGCCCGAAAGATTAAATTAGGACAAATAGGGAAGGGCAATTTCCCAGGGCAATGGTGGCAAATTGATTTTTTCAGAACTTCTGAGGAAAGGGGGGTTTCGATATTTGGGTATTAACTGACACCTTTTCAGGATGGCCAGAAGAATTACCTTGCCGAAAAAACAAAGATAGAGAAGTGACTAAGGCTTTGTTACCTGAAATTATACCAAGATTTGGGTCCCAGCAGTGATATCCTCAGACATAGGTCCTCATTTTGTGGCCAAAATCACAGAACAAGTCAGTAGGCTTCTGGGAATAGACTGGCAATCACATACTCCCTATAGGCTACAGGCAAGTGGTCAGGTGGAAAAGATGAACCACCTCCTTAAATTACAGATTGTAAAATTGGGTCAAGAAGCTGGATTAGCTTGGCCTCAGTCACTACTCCTAGCTTTGTTACGAATCTTTGTTACATCTTTGTCAGTGACATGGACAGTGGGATCGAGTGCACCCTCAGCAAGTTTGCTGATGACACCAAGCTGAGTGGTGTGGTTGACACGCTGGAGGGATGGGATGCTATCCAGAGGGACCTTGACAGGCTTGAGAGGTGGGCCTGTGCTAACATCATGAAGTTCAACAAGGCCAAATGCAAGGTCCTGCATCTGGGTCAGGGCAACCCCAAGTACAAACAAATACAGACTGGGCGATAAGTGGCTTGAGGCCAGCTCTGAAGAGAAGGACTTCGGAGTGGTAGTAGATGAGAAGTTCAACATGATCCGGCAATGTGCGCTTGCAGCCCAGAAGGCCTGATGTGTGGAAAGAGACTCCACAACTTTGTAAAGTTGTAAAGCAGGTATGTTTATTCAGCGCTGGGCCCATGGGGGATTGCTCCACTGTGAGCGACGGAGGAAACTATGCGAGCCAACTCAGTGTGAGCGATAAGGCATAGTTCACTTTATTGCTCTCATTAAGTCATATTTATACTGGCTACGAAAATTATTCCTACTAGTCCTTAGCTAATTGGCTTAAGCTCTAAACGTTACATTTACATGGTCCTCCTACTTGCGGTTTCACCGTAAAACATTCTCTACATTTTTCACACACTTACTTTCTCAAGGTTGTTTACCAGAGTTTGAGATAAAGTCGCAGTCAGTGTCCGTTTTCAGTACTTTTCCACTGCGGCCTGCTAAATGTTAGACAGGCTCTGCTCGCACAACCATCCTGCCTTGCTCTCTGAGCCATTCCCTAACACTCCACCACAAATGTGCGCACCTTAAGGCAGTTAGTTCTCTATATTTAAGGTATATTCCTTTACATATTCATTAGCTAATGAAAAACACCTATACATATGCATGACCTTTCCCCGCTTCATATTAAAATTAGGTCTCCTCCCCTTCGCGCCTGCGCAGAGCTTTGTGGGGGTGGTCATTGAGGGTCTTAGAGAGAAATCTTCATCGCAACCTATAGTTACCCCACCCTCCTCATCGTCAACTGTAGTTAACCTCCTGATTTTGCACATGCGCACTTTCTTCTTGGATCTGAACCTGGGCCTCTTCCTAGTTATCTTTGCTCATTAGCTTTAAATTGGTTGGAGTTCCGTGATAAATCGTCCACAAGGCCAGTCTTTGTCAAGATGAGACAAGAAAACTAAGAAGCTAGCTGAAAATACCAAATGTCCACTATCAAGGCCAACCGTATCCTGGGATGCATCAAGAGAAGCGTGGCCAGCAGGTCAAGGGAGGTGATTCTCCCTCTGAACTTCGCTCTTGTAAGGCCCCACCTAGAGTACTGCCTCCAGTTCTGGAGCCCCCAACACAAGGGAGACATCGACCAGTTAGAACGGGTCCAGAGAAGGGCCACGAGGATGATCCGAGGGCTGGAGCACCTCTCCTACGAGGACAGGCTGAAAGAGTTTGGGCTGTTCAGCCTGGAGAAGAGACAGCTCCGGGGAGATCTTATAGCGGTCTTCCAGTACTTGAAGGGGGCCTACAGGAAAGCTGAGGAAGGACTTTTCATAAGGGCAGTTAATGACAGGACAAGGGGAAATGGCTTTAAGCTGAAAGAGGGTAGGTTTAGATTAGATACTGGGAAGAAATTCTTCACTGTGAGGGTGGTGAGACACTGGAACAGGTTGCCCAAGGAAGTTGTGGCTACCCCCTCCCTGGAAGTGTTCAAGGCCAGGCTGGATGAGGCTTTGAGCAACCTGGTCTAGTGGAAAGGTGTCCCTGCTCATGGCAGGGGGGTTGGAACTAGATGATCTTTAAGGTCCCTTCCAGCCCAAACCATTCTATGATTCTGTGATTCTATGAATCAGAACCAAACCAAGGGTTAAGGAAGGATTAAGCCCTTTTGAGATATTGTATGGAACAATCAATACAATTTGGTACTGAAGTATTAACTATGTAATAAGCTTACAGAAACAACTTAGAGAAATAGAAAAGCTAGTTTTGGAAACCCGAGCTCGTGGCCTGGATGGACCAATACATAATATAGAACCAGGTGATTATGTATATGTCAGATCTCTTTCAGGTTCACCTTTGGAGCCAAAATGGGAAGGACCATTCCAGGTCTTATTAACAACACACACGGCTATTAAGATATGGGAACAGGCATCATGGATACATCATTCCAGAGTAAAGAAAGCTCCTAACAACGCTGGGAATTAAAAGAAACTGGACCCTTATGTCGCGACGGAGGGAAGACCCGGACGCTCAATATGAGTGATCAGCAAGCTCCGTTTCTTGATTACATATGTGCTCCTTATATACAGTGGTTAATTAAGCTCATGCATATTCTTAAAGACCCATACTGATTGGTTTATTAATTTTCCTGGGAAATTTTCTCCTACGTGTTTAGCTCAGTTCTTCTTATCTCATGCCTGATTGAGCACAGGCATCCTGTTGTTTGCTTTGTTAAATGTTGAGGGCATCTTGACCCTGGCATATCAGCACTTACACCAGATGTGTGCGGTGTTCTGACAACAGTTGCAGCGGGTCTCACGTAGCCAGTTTCCCACACCCTTAGAAATTCTGACTCAAAGACATTCCAGAACAAGATAAGTTTTATATGATAAAAAACTGACCTTTGATCCTGAATTTAGACTTTTAACATGATCAATAGTGGGTTTGAACTGTTAATACTTTTTTGTATCTTCTCTCTTGCCTGCAACCAAGAGCCTAATGGCTGGCCTTGGAATCATGCTCAAAAGAAACACACCGGAATAATGGGAAATGTAGACCTGAAAACGGGGCTAGCTACTGTGGTTCTCCGTGAGGATGAGGTGTACCAAAGAAACCAGTGGGACAGAGATGATAAGGACAGAGTTGCCTGATTATGGAGGAAGCTGGGAGATAAAATAAAAGTGGGGTGTCAAATGTACCATAAAGATAAGGCCCTAATTTTGGGAGGCACCCAGGTCTCCATGACAAGGACAGATGATCATTCCCTTAAAAGTAAGACCTCATGTATGACATTGGAGTGTTAGTACAATTTTATTTTAATCGAGCCAGTCTTCGTGGTATGCCTAGGGCAAGAATCAAAAAAGGCAGCACTAACCTACAGAGTTAAAATTGACATAGGCAAGCTGCCAACTACAATTTTGCCCACTACTACAGTTCCTCTAGAGACACCTACCACTCAACCACTAATTGTACCTGATCCAAAGATTTTTAAAATTGGACTGTATGCGATCAGGAACACAGGGCAACAACAGATGTTGTCCAACCCAGAATGGTCTCTTAAACATGTTGAATTGTTAATGAAAATCAATGTCTCTGAAATCCAGCCTGCCTGTTCCCCTTTCCTAAAAATGTCCTTCGAGGGATGGACAACCTGGTTGCGGAAACAAGTACCCTTTAGGGGCCAAACGCATAAACACCTAATTGGTGTGTTAGGGACAGGATTGGGAATTTTAAATAGAATCGACTCAGAGATATTAATGAATAAACTGGCCACAGCAACTAGTGATTTGACAAAATTGCAACAACCTTTGCAATCTTCCCTATCAGCTTTAGGAACTAATCAGTGGTTGCTATCAAAAGTATTAGCAAAATGGGAAGAGGTAGAGGAACGGGATCACAAATTGATAATAGATGCACTTGGTGTAGTCCAAGATAACGTTTCTTTGGCTCTCAGTTGCACACAGGCACAACTATGGATGCAATCAGTGGCCGCATTAATTATGAGAGAAGATGAAGAGGGCGCTTTCCCCACTGAAATTCAGAAAATTGTTTGGGACAGTGCCACTGACTTCAAGAGGGAGCTCCAGTCCTGGTGCACTCTGGTAAACTTCACCTATGATCCTATCACTAGTATGGCCACAACCTTTGTATTGACCATAAGTAACTCTTGAATATCCATAATCCACCCCATCATTGCATTAGGATTGAACCACAATCGAACTGTGCTCTATCCCTTTGAACATAGATTATGGGCTCGAATGGTGAATGAGAAATGGCAAACTGTAAATTTAGATTCCTGTATCACACAAGAACAACAAGGATTCATTTGTGAAAGTAATACAATTGATGCTCAAGACATTTGCCTCGATACTGAGCAAAGCATTTGTAATTTCGAAATCCATCCAGACAATATTCAAAAGACATCGCTTGTATACACTGGCCAAGGTTGTGTATGTTTGAGAACTGCTTGTGACTCTGTGACAATAGACAAAATAATAGATAGTGAGAATCATTCTAATTTTTGTATTTGTAACTTTCTTAACATTGTTGGATGTGACTTTTTTATTTAGCACCAGTCGTATCCCACCAGTTGATAAAATCCAACTATAAAATGTTTCACAAATTATCACCTGTACCTATTGGAATGAATCTTGCATTGGTAAAACAATTAATGAGACATCAAGATTTGATCAAAATCTTGAAGGAGGACCAAGAAAATGGACAGAAAACCTTGATAACTGTCCACCATGACACAGAGGAAATTCATAGGGTCTTAAAAAGGACAAAAGAAGATGCAAAACACAACTGGTGGGACTCGCTATTTGGATGGTCACCTACTGCAACTGGTACTCTAAATAGGTTATGTCACCCCATTGTTGTCCTTTTGATATTAGTATGAATTAGTTTTGCTTTATCTGCCATACTGCTTGTTTGGAATTGGAGAATGCTACAGCGACTAATATCTTTAACTTCTCTACTTAGGGCACATGAGAATGCATTAAGAAGCAACTTTCAAGCAAAGTATTATCCAGTTCCACTTTGAAAAAGGAATTGTGTGTAGGGAATACGAATTTGCCTAGGATAAAAGACAGGGGGGAATTGATATGTGAACATATAAAATATAGTTAGATTTATTCATTTATTTTCTGTATTAAGAATTAGATTTTAGAAAATAAGCTTAGCTTCATTTTGTCTCTGTGTTAGGTGGGAAACGTCAAGTTTAGATCGTTTTGTCTGTGTTAAGTGGGAAACTTTTACAATAACTAACAAGCTATTCAACACTACCAGCAAAGGCCTTGCGGTGCCTGGTATGCGAGCAGTCTGGAGCAAGATAAGAAGGAAGTGGTATGCAACACCTGCAGTCTGAAGCAAGAAAGCTGGCTTTGTTTTGTCTAGCGGTCTACAAGGGTGCTAACAAGCATCAACAGGAGGCAGTGCTCAAGCGTGAATGGGAGTGAACTTATGTTAAAAATTTTTTTAAACTAATTAGCTTAATCCATCCTAAATTTAATGAATATGTATGTGTGTGTACTTTAAATAATGCCTTTGTAAAAGAGTGGGACATGCAGGGCCTTTATGGAGCGATCCACCCTGTCGCCCGTTGGCGAATAAAACATACCTGCTTCATAACTATCTATGAGTTGTAAGGTTTGATTCCATAGATCAAGAAGCCCACTACAGTCCAACTGAAAGGGAGATACTAGCAGCATATGAGGGGGTTCGCACTGCTTCAGAAGTTGTTGGTACAGAAGTGCATCTCCTCCTGGCACCGCGATTGCCTGTGCTACACTGGATGTTTAAAGGAAACATTCCTTCTACACATCACACAACCAGTGCTACATGGAGTAAGTGGGTAGCGTTGACCATGCAATGAGCTCGACTAGGGAAACTCAACCATCCAGGAATACTGGAAGAGATCATGGACTGGACAGAAGGCAGAGATTTTGGAGTACAGCCTAAGGAGGTGGTTCGTGCCCAAGAGGCACCACCATATAATGAGTTATCAGAAGATGAAAGGCTTTATGCTTTGTTTACTGATGGATCCTGTCGTGTGGTAGGAAACCATCGGAAGTGGAAAGCTGCTGTGTGGAGTCCCACACAACAAGTCATTGAGATCACTGAAGGAAAAGGAGAGTCAAGTCAGCTTGCAGAAGTGAAAGCCATCCAACTAGCCCTAAAGATTGCTGAACAAGAAAAGCAGCCAGTACTCTATCTCTACACTGACTCCTGGATGATGGCTAATGCCCTATGGGGGTGGAAGAAGATCAATTGGCAGCACAGGAGTAAACCCATCTGGTCTGCTGCATTGTGGCAGGACATTGCTGCTCGAGTAGAAAACATGACTTTAAAGGTATGTCATGTAGATGCTCACATGCCCAAAAGCCACGCCACAGAAGAACATCAAAACAGTGAACATGAACAAAGCTGCCAAAATTGAAGTAGCACCCATGGACTTGGACTGGGTGCAAAAGGGTGAGCTATTTGTAGCTCGATGGGCCCATGAAACATTGAGACATCTAGGGAGAGATGCAACATATCGATGGGCTCGTGATCGAGGGGTGGACCTGACCATGGAAGCCATCACACAGGTCACTCATGAATGTGAAACAAATGCTGCAATCAAGCGAGCCACACGAGTAAAATCTCCCTGGAACAGAGGGCAGTAGCTGGGCTTTCGATATCGTGAGGCCTGGCAAATTGACTCTATTGGACCACTGCCACGAACACGCCAAGGCAAGCGCCACATACTCATCATGGTGGAAGCAACTACTGGTTGGCTAGAAACATACCCTGTAAACCATGCCACTGCCTGAAACACCATCTCAGGCCTTGAAAGACAAATTTTGTGGCGACATGGTACCCCAGAAAGAATTGAATCGGACAATGGGACTCATTTTCGAAATAACCTCATAAACTCCTGGGCAAAGAAACATGGCATTGAGTGGGTGCACCACATCCCCTGTCACCCACAGGCCTCTGGAAAGATTGAAAGATACAATGGACTGTTAAAGATGATGTTGAGGGCATTGGGTAATGGGGGATGGAAGCACTGGGATATAAATTGAATGGAAGCCACTTGGCTGGTTAACACCAGAGGTTCTGCTAACCATACCGGGCCTGCCCAAACAAAACCCCTACATACTGTGGGAGGAGATAAGGTCCCTGTAGTGCACTGTCGCGACGGAGAGAAGACCCGAACGCTCAATATGAGTGATCAGCAAGCTCCGTTTATTGATTACATATGTGCTCCTTATATACAGTGGTTAATTAAGCTCATGCATATTCTTAAAGACCCATACTGATTGGTTTATTAATTGTCCTGGGAACTTTCTCTTTGTTATAACAGGTGGTTTTGCTCTGTTCATGTCCCAAGGACGTCAACAGGATACTCCTTACTTTGCGGTTACCAGCTTAAAGCTACTCCCTTCTTTTTCCCAGCTTATTTTGCTAAAGTTGTTTGAAGTCTCAAGGGCGAGTAAGTATCCTGGAGACTTCTGTTAATTTACCCTGACTTATGTCAAGGGCCTAAGCTGGCTTACCCTCGCTGCTTCTGCTAAGCCTCTGATTGTACACATCTCTAGTGATCGTTCTGCAACAGTGCACACAGGGAAGTTGTTGGGGAAGGTGGTATGGATTGCTCTTCCCATGGGAAAAGGCAAACCCATTCATGGGATTGTCTTTGCTCAAGAACCTGGGTGTACTTGGTGGGTAATGCAGAAAGATGGGGAGGCCTGGTGTGTGCCTCAAGGAGATTTAACCTTGAGGGGGGAAAACTAACCTGTGATGGGAGTTGCATGTTGCAGGAAGGAATGTAGCAGGAATGACCTGAACTGATGGAGAACGACTTTCGCAAGGAAAGAAACCAGACGAGTGTAATGATGATCTGAACCAAGCCAGTGCTGGTGTCCAACAATCAAACATGCTGCTTCTCCTGTCTTTAACATCTGTCTTGACAGAGGAGGCCCAAGTCAAAGCCTGTTTGTGAACATCTGGAGGAATGGAGGAAGCCCATCGACTATCTATCTGATAAAGGACAGGGAGGCGGAGATAATAAGAATGTATAAACCTGTATGTTGGGTATCAATTATGTGGGACTTGAGCATGATGTAAATGGTATGGAATAAGGGGTGGAGATGGTATTGGGTCTGGCTGAGATGGAGTTAATTTTCCCCATAGCAGCCCTCAGAGTGCTGTGTTTTGTATTAGTAGCTAGAAAGATGTTGATAAGGCACCAGTGTTTTGGTTACTGACGAGCAGTGCTCCCACAGCATCAAGGCTGGCTCTCCAACATTTCCCCCACCCCCCAGTAGGCTGGGGGTGGGGAAGGTATTGGGAAGGGACACAGCCAAGGCAGCTGATCCAAACTGACCAAAGGAATATTCCATACCATATGATATCTGCTCAGAAATAAAAGCAAGGAGAACAGAGGGGGAAGGTGGGGCATTCGTTATTTCTGTTTGTCCTCCAGGAGCCGCAACGAGTATAAAACCCTGCTTCCCAGGAAGTGACCAAACATCGCCTGCTGATGGGAAGTAGAGAATAAATATTTTGTTATTTGCTTCTGCACGTGCAGCTTTGCTTTTTTTCTATTAAACTGCCTTTTTCTCGACCCATGAGTTTGGGGTTTATTTTTTTCCATCTTATTTTCTTCCCTCCCCATCCTGCTGAGGAGGGGGGTGATAGAGTGGCTTTGTGGGCACCTGGCATTCAGGCAAGATCAACCCATCACATTTCCCTTCTTATTTTTCTTCTGTTATGGCAGGTTGATGTGACTGGGAATTAATTTCTACTGGGTAAGTCTCTGCTTACAGGCATAGGGAGGCAAGGTACCTTACGTACACTAGTACAGCTATTTTTGCAGATCACATCAGTTTATTCAGAAGACTCATCATATCACTGCAGAAGTTCAGGGCTTGACATGACAGTGCTCCCATTTGTTAAACATCAGGTTTTTAATGCTTAAAGAGTAAGAATATTTCCAAAGCAGAGCAGCAGCAGAGAATAAAATTCTCAGCCAAAAGGCAGGGAAAAAAATACATTCAAACTAGACACCTCACCCTCCTACAATTAGCCCACTGGCACAAAACTAATTAGCTGCCTAAGGCCACTGAGAGCATACACATGGAATGTTTTCCTAAAGGGAGGAGGAGATACTTCGACCTTTTAATTTATAAAGGGAAACCATACACCCAGGTATTGCATCTCTGGTCATGAGGAGCAATTAGGACATAATCTAGGTTGTTTATTTTGTTGGGTTCAGAGGTCCATGCTGAAAGATCAAAAAAGACCTATATTCACTCAGTAAGCTCCATTTATGTGATGCTTTTCATCTGGCTTTTGTGTTGGTACTATCTAGTTATTTGTTTGGAAAGAAAAAAGTTTCTTTAAGTAGGAAATCACACTTAGTTAGTCTTCTACAACAAGGCAAATTGCTCCTTCATGTTAAAGTTGGATTTTAAAGGAAAAGAAACTTGAAAAGAAACCTGTGTCTGTACAGTGACCAGCAGCCATTCGGTTAAAGATATATTCTTAAAACTGATACAACCAACTCTTTCTAGATGAATCCATTTTTACTGAATACTTTGTGACTTAAGGTATATTGTTATAAACAAACTTAGCAAAGAGATTGATTTAGTATATTTTAAACCAGTAACAGGCTTCAGAGGCTATAACAATTATGCTTGCTATCTCAAGAGAAGTATAAAGGAAAAATATAAGCCATCAATTACAGTAGGTGCTTTAAGAGACTCTTCTGGACGACAGTGACACCAATGTCACAACCAAAGTTGCACTTCGCGTCTTTCCTAGAATAGAGTCAAGCTTGCATGGCTCTTCTGACACAAACTGTGCCAGCATGGCAAAGAAAGTTGGGCAGTATTTCAAACAATCAAAAAAATATTTCTCAGGCTGTCAACACAGAATCAATAGTGAGAAACAGAACATGCAGTGGTATTCCCAACCTCTGGTATCTTGAATCTCGCCAAAGATTTATAGGTGCTGTCCTAACAGTGCTGCCTGTTAGTATGGTCTCAGGTTTGTTTAAAACAGTCCTAAACCACAGAAGGTGTACACAGTAGACCCTTTGGCCATGATATTGGTTCGAGGATAAATCTGACTGTAACAGTTTAAAAGTCAGTTGTGGGGTTTTTTAATGGAGGTGGAAGATATTATTTAAAGAATGATTGCTTGTGTCATCCACTCAGGAAATGTAGATCCCTCTGTGGGACAAGATCTATCATTTATTATAGGGATATGCAACTTTTAGCATATTGTAAGGTCTTGGACAATCTTCAAGCAAGAAAGAGATTCTTCCCCTCTACTAAACTGCTTGGTAGTTGATCTGTCATCAACTACCCACAAGAGAGAAGGAGGGTAAAAATAGCCATTCTTCACAACTTTCCAAATCTTTCACATTCCCTGTCAATGCCTTTTCTGTGGCTACTGTTCTTGCAGCTACAGAGGACCTTAGCCAACAGGATGGCAAGCCAGCCATACAGTGGAAACTATGAAATCTTGACATTGGCACAGAAAGATGTCAAAACTCGCCAACAGAGTTACATTACTGCAATGACTAACAAGAGACTGGGATACCACAATCTGGTTGCTACTCTTGCAAAGACTTTTATACAACGTCAAATTAACACACTGTTAGCCTGATCCAGAAAAGACTGATATTAAGGGAGACCTTTTTCTGGCTGATGTCACAGACCCGTGGCTCAAAAATTGTGAACAGCCTTGTTTGTGTGAGTAGGGATTCTTTCACTGTATGAACTTAAACATTTAATCTTACATCAACAAGAAACTTTATTTAAAGACAAACTGGTTGTTTGGTCTTGTCTTCACTATTCAGAAATTTCCTCTCTAAGGTTTCCATGGGAAGAAAATAAAAAAAAAATCTAACATCTCAAACTTCTAGAAAAACCCACAAGCCTAGACATGTCCATTTCTTTTATTTTTTTTCTTTTTTTTCCATGAAAATGAAGCAGGTTTTTTTTTCTAAAGGAAATGGCATAAGAAAAATTTGGCACTGTAAGATCTGATTCACTGCAACATCTTTCTTCCATTCCATGCTGACTAACACAATGTAACACAGTGATGTAGAAATGTAAGCCCTCATGTTATATGACATTAATATTTTCTACAGCTTTGATACTCTAAGACAAAAATTACAACAGAATCAGTTCTGCTATCTTTAGGTTTATTGAAGAAAAACTTCATTATTCTGTAAGATTCACAAAACTTTTTTCTTTCATCAGAGCTAAAAGCTAATTTGCCATGGTAAAAACAGGAAAGAGAGAAAAAAATATTTCTGAATGCATCTGTTGGTTATGACCACAAATTACACTGAGTTTTTGTTCTTTTTATCTGAAGGAAAAGTTTTAAATCTCAAAAATGCAGTAAGAACAGAAAATAAAATATGGCAGTTTCTTCAATATTTCATCCAAAACCTAAACACTAATTTATTCACCTTTCTATCACTGGAACATCTTTTAATTGTTTCAATTTTGTATTTTTGAGGGGTAAGGCTATTGTAAAGATTCATTAATTTCTAGTCCCTAAACCAATGGATGTCATACTCGGGACTTGTTCCTCCTCACACTAGCATCCACTGTTCAAGGTTTCTGGAAAGTTACTTTTAACCACAAGTTATTTTATTAGCTGCAGGAATTGTGTGGAAGATACATATGGGAAAGGGGAACTTTCTGTAGCATATATTAAAAAGCAAGTTGGATCTGATAGCCATAATAGTTATTCCTGGCCCTAATGCTTGTGAAAATAAAATAATCTTTATCAATAATGGATGTAAATTTTTTTCCATATTTTAAAGAAAGTCTACCATGTACTAAGCTATAGAGCTACAAAGATAGTAGTAATTTAAGAAAGGCAAGATGTTCAGGTTGCTCAAAGAAGTTGTGAATGTTCCCTCCCTGGAAGTGTTCAGGGACAGGTTGGATGAGGCTTTGAGAAACCTGGTCTAGTGGAAAGGTGTCCCTGCTCATGGCAGGGGGGTTGGAACTAGATGATCTTTAAGGTCCCTTTGAACCCATGCCATTCTATGATTCTATGTAATTGAGAAATAGAGAAGCAAACTCAATAGTTTGTTTCTTAAAATTTTAAACTACTTCAGATGAGCAAAATTGCAAATGAACAAATAAACAGATAAGCAAAATCTTATTTTGTCAGTTATTTTACAAACCAAGGTAAGGGGATGCTATATGGGAAGAAATAATTTGCTGCATACATGGAGTAGCAGACTAGGATTCTGGAGATTTGGCTCTGTGGTGGTTTGGGTGGATTCACCCTTTTTGCTTGCAGCTTGCAGCCAAACACAGCCTGCTCTATCACCCTCCCCACTCCCTAGCCCAGGGAGTAGGGGAGAGAATTGGAAAGAAGGGCAAGGAGACTCACGGGTTGAGATAAAAACTATTTACTAATTAAAATGAAATGATAATGATAACAACAGTGATAAAAGAATTATACAAATGAGTGATACACAGTGCTCACCACCCGCTGACTGATGCCCAGCCTGTGCCCAGAGTAGAGACAGTCTCAAAACCGAAACCCTGGAAGAGTGAGCCTGAGCGATCCCCCAGAGAAGTACCCCCGGAAGAGAAGTGCCCTGTCTTCCAGTCAGCCCTGGTTAATATACTGGCATGATGTGATATGATATGGAATATTTCATTGGCACATCCAAATGCCAGTTCTGAGCTTTGCTATTCACTACACTTCTCCCTCCCAGTCCTAATGCAGATGTGAAGCAGCCAAACACGGTGGCCTTGAGCTCCAGCAGCAACTCACAACACCAGCACTGTTATCAACGTTCTTCTCATAATAAGTCTGAACTGAAACACTGCAACTAAAATACTAAAAAGAAAATTAACTCTATCTTATCAAAACCAGGACAGGCTCTTACCTCTTCTACTGGCCTTCTGGGTTGCCTTCAGCAAGCCACTTCCATAGCTTATACCTCTGTTTCCTAGTATGTAATGTGGATTTCCTCTATAAAGCATTTTAAGATCTCTTGGTAATGCTCTCATAGTTGAATAGTATTGTTTTCATATTTTAGAATCATAGGTGGAGTCTCCTTCTCTGGAGACATTCAAAACCCGCCTGGATGCCTTCTTGTGTAATCTCATCTAGGTGTTCCTGCTCCGGCAGGGGGATTGGACTAGATGATCTTTCGAGGTCCCTTCCAATCCCTAACATTCTGTGATTCTGTGATTCTGTGATTCTGTGATTCTGTGAATATCTTGAGTTGAAAAGGACCCATACAGATCATCAAGTCCAACTCCCTGCTCCTTGCAGGACTACCTAAAACTGAACCATATGACTAAGAACGATGTCCAAATGCTCCTTGAACTCTGACAGGTTTGGTGCCATGACCACTTCCCTGGAAAGCCTGTTCCAGTGATCAACCACCCTCTCAGTGAAGAACCTTTTCCTAATGTCCAATCAGAACTTCCCCTTATGTTGCAGAACGGGGGTCACAGATCACTAGAAATGTACAATCGGAGGCTTGGCAGAGGCAACGAGGGTATGGGATGGCTCTGGCTGCAGTGGCCAGCTTAGGCCCTTGACATAAGTATAGCAAGCAATTGCAGGGTCAGGGTAAATTAGCAGAAGTCTCCAGGATACTTACTTGTCCTTGAGACTTCAGACAAACAACTTTAGCAAAACTAAGCTGGGAAAAAGAAGGGAGTAGCTTTAGCTGGTAACCGCAAAGTAGGAGTAACCTGTTGGCGTCCTGGGGCGTGAACAGAGAGCAAAGCCACCTGTTGTAACAAATTTAGAGCTCATGCTTAAGAGTGTTTAACCAATTGCTGTATGTGTTTAGCTTGCATGTATTGTGATAAAGGGTATAAATACTGGTGTGTATTAGAATAAAGCAGACTTCTTGAAGCTAACTCATATTGGGTCGTCTCCTGATTTCCCAAATCCCGCCTCCGCACCCTTACACAGCTTCATTCCATTTCCATGTGTCCTATCGCTGGTCACCAGAGGACAACAGCACCTCCCCCTCCACTGCCCCCTTTGAGGAAGTTGTAGACTGCTATGAGGTCACCCCTCAGCCTTCTCCAAGCTGAACAAACCAAGTGACCTCAGCTGCTCCTTATAAGCCTTGCCCTCAAGGCCTTTCACCACCTTGGTCACCCTCCTCTGGACACACTCTAATAGTTTGATGTCCTTCTTATATTGAGGCACCCAAAACTGCACACATTACTCGAGGTGGAGCCGCATCAGTGCAGTGCAGAGTGGGACAATCACCTCCCTTGACCAGCTAGCTACGCTGTACTCGATGGACCCTAGGGCATGATTGGCCCTTTTGGTTGCTAGGGCACACTGTTGGCTCATATTCAACTTGCCATGGACCCAAGACCCCTGATCTCTTTCTGCAGGGCTACTCTCCAGCCTCTCATCCCCCAAGTTGTATGTATAACCAGGATTACCCTGTCCCAGGTGGAGAATCCAGCACTTGCTCTTGTTAAATTTCACACAGTTAGTGATTGCCCTACTCTCTAGTCTATCCACATCTCTCTGTAAGGCCTCTCTACCCTTGAGGGAGTCCACAGCTCCTCCTAATTTGGTATCATTGGCAAACTAACCTAACATACATTTGACTCCTGCATGCAGATCTTTAATAAAAACATTAAAGAGCACTGGCTCTAAAATTGAGCCCTTACTGTGATCTTATCCTTTTTGAAGGCAAAAAGTAGTTTGGGCATGAGGGATATAATTTATCCCACAGAACTACCCTTGAGAATATAATATTAACCCAGGGTTATTTGCAGTATCCAAAATGGGATTTAAGGCAGACTTATGCATCGAATCAATTGAGCTTTTGAAAACATTTGCTCAAAGATTGTTTAAATTTCATAGGGGCTGTGGGCTTCAGCAAAGGTGCATTGGTACCTACAGATCAACTTCTCATGTGTACAAAAGCACCTAAGCACCTAAAACTGGACAGGACCAAGCAAGTCAGCATACCAGTGCATTCCAGATATCATGGTGTGAGCATATGTCCTGCTGGAATCCTGAAACTAAATCTGCTTATTTACATGAGGGATTGTGGGAATATAACAGAAGATTGGCAAGGAGGACTGTAAATACACTCAAGCGACTTGCAGCTGAGGTGTCAACACATACATCACACTGCTAATCACTGTTTAGTCTTATGTGCTTGACAAGTAGAACATCTGCCTTTAGATAACATAGGCCTGGGATAGACTCAGGGGCACCCTGAACATGCCTGGGATTCCTGCCCTGCTGTGAGAAAGATGAAAGCACAGTGGAAAACTACTGCCTGCTCAAAATCCGATATATACAGATGAAAGCAGCAGGTTCAGAATAACTCTCTCTCTAGCAAGGACTGAGCTCTGCGGTGCCTGTATTCCCGCTTATGTGCCTCTGTCCCAGGTGCTGCTGCGGAGATACACCAGTTCGTGAGGTAACAAGAATAAATCTGCTTTTTGCATTTTATCCATGGTTTTTGTGGTTGTTCCTGTGTCCTGCCTGTGTCGGCTCACACAGGAATTCAATTCAGTGAGTGTTAACAACCATACCTGTGAGAAGAGAGACTTGAATTTCAGTGCCTGTTTGAACTGCTACTTATTTATTTTGCATTAGGCAGTCATAAAATGCATCAACAGACCATGGAGCAGTGACTGGAACCCACATCTTTATTTTAAGAAGAATGCTTTAACCCTAAGCTGCTGTTCTACAGTTGTTGGTTTGGTTTTTTTCTGGACACTAGTCCATGCAAAGTGGAAAAGTGACGTTAGAATTGAAGAATAAAGAGGGAAATTATTTTGCCTGTGGCTCAAGCACTTTGTTGGACTGGAGATGTGGACCTAAATCCTCTTCAGGCAGAGAGGAAGAACCTGTGGATGAAAGGTGATCTCCACTTGTGCTTTCACCTCTGTTTCACAGTACTGATTCATACTTCATTTGAATGAAATGCAGTAGGCACTCACAGTCCAGGCACGCACAGTCCAGGAGATTCCTCCAGATCATTGATGATAACTTCTTAACACAGCTGGTGGAAGAACCCACGAGGAGAGGAGTGCTGCTGGACCTGGTACTAACTAACAAAGAAGGTATGGTTGGGAATATGAAGGTTGGGGGCAGCCTTGGCTGCAGAGACCATGAGATGGTGGAGTTCAGGATCCTGCACGGAAGAAACAAGGCAATAAGTAGGATTACAACGCTGGACTTCAGGAGGGCTAATTTTGGCCTCTTCAAAGACTTGCTTGGAGGAATCCCATGGGCTAGGGCTCTGGAGGGTAGAGGGGCCCAAGAGAGCTGGTTAATATTCAAGCAACACTTCCTCCAAGCTCAAGATTGATGCATCCCTAAGAGTAAGAAATCTAGCAAAGGAGTCAGGAGGCCTGCATGGATGAGCAAGGAACTTCTGGAAAACTTCAGTCAGAGGAAGGAAGTTTACAAAATGTGGAAAGAGGGACTGGCCACTTGGGAAGAATATAGGGACATTGTCAGAGTATGCAGGGATGCAACAAGGAAGGCCAAGGCCTTCCTGGAATTAAATCTAGCAAGGGATGTCAAGGACAATAAGAAGGGCTTCTTCAAGTACCTCAGCAGCAAAAGGAAGACTAGGGAAAATGAGGGGCTGCTGCTGAATGAGGTGGGTGCCCTGGTGACAGAAGATGCAGAGAAGGCAGTTACTGAATGTCTTCTTTACTTCAGTCTTTACTGCCAGCCCTCAGGAATCTCAGACCCTGGAGATAAGACAGGAAGTCTGGAAAAAGGAAGACTTTCCCTTGGTCGAGGAGAATCGGGTTAGGGACCATTTAGCCAAACTTGACACCCACAAATCTATGGACCTTGATGGGATGCACTCTCGAGTGCTGAAGGAGCTGGCAGATGTTATTGCAGAGCCACTCTCCATCATCTTTGAAAAGTCATGGAAGACAAAAGAGATGCCTGAGGACTGGAGGAAGGCCAATGTCACTCCAGTCTTCAAACAGGGCAAGAAGGACCTGGAAAACTACAGGCCAGTCAGCCTCACATCCATCCCTGGAAAGGTGATGGAACAGTTCATTCCAGAGGCCATCTCTAAGCATGTAGAGGAAAATAAGGTTATTGGGAAAAGTCAACATGGATTCACTAAGGGGAATGTTTGACCAATCTGGTAGCCTTCTATGATGGCATGACTGGCTGGGTAGATGAGGGGAGAGCAGGGGATGTTGTATACCTGGACTTCAGCAAAGCTTTTGACACTGTCTCCCATAGCATCCTCATAGGTAAGCTTAGGAAGTGTGGGGAGTGTGGAAACATGTATTGGCATACCCTGAGAGAACTGTGGGAACTGAAGGGATACATGTCTGGAGATATGAGAAGCACCTGCATCAACAAGATATGAGAAAGGAACCTTGGAATGTATCCAGAAGATGTCCCCTGGCAAGCAAACAGGAAGGGATGCATGCAAAGTCCATCAGCCAATTAGGGGCATGTGAACTGCTCGTGCTGCGAGTGAATAGCCAATAACATGTTAACGGGTGTGGGTGATTTCATTAGTTTTGGGGTATAAATATTACTGTATTAGAACAAATAAATGGCTTCTTGCTTGATCATATTGATCCTGTGGCAGAGTCCATCATTGCATTCCTGCAAGGAAGCGTGGGTTAGATGAGGGGACAGTGAGGTGGGTGAAGAACTGGCTTGATGGCACAGCTCAGAGGATTTGAATCAGTGGTGCAAACTCTAGTTGGAGGCCTGTGGCTAGTGGTGTTTCCCAAGGGTCAGTACTTCGTCCAGTCCTATTCAATATATTCATCAGTGACTTGGATGAAGGGTCTGAGGGTACCCTCAGCAAGTTTGCTGATGACACTAAACTGGGAGGAATGGCAGATATACCAGAAGGCTGTGCTGCCATTCAGCGAGATCTAGATAGGCTGGAGAGTTGGGTGCAGAGGAACCCGATGAAGTTCAATAAGGGCAAGTGTAGGGTCCTGCACCTGGGGAGGAATAACCCCAGGCACCAGGACAGGTTGGGGGTTGACCTGCTGGAAAGCAGCCCTGCAGAGAAGGTCCTGGGAGTGCTGGTGGATGACCAGTTGACCATGAGCCAGCAATGTGCCCTTGTGGCCAAGAAGACCGATGGTATCCTGGGGTGCATTAAGAAGGTTGGGACCAGCAGGTCAAGGGAGGTGATCCTCCCCCTCTACTCTGCCCTGGTGAGGCCACATATGGAGTATTATGTCCAATTCTGGGCTCCCCAGTTCAAGAGAGATAGGGAACTTCTGGAGAGAGTCCAGCAGAGGCCTAGGAAGATGATTAAGGAGCTGGAGCCCCTTTCTTATTAAGAAACACTGAGAGAGATGGGTCTGTTTAGCCTAGAGAAGACTGAGAGGGGACCTTATCAATGTTTACAAATATCTAAAGGGCAGGTGTCAAGAGGATGGGGCCAGACTCTTTTCAGTGGCGGACAGCAATAGGACAAGGGGCAATGGGCACAAGCTGGAACACAGGAGGTTCCGCTTAAACATGAGGGAAAACTTCTTTACTGTGAGGGTGCCAGAGCACTGGAATAGGCTGCCCAAAAAGGTTGTGGAGTCTCCTTCTCTGGAGATATTCAAAACCCACCCACAGTCCTGTGCAACCTTCTCTAGGTGAACCTGCTTTGGCAGGGGGGTGGGACTATATGATCTTTTGAGGTCCCTTCCAACCCCTACCATTCTGTGAAGATTTACCTTTAGTGTCTATAAAAGCATCTTCCTCTAGTATGGAAATAGCACTTACATCTCCAACAGAGTGATAACCAGGTCAGAATGTTTTCTCTTAGATATACAGACAAGAATCTAGATGCAACAGGCTGTAGCTGCTTCTAGAGGAGCCAAGCATCTGGTACTTAGGGACCATGATGATGAACATCACAATGCAAAAATCCTTAATTATGAACAGATTCTCATGGTAGTTATATTGCACAGAAACAGGAGCTTGTTTGTAGACATGATGATGTCTCCAGACACCCAGCAGTTTCTGGCAGTTCTGATAGTGATTCAGTTCTGATTCCAACTTTGTAATACATACATTTTCTCATAAAAATATGTAGGAAGAATGTTTTAGACATCTTGCACTTACCAGTAAGAAATGACATTCTGATAGTCACATAAATGCTTAATCAATAATGACATGAGTAAAACACTGTCCATGTCTATTTCAGATCCTTAGTACCTTAACCTGCTATCATATTCATTACAGGTAATTTCAAGAATGTTGTAAAAAGTCATCAGTGAAACCGGAGGAGGGGGGTGTTGATTCAGTCAGGATTTGTGGGAGTATAAATTAAAATTTCCTGAGATTTTATTATTGAATTATTTGTTTGAATGTCAGCTATCTGAAGATATGATTCCTGGTAGAGTTCCCTGGTTTTCACATCTTTTATCTATACAGAAAATACCACAAAATCCAAAATCTGGCTCAATGAAAGACAAAGACAAGACTACTTGAAACTGATGGAGTATTTACCTTTTTGACACAATTTAAAGCTAGCAGGAGCTCTATGAGTAAACAGGCTGCAGCATCGGTCTAGGAGCATTTAGAGGATTGTTAACTTAGCCTTGAATGACAAATAAATAGCATAATGACAAAAGAAGCCCTTTTGAGTCCCAGAGCCTCTCCTGACTTTTTTTTCCCCCTTTTCTATAAAGATTGATAACATCACCAGCAAAAGATCCCTTCCTCTAACTCAGGACCAGAGGGATAAGAGGAACTCGGTCTACCTATTGTTACCACCATTCCCAGCTAAATACCTTGGTGAGCCAAGTGCATGCACACATAGCTCCTACTTACCGTTGCCATAGCAAACCAATGTCAAGGACACCAGAATTACAGTAGCTGAAGAGGTCCTCTTTTTCTCAGCTGTAAGGATGCATTCTTCAGACTAATTGGTTACAAACGTTCACTTAACAAGCAAAGTTATTCACATGTTACAGTAATGCAATAGCGAGTCTTGAAGACGTTAAATGTTATTCACTTGTCTTTCTAAATCAAAATCATGGAGTAATTATTATACAAAAAAAAAACCCCAAAACACCAAAAACATCCAGTACTTAAAGCAAATGTCATTTTTAACCTAGGGAAAATTTCTATCCCAGAATTTAATGGAGTTAGCATTTTTATTTTTTCTTTTCATTTTTTTTTTACCAGGGAGCAAACAATCTATATGAATGTACAGCATAGTTAAAAAAATAAAGGATTAGAAATAAAAGTAGAAGCCTTTTGCTGCTATGCTATTGTTTTTTTCACTCAGCTGTGATCAAATAGTCATACTGTCTGACAGGTATTCAGTGCACTGTGTAAAATAAACTGCTAAGTCAAGCTCCTAGTGGATGTGCACGTGACACAAATATGCTACCCTGAAAAAACTATAGGCAGAATGAAAAAAATCAGCACACATTGAATGAGCATTAATTATTGTCTTCCTTAGTCTGCACTGGGAATTTCTAGAATTGCAACGTCCTGATGTATTTCCTGCAATTTGGTCAGCACAGGAAAACCACATAGAATCTGTTGAAGTCATCTACCCAGAATCAACTGAAATCTGAGTCCTGTTTATTTTCTAATTTTTGCAGAATTAGAGTTTTAGAGATAAAGGATCCTCACAAAAAAAAAGGAAAATAAATTATTGTGAAAGGACGAGAGAGCTTGCTCTGTTCTTATGCTGTAGTTTTGCATGAGATGTCACTTAGTAATGCAAGCATTTTGTTAAATTTTTTAATTGAGATTTATTTGGTTTCTTCAAAATAATGAAAACTATAGAAAAATAATCCAGTGATCATCTAAATTGATCCCTGCATCAGATCAGGTCCACCCAGAACAACCCAACTAATATCTTTATAACTTGCTTTTGAAACTTCCCATGAAAAAGATCATACAACCTATAAGTTCCTTGTAATGATCATCAAAAGCACCAAACATTGTGTCTGTAATAATGAACTTCTGGGAGGATATATAACAGCTACTTTGGTACCATTCTTTCCAGTTATGAAAATGTCATATCTTTCAGACTTGAAAAACTGCCATGCAAAAATAGTTTTTCTTCTCACATTTTGCACAGTTTTTAATCCCTTAAAAATCTGAGGATACTGAGCAATTGCAGGAGAATGGAAGGATACTTCTTCTGAAAGCCACAAGGGAGTAACTTGTTCAATGGAGCTGTGCATAAGCTCCCAGTTTTAGATTTCTGGAGGAGCACCTTTTAATGCAAACTGTAGAGAAAAAAAGAGCTTTATTACACACACACACATACACATAGCTCAAAGCCTAATGTTTCAGCAGTGAGAGATAAGAAGAGGCTTATCTGATGATGATACAGTGAGAGCAGTGAGGTGGCTTATCTGATGATGTGATTTGTTGACAAATTTGAATGCATGGGGAACCAGGACCAAAACCACTGTTTGGTAATTAAATTGTATGGTCTGAGTTAATATATTATTTGTAAATGCTTTTTTAAATTTTTCTGAGTAATTGTCATTCAGTTACCTTTAACCTAACTAGCTGATTCATGCCTAGAGTTTTCTGTAGGGAGCATTTTCTTGCCACTTTAAAAACAAACTAAATAATAAAATTGTTAATTAACTGAAGAGTTTTGCTGCCTTTTGGTGTGTGCCTAACACAAGCACCAACAAGCCAGGCTGACATGGGGCATGCTGAAGCAAGGGTCACTACTGTTTTGTTAAATCATTTGTACAACAGAATCACAGAATTTCAGAAAACATTAAAAGCACTAGTGTTTAATGCCTCAGAAATTAAGCAAATATTTTTTATCCCTGTATCATCTGTGGAAACTGTAGGTTGGCCTATCTATTCAGTTCAGCCCTTTCATATGCTCTCCTCTGTTTAGATGACATTTTGTATTAAGTAGCACTTTTTCACATACAACAGTCAACATTTGCCACAACTAAGTAACTTGCTCTTTGTTGTTTATATTTCTATCATTCAGATACACAAAAAAGGCTCCAAGATTATATTATTTTCCCAGTAATCACATTAATAGCATAACTTGATGATTCAAGGTTGGAAGGAATAACAGGCAAGGCGGCATCACAAGCAAAGTAGGAGAGAAAGGAATGGAGGTGCCTCTCCTTTTTTTGCCTCCTCCCTCCATTCTTTGGGTGCAAGATGCTCTTGTATGCTTTTGAAAACTGCTCAGAATGAGCTTATATCATACATACAGATTTCTACTGCTTATTATGATCAGTAACGGTTCTCGGTTTGACAGATTCCAGCCTGGTTTAGGGGCTATATATTCCTGAGCTGCACTGAAAAAACTGCAGCAGGTTTTTTTTAATATTTAGAAATATCCAAGGAAGGCATTTTACCAATTAATAGCATGCAAAAAACCAACATGTGTCATTTTCAAAGTTCCTTGCTTTTAACTGCATGTAGGGTAGTATGAGAGATGCACTTGACACCTTGCCTTAACCAAACCAGCAGCAGTTTGGTACAGGCTCCAAAGGAGGTAAAGGCCTGTAGCCAGGCCAAGAACTCCTTTAAGAAACCCACAAAGGACTGGAGCGACACAGTGAACACTGATAAATTGTGGGTACAAGGAGTCTCATGCATATCTCTCCCATTGTATGCAATTTGACTATAATCCAACGACTTTATCCCATAAATGATAGCCTAAGTAGCCTTCTTTGAGCTCTCCCTGCTAGGCAGTGTGGCTGCATGGTGGTGATCTCCCCTTTAGCAGGGACATCTCTCAAGGGTGCTTCTTGAAGCAACAAGATCTTTTACCAATGACAGATCGCTGGATGAACCCAATTTGAATTCTCCCTGGATGGAAACTGAACTACACACCAGGCAACTCTCCCTTTTAGCAGGGACGCCTCTCAATGTTAAAATATATTAGTTGTTTAGCTTAAATAAGTAAGTTTAAAATAGAATTAATCACTTAGAGTTACAATATTGTGTGATTTAGTATGTTGTTTGCTTAGCTTTACTTAGCTAGATATGCTGAAGCCTTAGTCTGCAAGCTGTAAATTTCCACTTAGAGTTACTAAACATGTACCTACTTAGTCAAAACGGGGCCTCCAGAGCCAGTGTAAATAAGATATGAAGGCTTCAAGGCTTTAACCATCAACAGCAGCTGCAACTAGACAAGATAATGGTCTGTCTGAAGGCAGTGAAGGAATCCAATGAGAAACAAGAAGACCCCAGACCCAAATATTACTACTGGACTGAACCATCATGTGAGGGGTGGGTGAATAGTATGTAAAAATGCCCAGGGATTTCTTTGTTTGGGGGGCCCCTCTATGGAGACACAAGCTGACTATGCTTCTGTACCACTCTATTAAATTATTTATTTTTATAAAATAAGATGCCTGAGAGCCTGCTTTGGGAAACCTAGGGTTTGAAATTCAGAGTGAACTAACACCAGATGCCCAGATGGAAGGTAAGTGAAGTGGAAATAAGCATTATGAAACTTTGAAATCTTAGCTACGTGATATAGAGAATGGGGTGTGCACATATAATCCTTTATCTATAAACATATATAATCCCTTAGCTATAAACCATTGACCAAGTCTGGGACTAGGAGTGAATCCAGCCACATCTAAACTCCTCCCTGAGAAGGAGTTTAGAAAGCAAGGGGGTCCATTCTGAATCTTGTAACTCAATTGGAGGGTCTCCCTTACCTTTCTGCACCAGTTTAGGGAATCCAGCATTTAGGAGCTAATTATTATCAGTAACTGACAACATGGTTAAAATCTGCAATGATTTGGATCTGTGTGGCCAGTTGTTATCCACATGCTGTAAAGAAAAATAGTCTCTTTAAACCTAGTAGAATGGATGACTGCTCTTCAGAGAGCTGCTTAAATCTTTAACATGCTGTAAACATTTTAAATAATGCTAGAAAGAAGAGACCATATTGTTATCCTTTGTGTTTTGATCTTAATAAAAAGCTAAACAATCTGCTAATAAATATAGAATTAAGGTGCATTTCCAAAACCATAATCAGCAGCTGTAGAGTACCTTCTAACAGAAGAAAATCATCTTTAAAAAGATCACAATTCAGCAATAAGCTTCTTTGATACAGAGCCTAGCACAGCAGTAGACCCTTGCTGTTCTTTCTGAAATCCAGGACTAAATAATTAGAAGGGCGTATCTAGCTGGACAATTATATCTGAGCCACAGTATTCTTGCTAATAATATTAAGGGTACTAGTATGCCCTAAGATATGAAGTGCTTAGGAAAAAATCCCACATGTTTCAGCTGACTCCATTCACATTTATTTTTTGTCTTCACAGTATCTTCACTGAGACATATTTATCACATATAAGTTAAAAGGTATGTTTAAAATCTTATGAAAAGTGGTATCCAACCCTGCACAGCACTTCTGTGGAAACACAAGCGGAATGTACCCTATAAGAGATACTGTGCTACATATCTCCTGAATTATGCCATACATAGGAAGGCTGACAGGTGCCCAGACTGGCTTGTAGCAGCTCCGGCACTGCCCACTCAGCAGGAGGCATGGTGAGCTGTCCCTTGCTCCTCATCCCTGCTCCACACTTATCAGCAAGCAAAGAGCTCACTTCCATCACCCTGTCCTGATTCGATGTTGGGGAAGGTTTCTATATGATCCCAAGAGCGAGATTAAGACACAAACAAGGTCAAATGCCGTACTCCCAGAACACCGTTTATTACAAAAAGGAAAAGTAATAAAGAGGGTAGTGATAGGACAGAATGGAGCGAAAGATGGAAATCAAGCAAGGAGTCGGGATAGGGCAGCAAGAATAGTCACCATCACGGGTCCAGCAGCAAGGCGACAGTGAAGGAGGGGTGAGGAGGTCTCAGTTGCTTGTTCCAGCGGTGGTGCGTCTCTAGCCCTTGCCAGTGCAGGTCCTCCTTAAATACCCCTTCGAGAGCTGTGGTTTCCATAGCAATGGCACCTCTCTTTGTGCTCCCCAGCGCTTGGGGCAGGGACACGTCCAGGCAGAACATCCCCGCAGGCAGGGCGCCTTCACAAGTCAGGGTTTCCAGAACCCAGTGGTCTTGTGACCGTCCTTGCAAGCAATCTTTGAGATAAGTCTATAGTCCAGTTCCTCACACCACCCGGTGGCTCAAAGATTGCCTTAAGACCCATGGCCGTTTTGAAAAAAGATAGTCATCTAGAAAAGGTTGGAAAAGAGCATTTTAAATAATTTGCAAAACTGATGGCTTGGATTGGCGTACAACACGAATTTGTTTAACGCCATCAGGAGTAACAGCAGTGTGAAAGATGGGGGAGAGTGTTGTTGGCTTTCGCCATAATAATTATTTTTTTTTTTTGCTGACATATGAGGAATTTGATGAAGAGGCCTAAAATGACCAACCCTGGGGGAACAAAGGGGGGAAGTTGAGGAACTGTGGAGATATAAACACCACTGCATCCACCATCTGGAGAGAACCAAACTGGCGGTCTGGAGGTCGGATAACCCCTTCACCGGGGTGAAGAGGTCGCTCTGAAGAACTGTGGGCCTTCCTGCCAAGGACTTTTCCCACAACCACCGGACAGTAGTACACATGCACGAAAAGATAAGATTTTATCTTAATAAGACCCCTCAAAGTAATTAGGATAACCCTGCCCCTTTTTAAAACTAATTATAATAACCCAACCTTAAAATGAATATGTATGTGACTAATGCAATTCTAAATGTATATAAAGGAATAACGTATCTTTCCCGGTGTGCCTCTGACTTGGGTCAAGCACCCAGCGCTGAGCTTTTGCTTTACTGACTTTGTCCTCACAAATAAAACTAAGCCTACCTTGATTACAAGGCTTGGTCGTTTATTACAGTAGATATAAACTGCATGTTAGATAAAATGTGCTGAATTAATTGTATAAAACATGGGACAATGCATGGTAAAAACATTATCATTGCTGTGGTGGGTTGACCCTGGCTAGAAGCCGGATGCCCACCAAAGCCCACTCTATCACTCCCCCTCCTCAAATGGGCAGGGGGAGAAAAATATAATGAAAAGCTCGTGGGTGGAGATAAGGACAGAGAGAGATCACTCACCAGTTACTGGCACGGGCAAAACAGACTCGACTTGGGGGAAAAAACAAATTTACTTTATTACCAATCAAAATTAGAGGATAGTGAGAAGTAAAACCAAATCTTAAAACACCTCCCCCATCCCTCCCTTCTTCCCAGGCTTAATCTCTTTCCCGATTTCCACCTCCTCCCCACAACAGCACAGGGGGACAGGAAACGGGGTTGGGGTCAGTTCATCACACGGTGTTTCTGCCGCTGCTTCCTCCTCAGGGGGAGGACTCCTTCCCCCGCACCAGCGTGGGGTCCCTCTCACGGGAGACAGTCCTCCACCAACTTCTCCAACGTGAGTCCTTCCCATGACTGACAGTTCTTCACGAACTGCTTTAGCATGGGTCCATTCCATGGGGTGCAGTCCTTCAGGAAGGGACTGCTCCAGTGCGAGTCCCCCACGGGGTCACAAGTCCTGCCAGCAAACCTGCTCCAGCGTGGGCTCCTCTCTCTACGGGCTACAGGTCCTGACAGGAACCTTCTCCAGCACGGGCTTCCCGTGGGGTCACAGCCTCCTTTGGGCATCCACCTGCTCCGGCGTGGGGTCCTCCACGGGCTACAGGTGGTCATCTGCTCCACCATGGATCTCCATGGACTGCAGGGGGACAGCATGCCTCACCATGGTCTGCACCACAGGCTGCAGGGAATCTCTGCTCTAGTGCCTGGAGCACCTCCTCCCCCTCCTTCTTCACTGACCTTGGTGTCTGTGGAGTTGTTTTCTCTTACATCTTCTCACTCCTCTCTCCAGCTGCAAAGTGTGCAGCTTTTTTTCCTTCCCTCTCTTCCTTTTTTTCTTAATTATGTTATCACAGAGGCATTACTGATTGGCTCGGCCTTGGCCAGCGGCGGGTCCGTTCTTGTAGCCGGCTGGCATTGGCTGTGTCGGGTCGGACATGGGGGAAGCTTTTGGCAGCTTCTCTCACAGAAGCCACCCCATGTCCCCCCCCTCCACTACTACCAAAACCTTGCCACGCAAACCAAATACAATTGCCAAACCACATAACAAATAAAATAAAACCCTCTTAACCCATGGACCACCTGGAAGCCAAGAAAACATATCAACATCCCGTCCTTTCCATGTTTGAACAGGAACACGGGCTAGCTTTGTCATACCTGCAGTAATTTGCTTAATAACTTTTCCACTGTCATCAATTTTTAAACAACAATTAGAAGCATTAAGTTTACCACAAACACCCCCTTCTTCAGCTAGTAGGTAATCGAGAACCATGCGGTGTTGGTAAATGGCAGTTCGCATTTGTGTTGCTTGATCTGCCAATAGATCAAGGGCCTCAGCAGTTTGATTGGTAATAATTTCTATGACAGCTTGTAGTCGAATTATACGATTTAAATTATAGATAGGTTCTCGAGCACCACTAACCCACTCATTGGGATTCCAGGTGGCAGGTCTGTAATGCTGTATAATACCTTGAGGGGTCCATTCATCTGTTCTCCAGGTTTGACTTCTTCCGCTGGCTATAGAAGTATCAATGGATCGTCGATATCAGTTAGGGTCATCATACACTTTAACACTTAGTTCATTACTCTTATCCCCCAGGAGCAGGAAAAACAGAGGGCAAATTACTCCCATGTAACACACTCGGGTCCAATTTGGTGGTAGTAGTTTATAGGAGTGATGGCCACACACCCAGTAGTGGCCCTTCAAGGCTCGGATACCATTTTCAAAAGGGTCAGTTTCACTGGGTTCTGGGTCAAAATAGGGTTTTAGATTAGAGTCTCCAAAGGGATTATCAGTTCTTGATTTCACTATAACTGCTTACTAACCATTCAGGAGAAAGAGGGATAGCAGTCCACAGCCAACTTTCTGAACCTAATGGTCCACCGCATACCCAACAGATATGGCATCAGTTAAAGGTATCGGCCACTTGTTGACCTAAAGCAATAAACGCATTCTGCCATGGCAAGTCAAAGAGGGGAGCACAGGAGTTTCCCCAGATGTTAAAGGCAACAATCATAGTTAACCAAAACATCTGCGGTGGTATATTAAACATTCTATAAAATTAACAAAACAATTATCAACAAAGCCACACAGCGAGTTAGCAGTCTCGTGGGCTCCTTTAGACAAACTCCAGGGTCTTTACCTGAAAGAGAAAAGAAAACAGACCCGGTTCGCTCTAGGAAACCAGGGGCAAGTTGTTAGAAGGATGGAATAATCCACCTTGTGTTGATTTTGTGTTCTTTTCCACATGCATCTTTTATTTTAATAGATGAGATTTGAGTCACAGTATCTACCAAAAACTTGACTGGGACTTGTTTTAGCCCTACAATGCCTTTATGCAATCAATAAATCACCCTAACCATTTTTTAGTGAGCTGTCTGATATGTATCCATCCTTTGCCCCCCGTTCACCATCAGAGGGCAAAGGATCTAGTTTTGAGGCTATTTTGTTCTAACAAAGCAATCAAGGAGGGTGCACTAGGATTAGTATTTTTATGATCATTGTAATAGGCATATAAAGGGAATCTGCTAATCAAGTGTATTGGGTTTGCGTGGCAAGGTTTTGGTAGCAGTGGGGGAGGGGGGGGACATGGGGTGGCTTCTGTGAGAGAAGCTGCCAGAAACTTCCCCCATGTCTGACCCGACACAGCCAATGCCAGCCGGCTACAAGAAGGGACCTGCTGCTGGCCAAGGCCGAGCCAATCAGTAACGCCTCTGTGATAACATAATTAAGAAAAAAAAAAAGGAAGGGAGAAAAAAAAGCTGCACACTTTGCAGCTGGAGAGAAGAGTGAGAAGATGTAAGAGAAACAACTCCACAGACACCAAGGTCAGTGAAGAAGGAGGGAGAGGAGGTGCTCCAGGCACTAGAGCAGAGATTCCCTGCAGCCTGTGGTGCAGACCAGGGTGAAGCAGGCTGTCCCCCTGCAGCCCCTGGAGGTCCATGGTGGTGCAGATGACCACCTGTAGCCCGTGGAGGACCCCACGCCGGAGCAGGTGGATGCCCAAAGGAGGCTGTGACCCTGCGGGAAGCCCGCGCTGGAGAAGGTTCCTGTCAGGACCTTTAGCCTGTGGAGAGAGGAGCCCACGCCGGAGCAGGTTTGCTAGCAGGACTTGTGACCCCGTGGGGGACCCGCGCTGGAGCAGTCCCTTCCTGAAGGACTGCACACCATGGAATGGACCCAGACTGGAGCAGCTCGTGAAGAGCTGTCAGTCATGGGAAGGACTCACGTTGGAGAAGTTGGTGGAGGACTGTCTCCCGTGAGAGGGACCCCACGCTGGTACGGGGGAAGGAGTCCTCCCCCTGAGGAGGAAGCAGCGGCAGAAACACCGTGTGATGAACTGACCCCAACCCCATTCCCTGTCCCCCTGTGCTGCTGGGGGGAGGAGATGGAAAATCGGGAAAGAGATTAAGCCCGGGAAGAAGGGAGGGATGGGGGAGGTGTTTTTAAGATTTGGTTTTACTTCTCATTCTCCTCTAATTTTGATTGGTAATAAAGTAAATTTGTTTTTTCCCCCAAGTCGAGTCTGTTTTGCCCGTGCCAGTAACTGGTGAGTGATCTCTCTCTGTCCTTATCTCCACCCACGAGCTTTTCGTTATAATTTTCTCCCCCTGCCCATTTGAGGAGGGGGAGTGATAGAGTGGGCTTTGGTGGGCATCCGGCCTCTAGCCAGGGTCAACCCACCACATCAAGCAATACAATTTTTGAAATATTAAACAGCGATGGTAGGTTACCATAGCATCGGTATACCCTGTTATTTAGCTAAAGGTTTAAAGCTTATGCAGTGTTGTCATCGTGCTCAAACATCCTGTTAACTGACCAAGGATTAAGCCCAAAAGGCATGTAGTAAAGGGATTTGCAGGCCCATCATGATGGGCTAAGTAGCAAACAAAGGAAACTTCGTATCTCAGCTAAGGAAGAGATCCCAGACATTGTGAAAGATACTAACCGAAAACTGCCACAATAACAGAGACTCCGGAGGGCGACAACTGAAGCGTTTCTGCTATGAGCAAAGAGGATGCAACCCCCAAGAAGAGCCAAGATAAAAAGGGACTGCTGTGCCTATCTAATTTGCGAGCCGTTGGTGGAGTGGAGACTCCCCGTCTGCCCAGCGCTGCTTTTGCTCACCTATTCCTACTCAATAAATTACTTTTAAATTTATTATTGGACTTTGAGTCAAATTTACTTATAACAATCATCTCCTCTACTTGCTGATTTATCAGGCCATTCTGTTACCAACTTTTCTAATTTGTCTGTTGGTAGCCCGTCCATCAAGTCACATGGGATCCCTTTTTGCTGTCCTTCCACCCACAGTCTATTACATCTTTTTGGGATGTCTCTCCCTCCCGGTGGTCTGGCGAGGGGTGGTGTTCTCCTAAAAGGTGGAGGAGTTCTCCTATCACTCCCAGGGTGTGGGACTATTTTTACTTCCGCTGGCCTCAAGCCCCGGGAGTCCATTTTGGTGACTGGAGAGTTAATGGGACCATACTTACGACCAGTTCTTGGGCTACTTCTCCCCAAGTCCATACTTTCCTATCCGAGGGCTGGCGTTGAGGTGTAAACCCTTCTAAAGCAGCTGCAACTCTGTCACCTCGGGGCATTGCTTGTATTCTCCCCACGTAATTGTATGCCAATAGATTTTAACGAGTTGGGGAGTCCCCTTATAAGGGGAGTAATTCGTTCAGGGTCTACCATCATCATCATAGGAGATTCTTGTGAAGGTTCTAACTTTCTATCGTACATCATCTGCAGACAAGCTGCCTTCTGCACGCTCTCCACCAGTTGATCAACAGTCCCCATAATTGCGAGGGGGTCCCGCCTCTCCAAGGGGTTGAGACCACCAGCCCAATAGGCTGCCCGTTGAGTTAGAGACCAGAGGGCACGGTAGTTTCCAGTAGTTAAAAACACTCCCGGTCCCCAATACCCTTCTGCCTCTTTTTCACTTAGCAGAATCTGGTCCCCCCCAGACAATGATATTCTCCACACATATTCTGTCTCTGACTCCCTAGGAGTCCGGCCAAATTCCTTTTTCAATTTTGCCAACTCAGTGGCAGTATAGGGGACTTAGTTGTAGCCTGCGGGGACTGGTCTTGTTCATCCTCATAGATATACTCGGTTTTAACCAAGGGTCTCAACGAGGGTGGTTCTGATTTCTCTGCTTTCTCTTCTGTTGCTGACAAATCCCTAAAAGGGTAACTAATCTCTGGTGGGGGAGGCATCTCCTCAGGGGCAGTATCAGTGAGGAGACGCTCCTTAAGGGCAATTTGCAGGTGTTTTACTAGGTCTTTTTCTGCTTTAAATTGCTCCTTTAATTCCGCCACCTGCCCCCGAAGGGATTGGGCGAGGTTTTGCAGGGAAACAATAGTTTGGGATTCCGAGCCAAGGCGGAGGTCCCTGTCTTCTACCGCGGCAGCCAAACTAGCACCGAGAACAGCACAAACAATCGCTTTACCTTTTCCAGCCCTTACTCTGGCATCTTTTTGTAAAGCACGCATCCGATCAACCACGCTTTGCAAGTTATACCAATTTCCCTGAGCCCAATCTACCCCGGGCACAGAGGGTCGTGCTTTATGCTTTTCTAGAAAATCAAACAAGACTTCTCGAAGGAAGGGTCACGGTTCTTTTATCACTCATCTTACTTAAAGCTGGGGAGCAGTCTTCTCAGGAAGGCAGCACGTGAGCTTTAGCAAGCGCAAGGAAGCCCACCCCCTTTACTTTCCTGAGAGGTCTCACTTAGCACACAGAGGTATGGTCCTTTCAAGAAGATCGCACACAAATTTCAGCACTTAACACACGGATGTACAGTCCCTTAAGGCGGGGGGAGCAGTCTTCTCAGGAAGGCAGCACATTAGTTTTAAACACAACAAACAGGGCAAACACAAGGCAACCCACCCCCTTTACTTTCCTGAGAGGTCTAAGTGGGGAAACGGTCAACTCAGAAAGGCAGCACGTGAGTTTAAAACACAGATCAAGCCCGCTCCCTTTACTTTCCTGAGAGGTCTCACTTAGCAGAACAGGGGCAATGCGGCACTCTCGCCTCAAGGGATCCTGTCCGTGACGCAAATTTAAATATCCCGATCCGATGTTGGGGAAGGTTTTGATATGATCCCAAGAGCGAGATTAAGACACACCACGGGTCCAGCGGCGAGGCGACAGTGAGGGGTGAGCTAGGAGGTCTCAGTTGCTTGTTCCAGCGGCGGGGCGGTACAGCAGTCATCACACTGAGAAGTGCTTACTCACAGAAGTAATTCCAGTAACTGCTACAAATTAGCTGACAAAGAAGAGGCCACGTGTGAGCTATTAACTAGCTCAGAGGGAGTCCAGCTGGCTACCCTGGTTGCCTGTGGTGAGGCAAGCATGTTCAGCTGTTGGGCTGATGTTTCTAGCTGTCAGCTCTGTTTCAAATAGCTCCACAAGCAAGACCTAGGAGTTACTTCTTTGCTCCCTTCCAGTAGTACTCAAGGAGGATGGAGCCTAGCAGAGCTGCAGAGTTTTGGTTTGACTTTGTTGCCTTTGTAAAAGGGATCTTGGTTGCATCCAGAAAGAGTACTGGATAATTGGCACCTTTCAGGGTATGCACCCCTGTTTATACAAAAGCTTGTATAACTTTTTTTGGTTTTATCTCAGTTACACCCCACACAAAGACTTTTTCCAGTAAATTAATAGATACAATTCAAAGATACAAATATGATCTTACATATTTACATACCAGATTATCTCTATTTCTGGAAAGCTTCCTCCAGGGAACAGAAGCTTTGTGTAACAAATAAGCTAACACTTTGTTTCAGCTGAAGGTGAAAGAGTAAACCCTGAGAAATTAAAAGAGTTATAGATCCCTTAGTTGCATGAAAGATTTATAGATCCCTTAGTTACTTGCTTAGTTACAAAACTTAGAAGATTAAGACATCACCCAGCTGTTGTAGCACATCCCTCCTTACAAATTGCTAATAACCTTGGAGTGGGTGCTTATCACCTAGCTGTTTGCATATATTTGCTTGCTTAAATCACTGACCTTACATCTGCTCTTCTCAGCCCCTGAGAACATGATGGCCTTAGGACCTTTGCAGCTGTTCTCCAACAATGTTGTCATGGGTGTCTAAACTCAGGGAAGAACATGTACATAAGAGTTAAAGACTGAACATTCTTCAAGGAATATTGTCCTAAACGCATGAGTGAGGCGCAGCTGAGCAAAGTTGAAGAGGAAATGAATCAGTGGACATCGTGACTGTGGTGGTTTGGGTGGATTAACGCTTTTGGCTTGCACCTTGCAGACAAACACAGCCTGCTCTTTCACCCTCCCCTCACCCAGGGAGTAGGGGAGAGAACTGAAAGGAAAAGGGCAAGGAAACTCATGGGTTGAGATAAAAACTACTGACTAATTAAAATAAAATGATAATGATAACGACAGTAATAATGTTACCGAAAATCCGGAATAAGAAACTTATCAACACCAATGTGATGCGGATAAGCAGACACTTCTTTATTACAGCCGGGTGCGTGAGTGAGTTCTCTCACGATCAACGCACACCATGCCCCAAAATCATACATCTTATATAGAGCTTACTCATAGGTATTCATTAAATAGTCATACGTAAACATGTTATTTACCTTTTGCTTAAGAACACGGTTTCTTGGCAGGCATCTATAAGCCGTTACAGTAGACTTCCCTTTCCTGGCAACACCTACAAAGTGTTACAGTAGGCTTCTCTTTCCTGGCAACACCTACAAAGCATTACAGTAAGCTTCTCTTCCCATTGTTTCCCCATTCTCATTAATCCAGATTTTGACAGCTACGTGTATTCTTCTAGTTTTCCATATAGGTATCATAAATCAGTTTACAGGTCAACTTGTACTTGTTACATAAGCTACGGTTCCTACCAAATGATTTTGACCAATCCCTTCGGCCTTAGTACGGGCTGTACAGGGATTTCATATTAGCATTCGGTTGTTGTGCAAGCATACTTTTCATTAAAATATTTCTTATAATCCTATATTATTAAAATCAAAACTATTCATAAACTATAAACTAATAATTAATTCTAACATATCAGTAACATTTCCCCCCTTTGAAAGTATTGAAAATTATTTAAATACTTTCACCTCTACTGCATAGCATTTAGTCATTAACATTTTCAAAGCCAAGATTTGTTTCAGCATACTTTGATGGTGAACTGTAGTCTGGTGGAATAGTGGGTAACTCTCTCATGATCATGCAATTAACTGCAATTCTGTTAGTAAACTGTTTTTTTCAAACAGGTGTATACCAGCATGATCATCAAAAAGACAATTAGCAACAGAAACAGAGTTTTAATCAACGATTGTATCCAAGAGCTTAAATTCCATCCCAATCCTTTGAAAATTTTTCCTATCCAATCCTCTGACATGTCTTCTCAAATTGATTCTGTTTCCTTTTCAATTTTTCCTAACAAATCCAGATCATGCTCTACATCCCGGGTAATGTTTGGAATGTGTATACAGCAGTGGTCTACCCTGTCCTTTAGATACCCACACACTCCGTGCTCTTTAAGTAGAAGTATATCTAAGGCCATTCTATTTTGGAGGGTCATTCTAGATGTTGCCTGCAATTGTATGTTCAGGTTCCTAAACCCTTTCCTCATAACGTTTGCTAACTTCTCAACTTGACCTGTTAAATGATATAGCCACTCTCTTTTTCTGTAAGAGGCGATGGGATTCAAAAGAGATTCTAGAGCCTAACTAATTTTTACTCCTGCCGAGGGTTCATTCCAGATATCATCATCCATCTCAGATCTTTTAGTTCGTTTTAAATGCAAATTCTCTAAAGGTCCCTTAAAGGGTGATCTTTTCCAAATCGGGCATAATGTTGGCATGCCTAAAGTAATTTGTTTCACTTCACCATCTACTGGTAAGTGAGTCGTCCAGTTTCCATCACTTAATGCCCAAATTAGATGTCCCGGACTCTGTATCGTATATTTGCTGCAACTTAAAAATGTTCATCTTGTGATCATATAATCTTCAGTTAATTGTAAATCATTCCTGAGTCCTCAGCAGTAACACCCATATTTAATTGCAGCTGCTAAAGGGGGAATTTCCTGAATTGCTTTACTTACTGTATTACAATCAAAAACCTTTTCACACTTCTACCAGGACACTGATTTCTCCTCTTCTCGTGACGAAGTTCCCCTTTCTGCTACTGTTGGCCAAACTGAATGAAGTAACCCTTCCCACTTAAAATACCAAGAGGTTTTTGCCATGTATCGAAACTGGGAAAATACAGTCATGGACCAAATTGATCCCCAAGTAGGTTGTGCCCTTTGTGAAGTCTGAATTTCTTTGTTACATTTTAATTCCATTACCACTCGTCTCACATTCCGCCTTATTAGTTCATCGTAAGAACACCATCCATAACCATATCCTGGATAACCATTTTCTGAGACTAGTCCTGGCCGGCCACTACTAATTTCTGTGAAATGTGAATTCAATAGTTTTGCACATTCAGCCCTATTTCCAGGGGACTTCCATTGTTTTCTGATATATTTCACCTGTTCTTGCCATTGAGTCACTGGCCTTTGTTCACAATGAGTGGTGTCATTTCTATGTTCCAGGTTGGTCAGATTCATAGTTAAGATTCCCCATGGAATAGATTCACCTACTGTCCTTGGTATTGGTAAACAAGCAGTAATTTGTGTAACATTCTGCAAATTAGCAAATCCTTTAATCAATCCTAATATCAAATTTTCCTCGTGCGTTTGTTTGGGAATTTCAATCACTTGTTCTGTTTCTATTTGTCTTTTTTTCCTACTTACCAAGTCAGCCCACGGATTCACCAGTACTACCTTTCAGCATAAAATCCAAAGAATAATCAAAAGCTGGTATGAGAAGTTAGACATGTTTCAGAGTCCGTCTCAAAGTCTCAGGGTCACGACTAACGATGTTTCAGAGTCAGTTTTAAAGTCTCTGGGTCACGGCTAACAATCTTCCATGAAGTAGGTGCTTTCTTCACCCGAGTATAATGTATCCAAGCTTCTGATTCTGCAATCTTGATAGCTATAAAGGTGGTTAACAGTATCTGGAAAGGTCCTTTCCAGCGCTCCTGCAGAGGTTCAGAAGTCCACGTCTTCACATAGACATAATCTCCTGGTTGGAAATCATGGACCGGACTGTCCAGAGATAAAGGTCTGTTCCAAATTACTGCACTCCGAATTGCAGCCAAAGTTTTCCCTAGAGAAAGCAAATAGTTATATACATCTTGTTTGCCTTTTACATGCATACTTGGATTTGGTTCTGGGGACTCATAAGGTTTTCCATACAGTAATTCATAAGGACTGATTGAGGTTCCACTCTTTGGCTGAACTCTAATTCGTAGTAATGCCAATGGAAGTGCTTGAGGCCATTTTAAATTAGTTTCCTGACAAATTTTACTTATTTGTCTTTTTAAAGTCTGATTCATTCTTTCTACTTTTCCACTGGATTGTGGCCTCCAAGATGTATGTAAATCCCAGGCAATACCCAATGTTTTACTAACACTTTGGACTACTTCAGCGACAAAGTGTGGACCTCTGTCAGAAGAAATTCCAATAGGGACCCCAAATCTTGAAATTATTTCTTGTAGTAACCACTTTACTACTTCTTTTGCTTGTGTGGTGCGACAGGGAAGGGCTTCTGGCCATCCTGTAAAAGTGTCAACCCCTACCAGAATGTATCGGTACCCATTTTGTCTAGGTAACTCCGAGAAATCTACTTGCCAATAATCTCCAGGTTCTGTACCAGATTTTACCTTACCCATTTGGGCTCTTTTCTTGATTAGTGGATTATTTTTCAAACATACCTCACATTTTGCAGCTATCATTTTAGCTAATCCTAGCATTTTAACTGACACTACCTGTTTCTGTAAAAAAGTTACTAGGGCTTCTACACCCCAATGGCATTCCTGATGTCTTGTTTGAATTATTTCTCTCATCAAAATGGGTGGAATCACTACTTGTCCATTAGGGGTTACCCACCATCCAGCTAGGTTTTTCTTAGCATTTAATAACTGGCCTAACTTATCATCTTCCTCTGAATATTTTGGTTTTTCCCTAGGAAGGGTTACTGTTTTGGAAGGAATTAATGCCATTTGTAGTGCTTGCTCTTTTGCTACTTTCCTGGCTGTTTTATCAGCCAGATTATTTCCAGCAATTTCTTTTGTGTTTCCAATTTGGTGTGCTTTGCAGTGCATGACTGCTACTTGTTCTGGTTTCTGAACTGCTTGCAATAATTGTAAAATTTCATTTTGATGCTTAATGTTTGATCCTTGAGAGGACAATAATCCTCTTTCTTTCCACAGGGCCCCATGGACATGCACTACCCCAAAGGCATATTTAGAGTCTGTCCAGATATTTACTTTCTTCTTTTCACTTAGTTCTAGGGCTCGAATCAAAGCAATAAGTTCTGCTTTCTGGGCTGATGTGGTGCTTGCCAATGCTTTGGCTTCTATAACTGTGGTGTCTGTTGTTACCGCATATCCAGCGTATCGGACTCCTTGCTCCATGAAGCTGCTGCCATTTGTATACAATTCCCAGTCTGGTTGCTCCAATGGTACATCCTTCAAATCTTCACGACTGGAATAAACGTACTCGATAGTAGCCAAGCAATCATGTTCCAGTTGTCCTTCTTCCTGTGTAGAACTTAAAAACACTGCAGGATTTACCAGGTTAGTTGTTTTTAGAATGACATCATCCTGTTCAGTCAGTACTACCTGGTACTTTATCATTCGGCTCGGGGATAGCCAATGTCCCCCCTTCTGCTCTAAAACAGTTATCACCATGTGTGGGACTTAGACTATTATTGTCCTTCCCAAAGTCAATTTCCGAGCCTCTTGTATGAGCAGTACTGTTGCTGCCACTGCCCGAAGGCAGTTTGGCCACCCTTTACTCACTGTGTCCAGTTGTTTGGAGAAGTATCCGACTGGTCGTTTCCAGCTTCCCATCTTCTGGCTTAGCACACCTAATGCAAGGCGTTGTCTCTCGTGCACAAACAACTGAAAATCCTTGGTTAGATCTGGAAGTCCTAGGGCAGGTGCAGACATTAAAGCACGTTTTAACTCAATGAAAGCCTTTTGCTGTTGCAGGCCCCATAAAAAGGGAGAGTTCTTTAGGGCCTCATACAAAGGCTTAGCTATCAGTCCATAATTCATAATCCACAGGCGACACCACCCAGCCATTCCCAGGAACGCTCTGAGTTCATGAATATTTTTCGGCTCAGGTATACTGCAAATAGTTTCTTTTCGACCTTTTCCCAATTGTCGCTGCCCTTTGGAAATTTCAAAGCCCAGATATATCACAGTCTTGCATGCTATTTGAGCCTTTTTCCTTGATACCTTGTACCCATTTAGTCCCAGAAAATTCAAGAGGTCAATAGTCACTTGTATACAAGCAAACCTTTCTTCTGTAGCAACCAATATGTCATCTACATATTGTAAAAGCAAATGTCCAGGCCTTGGCTTATCTTGCTTCCACATTTCAAGCTCTCTTGCCAGTTGATTTCCAAAAATTGTTGGGGATATTTTTGAATCCTTGGGGTAATCTTTTCCATGTGAGTTGCATCTTTCACCCAGTTTGTGGATTTTCCCATTCAAAAGCAAACAGTTTTCTGCTCTCCTTTTCCAAAGGTATGCAAAAGAAAGCATCTTTCAAATCAAGCACTGTAAACCACTGATAAGTCTCATTTAACGCTGTTAACAACATATAAGGATTTGCAACTACTGGGGAAATGTCTTTAACTATTTGATTAATTGCCCTTAAGTCTTGGACTAACCTATATTCACCCGAGGGTTTTCTAATTGGTACAATAGGAGTATTATACTCCGATTCACATTCCTCTAAAATTTTGTACCTTAAAAATTTGTCAATCAATTTCTTCAGCTCCTGTCTGACTTCTGGCTTGATTGGATATTGTTTTAATTTTACTGTCTTTACACCTTCTTTTAAATCTACTTTGACAGGCTCTGCCACTTTTGATTTACCAGGGATGTCTGTTTCCCATACTGTGGGAATCACTGCAGAATCTACCTCTGGTGGAATTTCCTGCTCCTCCACTTTTTCTTGTATCATTAAGATTCCTCCTCTTTTAGATTCAGGTATTTTTAAGAAAAGCTCCCCTTTCTCAAAAATAATTTGTGCGTTTAATTTAGATAACAAATCCCTTCCTAACAAGGGTACAGGACATTCTGGTACATACAAAAATTCATGCGAAATTATCTTATCCCCAAATTTTAAATCCAGGGATTTCAGGAATGGCCTGTTTTCTTCTTTCCCGGTTGCCCCTACTATGTTTGCTGTTTTTGTTCCATTTTTTCCTTTACAGGTATTTAATACTGAAAATGTTGCTCCAGTATCCACTAAAAATTCAACTTCTTTTTCTCCCAGCTTAATTGCAACCAGAGGCTCAGCTGGGTTCCCCTCCGGTCCCCTTCAGTTATCTAACATCATGACTCTGGCCATTTCTTGTTGAACATTCCCATTTTTAGGACAGTCTCTTTTCCAATGTCCTTCCTTTCTACACAAAGCACATTGATTTATTCCTAAAGGGGTGTTAAAACTCCGATTACCACTATTCATAAATCCTCCTCTTCTACTGAATCCTCGTCCTCTTCCTCTACCTCCCCCTCTGTTTACTGTCCCTGTTATTACAGCCAGTAATCTATTTTCCCTGGTTTTTCTCTCCTCATTTTCTCTATTATTATATACCTTCCATGAAGCCTCCAGCATCTTATTCAAATTCCTTGAATCCTCTCCCTCAAGTTTCTGGAGTTTTTTTCTTATATCTGGTGCTGACTGTCCCATAAAAATCAAAGCCAATTGTATTTGAGCTGCCTCCGTCTCCACTTTTAAATCAGTAAATTTCCTGACAGCTTCCTTTAATCTCTCCAGAAACACTGAGGGAGATTCATTTTTATCCTGTCTTACTTCATATAATTTAGACCAATTCAAAGATTTAGGCATAGCATGTTTAACTCCATATAAAATCCACTTCTGATACTGACTCAGTCTTTCTCTATGCTCCACATTATTTGGATCCCACTGTGGATCCTCAGATGGAAAATTCTGTTCTAATATTCCACGTGTTGTCCCATTCAATACTGCCACTTCTGCCTGTGCTTTGCCAACTTTTAATACCATCTGCTTTTCTGTATCATCCAACAAATTATCCAAGACCACCTGTAAGTCACTCCAGTCCGGGTTCTGCGTTCTAATTATAGTATCCACCACTCTTCCTACTCTTTCAGGATCTTCCCTATAGACTCCTGCTGCCTGTTTCCAAGCCATCAAATCAGTAACTGAAAAAGGCACCTTCACATACACTGGCCCATCGTTACCAACTCCCTGCTGCAGGGGAGCTATTGTGTGTATCTGCTGCCGAGTTCTCCGAGAAATAGGGGTATGAATTACAACCTCAGATGGTCCCTCAATCACATCCTCTATTCCACTACTTTCTGGTTCCTCCACCTGTTCCCTATATTCTCGACCCCGATTTCTTTCTCTCCTGGGAGGGGATACTTCTAATTCTGGTCCTTCATCAGTTTCAGAGACAATTCTCTTCTTCAAACAATCCTTCCCAATTTCACATGTTGAACAACACTTCTTTACTTTCTCATTATCAGAAGTTATTGACATTACTAAATTATCTCTACTAATCAATTTACATTCTTTTTGCCAATCTTTTCTCTGCCTCAGATAAAAAAACCCCAAATCTACATATGGTACTTCATCCCATTTTCCTTTTCTCCTACAAAACAGCATCAACTGTAGAATAGTATTATAATTCAATGTCCCATTCATGGGCCATTTTTCCTGATCCTCTAATGTATACAGAGGCCACCAATGATTACAATATTCAGTCATCTGATTTTTTCTCAAATCATCATGTAAATCTCCCCACTGTGCTAATAAACATCCTAACAGAGAAGTTTTTGGGATTTTGTCATTTGCAGCCAAATTATTCATACTTTTACTTTTAAACAAATGAGTTAACTTAGATGCCATAATATAATTACTTTACAGTACAATACACAATCACTTAAATCTGTCGCTTCGTTCTTCTCTGGCTGCACCCCTTGCGGGATAACAGAACCGCGGATCCGAACTCCGCACTCGCTTCGTGCTCAATTGCACGTCTCACTCTCACAGTCACACTCACACAGTTCCACAATTGTTACCTTGAGTAAAAATATGTAACACAATAAACACAGTTCTTAATTACAGCTCAGCACTTCAGTACCCAGTCAAAACAAACGATTCCACAATATAACACACATGAAAAACTTCTAACTTCTTGTTAGAGGCACTACCTTGAGAACACTATAGCATATAGGTTCTCTTGTCTATGCTTTTGTCCAACCCTGCAATAGCTTTCGCTTATGACTTACGGGCAGACGCCTAGGCTTCCACTCCCACAAGGATCCTTTAGTCCAACCCTGCGCAGCTTTCACCGTGACTGACAGGCAGACGTACAGTGGGACTCTAACCCACTGGGTGGGACTCTAACCCACTCTTACTGTGGGACTCTAACCCACTTACGGTGGGACTCTAACCCACTCTTACAGTGGGACTCTAACCCACTGGGTGGGACTCTAACCCACCCTTACTGTGGGACTCAAACCCACTTACGGTGGGACTCTAACCCACTCTTACTGTGGGACTCTAACCACTTTCAAAAAAAAAGAAAAAAAAAAAGGAAAGAAGTGTCTTACCAAAAAAAAATCCAGGGAACGTTGCGAGGAACCTTATGGATCGGGGATCGATGGGTATCCCCGAGAAATCCTCGGTGCCGGCTGGAACCGATCAGGTCCCCGACTCCTCCGGTCTCCTTCAGCGAGGTCCCATCTGGGTCGCCAAACTGTTACTGAAAATTCGGAATAAGAAACTTGTTGATAAGTTTCTTCTTCCAGATTTTCGGTAACAATAACAATATATAAATGAGTGACGCACAGTGAAATTGCTCACCACCCACTGACCGATGCCCAGCCTTTGCCAGCCACTGATCCTAAAGCAGAGACAGTCCCGAAACCGAAACCCCGGAAGAGTGAGCCCAAGCTATCCCCGGGAGAATACCCTCGTCTTCCTGTCAACCCTGGTTATTATACTGACATGATGTGATATGATATGGAATATTTCATTGGCACATCCAAATGCCAGTTCTGGGTTTTGCTATTCACTACACTTCTCCCTCCCAGTCCTAATGCAGCTGTGAACCAGCCAAACACAATGGCCTTGAGCTCCAGCAGCAAGTAATAACATCAATACTTTTATCAACATTCCTCTCATAACAAATCTTACACTGAAACTAAAACACAGCTCTTATAACTACTAAGAAGAAAAATAACTCTATCCTAGAAAAACCAGGACAGTATCCACCCTTCATTCCATACCATTTATGTCATTCTCAGGTTTATATATATATATATATATATATACATATACATATATATACACACACATATACACACAAAGGTCATTCCCTTTGTTTATTGGTCATTCCTTCAAAATGTCTATTGAGTTCATTTAGTCCATTACCTTGGGTTCTGTCTGTCATGACAGTTTTTCAAGGCAGGAGAGATGATGTGGAATTTGCACAGTCAGTGGAGTAGGTGACACTGGACACAGCAGGAGGATGGTGTGTAGTTTCTGCTGCATGCTGTATCTGGAGCTTGTAGTGAGTGTATCTGGTGTGGTCCATGCCCAGGGTCTGTGGACTGAAGATGATTATCTCGAAGAAGTTGTTGGGCATCAACTCTGGTTCCATCAGAGTTCAGTCTGCATTAACCTGGGGAGATTATCAATACAAAAATGTTAGTATAACACACAACAACCATAGCAATGATGATATAGCAATTCATTGGCTAATTTCAAAATCAAATCCTCTTGAGGTACACATTGGACTTCCCCATCCTTCTTGTGAAAAATGGGGGAGAGTGTTGTTGGCTTTCGCCATAATAAATCTTTTTTTTGCTGACATATGAGGAATTTTACGAAGAGGCCTAAAATGACCAGTCCTGGGGGAACAAAGGGAGGAAGTTGAGGAACTGTGGAGATATAAACACCACTGCATCCACCATCTGGAGAGAACCAAACTGGCGGTCTGGAGGTCGGATAACCCCTTCACCGGGGTGAAGAAGTCGCTCTGACGAAAACTGTGGGCCTTCCTGCCAAGGACTTTTCCCACAACCACCGGACAGTAGTACACATGCACGAAAAGATAAGATTTTATCTTAATAAGACCCCTCAAAGTAATTAGGATAACCCTGCCCCTTTTTAAAACTAATTATAATGACCCAACCTTAAAATGAATATGTATGTGACTAATGCAATCCTAAATGTATATAAAGGGATAACGTGACTTTCCCGGTGTGCCTCTGACTTGGGTCAAGCACCCAGCGCTGAGCTTTTGCTTTACTGACTTTGTCCTCGCAAATAAAACTAAACCTACCTTGATTACAAGGCTTGGTCGTTTATTACAATTTGGGGGCTCGTCCGGGAGCTGGCACTTGGTTCCAGTGTGTTCTAGGACCCTGAGCGGGAGGCGCGCCCTACCGATTTCGGTAGCCCACTGGGTTTCCCTGGATCGCTGGGACTTCAAGCTGACAAATCCTGTGGGAGAGGAGGATTCATAAAGCAAAAGGGGATAAGGAGCTCCCCGGGAAAACCGCGGTCGCCCATAATTTTTGTGCACGAAGATCCGAGCAAGAAAAGGAGACTGTAAGTATTGCTTGGTTGGGCAGGGTTTGGGGCTTGATTGCTGTGTGTGTGAGACTCGGACCGGACAGTCCGGATCTGGGAAGCGAGTGTGGAGTCTTTCTAACCGCGGTTCCAATCTCCCGCGAGGGAATTGGCCGGTGAAGAGACGAAGCGCTAGAGAGTGAGCGAGAGATAGCCCCAGGGAAAAAGGGGGGGGCTTGAGCCCAGAGATAAGGAGGGGGCTTGAAAGACAGCCCCAAGGAAAAAAGGGGGAGCTTGAGCCCAGAGATAAGGAGGGGGCTTGAAAGACAGCCCCAAGGAAAGAAAGGGGGCTTGAGCTCCAGGGAAAAGGAGGGGGCTTGGAAGATAGCCCCAGGGAAAGAGGGGGGAGGCTTGACTGATAGCCCCGTGAAAAATGGGACAAGGAAAAGGGTCCCAGGGAAAAGGGGGAGCGAAAAGTCGCCCCAGGACAGTCCCCTGGGGTGGGTTGATTGGCCAATTAGGACTATAATCCAAATACCAGAAGTAAAGACAAGATTAAGATGATAGAATAGCCAAAAGGGAAATAAGACCCGAGCATTTGTATTGGCCAAGGCACGGGTCTTTTGAAGGCTGGATATGCCAACCTTTAAAAAACCTCAATGTAAATTTTAAGGAACGTATTTGTGTCTGGGGGGGTGTGTTTTTGTGTCTGTGTGTGTGTCTGTCTACCCCCTCTGTACCACCATCCCTGATTGTCCCACCCTCCCCTGGGAACAGACCAACAATTAGCACTAGGGAAAGGTCTGATAAGTCCCAAAGGTTTCCTATTCTCTTTCCAAGAGCCAGAAAGAAAATGTCTTTTAAAATAATTAAAATAAGGGGAAAAGACAACGATATAGGAGAAAACCCTGAAGTAAGTTTATTCCCTTTAAGAGAAGTGCCTCTGAAGGAGAGGGGGAGGGAGGGCACACAAAGTGGAATAGAATTTGTCAATGCTCCTCTAACTTCTACTGAAGTTAGGAATTTTAAAAGGAACTGAAAGGATTGCTGGAAGACCCTATGGGCTTATCTGAGCAGTTAGATCAATTCCTGGGTCCTAATGTTTATACCTGGGAAGAAATGCAATCAATATTGGGCATACTATTTTCCCCTGAGGAAAAACAAATGGTGAGAATGACTGGTATGAGGATATGGGAACGAGAAAATCAACAAGGCCCATCAGGGGATCAAAAATTGCCAATAGCTAATCCTAATCAGGATCAAAATGACGCAGGAGGCTGCAGAAACATAAGCGATTATTGGAATCTAATTATTAAAGGTATAAAGGAAGACAAGAGAGAGGATACAGTCCCCCCAATATTTTTTGGCCAAAATTTGGGGAAGCTAAGATATGTGAGTGCCCCATTCACCAATAGTGAAGTGAGATTTTTTTTTTTAAAAAAAAAAGCAGAAATAAAATCTTTAGTTGAAAACTTCTAGGAAGAACTCTATATTTTAATTTGGACAAAAGAAGAATTAGTACAAGAGTTAAAACAATACTTAATTACCATGCCTATTTTAGACTTGCCATCTTTAGATAAAGCTTTTGAGTTGTTTGTTACAGTAGATAAAGGGGCTGCCTTAGGAGTTTTAACCCCGGAGTGGGGAGATAAGCGGCAACCTTTGGCATTTCTATCTAAGCTCTTAGATCCGGTATCAAGAAAGTGACCAGAATATGTACAGCCAGTGGTAGCTACTGCCCATCTGGTGAAAAACAAAACAAAAAACAAAAAACCAGAAAACTGATATTTGGTGGGGTATTAGTGGCAAGTACTCCACATCAAGTAAAAACAGTCTTGACACAAAAGCTGGACACCTTCCTGTGTGATCCTGCTCCGGCAGGGGGATTGGACTAGATGATCTTTCAAGGTCCCTTCCAATCCCTGGCAGTCCGTGATTCTGTGATTCTATGAAAAGGCTGGAAGGTGGTTAACTAACTCCAGAATTTTGAAATACAAGGTGATGTTAATAGAAAAAGAATGATTTAATTTTATCTACCAGTTCATGTCTTAACCGTGCAGCTTTTCTATGGAAAGGAGAATCTTGAACATACCTGCCTGAATATAATAGATTTCATACTACACAACATGGAAATTGGGGAGTGGGTTTTGGGAAGGTCCCTTTTAGGTGTTGTTAACAACGGAAGCTGCAGTGCGGACCAGAGAAAGAGGATGGACGCATGCCAGCAGGACTAAAGGACCAATGGAAGAACCCAAAGATTGGACTCTAACCTCAACTCCTGGGGATCTCAAACTCACCTTTAAATGTGGACCAATGTGGTAATGCATGAGCAGCTAAACTGAACTCAAGAAATTATAAAGACTTGGGAGGTAAAACCCAAATTATATCGGTGGTTCCAGGTGCAACCCAAACAGACTCTAAGAAAAAATTCCATACCCCTCCCTGGGGAGGAGTACTGCCGCTACAGACTGGAGGGTGGGGGTTGTACCAAACTCAAAGGTTTTTATTTGCATTGGCCTGTGATTTGTGTAAAGAAAATAGCCCATTTTATCCAGACCTGACAAGGGAATTGCAAGCCCCTGCGGTGCCCCATAGTATATCCTGCCTGATACATCCCCATGCACAGCATAATAGCTGGACTAAATATAAGTGTTTGAATTGCAAAAAGAATTGGCAGATGCCAGAAGGCATCCATACTGCCCAAGTTGCAGACAACTTAATCTCATCCTAGCCCAGGCTTCGATCAAGGCTACCAATATTGTAACTCTAATTTGAGGATGGGAATCGTTGGTGCTGATTTTGTGGGAGGTTCCTGATAAAGAGTGGGAAAAAGTGGTCTCCAAGTGTAAAAAGTAATTTGCTTGGAAAAGAAGGTAGGAGCGTTGAGGGCAAGACCGGGTTGACCTCTATACTCGCCATCAAGAAGAGATATTACTCTGCTATGGGTGGCACCCTCATAGGCATGGGAAGTGGGGGTATAAGTCATGCCGGACCTCTATGGCTTCTCCTATTCACTAGCCTAATACCAACACAAGCAAATGAATGCTCGAAGTGTTTCCAGTATGTATACTATGGGAGACAAAAACTTTTTACTCTTTCTGTTCACTCCCACATAAATTGGCATTGTTATAAAACCCAAAATCTACAAACCTGTACTTATGGTGGGCAGCAATATTGGGTGGCTGAAAACTTGGGAAAAGGAGGCCAACGCCTGGGAGTTGGGTGCCCAAGAGGAGAAAAGTATATTTGCTCTACTAAAGCCGGCCATTGGGATATATCAGACAGGGGTGGGGTCCAAGATATGGTAAAAACCGAAATAATAAGAAATAGAACCAAGTCTATTGCCCGTAAATATATGCCTCTGGGACCAGGAGGAGATTTATATGAGAAATCAAAAAGCAATTGGAGGAAGAAATAGGACTTCTGAAGCTGGGGCAAAATCTGTTGGTAGACTTAGGAGAAAGGATAAGCAGAGAATTAAATGTCACCAATTGTTGGATTTGTGGGGGACCTCTCATGACAGAGGAGTGGCCTTGGAAAGGAAGTAGCCTAGAACCTAAAGAATTACTCCAGTGGAACTGTACTAGTAGCAGCAGAGAGGACCGGCCTGATGGATGGATTTTAAGCTCTACCACCATAGGAGAAGAATGCTTAAGAAGAGGAGGAAAATATTCCAAGAGGGTGGGGAATACTCCCTGTAAAAGATTAAAACTTACAAATGGTAATTCCACCTGGTGGAACCCAAGGGAACCAAAGGGAATCTGGGTTCTAAACAATGAGACGGGGAATTGCAAATACAATAAAATAACAAAACTTTTTTTGGTGTAATGGTACAGCTGCAAACCCTTATAAGGGTGTATTGGGTTTGCGTGGAAAGGTTTTTGGTAGCAGTGGGGGAGGGGACATGGGGTGGCTTCTGTAAGAGAAGCTGCCAGAAGTTTCCCCCATGTCCGACCCGACATAGCCAATGCCAGCCGGCTACAAGAAGGGACCCGCCGCTGGCCAAGGCCGAGCCAATCAGTAACGCCTCTGTGATAACATATTTAAGAAAAAAAAAAAAAAAAAAAGGAAGGGAGAAAAAAAAAAGCTGCACACTTTGCAGCAAGAGAGAAGAGTGAGAAAATGTAAGAAAAAACAACTCTGCAGACACCAAGGTCAGTGAAGAAGGAGGGGGGAGGATGGGCTCCGGCGCCGGAGCAGCGATTCCCCTGCAGCCTGTGGTGAAGACCAGGGTGAGACAGGCTGTCCCCCTGCAGCCCCTGGAGGTCCATGGTGGAGCAGATGACCACCTGTAGCCCGTGGAGGACCCCACGCCGGAGCAGGTGGATGCCCGAAGGAGGCTGTGACCCCGCGGGAAGCCCGCGCTGGAGCAGGTTCCTGTCAGGACATGTAGCCCGTGGAGAGAAGAGCCCACGCCGGAGCAGGTTTGCTGGCAGGACTTGTGACCCCGTGGGGGACTTGCGCTGGAGCAGTCCCTTCCTCAAAGGACTGCACACCATGGAATGGACCCAGACTGGAGCAGTTTGTGAAGAACTGACAGTCATGGGAAGGACTCAAGTTGGAGAAGTTGGTGGAGGACTGTCTCCCGTGAGAGGGACCCCACGCTGGTGCGGGGGAAGGAGACCTCCCCCTGAGGAGGAAGCAGCGGCAGAAACACCGTGTGATGAACTGACCCCAACCCCATTCCCTGTCCCCCTGTGCTGCTGGGGGGAGGAGGTGGAAATCAGGAAAGAGATTAAGCCCGGGAAGAAGGGAGGGATGGGGGAGGTGTTTTAAGTTTTGGTTTTACTTCTCATTCTCCTCTAATTTTGATTGGTAATAAAGTAAATTTTTTTTTTTCCCCCCAAGTCGAGTCTGTTTTGCCCGTGCCAGTAATTGCTGAGTGATCTCTCTCCGTCCTTATCTCCACCCACGAGCTTTTCGTTATAATTTTCTCCCCCTGCCCATTTGAGGAGGGGGAGTGATAGAGTGGGCTTTGGTGGGCATCCGGCCTCTAGCCAGGGTCAACCCACCACAAAGGGCCTCCCAGAAATAGCTAAGTATTGGGACAAAATAACTGAAACACAGGAGGGCTTTTGGAGGGCTCCAGAAGGATTGTTCTGGATATGTGGAAAAAGAGCTTATTCTGAATTACCCTCAAATTGGAGGGGTAGCTGTACACTAGGTATTATACAACTGGGTTTTTTCCTATTACAGGGATCCAAAGGAGACAATTTAGGAGTTCCAGTATATGATTCTTTGGGTAGAACCAAGAGGGAGGTAATAGGAAGATCTCAAAAATGGGGTGAGGACAAATGGTCTCCTGAGAGAATAATCCAAGTATATGGGCCAGCTACTTGGGCCCAGGACGGTAGCTGGGGTTACCGAACTCCCATTTATATGTTAAATCGTATTATCAGGCTCCAAGCAGTAGTAGAAATAATTTCCAATAAAACTGCCCAAGCCTTAGAATTGATATCGAAACAACAGACAAAAATGATGGCTGCGATTTACCAAAATAGGCTAGCCTTGGATTACTTGTTGGCTGAGGAGGGTGGAGTTTGTGGAAAATGGAATACCTCAGACTGTTGCTTGAAAATAGATGACAGTGGAGATGCTGTATTAGAAATAACCAAAGAAATCCGAAAGATTGCGCATGTGCCTGTCCAGAAATGGGAACCTATGTGGAATGAAGATGGGTGGGAGAATATTTTCAGGGAAGCACGGTGGAAGAAAATAGGGTTTATATTTTTATGTTCGATTGCTGGGTTGTTGTTTCTCCCGTTTTATTCCTTGTTTTATCCGACTTATAACCACTATAGTCCAAGGTATGCAGGTGGTCTCCATGCCAGCAGATCAGGAATCGACCACCTCAAGTTCGACTAAGAGAATGAGGATAATAAGAAGGGTGAGAAACAAACCACGCCCTCTAGATAGAAGAGTTAATTTATAAAACAAACGAATGGATCAGTCACCAAGAGGATTATGGCTCAAGCCAAATGTAGTATAAATAAGAAAAGGGGGGATTGTGAAAAATGGGGGAGAGTGGCTGTGGTGGGTTGACCCTGGCTAGAGGCCGGATGCCCACCAAAGCCCACTCTATCACTCCCCCTCCTCAAATGGGCAGGGGGAGAAAATTATAACGAAAAGCTAGTGGGTGGAGATAAGGACAGAGAGAGATCACTCACCAGTTACTGGCACGGGCAAAACAGACTCGACTTGGGGGAAAAAACAAATTTACTTTATTACCAATCAAAATTAGAGGATAGTGAGAAGTAAAACCAAATCTTAAAACACCTCCCCCATCCCTCCCTTCTTCCCGGGCTTAATCTCTTTCCCGATTTTCCACCTCCTCCCCCCAGCAGCACAGGGGAACAGGGAATGGGGTTGGGGTCAGTTCATCACACGGTGTTTCTGCCGCTCCTTCCTCCTCAGGAGGAGGACTCCTTCCCCCGCACCAGCGTGGGGTCCCTCTCACGGGAGACAGTCCTCCATGAACTTCTCCAACATGAGTCCTTCCTATGACTGACAGTTCTTCACGAACTGCTTAGCATGGGTCCTTTCCATGGGGTGCAGTCCTTCAGGAATGGACTGCTCCAGCGCGGGTCCCCCACGGGGTCACAAGTCCTGCCAGCAAACCTGCTCCAGCCTGTGCTCCTCTCTCCACGGGCTACAGGTCCTGACAGGAACCTGCTCCAGCGCAGGCTTCCCGCGGGGTCACAGCCTCCTTCGGGCATCCACCTGCTCCGGCGTGGGGTCCTCCACTGGCTACAGGTGGTCATCTGCACCACCATGGACCTCCAGGGGCTGCAGGGGGACAGCCTGCCTCACCATGGTCTGCTCCACAGGCTGCAGGGAATCTCTGCTCCGGCGCCTGGAGCACCTCCTCCCCCTCCTTCTTCCCTGACCTTGGTGTCTGTGGAGTTGTTTTCTCTTACATCTTCTCACTCCTCTCTCCAGCTGCAAAGTGTGCAGCTTTTTTTTCCTCTCTTCCTTTTTTTTTCTTAATTATGTTATCACAGAGGCGTTACTGATTGGCTCAGCCTTGGCCAGCGGCGGGTCTGTTCTTGTAGCCGACTGGCATTGGCTTTCTCGGGTCGGACATGGGGGAAGCTTCTGGCAGCTTCTCTCACAGAAGTCACACCATGTCGCCCCCCCCTCCACTGCTACCAAAACCTTGCCACGCAAACCCAATACAGTGGCTTTCGCCATAATAATTCTTTTTTTTGCTGACATATGAGGAATTTGATGAAGAGGCCTAAAATGACCAGTCCTGGGGGAACAAAGGGGGGAAGTTGAGGAACTGTGGAGATATAAACACCACTGCATCCACCATCTGGAGAGAACCAAACTGGCGGTCTGGAGGTCGGATAACCCCTTCACCAGGGTGAAGAAGTCGCTCTGAAGAAAACTGTGTGCCTTCCTGCCAAGGACCTTTCCCACAACCACCAGACAGTAGTACACATGCACGAAAAGATAAGATTTATCTTAATAAGACCCCTCAAAGTAATTAGGATAACCCTGCCCCTTTTTAAAACTAATTATAATAACCCAACCTTAAAATGAATATGTATGTGACTAATGCAATCCTAAATGTATATAAAGGGATAACGTGACTTTCCCGGTGTGCCTCTGACTTGGGTCAAGCACCCAGCGCTGAGCTTTTGCTTTACTGACTTTGTCCTCACAAATAAAACTAAACCTACCTTGATTACAAGGCTTGGTCGTTTATTACACTTCTGCATCACCCACCAAGTACACCCAGGTCCTTGAGCAAAAGCAAGCCCACAAATGGGTTTGCCTTTACCTGAGGCAGGAATAATCTAGACTGTTTTCCTGAGCAAATTTATAACACGAACCACAGGGACTCTATCCCCTTCTACAGTATGTAAATGTTTTGATTGGGCAGGGACAGCTCGGTTGGCAGATCCCCTGGTGTTGACTAACCAGGTGGCTTTTGCTAAATTTCTATCCCAGTGTTTGAAAGTTCCAACACCCATTGCTCACAGTGTAGTTTTTAGCAGCCCATTGCATCTTTCAACTTTCCCAGAGGCTGGTGCATGATAAGGGATGTGGCACGCCCACTCAATGCCATGTTCTTTGGCCCAAGTGTCTATGAGATTGTTTCGGAAATGGGTCCCACTGTCTGACTCAATTCTGTCTGGGGTGCCATGTCGCCACAAGACCTGCTTTTCAAGGCCTAGAATAGTGTTTCGGGCAGTGGCATGGGGCACAGCATATGTTTCCAGCCACCCAGTGGTTGCTTCCACCATGGTGAGCACATAGCACTTATCACTGCGGGTTTGTGGAAGCGTGATGTAGTCAACCTGCCAGGCCTCTCCATATTTATATTTTAACTATCGTCCTCCATATCAAATAGGTTTTAACCTCTTGGCTTGCTTGATCGCAGCACATGTTTCACATTCATGAATAACCTGTGCAATATTGTCCATGGTTAAGTCCACCCCTCAGTCACAAGCCCATCTATATGTTGCATCTCTTCCTTGATGGCCTGAGGCATCGCGGGCCCAGCGGACTAAACATTTTTCACCCTTCTGTTGCCAGTCCAAGTCTACTTGAGATACTTTGATCTTAGCAGCCTGATCCACCTGTTTGTTGTTTTGATGTTTGTCAGTGGCTCGACTTTTGGGCACATGAGCATCTACATGACAAGTCTTTACAACCAGTCTCTCTAGCGGAGCAGCAATGTCTTGCCATAATTCAGCAACCCAGATTAGTTTGTCTCTGTGCTGCCAGTTGCTTTGTTTCCATTGTTGTAATCACCCCCACAGGGCATTTGCCACCATCCATGAGTCAGTACAGAGGTAGAATACTGGCCATTTCTCTCGCTAAGCAATGCCTAAGGCCAACTGGATGTCTTTTAATTCTGCAAACTGACTTGATTCACCTTTTCCTTCTGCAGCCTCAGCGACTCGTCAGGGGGGACTCCACACAGCAGCTTTCCACTTCCGATGTTTTCCTGCAATACGACAGGAACCATCAGTGAACAGAGCATATCGTTTCTCATCATCTGGTAGTTCATTATATGCTGGAGCCTCTTCAGCACGTGTCACCTCTTCCTCCGTGCGGGAATGCAATCATGGACTCTGCCACATGATCAATATGATCAAGCAAGAAGCCATTTATTTGTTCTAATACAGCAATATTTATACCCCAAAACTAATGAAATCACCCACACCCGTTAACATGTTATTGGCTATTCACTCACAGCACGAGCAGTTCACATGCCCCTAATTAGCTGATGGACTTTGCATGCATCCCTTCCTGTGTGCTTGCCAGGGGACATCTTTTGGATACATTCCAAGGTTCCTTTCTCATATCTTATCAACGCAGGTGCTTCTCGTATCTCCAGACATGTATCCCTTCAGTTCCCACAGTCCTCTCATGTCGCGACGGAGTGAAAACCCGGACAGCTCAATAAGCGATGATCAGCAGGCTTCTTTTATTGATTACAAATGTGCTCCTTGTATATAGCGGTCAATCAAGCTCATACATACTCTCAAAGACCACACTGATTGGCTCATTAATTTTCCTGGGAACTTTCTCTTTGTTATAACAGGAGGTATTGCTCTGTTCACGTCCCAAGGACGTCAACAGGATACTCCTTACTTTTTCCCAGCTTAGTTAAAGTTGTTTGTCTGAAGTTCTTTGAAGTCCCAAAGACAATTAAGTATCTTGGAGACTTCTGTTAATTTACTCTGACTTATGTCAAAGGCCTAAGGTGGCTTACTGCGGCCTTTGATTGTACAATATCTCTTAGTGATCTACAACAATTCCCCCTTTTTCTTTTTGTACAATCAGGGCTGCAGCAGTGACACTCTGTACTCCTTTCATTACACATCTATAAGCAATTTTTACAGGATACCAAAAATAAATGTTAATCATGCATCAAACAGGTTTATGTTCTTGACAATCTTCTGAGTGTGGTCTTTTAACCATTGCAATTTTGCATATATAGATTCTCTGTGATTTGACAAATTAAAACAACACAAAAAATAATAGAGGGTGGAAAGGGGGGGAAAACTCACTGCTGACCCTGACATATCAGCACCTACACCAGATGTGTGCGGTGCTCTGCCAAAAGTTTCCCACAATTCCCCCGTTTTTATTATTTTGAGCTAAAAAGATGTTTTGAGTAAGTTGCTCTACACGTTTGGTTATACAAGAAAATAATATACATGCTACAATGCAAAGCAAGATTATAATACCGAGACATCTAAGGCCTTCTTTTTACTTCTGACTAATTATATTAGAATTTTCTTATCTTGTTTCTTTATTCTGTTTTTTTCACTAAAAGTCAGGAATTAATTGCTCAAGGCCGAAACCGCCTGCATCTTGGGCTCTTAAAGGGCCAACAATTCCCCTTTTTTGTTTTTGTACCACAAAGGCGTTGTCCACCATCTTCTGCAGGGCCCTTTGCAGACACGATAGCAAACAAGGCACTGATAAAAGGATTACCAAAATTACAAATAGCATCTTAAATCCTGACTTTAATAGTCAAAAGATTCGTTCTTGTAAAAAAAACCAATTGCTTAACCAATCATCACTATTTACCCTCAACTGTTTGACATTTTTCTTTAACCTTCTAATGGCCATATGAATTGATTCTGAGTGGTCTTCAATTGCTGCTCTATTGTGCAGTGTTACATGTCTAATGCTATCAATGTCTACTAACATCTATGTGAAAATTTGTGACGTAAGATTTGTTTATTTAGGTATCCAAATACGTAGCTTTTTCACATCTCCTAATGCTTTTCCTGCTGCAACGTTAGGGGAAAACAACGCAGTTAGGATCATGGCAGCAGTGTCCCAAAACTGTATCTGATCATTACAATTTTCAGCAAAATAAGAAATGCTTCTCTTGTGTTGAGTGTTGTGGTTGTATAAGAGATGTGTTTAAATGTGAGATTATAAAAACAGATCTAAAAGCTAGCATAGCATTTTTATAGTGCTTAAAATTGTTATTTGGCCATGTCTGATTATATAGCTGCTAAATTTGTGTTTCATTAAATGTGATAATGCTATTAATACTTACATATCCTAAAAAGCTTTCAAAGTTATACAAAGGCACTTTTATGAGACAGGTTCTAAAAGGATCCTTGGGCGTAGCCAGTGAAAGCCATAGTGATTCTTGCTTCCTTATATTAGCAAAAGTTACCCACATGTTTTGCCTAGGTACTACAGCTTAAGGTCTTAAAACAACACTAATTAACAAAAATCTTAATGCAGTAATAACTATAAACTTAAGACTTCTTTTCTTCCAACCAGAGGTGTATCCACTTCACTGAAATCCACCGTGTTCCAGAATCTGTAATGACACAAGCATAGCCCCTACCCAAAGTTATCTGTTCTCTGGGACTTTCTCATACCATAGTGATGACTTTGTATTTATCTCTGATTCTTTAAACTTTTAAAATTCTCGTTTAGTGTCTGTTTAGTTCCCATTTCATTTCCTTTTACACATTAAACAATCACAAAGAAAAATTACCTTTACAACATTGAACTATAACATCTCATTCGTTCAAGCAACATAGACAGTCACACAAACAGGAAGGATCCTTCACTCCTCTCACTCAGTCACGCACACCATAAAATATGCCAATCATACAATAGTCAGATTCTCGTGCGATGCAAACTATAAACCATTAACCATTTGCCACAGGTCCACATTAAGCAGTGCAACATAAACCATAATTTTAGAGGGTCTGGAATGTAGGTTGATCTCATTTGAGAAAGCCGCAGAGGTTCTCATGATGAAGCAAAATCAATAAGGGGAGCTGAGTCTCCTGGATGTTCTGTCTCTTGGTAAAACCTGGGCAGCAGCAGAGCGGCCGCTCTCCGGTCGCGGCCTACGGTGGTTGAAGCTGCAGGGGAAGGGGAGGGGGGAAAAAGGGAGGGGGAAGCCCCCCTCAAGCAAAAGCGTTTTTATCACTCCTTGCCATCTCATGGCCGGATCATCATCATTCCCCATCCCCCTGGTTGTTCCTTTGGGATTCAAATCGGGTCAGTGTCTGCTGTAAGGAGTTTTCCTGCTGTTGTTCTAACTCTTCAAGCTCACGAATGAGTTGTTGTGCCCATTCTGGACGATTCTCAGGATTAGAGTGTGGAAGTGGCTGTGGAAAATCAGGGGTCAGTAGTTTGCACCTTCTCTGGTGCTATTTGTAGACCTTTTGTTTTCAATGTGTCTCGTAAAAAACTCTTGTTGCTGTTCTGTAAATGGCTGTTTTTGGGCTAACAAAATATAGTCCATATAATGGTAAATAATAGTGTCTGGAAACGCTTTTCGAATTGGTTGCAAGGCAGAGTCCACATAGAGCTGACAGAGGGTTGGTGAATTACGCATGTCTTGTGGGAGTACCGTCCATTCGAATCGCTGAGCAGGGCCTTCCCTATTAATTGCAGGAAGGGTGAAGGCAAAACATTGCTTGTCTGCCTCATGCAAAGATATTGGAAAAAACAGTCTTTGAGGTCAACAGCAAGCACTGGCCATCCTTCTGGCAACATTGCTGGATCACAAAAATTGGCGTATTCCATGGACTTGTTGACAGCTGCAGATGTCCCTGGCTGTACTGCTCCTTAACCAAGGCATATGCTTGTTCCAAACTTTCCCTTTTCAGTGGCCACTGCTCAATCCAAACCGGATGCTCAGTCTTCTAAGCAATGGCTACTCCTAAAAAGGCGTGATGGTAGTGAGCACCATGCCCATTTGGGCAAGAATGTCTCTTCCCACAAGGGCAGCAACACTGGGTGGTAAAGGGATAATGGAGACACAGCAGTTCACTATTTGATCGTCTATTGTCCATTGCAATGGGGGCGACTTGCATGCAATAGTGAGTCCTCTTACCCCCGTAACTGTAGCATCTGAGTCAAAGGTGGGCCAATGTTGGGGCCAGTTATAGCTGCTTATAATGGATACATCGGCACCCGTGTCAAGCAGTGCCGTGAGGGTAATCGATTGTCCCTGATATGCTACTGTTACTGTACGGCGTGGTCGAGTTTTCAAACCCACAGTTAGCATGGCAGTTAGTCCCGTAGACCCAAATCCTTTATTGCCTCTCTCAATTGAATTCAGCAGTTCCAATTTTTGGGTGAGCGCTGGAAACGGAACCAATTGGGCCAACCGGGTACCTCGCTCAATAAAACATGGAGGGAAGAGGGTTTGCAACATAATTTGTATTTCTCCGGTGAAATCTGCATCAATTAGTCCAGTAAGCACTTGTAGTCCTTTCATAGAGGCCGAGGAGCGGCCTATAAGCAACGCTCCAACAGCTTTACCGTTTATCACAATAGGTCCTTTAACTCCAGTGGGAACCCGCTGTGGTCGGTTATCAATGAGGATAATGTCTATTGCGGTTACCAAGTCCATTCCGAGGCTCCCTCAGGTTGCGGGTAGGAGAGGAAAGGGTTGTTCATCGCTACTGTCACTGTGCCGCTGGCGGGTTCCTGATTCGCTGAAAACGCTGTCGCTCTTGGGGTCGTCGCGGGGCGGGCTTTTCCGCTCGGCTTCCCGTTTCCCGATCGTGAGCTTTTACACGCTGCGCTGGCATGGGTGTCGGACCGGCAGTGTTGGCACCATACTGTTCCGGAGTTGCATGCTCTTCGTATATGACCAGAGACACCACATTGAAAGCACCGTAGACAAATATTGCGGCGTGTGGTGCCACCCTTTCGGTATTGCAAAGGTGCAAGAGCAGCTAGGACTTGTTTTTGAGATGCTTCTGCTTGTTGTTTAAGTCCCTTACCTAGCTCATTTATAGCATTCACTAACATAGCTTGAGGTCCTACAGGGATTTGTGATGTTCTTTCTAAAGCTTCCTCAATTGTCCATGTCCTGGGCAGTGTAACTAATATGCCTCGTGTGATGGGGTTACAGTTTTGGATGGTGCACTGTTTTAGCAAAGCACCATGCAAATGTTCTGGAACTCCAGCCGCTATAATAGTGCCGGCTACTCGATCAATAAAAGTGCCAAACGGTTCTTCTATTCCCTGCTTAATTCCCATATATGATGGGACGCCCCCTGGCTGCTTTATTTGATCGAGTGCACGACGTGCCAATCTCATTGACTCCCGTACTTTATCTGGTCCTAATAGTGCTTGTGCCTCTATCCTTATATATGGTCCTACTCCCATGAGTTTCTCTAATGTTACTCCATGCAGTGGGTCCCCTGCTCCCCGCTGCATTGCCACAGATTGCTGACAGAGTGCTTGCCAATATGCCCCAAATAGTATTTGCTGGTGCTGTGTTAATATAAGCTTTGTGATTCTCCGAACATCACTCGGAAGTAGAAAAGCAGAGTCCCAGATAAAATCTAACATTTGGCAAGCCGGCTCTCCCTTTATGCCTGATTCATTAACAATTGCACGCAGTTGGGTCAACAATTTCCAATCGAGAGTCTTAAGCGTAACGTTTATTTGACCCTGTGCAGAATATTCTACCGGAAATGCATAAGCAAGCTCTCTGGCAGTTTCTGTATCTCCCTCAGCAGCGATGTTCTTCGCAATCTCCTTCCAAAATTCCTCACGTTCCTGAGCTACCCTTTGACCTTCCCAAAAAAAGGATTAGTATTTGCTTGGGGTGGTGATGGAATATACTCCGGCGGGGGAGCCGGTTCAGCAGCTGCCGGCGAATTGCATCATTCAGGGGAAAACGCCGTCGGCAGGACCAGCGCCTGCGCAATTGGAGAGTTGGGAGGAGAGGGGCAGCAGGGGGAACGGCAAGAGGAGGGGCGGGGGGAGGGGCGGGGGGAGCGCCAAGGGGAGGGGCCGGGGGAAGGGCCGGGGGCACGGCCAGGGCCGCCGCGGGGCGGGGAGGGGCCGCCGTGGGGAGCGCAACGCGGCTCGGCTTGGCCCCTTTCCCAGGGGGAGGGGCGGGGGGGAATGCGGCGGGGGAAGCGGCGGGGCGGCTCGGCTCGACCCCTTTCGCTTCCCTTCCTCCCCTCGCACCGCGGCTCCCTCCTCGCCCGCGCACGGACCCGAGAAAACGGGGGTGGGGAGGAGGAGAAGAAGAAGGAGGAGGAGAGAAAGGCCGGCGGCAGCGGGGGAAGGAGGAGGGGGGGGAAAAGACGAACGGCAGGGAGGGGGGAAAGACAAACGGCGGCGGGGAGGAGAGGAGGGGGTTTGGTGGGTGAATGCCGGCCAGGTCGCTCCGCCAGTTAGCACGCCCGTTAGGTCCCGGCGCTTCCCCGCTGGGCCCTTGCGGCCGCCGTCGCTGCGAGGGGAGGAAAGGGGGAAAAGCGGAAAACGTTGCGATGGGCGCTCGGCAACAGCCTTTTGATCCGCTTCATGCTGAGCTAAAGCATTAATCACCGCCCGCCATGGCTTCATTAATTTTTTAGCTACCTTGTCAAAAATCTTATCCCCAAATGCTCGCCATTCTTCCTTCCCATTTAGTTCTCATTTCGCTTCCATTTACACATTAAACAACCACAAAGAAAAATTACGTTTACAACATTGAGCTATAACCTCTTGCTTCGTTTGTCTCCGGCTGTTTCCCTCGTGGGAGAACAAATTGTCAAAATAGACTCTGCAGTCGGGCTGTGTACCTCAAGCAACACAGACACTCAGTCTCACAAACTGGAAGGGCCCTTCACTCCTCTCACTCACTCACACCACAAAATACGCAAATCAAACAATAGATAGATTCTCGTGCAATGCAAACTATAAACTGTTAACCATTTGCCACAGGTCCACACCAAGCAGTGTAACTTAAACCGTAATTTTAGAGTGTCTGGAGTGCAGGTTGAGCTAATTTGAGGGAGGCGCGGAAGTTCCCATGATGAAGTAAAATCAACAAGTGGAGCTGAGTCTCCTGGATGTTCTCTCTCTTGGTAAAACCTGGGCCGCGGGCAGTGGCGAAGCGGCCGCTCTCCGAGCGCAGCCTGTGGTGGTTGAAGCTGCGGGGGAAGGAGGGGAGGGGGGAAACCCCCCCGCGCCTCAGCCGGCCCCGGTGTGGCGGAACAGGCCAGGCCTCTGCCCCCCCGCCTGCCTTCGTGGTGTTGTTTTTTGCCGCGGCCAACAATGCCTGTATCGGTACAACAATCAGCTGGAGTTAAAAAATTAGTAGAAAAGATATTATTAACAAATGCCTACGTACAGGGAGACTGCAGCCCATAATCTCTTACTGATTTTCTGGCCTCTTTTCCTAGTTCCCAAGGGAACGGAGACCAATAGTTATGTTTCCTTCTTTCATCATTCCCGGTAACCCCTAGAATCACTGGATGTGCAGTAAGTGTGGGCAAGACACCCCTCAAGCAAAGCGGTTTTTATCACTCCTTGTCATCTCATGGCCGGATGCCCATCATCATCATTCCCCGTCCCCCTGGTTGTTGCTTTGGGATTTGCGATTCAAATCAGGTCACTGACTGCTGTAAGGAGTTTCCTGCTGTTGTTCTAACTCTTCAAGCTTACAAATGAGTTGTTGTGCCCACTCCGGACAATTCTCAGGATTAGAGTGCAGCAGCAGCTGTGGAAAATCAGGGGGCGGTGGCATGGACAGAGGGAGTGCAAGATAGACTGGAACATGGGAAGAGTCTTTGGGTTTAGCAACCCTGGGATCAAGCAATTTCTGAGATTTCCCCGCCTTGGGCAGATCAACTCCACTTTTTCGGGCAGCAGCGCTTGCTGGTGCTGGGTTGCGAACGTGCAGCGCTGAGTTGGTGGCGGGGAGTGTGGCCGGGCCGGGCTGGTGGCAGCGTTTGCAGAGAATCCCTTGTCTCGGCACCAAATTAACAGTTGCCGAAGCACAGTCTCATCATAGTTAATTCCTTTCTTGGAAAGGATAAGCGAGAGGACCTTAACAAGTACTCTTTCTTCCCTTTTTACTTGTTTCCCCATCTTGCCCCCAGCCACTCACCTCCTTGGTGGGTGAATTTCTGCTGCAGCAATGCCTCGAAGGGCCACCTCAATGGGTTTTCCCCTTTCTTCAGGGGCTCTGGACTCGTTCCAGACAGTCCTCTCCTCTGGCAAGTCCCTGTTCAGGCTCCATTTGCAGGAACACAATCAAGGACTCTGCACATGATCAATATGATCAAGCAAGAAGCCATTTATTTGTTCTAATACAGTAATATTTATACCCCAAAACTAATGAAATCACCCACACCCGTTAACATGTTATTGGCTATTCACTCACAGCACGAGCAGTTCACATGCCCCTAATTGGCTGATGGATTTTGCATGCATCCCTTCCTGTGTGCTTGCCAGGGGACATCTTTTGGATACATTCCAAGGTTCCTTTCTCATATCTTGTCGACGCAGGTGCTTCTCGTATCTCCAGACATGTATCCCTTCAGTTCCCACAGTTCTCTCAGGGTATGCCAATACACATTCCCACACTCCCACACCTCTGGTGACATTCCAAAATATTTGCCTTCTGGCCAATTTGTGATCACTTCCAGAATTCCTAGGCGACTGGGGCTTCCATTTCAAGCCCTTTGTGTGATCAGTGCAACCCACTTACTTCATGTGGCATCAGTTGTGTGGTGTGTAGAGGGAACGCTCCCTTTGAACATTCAGCCCAGTACGGGCAATCGGGATGCCAGGAGGAGCTGTGCTTCAGTACCCATCACCTCTGAAGCAGCTCGAATTCCCTCATACGCTGCCAATATCTCTTTTTCAGTTGGATTATATCGGGTCTCTAATCCTCTGTATCCACAACTCCTAAACCCAAGGGGTTGATCTCGAGTCTCCCCTGGTGCTTTCTGACAGTCTCCAGGTTGGTCCATTGTCTCCAGATGCAGTGTAGAGCACATTTTGAACTTCTTGTCCTTTCCAGACTGGCCCAAGGGCTACTGCATGGACTATCTTGTTTGATTAGTTCAAAGGCTTGTCGTTGCTCAGCATCCCATGTGAAATCATTCTTATTTTGGGTCACCTGGCACAGAGCGCTCACAATCTCACTGTGATGTGGAATGTGCATTCTCCAGAAACCCACAATGCCTAAGAAGGCTTGTGCTTCCTTTTTGTTAGTTGGTGGAGACATAGCTGTTATTTTATTGATCACATCCACTGGGATCTGATGACGTCCATCTTGCCACTTTATTCCTAAAAACTGGATATCCTGAGCAGGTCCCTTGACCTTGCCTCGTTTTATGGCAAAACCAACTCTCAGAAGGATTAGAATTATCTTATTCCCTTTCTCAAAAACTTCTTCTGCTGTGTTGCCCCACACATTGATGTCATCAATGTATTGCAGGTGTTCTGGAGCTCCATCCTGTTAAAGGAAGAGCGAGTCCTGCTGATCACTCCTTGGCTCTCCAGCTGACAAATCAGTTTATGGATAGGAATTACAGAGTCTCGGTTGGTGCGATATTGCCGCTGGTGCACTGTTGTGGTAGCAACTGGCACCTGCTGTTCGTCGACCCTTAGCAGTCTCACAACAGAAGGGTCCTCTGAGAGACCGGGCAGAGCAGACAGATGTTTGATTTCCTCAGTCTCTATGGCAGCTATGCCAAAAGCCCACCAGTACTCTTTTGGGTCCTTGAAATACCCTCTCCTGAGGTAATCTATGTCGAGGATGCACGGAGCACCTGGGCCAGTCACAATGGGGTGCTTTTGCCGGTCATTCCCAGTCAGACTCATTTCAGCTTCCAATAGTCAGTTGTTGGGACCCCTTGTCACTCCAGAAATAACAGATGGATTCTGTCCCTTTAAAGTCTGATGGTATCAGGGTGCATTGGGCACCAGTATCCACTAGAGTCTTATATTCCTGTGGGTCAGATGTGCCAGGCCACCGAATACACACAGTCCAAAAAATTCAGTTGTCCCTCTCCTCCACCTGGCTGGAGGCAGGGCCCCTCTAATCTTGATCAGACTGCCCGTCATTGCCATATGAGTTTGAGCAGCTCATGAGGGCTGGACCCCTCTTGTCTTCATTTGCATCTTGTAGATAGGGATCGGAAGCCCATCTGCGCTGTTTGGAGAGCCCACCAGGGGAAACTGGAGCAACTTTCTTGGAAGAACCTCCTTTTGTGTTTGGTTTTCTTCGCAGCTCACGTACCTCTAGGGCTGAGGTAGGTTTGCCATCCCACTTTCTCATGTCCTCTCCATGGTCATGCAATTCAAACCACAGTGTGCCCTGTGGCATGTGTTGTTTCTCTTGGGCAGAGGAATGCTTGTTCGTATCAGATGAGACCTTGTTATGTGCAGAGGAATCAGACATGTATTCCCGGAACTCTTGGGTCATTTTCTCTACAGCCAAGATGAGTGGGGAGAGAGTGTCTCCATACGTTCAGAGCTAGTGAGCCATTTTATTCACCTTTGGCTCCTCTGCAGTTTTGGAGCTCAGTACTGTCAGTGATTTGGCATACGATGCTGGTGTGTTCTGTAGAACCTTCCACCACATGCCTTGTGTGCATGGGACTTCATCTGGATCTTTGGGTAACTGATCGTCATTCAGGTTACTGTAAATCACTTCCAGCACAGCCAATTCTCTCAAGCACTGGATGTCTTTCTCTATGTTGTCCCACTTGCTTAAATTACACAAAATATCATCCTTAAAGTTGAACCTTTCTTTCACACTTGACAGGAGTCGCTTCCAGAGGTTGAGAGTCTGTGGCTCTTTCCCAATTGCTTTGTCAATGCCACTTTCTCTGGCAATGGAACCCAACTGCTTGGCTTCCCTATTATCTAGTTCCATGCTGCTGGCCCCATTGTCCCATCATCACAGCATCCAGGTGGCAATATGTTCGCCTGGATGAGGGCTGAGATCCTTTCGGATGTCTCGCAGCTCACTGAGGGATAGGGATCAGGTGATTACCTCTGGTTCTGGCTCTTCTTCTGGTTCTTGTGATGGCCCCACTTCCTCCTCATCCTTTGTTAAGCAAACAGATTTCTTTCCTCTTCTGTATAGGGGCAACTGATACTGGCACAAGTTTGTTGTCTGGTTTATCTGTGCTGCTTTTCACCCAGGTTTGAGTAACCTTAGCAGGCACTGAGGTTGGAGTAGTTGTAGTGGTGGCTGTTGCAGGGGTTGAAGTGGCTGCAGTGTTTGTCACGGGGGTTGAAGTGGCTGCAGTGTCTGTTGGAGGAGCTGGAGTGGCAGCACAATGACATCTGCACCAAACACCCATAGCAAATCTAAGCAAAATCACAACCTGACACACATTCAGCAACACGGTGATGGTTGTTTGAGCATCTCAAGGGTGTTGTAGATCACTAAGAGATATTGTACAATCAAAGGCTGCAGTAAGCTAACTTAGGCCCCTTGACATGAGTCAGGGAGGATTAACAGAAGTCTCCGAGAGGTCTACTCTCCTTGAGAACTTCAGACAAAAAAACTTTTATCAAACTGGAAATAAGGAAGCTAGAAATCACGAAGTAGGGCTTGTCCTTGGAGGCCGGGCAGAGCGGCACCGCTTGTGATAACAAAGAGAAAGTTCTCAGGAAAATTAATGAGCCAATCAGTGTGGGTTTTTGAGAATATGCATAAGCTTAATTAACTGCTGTATATAAGAAGCATATGTGTAATCAATAAAGGGGAAGCCTGATGATTTTTTGCATATTTGAGCATCCGGGTCTTCTCTCCATTGCAACACAAGGGTATTCAAAATTCTCAAGAGCTTTTATAAATGATTCGGGGGAGAAGGGGAAAAAAAAGGCTCCTCAAATGGGCAGGGGGAGAAAAATTATAACAAAAAGCTCGTGGGTAGAGATAAGGACAGAGAGAGATCACTCACCAGTTACTGGCACGGGCAAAACAGACTCGACTTGGGGGAAAAAACAAATTTACTTTATTACCAATCACAAATAAAGGAGAATGAGAAGTAAAACCAAATCTTAAAACACCTCCCCCATCCCTCCCTTCTTCCCGGGCTTAATCTCTTTCCCGATTTTCCACCTCCGCCCCCCAGCAGCACAGGGGGACAGGGAATGGGGTTGGGGTCAGTTCATCACACGGTGTTTCTGCCGCTGCTTCCTCCTCAGGGGGAGGACTCCTTCCCCCGCACCAGCGTGAGGTCCCTCTCACGGGAGACAGTCCTCCACCAACTTCTCCAACTTGAGTCCTTCCCATGACTCACAGTTCCTCACGAACTGCTTTAGCATGGGTCCATTCCATGGGGTGCAGTCCTTCAGGAAGGGACTGCTCCAGCACGAGTCCCCCACGGGGTCACAAGTCCTGCCAGCAAACCTGCTCCAGCGTGGGCTCCTCTCTCCACGGGCTACAGGTCCTGACAGGAACCTGTTCCAGCGCGGGCTTCCCGCGGGGTCACAGCCTCCTTCGGGCATCCACCTGCTCCGGCGTGGGGTCCTCCACGGGCTACAGGTGGTCATCTGCTCCACCATGGACCTCCAGGGGCTGCAGGGGGACAGCCTGCCTCACCATGGTCTTTACCACAGGCTGCAGGGGAATCTCTGCTCCAGCGCCTGGAGCACCTCCTCCCCCTCCTTCTTCACTGACCTTGGTGTCTGCAGAGTTGTTTTTTCTTACATCTTCTCACTCCTCTCTCCAGCTGCAAAGTGTGCAGCTTTTTTTTCTTCCCTCTCTTTCCTTTTTTTTTTCTTAATTATGTTATCACAGAGGCATTACTGATTGGCTCGGCCTTGGCCAGCGGCGGGTCCCTTCTTGTAGCCGGCTGGCATTGGCTGTGTCGGGTCGGACATGGGGGAAGCTTCTGGCAGCTTCTCTCACAGAAGCCACCCCATGTCCCCCTCCCTCCCCCACTGCTACCAAAACCTTGCCATGCAAACCCAATACACCATTACAAGGAAAACCCACAGGTATATTAGTTTATATAGAGGGAGAATATATCTGAATGCACAAAGTATTTCCTCAGAGCTCTAGTAGGTTTCCCCATGGAAAATGTAGGCTTAGATGAGATTGAGTGGGGAAAAAAAGAAAGAACTCTGCATAAACCTGACTACCATTTGACTGTTCCTGGCAGTTTCTGACAGTTTTGTTCTCAATCGTTCACATTTATAGGAGTATTTAAGTAATACGCATTATGGTAGTTCTCTATGAAATGAGAAAGAAAAACAAATCCTCTAATATTAACTACTTGAAAAATATTGCCTTTCTAATTATTTTTGTGCCACAGAGTATGCAAAACTGGCTGCCAGCAGACCATTACTAAACACGGTCATTGTCAAGCCCATGCACATAGCTATTTATGGTACAGTAGCAAAATGTCTGGGGGTCTGTAGTCTCCTCTAGCTGACCTCTGTAGAATACTTTCTTTTTTACTTCTTCTTTTTTTTTAATAGCTGTATTTATCAAACAAAAATCACACAGATATTTTCAAATTTGTCATACATACATTATTCACAAATCTCCATAATTTCTTTGTCAGACATAGCATAACCATAAACATATTCTAAGAGAATAGCGGTAATTAGCATTTTTAAAAGACTAAACAATTTTCTTAATTGTCTACTTGAAGTGCAGCATTCAGACAGCTTTGCCAGCACATCAATGAGAGAAACACATCCTACTAATGTAAGTAACAGGGCAAATCCCAGTGACCAAATCCCGCCTGATCCCACAATTTATATGTCTGTATGCAAGATGACCTGTGTGGTCCTAATAGTTGCCATCTTTTGATTCTGTTTCTTAAAAGGAAATCATAAAATGTGGGGAGTGTGGGAACGTGTATTGGCGTACCCTGAGAGGACTTTGGGAACTGAAGGGATACATGTCTGGAGATACGAGAAGCACCTGCGTCGACAAGATATGAGAAAGGAACCTTGGAATGTATCCAAAAGATGTCCCCTGGCAAGCACACAGGAAGGGATGCATGCAAAGTCCATCAGCCAATTAGGGGCATGTGAGCTGCTCGTGCTGTGAGTGAATAGCCAATAACATGTTAACGGGTGTGGGTGATTTCATTAGTTTTGGGGTATAAATATTACTGTATTAGAACAAATAAATGGCTTCTTGCTTGATCATATTGATCCTGTGGCAGAGTCCATGATTGCGTTCTCGCAATAAAACATGGTATATTCCAGCTAATCATTACTTATCACCAGTGGCAGTGCTAGCCCAGCCAACTCTTCATTCTTCCACCAGGTCTCAGAGAGTGAGGACCATCTTACTCTTCCTGAGGACTAGCCTCAGCCTGGGCAAGGCACTTGGCCATTCTCTCTAGCAATTGTGTAGGCTGGGTGGAACCAGGTCTGTCTGAAATAAATTTGGGTTATCTCGGACTCATTTTGCATGTGTCTGTTGTTATATCTGCCCTAGAAATGCAAGTGGTTTTGAAACAAAAAAATAAATGCTGAAACAAGCATTTTAACTAACCTCTGTTAAATTCTGCCTAAGTTCTTTTCCAGTTTTGGATGCTTAGTTGGAAAGGAATGTGCACAGAGGAGCCAAAGATTATGTTCCACACACTACCAAATCCCACTTCAGGCAGCTAAAATAGTATTCTGGCTTTATATATCTTATTCCAGCTACATATGGTGATTCAAAGGAATTGACTCACAGATGGACTGAAAGCCAAAGCACTTTTATTTACACTAATGTAGCATGCCATTTTTGCTAGCAGGGAGAGCATAGGGTCCGCACCCTACAAAATGCACCTCCACCGAGGCAAAATTTCAGATAGCTTATATAGCAATTTTATCAAACATTCCATACAATCTGTGGTTAGTTTTTGATAAGCAAGCAGCTTGGTTACAAAATTTTAGTGTTCTATTTTGTCTATTATAACTAACTTTTCTGGTTTCTTAGATAGCAAAGTGTATGTGTCTAAAGGCAGTTGTCTTGGTTATGGTTTCCTAGATAGCAAAGCATACGTTTCTAAAGGCAGTTGTCTCGGTACATATTATACTCCTGAAGAGGGGTGGGCTCCTGTATGTGGTTAGCCAGGTTAGAACATTTTGTTAAAAAAACAAAAACTCACAATATTTCCTAGCTCATACTTATGCTAAGAATAGCCTAGTTATGTCAAGCAAACCTCCAAACTTAACTCTATTCCTTAATTCAGTGGCACACAGATGGGTTATACCTCCTTCAGTCTTGATTTTTGACAACTTAAAGGCTTATTTTATACCTCATTTTATACATAAAATTAGAATAATATTAGTATTTGGACACTTTTAAAATGATGTGGAGGAACATGAAAAATTAAAAAATAAAGACAAATACAATAATGGTGATTTTGCAGATTTCTTAGAAGAAAACAACTGTAATGATGATTTTATTTTTCAAGCTTTAAGATGAACTTAATTCAGATAAAATGCAATGGCCTTCAGTCCCTGTTGTCAGTGGGAATGAACTCCACAGTGTAAGTATTTCAGCAAGTAGCATTGCATCTCAAATCAAACAGCTTGTCTCATTACAGAATAACAGAATCACAGAATGGTAGGGGTTGGAAGGGACCTCAGGAGATCATTTAGTCCAACCCCCCTGTCAAAGCAGGTTCCTTACACCAGGTTGCACAGGAAAGCGTCCAGGCGGGTTTTGAACATCTCCAGAGAAGGAGACTCCACAACCTCTCTGGGCAGCCTATTCCAGTGCTGTCACCCTCACAGTAAAGAAGTTTTTCCTTAAGTTTGCATGGAACTTTTGGTGTTCCAGTTTTTGCCTATTGCCCCTTGTCCTGTCACCAGGCACCAATGAAAAGAGCCCAGCCCCATCCATTTGGCCCCCACATTTCAGATATTTATAGACATTGATAAGGTCCCCTCTCAGTCTTCTCTTCTCCAGGCTGAAGAGTGCAAGCTCTCTCAGCCTCCCCTCGTAAGGCAGATGCTCCAGGCCCCTAATAATCTTTGTGGCCCTTCACTGGACTCTCTCCAGGAAAACTCTGTCCCTCTTGAACTGAGGATCCCAGAACTGGATGCAGTACTCCAGATGTGGCCTCACTGGGGCAGAGTAGAGGGGGAGAAGAACCTCCCTTGACCTGCTGGCCACACTCTTCTTAATGCACCCCAGGATACTGTTGGCCTTCCTGGCCACAAGGGCACACTGCTGGCTCATGGCCAGCCTGCTGTCCACCAGCACACCCAGGTCCTTTTCCACAGAGCTCCTTTCCAGCAGGTCAGCCTCTAACCTGAACTGATGCATGCAGTTATTCCTCCCCAGGTGAAGGACTCTGCACTTGCTCTTGTTGAACCTCATCAGGTTGCTTTCTGCCCAACTCTCCAGTGCGTCCAGGTCTCGTAGAACACCGCTACTGATCACAACCTTCTGAGCTCTGTGTTCTGGTTTTTAGCTGAAACAGCTGGGTTTCTTTTTAGTAGCTAGACCTGTGCTGCGTTTTGCTTCCAGCCTGGGAGACTCGCTGTGAGAGAGACACTGATAACATACCAGTGTTTACATTTTTGTCGCTGGAAGTGAAGGACTTTGTGTTCTGTTACTCCACAAGCACAAGGTTTAAGGGGGGAGAAGAACATTTAAATTAATAAACTTAATTGACAGTTAGATATACCAGTGGGGTATTCCAGATCATATCACACGTCATGCCCAGTATATTAGTGAGGGTCTCTTCCTCTCTTACTCTCTCTGGCTTTAGCTCGGGCTCTCGTTCTTCCGGGATTGCGGTTTCGGTTCAGGATTGTCGCTCCCCCAGGATCGTTATCTGGGAACAGGCTGGGCTCGGTCAGGAGGGGGCTAACATTCTAATATTCTATGTTCTTATCTCAACCTACAAGCCTCCTTGCCCCCCTAATCCTCTCCCCTGTCCCCTGGAGGTGGGGGGGAAGTGCGTGAACGGCTGTGTTGGCTGTTAGCCAAGGGCTAGCCAAGTGAAACTATCACACTCTGCCAGTCAGACAGTTCTCAATCCACCTCACTGTCCACTCATCTATCCCATACCTTCTAAGCTTTGCTACAAGGATGTTGTGGGATATGGTATCAAAAGCCTTGCTGAAATCAAGGCAGACAACATCCACTGCTTTCCCCTCATCTACCCAGCTGGTGATGACATCATAGAAGGCTACCAGATTGGTCAAACATGATTTCCCCTTAGTGAAACCATGCTGACTACTTCTGATAACCTTCTCTTCTTCCAGCTGCTTAGAGACGGTATCAAGAATGAGCTGTTCCATCACCTTTCCAGGGATGGAAGTGAGGCTGACTGGCCTGTAGTTGCCTAGATCTTCCTTCTTGCCCTTTTTGAAGACTGGAGTGACATTGGCTATCTTCCAGTCTTCAGGCACCTCTCCCATTGTCCAGGATCTTTCAAAGATGATAGAGAGCGCTTTAGCAGTCGCATCCGCCAGCTCCTTCAGCACTCGTGGGTGCATCCCATTGGGGCCCATGGATTTGTGTATATTGATTTCTCTGACCAGCTCTTCCTCAACCAAGGGGCAGCAGTCTTCCTCCCTCCAGACTCTCTCTCTTCCCTCTAGCATCTGGGGTTCTTGAGGGGCACTTTTAGCCGTAAAGACTGAAGCAAAGAAGGCATTCAGTATCTCTGCCTTCTCAGTGTCTCCTGAAACCAGGGCATCCGGCCACATTTTCCCTGGTCTTTCTTTTGTTACTGATGTACTTGAAAAAACCCTTTTTGTTGTCTTTAACCTCCTTTGCCAGATTTAGCTCCAAGTGGGCCTTAGCCTTCCTAGTTGCATCCCTGAAGGCCCTGACCACATTCCTATATTCCTCCCAGGTGGCTAGACCCTTTTTCCACATTTCATAGACCTTCCTCTTCCCTTGGAGATTTCCCATGAGCTCCTTGCTCATCCATGCGGGTTTCCTGTCACTCTTGCCTGATTTCTTTCTCCTAGGTATGCACCACTGGTCTTGGGCTTGGAAGAAATGGTACTTGAATGTTAACCAACTCTCTTGGGCCCCCTTACCTTCCAACACTCTAGTCCACAGGATACCCCCAATTAGGTCCTTGAAGAAGTCAAAATTTGCTCTCCTAAAGTCCAGGCTTACATCTCCCACATGAGATCCTGAACTCTACCATCTCATGGTCTCTGAAACCCAGGCTGCCCCCAACCTTCACATCCCCAAACAGTCCTTACTTGTTAGTAAGAACAAGGTCCAGAAGCACACCTCTCCTTGTCAGCATTTCCACCACCTGCATCATAAAATTATCCTCTACACATTGCAGGAACCTCTTGGACTACGTGTGCCTGGCCTTGTTGCTTTTCCAACAAATATCAGGGTGATTGAAGTCCCCCATGAGAAACAGGGCCTGTGATCTTGAAGCTACTCTCAGCTGCCTGTAGAAGGCCTCATCCACCTCCTCATCCTGATCAAGTGGCCTACAGTAAACACCCACAACAATGTCACCTATGTTAGCCTGCCCCTTAATTTTCACCCATAAGCTCTCCACTTGTTCATCATCCATCTCTAGGTGGAGCTGGATACATTCTAGTTGCTCTCTCTCATAAAGGGCAACCCCACCACCCTGTCTTCCTGGCCTGTCTTTCCTAAAGGGGACATACCTTGTGTGTGACTGCACGCAGGTCTCTAGTTCCTCCTGTTTATTCCCCACGCTGTGTGCATTTGTATACGAACACTTAAGAGAAGAAGGAAGTAGAGCATCCAGGTATCCCCAAGGAGGTGCAAGAGGACCTCCTGTAGTTGTGCAAACCCTTGAGGTGACTGACCCTCTGGCTCCAGTCATGGGAGGCAGCTAAGGCAGACTTGTCACTCTAACAGTTGGCCTGTCCCATTCCCCAGTCTACTGCAATGACTTGAGCATTGCTACTTTGGACCCCACCCCCCAAGCCATTCAGTTTAAAGCCTGCTAGTTTGTGATTGTGGACATGATGTTCCACTGCCTTTTCTTTATAACTGACATCAGTGTTTTATAACACTGCCAAGTTCTGCAGTTTGGACCTGATATATAGACAGAGGCATCTGAGCCATCACTGACATTTCGCATTCCTTGCCTTATTTCTGGCAGAGCTGCCTCTCTGGCAGTGACATTCCTGGCCCAAATCTCTCTCAGTGAAATCGCTAGCAAATTTCCCAACACCTTCAATAAGAACAGAATTGGGTCTCATGACCATGTGCATCTCTCATCATACTGTAAGCAGCAAATGGTCATGATTGCTATCTAGCAATCCAAACTGAGGGGTTGGTGACATCTGAGAGTGAGTTGATTATATTAACACTCAAAGGCATAGACAAAACTTATTTACAACGCCAGAAAAGATAATGCCTTGCCTATGGGAAATCATACAAGGCAAAATCTATTCCAACTACCTTAAAATGCTCCTTCTCTGATTCAAGTTTACTTACCACAGGGGAACGAAAAAAAAAAAAAAAGCAACTCAAAAGCATCCCTCCTTGTCTCCTTGCTGATCAAAAGACAAAAACATGACATAAGTGACTGCTAAAAATATAAAAAAATATTTTGTTTAGACTATTTTTCATTAAAATTCACCTGTGTGATTAATTTCCCTGAACGTTCTTTAGAAAGAAAACAGCCCATAAAGAAAACCCTTAAAATATATTTTCTACTTTTTGTACATTTTTTAGAAAGGGTTTTCTTTATTTCATTCTGAATGAGTCAATGTAATTCAGCATTTATAAAACTGCAGTGCAGGAAACTTTTCACAAAATCTTAGAGAAGTAAGAGGCAAAATAGAAAAACTGTTTCAGAAGCAGCAGGTACCATTTCTAATCTAGGACCTGTACTGAAGGTCAAAACTTCCCAATGGAACAATTAATAAAGGAACCCATTAAGGTCTGATTGTTGCTGCTAAAAAGGAAGGTTGAATTTCAGTCCTTTGAAGTAACTGAGAATGATTCAGGCCTCATTACAGAGATATAATCTACATTCATACATTTATGTTAGTGATTCAAATCTATTGGGACAGATTGAATTCCCTTAAATAGTGCATCTTTCCTGTGGAACTTTTCTCAGGCTTTCTCAGGCTAACCTAAGAGGTGACCTGACAATACAAAGTAGTGAGGTATTTAGGGATTCAACTGTGCTATAAAAGAAAGGCTATACAGAAAGTAGGAAAAAGAATGAGATATAATCTAAAAAGCTATGTCAGCTTTTCATTTGGACTCTGTTTTGTAAATGCCCTCCCTGTCATCACATGGGATTGAAAAGGACTCTGTGTTGTAGTAGTTTTAAAGTACTGCACTGAATATTGCACCTGCCAGAAGCAGATTTCATATTAAATTCTGGATATGTGGGTTTTGTTCTTAGCCACAAGATTTTACAACCAACAAACAGCCAATCACAACTAGAAATAGGTCTAAGCAGAACTCTTCTTCAGAACAGTAAATTCAAGACGTTACCAATTTTTTTTAAAGGATTAGGAGTTAAATATCTCTGTTTGACCCCCACACGGCTATTTTCTCCTACCACCAGAGATCCTAAAATGTCAGTTCATTGTATTTTCCAGCATTTGACAGGAAAAAGAGAAAAAATGAAAAATTTCTTCAAAGGTACAGTTTTAAGACATTATGGTAATTATTTATGATTTAAGCTGTTTGGAATCAAAAGAACTTAAATTTTAGAAATAACATGTTGTACCTTTCCTGATTTAGAAAGCAAGCAAACACTGACATCAGCTTTGTAGTCATACATGTAAGCTGTCAGGCATTCATCGAAGAGTAGGCTTTTGCTTTTAATTTTAGTTTTATTTCTTTTTTTTATTAGTTGTCACAAAAGGAAAGCCTTAATCAGATTCACCAAAAATTTTCTGAAATGCTTTGCACTCAGTGTAAATACATGCAGAATAAATACTCTGAAGTACCATAAACAACATAATAAAACATACTAATTCTAACATTAAATGGTTTCATATTTAAGGCTGTTTAAATGTCAACCCCCAGAAGCTGAACACATAAATTTAGGAGCTGACTCTCTCAAAAATAAACACCATAATTGGAGAAAATAATTTCTAATTTCTGTTGTGAAGATAATATATTTAACACCCTAATCTAATGAATCAGTCTAATTAGAACTATTTGTTCTTTTCTGCATTTTCTGTTGTTTAAATTAAGATTGACTCCAAATGCCAAATGTAATTGCATAGGTAGTTTTCCATTGCATTCCACTGATCTGTGTTATTAAACTGCCTCTACTTCAAAAATTTCTGGTTTTACATATTGAGTAACTCACTGTGTTTCTGTACTGCTTCACTTCTCCACTACTTCATTCTCCTAGCAAATGTTCCACCTACTTGCATTCCAAAACAGTTATTTTGCAATACTGAACCAAAATTTAATGTCTTGCATGCTGTCCATATCCTGTCAGTCCCTGATCCCTTATCCTGGTGATAAAAGATGGTACATCATATGGAAGGTGCTTGTTAAATACTGGGAAAGTTGACAGTTCAGTGATGGGCTAAAAATATGAATCTGTCGTAACATTCAGTATGTGAAATGACAAATCCATTAGGAGAGATGGAATCAAAGAAAAAAACAACATATGACCCTCTAGGAAAATAATAGCTTGAAAAATCACTTTAAAATAGCCTTGAAAATGGAAAATTTGTTTCTTTCTGGCAAAGGAAACTGCCTTAGTTAAAAAAAAAGAAAAACATTCAGACAGATTTTATAGGGAAACCTTTGCAATCCAAATAAAGCCCCTTTTGCTTTGAAGTCAGATGCGTGATTCAGTAAATGACTCATGTTAGTAATTAGAAAATGGTCATTTAGGGCCTTGATTTCTTTTGATACAAGGAGGGTGAGGAAAGAGACACAATAAATCTTGAGAGGCTTAAAAGGAAGAGCAGGCTAAAGCATGAACTTTTTATTTCAACAACAGAAGCGAGAAATCAGTGATTCATTAAAGGAGGGAGAAAGACCTCCATGGAAGCTGGCAAAGAAGGAAAAGGAGCTAATTACATCTCTTCCCTTTTTACTCTCTCTGACCAGCATATAATTTGCTTTTCCAGGGTCTGCCTGTAGTATATACTTCTTTCCAACCTCTCCACCCTACCCCTCCTCCAGCGAGGGGTGAGGGGGTTGGGGAAGAAAGGGAGGGAGGGAGGGAGAGATCTAGCAGGCAACAAGCTCCAGGTAGCTTTCTCAAGCACTTAACTGCCAATAAAATAAAATAAAATCCTCCACTAGAAAACAAGGGGGGGGGGTTGGTTTGGGGTTTGTTTTGTTTTTTTTTTGGGGGGGGAGGGGTGGTGAATGGGGGGAGGGAAGCCTCCCTAGAGAGGATTGGTTCAGCCTGGAAGAAAGGGAAATTAGTAAAGCATGAGTCTCTAAGCCATGCTGGTGACCAGCGCTCCAAGAAGAATACTATAGGAGCAATTAGCAGCAAACCAGCTGCCGAAAAGGAAAGAGAGAACAACTCCCCAAACTCCCTCCAAAGTAGCAGCCAGCACTACTCACTCCAACTGAAAGGATTTTAGATGTCCCGCCCCTGCTTGACCCCCTGCAAATAAGGGTTGATCACCAGAACCACATCTTACCTCTGTTTTGTAATCACTGACATTTAGGCTACAGCTTCTAACTTGTTTACAACCAAAGGAAGAGAGACAAGTTAGGATTTCTATTTCTCTCTCTTAATTTTTCTTTTTAATGATGTTCTGGAGAAATCAAAACAAAGAAACTGTCTCCTCTAGGCTTGTCAGTGAGAAAGGACAAGTTGTGCAACTGGATTGGGATTTGCATAAAAGGTGAGGTGGTGGGCATCAAAAGAAGGTGCAAAACCAGAAAGTGAGAGTGTGTGTGGGTGTATTGGGTTTGTGTGGCAAGGTTTTTGGTAGCAGTGGGGGAGGGGACATGGGGTGGCTTCTGTGAGAGAAGCTGCCAGAAGTTTCCCCCATGTCCGACCCGACACAGCCAATGCCAGCTGGCTACAAGAAGGGACCCGCCGCTGGCCAAGGCCGAGCCATTCAGTAACGCCTCTGTGATAACATAATTAAGAAAAAAAAAAAGGAAGGGAGAAAAAAAAGCTGCACGCTTTGCAGCGGGAGAGAGGAGTGAGAAGATGTAAGAAAAAACAACTCTGCAGACACCAAGGTCAGTGAAGAAGGAGGGGGGAGGATGGGCTCCGGCGCCGGAGCAGCGATTCCCCTGCAGCCTGTGGTGAAGACCATGGTGAAGCAGGCTGTCCCCCTGCAGCCCATGGAGGTCCATGGTGGAGCAGTGACCACCTGTAGCCCGTGGAGGACCCCACGCCGGAGCAGGTGGATGCCCGAAGGAGGCTGTGACCCCGCGGGAAGCCCGCGCTGGAGCAGGTTCCTGTCAGGACCTGTAGCCCGTGGAGAGAGGAGCCCACGCCGGAGCAGGTTTGCTGGCAGGACTTGTGACCCCGTGGGGGACTCGTGCTGGAGCAGTGCCTTCCTCAAAGGACTGCACACCATGGAATGGACCCATGCCAAAGCAGTTCGTGAGGAACTGTTGGTCATGGGAAGGACTCACGTTGGAGAAGTTGGTGGAGGACTGTCTCCCGTGAGAGGGACCCCACGCTGGTGCGGGGGAAGGAGACCTCCCCCTGAGGAGGAAGGAGCGGCAGAAACACCGTGTGATGAACTGACCCCAACCCCATTCCCTGTCCCCCTGTGCCGCTGGGGGGAGAAGGTGGAAATCGGGAAAGAGATTAAGCCCGGGAAGAAGGGAGGGATGGGGGAGGTGTTTTTCAGTTTTGGTTTTACTTCTCATTCTCCTCTAATTTCGATTGGTAATAAAGTAAATTTGTTTTTTTCCCCCCAAGTCGAGTCTGTTTTGCCCGTGCCAGTAACTGGTGAGTGATCTCTCTCCGTCCTTATCTCCACCCACGAGCTTTTCGTTATAATTTTCTGCCCCTGCCCATTTGAGGAGGGGGAGTGATAGAGTGGGCTTTGGTGGGCATCCGGCCTCTAGCCAGGGTCAACCCACCACAGTGGGTAAAGGGGATGTGTGTGAAAAATCCCTTCAAGCACCCTTTTCTGCTATTTTTATTTATTTTTGTTGTTCACTTTGTTGTCATCTGTTTTTCAGACCTTTCTGCATCTAAGGTGGTGAAGAAAGGAGTGAGGAAGAGAACAAAATAACTACTGGGAAGTCTCAAACCAGGTTGGGGAGTGTGTGTGTGTGGGGGGTGGGGGGGGAAGGAAAGAGGAAAAGAGGATTAACACAGCAATCCCTTCCAAAAAAAACCCCAGAAAAACAGCAGCTCATTTTTTCTGAGGGAGGACTCTAAGGATTAAAAGGCAGCAACTTCTGAGGTGGTTTGTCCCTTGAGTTATGGATGTTAGTGCACTTACTTCAGGCCAGATCAGAGCTCAGAGGGATCTAACCAGAAGCAGCAACCACCGTCTCTCCACTTGCCTTTTACCAGGTTTTACCCTTCCAGTATGTTTCATTTGATAAGACACTTTCCAGCGCCCAGAGTTTCAGTACAATGTGCAAATGGATACTGACAAATGGTGCCTCAGCCTTTTCCCACCTGCCTTGTTGCTGCTTGCTGCTGCTCTTCTTGGTGTCTTCTGTGCCTGTCACCTGTCATGACCTCGGCCAGGACATGCTGTCCCCGGAGGCCACCAACTCTTCCTCTTCATCATCCTCCTCCTTCCCCTCGCCCTTCTCCTCTCCTTCCAGTGCGGGGAGGCACGTTCGGAGCTACAATCACCTCCAAGGAGACGTGCGCAAGAGGAAGCTCTACTCTTACAACAAGTTCTTTCTCAAGATCGAGAAGAACGGCAAGGTCAGCGGCACCAAGAAGGAGAACTGCCCCTTCAGTAAGTACCGCGCTGTCAGGCAGCAGCTGCTGCCCCCCCCCCCTCCTCCCCGCTCCCCCCCCCCCCCCCTCCTCCCAGCTCCCTCCCCCTCCTCCCAGCTCCCCCCCCCCCCTCCTCCCAGCTCCCTCCCCCTCCTCCCAGCTCCCCCCCCCCCCCCCTCCTCCCAGCTCCCCCCCCCTCCTCCCAGCTCCCCCCCCCCTCCTCCCAGCTCCCCCGGAGCGCCCGAGCCCTCTCGCTGGGGAGGAAAGGGGAAGGTGACGCCTCGACGGGGAGGGGCGCGGGGCCGAAATGAGATAGGGTGTGCGCGGCTCCTCCGGGATGCCGCTCCCCGCCAGCCCATATCTGCAAATATTTCCGGTTACATTTGTTTTGCAAATGGCTTCGCCGAGCAGTTTGGTTTTTTGCCCGGCAGAAGAGCAAATTAGAAAGATTTGTAAAGATGTGGCGGAGGGGAGGGGAGCATTGTTTTCCGTATCTGAAAATCACTGAAGTGCCTTGACGAGGGTGCTATATTGAAACAATGCATCGATTTCCCCTACGCATACACACTCTTCTCCCCGAGCCGCACAAGAGCTGTCTGCTCCGCCTTCCCCCCCTGGAAAAGGGGGTTTTCCTTCGGGTTGGGATTTTGCCTGGGTTTGCTCTCCACCGTGGGGGTTCCCGGCGGGCGGTGGGAGTCGACGCGCAGCCTTCCGCGGTGAGACGGTGCTCGTGCGCGCTGAGCCCCACTTCTCTCGGGTTGCAGCACTGCTATACTACGTACTACTCGCTCCATTGTAAACATCTGGGGCTGGATTCACACAGACCTCACGCATTTAATTGTTTATCTTTTTCTTTCTTAAAAAAAAATCTCAAATTAAAAGTTGTATGGCCATTTCTATGGATGTAGTTTCAAGCTTTTCTGTAGTGCTAATTAAGCTTTTAGTAATAGCACACTTCTGGTAATGTATTTTTGGCTGTCAGTGCCAGAAATGTACCCTTTTGTTTGATTTTCCTGCCTGTACAATTTCAAATTGAAGTAACTGTAGTAAATGATAATATATTTGATTATATTTTAAGTGACTGCATCCCACTATAGGAGCATGCTTTAAAACTAAGCTCTGTTATGCAGGTGTTGAAGAAAACTCTCTGACTTGTTTCACTGGTGGAGAGCCGTGATTTGGTCCTTGAACTGTCTTGCATAAATCTAGATAAATCTGGGGATAAATTTTCTGTTAAATTAAAGCAACTTAAGTAGTTCCCTTGTTAGCTAATGTGTAAAGTATGGAGTACTTCAGCAGGTTGCCATGCTGTATGATAGACGTTGCTGTTAGTTCCGCTGTATTTTTATTAAATCCCCATAATATAGGCTTGCAAACAGGGAGAAGACAGCTGCTGTATCATATCGTCACTACTTCAGTTGCTCCACCTTGCAACTTCATACTTTATCATGCACTTAATGTTTATAAAAGCTTTAAGATGTCAAAGCAGCTGAATCTTACCACCTCCTCTTCTATATTTCATAGAAAGCCAAACTCTTGAAAAACAGAGCTATGATGAAGGCTTCACTTTGATGAATTTGTGTGGACCTAGGTCCTAGCACTGTATTTCTTAGATTACTTTTATTTGTGGAGGACAGAGTCATTCCCCTAAAATGGGATTCTGAAAGCTTTGTGTGCATCTCTGAGAACACCAAGCCATTATGTGCAGAATATCACTGTCAAAAAGGCTATAAGGGTCCCAATCTGACAACAGTGTATTCAGAGAAGTAACTGCTCATCTGAGCAGTCCCACTTAGCCAGCAGAACTGTTCAGTGAGTAAAGTTGCACGCATGCATGAGCTTCTGCGAGATCTTGCCAAGAAGAGGTAGAATATGCTGAAATGCACGTATAGATCTTTCTACTCATTCAGTCTACATACAACACCCTTCCCCCCTCATAACTATAGAATGATGTGGAGGGGGTTTCTTTGCTTGTTTTTTTATGTCTAGTGAGGAAAAGACTCCATTGTCTTAAAGCTTGCAACTTGCTAGCCACACTTACATCACAAAGTCAGACATAGTGTAAAGCATCTTTAAATACAAAATAATTAGGATTTTGCTAGCAGAAGATAGGTCAAACAGTTGTATGTTCTTCTTTAAATCATTATAATTTGCAGTGGGAAACTGTGTGTTCTGTAAAAGCACATAGGCTGAGACCATTTAAGTAAATACTGTGCCTTAATTAAGGGTGTCTGTATAGCAAAACGTTGCGAGTGATTCACAAAATCTACGCTTTTCATAACCTCACATGTAGCTGTGCAATCAGAATGCTGCTGTAATCCCCAACTGGACTGATTCCATGCAAATATTTGGTATCATTAATGTAGTCTAAAATATATAATTACATGTGAACAAATTTCTGCCATGCATAAAGGGTTAGCCAGCCCACTAAATTGTAGCCTGTTTAACATTAAAGGCTATTTAATCTCTAATATAAGTTAATCTTTCAAAGCCATGCTTTCCTAAACAAATAATAGTGACTATTGATACACAAGACTTTGGAATATTTTAATTTGGGGGATAACTTTCTTTATCTCATATGCTAATGTTTAAAATCCATTTATGCTGCAGTAAAGCCTTATCTGTAGGGCTGTAAGATTGTGATATGTTGTGTAATTGTACAATAGCTGTCATGGCTGACTGCTAGTTAAGCACTGTCAAGTAAGCAAAGTTGGAGAAAATCAGAATAAACATTCAGAAAACAGAATTTAGTCCCTGGCCTTTAAAATGGCTCAAGTAGCATTCATAGATTTGTTCTATAATTATTGTGTAGAGTACACTAAACAAGTTTATTCTGGCAGATGTTTTCCAACTTGATTGCTTGGAACTATTCAATCGGCCTTTCTCTACCCATAGAGTAATGGGAACAGAGGTGGCTTCTGATGGCTCTGTCAGGAGGCTGGGGGACACTTTTTAGGTTTTGTTTTATTGTTCCTTACATATGGAGTTTTGTCCTCATAATGCAACTACTCAGTACTAGCTCATCCCTCAGTGCCACAGCTGTGAAGTCTCTTGCCCCTGTTCTTGATAGAGCTATTTGCATGCATGAATAATGACAGCTGTACTGCTTTCTGGGTTGGGGGGGTAGAACAGGATGACACAAAACCAAAAAACCTCCAAAGAGTAATTACAAAAGCTTTTGCTATAATTTGAGATCTGAGCTGACTAAGAGGAGCTTAAGCCATACATAAAAATGAAGAGAAAACTGCACGTGTGCAGATTCTGACTTTACTTGCACTCAGCTTTCTTGAAGATAGTGAAACTCATTTGGGTTTAACGAACAGCATGCATTGGGCTGCATGATATATGATAAGCTGGCTCAGGAAAACTTGAATTTGTTATGCTATTTTTTAATTGACTTTAAGGCAATTGTTAAGTGTTACGAAGCACATACTTCACATTTACAGGACAGATCTTAGCTGAAGAACAGTAACATAATATGCAATACTTAATTAGCAGCAGCTAACCTGCAGTCTGTAGAGAGAGTTCTGCCTGAGCAAGGATTGCAGGATTAGGCCATTATTTAGGTACGTGTTTAGGGAGTGAAGTCTGTCATTGAGCCTGGATATTAGTGGGAAGAATTGCTGGAGCGATTCCTGCCGGTTTTGGACCAAGCAATACTATCTGAAACCTACGGTAGATGGCGGTACAGCCACTGTCTGGTGTCACCTCTGCTCCAAGTAGGTGGACAAGAAGGGTCTGGATTCTCAGCTGTGTGAGCTAATTTAGCTCAAGCAAAGCTAAAAGGGCTTATGCTAGTTGAGAGGCTATTAATTGGCCTTCTGAGCATCCACAGTGGATTAATCCAAACAGTGCAAAGGCACTGCAATTGACGAAGAGTGTTTACTGGGAGAGCTAGCATGAAATAATTAGCTATTTCTCACAAGCTAATCTATTCAAGGTTTTTCCCCTGAGTATGCAATTATATTTTATATATAGCTTTAGGATCTGCTGAAGTCCCTGAAAGTTTTGAGCCTCATTTTGTAGCCCAAAAGATTGTAAACAACCACTTTAATTGCTAGAAATGCTGAATGTTACTACTGAGGGTTTTAAGTGTGTGCATATAAACATGATGTATAAATACAGATTTATACTATATATTGGGTTATATGCATAAAAATAGCATTAAAAGTGTTTTGATTAAGTGTACTCAGTTTTTTTATTATACATCAGGTGTAATAAAATCATAAAGCTTGATAGGTGCATTAACCTCAGATGTACAACTCAAATTGGATTAGAATACTTGGTAAAATATATTATTTTGCTACTGAACATTTTAAAGCTAGTTGTTTGGGGTTATCGACTCCTTACAAGCTGGTGTTTGTAAATTAGCATGAGAACTTTTTTCCATTTTTCTACAGACTGATTAGTGGGCATATGTGTTTTGTTGTTTTACTCTCCATAGAGATCTGGCTTATTTTTTTACTGATTAAAAAGACTTAACTGAGTATTATTTCCTCTTTTAAGTAATTTGAATCTTAGGTTCTTTAATATGAAATTTGTATGTTCTTATGGAGATGATTTCTCACTTTAAGTATTTTTTTTTCTTTTCCTAGCAGAGCTCAGTTGCATACTTTGTAACCAGCAGTATATGACCTTAGGCATTTAAGATTTATGAATGTGGAAAGAATTGTACTATTTAACATCTACATGACACTCTCCTGTTACCCTTACTGCATTCCTGCCTTGTGGACCCTCCATGCTGATTCTGTAGCCCTGTCATAAATCTGTTTAAAATATACAGTTGTAAGAAGCCTTTTTGTCTTCATAAATCTAACTTATAGCCATTTGCAAAAAAAGAAAGAGTTAGGGGCAATTAGAAGTTTGTTCTTCTTAAAACATCAGAAGAATAAGACCAAGCGGCATAAAGGCTTATAGACACCATGCTGCTGTTTTAATGGGAGGGTTCTCGAGTAGTGTCTTGATTAAAGTTTCCCTTGAAGATGGCGTTAGCTGAGTGAGCACTATAGAATGTGCTTACACCTTTGAAACATCTTAGATGCGTTCAGTTGTAGGATAAGATCCTCTGTTTTGAAATAAGGCATTTTAAGATGGCTTTCAGATGTCTTTTGAGCTGTGGAGAATAGGGGGCTTTTCACTTCAAATGGGAGTCAGATCAGATCCTGCAATAGGGGAGTTTTCTTCTATAGAGCCTTTGATTTTGGAAAAGGAAAGACCCTTCTATGAGCAAATCTTGTTAACCTGTGTGTCTTAAGTTAAAAATGGCAGGTACCTGTATGAATATAGGACAGGACAGCATCTCCTCTCATGGAGGATTCCTGACTCTTCCTCTGAGTGAGTAATATAATCACAGAAGGAAGGTTCTAAATGGGGGGGGGGGGGAATCTTTGTAAACAATACTGTATTTTTATTCTGAAGCTTAATATTTGAGATGATAGAAATAGTGTCAGCAAAGCAGAGAAATGATTCAGTCAACTTGGGATTTGTTATAATGCTCCCTTCATGGCCTGTTTTTGTTTGTTTTCTCAGTTTTCTGAAGAGCTTTCTGAATCAAGCTCTTAAAGTCCCTTCTTCCCCAAAATAGCATTGAGTTGAAATTTCAGTGAACTACACTATCCTAATATTCTGGGATTTATCATCTAATGACCTCTTTGACACTTTGAACAAGCACAAATAGTTTGAATGTTTATCAGCATTACCAACTAATGTTAGCGTGGTGAGACTGCATGGAGAAGTAAGCCTTGATTGCTTTGGGCTATGAAAACCAAATTATCAGATCAGAAATGGAGGATGCATTTAGTTAACATGAGCACATGTATGTTTCTTGGTTGGTAGGTATATTAGTACTGCTAGTCTAACTGTACGTATTCATCAAATTTTCCTTCTTTTGCTTCAACAACTTATTTTGATACAATATTTTAATATCTTGCAGCCTTTCATTTTTCAGATACTTTGAACACTAAAAAGTAGTCAATGGTACTTGCAACCATTAGTTTTGTTAACTGAAAAGATCCTTTCCTAGCAGTATTAATTGCTTTTGTTGCTAGTGCCAATTTGTTGTAAAACATCTCTGTTAGTTACAACATAGTAAAAAGGAGACAGGAAACAGTGTTACATAAAGTTTTGAAAGTTTATGAAGAAAATTAAAATATTCAAGGGGAGGAGTGAGGAGGAAGTGACTTACACTTTGAACACTGAATGGATATTAAAACTGAATTCGTTAGCTGGGTGGATTAATAAAACTGATAATGCTACTTCACGAGTACAGTGCAACGAATGGAAGTTGCGGGGGAAAGAAATGGTTATAAGTGAGCCAGGTCACATGCTAAATAATGGCTTTAAAGACACTCTGCTTTTAAATTAGGTCACTCATCCTTTCTTTGAACATTCAGTTCTAATTGCAACAGTAAATCAAAGAAGTAGGTTCCCATGCAAAGTGGACAACTGGACAGTGCCTTTTTACTGCTACTAACATATGCATTCAATTACTGGGTTGATATACTCACAGTGTCAGCTGTATAACATTCTCCTATTTTATAGTTAGCCTAAAGAATTATTATCCTGTCCTCTTTCACATTTATCTCTAAATAATCTGTCAGTAGTGTATATCTTCTACAGTTAAAGAGGAATTTTCACATGCATTGAAACTGACTTTCAAAAAAAAAAAAAAGTTGAAACTATACCAAAAAGTTTCATTCCTTTTCTTCCTCCCTCCTTTTGCAATTTCTAATGTTATTCAAGAGAGGAAAAGGCTACAGATTCTAGAAATGTGAATGCTCATGAATATTATATAAAAACAAAGATCAGATCTTTCATAAACCTTGATTTAGTAAAGCAATATGAAACCTACTTCTTTCACAGTGGAAAACATATGTGAAGGACAATAAACTTGTTTTTTGCAGTTGCCAACTCCTCTTCCTACATGGAGAGCAGAGGTGAAAATGGGGGCCCTGAGGAGTTTAGTTGCTCTTCTTCCTTCTGCCACTGATAATTCTTTCAGGTTCCTGATGCACATCTATCTGTGCAGCTGTAGTCAGTGTGTGGGGGAGTTGGGGAGGGAATGCTGAGGCATTCAGGATGTTGTTTAATTGGAATTAAGGCATGGTGCTAAGTGGAGGCTGGGTATAAATCAATGATATTGTGCCCACATTAGAGGAAGGGGATGAGCACGCCTGAGTAGTACTAGAAAGGAACAGCAGTCTATGCATAGTATCAGTGGCATCTTTGCTACACTTACAGAATGCTTTCTCTTCCACAAGATGGGCACTTCCAGACAACCTCTCTCACTTACAAACATTTTGTCTGTGGCAGTTTGAGAGCTGTAGGTAGGTGGGAAGTGGTTTGTGGCTCTTGGCTAAAGCCATGTCATATGTAACCAATGAACTTAAGGTACCAAAAAAAGAGTTTCTGCTCATCTTTCCCCGACTTCTTATTTTAACATCAAATTTTGGTGGATCACTTCAAAGTAGTCAAGCAGGTTGTGTGTCCCAAGATCAGGAAGCAGCCAGCATTGCTGTGTGACTTACGACTGGAGAGCTCTGCAGCATGCACAGCTTTGCCATGGCATTTGTTACACTTGGTTGGTGTGTGTCCATGAATTAAAAATGTGTCAAGGCACAGGAAAACAGGACCAAAGAAAACCTTCTGGGAATCCTAATATAGCCCCTGTTATCACCAGTGCTTGTCATATACATTTGTTCAGAAGTTTATTGAGTGCGATTAAAACCAGGTAGGTTCTACTCACCATACTGCTTAGCTGAAGGCTGTTCCACAATCTCACTCCTTTAAGGGCTACAAATAATTCTTATTTTCAGTCAAAATGCATTCATAGTCAGCACTACTCTTCCCGCTCTTTTGCCAGTAGTGTCCTTCACTGCCCCACAGCTTTTCTTCTTTAGAGTTTACCACCATGACGTACATGTGGGGAGCAGTTAATATTCTTTTTTTTTTTTTTTTCTTCTGCTAAACTTAATGTGCCAAGTTCATTGCTAAACAAAGTACAGTGTGGGGAGATGTAGCCCACTCTTCCTACTGGTTCTGGACACAAAGCAGTGTAGATACATCCACATAGGCTAATAACCTATGCATCTTGGTGGAGCATATTAATTTCTTTAGGGTAAACATTAGGAAATATGCCTGTTTTCTCCTCCCCAAGCAAAGTATTGCTTCCCCTGACTTTTTTCAGGAGTAGCAAGACAAATGCCATTTGTTCTGCATACAGTGCAAACTGGGGAACCAGGACTTTTGTTCATGAAGTTGTATTTTATTTTTTTTATGCTAAACACACATTTGTATTTAGAAAAGCACTTTAGGAAACAGTGTGTCTTATGTGGCTGTGCATTTGCATTTCATATAATCCACACTGATCTTTTGCTTCTGTGTTGAGGAGGGATGAAAAGAATGGGTTGACCGTTTTTTTGTTTTTTTTTTTTCCATATTGTGTCAGATCTTTTCGCTATAATATTTCCTGATGCCTTTAGGTATAATTTCACTTGTTCCTGCCATTCTAAGATAGATATATCAACCAAGACTATTCTTAGTGCTCCCCTGATGCATCAAGATGTCATAGAAGTGTGGACCATTGCAGCTGATATATGGGGATAATGGTCACCACATGACATTTTTTTTTTTTTTCCCCATTTTCATTTTATTTTATTTTACTCTCTGTATGTCTGGCTTTAATCAGTGACTTCTCTGTGAAATGTTGCAATTTGGCTTGAATAAGCTCTCTGCTTTTTTTCTGATATGGACCTGTGGTTTATATGTAAAACTGCATTAAGAGGCTACAGAGGTTAATTATGCCTGAAAGTTTCCAGTACTATCCACATCAGTTGACTTTCTCAGCACATTACATAAACAATCTGGGAGAAGCTATCATTAGCAAAGCAGGAGAGCTATGCTTGCCCAGCCCCTGCACTATCTGCTTGCATTTTGAAGCCTTCACACATGGTTGTGTATTTTGGATAAGTCATTTATGCATTCAAATAAGTTTGTTGGTCAGCTGCACATCTTGTGTGTGGTATTTCTTTCATATATACAAGGAAAAAGATTCATTCTTATCCTCAAAACAATTAATACCTAAATAGACCTTTTTAAAAGCTTTATTTTTATTTAAAGTACCTAATTTTTCTTTTTTTAATAATAGCTTGAAGTAATTTTGGTAGAACACCTGCATATATTGTACTTGTCAAGAACTTTTGAGGTTCTGTAATCACATTTTGCTAGTTTAAAAAACATTTTTTTCTCTGTTGTCCTGTGAAAATTTCATATTGACCCAGAAGCTAACTTTCATTGAGGAAAATAGTAAAACTGCTTAAACAGAAGTGTTATCAAGAGTGCAGTGTAAATATACTGAGAAATCATTGCTCTCTTTTTAATAGAATCCTTGTAGTTGTTAGGTAAAAAACAGAAAGCATAAGGTCCTCAGGACAATCATGTCTCATTTAAGATTATTTCAACTCAAACTCCAGTGAAAATGGTTATCTCCTATGCAAAACAGAGAAGTGAATGTGCAGGTACCTGCTTCCTTCTATCTCTTGTTATGATGTTTTCTTATATTTGGATGCCATTTTCTTTACTCTTTTTGAAGAGAAGAGGTAGCTTTATGCTTTGGAGTGTGCAGGAACAAGTTGAGGAAGGGTTGGAAGGTCAGCCAGTGAGCTTAAAGAGTGGCAATTCACTTCTGTCTCGCTTCATTCCTGCTTCTTCAGAGCAACAGCAAAATAAACTTTTAAATCTGTTTGATATGGCTCGTATGCTTGAAGTAACTTAGACTCTGCTTGCATAGGAGTGGTCTTCAATTTGCCTATATGAGATAACAAGAAAAAAAAAATCATAGGACACTCAAGGAGTTGTCTAGGTTGCTAGATTTAATTACCAGAATTTCTAAGGAATTATTTTGTACCAAAGATAATTGTATCATCCTTTTTTTAAAGTGAATTAGATAAAAAAAATATAATGTAAAACAGCCATTATATTGAGATATGATGTGGGACATTTTTAGCTGTCAAAATGTGCTTAAAAATGTATAACAAATGCCAGCATGATACTGTGAATTATGGAAAGAAAAATACGTAAGATTTTCTGTTGCCAGTAAATTTTTACTTTTATTTAGACATTATGACTACAAAAGCCAAGATTGTTGTTTGTCAAATGTTGCACTGTACTGTCCAACTTGGGTTTTGAATTAAAATAAACATATGCCGAAACCTATGTTTATATTCTCTAGTACGTTGTGTAATACAAGAGTGTTAGGTAGTCCAGTTAATGAAATTATTAAATTTTGGCAGAATGGTGTTAAATTTAATTTCTATTTAATATTTTTTTGCTATACAGTGATTGGTTTTTCTAAAACAACAACTTGGAAAGAGTTTGCTTTAGAATAGAACAGTCTAAAGTGGAGCTTTTATTCTGTAAGCAAGCTTCTTCCTGTAAGCAAGAATCTATGTAGCTGACTACCCTTTTGGGCAGATGAGAAATTACTGATCCCAGGAGAACCATGCACTGAGAAAAGGGTCTTTTAGCTCATAGTACAAGTCAAAAAATGAGAGTTAAATATTCCATGGTAGAAGTTTGCCCATGGAAATTAGCACAGTTTATTATCTTCTGTCAAATGAGATCTTGGTTCTCAAAAAAACTGTGGGCTTTTCAATTTTTTGTAAATTAGAATCATAGAATGATTTGGGTTGGAAGGGACCTTTAAAGGTCATCTAGTCCAACCCCACTGCAATGAACAGGGACATCTTCAAGTAGATCGGGTTGCTCAGAGCCATGTCCAACCTGACCTTGAACGTTTTCAGGGATGGGGCATCTTTCACCTCTCTGGGCAACCTGAGCCAGTGTTGTACCACCCTCATTGTAAAAAAGTCTTCCTTTTATCTAGTCTAAATCTACCTTTGTTTAGTTTAAAATCATCACCCCTTGTCCTATTGCAACAGGCCCTATTAAAAAGTCTGTCCTCATATTTCTTCTAATCCCCCTTTAAGTATTGAAAGGCTGCAATGAGGTCTCCCTGGAGCCTTCTCTTCTCCAGGCTGAACAACCCAAACTCTCTCATCCTTTCTTCATAAGAGAAGTGTTCCAGCCCTCTGATCATTTTTGTGGCCCTCCTCTGGACCCACTCCAATGGATCCATGTCTTTCTTGTACTGAGGACTCCAGAGCTGGACACAGTACTCCAGGTGGGGTCTCACCAGAGCAGAGTAGATGGGTAGAATCACTTTCCTTGACCTGCTGGCCATGCTTCTTTTGATGCAGCCCAGGATATGGTTGGCCTTCTGGGCTGCGAGCACACACTGCCAGCTCATGTCTAGCTTCTTGTCCACCAGTAACCCCAAGTCCTTCTCTGCAAGGGCTGCTCTCAAGCCCTTCATCCCCCATCCTGTATTGATACTGGGGGTTGCCTTGATTGAGGTGCAGGACCTTGTACTTGGCTTTGTTGAACCTCATGAGGTTCACATGGGCCCACTTCTTGAGTTTGTCCAGGTCCCTCTGGATGGCATCCTGTCCCTCAGGTGTGTCAACTGCACCACTCAGCTTGGTGTCATCAGCAAATCTGCCGAGGGTGTACTCAATCCCACATGTATGTGTACAATTTAAAAGATCTCATTCTTTGTGTCAAAACCCTATTGTAGTCACTTGGATAATTTTCTTGTGGATAAATATCACTTGGATGGAAGAGTTTGCAGGATCTGCTTTGGTCTCCTTGCAAGTTGCCCGGGCACTTTCAGTTGGACTAAATCTGCACACCCTAGTTTTGATAAGTTGTTTATTGTTTATTTTTCCATTATCAAGATAACCAGTCATATGTTTCAGAAGTAGTTTTTTTGATTAAGAGTGTGACAAACAAGCTCCATTCATCCCTTGTTTGATTTGACACCTTTCCTGGATGCTAACACTTAATTAGTCATTGTCTGATCTGAGGAATTTGAGTAGCTTGTTGTTTTTGTTTGTTTATTCCATCCCATCAGTAAGTATAGCAGCGTAAGACATATCTTGAAACAGATCATGATGTGGAATGTCTGTGTTGTAAAATTGCTCGTTATGGGTAAGAGAAGTTAAACCATTGCACCATTCTTAATTTCATGTTGATTGTGCAATGAGAGACGACACTGTTCTAAATTACATATCAGAAAAAGAGAGGGATGGATTAAAATTGTAGCTAGGAATATCTCTGAAGTTTGAAGGTGAAATTAAACTCTTCTAGGAAAAAAGCAAGCAGGACAAAATTTGAAAATACAATTAATTTAAGCCAGTTTCAAATAAAGCTGTCTAAAAATCAACAACTGCAGTTGTAAAGGGCTCATGCAACTGTTGTGCTGTCAGTTTGGACATATACTACTCATTCTTCTGAGTATTAGTTTTCTAGTTTGGGTTTCACTGAATAAAAATGTTAAAAGAAAATTCAAGTTCTAGAAAGATTTCTACATATACAAAAATACCAGCCCTATTCCCTTTTGAATTATTATAAATAGTTGCAACCACTCAATCCTAAAATATTCATTAAAGTCAACGTCTGCTAAACTTCACAATTTCTGGCTTTACTGTGAATATTTCCAGTAATTACAAACTAGGTAATGTTTTTTTTTTTTCCCTTTTTACTTAGCATATTCTGCTGTAGCAATAAGCAAAGAGGCAGGTAAAGATGTTTTAAAGTATTTTGTTTGGATCAATTCAAGCCAAACCTTGACAGCTTGTACTTGTACGAAATATTTCCCTTCGTATTTTTTTTTTTTTAATTAAAAGAACTTTAAAATCTTTGGTGCTGGAAGCTAAGCCTTTGCGTATCCACTGACGGTATCCAAATGTGCATAGTTTTTTGCACATTCAAGCATTTATAGCTGCTGTCCAGAAAGATATGACAAATAATTTCACTTTGCTCACGTATATTGCAACAAAATAGTTAGGAGAAGATAAGAAAAGAGAGACAAGGCCCAGGACAATAAGATAAGAGATGAGAGACCTGATTATTTAAAATTATAAACAAAAATGTCATTGTATACATGCATCTCATAAGTATTTTCTTAGCAGGAATATTTATATAAGATGACCAGGTCTGACTGCCCAGCTGTAGGAGAGTATTAGGTGTCTTTTAGTGCTACAGGTGTAGTGAAACCAGGAAAATTAAAAAGAGTAGGTGTGTATGTGTGTGTGTGTATATACAAAGACCAGATTAAATAACAGATCTTATCTTACTGAAGGTGGTTTACTGCAAAATAGTTTTTTGTTTGTGGGGTGTTTTTTTTATTAATTAATCATTTAGCTTGTTATCTAGCTGCCTGATTTTGTTGTCATGGCTACAGTTGTTTTGTCTATGTACACAGGTGCAGGAACATATATTGTAGGGGATTTGGAAGAAAGGTTTTAGAGCAATTGACAGAATTTAGCCACATGAAAAGAAAGCAAGGGCATTCCTGTTTGAAACCTGGCTTCAGCTAGTGTCTGCCTAACCACTGTTGAGTCTAATGAATAGCAATGGAGCCTGGTATTAAGTTGTGGTGGGTTGACCCCAGCTGGATGCCAGATGCCCCCCAAAGCCCAATCTATCACTCTCTCTCATCAACTGGACAGGGGAGAGGAAAAATATAACAAAAGGCTTGTGGGTCAAGATAAGGACAGAGAGAGATCACTCACCAATTACTGGCACGGGCAAAACAGACTTGACTTGGGGGAAAAAAACAAATTTAAATTTATTGCCAATCAGATCAGAGGATAATGAGAAATAAAACCAAATCTTAAAACACCTCCCCCACCCCTCCCTTCTTCCCAGGCTTAACTTTTCTCCTGATTTCCACCTCCTCCCCCACAGCGGCACAGGGAAGTTGAGATGGGGAATTAGGGTTTCAGTCAGTTCATCACATGTTGTTTCTGATGCTTCTTCCTCCTCAGGGGGAGGACTCCTCACACTCTTCTCCTGCACCAGCGTGGGGTCCCTCTCACAGGAGACAGTCCTTCATGAACTTCTCCAACATGAGTCTTTCCCATGAACAGTGCTTCATTAACTGCTTTAGTATGGGTTCTTTCCATGGGGTGCAGTCCTTCAGGAACAGACTGCTCCAGCGCAGGTCCCCCATGGGGTCACAGGTCGTGTCAGCAAACCTGCTCTGACATGGGTTCCTCTCTCTCCATGGGGCCACATGTCCTGACAGGAACCTGCTCCAGTGTGGGCTTCCCACTGGATCACAGCCTCCTTCGGGCATCCACCTGCTCTGGCATGGGGTCCTCCATGGACTACAGGTGGTCATCTGCTCCACCATGGACTGCAGGGGAACAGCCTGCCTCACCATGGTCTTCACCACAAGTTGCAGGGGAATCTCTGCTCTGGCACCTGGAGCACCTCCTCCTTCTTCACTGACCTTGGTGTCTGCAGAGTTGTTTCTCTCACATCTTCTCACTCCTCTCTCTAGTGTGCAGGTTTTTTTTCTCTTCCCCTTTTTCTTAATTATGTTATCACAGAGGTGTTACTGATTGGCTTGGTCTTGGCCAGCAGTGGGTCCATCTTGGAGCTGGCTGGCATTGGCTGTGTCAGACATGGGGGAAGCTTCTGGCAGCTTCTCACAGAAGCCACCCCTATGCCCCCCCATCCGCTACCAAAACCTTGTCATGCAAACGCAATACAGAAGTGCAGGGGATCATCAAAGGTAATAAAACTGAGATTAGACCATAGCAGCATCTGGGAGTGAAGTTTTAATTAGCAGACAGGAATGTGTACTAATTATTGCATTTTTGATGTTGCGTGTGTTGGTTGAGTAGAGATGATGTGACTAAGGGCAGGCAGTAGCACAACCAGAAGCCCTGGATTTTATCTATCACAGATTCTGAATTAAATCTACAGCTGCTTTATAACATTCATAATACGACATATTGCCATGCAAAACCTGTCTGTCTGATTGAACACACTACTTCTTTCAGATGTCACCAAATTTATGTAACAGCCTAGGACCATTTGGCTTCCCGATAAACTGGACTGAAAGCTTAGAAGAGACAACTGGACAGTGTTTCACCGCTAAGATACTTGCATTGTATATGTCAGACACTCAAGTTCATCAGTGTGCTTTGATGGTTTCTTTTCTATATATACAGGAGGGACCTTTAGTTGAGATGATGTTGCAGAATTGCATTCAAACACAGCATTCCAAGGTGTCTTTTATCCTTAGAGAAGATTGTTCTTCAGTCTGTTCTTCCCTTTTATAGATCAGGAGGCTTTGGAGAAAGTATTGTGTTTTTTTCCTGTACAAGGTGTGCCAAAGAAATACAGAGGAAGTATGCTTCACCAGCTAAAAAAAAAACTCTTCATCCTGAATTTTACATGTATATTATCTGAAGTATCCAAGTTGTGAAATTAAGCTAATACTAATCAACCTGTTCACAGAATCACAGAATCACAGAATATTAGGGATTGGAAGGGACCTCGAAAGATCATCTAGTCCAATCCCCCTGCCGGAGCAGGAACACCTAGATGAGTTCACACAGGAAGGCGTCCAAGCGGGTCTTGAATGTCTCCAGAGAAGGAGACTCCACAACCTCCCTGGGCAGCCTGTTCCAGTGCTCTGTCACCCTTACTGTAAAGAAGTTCTTTCTCAAATTTAAGCGGAACCTCCTGTGTTCCAGCTTACACCCATTACCCCTTGTCCTATCATCGGTTGTTACTGTGAAGAGCCTGGCCCCATCCTCCTCACACTCACCCTTCAAATATTTATAAACATTAATCAGGTCCCCCCTCAGTCTCCTCTTCTCCAAGCTAAAGAGGCCCAGCTCCCTCAGCCTTTCCTCATAAGGGAGATGTTCCACTCCCTTAATCATTTTGGTGGCTCTTCGCTGGACTCTCTCAAGCAGCTCCCTGTCCTTCTTGAACTGTGGGGCCCAGAACTGGACACAATATTCCAGATGTGGCCTCACCAGGGCAGAGTAAAGGGGAAGAAGAACCTCTCTTGACCTACTGACTACACCCCTTCTAATGCATCCCAGGATGCCATTGGCCTTCCTGGCCACAAGGGCACAGTGCTGGCTCATGGTCATCCTGCTGTCCACCAGGACTCCCAGATCCCTTTCCCCTACACTGCTTTCTAGGAGAAACAGAATAATATTTAGTGCTTGTACTTAAATTTTTCAAAGCTATAGCAATGTAAGCTAATTAATGTTCTGGAAGCACAGAAAGCAATAAAAGTCCTCTAGTGCTCCGAATGTGATGTAGCAGGATAACATAATCAGCTTACATGTCTGCATGAGAAATAGTCTTGAATATTAGCTGGAGTAATAACATAGTAAGTAAAGCCATTGTTTTTCTCTATGAAGTCTTCCAAATTTGATGCTTTTGCCATCAATATCTGTTTAAAATGCAGAAAACGCACCTGTTATCATTGCTGTTTGCAGTTTATGTTCTGTTCTGCTCTCAAACTTCCTCAAGTTATCTGCTATCAATGAAAAATCAGAGGATTATGCCAGATGTCAAGGGAATTTGCCTCTCACACCTAGCAGCCTTGTGAAGCTCTTATGGAAAATTTTTATTTCTCATGGCAGTCTGAATGTTGCCTTCATGTTAGGGAAATATTTTAATTGTTTTTAAGTTGTACGAAATTGAATTTGTCTATTTAGGGTATTTCTAGGTATCAGTTTCTTCATGAACAGTCTGCTAATGTAGTTGTCAATCCATGATGAAAACTTCTGGTTAGAGTGAATGAAAAGTAGAGAGGCACTGAAGGATATCACATCACCATCCCTTTGACATGAGAATGGAATTGCATTAATGATTTGATCAAGAACGATTGTCAGGAACAGTCACATTTTGTTGTGGCTCCTGTCACAGGGCCATTGAGAAAGAAGGTAGTAGGGTGCAGGCCACCAGCTTGATTATGGTGGTCTGGGTGTGCCCTATGATATTCAGGATTTCCTCACCTCAGTCTTAAGCTATCCAATGACCAGATGCTGTCACACTGAAGAATCTACATTTGAAAAGAGAAGTGTGCTGTAGCTCTTCTGGGCTTTGTCCATTCTCGTGTACATTATTTTTGCCAGTCTACTGGGACTCCAATTAGGTTTTTCCTATTCTCATTTTGCTCTCAGACTCTAGTGGTAAGAAAGTGTGATTTCTTTTCCCTAACTCTGTGGATTTTGAAACATATCTTGTCACTCTCTGTTTTACTTTGTAACATATTTTACTTTAGACACAAATACTCACCCATTTGATTAAAATGGAAGCAGTAGCTTGGTTCCTCCTTGGGAACACTTTTGAAATCTTGAAATGTTTCCTGGGCTAGAGAGATGGTTTCCCACCCAGCTCTCGCTAGCATTCACATGGAATCCCCATACGGCTTTGTGGGTGGTAATGTGTAGAGGGCAGCTTTCCCACCGCAGCAGTTTTCCTCAATACAGATTCTCTTTTGCTCTGCAGAATTTTCAATTTTCAATTTTAATCACTGCTAAACTTAGGCCTGGTGTTTGTATTAACTGTATGAGGAAATAGCCTATATTTAACCTTACAGCTCCTTGGATACCCATTTTTTACTTTTTGTCTTTAAAATTGAGTAATTATTTTTAAAGTTTCCTCATCCTGACTAGAGGCAGAATAGAATGTACAAAATACTGGTACCAAGACTTCCATTACAAACTCTGTCCTGGAGGCAAATTGGTGACTCTCTGAGGGTTGAAAACCTCAGCCATGTAAAAAGCAGAGAAGAACCAACAAAAGCAAAGTCCTCTGTCTGACCTCCCGTAGATGAGAGCGCTGCAGTGCTCTGTGTACATAGCGGGGGGCAGAGAGCAGTCAACTTTTGGCATCTTTGTCAGCTCTGAAGTAAGCACTCCTCAGAAATTCATGGCACAAAAGTATGAGAGCAACAGGGTCACCCTGAAATTGATAAATACCAGTTTAAAAATGTTTTCCATTATATAAAGTTTGACCAGAACCAGACTGAGTGTCACATATCTTGCCCTATTAACTTGTGAGCTGGATCCAGGAATTTGAGATGTATACTTGTCTTTTGTTATTAATATGCTCCAAGGAGCTGAGAAGTCTTTTGGTCCCAGTCCAGTAGATACAGATCTTAGCTCAGAAGATGCCTCTCTGGCAAATACTGCTTATTCTCTGACTTTGAGGAAATATTGTTCTTATATTGTGAGGGAAAAGAAAAAGAATAAGGCATGGTTCATATATCCTGTCCTCACTTGATACCTAGGGCGTCAGAGGCATTTAGTGCACACTGTGGCCTTCCATTGCAGCCTGATCCAAAGGCAAATGTTGTGGCTGAAGATAGCAGGCACTCACCTCCCCTTCTCTTGTATGGTGCTCATTGGAGACTTCATCCCCACAGGCCAAAATTCTTTTTAAAATAGTAGTTTTTAACAATATTATATGATAATCTCATATGAAATGTAAAAGCTGTTAGAGGTGTGAGTGTTCATGTAAAACCCTCACAATGGCACACCAATGCATATCATCTGGCTCAAGTCTGGATTTTTGCTTTTAATTTTAGAATTGCCTTCAAAGTGTTTTTCTCATTTAACTGCTTAAAGTTACATGATCATGTACCTTTTAGTTCGACCTAAATTTACATCTCACCGTGTTTTGTTATTTCATAAATGCTACTGCCTAGTATAATGAAAGACTGATTGAGTCTAAACTCTATGCGGAACTACTAAACACTGACATTCAGATACTGCCATTCAACTTTCTCTAATGGATACTGTTTAAGCAAAATAAGCAAATAAATAGGACCAGTTACTAAAGTACACCAAAGCAAATCAATCAGTTGTAATTCATAATTTATTTTGGTTCACATCAATAAGTTATCCCTACATTCACAACCATTAGAAAACCAAAGTTTTGAATTAAAACTAGGTGCAAGTGTGTGTGTAAGCAAGCACCCAGTGAATGCAACTTCCTTTTTCCTATTAAAACAGCCAGTAAAAGAATTTGATTTACTGCTGCTGCAATTGAAAGAAAGATTGCCCTAAATTGCACAAGTTGTTTTCAAGCTAGAGACATTAGATAGGTTCTCCTCTATAGTAATGTTATCCTGATTTTGTCTTATCATAAAAAGAAGTACTGAATATTTTTGAAAGTACATCTAAAAGATGTGAGGCTGTCCTTTCATTGTTTCTAGTTATTTGGTGGGTTTTTTTTATTTTCTTTGTATGAAGAAGTTGGATTCTGGGACCACAAGGGCCACTTTGCAAGGTGCTGTGCGAGCACTTAAGAAAGCATAGTCTCAGCACTGTGGCATTGGGAAATCTTGAAAATATAAAGCAGTAGTAGTATATGGGAAGTATTTGATTAGATTGGTGAGTGGAGAGGTGGGAGGAAAAAAGTATAAAGAGCAAGACACTGTTATGGGCTAGTAACAAGAATATATATTATAGGCAACTACTGATTAATCTGGAAGCAGGATTTCAGCATACAACTTCATCACAGAATGAGTAAGAATTGCTAATGTGATACAGGCATGGAAAATATAAAGGCAAGTCTCTAATGTTCTGCATTAGAGATTTCCTGTAGAAGTGGAGTAATTGTGGGTCCATTCTACAAAGCACTGTTAAGAACTTATCTGATATAAAATGCATGATTCTAGTCAAGAAAAAAATGGAAATGGGAGCTGAGGCAGACAAGAATCTGTGGATAGCTCTGCAATGGAGAGGCACAGTTTTACCAGGGAGTCTGAAAAAAACCCAACTTGTTTAACCAAGCAAAAGAAAGGCTGAAAGAGGATGTAAGATGTTAATATATCTAAGCAGGAAGATAAAGATGAGTAACCCTGCAGATATGGAAAGAGACAAGATGTCTGCTTACAATAAAAGAGACTAACGATATAGAAGAAAATAGGTAAAAACTAATCCTTTAAAAAATTTGCTGGATTTTATATTTTTTAACTGTACAATACAGGAGATTTTTGAGCTGTTTTTTCAGCAAAAGTCTAAGCAGGAGTTAAGGTTTATCAGTTTATGAACTGAATATATGATGCACTTGCTTCACATAACAATTAATTTAATTCACTTTTACTACCCTAGTCCATATAATCATAATTTAAAGCATCCAACAAAAATATTTAATTTAAAACCAATAATTTTCCATTTGTTTGTTTTAGTCATTTTGTTGGTTCTTACTGCTTGGTACTGTTTAACACTCTTGCTAGCCATAAAGTATCTGCAGAGATTTGTATATGTTTAGTTATATGGCTTAATGAACAATTATTCAGATTCTTAGTTTTTCCTTTTTGGTTTTGCTAGAAAATGGTGAAGGATAAGTTAGTTATTGTTGTCAGGAAAAGTGGGAGACAAACGTGCATTTCTCATAGAGATAAAACGAATGCTCCATGTTTATTTGGTACAGGTTCCTTTTATACACTTTGCCACACGGCATGTGATGCATGCCAGCAACTAACTGGTTAAGACTCCACCCACGTGACACAGTCAGTGAGGTTCACACACAGCATAAAAGTCTAGCTCCTTAGTAATTAAAAGTCACCCAGCTCCTTAGTGACTAAAAGTCACCCATGCCTCAGTTTCTCACAGCATGTTTCTCTACATTTCCCCCTTTTTCTTTTATACAAGGACAGTGGCCTGTGTTCCAGAAACTGTCTTTGTAACCAAATTTTACAAACAGCTGATCAAGCACTAATCACACGTTGATCTCTCAGTCCCACTGGTCCGCTCCCATCTTGGTTCAGGTTCACTTGCTCGTCGCAATTTTCAGCTGACGTCCATCTTTTCCTGTAGCAATGACACTCAGTACTCTTTTCATTACACATCTATAAGCAATTCTTACTCTAATTAGAACTAAAAATTTTAATGCCTAAAAAAGCATACACTCTCTTTAATTAAAGTAGAAAGCTAAAGCGACAGGTTGCCAAAAGAAATGTATTTCTGCTGTGAAGAGACACCAACATGGAAATGGCTACCATTTCCCATCCAGTCTCCTAAACAGTCTGAGATGGCCAGATCTCCGACCCAGCATGAAAACAAATCAGCCCAAAGTCCACATCAAACCAGCTTGACTCCACTCCATACCCAAATCAGTACCAATGCGACCTAGAGAAGCACTCAATATTCTGATTTTTCAAAGCTGGCCCTAACATATCAGCATCCACACCACATGTGTACGGTGCTCTACGTGGTGCTCTGCCAACAGTTACCCACACTTTTCCCCGCTTTTATTATTTCGAGCTAAAAAGACATTCTGGGCCAGTTGCTGTACATGTTTGGCTATACAAGAAAATAATATACGTGCTACAATGCAAAGCAAAATTATAAGACTGAGCCATCTAAGGCCTTCTTTTTACTTCTGACCAATTGTATTAGAATTTTCTAATCTTGTTTCTCTATTCTGGTGTTTTAAAAGTCAGGAATTAATCGCCAAGGCCAAAACTGCCTGCATCTTGGCCTCTTAAGGAGCCAAGAATTTCTATTTTTTGTCTTTATACCACAAAGGCGTTGTCCACCATCTTCTGCAGGGCCCTTGCAGACACGATAGCAAACAAGGCACTAATAAAAGGATTGCCAAATTACAAATAGCATCTTAAATCCTGACTTTAACAGTGAAAGAATTTATTCATGTAAAAATTACTCGCTTAACCAATTATCACTATTTATCCTCAACTGTTTGACATTTTCCCTTAACCTTCTAATGGCCATATGAATTGAGTCTGAGTGGTATGATAGAATCATACAGCACATGCCTTCAGATTCCTCGCAAACATGTCGCTTGAGCTAACAAATAGAATTCAACTGCTACTCTATTTTGCAGCGTTGCATGTCTAATGTTATCAGTCTACTTCCTTACATTAACAAAAGTTATCTATATGTTTTATCTAGGTACTACAACTTAAGGTCTTAAAACAAATGCTAATCAACAAAATCTTAATGCAGTAATAACTATAAACTTAAGACTCTTTTCTCCTTTTTTTTTTTTTTTTTTTCAAGGACTAATTTATCAGATGTGTGAATGCTATGTAGTGTTAATCATGTTGAAATCTTCTCTTTTCCTCTTGTATTACTAAAACTATTACAATTATTACAATTATCTCTGTCTCAATATATATAGCAATATAAAATACTACCCAAAACACTTTCACATTTGAAACAATTTCACCACGTCAACCAAAAATGTATCTGCAGAAATAAGGAAAAATCCAAATTAATGATGATTGCAAGTTAGAGCAGTTCAAGGATCTCCAATTTGTCAGTATCCATCTTAACCAGTGTTATCCAAATACAGTATAAGCCATTTAGTGTGTCTAACAATGAGAAAAAAACATTCAAATATCAAAGCTATGACAAACACACAAAAACAAGGAAAGAAAATTTGCTCTGTACTCAGCAACCAAAATAGAATCAACTCTGAATTTCCTTGCTGTTGTGGTTTTACATCAGAACATTCAAGTTATAATAACCTAATGTCTTTTTAGGAATTCATAATGAAATTGTAAAAATGCTACTAAAAATCCCTATCTTAGATGCAATCTTCTTTTGGAACTACGATGTCATTGTACAATATAAGTGGCCAATTAATCGCTGAATTGTTGGTATAGCAGAATGTATTTATCATTGTGGATGTATTTTGAAAATTGGTATTTTAAAACCTTCCTTTATTCCATGACAAGCCACAAATTCGTGTATTTTGAGCACTAATATCCCTACCTAAAATACTAAATGTACATTGTGAGTAACCTACCATGGGTGTCCTCGGGCCCCGACTTTAATATCAACTGCCCAATTGCATCGCCTCAAGTAGTAACTGTGACCTTAAAAGTAGAACTATGGAATACTCACTCTATTAATCGCATAGGGGTGCTGTCAAGTAACTGAACAATCAATGAAACATCTTCTTTCTCTCAGTTATAGATAACTAAAGAAAAGGGACAATTTTCCAATCTATGATTCATGGCTGGGTGTCTAAAAGAAAAATTTTTTTTTTTTTTTTTTTTGGTAATGTCATCCAGTGCTTTTGTAGCCTCCACAGTAAATGATCTAGGGTCAAAAAAGGAACTACTATTCCGTAGATGGTCAATCAAAGGAGAAAAATCTGTGTTAGCAATTCCACAGAAAGTTCGAAGCCAGTGCAGATCACCTATCAATTTTTGAACATCATTAACAGTCTTAATTTCTGGGCGCGAAATAATTTTCTGAGGTATGAGTCTAATTTCTGTAATTTGCATGCCCAAGTAATTCCAAGGAGAATGTTTTGAACCTTTTCAGGTGCAATGACTAGACCAAAATTTTGCAAGAATGTTACAAGTTCTTTCTGTTTTCGCTCAGGAAGGGGTGTAGGACTAGCTACCAATAAGTCATCCATATAATGGTATGTAAGCAAGTCAGGCTTTTCCCTTCGCCACGGTCTTAAGGCTAAATCCACAAGCCACTGACAAATGGTAGGAAAGTTCTTTGTACCCTGTGGCAGTACAACCCATTAATAACACTGTGATGGGGCGGCCCTATTGATGGAGGGCACAGAAAACACAAACTTGTCACTATCATCCTCGTGCAAAGGAATTGTGAAAAAACAATCCTTAAGATCTAGTATTAACAAATTCCAGCTCTCAAATCATGTAATAATCTCCATTTCCCTGATTTTTCTGAATGGTAAAAATAGGAGTGTTCTATGGGCTAACAGAGGGTTTAATATGACCCAATTTTAATTGTTCCTGTACAAGTTTCTCAGCATGTTGCAGCTTTTCTTTTGATAGAGGCCATTGATTAACCCAAACAGGGTTTTCTATTTTCCATTTAAGTGTCAGGCAAGCGCTGCCGTCAGTGGCCCCAATCAAAAATCAGTAGATAACTTCAGTACTAAATGTATATTTATAATAGCCAATTTAAAATCTCTGTATCTGCTGATTCAGTTTTCAAAATAAAACTTGGTTCAGAGTTTCCATTCTTTACATTACCCTAAAACAGAACTATTTCTGAAGCATAAAAAATTTCATAACAGTAACAATAGTAATAATGATACTAACACGGGTTTGGTCCTGCTTTGCTAATTGATTTCTGATTTGAAATATAATCCATGTCACAAAACAAAGAAACAAACTAAAAATCCCTCCTCAGAAGTCCCTGCTAGTTGAGATTGTTTTTCAAAATCAAATTTCATACTTACAGCACCTTTATAAGCATGCCATACACCCTTGAAAATAAAAGCTCACATTGGAAATGATGACAGGGCCTTAGTCATAAAGGTGATAATTGGTGACACTATTTTTTATCAGGAAAGAAAACTAAAAGTTAAAAGCCTCATAAGAATCCATAGCTTATACTGAAAACTTGATCCATGCTCATTCTGTTAATTTGAAAGTACTCTTTGGAAACTGTGTAAACTCCTGCAGAAAAACTTAGTGATACACCTTTATCTGTTAAAATAAGGATAATTCATAATCACATCTACCCTATGTTATTTTCTATTACTAATATACACTTCATTACCTGCTTATGTTACTATCTAATACATATCTTCACATCTTTATATTCTTCTACATACAGTGTTCAGGGCTTTCTCCTTTTTTTTTTTTTGTTCTTCTTCCTTTTGCCTTTTTTTTTTCTTTTTTTTTTTCCTTTTTTTTTTCTTTTTTTTTTTTTACCAAACAGAAGTTAACAACAAGTACACTCGGAATGCCGCCTGAAGAAAATCCCACAGTGTTCCAGAATCTATAATGATATAAACACAGCTTCTCCCCAGAGTTAGTAGTTCTGTGGGACTCTCTGATACAATAGTAATAACTTCATATTCATCTCTGATACTCTAAACTTTTCAAATTCTCGTATCTGTCCAGTTCCTATTTCAATTTAGTTTACACATTCTAACCATGCATTCATGTCACACAGATGGAAGGTACCTCCACTTTATCCACACACTCATTCCATAAAACAATACAAATCATAAAGCATTGTATAACTTAAACTGTCTGAAATGCAAGTTGGGCACTTTAAGAAACTGTGGGGGGAGTAAAGTCCCCCTCACCGCAGCCAGTGCCGGGCGAGGAATGCAGCTGTGGCCTTATCTCATCCTGGAATGTTGTTATCAGCGTCGTCATGGAAACCACCATTTGCCGTCTCTGGGTTGCTGCTAAAAATAGCCCAAAAAAGTTAATTATCAAGAAACAACAAATGCCAGTATATAGCGAAACTGCAGTTCATGATTTCTTCTTGTTCTTTCTGTCCTCTCTTACGCTCCCTCGGGGGGGGAGGCTGGGGAGCTTCCCCGGGGGGGGGAAATGGGGGTGGGTGGTACGAGGCACAGAAGGTGCCTCCTCGGGTGTGGAAGTAGGTGGTGCCAGGCGGGGAAAGTGCCTCCCCCTCGGGTCCGTCAGCTCACAACTCAGCACCGCCTCCCAGCATCGTCATCCAAGGTGGGGGGGAAGGGGGGGCCATCTTGCCCAGCTGTTGCGCACTTCTTTTTCGGGGGCGCCATCTTGGTCGGGGGGAGGGGGATCTTGCCCACACTACGCAGTTCATTTTCCAAAACTTCTCCGCGTATTCTCATCAAAATACTTCTCAGGAGTCTGAAAAAAAATGCTATATCTCGCTTTTCTAAAAAGCATGTAAGTAAATGAGAGAGAGGGGCTATCTCTTATCTCTGAGTCTCACGCATACTTCGCATTCCTTAGCGCGGTGAATTTACAGTTCAGTCTCTTTCGCGAACTGGAGAAGATATTTACGACCGCCGCTTCTTTTCCAAGGTGCCCCGAGCCTGCGGTCAGTCTTTTTTACTAGCTTAAGAAGTTTTTTTTTGTTTGTTTGTTTGTTTTTTTACGACCGCTATTCTGGGACTCCGCTCCACTCTCCAAGGTGCCGCGAGCTCCCTGACTGTCTCATTTTTATCTGTCGCCATTTCTCTCATTCGAACAAGAGGGGGGGGGGGGGGGAGAATCCTTGCTCCTCGCCCAGGATCCCAGCTTATGAAAAAGCTTCCCAGAGATGCCTCGCTTCTCTTAGAGAAGATTAATGAGGGCTCCACGCAGTAAATCCTGCCATTATACATGCCTGCTTCCATTATACATGCCGGGCAGCAAAATATCTGCACTCGGCCAATGGGTCAGTCTCACCTAAACGATCCCTCCGGCCAACGCTTAGTACGTCTCTCCCGGTGGGGGTCCCTCCGGCCAACGCTTGGTACGTCTCTCCCGGTGGGGGTCCTGCCAGCCAACGCTATGTACGTCTCTCCCAGCAGGTAGGGGTCTCGGCAGTCAATGCTTGCTACGTCTCTTCTGCCAGGTAGGGGTCCCGGGTGCCGCCAGTCAACGCTTATTACGTCTCTTCTGGCCATTCGCAGTGTTCGGGCGCCAAATGTTGTCAGGAAAAGTGGGAGACAAACGTGCATTTCTCATAGAGATAAAACGAATGCTCCATGTTTATTTGGTACAGGTTCCTTTTATACACTTTGCCACACGGCATGTGATGCATGCCAGCAACTAACTGGTTAAGACTCCACCCACGTGACACAGTCAGTGAGGTTCACACACAGCATAAAAGTCTAGCTCCTTAGTAATTAAAAGTCACCCAGCTCCTTAGTGACTAAAAGTCACCCATGCCTCAGTTTCTCACAGCATGTTTCTCTACAAGTTATTTACAAGATCATTATTTACATATGACTTTTGTCAAGCCACATTTGGAAAGAAATTAGCATGTAACCAAAAAAAAATTAAAAAACACCAATTTAGCAGAATTTAACAGAAGAAGTTATTTTCTCTGCTAAAACTTTGATGCAAGGTGTTTCATCCATGTCCTTTACTGCTCAAGTGTTTGATGCCTAACCTCATTAGGAAATGTCCTACTTTATTTAATATAATTATTTTAGTGTCAGCCTTAATAAGTTGTCATACAGCTGAACATTCTCATTAAATAATAGTTATTAAATGAAAAATAACCTAGATAAGTAAATATGTTAAAAGTAAATAACATGTTAATATTGATTTTTTTAATTAAAACAAATCTAATGCTACAGATCTGTGTTTTGCCAATTATACAAAAGAGAGACATGGTGGACAGTTTAATAATGGGGAATGTTCTGTCACATTGCCTATAAAAATTACTTAAGCAATATAAATGATTCAAAACTGTCATGGTTTAACCCTGGTAGGAAGATAAGCACCACACAGCCACTTGCTCAGAATTGGAGAGGGTAAAAGTGACCAAACTCATGGGCTGAGATGAAGACAGTTTAATAAATAAAGAAAAACGGCAATGAAAAACCCCAAAAAACAATAAAGGGGAAAAGAAACAAAACCGAAAAAAAGCAAGTGATGCAAAAAAAAAACCCTCAAACCAATTGCTCACCACCAACTGACTGATGCCCAGACAGTCCCTGAGCAACAGCAGCCCCGGCCAAGTGTACCCCCAGCCTACTCGCTGGTGGGGCAGTGTGAGGAGCAGAAAAGGCCTTGACTCTGTGTAAGTGCTGCTCAGCAATAACACTGTTCTCATCACAAATCCAAAACATAGCACCATACAAGCTACTATGAAGAAATTTATCTCAGCCAAAACCAGTACAAAAACCAATATTGTATTCAGATTTTTGTATAACCCATTGCAATCAAATAAATACCTATTTATGTATCTAAGACATCCACAGTGCATGGCAGGGATGTCCAAGCAGGCATTTGAATCTCTTGATAAACCCATATTTGAGAGGCAGCTGCTCACATCATTAGCTTCCAGCATTTTGAGCTTGCACAGAGACAAGATGCTGGCAGTAAGGTGAGCTGGAGCTAGGAGTCCCTGTCTTACACCAGTGAAAACCAGCATCCTCTTGTTCTTACTGATGGCATGCTTAGTCCCTAATCTAGAGGAGCAAGGTGACTATAAACCATCCTTGAAAAGTTACTCTGCATCTGATACTCAGTGAGTCCTTCAGGGCTAAATGATCAATCAGTAGATACTAAGGAGGCTATTATAAAGGGATAGAGGGATGCAGGGTTGAAAGAGATTCAACATTGATTTTGATGGAAGCAGATTTAGGTGGATCTTAAATGTCACTGTGCGTTTCTCTTATTTGCACACTCTACTGGAAAAAATAAAATATTACTGCAATAAACAAGGCAAAATAATGTTGCCTTGGAAGTTGTATGATGAACTGTAAATGTTCTTGTGTACTATAATATCTACTAATGCTGCAATGTTCACTAAAATCTGATTTTTTTTATTCATGATGTTTTCAGGGATCTGAGCCTTTTTTTCAAGCAGTAGATTGTTTCCAGTGTTGGCAAGACTTCTAGGCTGTAAAGTGAAAATATTTTATGTGGAGAAGTCAGAGAGCAAGCTTGAGATTTAACTATAGCTGACACATCTCTACTAAAACTGCTGTCACCACTGTATTTGCCAGCCCTGGTCATGGCTTACAGGAAGAAAAACTATAAACTCCAGCCATTTTGTACACCCATTTTCAGATGCTGCATTTCATAATTACATTTTACAATTCCTTTTCAGCAAAGCCAGACAAATATTTCATTGTGATCTCTTCTTTATTAATGAAGTGTCCCTGTACAGACCAATTTTTTGATGATGCATTGGTGATGTATCTGCAGTCAGTCTGTAAGCACACTGCATGAATACATTTCAGCTTTGTGCTGAAGTGCATACTGCAATGTAGTCCATCAATTTCAGTTTTTGTTATTTATTCTCTTTTATTTCACTTGATGGTGTTTCTGCTTGCTTATAGGATTAGTGAAAAATCATGCATTGGGATATGTGACAGAAAATTTCTGTGGCATGGAGAGTGATGCAAACACCTGCATTAATGAGCATAATATTAATCAGATTATTAGTATTAGATATTATCTTTAGGGATATATGGATGTAAATATATGTTATCTGACATCACTAAAAACAAATTGTGGTTTTCATAGATGTTTGCTAAAAGATGGCTAAACACAGATGAGCTGAAAAGATACTCATAATCAGTGAAAAGCTTTGAATACTTTCTGAAGGACATCTTTCTCTGGTTCTAGCTGTTATTTCTTTTGTTTTGCCTACCTCCAGATGGGAAATAGCTTAGACCAGATCTATCCATTAGACAACATTGACATCTGTCTTGTACATAGAAATATGATTTCTTAATTAACTTAAAAATATGTACACTTGGAGAAAGAGACTCTGGAAAATGACTTACCACTTGGATTTTGCAAGTTATGTTGGTGACATGGACAGTGGGATTGAGTGCACACTCAGCAAGTTTGCCAACGACACCAAGCTGTGTGGTTTGGTTGACACGCTGGAGGGAAGGGATGCCATCCAGAGGGACCTTGACAGGCTTGAGAGGTGAGCCTGTGCAAACCTCATGAAGTTCAACAAGACCAAATGCAAGGTCCTGCACCTGGGTCAGGGCAATCTCAAGCACACATACAGGCTGGGAGGAGAATGGATCGAGAGCAGCCCTGGGGAGAAGGACTTGGGGATGCTGGTGGATGAGAAACTCAACATGAGCCAGCAATCTGCACTTGCAGCCCAAAAAGCTAACCATATACTGGGCTGCATCAAAAGAAGCATGGCCAGCAGGTCAAGGGAGGTGATTCTCTACTCCGCTCTTGTGAGACCTTACCTGGAGTACTGCATTCAGTTCTGGGACCCCCAACATAAGAAGAACACAGACCTACTGGAGTGAGTCCAGAGGAGGGCCTACAGGATGGTCAGAGGTCTGGAGCACCTCTCCTATAAGGACAGGCTGAGAGAGTTGGGGCTGTTCAGCCTGGAGAAGAGAAGGCTCTGGGAAGACCTTATAGCAGCCTTCCAATACCTGAAGGGGGCCTACAGGAAGGCTGGGGAGGGACTTTTTACAAGGACAGGTAGTGATAAGATGAGGGGTAATGGCTTTAAACTGGAGGAGGGTCGATTTAGATTAGATATTAGAAATTAATTCTTTACTGTGAGGGTGATGAGACACTGGAACAGGTTGTCCAAGGAAGTTGTGGATGCCCCCTCCCTGGAAGTGTTCAAGGCTAGGTTGGATGGGGCTTTGAGCAACCTGATCTAGTGGAAGGTGTCCCTGGCAGAGGGGTTGGAACTAGATGATCTTTAAGGTCCCTTTCAAACCAAACCATTCTATGATTCTATGTTATCTCTTCCCCTTCCACCTCCTTTTGTGGGGTGATATTTGACAGTGTCTTCAAAATTTTTCATCTATTTCTACCTTTTCCTAGAGTGTTACCTACATTTAGTAGTTCCTTCATACATGAGTTATGTATATCCCTTTTGTGAGGAACAATGATATTAAAATCCAGTTATAGATAGAATAATTATTTTTAGATTGAAACAAATTTTTGCATGCTTAAGGTTTTTTGCTTTCTTCTGGTTAAACTTGCTTCTTACATTTGATTTATGGTACTGAATTTTTCACAATAAATCTTATAGCCAGTATACAGCCTGTATAGTCTTGATGTCCCCAAGCATCTATAGTTTATTTCCACCACCTTCATTTATTTTTCCTGTGGTAGATAAGTGGTCAACATCTATCAGAAAATGTTTAGTGATCTTAACATTTCTTATAAATAAAGTTATGCTAAAACAATATGCAGCACTTCAAAAGTGCTAGGAATCTTTTGTTACAATTCAGCCTTTATATACTATATTTTCTTTGACCTTGCACTGCAGTGGGGAAGATGAACAAATAAATAAATAGATTTAAAAATTGCTAATATACAGCAATTTTTAGCATCCTTAATTGTATGGAAGGATCCATAGCATCTAGTCTGATTGCTTATATATCCCAGCCTAATGTATTTCCCACAAAGAGAATAGTAACTTGCACTTTGAGCATGACTAATCTTTGACTAATCATATCTTCCAGAAAGGCATTAGTCTTCGTTTAGACACATATGGAGAATCTTAATTTTTCTTTGATAGCTGGTGTCAAAGACTGATCAAAAATTTTAATTAGAATGTTGTGCTTGCTTTCTTAATAAATTTTCCTGGTTTCAGCTTCTACAAATTGATCTCTGCTCAGTCTCTGAGCATTTTACATTAGGCAGTCATTGTTTGTTTTTTTTTTTAAATGAGCTGAAGCACCAACACAGGAATAATCTTATATGGTGGCTTAACCACAGGTAGACCATGCAGTCCTGCACTCAATCCCTCCATGCAGTGAGATGGGAAGGGAATCACAACAAAGGGGCCACAGATTAGGATGAAGAACAGGGATGGCTCACTCACCAGTTATGGTCATGGACAAAACAGACAACTTGGGGAAGAGAAATCAATTTAATTCATTACCAATCATCCGAGTAGCACAGCGAGACATAACAACCACATCTTACAACACCTTCCCCCCACCCCTCCCTTCTTTCCAGGTTCAAATTATTTTGCTCCCTATTTCTCTACCTTCCCTCCCAGTGGCACAGGGGACAGGGAATAGGGGTTGCAGTCAGTTCACCATCGCAACTCTTCCCTGTTGCTGTGCCGAGAGTCTATCACGTATTCTCATAGAGATAGAGTGAATGCTCTGTCTTTATTTGGTACAAGTTCCTTTTATACACTTTGCCACACAACATGTGATGCATGCCAGCAACTAATTGGTTAAGACCCCACCCACATGATACAGTCAATAAGGTTCACACACAGCACAAAAGTCTCTGTTGCTGAATAAAAGTCACTCACGCCTTAGCTCCCCATAGCATGTTTCTCTACACTTCCCCCTTTTTCTTTTGTATAAGGAGTGGCCTGTGTTCTAGAAAAATGTCTTTATAATCAAATTTTGCAAGCAGCTGATCAAACAGGGCAACAAAATATTACCAATAAAATTATGCCTCCAATGCCAATTAAATACATCACTATGGTTTTCAGCCATGGTCCCAATCCAAGTGAGGAAAGTCAAGCGTTAACAGGGAACAGGGTACTCCTACTTTGTGGTTACCAGCTAAAGCTACTCCTGATACAAAATTGTCAAAGTTTCTTTTGACTTGGTTTTGCATACGTGTCCACACACTACAAAGCTAATTACTACTGGTTAATAGCACTAATCATACGTTGATCTCTCAGTCTCACTGGTTCGTTCTCATCTTGGTTCAGGTTCACTTCCTCGTCGTAAATTTCCAGCTGGCGTCCATCTTGTCAATAGTTGTTTATTACTTTCACACGTAGTCAAATTCCTTTCTCTCAGCTTGTCTCTTTTGTCACGCAGCCGGGGCCCAGCTAGTATTACAGTCCTGCAATATGGCCAGGTCCCCAACATCTTCCCCTTATTCTTTTAAAACAAACAAGGCTGTAGCAGTGACACTTTGTACTCCTTTCATTACACATCTATAAGCAATTCTTACTATAATTAGAACTAAAAATTTTAATGCCTAAAAAAGCATACACTCTCTTTAATTAAAGTTGAAAGCTAAAGCGACAGGTTGCCAAAAGAAATGTATTTCTGCTGTTAAGAGACACCGACATGGAAATGGCTACCATTTCCCATCTAGTCTCCTAAACAATCTGAGATGGCCAGATCTCCGACCCAGCATGAAAACAAATCAGCCCAAAGTCCACATCAAACCAGCTTGACTCCACTCCATACCCAAATCAGCACCAATTCGACTCAGAGAATTACTCAACATTATGAATCTTCAAAGCTGGCCCTAACATATCAGCATCCACACCACATGTGTACGGTGCTCTACGTGGTGCTCTGCCAACAGTTTCCTACACTTTTCCCCGTTTTTATTATTTCGAGCTAAAAAGACATTCTGGGCCAGTTGTTCCACACGTTTGGCCATACAAGAAAACGATATATGCGCTACAATGCAAAGCAGAATTTACTTATCTTGTTTCTCTATTCTGGTGTTTTAAAAGTCAGGAATTAATTGCCAAGGCCAAAACTGCCTGCATCTTAGGCTCTTAAGGAGCCAACAATTTCCCTTTTTTGTTTTTATACCACAAAGGTGTTGTCCACCATCTTCTGCAGGGCCCTTGCAGACACGATAGCAAACAAGGCACTAATAAAAGATTACCAAATTACAAATAGCATCTTAAATCCTGACTTTAATAGTCAAAGAATTCATTCGTGTAAAAACTACTCGCTTAACCAATTATCACTATTTACCCTCAACTGTTTGACATTTTCCTGTAACCTTCCAATGGCCATATGAATTGAGTCTGAGTGGTCTGATAGAATCATACAGCACATGCCTTCAGATTCCTCTCAAACATTGCTACTCTGTTCTGTAGTACTGCATGTCTAATGCCATCAATGTCTACTAACATCTATGTGAGCAAAGTTATACAAAGCACTCTTATAAGACAGGTCCTAAAAGGATTCTCGGGCATAGGCAGTGAAAGCCATAGTGATTCTTACTTCCTTACATTAGTAAAAGTTATCTACATGTTTTATCTAGGTACTACAACTTAAGGTCTTAAAACAATGCTAATTAACAAAATCTTAATGCAGTAATAACTATAAGCTTAGGACTCTTTCCTCCTTTCTCTTTTTTTTTTTTTTTATGTACTGACTTATGAGATGTGTGAATGCTATGTAGTGCTAATCATGTTGAAATCATCTCTTCTCCTTCTGCATTAGTGAGTGCTAACACTGAATACTTGATCTATACGGTTTACTGACACTGCAACTTGTTTTTTCAAGCAGTAGCTCTGCCCAGGTGTTGAACATCACAGTACTGTATAGCTCCATTTATCTGGGTGTAGTGTACTTATACCTAAAAAAAACTATTACAATTATTACAATGATTTCTATTGCAATATATACATTAATATAAAATACTACCCAAAACACTTTCATATTTCAAACAATTTCACCACTTCAACAAAAATGTATCTGCAGAATTAAAGAAAAATCCAAATTAATGTTGATTGTAAGTTAGAGCAGTTCAAGGACTCCCAGTTTGTCAGTATCCATCTTAACCAGTGCTATTCAAATACAGTATAAGCCATTTAGTGTTTCTACAATGAGAAGAAAACATTCAAATATCAAAGCTATGACAAACACACAAAAACAAGGAAAGAAAATTTGTTCTGTACTCATCCCTGTTGTAGCAAGGTACAGCATGCCAGGAGATTGCACTCAGTGCATCTTATGTGCTACGATACCTGGATAAAACCATGGAAGACAACTGAAATGGAATCAACTCTTTATTTCCTTACTGGTGTGGTTTTACATCAGAACATTCAAGTTATGACATCTTACTTAGTGTTTAAGAATTCATAATGAAATTGTAAAAATGCTACTAAAAATCCCTACCTTAGATGCAACATTCTGCTTTAGGAGCTACTATGTCATTGTACAATATAAGTGGCTTATTAATCACTGAATTGTTGGTGTAGCAGAATGTATTTATCATTGTGGATGTGTTTTGAAAATTGGTATTTTAAAACCTGCCTTTATTCCATGACAAGCTACAAATTCGTGTATTTCAAGCACTAATATCCTTACCGAAAGTACTAAATGTACATTGTGAGTAACCTACCATGGGTGTCTTCGGGCCCCGACTTTAGTATCAACTGCCCAATTGCATTGGCCCGAGTAGTAACTGTGGCCTTAAAAGTAGAACTATGAAATGTGTGGGGAAGGTTTATCTCGCAGGGGCAAAAAGAGGCTGGGGCAGGAATTAGCAGCACTCATTTGGAGAGCTTTAAACTAGATTGGAAGGGGGAAGGGGTCACAGCTGGGCTTGTGCCAGTGGGGCAGCAGTCTAGAATTGATGAAGGCCGGGAGGCCTCCCACCCCCCTAGGCTGAAACTGGTGAACTCGACTCGCTCCCTGAAATGCCTGTACACTAATGCACGCAGCATGGGGAATAAGCAGAAGGAGTTAGAAACCTGTGTTCAGTCAGGGGATTATGATCTGGTGGCAATTACAGAGACGTGGTGGGACAGCTCACATGACTGGAATGTGGCCGTGGATGGCTATGTCCTTTTCAGGAAAGACAGGCCAGAGAGGCGAGGTGGTGGAGTTGCTCTTTATGTGAGAGAGCAACTGCAGTGTATTCAGATCTATCCAGGGGCAGATGAGGAGCTAGTTGAGAGCCTGTGGGTGAAAATCAAGGGGCAGGCTGGTAGGGTTGATACTGTTGTGGGTGTCTATTACAGGCCACCAGATCAGAGTGAAGAAGTTGATGAGGCCTTCTACAGGCAGCTGCGAGCAGCCTCGCAATCCCAGGCCCTGGTTGTTGTGGGGGATTTTAACTACCCAGATATTTGCTGGAGGGACCACTCAGCCACCCACCCACAATCCAGGAAGTTCTTCCAGTGCATCGATGATAACTTCCTGATGCAAATGGTGGATGAACCAACCAGGAGGGGAGTGACGCTGGATCTAATCCTCACTAACAAGGAGGGTCTGGTTGAGGCTGTGAAGGTTGAGGACTGCCTGGGCTGCAGTGATCATGAGATGGTGAAGTTCAGAATCTCATGTGGCATAAGCAGAATTACAAGTAAAATTGCAACCCTGGACTTCAGGAGGGCCAACTTTGGCCTCTTCAAGCAATTGTTAGGGGAAATTCCATGGGACAGAGTACTTGAAGGTAAAGGGGCCCAAGATAGCTGGTTAGCATTCAGGGACTGCTTCTTCCGGGCTCAAGATCGAAGCATTCCGATATGTAGGAAGTCAGGGAAGGGAGCCAGGAGACCTGCTTGGTTAAACAGGGAACTGCTGGCCAAACTTAAGTGGAAGAGGAGAGTTTACAGATCGTGGAAGGAGGGGCTGGCTACTTGGGAGGAATATAAGGATATTGTCAGAGGATGTAGGGAGGCAACTAGGAAAGCCAAAGCCTCCTTAGAATTAGACCTTGCCAGATGGGTCAAGAACAACAGGAAGAGCTTCTTCAAATACATGGCAGATAAAGCCAACGTTAGAGGCAATGTAGGCCCACTGATAAATGAGGTGGGTACCCTGGTGACAGAGGATACAGAGAAGGCAGAGTTACTGAATGCCTTCTTTGCCTCTGTCTACTCTGCCGGAAGCTGTCTTGCGGAGCTCTGTACCCTGGAGACCCCAGATGGAGACAGGACAATGGAGGAGATTGCCTCAGTTGATGAGGATTGGGTCAGGGACCAATTAAGCAATCTGGACATCCATAAATCTATGGGTCCAGATGGGATGCACCCACGAGTGTTGAGGGAGCTGGCTGAAGCCATTGCTAGACCGCTCTCCATCATCTTTGCTAAGTCGTGGGGAACGGGAGAGGTGCCTGAGGACTGGAAGAAAGCAAATGTCACTCCAATCTTCAAAAAGGGCAAGAATGAGGACCCGGGTAACTACAGACCGGTCAGCCTCACCTCCATCCCTGGGAAGGTGATGGAACGACTTATCCTTGGTGCCGTCTCTAGGCATATCAAGGATAAGAGGGTCATTAGGGGTAGTCAGCACGGCTTCACCATGGGGAAGTCGTGCTTGACCAACCTTCTAGACTTTTATGAAGACACAATCAGGTGGCTAGATGATGGTAGAGCAGTGGATGTGGTCTATCTTGATTTCAGCAAAGCATTTGACACGGTCTCCCACAGCATCCTCGCTGATAAATTGAGGAAGTGTGGATTAGATGAGCAGGTAGTGAGATGGATTATTAACTGGCTGGTGGGAAGAAGCCAGAGAGTAGTGGTCAATGGGGCGGAGTCTAGTTGGAGACCTGTGTCCAGTGGAGTCCCCCAAGGGTCAGTACTAGGACCAGTATTATTCAATATATTCATCAATGACCTGGATGAGGGCACAGAGTGCACTGTCAGCAAGTTTGCTGATGATACCAAGCTGGGAGGAGTGGCTGACACAGCAGAGGGCTGTGCTGCCATCCAGAGAGACCTGGACAGGCTGGAGAGCTGGGCAGGGAAAAACTTGATGAAATATAATAAGGGCAAATGTAGGGTGTTGCACCTGGGCAGGAACAACCCCAGGTTCCAGTATAGGTTGGGAGATGATCTCCTAGACACCAGTGTAGGTGAAAGGAATCTGGGAGTCCTGGTGGGCAGCAGGATGATCATGAGCCAGCACTGTGCCCTTGTGGCCAGGAAGGCCAATGGCATCCTGGGATGCATTAGAAGGGGTGTAGTCAGTAGGTCAAGAGAGGTTCTTCTTCCCCTTTACTCTGCCCTGGTGAGGCCACATCTGGAATATTGTGTCCAGTTCTGGGCCCCACAGTTCAAGAAGGACAGGGAGCTGCTTGAGAGAGTCCAGCGAAGAGCCACCAAAATGATTAAGGGAGTGGAGCATCTCCCTTATGAGGAAAGGCTGAGGGAGCTGGGCCTCTTTAGCTTGGAGAAGAGGAGGCTGAGGGGGGACCTGATTAATGTTTATAAATATCTGAAGGGTGAGTGTGAGGAGGATGGGGCCAGGCTCTTCACAGTAACGACCGATGATAGGACAAGGGGTAATGGGTGTAAGCTGGAACACAGGAGGTTCCGCTTAAATTTGAGAAAGAACTTCTTTACGGTGAGGGTGACAGAGCACTGGAACAGGCTGCCCAGGGAGGTTGTGGAGTCTCCTTCTCTGGAGACATTCAAGACCCGCTTGGACGCCTTCCTGTGTAAACTCATCTAGGTGTTCCTGCTCCGGCAGGGGGATTGGACTAGATGATCTTTCGAGGTCCCTTCCAATCCCTAATATTCTGTGATTCTGTGAAATACCCACTCTATTAATCGCATAGGGGCACTGTCAGGTAACTGAACAATCAACGAAACATCTTCTTTCTCTCGGTTATAGATAACTAAGGAAAAAAGACAATCTTCCAATCTATGATCTATGGCTGAGTGTCTAAAAAAAAAATTTTTTTTTTTCTAATGTCATCCAGTGCTTTCGTAGCCTCCACAGTAAATGATCTAGGGTCAGAAAGGGAACTACTATTTCGTAGAAGGTCAATCAAAAGAAAAAAAAATCTGTGTTAGCAATTCCACAGAAAGTTCAAAGCCACTGCAAATCTCCTACTAACTTTTTGAACATCATTAACAGTCTTAATTTCTGGGTACGAAATAATTTTCTGAGGTATGAGTCTAATTTCTGTAATTTGCATGCCCAAGTAATTCCAAGGAGAATGTTTTGAACCTTTTCAGGTGCAATGACTAGACCAAAATTCTGCAAGCACGTTACAAGTTCTTTCTGTTTTGTTCAGGAAGGGGTGTAGGACTAGCTACCAATAAGTCATCCATATAATGGTATGTAAGCAAGTCAGGCTTTTCCCTTCGCCACGGTCTTAAGGCTAAATCCACAAACCACTGACAATTGGTAGGAGAGTTTTTTCATACTCTGTGGCAGTACCTATTGATGAAAGGCACAGAAAATGCAAACTTGTCACCGTCATCCTCGTGTAAAAGAATTGTGAAAAAACAATCCTTAAGATCTAGTATTAACAAATCCCATTTTTCTGGCAACATGGCTGGAGATGGTAACCCAGGTTGCAAGGCTCCCATGTCCTCCATGCAATTGTTTACAGTTTCTCAAATCATGTAATAGTCTCCATTTCCCAGATTTTTTCCTGAATGGTAAAAATAGGAGTTTCCATGGGCTAACAGAGGGTTTAATATGACCCAATTTTAATTGTTCCTGTACAAGTTCCTCAACATGTTGCAGCTTCTCTTTTGATAGAGGCCATTGATCAACCCAAACAGGGTTTTCTGCTTTCCATTTAAGTTTAAGTGTCAGTGGCCCCAATCAAAAATTAGTAGATAACTTCAGTACTAAATGTACATTTATAGTGGCCAATTTAAAATCTCTGCATCTGTTGCTTCAATTTTCTAGAATTGAGACTTGGTTCAGAGTTTCCATTCTTTACATCACCCTAAAACAGAACTATTTCTGAAGCATAAAAATATAATAATAATAATAGTAATAACGATACTAATATGGGGTTGGTCCTGCGTTGCTGACTGATTTCTGATTTGAAATATAATCCATGTCACAAAACAAACAAACAAACTAAAAATCTCTCCTCAGGAGAAGTCCCTGCTAGTTGAGATTGTTGTTCAAAGCCAAATTTCATACTTACAGCATGTTTATAGTCATATTATACACCCTTGAAAATAAATGCTCACATTGAAAATGATGACAGGGCCTTAATTATAAAGGTGATAACTGGTGACACTATTTTTCATCAGACAAGAAAATTAAAAGTTAAAAGTCTCATAAAAATTCATGGCTTACACTGAAAATTTGATCCATGCTCATTTTGTCAATTTAAAAATACTCTTTGGAAACTATAAACTCCTGCAGAAAACTTAGTGATACATCTTTACCTATGACAATAAGGATAATTCATATTCACATCTACCCTATGCTATTTTCTATTACTAATATACACTTCATTACCTACTTATATTACTATCTAATACATATCTTTACACCTTTACATCCTTCTACATACAGTGTCCAGGGCTTTTAAGCCTTTTTTTTTTTTTTTTTTACCAAACAGAAGTTAACAACAAGTACACTCGAAATGCCGCCTGAAGAAAATCCCACGGTGTTCCAGAATCTGTAACGATACAAGCATAGCCTCCACACAAAGTTATTAGTTGTCTGGGACTTTCTCATACAGTAGTTATGACTTTATATTTATCTCTGATCATTTAAACTGTTTAAAGTCTCGTATAGTGTCTGTGCAGTTCCTATTTCATTTTAGTGTACACATTAAACAATTACAAAGAAAATTCATTCACACAAACGGAAGGTACCTTTACGTCATTCATACGCTCACTTACGCATTCCACAAAACATGCCAGGTTCTTGTGCAAAACAAATCATAAATCTCAAACTATAATTTTAGAAGGTCTGAAATGCTGCTCTGATCACTTTAAGAAACCGCAGAGGAAGCAGCGGGGGGAGTAAAGCCCCCCTCACCGCAGCCAGTGCCGGGCGAGGAATGCAGCCGTCACAGGTCTGGTATGCTGTTATCACGCTGCTATGGAAACCGCTGCTAAAAATAGTCCAAAAAGGTTAATTATCAAGAAACAACAAATGCCTGTATATAGGGAAACTGCAGTCAATGATCTCTTCTTGTTTTTTCTGTCCTCTTTTACAACTTGTTCTTCTGGTCACTTTTATTAGTTCTCAATATTTACGTTCCCTCGGAGGTGGAGGGGTGGGTGGAGCCAGGCGGGGAAGGTGCCTCCCCCCCGGGTCCTTCAGCACGCAGCTCAGCACCGCCTCCCAGGAGGGGGGGGGGGAAGGGGCGGCTGTTGCGCAGTTCATTCTCGCCAGCGCCATCTTGCCCCGTAGCAGTACGCAGAGTGGGGGGGGGAAGGGGGAAAGAAGGGGGGGAAGGAGGGGGCAGTCGCCATCTTGCCCAGAAACTGACGCACTTCTTTTTCGGGGGCGGACGCCATCTTGTTCAGAGGGGGGGGATCTTGCCCACACTACGCAGTTCATTTTCCAAAACTTCTCCGCTTATTCTCATTAAAATACTTCTCAGGAGTTTGAAAAAAATGCTATATCTCGCTTTTCTAAAAAGCATTGAAGTAATGAGAGGGTTAACGAGAGGGTTAACTGTTATTTCTGGCTGATATCAGTAATCTGAGTCTCATGCATTCTTCGCATTCCTTTTGTTAATTCCTCAGTCTTCCCTGCCACTTGAGAAGATTTTTACGACCGCTATTCGGGAGTTTGCTTCCTGCTTTTTTTCCAAGGTGCCTCGAGCCTGCGGTGCAGTCTTTTTTGCTAGCTTGAGAAGATTTTTACGACCGCTCTTCGGGAGTCTGCTTACTCTTCAAGGTGCAGTGAGTTCCCTGACTGTCTTATCTTTTTCTGATATTACCAAGTCCCACATATGTCGCCATTTCTCCCAGTCGAACAAGAGGGGGGGGGTGAATCCTTGCTTCTAGCCCAGGATTCCAGCTTATGAAAAAGCTTCCCAGAGATGCCTCCCTTCTCTTAGAGAAGATAATGAGGCGCTCCACGCAGTAAATCCTGCTTCCATTATACATGCCGGCCGGCAAAATAACCGCACTATCAAAATGACAGCTCAGCCTCACCTGAAATTCAGCCTCACCTGAAATTGATAAGGATGGGGAGCTCCGTGGTTCAACGCTTCTAACGTCTCTACCACAAATGCCTTCAACATATCGTCTATACGGCCGGGGGGGATCCGCTCAACGTGTCGCACAGCGTTTCGTCTTTTGCGGCAATAAATCAAGGTAACGACCTCCACTCAACGTTTCGCCCAGCGTTTTGTGTCTTGTGGAGAGCCAGGGTAATCAGTGGCGTTCGGGCGCCATTTGTTGCTGTGCCGAGAGTCTATCACGTATTCTCATAGAGATATAGTGAATGATCTGTCTTGTCTGATTTGGTACAGGTTCCTTTTATACACTTTGCCACACAACATGTGATGCATGCCAGCAACTAATTGGTTAAGACCCCACCCACGTGATACAGTCAATAAGGTTCACACACAGCACAAAAGTCTCTGTTGCTGAATAAAAGTTACCCACGCCTTAGCTCCCCACAGCATGTTTCTCTACACTTCCTGACATGAAAGTCCAGGGACAAAGTGTTCAAACGCGAGTTTCCCATGGAGTCACAGACCTCTTCGGGCTCAGCTCCCAGCTCCGTCATAGGGACATCCACAGGCTGCAGACGGGCCTCTGGTCCAGCACACATCCTCATCCCCCTAGCTCTGGGGGCCCACCCCCACTCTGGTGTTGAGCGTCTCTGGGGTCTCAATTCAGTCACACTTGCCCTCAGGCTCAGCTTTTCTGCTCCAGCATGGAGTCCTTCATGGCCTACACGTGGGTATCAGCTTCACCGTTGAACCTCCATGGGCTGCAGGGGATCTCCTTTGCCTTCTCCTACTCCATGCGGTTTAATTGGGTGTCTGAGATTCTCTGTCCTCCCCTTCCTCCTTCCTCCTGGCAACAAAGCTCTATCTTTGTTTAGGCTGATGGTCGTCTTTTGTTCAGGTCAATGGCCTCTCCTCCAGGTTCTCTCCACCTTCTTTTCAAGACAGTCCTTCCCCTCTCAAATATGGATTTGCAGAGGCGTTTCTCTATTACTAATTGTCTCATCCTGGGCTTGGGGGGGGGTATGCCTTGGAGCCAGGGGAGCTTTCACTCTCACAAGGTGGCCCCTTCCTCCACTACCAAAACCGCTCCCCCACCCCCAAACCCAACACATCTTTGAAGTGAGGAAAGTTTGCCGGTATGACTGTAACAGCAAATCTTTCCTTACAGATGCCCAACTTTAGACTTGAGTTCTGAAATTTGAGTTGGAAACAAAAAGGGAAAGGGAGTTTGGATCTCCATTTTTCCCACATGTGGATAGCTGCTCTCCCCTTGAACTCCTATATGTACCAGCATCTGACTTCCAATATTTTTTCTTGAAGTAAAACAATAATGATGGTGATGATGATCTAATAGATTGGATGATGAATGCTGCCCTCTACTGCATAGACTCTAAGGTATGCATAGGTCTAGCCTGTTTACACTTAAAGACAATTCTTCCTAAGTTCAAGTCATAGAGAGACCTGTTGTAGCAGGAAAATCTGGGTCCTATTCCCACTTCTGCTTTGCAACCACAAATTTGTTACAGTACTTTACACATACTGTTTTTCATTTGTAGACCTCTATTCTGGTTTGCCTCCCAGTCCTCTCTCCTATCCCCTGGGGGTGAGGGGAAGTGGGTGAATGGCTGTGTTGGCTGCTAGCCAAGGGCTAGACCAGTGAAACTATCACAACCTCATTGAAAATATTAATCTCTAAATGTTCCCAGCTTTCCTCCTCTTTCAGAATATGATATACCACTCGGATTTCCTTATCTTATTTTAACTCAGAATGGGCATGGACTAAGACTGTCAGTTTTGGTTTATTCCATTATAGTTAAAGTAGCAGCCTTTAATCATTACCAGCAATATTAGTGTCACAACAGTGTTTATATCTCAAATATGCTTCTAATTTTCCAAAGGCAAATTGTTGGTGATATCTTAATGTTTTTTAGGTAGCTAATACCAAAATGCAAGGTTATGATCTTGATCTGAATATTTCCCAGATATGTGGTAAGGTGAAAGGTGGAACAGCTGACAGAACTTGACTTCCTGTGCATGTTAGTCTAAGTTAAATGAATTCTAAGTCAGGCATAATTAGAGAATGAGACCTCCAGAAGCCTTCACAACTGTTTGAGATGAAAGCTTAGCGCTTGGGTAGATGTAACAGACCACATGTTGTAAGAGAAACCAGAATCAGTTGTCACTGTGGAGAGCGACGAATCATGGACTCCACACGATTCAATGTGAATCCAACTGGAGACATTTATTATCGGTTACATGATCACTTATATACTCTTAAACTGCTAACACACACACATAAACAACTCTTCATTGGCTAAAAGCTACTGTTCACACGCCTGGTTACAATACTTAACTGGATAATTCCACCTGTTCATGAGCCATTCTTTTACTTCTGACTGGTTACTGATTATAGCACGTAAGTCATCCTTATCTTGTCTCATACACATTTTTGCTTCTTATTCCACTTTGTTTTATTTTTCACTCAAAGTCAGGAATTAATTGCTCAAGGCTGAAGCCGCCTGCAGCTTCAGCTCTTAAAGTGCCAACATCACTGTATTGTTGCATAGGTTTTACAGTGCCCATTAGCTACGTTCTTGTCAGAAGTTAGTGATCTTCTCCAAGCTTAATTTTTCTAATTAATTTTCAGTGGAATCAAGACCAGATTCTAAATCTGATGCCAGTTCTATCACAGTGACTTCCACTGAGGTTTCAATTTGCATATGGCGGATCCAATTTTGGAAGAGATTGTTGATAGATGGATTCTAAGGATCCTCAGTCATGGAAGTTGCTTAACTCTTTTCCAGGACAGCCATGTGAGAGTTAACATAGAAGAAATAGAGCAACTTAATGAAACTTTGAAGTTGGCCCTGTTCTGAGCAGGGGGTTTGGAATAGATTACCTCCTTTTCCAACCTAAATTATTGTATGAATCAAAAATGCATCTGGAAATCTTTTCTATGTCCCACAACACTGGAATTTTTAAGCTGAGAATCTGAGATTGATATTCACATCAGTTAAGATAATTAGAAAACTTTGCTCTTATTAAACATTGTAGCCAAAACTGTCAGTCTCCTGAACCAATGAGGCTTACTGGCTTCTCAAACTGATCTTACTGGCTGATACTTAATGATTCTGTGTGGATAACATTATTGAGGCTTGGCTACAAGACAAGGGTCACGAGAACATTCAGCTAGTTAAAATATGAGCAGGAACAGGACATCTGTGTTCCTAGAATAGAATCAGGATGTAGTATAAACATTGAAATTAACGGTCAGCAAGAATAGAATGTCTTTTGTCTGTAGAAGCAAATAAGTCCTTGTATCTGGGGAAATATGTAACTAGAAGCAGCCCAGCTGTAACCGCAAGATAAGCATGCTATGGGAAACTAGGGCGTGGGTGACTTTTAATCACTAACCAATAAGGAGCTAAGCTTTGCAATATGTATGAGCCTCATTAACTGTATTATAAAAGAGTGCCTTAAAGGAAAATAAAATTGAGACTTGTTGATCATCAGATGTGCTTGTCTCCCGTCGTTTTCTCCGACAATTCTGGAATGAGAGTCATACTCTTTCAGGGTATTGTAATATGTATACTGATATGTACCTAAAGGGGAAATGTCATTCAGGGGTACATCTGTCAACAGTAAACAGGTAATAGCCTGTTTTTAACATATATGATAAGAAATGTTTTATGAGGGCTGAGTAGGAAGACATTATCACAGAATCACAGAATTGTAGTGGTTGGAAAAGACCTTTAAGATCACTGAGTCCAACCATAAACCTAACACTACCAATTCCACATCTAAACCATGTCCCTAAGCACCTCGTCTACCTGTCTTTTAAATACCACCAGGGAAGGTGACTCTACCATCTCCCTGGGCAGCCTGTTCCAATGCTTGACTACCCTTTCGGTGAAGAAGTTTTTCCTAATATCCAATCTAAACCTCCCCTGGTACAACTTGAGGCCTTTTCCTATTGTTCTATCACTTGTTACCTGGGAGAGGAGACTGACCATGTTGACTGGGCCTGATCCCCTAGTTGTCCTGCACGTGATGCTTGATGGCACTCAGGATGATCTGCTCCATCACCTTCCCTGGCACCAAGGTCAGACTGACATATACAGTGATCCTATAACAAATTCATCATTGATTTACTTTAGCTCACTTGTTACTAAGAGGTAAGACAGATTTCTTGAAGAAGTAAGCTTTAAGCATTCATGCTAGTTGTCTTCTCCTAATAACTTTTGCATCTGCTGGAAATTTTCATTCAGGTTTGTTAATGAATAGCTTGGAGTTTTCATGTAAACAAAGATAAAGCACTTATGAGATAATAGGCAAGCAAGCAGAGAAGAGACAAATTATTAGTTCTACGATAAGAAAAATGGTAGATTTAATCAACTACAGGCCATAGATCTGCAAGAACATTTTTTTGTTAGTTTTCGGAGCTTTTTATATTTTTTCAGAAGCAGCACAGAATTTCTGAAGTATCAGCTGATGATTACATTATATTTTGGGACAGTACTATCACTGGCTCTACACGTCATACATTAACTAAGAAGAGCTAAGACTTCATAAATTAGATCTTACTGCTCATTAAAATCTTTCTATTTCTGAGCACTGGACTTAAGGTGTTTTCAAAGAAATAATGGTGAACCAGCAGAGAACTGTGTGAGTCTGGTCACTTATCAATTTATCTGACATGTCCTGTTGAAATGAGATTTAAGGAGGAGAGATATATCTGGCATAAACTTAGGTCAGCCTGTGGAAGCTTCCAGTCTTCCTGAGTGTGGGTAGTCTGCCTCAATTTGGGAATGTGACCACAGATTTCCCTTTTATGTTTCCCACACTACTGGAATTGTTACATTGGAAATCAGAGATTGATATTTAAAGAGTTAAGATCAATTAGACAGGTCTGTGTGATTGCTGAGGTCAGTGGGCACTGTGTTTTGTCAGCTGACATTTGAAGAAGTTGCACTGACAACTTTGAGATCCTTCAGGCAACTTGCTAGGACTCCTCGCACCAGAATTGTTCCACTTTGATACTAGAGAACTGAGAAAGTGGTTTGCCAACTGGGATTTCTTCATCTCGGTCTTATTAAAGATGTTAAAGAGCACTGGCTGTTGCTTAGTATGTATATGAGACATGGAAATTATAAATCACTTGGAAATACTGTCAGTAATATATTGATGTTACTCTGTTGTCATAAAGAAGGAAATATTTGCAATATAATCTCTATCTTGATGCAAAAATTTATTTTCATCTTTTCTACCAGAGACTGATTTTGTTATCTTCTGCTTTTTCCAAGGGCTTTCATTTTTTTTATGGGCAGCTGACAATGGTGGGACTGAGTGGGGTCAGGCAGTCCAATTGCTTTGTAGTGGCATGGAAGTGAATTATGATTGTGCAGATGCATGACAATCGATTTAGCGGGGTCTTGTAACTGTTGATTATTGTGTTAGTTTATACACATCAATTTGCTCCCAGAGCATGGTCTTGGCACATACGGATTTCAGAACAGATAAAGTAAATAAATAGACTGACAGTTTAAAGGCAGCTACTGTGATTCTTAGTCATATGTTTCAACTTAGTCTTTCTATCAAGCTGTTTTATTAGTGGCTAGCACAACGAGAGAAGAAGAGATTACAGTGTGGGCTTGAGGGGAAAAAGAAGCACCACAAAAATTATGAATAAAAAATATGTCACCAGAGGTAGGCAGAGGAACATGAGCATTGAGAATCAAATTTTCAGATGTGGTTCTGTGATCTTCATGCCTTGCTTTGTAGAACACTTGCTGTCTATGAGCCTGATTTGTGAAAGGAGTCACAGAAATTTGTAAGTCTTGTAGGAACTACAGTTGCGAGTCCAGTTTTCAGATACTGAATCCTAAGTTCTGTAGGTTTTACCAGTATACAAGCTCAGTGTTTTGGGTTTTTTTTTAAGTAGAGGTCCCTTCAAATTTCAGTATAACAGGCCTAATACTGTTGTCATAATTATGCTTTTCATTACAGAAATAAATAGGTGTCTCATTTCTAAACACCACTGACTAGAGTATTTGGGTGGTTTCTAGTAAAACAAAAAAGAATTATGGTTAGTATTGCATTTAATCATATATAAATTAGGATCAATTAATGAGCACAAACCTGCAAATGAAGAACATGAGGATGAGGGGCATAAAGTTCACAGTTTAGAGGCAAGATCTCCAAAGTTTATACATCATCTGTAAAGACTATGCACTGTGCAAAGCTCCTACTCTCACTTAGAGCTAGCACATATTTGAACTGACCTCAACTGCACAGGGCTTTTAATGATTCTTTGCATTTATTTTGGAATTCCAATACATTGATCAGAAATATCATGCAGTAGTTCTGACTGGGTAACCAAAATCTTGAATATTTCTCACCTGCACACCATACACACTGTAAGTCCATACACTTCTGGAAGTGTTGAACTTCCTATGCAAATACTGTACAGAATACTGCTATGTAGCACAGGAAGTCCAACATTTTCAGAAACATTTGACTGACTTCTTGTATGTGGAAACACAGCTTCATAGGGCTGGAACAAATCTCAAGAGATCATGTGGTACATCCCCTTGTCCCACAATGTACATATGAATGATACCTATTAACAACTCTGCTGGATACTTTTATCACCTACTCTTAAAGATTGCACACATGCCAAAGCATCTTTAATGAATACAGAGAGTTTTCACCACCCTTATTAAAATACTTTCTTAATATCCTTTCTTACTCTTCTATGCTGTTGAATCCCTTTCTGTTGCCTCTTGCATGGAATATTCCCCTTTTCTTTCCAGATATTTTTAAAGTATTTGAAAGTTATTGATGTGCTTTCTCTTCCCAAATATCCTCCTCTTAAGATAAACAGGATTAATTCATTTAATTTTTCCATTGCAAAACATATTTTCTAGACCTATGGCCATGCTAGTTGGTCTTCTTTAGACATATCTTAAAATGAGCATAGAGCCCAGATGAGGCCTTCCAAGTGCTGGATGAAGTGGAAAGATTTGCTTTTGTTTTACACACTATATTCATGTTTAGACGTGTTAGGAAAATGTTTTTTTTTTTTCATGTTGTGCACTCAAGCCCGGGTTGCGGACCACTAGCCACCCAGAGGCTTTTCTGCAAAATGGATATCTCATTCTTCTCCATCCTGTATTTGTGTTTCCTCAATATTTCATTTCATTTTCTCAGTGAATCATTGAGAATGAGTCTCTAAATACTGTTTTCTAGCCTGTTTTTCATCCCACTTGAAATACAGTTTTATATAAACCTAGTGTATTTATGATAAAGTAATGTGATAGTGTCAAAAGCCTAACTACATAGATCTTTTCATTATATGACCTGTTACATTATCATAAAATAAAATTATATTTGACAGAATTTGCTCTTTATAAATCTTTGTTGTCTGTTTATCTGCTTTATTTCATTTCCCTATGTGAGGGGATGTATATGTAAGAAATTAAAGGGCAACCCCACCTCTTCAGACTAAAAGTCAGTCTGGTTTCCTGTCTCTGACAGTAGCAGTAGCATAAGCCTGAAGAGAACAAGAAGCATATAGTGATAACTGCCTATTATACTTTCCTAGTGTCCATCAGTATGCAATTCAGAGACTAATGATGGTACCTATTTACTTGTCAAAGGAACATATTTTTGGAATTAATTGTTCTGATTGCTTTTCAGTTCATGTAAACTGACATCCCGCCAATTACTGCTATAATTTAACTAGTGTGAAAAAATACCTTATTTTGTTTTAAACATCTGGCCAATAATTTAATTTGAGAGACAGTGCATAGTTGTTCCTTCTTCATGTTCTCAAAGTTGCCTACGATTTTACAGATTCACCCTCCTCAAGCCATTTCTGTTCCAACCTGCAAAGCCCTAGGTTTTAGTCATTCCTCAAACAATAGTTAATCCTTATTTCTGATCATGCATGTTGCCCTTTCCTGTAGCTTTTCCAGTTCTACTCCATCTTTTTATTAGATGAGAGACTAGGGCAGTGTGAATGTTCAAAATGCAAGCACATGATGGATTTAAAATTTGTTGCTATATTTTCCCTTTCCTAAACATTCTCTACTCCTTTCCTGTACATTACTAATTTTTGTTTTGTTACTTATTATAAGACTGAGAAGTGATAGCTGGGCCATAAGCCATTCTATAACACATTCCATGTTTATTGTGGTGATTTAGCTGCAGCCAGGCTAAGACCAGGTGTCTGCTCACTCACTCCTCCCCCCTCTGGTGGGATGGGGAAGAGAAAATATAGCAAAGGGGCTTGTGGGTCAGGATAAGGACAGGGAGGGATCACTCACCAATTATGGTCACAGGCAAAACAGACTAGACTTGGGGAAGAAAAATTTGATTTAATTTGTTACCAATCAATCAGAATAGGATAATGAGACATAAAAACACATCTTAAAACACCTTCTCCCCACTCCTCCCTTCTTCCCAGGCTCAAATTACTTTGCTCCTCATTTCTCTACCTCTTCCTTCTGAGTGATGCAGGGGGATAGGGAATGGGGGTTGCAGTCAATTAGTCACATGTTTTTGCTGCTCTTTCCTCCTCAGAGGGAAGACTCCTCACGCTCTCCTCTGCTCCGGTGTGGGGTCCCTCCCATGAACTGCAGTTCTTCACGAACTACTCCAGCATGAGTCCCTCCCACAAGCTACAATAATTCAGGAACAGACTGTTCCAGCACGGGCGTCCCATGGAGTCACAGACTTCTTTGGGTGCAGCCCCCTGCCCTGACACGGGGCCCTCCATGGGCTGGAGGCAGATCTCTGCTCCAGCGCACCTCATCCTCCCAGATCCCCTGCTCTGGCACGAGCTCCTCCTGAGTCCCCCACTCTGGTGCGAGCTCCTCCTGGGGTCACGGCTGCCTTTGGGCACAGCTTCCCACTCCAGCGTGGGGTCCTCCATGGGCTACAGGTGGTCATCTGCTCCACCTTTAACCTCCATGTGCTGCAGGGAGACAGCCTGCTATCTCACCATGGGCTGCAGGGGAATCTGCTCCATCACACCTCCTCCCCCTCCTTCCTTACTGACCTTGGTGTCTGCAGAGTTGTCTCTCTCGCATTCCTCTCCTCTGCAGATTGTTGATTTTGTTCCTAGCACAACTGGGTCTTTCCCCTTCTTAAATATGGATACCCAGAGGTGCTTCACCATTACTGACTGGCTCATCCTGGGCAGAAGGTGGGTCCACCTTGGAGCTGGGGAAGCTTCTTGCAGCTTTGCACCGGAGCCACCCCTGTAGCCCCTCCCCCACTACTAAAAAACCTGCCACATAAACCTAACATATTTATAAACCTAACATTACACTTCCCTGTATACATCACTTTACAACATTCATCTACATTGAATTTTATCTGGTATTTTATTGCCCTGTCAACTTGGATCCTGAGATTCTTCTACAGTTACTCCCAGTTCCCTTTCAGATTTACTATCCTGAATAGTTTAGTATAATTAGCAGGGTTTGTCATGGCAGTATTCACTCATTACTGCATATCATTAATGAGTATGTTGAGCACAGATGCTAGTACTTTTCTGATTACTTTCCCGGAAAAACTTTTTTTTTTTATTCCATATTTTTAATCCATTATTTATTTATTGTTATCTATACATCAGCTACACTGCATATGTATAGAAAAGTTGATGCTTCCTGCAATATAATTGTGGAGCTGGTTCATGCACAAGCAATAAGACACTGTAAATAGAATGTTTTATATTTATTGTCTGTGCACAGGCAGTACAAGCAGCACATGCACCATAGCTCTGACATTTCCCAGAAGTGTCTGTCTCTACATGCAAAATTCCAGATATAAATATGGCAGCTCTGTTCTTCAAATGCTCATCTCCATAGCTGTCTAAGGCTAGGTCTACACTGTCAAATAACTTAGCTCCCCAGGTGGCTTTTGAATCCAGCACTCCTGACCCTTCACACTGCACGTATGTTAGTTCACTTTTACCTTTTTTTTGGCATGAACTACTTCCTCCTGGAATGAATCTCCACAAAATTCTCAGCATAGTTCATTGCGGGCACCAATCCTAAAAGGGAATATGGACAAGAACAAGCCAGGCTTTCTTCCTTTGGTTTTATACACTCTCATGCCAGACCCTGCAAGAGGATGTCTACATGACCTTGGCATCAGACTATACAAACAGCACACTGGTGGGCTGCCATACCATCTTCATGTTATAAGTAAATTTGATTCAAAGTCCAATAATAAATTTAAAAGTAATTTATTGAGTAGGAATAGGTGAGCAAAAGCAGCGCTGGGCGGCCGGGGAGTCTCCACTCCACCAACGGCTCGCAAATTAGATAGGCACAGCAGTCCCTTTTTATCTTGGCTGTTCTTGGGGGTTGCATCCTCTTTGCTGATAACAAAAATGCTTCAGTTGTCACCGACGCCCTCCGGAGTCTCTGTTATTGTGGCAGTTTTCGGTTAGTATCTTTCACAATCTCTGGGGCCTCTTCCTTGGTTAAGACATGAAGTTTCCTTTGTTTGCTACTTAGCCTATTATGCTGTGCTTGCAAGTCCCTTTACTACACGCCTTATAAGTACATTTTGGGCTTAATCCTTGGTCAAACAACAGGATGTTTGAGCACGATGACAACATTGCATAAGCTTTAAACCTTTAGCTAAATAACAGGGTATACCGATGCTATGGTAACCTACCATCGCTGTTTAATATTTCACAAATTATATTGCTTGATTAGCAAATATATGCCTATTACAATTCCCCCTTTTTCTTTTTTTATTATGAATTTGCTGATCAAACTAAACTATCTGTTTCTCCTAGGTTTGAAGGTTTTATTACTAAGAGCTGTACCTTTTCGATTCTGTTTTTCACAAATGTTACAAATTTATTAATAACACAAGGTCGAAAAGTCAATATCAATAACAACATAATTAAAGGTCCAGCTATGGTAGAGAGTAGGGTAGTTAACCAAGGTGATTGATTAAACCAGGCCTCATACCAAGTTTGTTGGGATTCATGCTCCCTTTTTCTCTGGGCTAATCCCTCTCGAACTTTGGCTAATGAGTCTCTAACTACTCCAGTATGATCTGCATAGAAACAACATTCTTCTCCTAAAGCTGCATGCACATAACCCTCCTTGTTGCAAAAATAACAGATCCATCCCTCTTCTATTTTGTAAAACTACCTCCGAGAGGGAGGTTAACAATTTTTCAAGGTGTGAGATGGATTTTTCTATTTGTGCTAAATCTTCATCTACTGCTACCCTCAGTGATTTTAATCCCTGCTGTTGTTGTATGATCGAGGTTATCACCGTGGCTGCTCCTTTTGCTCCTAGTCCTAATAAGGTAGCTATGGTAATAGCAGTTTTAGGTTCTCTTTTCTTTACTTTGTGACTTGAACCATCCCAATGGATATACCTATCTTCTTCAGTATGAAATAGAATTCTTGGTATTACAGATATTTGTACACAGACATCTTCCTTTTGTTTGAGAACGGCAGTGGACAAACACGGAGTAAGTCCTGTTTTTGAACATACCCACCAAGCCCCTGGAGTTGGCAAGACCCATTTGATGTTACCCTCAAAGGTTTTCGTTTGGTTGCTGCATAGGATTTGTTGTGGGCTTAACCCCTCTCCTACACACCATCCTTGTCCCTTAACTCGTTCCAGAGTAATCCCCACTCTACTTTCATTCCAATTGCATTGCGAGGGATTATCTTCAGAGGAGGTGTTATAGGGAGAGGCCAAGGCTATTCCCTTATAGAATGGAGGCTCAATATCATAACATAGTCAGCACGAGGCCGTGACATTAGGATTCGTTTGATTAAGCGTTTGATATGCGGCCTGCATGATGTTCCACAAGGATTTTTTTTTTTTCAATTCCTGGGGTCTCACCAGGCCCAGGGATCCAGTAAGAAGTTGTTTTCCCCGGAGGCAATTGAGTAGTTTTTATCACAGAAGTTGAGTTATTGTTTTGTTTGTTTCTGCTTTTTACAAATATTTTATTTGGTCCTACTACTACAGAATTAGGGGGAAGTTCCTCCTTTATTATTAGGATAAGACCTCCTCTATCCTTGCCAGGTTCATAATATCTAATTCCCCAAGTTTTCCCTATTTTCCATTCCCCTCGGGAAGGCTGGGTGACATTGAGATATAGATATTGACAGTTACCTTCGGTAACAATTCCTCCTAACGCGTCATGTGTAGGTGGGGAACAATGATAGGGACCCCATCCTACTCTTAAAAACTGGTCTGGGTTTTCGGGATTCCATTCAGAGGCAATCCTTTCGCAACCCCAGTAGGCACAGTAATAATTAAATGGATCATTGCAGTAACTTTTTCCTGGATTTGAGCTCAGGGAAAAATAAAAGCTCATCAGGTTTAAACAGGGATTTATAGGAGCTAATGCACAAAGGGGGGCCCTAAAGCTGGGAGCGTCTGCAGTCTGAGTGCTTTGAATGACTTTACTGTTTACTAAATCAACAAGGGTCCACTTAAAGGGCTGATGGGCCAAAGCTGAGGCCGCAGCAATTAAGAAGCACAAGGCTTTCATTTTAATCCTCACTGTGATACCTCCCTGCCTCCCTCATCTATTCCTTTGCAGGGAGCAACGAGGTATTAGTTCTTCTCGGCAGCAGCAGGTAGTCTTCAGAGGAGTCTAGTGCTCTTTTTCCTTTTAGAGCCTTGCCTGCCCTTTTTGGTGGATCCCTGCAAGTGAAGATCTTGAAATTGCCCACCAAGTCGGTGTACTATTATTTCTTCTAAATTTGGCTTATACAGATCTTCAGGTGAAATGAGGGATATTATTTTAGAACAATATCACCCCAAAACTTTGGTTTGTCTAATTCCTCTCACTTGTTTTGTTAGTTTAGATAATTCCCACCAAATAAATAATAAAATATGATGTTCCTTGTTTTCTAAAACATATTTATCTACTACCCAAGGGCTTCCCACAGGACGTCCTTCCAAGGTGGTCCACTGTTTTTCCACAATTTTTTTCCAATGTTGATCTAGTGTTTCATACAAATTCTGATGCCAACAATTAAAACATACTTTGGTTTCTATAACATCTACTCTATTCCCCAAACATAACCTTTTACATACACTTTAACCCAATAATCACATGAAAGATCTCGACATACACAGATTTGTAATAAATCCTTATGGACTCTTTCGTGTTTTAAATAATGCTCCTTATTTCTAATAATATCTCTAACTAATTCAAATATTCAAAAAATATTTTCATGTCATCCCTCCTCAAGAATTTCTTGTATTAGAGGAATTAGGACCCCAGTCCACTGATGCTGTATTCAAAGGTAGATGTCCTTAGGGCAGGTATGCAGCCACCTTTCAAATTCTTCCATTCATTTATCTGAAAGTAGAATGGCTTATACTTATCACTTTGAAAACCTTAACTTGTCAAATTTGGTACTGGAGTGACAGTCCACTTCCCTGGAGGTAGGGGTCCCTTGATTCTGCTGGCGTGGGCCCATCCTTTTTCCACTGTCCTCACAGCAGTATCTGTAGTAAGCAAAACGACAAAAGGACCCTCCCACCTAGGCGTTAGAGATTATTCTTTCCATGTTTTTACTAATACTTGGTTCCCTGGTTGGATTTTATGTATTGAGAGATCTAAAGGGGGCCTTTGCACAATTAAACCCTTTTTCCTGAGTTCCTGTCTCCTTTTTGATAATTCTAATATATATATTCTGTTATTATTTTGTCCTCGACTTTTGGATGTTCTACTAAGGTCCCAAAATTGTAAGGCATTCCATACATCATTTCAAAAGGAGACACTCCAGTATCAGTTCTAGGTTGTGTTCGTATATACAATAAAGCCAACATTTTACCCAATTCATTTTGGTTTCGATCATCAATTTGGTTAAGTGCTTCTTAATTTCCCCATTCATTCGTTCCATCTTTCCCAAGCTCTGTGGGTGCCAGGGAGTATGGTATTCCCACTCAATATTAAATAAGTCGGTGGTTTCTTTAATTATTTTGGAAGTAAAGTGTGGTCCTCTATCTGAATCAATGGCTATGATTACCCCATATCTTGGTATTATTTCTTCTAACAAAATTTTAACTACGGTTTTGGCTGTTGCCCTTGCCACAGGGAAAGCCTCTATGAAGTGTGTGAGGTGGTCTACTAGAACTAATAAATACTGATACCTCCCCACCTTGGGTAGTTCGGTAAAATCTACTTGAATTCTTTCAAAAGGTCTTTTGGCTAGTTCTCTTCCCCCAAGGACCTTTTCTCCAAGGACTTTTTCTCCAAGTTGCCGTTTGTTTACTTTTTAACAGGTTACACATCCCTCTAAAACCTTCTTGTGGAATAGGGTATTGTTTAACCCTGATTGGATTATCTGGGTCTCTTATTGAAACAGTGATTAGTTTAATATTTAATTTTCCCACTGAGTCTGGAGTATATCAGACTTCTGGGTTAATTTTATTCTCATCTTCTGTAGTTAAAACACATATTTTCACATCTAATTTATCTTTATTTACTTCCAGATTGATTCCTAACTTAATCATTAGGTCCCTTCCCAATAGGTTATATTCAGCTCCAGGTACCAACAAAAATGTTCCAATTCCAAATTTATTTGGGGCCTCGATTTCTACATTCTTAATGAGGGGCACCTTGAAAGGTTCCCCTTTTGCTCCTATTACTTGGAGCTTTTCTTTTGATTCTGTACAGCCTAACAGTAATCTCTGGACCGTAGATCTTTCGGCCCCCGAGTCCACAAGGAACTCGATTTCTTCTTGCTGAGGACCTAACTTTAATTTTATCAAGGGCTCATTGGATCTTCAGGTCCCCAGCAAATAGAGCCCCTGATTCCCTAATCTTTAAACACTCGTTCATCTTGTATTCCTTTTTTTTTTTTTACAGTTTCTTTTCATGTGTCCTTTTCCCCACAATAATAGCATTCCATTACCTGCGGTTTGTCCTTCTTTAATGCTCCCACCTGGTTTTCCTTAGGATTCCACCGTCTTTTGTCATTACTCTGTCCTTCTCTAACAGCTGCCACAAGAACTTTGGCCTGTCTCTTCTGCATTCCATTTCCCTTCGTACATACACTTTCTGAGTTTCCCTCAATAATTCGTCCAAACCTCTGTCATGTCAATCCTCAATCTTTTCTAATTTCTTTCTTGTATCTGCCCAGGATTTTGCCACAAACTGGGTTTTTAATAACGCCTGCCCAATTTGACCATCAGGATCTAATACAGAGTATAATTGCAAGCTTTTCCTTAACCTTTCTAACCATTCAGTGGGAGGTTTCATCCTTTTTCTGTCTGTATTGGGTTTGCGTGGCAAGGTTCTGGTAGCAGTGGGGGGTGGGGACACATGGGGTGGCTTCTGTGAGAGAAGCTGCCAGAAGCTTCCCCCATGTCCGACCCGACACAGCCAATGCCAGCCGGCTACAAGAACAGACCCGCCGCTGGCCAAGGCTGAGCCAATCAGTAACGCCTCTGTGATAACATAATTAAGAAAAAAAAGGAAGAGAGGGAAGAAAAAAAAAGCTGCACATTTTGCAGGTTCCTGTCAGGACCTGTAGCCCGTGGAGAGAGGAGCCCACGCCGGAGCAGGTTTGCTGGCAGGACTTGTGACCCCGTCGGGGACCCGCGCTGGAGCAGTCCCTTCCTGAAGGACTGCACCCCATGGAATGGACCCATGTTAAAGCAGTTCGTGAAGAGCTGTGAGTCATGGGAAGGACTCACGTTGGAGACGTTTGTGGAGGACTGTCTCCTGTGAGAGGGACCCCACGCTGGTGCGGGGGAAGGAGTCCTCCCCCTGAGGAGGAAGCAGAGGTCCCTTACTCCAGGACCGTCCAAGGACAGGGACACCCTCCCGGAGTGGGGTTCTGAACCAAGGTAGTCTAGATCCGAGTCACGGCACCAAATTGTTATAAGTAAATTTGACTCAAAGTCCAATAATAAATTTAAAAGTAATTTATTGAGTAGGAATAGGTGCTACAGGTCCTGACAGGAACCTGCTCCAGCACAGGCTTCCCGCGGGGTCACAGCCTCCTTTCAGGCATCCACCTGCTCCGGCGTGGGGTCCTCCACAGGCTACAGGTGGTCATCTGCTCCACCATGGACCTCTAGGGACTGCAGGGGGACAGCCTGCCTCACCCTGGTCCTCACCACAGGCTGCAGGGGAATGTCTGCTCTGGCGCCTGGAGCACCTTTTCCCCCTCCTTCTTCACTGACCTTGGTGTCTGCAGAGTTGTTTTCTCTTACATCTTCTCACTCCTCTCTCCAGCTGCAAAATGTGCAGCTTTTTTTTTCTTCCCTCTCTTCCTTTTTTTTCTTAATTATGTTATCACAGAGGCGTTACTGATTGGCTCGGCCTTGGCCAGCGGCGGGTCTGTTCTTGTAGCCGGCTGGCATTGGCTGTGTCGGGTCGGACATGGGGGAAGCTTCTGGCAGCTTCTCTCACAGAAGCCACCCCATGTGTCCCCACCCCCCACTGCTACCAGAACCTTGCCATGCAAACCCAATACAACGCCTTATAAGTACATTTTGGGCTTAATCCTTGGTCAAATAACAGGATGTTTGAGCACGATGACAACATTGCATAAGCTTTAAACCTTTAGCTAAATAACAGGGTATACCGCTGCTATGGTAACCTACTATCGCTGTTTAATATTTCAAAAAATGTATTGCTTGATTAGCAAATTCCCTTTATATGCCTATTACAATCACAATATGTCAGACACTCAGAAAAAACACATATATCTGAAGGCTATGGGTAAAGTCTTTAGAGGTAGTAGTCTGAGGAAAATTGAACTAAGCACTCTCATGGATGAACCAGACAACTCTAGAAGGTATGAATATGATTCTTAGCCAGTTTTCACCAACTGGCCTAGGGGCCAAGTGCTCTTTGCAATGTTAGACAGTAGTGTAAGTAAAGGTATCTCTGAGCCTGACATAAAAGTACATGGGAGGTTCTTTGCATGCCCTCTACATGTACCCTGACAAAGATTATGCTGGGATCACAGCAGAAATCAGAATCACTGTCAGTTGAGTGATTAATTGAAGTTGGTTGGGGTTTTGTGCCGTTTGACTCTAGTAAACAGAAACCCCAATTTAAATACAGAAGGTTGAGTAGAAAAGGTGGAAAGAATGTATCAAACCTTCTGAATTGTACTGTCCATTAACTGTCTCAAGCATAGTTTTGTGAGTATTTGTTCAAAAGACATATTATTTCAAGGAAAGGGAAAACCAAAAAGACTTCAGCAACTCAGATTAGGAAATCAGAGTTTGTGTAAAAGCACAAGACATGAGGCACAAGCATGTGCAATTAGATCACATAATCCTGTGTGCAAAACATGCTTGTTAGCTGCTATCTGAGGATGTCAGCAGGCAGGATGGGAAACAATATAGAAGGAGACTTGAGGATAATGAAAGCAGAAGGATGTGAAGTGATTGTGCTCTTGGGATCAGCCTTTTAAGTTTCTGTGCAAGACTGATGATTTTGTCATCCTGCTTTTTGATGAGGTGTTGAATGAATATTTAAGATGACAGCATTTATCACTGTGGTGGGTTGACCCTGACCAGAGGCTGGATGCCCACCAAAGCCCACTCTATCACTCCCCCTCCTCAAATGGGCAGGGGGAGAAAATTATAACTAAAAGCTTGTGGGTGGAGATAAGGACGGAGAGAGATCACTCACCAATTACTGGCAAGGGCAAAACAGACTCGACTTGGGGGAAAAAAACAAATTTACTTTATTACCAATCAAAATCAGAGGATAGTGAGAAGTAAAACCAAATCTTAAAACACCTCCCCCATCCCTCCCTTCTTCCCGGGCTTAATCTCTTTCCCGATTTTCCACCTCCTCCCCCCAGCAGCACAGGGGGACAGGGAATGGGGTTGGGGTCAGTTCATCACACATTGTTTCTGCCGCTGCTTCCTCCTCAGAGGGAGGACTCCTTCCCCCGCACCAGCGTGGGGTCCCTCTCACGGGAGACAGTCCTCCACGAACTTCTCCAACGTGAGTCCTTCCCATGACTGACAGTTCTTCACGAACTGCTTTAGCATGGGTCCATTCCATGGGGTGCAGTCCTTCAGGAAGGGACTGCTCCAGCGCGAGTCCCCCACGGGGTCACAAGTCCTGCCAGCAAACCTGCTCCGGCGTGGGCTCCTCTCTCCACGGGCTACAGGTGGTCATCTGCTCCACCATGGACCTCCATGGGTTGCAGGGGGACAGCCTGCCTCACCATGGTCTTCACCACAGGCTGCAGGGGAATCTCTGCTCCGGTGCCTGGAGCATCTCCTCCCCCTCCTTCTTCACTGACCTTGGTGTCTGTGGAGTTGTTTTCTCTTACATCTTCTCACTTCTCTCTCCAGCTGCAAAGTGTGCAGCTTTTTTCTTCCCTCTCTTCCTTTTTTTTCTTAATTATGTTATCACAGAGGCATTACTGATGGGCTCGGCCTTGGCCAGCGGCAGGTCTTTTCTCATAGCCGGCTGACATTGGCTGTGTTGGGTCGGACATGGTGGAAGCTTTTGGCAACTTCTCTCACAGAAGCCACCCCATGTCCCCCCCTCCCGCTGCTACCAAAACCTTGCCATGCAAACCCAATACAATCACTGCTTATCAGAGATTAAAAAAACCTGTTTGTACTAGAAGACTGAAGATACCAGGTCCAGACAGATTAGGAGACAGTCAAGTATTAAAGATGAAAACACTGTGAAAGACATATATCAGATGCTTGCACTACAGCAGGCAATAATTTACATCTGTGTGCTAGAGTACAGACCTTGTTACTTGCTTTAATGTTTCATCATACCTTTGATGTTGAAGGAAGTGTACAGAATATGTAAGACAAAATACAAATCTAGCATTAAAAAATTAGAAGCTGATCACTTAGCATTATAACAAGAATAATGCATGCAGTTATTGAATGGTGTCTTTTTGATTGGTTGCAATTTAGGATGAATTAAGTACACATAATTATTTATGTCAGGGAAAACAAAAAATGAATGGGCAAAGCAATGAACTGGTGATCAGAGATCATGTAGTTCTTCTCAGCTGCTAAACTATTGGATTTAACATCTTATAAAGTAACAACTTGCAATTAATTTCTCAGTCTATTCACTTTGTTTCTATTTACTCCAAGATTGTCCAGTAACAAGTGTCAATATTAATTGTGTCTTTCAATAAATATTTTGTCCGAAAAAGTTTAGACAGTAGTTTGTTTGCAAAGCACCCACCAGGATTATGAGCTACTCATAATCCATGACTGGTCATCTTAAAACACACACAACATTGACCCAAACTATGTAAATAAGAGCATTAGAATCAGAGACCTACCTTTTATTTGACCACATCCAGGTCAGTCAAGAAAATAATTTGTGGGAAAAAAAAGCTACAAGGGACAAAAAACAGTTAGGAATTTTAAGAAATATACTGAAATACTGTTTCCAGTCATTTTCTTAATACTGATCACCTGTTCCCATGCAGCTGCCCTAATCTACACTTCTCATATGTTCATTCTGTCCCCACAGTCATTATGAAGTTTCCTTAAAAAAAGTTATTATTGTGACCAAGCAATATTAGGAATATTTGTGGCATTGTAGAAAAAAACTGCTGAAAGTGTTGATGAGTAACTGCCACTTAAGATAATTATGTGAAAAAGAGCTATCATTACAGCTATCCAGGGATAGTTTGAATTATAAACATGTGGAAACCATATTTTAAAATACCATAGATTCCTTTTTCCTTTCCAAAGACAGACATAAACCATTAGAACCAACGACTAATTGATGTGGTGGCTTAGTGTATTTGGCAAGTTTCTGATTTGCAGGGAAAACACTAAAACAACCTTTTTTTTCCCAGAGAAACATAGCAGTAGCAGGATACTGCTAGGAACTGTACCTAGCCATGGTCCCTTAAAGAGGAGCCTGCAGAACTTTATGATTTTCTATTTTACCCCAAAACGAGGTCATTGGGCCCATACAGATTTAGGAGAGGATCCTACTTGCCATAGGCAGTGCAATGCACATTCCCAAGCTTTCTGGTACAGTTATGCAGTGATTTTCCCTCTGCCTCCTACCTTCCACAAGAAGATAAGTGTTTGAGACTAGCAAATGAGAGTCGAATTTTTCCAGTCCTGTTGTCTTGCATAATAGGGAGTCAAGTTGAGAACAAATGAGGCACAAAATTAAACATAACTGTTGAATGAAACTCTTGTCTCATTTTGACGTGCAGCTGAGCAGCCTTAGCTAGAACAATAGCTACAGTATGTCAGACAGTCTAAGTAGAAGGCAACAAACCTGTCATTTGGATAAAGATTGTTGAGAGACAAGTAGCAGAGGCCACCTGCAGCACACTGAGTTTCATAAGTGTGGTGGGTTGATCTTGACTAGATGCCAAGTGCCCACCAAGCTGCTCTATCACTCCCCCTCCTCAACTGGACAGGGGGAGAAAAATATGACAAAAGGCTTGTGGGTCAAGATAAGGATAGGGAGATCACTCGGCAATTACCATCACAGGGAAAACAGACTCAACTTGGGGAAATTAATTTAATTTATTACCAATCAAATCTGAGTAGGGTAATGAGAAATAAAACCAAATCTTAGGACACCTTCTCCCCACCCCTCCCTTCTTCTCTGGCTCAACTTTACTCCCCAGTTCTCTACCTCCTTCCCCCCCCCGAACAATGGGGGAAGATCTCCTTCATCACACATTGTCTCTGCCACTCCTTCCTCCTCACACTCTTCCCCTGCTGCAGTGTGGGGTCCCACCCACGGGAGACAGTCCTTCATGAACTTCTCCAATGTGGGTCCTTCCCACGTGTGGGTCCCCCATGGGGGTCACAATTCCTTCCAGCAAACCTGCCCCAATGTGGGCTCCTCTCTCCATGGGGCTGCAGGTTCCTGACAGGAGTCTGCTCCAGTGCAGGCTCTCCATGGGATCACAGCCTCCTTCGGGCATATCCCCCTGCTCCGATGTGGGGTCCTCCATCGGCTGCAGGTGGATATCTGCTCCACCATGGACCTCCATGGGCTGCAGGAGGACAACCTGCCTCATCATGGTCTTCACCATGGGCTGCAGGAGGACAACCTGCCTCACCATGGTCTTCACCATGAGCTGCAGGGAAATCTGCTCCAGCGCCTGGAGCACCTCCTCCTCCTCCTTCTTCCCTGACCTCTATGTCTGCAGAATTGTTTCTCTCACATATTCTTGCTCCTCTCTTCTGACTGCTGTTGCACAGCCGTTTTTTTTCCCCTTCTTAAATAAGTTATCACAAAGGTGCTGCCACCGTCACTGATTGGCTCAGCTTTGGCCAGTAGTGGGTTCATCTTGGAGCCGACTGGCATTGGCTCTATTGGACATGGGGGAAGCTCCTGGCATCTTCTCATAGAAGCTATCCCTGTAGCGCCCTCTCTCCCCCTCCAGCCGCTACCAAAACCTTGCTGCGCAAACCCAATACAGTAAGTCTCAGAAATTTCATACATCTCATAGGGATACCTTTTTTCATCTGTTTGTACATACTCTGACTGCTTTAGCACCCAGGCTCACTTTGCTCATACCTGTCAGTGCCCAAGTAGTGATTGGCTCCATTTAATTATAATTTGTGCTCCATTTATGAATATATGTGCTGTATCTGCTAGGAGCTTCTGACTGAACAGCAGCTGACTGCCTGAGCAGTGAAGACCTGGTTTTCCGGAGATTGCAGGTGATGGACAGCTACTTCTACTGGCAGTCATCATGCATTTGACTGTTTCTATCCAGTTTCTTCTACTTTGCGGTTATTCACATTGAAACTTATACAAATGGTAAAATGCAGGAGGTAAACATAATGATTATGAATGTGAAAGATAACTCGGAATCCCACCCATGTTGAAATAGGCAGCTCTGTGCACTCCTAAAAAATTACTGAGCTATACTAGTCTTATAAGCTTTTGACTGTCCTATGTATTTCTGTGAAGACTTAGAAATTTAAGATTTGTCAGAAATCCCAAGTGCCTGGTCCTGTCTACTAAATGGAAACATATATGGACTGCCAAGTTTCGATTAGGATTTGGATTGGGATCCAAGTTTCCTTATAAACACATGAAGTAATCTTTCTGCTCAATTCAGTACCCATCAGGCCTTAGAATACTGGTCCATTCTTGGGCACCTCACTTCAAAAAAACTTAGCCAACTGAAAAGAGAGCAATAGATCTAGAAAACATATGCTACTAGGAATGACCGCAAAAACTTGGATTGTTTAGTCCTTAGGGGTTTAGGTTGATTTGTTTTCTATTGAGATTTGTTTCCAAGCTAGATCATTCCAATGATTTTGTTTATAGTGCTGTTCCACAAACAATTATATTTGAATGGAGGGCTGAAACTTCTTAAGCCATCTTTGTCAAGAGATCTAACAAATCAGATAACTACAACCCTGCATATAATTATATATACTAGGTGGAGATGTTGGGTTTTTTTGTTTTATTTTCCTTTTTTTTTCTCCTGGCATGTGAATTGCTACCGTTCCTTGGTCAGTATGAGTCATCAGTTCTAACTCCTCCATCCCATAAACAGTTAACGTAATGAATTCTTACACTGTGTCTAATCTAAAAGTTATCAAATCTTGCAGTGTTGGGGTCAAGCACACTGAGATCTTCAGAACCTTATATTTTCCATCAATATTCACCTAGTTGGCTGTACCTCTTCCTGTCTTGGCTCAAAGCACGGAGCTCAAGAAAACTGAGCTCTGATTAACAGAGCTAGGTACAGTTGGCTCTACCTGTAGCCATCTTATCTCCATAGCATGAATCAAATCCATGTGAAGGAAGCAAACGTGTTTATCTTCCCACCCTCAAGATAGTTCCAACACTTTGGCTAAATCTGATCACATGCTTGTATTAAGTGATGAAAGTGATGTGCAAGGCGAGGGCAGATATGGACTCATCTTAACTGATAGTATAGATGTGTCCTTAAAGTCACTTCATGCATTTCCTTTAAGTTTAATCCTTCTAACTTTGGAAATTTAACAGAGGAGCTGTGGTGTTCAGAACTGTTCTTTGGACTTGTCTTTCTCTCTTCACTGACTAGAGGGGAAAATGCAGACTAACTGTGCTCCTGAATTAATTGTTTCTGTTCCATGTTGTGGTGGTTTGGGTGGATTCACCCTTTTTGCTTGCAGCTTGCAGCCAAACACAGACTGCTCTCTCACCCTCCCCCCTCCCTCGCCCAGGGAGTAGGGGAGAGAATTGGAAAGAAAAGGGCAAGGAGACTCACAGGTTGAGATAAAAACTATTTACTAATTAAAATGAAATGATAATGATAACAACAGTGATAACAGAATTATACAAATGAGTGATACACAGTGCTCACCGCCTGCTGACTGATGCCCGGCCTGTGCCAGCTAACGATCCTGGAGGAGAGACAGTCCTAAAACCGAAACCCTGGAAGAGTGAGCCCGAGCGATCCCCAGAGAGGTACCCCCAGAAGAGAAGTGCCCTGTCTTCCAGTCAGCCCTGGTTAATATACTGGCATGATGTGATATGATATGGAATATTTCATTGGCACATCCAAATGCCAGTTCTGGGCTTTGCTATTCACTACACTTCTCCCTCCCAGTCCTAATGCAGCTGTGAAGCAGCCAAACACGGTGGCCTTGAGCTCCAGCAACAACTCACACCACCAGCACTGCTATACACGTTCTTCTCATAATAAGTCTGAACTGAAACATGGCAACTAAAACACTAAAAAGAAAATTAACTCTATCTTAGCAAAACCAGGACACATGTCAAGATGTATACTAGCATAAATTGATTCCTGCCATTCTTGTAGCTAAACTTTAACTCCTTCTTTGGAGGATTTTAAACTTATACTCCTCCTTTTCTCTCACTGTTGCATCACTAATCAGGTTCTCTCTTCCCATGTGCCCTACTGCTGCCAGCCTTCCATTTACTTGGTCTACAGAGGAGCATTGCTTGAGCGGTCCTTGCTCTGCTCTGAAATTAAAGTAATAAAAGGAGTAGATAAGGAAAGGAGAAGCAGCTTATTTTCCTTTAATCCTCTTGTGGGTCTGAGAAAGGGCTCTAAGAATTAGTCTTGTATATGGTCTTTATGCACCATGGAGATTTCACATCTTATGCTGACTGATATTGTGCTAATGCAGAAAGGCTCAGAGGTCCTGTTTCTATAGCCTTCCACAAGTTTGGATACTTATCTGAGGCTTATCCAAATGTGGGAATTATTCAGATGTGGGAAGTGGACTGGAAAGCTCATGGGACATTCACATTTTGGCTATAGCTGATCTAAATATGACACGTTAGCAGCTTGTTTTGTGATCTTTCAGTACTTAAACTTCTGATTTAGAGCAGGAAGGGTGGAGGTCTCAGCAAATATTAAATAACAATAAGCAGCATGGAACTGATTTTAATTTCGAATAATATTTTTACTTTTAAGTCAAAGCTCGGGTTATGGTTCAGATTGTTTCTTATTTGATATTTCTGCCCAGAACTGTGCCATTGTGGGTTGTGAGATTTGTATTTTAAGCTGCCTTCCAAAGACAACTGCAAAGTCTGTAAGATTACATTTTAGTGGAACTACACTGCTTCATTGAAGAAGCTTCCAAAGGCAAGTCTTGCTTAGCCCATCTTCAGTTGTGATAGTTTAACTTAGCTGGCAGCCAAACAAGACACAGCCACTTGCAGCACCACACCCCCTCCGCCCCCTTCCCCCATATCCAAAGAATCGGGGAGAGAATTGGAGGGGTAAAGGTCAGGAGACTTGTAGGTTGAGATAAGAACAATTTAATAATTAGAGTAAAAATAAAATTAAAATAATAAGAATAATAAGAGCAATAATCATAACAACTATATATATATGAGTGATGCACAGTGCAATTGCTCACCACCCGCTGAGAATGATCCCAGAGGAGCAAAAAAGGAACTCTGAAACTAAAATCGCAATCCCATAAAAACGAGCCCAAGCGATTCCCAAGAGAATCCCCCTGCTTTCCGGTCAGCCCCGGTTAATATACTAAAAATAATGTCATATGATATGGAATATCTTATTGGCATATCCAACTGTCAATTCTGGGTTTTACTAACTACTACACTTTTCTTCACCACTCTGCCCTTCCTGTCCTCTCTTCTTGGAAACTGCTCAAACACAGTGTCCTTGTAGTTATCAACACTGTTCTCATAACATTTTCTTCACTGAAACCAAAACACAGTGCTTTCTAGCTAATAAGAAAAAAATAAACACTATCCTGCAAAAACCAGGACAGTATCCACCCCTTATTCCACACCATTTACATCAAGCTTAGGTTCCATATTTTTCTTAAAAAAAATATAAATTCAACATATTTACATATATATACACATCTATTATTCTCTTAGTTTATGGACCATTCCTTCAAAATGTGTATTGAGTTCATTTAGTCTATAACCTTGGGTTCCATCTATCATGACAGTCTTTCAAGGCAGGAGAGATGATGTGAAGTTTGCACAGTCAATGGAGTAGGTGACATTGGACACAGCAGGAGGATGGTGTGTAGTCTCTGTTGCATGCTGCATTTGGAACTCGTACCTGGCATATCTAGCACAGTCCATGCTCAGGGTCTGCGGGTTGAAGATGCTGATCTCGAAGAAGTCTTTGGGCACCAGCCCTGGTTCCATTGGAGTTCCTTCTTTATTAACCTGGGGAAATTCTTAATATAAAGCCGTTAGTATAATACACAACAAACATAGCAATGATATGCACTTCATCATCAGTTTTCACCTAACATCAAATTCCTTGAAACACATATTGGACTTCCCCATCCATATGCATCACCCACCAAGTGCACCCAGGTCCTTGAGCAAAAGTAATCCCACAAATGGGTTTACCTTTACCCGAGGCAGGAATAATCCAGATTGTTTTTCCCAGCATATTTTTAATGTGAACCACAGGAACTCTATTCCCTTCTACAGTAAACAAAAGTCTTGATTGGGCAGGGCCATCTCTGTTGGCAGATCCTCTGGTGTTGACTAACCAGGTGGCTTTTGCTAAATGTGTGTCCCAGTGTTTGAAAGTTCCACCGCCCATTGCTCTCAGTGGGGTTTTCAGCAGTCCATTGCATCGTTTGACTTTCCCAGAGGCTGGTGCATGATAGGGAATGTGGTACACCCACTCAATGCCATGTTCTTTGGCCCAAGTGACTATGAGATTGTTTCAGAAATGAGTCCCATTGTCTGACTCAGCTCTGTCTGAGGTGCCATGTCACCACAAGAACTGCTTTTCAAGGCCTAGAATAGTTTTTCGGGCAGTGGCATGGGGCACAGCATATGTCTCCAACCACCTGGTGGTTGCTTCCACCATGGTGAGCACGTAGCGCTTGCCACTGCGGGTTTGTGGAAGTGTGATATAGTCAATCTGCCAGGCCTCTCCATATTTATATTTTAACTATCGTCCTCCATACCAAATAGGTTTTAACCTCTTGGCTTGCTTAATCGCAGCATGTTTCACATTCATGAATAACCTCTGCAATAGTGTCCATGGTTAAGTCCACCCCTCGATCACGAGCCCATCTATATGTTGCATCTCTTCCTTGATGGCCTGAGCCATCATGGGCCCATCGGGCTAAACATTTTTCAGCCTTCTGTTGCCAGTTCAGGTCTACTTGAGGAACTTTGATCTTAGCAGCCTGGTCCACCTGTTAATTATTTTGATGTTCTTCAGTGGTTTGACTTTTGGGCACATGAGCATCTACATGACATGTCTTTACAACCATTTTTTTTAGTTGAGCAGCAATGTCTTGCCATAATTCAGCAGACCCGATGGGTTTGCCTCTGTGCTGCCAGTTGCTTTGCTTCCATTGCTGTAACCACCCCCACAGGGCATTTGCCACCATCCATCAATCAGTACAGAGGTAGAGCATTGGCCATTTCTCTCGCTCAGCAATGTCTAAGGCCAGATGGATGGCTTTTAATTCTGCAAACTGATTTGATTCACCTTTTCCTTCAGCAGCCTCAGCAACTTGTCGTGTGGGTCTCCACACATGAGCTTTCCACTTTCCATGTTTCCCTTCAATATGACAGGAGCCACCAGTGAAGAGGCATATTGCCTCTCATTATCTGGTAGTTCATTATATGCTGGAGCCTCTTCAGCATGTGTCACCTCTTCCTCTGGTGACATTCCAAAATCCTTGCCTACTGGCCAGTTCGTGATCACTTCCAGAATTCCTGGGCGACTGGGGCTTCCATTTTGAGCCCTTTGTGTGATCAGTGCGACCCACTTACTCCATATGGCATCAGTTGCGTGGTGTGTAGAGGGAGCGCTCCCTTTGAACATCCAGCCCAGCACGGGCAATCAGGGCACCAGGAGGAGCTGTGCTTCAGTACCGATCACTTCTGAAGCAGCTTGAATTCCCTCATATGCTGCCAATATCTCCTTTTCAGTTGGAGTATATCGGGTCTCTAATCCTCTGTATCCACGACTCCAAAACACAAGGGGTGGACCTTTAGTCTCCTCTGGTGCTTTCTGGCAGCGTCTTCAGGTTGGTCCATTGACTCTGGCTGCGGTTTAGAGCACATTTTTAACGTCTTGTCCTGTCTGGACTGGCCCAAGGACTACTGCATGGACTATCTCCTGTTTGATTAGTTCGAATGCTCGTCGTTGCTCAGCACCCCATGTGAAATCACTCTTATTTTGGGTCACCTGGTAGAGAGGGCTCACAATCTCACTGTAATTTGGAATGTGCATTCTCCAGAAACCCCCAACACCTAAGAAGGCTTGTGCTTCCTTTTTGTTAGTTGGTGGAGACATATCTGTTATTTTATTGATCACATCCATTGGGATCTGATGACGTCCATCTTGCCACTTTATTCCTAAAAACTGGATATCCTGAGCAGGTCTCTTGACCTTGCTTATTTTTATGGCAAAACCAGCTCTCAGAAGGATTTGAATTATCTCCCCTTTCTCAAAAATTTCTTCTGCTGTGTTGCCCCACACGATGATGTCATCAATGTATTGCAGGTGTTCTGGAGCTCCACCCTGTTCCAGTGCTTTCTGAATCAGTCCATGGCAAATGGTGGGGCTGTGTTTCCACCCCTGGGGCAGTCGATTCCAGGTGTACTGGACACCCCTCCAGGTGAAAGCAAACTGTGGCCTGCACTCTGCTGCCAAAGGAATGGAGAAAAACGCATTGGCAATGTCTATGGTGGTGTACCACTTGGCTGCCTTGGACTCCAGTCCTTATTGGAGCTCTAACATGTCCAGCACGGCAGCGCTCAGTGGTAGTGTGACTTTATTCAAGCCACAATAGTCCACTGTCAGTCTCTACTCTCCATTTGACTCCCGCACTGGCCATATGGGGCTGTTAAAGGGAGAGCGAGTCCTGCTGATCACTCCTTGGCTCTCCAGCTGACGAATCAGGTTATGGATGGGAATTACAGAATCTCAGTTGGTGTGATATTGTCACCGGTGCACTGTTGTGGTAGCAATCGGCACCTGCTGTTCTTCGACCCTTAGCAGTCCCACCACAGAAGAGTCCTCTGAGAGACCGAGCAGAGCAGACAGATGTTTGATTTCCTCTGTCTCCAAGGCAGCTCTGCCAAAAGCCCACCGATACCCTTTTTGGGTCCTTGAAATACCCTCCCCTGAGATAATCTATGCCGCGAATGCACAGAGCACCTGGGCTAGGTACAATGGGGTGTTTTTGCCAGTCATTCTCAGTGAGGCTCATTTCAGCCTCCAACACAGTCAGCTGTTGGGACCCCCCTGTCACTCCAGAAATACAGATGGATTCTGCTACTTTAAAGTTCAATGGCATCAGGGTGCATTGGGCACCAGTGTCCATTAAATTTTTCTACTGCTGGGGGTCAGATGTGCCAGGCCACCGATTCCACACAGTCCAGTAAACTCGGTTATCCCTTTCCTCCGCCTGGCTGGAGGCAGGGCCCCTCTAATGCTGGTCATCAAATTCATCACTCACTTCTGCTGAAATATGATCAAAAGGATTAGGATCAAGGAAAGGACTGAGAGTATCATCAGCCCTCCTATTCTGTCTGGGGAATTGTCCACTGGAGACTGGAGCAGCATTTTTCCTAGAAGGACCAGAAGCATTCCTATTTGTACTTGTTTTTCTTTGCAGCTCATGTACTCGTTCCTGCAGGATCAAGGTAGGTTTCCCATCCCACTTTCTCATGTCTTCTCCGTAGTCACGCAAGTAAGACCACAATGTTCCCCGTGGTGTATATTATCTCTCCTGAGCAGGGGAACACTTGCTCCTAACAGCTGGGACACAGGTCTGAACAGGTGGAGGGTGGAGCCTGTCCTCAGATCACTGGAACTGTTGGGACAGTTTCTCCAGGACTTGTGGTAGTTTTTCCACGGCTGAGACACAGGCTCATATAGAGACAGAGAGACTGTCTTCAAATCCCTGGAGCCATGTAGCCACTTTCTTTACCGTTGGTGCTTCCTCATCCTCTTTTACTTCTACTGCTGCCAATGAGCTGACATATGATGCTGGTGCGCTCCGTACGACATTTCGCCACATGGGTATTATGCAGGGGATTTCATCTGGGTCTTCAATTACCCTCATGCCCCTCGGGTCTTGGTAAATCAGCTCCTGCACAGCTAGTTCCCTCAGGTACTGAATCCCTCTCTCCATGCTGGTCCATTTGCCTGGATTGCATGTAATATCATCCTTGAAGGGATACCTTTCCTTCACATCCGCCAAGAGCCGCCTCCAAAGACTGTGGGTTGGCTCCCCTCTTGCAATTGCTTTATCAATGTGCGCTTCCTTAGAGAGGGATCCCAGCTGCTTGGCTTCTCTACCCTCTAACTCCATGCTACTGGCCCCATTATCCCAGCATCTGAGCAGCCAAGTAATGAGGTGCTCGCCTTGGTAACGGGTGACATGTTTTCTTATATCCCACAGCTCATGCAGGGTTAGAGATTGAGTGGTTATTGTACTGTCTCCATTTCCATCTCCCCTTCCCTCCTCATCTTCCTCCTTAGGAAGATCATAAGCTTGATCTTCTTCATCCCTCTGTAAACATACTGACTTTCGTGTCCAGTTCTTCTTCCATACAGAGGCAATTGATACTGGCATGTGTTGTTTCTCTAGATATATATGAGTGATGCACAGTACAATTATAGAATCATAGAATCGTAGAATGGTTTGGGCTGGAAGGGACCTTAAAGATCATCTAGTTCCAACCCCCCTGCCATGAGCAGGGACACCTTTCCACTAGACCAGGTTGCTCAAAGCCTCATCCAGCCTGGCCTTGAACACTTCCAGGGAGGGGACATCCACAACTTCCTTGGACAACATGTTCCATTGTCCAACCACCCTCACAGGGAAGAATTTCTTCCTAGTATCTAATCTAAACCTACCCCCTTTCAGCTTAAATCCATTTACTCTTGTTCTGTCCTTAACTGCCCTTATGAAAAGTCCTTCCTCAGCTTTCTTGTAGGCCCCCTTCAGGTACTTGAAGGCTGCTATAGGATCTCCGCAGAGTCTTCTCTTTTCCAGGCTGAACAGCCCCAACTCTCTCAGCCTGTCCCCATAGGAGAGGCGCTCCAGCCCTTGAATCATCTTCTTGGCCCTCCTCTGGGCTCGTTCTAACTGGTCCATGTCTTTCTTGTGTTGGGGGCTCCAGAACTGCACACAGTACTCCAGGTGGGGCCTTACGAGAGTGGAGTAGAGGGGGAGAATCACATCCCTTTTCCTGCTGGCCATTCTTCTCGTGATGCAGCCCAGGATACGGTTGGCCTTCTGGGCTGCAAGCGCACATTGTTGAGCTTCTCGTCTACCACCACTCCCCAGTACTTCTCTTCAGAGCTAACCTCAAGCCACTCATCGCCCAGCCTGTATTTGTGCTTGGGGTTGCCCGAACCCAGATGCAGGACCTTGCATTTGGCCTTGTTGAACTTCATGAGGTTAGCACAGGCCCACCTCTCAAGCCTGTCAACGTCCCTCTGGATGTCATCCCATCCCTCCAACGTGTCAACCGCACCACTCAGCTTGGTATTGTCATCAAACTTGCTGAGGATACACTCAATCCCACTGTCCATGTTGCTGACAAAGATGTTGAAGAGCACCGGTCCCAATACCGACCCTTGAGGGACACCACTCATCACCGGTTTCCACTCGGACTTTGAGCTGTTGACCACAACTCTTTGAGTGCGACCATCCAGCCAGTTCCTTATCCACCGAATGGTCCATCCATCAAACCCACATATTTCAAATTTAGTGATAAGGATGCCATGTGGGACAGTGTCAAATGCCTTGCACAAGTCCAGGTAGATGACATCAGTTGCTTTAGCCTTATCCACCAATATTGTAACCCCATCATAAAAGGCCACCAAATTGGTCAGGCATGAATTGCCCTTGGTGAATCCATGTTGGTTGTCATCAATCATCTTATTCTCCATTGCTCACCACCCACTGATACCGATCCCAGAGGAGCGAAAAGGAACTCCGAAAGCTCTCAGTTTTGGAAGTTTTGGAAGCTCTCAGTCATCATCACATTCCATCTAGCTGAACTCACTCTTCATTTTCGGTATTTCTGCAGACAGAAGAAAAGGAGAGGTACAAGGCTGACGCTGCTTGTACATTGCCAGGAGCAACTGCGGGAGATTTAAACTGCCATGAGGAGCGCCAGTGACCAGGAGCGTGGCAACCAGGGCATGGCTCAGGAGTTTGTGGCAGTTTGTGCAGGAAGGACACAGTGGTATCCACCTGGCAGAAAGCCATGGCCTCTCTAAGCTCTGCACCCACCACAACTGACACAGCTTCCCAGACAGAGCTCTGTTGGGAACACGCTGCCACTCAGATGTCAGGCTGCAGGGTGTGCCCTACCCTTATGCCAGTATTGGATGGCAGTAGTGAGCACAGCTGTGGGAGGTATGCTCAGGTAGATGAACTCCTCATTTTAGTGGCAGAGCTCTGGGAGGAGGTAAGTAGTTTGAGGAGTATCAAGGAGTGCAAGAGAGAGATAGACCACTGGAACTGCACCCTACCTTCCCTGAGACAGGCCCAACAGGCAGATGGGATGCATGACAAGGAGAATTCCCTATCCTCTCTCCACCTGACTGAACACAGTGACTTAAGGGATAGAGGGCAATGGCAACAGGTTCCTGCCTGGCGTAGCAGATGTGTCTCCTCTGTTACCCCCCCTACCTTCTTAGGTGCCCTTGTGAAATAGGTATGAGGCTCTGCAAGAAGAAATGAAAAACAAGGACGATGGTCCATCTAGGCTGGAGGTGTTGCCGAGGTTAACTCAGCCTATGCCCTGCATCAAAAATGCTTCCATAAAGAAAAAAAGATTGGTCATTGTCATAGGAGACTCCCTTCTGAAGGGAACATTTTGGTGCTTTAAGAGCCAAAGCTGCAGGCGGCCTCAGCCTTGAGCAATTAATTCCTGACAGGAGTGCTATGTGGGATAGCTATCATCTTATACATATGTTGTAAAAAAAAACCCAAACCAAAACCAACAACAACAACAAACCCTGTACTGTGTATTATGGTTTAAACTATACTGCTTGATGTAGACCTGTGGCAAATGGTTAACAGTTTACGCTACACAAGAAACTGACTATTGTTTAATTGGCATATTTAGTGGTGTGAGTGAGAGGAGTGACGGGCCCATTTGTGTGACTGAGTGTCTGTGTTGTTTGCATTCCGACTGCCAAGCGGGTGCAGAGTTCTAACCCACGGTTCTGTTCTCCAACGAGGGAAACAGCCAGAGACAAACGAAGCAAAAGGTTATAGTTCAATGTTATAAATGTAATTTGTCTTTGTGGTTGTTTAATGTGTAGGGGGGAACTAAATGGGAACTAAATGGGAATTTAGAAAGTTTAAAGAATCAGTGAGACCAGTGAACATTATCTCTCCAAACGGAGGCCCTTGGAGACCCCTACTGGGGATCAATCAGCACCAATGGACTTTTGTGTCTGTGGTGGGTTGACCCTGGCTAGAGACCGGATGCCCACCAAAGCCCACTCTATCACTCCCCCTCCTCAAATGGGCAGGGAGAGAAAATTATAACGAAAAGCTCGTGGGTGGAGATAAGGACGGAGAGAGATCACTCACCAATTACTGGCACGGGCAAAACAGACTCGACTTGGGGGAAAAAAAACAAATTTACTTTATTACAAATCAAAATCAGAGGAGAATGAGAAGTAAAACCAAATCTTAAAACACCTCCCCCATCCCTCCCTTCTTCCCGGGCTTAATCTCTTTCCCGATTTTCCACCTCCTCCCCCCAGCAGCACAGGGGGACAGGGAATGGGGTTGGGGTCAGTTCATTACATGGTGTTTCTGCCGCTGCTTCCTCCTCAGGGGGAGGTCTCCTTCCCCCGCACCAGCGTGGGGTCCCTCTCACGGGAGACAGTCCTCCACCAACTGCTCCAACGTGAGTCCTTCCCATGACTGACAGCTGCTCCAGTCTGGGTCCATTCCATGGGGTGCAGTCCTTCAGGAAGGGACTGCTCCAGCGCAGGTCCCCCACGGGGTCACAAGTCCTGCCAGCAAACCTGCTCCGGCGTGGGCTCCTCTCTCCACGGGCTACAGGTCCTGACAGGAACCTGCTCCAGCGCGGGCTTCCCGCGGGGTCACAGCCTCCTTCGACATCCACCTGCTCCAGCGTGGGGTCCTCCACGGGCTACAGGTGGTCATCTGCACCACCATGGACCTCCAGGGGCTGCAGGGGGACAGCCCGCTTCACCCTGGTCTTTCACCACAGGTTGCGGGGAATCGCTGCTCCGGCGCCTGGAGCCCATTCCCTCCCCCTCCTTCTTCACTGACCTTGGTGTCTGCGGAGTTGTTTCTCTTACATCTTCTCACTCCTCTCTCCAGCTGCAAAAGTGTGCAGCTTTTTTTCTCCCTTCCTTTTTTTTTTTTTTCTTAATTATGTTATCACAGAGGCGTTACTGATTGGCTCGGCCTTGGCCAGCGGCGGGTCCGTTCCTGTAGCCGCTGGCATTGGCTGTGTCGGGTCGGACATGGGGGAAGCTTCTGGCAGCTTCTCTCACAGAAGCCACCCCATGTCCCCTCCCCCACTGCTACCAAAAACCTTGCCATGCAAACCCAATACAGTGTCTTTTTTAAATTTCTCTGTCACAGAATATTAGGGATTGGAAGGGACCTCGAAAGATCATCTAGTCCAATCCCCCTGCTGGAGCAGGAACACCTAGATGAGTTCACACAGGAAAGCGTCCAGGCGGGTCTTGAATGTCTCCAGAGAAGGAGACTCCACAACCTCCCTGGGCAGCCTGTTCCAGTGCTCTGTTACCCTCACCGTAAAGAAGTTCCTTCTCAAATTTAAGCGGAACCTCCTGTGTTCCAGCTTACACCCATTACCCCTTGTCCTATCATCGGTCGTTACTGAAAAGAGCCTGGCCCCATCCTCCTCACACTCACCCTTCAAATATTTATAAACATTAATCAGGTCCCCCCTCAGTCTCCTCTTCTCCAAGCTAAAGAGGCCCAGCTCCCTCAGCCTTTCCTCATAAGGGAGATGTTCCACTCCCTTAATCATTTTGGTGGCTCTTCGCTGGACTCTCTCAAGCAGCTCCCTGTCCTTCTTGAACTGTGGGGCCCAGAAATGGACACAATATTCCAGATGTGGCCTCACCAGGGCAGAGTAAAGGGGAAGAAGAACCTCTCTTGACCTACTGACTACAGTGCCATTGGCCTTCCTGGCCACAAGGGCACAGTGCTGGCTCATGGTCATCCTGCTGTCCACCAGGACTCCCAGATCCCTTTCCCCTACACTGCTCTCTAGGAGATCATTTCCCAACCTATACGGAAACCTGGGGTTGTTCCTGCCCAGGTGCAACACCCTACACTTGCCCTTATTATATCTCATCAAGTTTTTCCCTGCCCAGTTCTCCAGCCTGTCCAGGTCTCTCTGGATGGCAGCATAGCCTTCTGGCGTATCAGCCACTCCTCTCAGCTTTGTATCATCAGCAAACTTGCTGACAGTGCATTCAATTCCCTCATCCAGGTCTTTTATGAATATATTGAATAATACTGGTCCTAGTACTGACCCCTGAGGGACTCCACTAGACACAGGTCTCCAACTAGACTCCGCCCCATTGACCACTACTCTCTGGCTTCTTCCCACCAGCCAGTTAATAATCCATCTCACTACCTGCTCATCTAATCCACACTTCCTCAATTTATCAGCGAGGATGCTGTGGGAGACCGTGTCAAATGCTTTGCTGAAATCAAGATAGACCACATCCACTGCTCTACCATCATCTAGCCACCTCGTCGTGTTTTCATAAAAGTCTAGAAGGTTGGTCAAGCACGACTTCCCCATGGTGAAGCCGTGCTGACTGCCCCTAATGACCCTCTTATCCTTGATATGCCTAGAGATGGCACCAAGGATAAGTCGTTCCATCACCTTCCCAGGGATGGAGGTGAGGCTGACCGGTCTGTAGTTACCCGGGTCCTCCTTCTTGCCCTTTTTGAAGATTGGAGTGACATTTGCTTTCCTCCATTCCTCAGGCACCTCACCCGTTCCCCACGACTTAGCAAAGATGATGGAGAGTGGTCTAGCAATGACTTCAGCCAGCTCCCTCAACACTCGTGGGTGCATCCCATCTGGACCCATAAATTTATGGATGTCCAGATTGCTTAATTGGTCCCTGACCCAGTCCTCATCAATTGAGGCAATCTCCTCCATTGTCCTGTCTCCATCTGGGGTCTCCAGGGTACAGAGCTCCGCAAGACAGCTTCCGGCAGAGTAGACAGAGGCAAAGAAGGCATTCAGTAACTCTGCCTTCTCTGTATCCTCTGTCACCAGGGTACCCACCTCATTTATCAGTGGGCCTACATTGCCTCTGTAGTGGGTCTGGCTGGGATGGAGTTGATTTTCCCCGTGGCAGCCCTCAGAGTGCTGTGTTTTGTATTTGGTGGCTTGAGGGGTGTTGATAACACAGCAGTGTTTTGGTTACTGGTGAGCAGTGCTAGCACAGCACCAAGGCTGTCTCTCCAACATTTCCCCCAGTAGGCTGGGAGGGGGGAAGGTCTTGGGAGGGGACACAGCCAGGACAGCTGACCCAAACGGACCAAAGGGATATTCCATACCATATGACGTATGCTCAGAAATAAAGCAAGGAGAACAGAGGGGGAAGGGGGGGCATTCGTTACTTCCGTTTGTCCTCCGGGAACCGCAACGCGTATGAAACCCTGCTTCCCGGGAAGTGGCCAGACATCGCCTGCTGATGGGAAGTAGAGAGTAAATATTTTGTTCTTTTGCTTCTGCGCGCGCAGCTTTGCTTTGCTTCTATTAAACTGCTTTTGTCTCGATCCACGAGTTTGGTTTTTTTTGTGTTCCATCTTATTTTCTCCCCTCCCCATCTTGCTGAGGAGGGGGGTGATAGAGTGGACTTTGGTGGGCACCCAGCATCTAGCCAGGGTCAACCCACCACAGTCTTTTTTGGCGCCCAACGTGGGGCACGAGACAACAACAGTTTTACATTTAGCGTGCTTTAGCTGCAGTAGTTATTAAGCAGTGAGCTCCTGTGCACGTCACGGAGTTTTGTTTTTTTTTTTTTCCTTTCTCTGCTGGTAGCATTGCTTATCTTTGTTTCTGCTCAGTTTGGGAACATGTTGATAACAGGAACAGCTATGGGCTTCATGCTGACATTCGTAGTTTTGCTGTGCTGGAGGAGCTATTCTGTGGGGAGGATGAAGGAACTCGGGAGTGTGCTGGTACAAATAGTGACTATGTGCTTATTCCTGCCACTGATGGCCTTACTGTGCTTGGGGAGCTATCTTGTGGAGGAGACAAGAGAATACATCTCCCTTTCCCTACCTGAAGTTAATGTAGATGGCTTTATTATGCAGGCTCCCGAGGTCCTTGTTCACCCTTATGTGAGCTGTTTATTACTACTTAGTAATACTATTGGAATATTATGGTTTTTGTGGAGTATAGTCTCGTCCTGGTGTAGGAGAAGGCAGCTTTTGAGTGATGAAATACTGAAAAGTGCCCTGAAGCTTCCGGTCCCTGGGTGGCAGGGTGTGTGGAAGGATTTGGGCAGGTTCTTAGGACGGTTATCACCTCCCATAGCCTGGGATTTTACACCTGAAGAAGCACACAACCCTGGCAAACTAGCGCGTCACCTGATGGAGGGGTGCCTGGCCTACCCCAATGAGAACCAGCAGCTTCTAGCACTGTACTGGGGCTTGGCCTGTGCCTATCTAGCCACAGTTCAGTACTCTCAGAGGACTGTGGTTGAGGCAGGGACCCAGACCACATCCGAGGACACCATGGTTGAGACAGGGATCCAAACAACAACAACTACAGTAATTGCCCCAGTGGTGAAAAAGAAACAGTGGACAAGGAGAACCACTGGTCCATATCATCGATTAGTGAGGGCAGAGGAAGAAGAGGATCAAGAAGCCAGTCCTTCTATGAGGAACTTGGAGGAAGGAGTGAGAGAGCTAAAACAAGAAGCAGAAACTACCCGGTCCCTGACCTCATCAGAACTTCGAGACATGCGGAAAGATTACAGCCGCCAGCCAGGTGAGCGGATTGCTGCCTGGCTGCTCCGATGCTGGGATAATGGGGCCGACAGCCAGCAATTGGAAGGAAGGGAAGCCCAGCAGCTGGGATCCCTTGCTAGAAACCGTGGGATTGAGAGAGGAATTGGAAGAGAGGCGGCAATTTGCAGTCTCTGGAAACGGCCCCTCTCTAGTGTGAGAGCTCGCTATCCGTTCAAAGATGACCTTATGAATTCCCCAGGAAAGTGGACTACAGCAGATGAGGGTATCCAGTATCTGAGAGAACTGGCAGTGCTGGAAGTAATTTATAGTGATACTGACAATGATGAGAACTCCAAAGATCCCGAGGATGTCCTGTGCACACGGGTTATGTGGAGGAAGGTAATCCGGGGTGCCCCAATGCCATATGCTAATAGCTTGGCGGCAATGTATTCTCCCGATGTTGAGACACCAACTGTGGAAAGAGCGTCTTCATGGCTTCAAAACTTCGAAGAGAATCTCTGTACCTCCTCGTCCCTACGGGCTAGCACCGTGGCTATCAAAGGCATGCCGAGGAATCAATCCTCTCCTGCCCCAATCAGAGGGAAAGGGAGCCCCCGACGTATGCCACGTGGTGCACTCTGGTTCTTGTTGCGTGACCAGGGGGAAGACATGAGGAAGTGGGATGGTGAACCTACCTTTAAACTGGAGGCCCGTGTACTCGAATTGAAGGGGAAAACAGCCGTTAAGAAAGGACCAATTAAGAAGGCTGTCAGTGTAATTGGTGCTGACACCCAGGAAGGTGTTCAACGATCTTCCAGACATAGAAAAACTGAAATCACCTCCCTCGACCCTGGTGAGGGGACGTCTGGTCTGGCACTACAAAGGTCAGACAGTGAATACTCTGATGAAGAACAGGAGTAGAGGGTCCCTGCCTTCGGCCAGGAGGAGGAAAGGGACAATCGTGTATATTGGACTGTGTGGATCCGATGGCCTGGCACATCAGGTCCACAAAAGTATAAGGCTCTGGTCGACACTGGTGCACAGTGTACATTGATACCATCACAATACAAGGGCACAGAACCCATCTGGATATCCGGAGTGACAGGGGGATGCCAAGAATTGTCTGTGTTGGAGGCTGAAGTGAGCTTGACGGGAGACAAATGGGAAAAGCATCCCATTGTGACTGGCCCAGAAGCCCCTTGCATCCTTGGCATCGACTATCTCAAGAGAGGGTACTTTAAAGACCCAAAGGGGTACAGATGGGTTTTTGGTGTGGCCACTGTGAACACGGACAAGGTCAAGCAGCTGTCTACCCTGCCTGGCCTCTCAGAAGATCCCTTTGTTGTGGGATTGCTACAAGTTGAAGAACAACAGGTGCCAGTTGCCACCAGGACAGTGCACAGGCGGCAATATCGTACAAACCGAGACTCTTTGGCTCCCATCCGTGAACTGATTCATCAACTGGAGAGCCAAGGAGTTGTCAGCAAGACTCATTCACCTTTTAATAGCCCCATATGGCCAGTGCAAAAGTCTGATGGAACGTGGAGATTAACAGTAGACTATCGTGGCCTAAATGAAGTGACACCACCACTGAGCGCTGCCGTGCCGGACATGTTAGAGCTCCAATATGAATTGGAGTCCAAGGCAGCCAAGTGGTACGCCACCATAGACATTGCCAATGCGTTCTTCTCCATTCCTTTGGCACCAGAGTGCAGGCCGCAGTTTGCTTTCACCTGGAGGGGTGTCCAGTACACCTGGAATCGACTGCCCCAGGGGTGGAAACACAGCCCCACCATTTGCCATGGACTGATTCAAAATGCACTGGAAAAGGGTGATGCCCCTGAACATCTACAATACATTGATGACATCATCGTATGGGGCAATAAGGCAGAAGAAGTGTTTGAGAAGGGAAAAAGAGTAATTCAGATTCTTCTGAGAGCTGGCTTTGCTATTAAGAAAAGCAAGGTCAAGGGACCTGCACAAGAGATTCAGTTCTTGGGAATCAAATGGCAGGATGGACGCCGTCATGTGCCTATGGATGTGGTTAACAAGATAGCAGCTCTGTCTCCACCAACTAACAAGAAGGAAACACAAGCTTTCCTAGGCCTTGTGGGATTTTGGAGAATGCATGTTTCAGGTAACAGTCAGCTTGTGAGACCTCTCTATCAAGTAACTCGAAAGAAGAACTGTTTTGAGTGGGGCCTTGAGCAACAACAAGCCTTTGAGCGTATCAAACAAGAAATAGCTCGTGCAATGGCTCTTGGGCCTATCCAAACAGGACCAGCTGTGCAAAATGTACTCTACACTGCAGCTGGAGACCATGGTCTCGCCTGGAGCCTCTGGCAGAAAACGTCAGGAGAAACCCGAGGTCGACTATTAGGGTTCTGGAGCCGGGGGTATCGTGGATCAGAAGCCCACTACACTCCAACTGAAAGGGAGATACTAGCAGCATATGAGGGGGTTCGCACCGCTTCAGAAGTTGTTGGTACAGAAGCGCATCTGCTCCTGGCACCGCGATTGCCTGTGCTACATTGGATGTTTAAAGGAAACATCCCTTCTACACATCATGCAACCAGTGCTACATGGAGTAAGTGGGCAGCATTGATCACGCAACGAGCTCGACTAGGGAATCACAACCGTCCAGGAATCGTGGAAGAGATCATGAACTGGCCAGAAGGCAGAGATTTTGGAGTACAGCCTGAGGAGGTGGTTCGTGCTCAAGAGGCACCACCGTATAATGAGTTACCAGAAGATGAAAGGCATTATGCTTTGTTTACTGATGGATCCTGTCGTGTAGTAGGAAACCATCGGAAGTGGAAAGCTGCTGTGTGGAGTCCCACACGACAAGTCATCGAGGCCACTGAAGGAGAAGGCGAGTCAAGTCAGTTTGCAGAAGTAAAAGCCATCCAACTAGCCCTAAAGATTGCTGAACGAGAAAAGTGGCCAGTCCTCTATCTCTACACTGACTCCTGGATGGTGGCTAATGCCCTGTGGGGGTGGCTGCAGCAGTGGAAGAAGACCAATTGGCAGCGCAGGGGTAAACCCATCTGGTCTGCTGCATTGTGGCAGGACATTGCTGCTCTAGTAGAAAACATGACTGTAAAGGTACGTCACGTAGATGCTCACATGCCCAAAAGCCGTGCCACAGAAGAACATCAAAATAATGAACATGTAAACAAGGCTGCAAAAATTGAAGTAGCTCCCGTGGACTTGGACTGGGAGCGTAAAGGTGAGCTATTTGTAGCTCGATGGGCCCATGAAACATCGGGACATCTAGGGAGAGATGCAACATATCGATGGGCTCGTGATCGAGGGGTGGACCTGACCATGGAAGCCATCACACAGGTCACTCATGAATGTGAAACATGTGCTGCAATCAAGCGAGCCACACGAGTAAAATCTCCCTGGAATAGAGGGCAGTGGCTGGGTTTTCGATATGGTGAGGCCTGGCAAATCGACTATATTGGACCGCTGCCATGAACACGCCATGGCAAGCGCTACATACTCACCATGGTAGAAGCAACTACTGGTTGGCTAGAAACATACCCTGTAAACCATGCCACTGCCCGAAACACCATCTTAGGCCTTGAAAGACAAATTTTGTGGCGACATGGTACCCCGGAAAGAATTGAATCGGACAATGGGACTCATTTTCGAAATAACCTCATAAACTCCTGGGCAAAGAAACATGGCATTGAGTGGGTGTACCACATTCCCCATCACCCACAAGCCTCTGGAAAGATTGAAAGATACAATGGACTGTTAAAGACGATGTTGAGGGCATTGGACAATGGGGGATGGAAGCACTGGGATGTAAATTCAGTGGAAGCCACTTGGCTGGTTAATACCAGAGGATCTGCTAACCGTCCTGGGCCTGCACAAACAGAACCCCTACATGCTGTGGGAGGAGATAAGGTCCCTGTAGTGCACACAGGGAAGTGGCTGGGGAAGGCGGTATGGATTGCTCCTCCCATGGGAAAAGGCAAACCCATTCGTGGGATTGTTTTTGCCCAAGGGCCTGGGTGTACTTGGTAGGTAATGTGGAAAGAGGGGGAGATCTGGTGCTTGCCTCGAGGAGATTTAACCTTGGGGGGGGGAACTAATCTGTGATGTGAGTTGTATGTTACAGGAAGGAATGTAGCAGGAATGACCTAAGCTGACAAATATTCGCAATGATGACCTGAATGGTGTTGGCGCCCAACAATCAAACATACTGCTCCTCTTGTCTTGAACATCTATCTTGAAGAGGTCCAAGTCAAAGCCTGTTTGTGAACATTTGGAGGAATGGAGGAAACCCATGGGATATCTATCTGATAAAGAACAGGGGGGCAGAGCTAATAAGAATGTATAAACCTGTATGCTGGGTATAAATTATGTGGGACCTGAGCATGACGCAAATGGTATGGAATAAGGGGTGGAGATTGTAGTGGGTCTGGCTGGGATGGAATTGATTTTCCCCGTGGCAGCCCTCAGAGTGCTGTGTTTTGTATTTGGTGGCTCAAGGGGTGTTGATAACACAGCAGTGTTTTGGTTACTGGTGAGCAGTGCTAGCACAGCACCAAGGCTGTCTCTCCAACATTTCCCCCAGTAGGCTGGGAGGGGGGAAGGTCTTGGGAGGGGACACAGCCAGGACAGCTGACCCAAACGGACCAAAGGGATATTCCATACCATATGACGTATGCTCAGAAATAAAGCAAGGAGAACAGAGGGGGAAGGGGGGGCATTCGTTACTTCCGTTTGTCCTCCGGGAACCGCAACGCGTATGAAACCCTGCTTCCCGGGAAGTGGCCAGACATCGCCTGCTGATGGGAAGTAGAGAGTAAATATTTTGTTCTTTTGCTTCTGCGCGCGCAGCTTTGCTTTGCTTCTATTAAACTGCTTTTGTCTCGATCCATGAGTTTGTTTTTTTTGTGTTCCATCTTATTTTCTCCCCTCCCCGTCTTGCTGAGGAGGGGGGTGATAGAGTGGGCTTTGGTGGGCACCCAGCATCTAGCCAGGGTCAACCCACCACAGCCTTTTAAATCTCCCGCGGCTCGTCCTGGCAGCGCCCCCTTTGCGTCAGTCCCGCTCCCGCGATTGGCTGCTCTTGACGGGACCCGGCGACACTTCCGCAGTGTCCCCTGGTGCTAGGACCACCCCTCCTCCTCCTCTCAATCGTAAACAGCCACGCAGACTTACCGTTGACCGCTGCCGCCGTGCTCCACGTGTCTGAGAGCAGTCGCCAGTTTTGCTCTACAAGCAACACAAGAGTCACTGCCCAGAATGTAAGCGCCACTGTTTCCGCTTTTAGAAATAAAACAGCTTGGTGTAGTTACACTTCACCAAACATTTCTAAAGCTACTCATAATCCAGTACAGCTGCCACCAGGTGTTTTCTTTATTTGTGGAGACAGAGCGTGGGCAGGAATACCATCATGTATTCGTGGAGGTCCCTGTAGTTTGGGCTGTTTAACTCTGTTGACACCTAATATTACCATGATTTTGGGAAAGTTCAAAAATCGGATAAGAAGCAAGCGTAGCACTCACTCATTTGAGCACAACTGTGATTCCAATGTAGAGTTTTGGAATCCTGGGGAAATAGCTGCAGCCTCTATTCTGGCCCCTGGAGTAGGAGTAGTGAGCACATTAACAAACCTATGCAAATTAGGATGTTGGCTTTCAAAACAATCTAATCTTACATCTTTGGCGCTATCAGGCTTGTTGACAGATGTCAACTTTATTCGACATGTCACTTTGCAAAATCGAGCTGCTATTGATTTTTTGCTTTTAGCTCAAGGACATGGTTGTGAGGAATTTGAAGGTATGTGCTGTATGAATTTATCAGACCACTCAGAATCAATTCATATGGCCATTAAAAGGTTAAAGGAAAATGTCAAACAGGTGAGGGTAAATAGTGTTGATTGATTAAGCGAGTGGTTTCGGAGTTGGGGAATACAAGGATGGGTCTCTTCACTATTAAAGTCAGGATTTAAGGTGTTATTTGCAATTTTGGTGATCCTCCTCTTAGTGCCTTGTTTGCTAACGTGTCTGCAAAGGGCCCTGCAGAAGATGGTGAACAACACCTTTGTGGTACAAAAACAAAAAGGGGGAATTGTTGGTGCTTTAAGAGTCAAAGCTGCAAGCAGCTTCAGCCTTGAGCAATTAATTCCTGACCTTGAGTGAAAAATAAAACAAAGTGAAAAAACCAAGCAAGAATGTGTATGAGACAAGTTAAGGGTGGTTTTTGAGCTGTAATTAGTAACCAGTCAGAAGTAAAAGAATGGCTCATGAACAGGTGGATTTATCCAATCATGTCAATTGTTTAGGTGCGTGTGTGATAAGGGGTAACGAATCAAAAGTAAAAGAGTGCCACGTGCTTGGGGCGTGCTGAAGGAAAAAAGGATATATAAGCAGTGCAAAGCTTCAATAAAGTGCTGATGCCTGAAGACATCTCGGTGTTGGTCATTTCTTCATCTGCCGCAGGAACAGAAGGCCCAATACGCAGACCAGACCCACTTTTTAGGGAACTCTGCTTCCTCCCTGGGGCTCAGGTTAAAGATGTGAAGAAGAAGCTTCCTAACCTGGTACAGCCCTCAGATTACTAGCCATTATTGATTTTTCAGATGGGCAGCGATGAAGTCACAACAAGAAGTCCGAGGGCAATCAAGGGAGACTTCAGGACCTTGGGGTGACTGGTTAAGGGATCAGGAGCACAAGTAGTGTTCTCTGTCCCTCCAGTTGCAGGGAATGGTGAGGGAATAAATAGGAAGAGCTAGCGGATCAATACCTGGCTCCAAGACTGATGTCACTAGCAAAATTTAAGTTTTTTTCAATCATGGGTCACTGAACAACAGCAGACCTGCTGGAGACAGATGGGGTTCACCTGTCTCAGAGGGGGAAAAGGATCCTTGCACAGAGGTTAGCAGGGCTCATTGAAAGAGTTTTAAATTAGTCTTGAAGGGGGAAAAGGATGAAACCAGGCTTAGTTGAGATAAGCCTGGGAGCAATACCCCAATGTTTGAAGGGCAGTGTGCTAGGTATGTCCTTTGGTCTGCTGTCTCAGTGGAGGTAGATGATGGAGAGCCATGCAACAGCAAAGATGCAGGGGTTATTGTGCGTTAGAAACCATGGAAGCACCTGAGCATGGCCACATAGGAATTATGGCTTTCCCCCAAAAAAGGTGACAGGATCAATAGCTCAACTGCAGTGCATCTACACAAATGCATGCAGCATGGGCAACAAACAGGAGGAATTGGCCCCCATCAGGCCCCATTGACTTATAGGGATCCAGCAAATCCTGCACAAGTTCAAGGCTGGTAGGGAGTTTATCATTCTCACAGTCATGGTTCTCTAGCCTCAGGCTCTAGGGGGTTCCTGAGCCCATCCTTGGTGTTGAAGACTGAGGCGAAGAAGGTATTGAATGTCTCTGCTTTGTCTGTGTCCCTGTTTGTGAGGTGACCGTGCTCATCAAGTAACAGGCCAATGTTATTCCTGGTCTGACTTTTACTATTAACGTATTTTAAAAAGCCCTTTTTATTGTCTTTCACAGTACTAGCCAGCTTTAACTCTGAGCTTTGGCTGCACGGATTACCTCCCTGCAGTGGCAAATGGCATTTCTGTAGTCCTCCCATGTTGCCTGACCTTGCTTCCACTGGCCATACACTGTCTTTTTCTGCCTTCACAGAATCACAGAATCACAGAATGTTAGGGATTGGAAGGGATCTCGAAAGATCATCTAGTCCAATCCCCCTGCCAGAGCAGGAACACCTAAATGAGATCACGCAAGAAGGTGTCCAGGCGGGTTTTGAATGTCTCCAGAGAAGGAGACTCCACAACCTACCTGGGCAGTCTGTTCCAGTGCTCTGCCTTATTTCTAGAAGATCCCTGCTCAGCCAAGGTGGCCTTCTGCCTTGCCTGCTTGACTTCCGGCATTTTGGGATTGCCTGCTCCTGTGCTCTTAGGAGGTGATACTTAAAAAGTGACTAGCACTGATGGATGCCAGCACCTTCAAAAGCTTTTTCCCAGGGGACCTTGCTAAGTAGCTCCCTGCGCAACTTGAAGCCCGCTCTCCTCATATCCAGAGTTGAGGTCTTGCTGGTGGTTTTCCTCCTGTACTCCTTGTTCTTGTGAGGGACTTCAACTTGCCAGATGTCTGCTGGAAATACAATACAGCAGAGAGAAAACAGTCTAGGAGGTTCCTGGAGCATGTGGAAGATAACTTCCTAACATAGCTGGTGAGTGAGTCAACTAGGGAAGGCACCCTGCTGGACCTGTTGTTTGCAACCAGAGAAGGACTTGTGGGTGATGTGATAGTTGGAGGCCGTCTTGGGCACAGTGATCATGAAATTATAGAGTTTTTGATTCTTGGAGAAGTAAGGAAGGGAGTCAGCAAAACATTTACCTTGGACTTCCAGAGGTAAGACTTTGTCTTGTTTAGGGGCCTGGCTGACAGAATTCCATGGGAGGCAGTCCTGATGGGCAAAGGAGTCCGGGAAGGCTGGACATTTCTCAAGAAGGAAACCTTAAAGGCACAGAAGCAGTTTGTCCTCATGCACCGAAAGATGAGCCAGTGGGGAATAAGACTGGCCTGGCTGAATAGAGAGCTTTGAGCAGTTGTTCTCCAGGTGCCCAGCCCCCTTATCTGGAAAAAAGTGACAGGGAGCAGAATTAAGCCCCCATAGTCCAAGGGCAAATGGTTTGTGACCTGCTACACCACTTAGACACAAGTCTATGGGGCTGTATGTGATCCACCCAAGGGCACTGAGGGAGCTGGTGGAAGTGCTCACCAAGCCACTTTCCATCATTTATCAGCAATCCTGGCTAACTGGGGAGGTCCCAGTGGACTGGAGGTTAGCAAATGTGATGCCCATCTAAAAGAAGGGCCGGAAGGAGGATATGGGGACCTACAGGCCTGTGAGTCTGACCTTGGTGCCAGGAAAGTTATGGAGCAGATCATCTTGAGTGCCATCATGTGGCATATTCATGAAAAACAAGTGATCAGGCCCAGTCAACATGAGTTTATGAAAGGCAGGCCCTGCTTGACTAACCTGATCTCCTTCTATGACAAGATGACTCAGTGGATGAGGGAAAGGCTGTGGATGTAGTATAACAAGACTTTAGTAAAGCCTTTGACAACGTTTCCCACAGCATTCTCCTGCAGAAACTGGCTGCTCATGGCTTGGATGGGTGTACTTTTTGCTGGGTAGAAAACTGGCTGGATGGCTGGACCCAAAGAGTTGTGGTGAATGGAGTTAAATCCAGTTGGTGACCAGTCACAAGTGGCGTTCCCCAGGGCTCATTATTGGGGCCAGCTCTGTTTAATATCTTTATCAATGATCTAGATGAAGGGATTGAGTGCACCCTCAGGAAGTTGGAAGACGACACCAAGTTGGGCAGGTGTGTTAATCTGCTTGAGGGTAAGAAGAATCTACAGAGGGATCTGGACAGGGTGGATCAATGGAACAAGGCCGATTTTATGAGGTTCAACAAGACCAAGTGCCGGGTCTTGCACTTGGATCACAACAACCCCATGAAACTCTACAGGCTTGGGGAAGAGTGACTGGAAAGCTGCCTGGCAGAAAAGAACCTGGGGGTGTTGGTTGATAGCTGGCTGATTATGAGCCAGCAGTGTGCCCAGATGGACAAGAAGGCTAATAGCATCCTGGCTTGTATCAGCAATAGTGTGGCCAACAGGACCAGGGAAGTGATCCTTCCCCTGTACTTGGCACTGGTGTGGCCACACCTCAAGTACTGTGTTCAGTTTTGGGCCTCTTGCTACAAGGACATCAAGATGCTGGAGCATGTCCAAAGAAAGGCAACAAAGCTGGTAAAGGGTCTAGAGCACAAATCCCAAGTATCAAGCGATAGGACATGAGGAAACAACCTCAAGTTGCTCCAGGGGAAGTTTAGATTTTATATTAGTAAAAATTTCTTCATCAAAAGGTTTATTAAGCCCAGGGAAGTTGTTGAGTCATCATCCCTGGAGGTATTTAAAAGCTGTGTAGATGAGGTGCTTAGGGACATGGTTTAGTGGTGGATTTGGCAGTGTTAGGTTTTCAGTTAGACTTCATAAGAACATAAGACATTTGGAAGTACTGTAAAGAATTATGTAAGAGCAATTTTTCCCTTTTATTTCCCTGTGTGCAGAGCAAGACAGCCAGTCAGATTTCTGTTGTCTTGGTATTTATATAATGAACATTTTTATAAACTATAAAAATAGTTTATTTAAGTTAAATATATTTGGTATGTCTTGGGAATATGTTTCTAGCCTTTGGGACCTGTAAAGAGAGCACATGTTATCAAGTTGATACTTAAAATTTTTCTAATTATAATGTGTTGGAAATGGTTTGGGTATTGAAAATCATGCTTTTACAGTGGATGTGGTCAAAGTGAATGAGTTGTAATTTTTGAAGTTCGAAGACTTATGGCTGTAAAATGATAGTGTATTATCTGTTTTAAAACCATAATGGAGGCCACAATTTTTTTTTTTTATTGTATTGGGTTTGCATGGCAAGGTTTTTGGTAGCAGTGGGGGAGGGGACATGGGGTGGCTTCTGTGAGAGAAGCTGCCAGAAGCTTCCCCCATGTCCGACCCGATACAGCCAATGCCAGCGGCTACAGCAACGGACCCGCCGCTGGCCAAGGCCGAGCCAATCAGTAACGCCTCTGTGATAACATAATTAAGAAAAAGAAAAAGGAAGGGAGAAAAAAAAAGCTGCACACTTTGCAGCGGGAGAGAGGAGTGAGAAGATGTAAGAGAAAACAACTTCGCAGACACCAAGGTCAGTGAAGAAGGAGGGGGAGGATGGGCTCCAGGCGCCGGAGCAGAGATTCCCCCCCCCAACCTGTGGTGAAGACCATGGTGAAGCAGGCTGTCCCCCTGCAGCCCATGGAGGTCCATGGTGGTGCAGATGACCACCTGTAGCCCGTGGAGGACCCCACGCCGGAGCAGGTGGATGCCCGAAGGAGGCTGTGACCCCGCGGGAAGCCCGCGCTGGAGCAGGTTCCTGTCAGGACCTGTAGCCCGTGGAGAGAGGAGCCCACGCCGGAGCAGGTTTGCTGGCAGGACTTGTGACCCCGTGGGGGACCCGCGCTGGAGCAGTCCCTTCCTGAAGGACTGCACCCCATGGAATGGACCCAGACTGGAGCAGCTCGTGAAGAGCTGTCAGTCATGGGAAGGACTCACGTTGGAGCAGTTGGTGGAGGACTGTCTCCCGTGAGAGGGACCCCACGCTGGTGCGGGGGAAGGAGACCTCCCCCTGAGGAGGAAGCAGCGGCAGAAACACCGTGTGATGAACTGACCCTAACCCCATTCCCTGTCCCCCTGTGCTGCTGGGGGGAGGAGGTGGAAAATCGGGAAAGAGATGTAGCCCGGGAAGAAGGGAGGGATGGGGGAGGTGTTTTAAGATTTGGTTTTACTTCTCATTCTCCTCTGATTTTGATTGGTAATAAAGTAAATTTGTTTTTTTTTTTCCCCCAAGTCGAGTCTGTTTTGCCCGTGCCAGTAATTGGTGAGTGATCTCTCTCCGTCCTTATCTCCACCCACGAGCTTTTTGTTATAATTTTCTCCCCCTGCCCATTTGAGGAGGGGGAGTGATAGAGTGGGCTTTGGTGGGCATCCGGTCTCTAGCCAGGGTCAACCCACCACATTTATTATTATGTTTTCCTTTCCAAATTTCTAAAGAGCATGGAACCAGAAGCCATTAACTAATAACGAGAATTTTTGCCCTAAGAATATTAAGTTTTTGTAATGCTTATGATCAAGCCTAATTACAAGTCAAATTATACTATGGAAATTATTTACTTTACACATTTTCTTGGAGTGAAAATTTTAAGCCATGGAAATGCCTGTGTCCAAGCAATGGTATAAAATCAGATACAAGAAACATGCAAAGTAGTATTTAAGATGCCTTTTTTGTTTCAGTCTTCACAGAAAAGAGACATTGTGGCGAATGCAGATGGGAGGGAAAAAGGACTCTGAGCCTTTTTTTGAATAAAGCGAGCTGCTTTATTGTTTCCTTATTTGCTGTTTTCAGCCACATCTCAGTACACACACTCCCTCAGGCAGCCTTCCAGCCTGACCTTCTCACACATTCACCAACTCCTGTCCTGTGAAGCTTGTTAACCTTGATCAGCCTCAATTTATCTTTCACCTGTTCAGCACAGTTCACACATCTCCCCCTTTTTTCTTTTGGAATAATAGATTCACATCAAAGGTGGCTAGAACTCTTGCATCAGTTCTTCTGAGACTACGCACCACCCACCAGAGGAGTTGGGGAACCAAAGGCGTCCTTATGGGGGAAGAGAGGTTCCCTGACTTATCCATGATGGTATCTTCCCTGACATCCCCCTTTCTTTGAACTACTTCTATATAATTTTTACCTTCAAGGTAGAGCCTGAGTGACTCTAGTCATACTTTTATTGTGATTGGTAAAAACTCTTTCATTTCCCTTTTAAGCGATAGGTTACCTAAAATTCAGAGCATATGCTCAGTAGGGGGTGGTCGTACCTTGGAGGCCAGTGGCCTTTGAGCTGGAAGTGTGCTTCGGTACTATCATGAGCAAAGTTTATTCAAAATTCACACAAGGATGGCATTTGTCTAAAGGGTGCCAGACTGTCGGCCCAGGCCCAGGATAGCAATCAGGTGGGCTTATCAGCTTCTGCGGTGATTGAAAGAGTTTGGCCGAGATATCTCCACTCCTCTCCACCCCCCGGTATTGATATGTAGACCAGGCTCTCCAGGAAAGCACCTTGGAGAGGATTCTTTGCTCACCAGTTGCATTCTTCCCTGGGTTCTTCTTTGACATTATACCTTTCCTTAATGCGTGAACAATGCTGTATTCTGATTTCTAAGTTACCTCCAATAATTATTCCACATATTCCACCCTGTGACTATAGTCAGGGCCAAATTACAGCAGTTTCTAAAGCATCTAAGTGAGCTAATATTTGTTGATCAATACTTGCTTGCATAGCTAAATCTATGCCTCATTAGTATAATTGCTGATATGCTTAACCGAGGAATATTACTATGTGTGATACAACTGAAATAATATAGATTTTCTAAAATAACTGCAAAGGTATGATTACATTTCATTATATTTATCAAAGAGGTGGCAGCAAATACATATGGATGTGAAAGAGTTAAACCCTTAGGAGTTAGAAGATTTATAAATCAGTTGTTTCCCGTGAGCTGTTACATTACATCAGTCCTCCTGGATTGCTAACAACCTTGAAGTGAATGCTTATCACCTAGCTGTTTCGAATGTCTCTGTTAATTGCAAAGTTGTTACCAAACATTCTTAAAGGAACACTGTCCCAATTGTGTAGAAGAGACTGAACTATTGCTGGCAATTATGGCTAAATATGCCAAAAAGGTGTTTGTTGGAGTGGGAGCTGCACCCACGGTTGCCATCATAGTACTTGCAGTTGTTTGCAGTTGTTATAACTTTCCCCACGTAATAGGTTCCTCCTGGGCAGTTCTTTCTGTGCTCATTTGCTGTCAATCATCAGATTCAACTTCTCCATCTGAGGCACTGGGTTCTGCATTGCATCCTGCCAGCTCATGATAAGTTTTGACGTGTCTTGCTGGAAGCCACCGAGGTCCTGAGGGCAGAAGAACACAAGCATACCCTCTCCCCCAAGTGATTAGTTCAACAGGACCAATCCACTATGGACCCAATAAAGGGTCTTTATACAAAACCTTTGGTCGCATCAAAAAATATTCAGGAACAGAAAAATGTCGCTCTACAGCTGTCACTACTTGGCCTGAAATCAGACTTGCATTTAAAAATTTCAAAGTATAAATAGCATTATCCAGTTGTTCTTGAGGAGGCATATTCCTCCTTTTTTGTTTTACGAGCATCCGTTTCAACGTTGAATGACAACGTTCGATAATAGCTTGACCAGTGGGGTTGTGAGGGATGCCAGTGACATGTTCAATACCCCAGGTTTGTAAAAAATCACATGTATTGTGTGATACATACCCTGGGCCATTATCTGTCTTAATGACCTTAGGTTTGCCAAGAATGGCAAAACAACGGGCCCAGTGGCCTCGAACATCCTGTCCCTTTTCACTTGTATGAGCAGAAGCACATAATGCTCCCAAAAAGGTAGCGATAGAGACATGGACAAAACGCAGCTGACCAAAAGGTGCATAGTGTGTGAAGTCTGATTGCCAGATTGCATTTGCATGCAAGCCCCTAGGATTAATTCCTTCCTGTTTTGGCAAGGGAGTCAGCTGCTGACAGTCAGAGCAGGCTCAAACAATATCTTTAGCTTGAGCCAGTGGAATCTTAAACTGTTTGCTCAATCCAGCTGCATTCTGGTGGAAAAAGGAGTGTGAGGCTCGTGCATAATCTAGTGTCAAAACAGCTGCTGTAAATGAATCTGCTACAGCATTCCCTTCAACTAATAGTCCTGGCAGACTAGTGTGAGAACGCATATGGACAATAAAAACAGGGAATTGCCTGCGTTCTAGGCTTGTTTTAAGATTAAGAAACATCATTAAAAGTTCCTTTTGATTTATTTCTTTCAGAAAGGAAAAAGGGATACAGCCAATGGCATTGACTACATATTCAGAATCACTAACAATGTGTAAGGGTTCTTCAGAAAAAATTTCAAGGACATGTAATACTGCCCCTAATTTTACAAGTTGAGTTGATCCAGAAAGGCATGTTATAGATCTTTTCCATTCATCATTATCTTTCCAGACTATCACTGCTTGGCCAGACTTTCCAGAGCCATCGACAAATACTGTGTGAGCATCAGAAAGAGGCTTTGATGAAATTACTTGTTTCTGTCTGATTGCTACATTGTGCATGTTCTGCAATAAACGACAAGGGGGTAAAGTAAAACGAATTTCCCCAATAAAATCAGCCAGTGCAATTTGCAGTGACATAGAATTTTAAAAAAGAAACAGATATACCTGAGATTGAAAAGACAAATAGATAATAGTGGGATCATAACCAGTTAATGCCCGAGTGCGATGTCGCCCTTTCATAATTAAACAGATAATAAGCTCTAAAAGGGTAGATATTGTTTTCTGTAACATATTTGGTAAAAACAACCACTCTAAGTAAATGGCACATTTATTATCATCAGATACCTGTCCAATCGGACCTATTGGTTGGAACTGAGTGAGAGGAATAAAAAGACATACAGATCACTTGACTCTGATTCTATCTGCCTGTAACGTAGAATTTTTTTCAGCTACCAAATTTAGCTCTTGTTTGGCCTCAGGTGTCAGCTGTCTTTTGGATAACAAATCACTGTCACCTTTAAGAGTAGAAAACAGATGTCAATTTGCAGGCAGCATTGATGGATTTGGGAGCCCAGGTTGAAGGGCACCCATAGGTTGCATAGTTGCATTACTAGCTCTAAGGTCCTCTGCTTTCCTGATTTTTTAGGAATAACGAATATTGGAGTATTCCATGGACTATTTGATGGTATTATTCGACCAGCATCTAATTGTTCTTTTACCAACCTTTGTGCTTGAATAAGTTTATCCCCTTTCAGGGGCCACTGATCAACCCAAACAGGCTTTTCTGTTAACCACGTCAGTTTGAGCAGGGGTTTTAGATTAGTGACCCTTAGGATAATTTTTTTCCTGAAGTCATAATTGACACATTCCATTGCTGCAATAGATCCTGTCCTCACAAATTAATGGGTGTCTGAATTACATATGGTTGAAACTAAGCTTTAGAATTTTCAGGGCCTTCCACTACTAACATCTTGGCACTTTTCATAGGTAATTGCATTCCCCCTATGCCAGTAATTGTGGTCTTAGCAACCTCAAGTGGCCACTGAGGAGGCCATTTGGTTTGAGATATTATTGAAACATCAGCACCAGTAACTAACAGCCCTGTAAATTTTCGATCTTGTATTTTTACTGTTAGAGTTGGCTGTTTGGCAGTAATTTCTTGAGCCCACGATATTTGAGCAACCCCGGTGCTACCAAATCATTCCTGTCCTCTAATATTAGCTGGTGACTGTGGAACACAATAAGGAAGTAAGAGGATCTGTGCTATTTTTTGATTTGCTATGATTCGACACGGTGCCTGAAGTACTGTTAACATAATTTGAATTTCCCTGGTATAGTCTGAGTCAATTACTCCCGGAAATATAAAAAGTCCTTGTTTTGTCATACTTGAAAGCCTGATCATTAATCCCACATAACCTTTTGGCAGTGGTCCCCAAACATTAGTACTGACCACTGTCACTTTATGTGGCTCCTCAATAATTATTTCTGAGGCAGTTGCCAAATCAAATCCGGCACTGCCTGCTGTGGCAGCTATGAGATCGGAGACATAGAGTTTGTTGCAGCTGGTGTTTGAAATTGTTGTACGGGTATGTTTCATACTCTGTTGATCTGTGACGTATTCCAAACCCTGTTGGTTTGAGGGACACCAGGTTGCGCCCCTCATCCCGTTTCCCAAAAGCGGTTGGCCAAATTTATCATATTTAGATTTACAGTGATTACTCCAGTGGTAACCTTTCTGACATCGAGGGCATAACTGTGTGGGACATTTATTCTTTTTAGGCTGCTGTCTTTTCTTTGGGCAATCTTTACTTATGTGCCCTTCTTGCCCACAATTAAAACATTTAATCGCATTCTTGTTCACCTGCAATTGCGATAATGTGGCAGCCAGCATTGACGCTTTATGTGTCTCAGTTCCAATATTCTGACATAGCTTAATATACTGTCCTATGTCGGTTGCTTTTCCTTTAATGGGTAATAGTGCTGCTTGACAATCACTATTTGCATTTTCAAAAGCCAGATGAAACAATAGGACTTTAGCCGCTTCTGCGTTGTCTACTTGTCTGTTAATTGCTCCCTGTAATCTGTCTATAAATGTCACATAAGGTTCTTGAGGGCCCTGTCAAATCATAGCAAAAGACTCTATACATTGTCCAGAATCAGGCACTCGTTTCCAAGCCTTTATGGCAATTTGTGATGCCTGTTCAAAAACTCAATCGTCTAAAGCCAATTGCTCATTTAGATATTGCCCTGTGCCTGTTAACATATCTTGGTGAATTGGTATTCCTGCAGTTAAATTGTCCATGAACTGTTCTAACACCAAATCATTATATTCTAGTTGCCAAACTGCATACTGTGCCAATGTTAGTACTGTTTTCATTAATACTTTCCAATCCCATGGTGTCATTACCTATGCAGTACCAACTGCTTCAACTATCCCTATCAGAAATGAACTTTGCAACCCATTTTCAGTTATGGATTTTTTGAGTTCTTTAAACACCTGATAGGGCAATCCTTCATGAGTCGGAGGTTGATTAGGCCTATGTATGACAGGAAAGGCAAAAGAAAAGTCCCCTTGCTTTAAGGCTTCTTCCTTGCATTTTTGCATTGCCAGTTTGCTTTCAGTCTGATCTCTAAAAGGGTTTATAGGTGCTGTAGGTAACACAGGAGATAATGGTGGTGGAAGAGCCTTTTCTGATAAATGGAAAGGGTATGATCCAAGCTGTTGTGGAGGTGACCACAATGGTGCCGAAGCAGCGGGGGCCGGGTTGGTGGGGGCTGGAGCGGCAGGGGCCAGGGCCAGAGTGGCGGGGGCTGGAATGGTGGGGAGTGATGGTGGATATAAATCAGGCTCTTTTTTGGGATTAACCAGTCCAGGATCAAAAGAATCTTCAGGCTCAGAATCTTCAGAATTTGCTGTCCTATTTTTTACTTTATCATAAATGTTTGGTTCCTTATCCTCCTCCTTTTTTATGATTGCCTCTGATGGTTTTAACTGTACTAGTGCAGAATATAAGAACCACCATGTTATAATGACTATATCTGGAATTTCAAAACCTAACATTTTACATGTCTGTAAACATTCCCCTACACGTTCCCACATATCACTATCAAATATACCTTCTCCTGGAAACCAATTTTCAATGTTCTTTTACTAGTAAAAGCAGATGAGTTCAATGTTACTTGATATCCTATAGCACGCAAAACTTGTTGCAAAACTTTAAATATAATTTATTTTCTTGTGAAGCAGATGATCCCGTATTAACGTAATCCCGTAGTTCGACCATTCAGCGGGTGCTACTGTTCTGAGATATGGAATGTGGCCACAAAATCAATACAAAAAGAAATTATTCAACCATCGGATCACGTCTTCGCTCGCAGAGTTGTCTCCCGATAACTTGTTGTTGTTCCCCCTCTACTCCGCTCTCGTAAGGCCCCACCTGGAGTACTGCGTCCAATTCTGTGGTGGGTTGACCCCGGGCAGAAACCAGACGCCCACCAAAGCCCACTCTATCACTCCCCCTCCTCAAATGGGCAGGGGGAGAAAAGTATAACGAAAAGCTCGTGGGTGGAGATAAGGACGGAGAGAGATCACTCACCAGTTACTGGCACGGGCAAAACAGACTCGACTTGGGGGAAAAAAACAAATTTACTTTATTACCAATCAAAATCAGAGGATAGTGAGAAGTAAAACCAAATCTTAAAACACCTCCCCCATCCCTCCCTTCTTCCCGGGTTTAATCTCTTTCCCAATTTTCCACCTCCTCCCCCCAGCAGCACAGGGGGACAGGGAATGGGGTTGGGGTCAGTTCATCACACAGTGTTTCTGCCGCTGCTTCCTCCTCAGGAGGAGGACTCCTTCCCCCGCACCAGCGTGGGATCCCTCTCACGGGAGACAGTCCTCCACGACCTTCTCCAACGTGAGTCCTTCCCATGACTCACAGCTCTTCACTAACTGCTTTAGCATGGGTCCATTCCATGGGGTGCAGTTCTTCAGGAAGGGACTGCTCCAGCGCGAGTCCCCCACGGGGTCACAAGTCCTGCCAGCAAACCTGCTCCGGCGTGGGCTCCTCTCTTCACGGGCTACAGGTCCTGACAGGAACCTGCTCCAGCGTGGGCTTCCCGCGGGGTCACAGCCTCCTTCGGGCATCCACCTGCTCCGGCGTGGGGTCCTCCACGGGCTACAGGTGGTCATCTGCACCGCCATGGACCTCCATGGGCTGCAGGGGGACAGCCTGCCTCACCATGGTCTTCACCACAGGCTGCAGGGGAATCTCTGCTCCGGCGCCTGGAGCACCTCCTCCCCCTCCTTCTTCACTGACCTTGGTGTCTGCAGAGTTGTTTTCTCTTACATCTTCTCACTCCTCTCTCCAGCTGCAAAGCGTGCAGCTTTTTTTCCCTCTCTTCCTTTTTTTTTCTTAATTATGTTATCACAGAGGCGTTACTGATTGGCTCGGCCTTGGCCAGCAGCAGGTCCATTTTTGTAGCTGACTGGCATTGGCTGTGTCGGGTCGGACATGGGGGAAGCTTCTGGCAGCTTCTCTCACAGAAGCCACCCCATGTCCCCCCACCCCACTGCTACCAAAACCTTGTCAAGCAAACCCAATACAGCCCCCAACACAAGAAAGACATCGACCAGTTAGAACGAGTCCAGAGAAGGGCCATGAGGATGATCCGAGGGCTGGAGCACCTCTCCTATGAGGACAGGCTGAGAGAGTTGGGGCTGTTCAGCCTGGAGAAGAGAAGGCTCTGGGGAGATCTTATAGTGGCCTTCCAGTACTTGAAGGGGGCCTACAGGAAAGCTGGGGAAGGACTTTTCACAAGGGCAGTTAATGACAGGACAAGGGAGAATGGCTTTAAGCTGAAAGAGGGTAGGTTTAGATTAGATATTAGGAAGAAATTCTTCACTGTGGGGGTGGTGAGACACTGGAACAGGTTGCCCAAGGAAGTTGTGGATGCCTCCTCCCTGGAAGTGTTCAAGGCCAGGTTGGATGAGGCTTTGAGCAACCTAGTCTAGTGGAAGGTGTCCCTGCTGATGGCAGGGGGGTTGGAACTAGATAATCTTTAAGGTCCCTTCCAACCCAAACCATTCTATGATTCTATGGTTCTAAGCTCACACAGGGCACCAGTTGCGGCAAATGAAGATGGGAAGGAAAAAGGACTCCAAGCCTTTTTCTGAGTAAAGCAAGCTGCTTCTTTATTGTTAGCGAGAATCCATGATTCCCTTGTCTCCGGGCTTCTTTGCTAGTAAGATTTTCTATTTTTCCTCTCTCTCCTTTCATTCTCCTCACACGGTTAGCATTTATACATTTGTGTTCTCAAAACAATCAAGCTACACAGGACATAAACCAGGATACTTCTTGGCACACCCACACTCGTGGCTGTTTTCAGCCACATCTCAGTACACACACTCCCTCAGGCAGCCTTCCAGCCTGACCTTCTCACACATTCACCAATTCCTGTCCTGTGAATCTTGTTAACCTCGATCAGTCTCAATTTACCTTCCACCTGTCCAGTACAGTTCCCACAAGACATGAGCTCCAAAGAGAAGCTAACATAGGTTGGAATAGAAAAAGAACAAGATGAAAATGACTTGAGTGATTTATCTGTTTACTTGATAAAATTAACATGAGTTAATAAAATTAGAGTTTATTAACTCTACTGAGTAGGTTGGCCAAGCCTCTAGAGATTCATTCTGAAAAGCTGAGGAGAAAAACAACTCCCTAGATGACTGAGGAAGTAGTAAATATAATACCTCTCTTTAAAAAGGAAAAAAAACCCAAAGACCTAGAGACAAGTCAGCATATCCTGAGAAAAGTTATGGGAATAGTAATTTTTAAATATATGTTAGAAGCACCTAAGAAATTATTAGCCAAAAAGAATTAAAGAGATGTAATACCAAATCAGCCTAATTCTTATCTGTGATGAGATAAAAATCTTAATGTATAGGAAGCAGTAGGCACCATAAATTTGGGAAAGATTTTTGGAACTAATATTTCTAATGATATTCTCTTAAACAAGATCACCAAGTAAAATCTAAGTGAAAGTCTTACAGTATGGAAAGCCATACTCAAGAATCAGCAGTTTTTCACTGCCAGCCTGAACAGAGGCATCAAGTTCCACAAGAGTCTCTTGCTTTAACTTGGGTATTGTACTGAAAAGCAGTGTATCTATCTCCATCATTCAAGTGAAAAACTGCTAAAATGGTTTAATTCAGTGCAAGTTTCTTATTTAAACACTGTTCTCCTTCAGCTGCTCTCAGAAATTTCACAAGTGTAGTAGTCAATTGAAATGGTCTAATATAGTGTTATTGTTTCAAGAATAATAAAAAAAAAAAACTCCATTTAATCCAATGCAACATTAAAAAATTAATAATGGCACAAGTTATGACAGAATCTTTTTTCTTTTTGTTTCTGCTTGTCCTGATTTTTCTAGAATAGAGTTAATTTTCTTCTTTGTCATTAGAATATCTGTGTTTTAGTTTCAGTATGGGATTTGTTATGAGAAGAATGTTGATAAAGTACTAATGTTATTAGTTGCTGCTGGAGCTCAAGGCCATTGTGTTTGGCTGGTTCACAGCTGCATTAGGACCGGGAGGGAGAAGCATAGTATTTAGCAAAACCCAAAATTGGCATTTGGATGTACCAATGAAATATTCCACGTCATGACAGTATATTAACCAGGGTTGACCAGAAGATGGGGGTATTCTCTCAGGGCTCACTCGGGCTCGCTCTTCTGGGTTTCATGCTCTGGGATTGCTGGCTGGCACAGGCTGGGCAGCAGTCGGCAGGTGGTGAGCAATTGCACTGTGCATCACTCATTTGTATATTCTGTTATTACTGTTATTATAATTATAATTTTATTTAAATTAGTAAATTGTTTTTATCTCAACCCATGAATCTCCTTGCACTTATCCTTCCAATTCTCTCCCTGGAGGGAGGATGGAGAGAATGAGAAAGCAGACTGGGTTTGGCTGCAAGCCAAAAGGGTGAAACCACCTCACTGCTGTTGTTAGAAATGGAATCAGCCTAGTTATATTGGTTTCGGAGTTTGATTACAGCAACTGATTTCTGTAGAAAGAATTAGCTTAATACTTCTCATCACTTTTTGGCATGGAAAATACAAAAAAATCCCATGTCACTCATGTAAAAAGAAGTGGGCATTGTAGCAATGTTCACAGCACATTCTTACCCTCTTATAACTTGTCATCTATATAACCTAAGCCACTTCACTTAACTGTGTTTGATTTTGAGCACAAATACTTTAGGGGATGACCCATGGGAGAGTGTGGTGGGTTAACCTTGGCTTGATGCCAAGCTACCAAGCTGCTCTATCACTCCCCTCCTCAGCAGGATGGGGTTGGGAGAAAGTAAGATGAAAAAAAACCAACAACTTGTGGATCAAGATAAGGGCAGCTTAATAGAAGCACAATGCGGGAACGCAATGATGGACTCTGCACACGATCAATATGATCAAGCAAGAAGCCATTTATTTGTTCTAATACAGTAATATTTATACCCCAAAACTAATGAAATCGCCCACACCCGTTAACATGTTATTGGCTCTTCACTCGCAGCACGAGCAGTTCACATGCCACTGATTGACTGATGGACTTTGCATGCATCCCTTCCTGTTTGCTTGCCAGGGGACATCTTTTGGATACATTCCAAGGTTCCTTTCCCATAACTTGTGGATGCAGGTGCTTCTCATATCTCCAGACATGTATCCCTTCAGTTCCCACAGTCCTCTCAGGGTATGCCAAGATATGTTCCCACACTCCTCACAGCACAAAGCAAGGGTTGAGTGCAGAAGCAAAGGTAAACCAAAATATTTATTTTCTACTTCCCATCAGCAGGCAATGTCTGGCCACTTCTCGGAAAACAGGGCTTCAGTAGGCATAGTGGTTGCTCCAGAGGACAAATGTCGTAAATAACAAATGCCCCCACTTCCACCTCTTTTCTCCTAGCTTTTATTGCTGAGCAGATGTCATATGGTATGGAGTATCACTTTGGTCAGTTTGGGTCAGCTGTCTTGGCTATGTCCCCTACCAAGATCTTGCCCACCCCTAGCCTACTGGGTGAGGGGGCGGAATGTTGGAGAGACAGCCTTGGTGCTGTGGGAGCACTGCTCAGCAGTAACCAAAACACTGGTGTGTTATCAACACCTTTCTAGCTACTAATACAAAACACAGCACTCTGAGGGCTGCTATGAGGAAAACTAATTCCATCCCAGACAGACCCAATACAGAGAGAAATATTAATGACCATTTCTCTATATGAATGTTCTTGCAGAAAATCAAGAAAGCAACTTCAACTTTTCTTTGCTGTCAAAATGGGTAACATTTTAAGAATATTACAAACATAATAGGCCTTGGCTGGTATGAACTCACTGATCTGCTTGTATCAGTGGTATGATACTGGTATATACGAGCTATCAAGACCTAAGGAGCCCTCACAACTTTTATTGAGATTAGAGAGTATAATTCTCTTCATCTTACATATGGAAAATGATATATAGCTCCTTTGCAACAGCAGACAAGTTAGCCTTAAAAGTAGATGGTAGGTCTTAACTGACTCTTCCCTCACATTTTCTGGGTCTTCAAAGATTATGGAGTTCCCCTAAGTTATAGCTCCTCTTATTTCCACCTAAGCACCTTGTGCTAATTCTCAAGCTCTCAGTCAGGAGCAGCCAATCGCGGGAGCGGGGCTGACGTGGCGGGGGAGGTGCCAGGGCCAACCGCGCGAGATTTAAACGCTGTGAAACAGGCAACTGCTCTCAGTCAGCGAGGAGCATAGAGGCAGCAATGGTAAGTTCCACGGCTGAGCACGAGTTGAGAGGAGGAGGAGGAGGCGGCGGTGGTGATCCTGATCCTGATCTTGATCCTGATCCTGGTCCTGGAGCGAGGGGAGACTGCGGACATGACGACGAGTCCCATCAGGAGCAGCCAATTGCGGGAGTGGGGCTGACGCGGCGGGGGCGGTGCCAGGGGCAACTGCGGGAGATTTAAACGGCCCCCAGGGAGTGCAAGTAGGATGGGCAAATAGGGTGTGGTAGTTTGTGGAAAAAGGGGGAAAGGCAGCTCGCTGTAGCTCTGCTGATAGCAGTATTCCATAGCAGCAGCTCGCCAACTTGTGGGTGTGTCCCAGGCTGCCTCTGACTATGGTGTCCTCCAAAGAGAGAGCTTGTCATAAAAAGACTGTGGTGACCCAGACGGAGGGCCTGACCCGAACGGTGGCTGTTCAGGTCTCTGGCTGCAGGGAGTGTCAGAGCCTGCTGCTGCAGGGGGAGGGAGGGAGGCATTCCACCTGTGTGAAGTGTGAGCAGGTGGACGATCTCCTCAGTATAGTGGTGAAACTTAAGGAGGAAGTTCAGAGACTGAGGACCATCAGGTAGTGTGAGAGGGAGATTGACTGGTGGAGTAACTCCCTGGCATGCCAGTCAGAAATGCCCCATGAGGATACCCCCTAAAAGGTGATGGAACCCCCACCCTGTCAGGCAGAGTGGGGGGACCTGAGACAGCCCCTGACCTGTTGCTGTTGGGCAGAGGCAAGGGACCAAAAAGATGAGGAGGGTTGGAAGAAAGTCCCAGTTCGACATCACAGGCGACCTCCTTCCCTACCTGCTTTGCTCCCTCAGGTGCCCCTCTGTAATAGGTTTGAGGCCCTGGATCTTGAAGGAGAGGTAGGTGAGGACGTGGTGCAAGGCCCACCTACAAGGCCACATAGGAAGAGGTGGTTGACTCCACACCTCAAGACTTCCTCTCATAAGAAAGAAAGAAAGGCAATTGTAGTAGGAGATTTCCTTCTGAGAGGGACAGAGGGCCAATATGCAGGGTTGACCCTCAACACAGGGAAGTATGTAGTCTTCCTGGAGCCAGGATCAGAGATATCACCAGGGCACTCCCCAGCCTGGTGCACCCGACAGACTACTATCCACTACTCATCCTCCAGACAGGTGGGGAGGAAGCTGCATTCCGTAGTCTGAGGGCAATGAAGAAAGATTACAAGGCCTTGGGAGAGTTGGTGAAAGGGTCTGGGGCACAAGTGATTTTCTCTTCCCTCCTTCCACTTTCGGGTGCTGACGTGGGATGGAATGGCAGAATTAAGGCCATAAATGACTGGCTACAGGACTGGTGCTACAGGCAGGGCTTTGGGTTCTTTGATAATGGGTGGTTTTATAAGACACCGGTCCAGACAGTGATACGTGGGAAAGGTTTATCTCACAGGGGCAAAAGGAGGCTGGGGCAGGAATTGGCAGGGCTCATTTGGAGAGCTTTAAACTAGATTGGAAGGTGGAAGGGGTTATAGCTGGGCTTGTGCCAGTGGGGCAGAAGACTAGTATTGATGAAGACGGGGAAGCCTCCCACCCCCCTAGGCTGAAATTGGTGTACTCGGCTCGCTCCCTGAAATGCCTGTACACCAATGCACGCAGCATGGGGAACAAGCAGGAGGAGTTAGAAACCCGTGTTCGGTCAGGGGATTATGATCTGGTGGCAATCACAGAGACATGGTGGGACAGCTCACATGACTGGAATGTGGTCATGGATGGCTATGTCCTTCTCAGGAAAGACAGGCCAGCAAGGCGAGGTGGTGGAGTTGCTCTTTATGTGAGAGAGCAACTGCAATGTATTGAGTACTGTCCAGGGGCAGATGAGGACCGAGCTGAGAGTCTGTGGGTAAGAATTAAGGGGCAGGCTGGTATGGGTGATACTGTTGTGGGTGTCTATTACAGGCCACCAGATCAGGGTGAGGAAGCTGACGAGGCCTTCTACAGGCAGCTGAGAGCAGCCTCACAATCACAGGCCCTGCTTGTCATGGGGGATTTTAACTACTCTGATGTTTGCTGGAGGGACTGCTCAGCCACCCACCCACAAGCCAGGAGGTTTCCCCAGTGCATCGATGATAACTTCCTGATGCAAATGGTGGATGAACCAACTAGGAAAGGAGCGCTGCTGGATCTCATCCTCACTAACAAGGAGAGTAAAGGTTGAGGACTGCCTTGGCTGCAGGGACCATGAGATGGTGGAGTTCAGGATTTCATGTGGCAGGAACAGAATTCCAAGCGGAATTGCAACCCTGGACTTCAGGAGGGCCAACTTTGGCCTTTTCAATCAATTGCTAGGGGAAATCCCATGGGAAAGGGTACTTGAAGGTAAAAGGGCCCAAGATAGCTGGTTAACATTCAGGGACTGCTTCTTCCAAGCTCAAGATCAGAGAATCCCAACATGTAGGAAGTCAAGGAAGGGAGCCAAGAGACCTGCTTGGTTAAATGGGGAACTGCTGGGCAAACTCAAGTGAAAGAGGAGAGTTTACAGATCATGGAAGGAGGGGTTGGCCACTTGGGAAGAATATAAGGCTGTTGTCAGAGGATGTAGGGAGGCAACTAGAAATGCTAAGGCCTCCTTAGAATTAAACCTTGCCAGAAGGGTCAAGCACAACAGAAAGAGCTTCTTCAAATACATGGCAGATGAAACTAACGCTAGAGGCAATGTAGGCCCACTGATGAATGAGGTGGGTGCCCTGGTGACAGAGGATACAGAGAAGGCAGAGTTACTGAACGCCTTCTTTGTCTCTGTCTACTCTGCTGGAAGCTGTCCTGAGGAGCCCCGGACCCCTGAGGCTCCAGAGCAAGTCAGGACAATAGAGGAGTTTGCCTTGGTTGATGAGGACTGGCTTAGGGACCAATTAATCAATCTGGACATCCATAAATCCATGGGTCCAGATGGGATGCACCTGCGGATATTGAAGGAGCTGTCTGAAGTCATTGCTATACCACTCTCCATCATCTTTGCAAAGTCGTGGTAAATGGGAGAGGTGCCTGAGGACTGGAGGAAAGCAAATGTCACTGCAATCTTCAAAAAGGGCAAGAAGGAGGACCTGGGTAACTACAGACCAGTCAGCCTCACCTCCGTCCCTGGGAAGGTGATGGAATGACTTATCCTTGGTGACATCTCAAGGCATATCAAGGATAAGAGAGTCATTAGGGGCAGTCAACATGGCTTCACCAAGGGGAAGTCGTGCTTGACCAACGTTCTAGACTTTAATGAAGACACAACCAGGTGGCTAGATGATGGTAGAGCAGTGGATGTGGTCTATCTTGATTTCAGTAAAGCATTTGCCACGGTCTCCCACAGCATCCTTGCTGCCAAATTGAGGAAGTGTGGATTAGATGATCAGGTAGTGAGATGGACTGTGAACTGGCTGGTGGGAAGAAGCCAGAGAGTGGTGGTCAATGGGGCAGAGTCTAGTTGGAGACCTGTATCTAGTGGAGTCCCTCAAGGGTCAGTACTAGGACCAGTATTATTCAATATATTCATCAATGACCTGGAAGGGGGAATACAGTGCACTGTCAGCAAGTTTGCTGATGACATAAAGCTGGGAGGAGTGGCTGACACACCAGCAGGCTGTGCTGCCATCCAGAGAGACCTGGACAGGCTGGAGAGCTGGGCAGGGAAAAACTTAATGAAATACAATAAGGACAAGTGTAGGATGTTGCATCTGGGCAGGAACAACCCCAGGTTCCAGTATAGGTTGGGGAATGATCTACTAGAGAGCAGTGTAGGGGAAAGGGATCTGGGAGTTCTGGTGGGCAGAAGGATGACCATGAGCCAGCACTGTGCCCTTGTGGCCAGGAAGGCCAATGGCATCCTGGGGTGTATTAGAAGGGGTGTGGTTAGTAGGTCGAGAGAGGTTCTCCTTCCCCTCTACTCTGCCCTGGTAAGGCCGCACCTGGAGTATTGTGTCCAGTTCTGGGCCACACAGTTCAAGAAGGAGAGGGAACTGCTTGAGAGAGTCCAGCACAGAGCCACGAAGATGATTAAGGGAGTGGAGCATCTCCCTTATGAGGAAAGGCTGAGGGAGCTGGGCCTCTTTAGCTTAGAGAAGAGGAGACTGGGGGGTGACCTTATTAGTGTTTATAAATACGTAAAGAGTGAGTGTCATGAGGATGGAGCCAGGCTCTTCTCAGTGATGTCCAATGGTAGGATAAGGGGCAATGGCTGTAAGCTGGAACACAGGAGCTTCCGCTTAAACTTGAGAAGAAACTTCTTTACTGTGTGGGTGACAGAGTACTGGAACAGGCTGCCCAGGGAGGTTGTGGAGTCTCCTTCTCTGGAGACATTCAAGACCCGCCTGGACGCCTTCCTGTGTGATCTCATTTAGGTGTTCCTGCTCTTGCAGGGGGATTGGACTAGATGATCTTTCGAGGTCCCTTCCAATCCCTAACATTCTGTGATTCTGTGTGATTATATATAAGTAACTAATGGAAGTTATGTTTAGAATTTTCATTTGTCTAAGTGGCCATATTTTTTTCTGCTTGTGTGGTGGGTTGACCCTGGCTAGAGGCTGGATGCCCACCAAAGCCCACTCTATCACTCCCCCTCCTCAAATGGGCAGGGGGAGAAAAATATAACGAAAACCTCGTGGGTAGAGATAAGGACGGAGAGAGATCACTCACCAATTACTGGCACGGGCAAAACAGACTCGACTTGGGGGAAAAAACAAATTTACTTTATTACCAATCAAAATCAGAGGACAGTGAGAAGTAAAACCAAATCTTAAAACACCTCCCCCATCCCTCCCTTCTTCCCGGGCTTAATCTCTTTCCCGATTTTCCACCTCCTCCCCCCAGCAGCACAGGGGGACAGGGAATGGGGTTGGGGTCAGTTCATCACACGGTGTTTCTGCCGCTCCTTCCTCCTCAGGTGGAGGACTCCTTCCCCCGCACCAGCGTGGGGTCCCTCTCACGGGAGACAGTCCTCCACGAACTTCTCCAACGTGAGTCCTTCCCATGACTGACAGTTCTTCACGAACTGCTTTAGCATGGGTCCATTCCATGGGGAGCAGTCCTTCAGGAAGGGACTGCTCCAGCGCGAGTCCCCCACGGGGTCACAAGTCCTGCCAGGAAACCTGCTCCGGCGTGGGCTCCTCTCTCCACGGGCTACAGGTCCTGACAGGAACCTGCTCCAGTGCGGGCTTCCCGCAGGGTCACAGCTTCCTTTGGGCATCCACCTGCTCCGGCGTGGAGTCCTCCACGGGCTACAGGTGGTCATCTGCTCCACCATGGACCTCCATGGACTGCAGGGAGACAGCCTGCCTCACCATGGTCTGCACCACAGGCTGCAGGGGAATCTCTGCTCCGGTGCCTAGAGCACCTCCTCCCCCTCCTTCTTCACTGACCTTGGTGTCTGCAGAGTTGTTTTTTCTTACATCTTCTCACTCCTCTCTCCAGTTGCAAAAGTGTGCAGCTTTTTTTTCTTCTCTCTCTTCCTTTTTTTCTTAATTATGTTGTCACAGAGTCGTTACTGATTGGCTCGGCCTTGGCCAGCAGCGGGTCCGTTCTTGTAGCCGGCTGGCATTGGCTGTGTCGGGTTGGACATGGGGGAAGCTTCTGGCAGCTTCTCTCACAGAAGCCACCCCATGTGTGTCCCCCCTCCACTGCTACCAAAACCTTGCCACGCAAACCCAATACAGCTTGGCATTAGTTAGGCAGCTCCAGATATCAGAGGGTCCTTTGCTGATACTGAGTTTGATACCACTGATGATGAAGTGAGCTGATTTTGTGAGCTGTTGTTCTTATCTCCTCACAGGTAGCAGACTTGCAGTGTCATATGTAACTGTGTCTTCACTCTGTTCAAGTCCACTGAGTTTCAAGCCTGAGTGGCAATTAGCACAGAATTGTTCTCATACAGCTGTAAGAAAATCAGTGGATATTCAGATCTGTAACAGTACATGTGAAGCCCATCCTTAGCAATGCTGATTTTTCATGCTGCAATTAAGAATCTTATTATAAAAACCTTAAATCAGATTTTATATTTTTTTAATAATACATGGTCATTTGTGCCTATCAACATTTATATTTGCATTTTTATATCAATATTTGTATTTTGAGGCACTCCAAAAAAAATTAAAACAAAATAATCCCCCTCTTTCAGCTCTTTATAGGTTTGGATGAGAAACAGTGTTTTTAATTATTATTATTTCTGGTTTAATATGGCTCATTTTCTGAAGGACTTTACTAGATCGTAGACCTGTTGTTTATAGTTCTCACTGAAGTCTTTCTCATGTGCAAAGACTCTAGACCTTGTAGCTGTGGCCATCCTAATGCTTCTTGCTAAGTAAATACAAAGCCTCTGGTAATTACACTGGAATTTATATAACTTCACAGCAAAATGTACATAATTTACATATATATATATATTTATAAAATCTGTATTTATCATGCTTGCCGGATCGCTTGAGCTCAGGAGTTCTGGGCTGCAGTGCGCTATGCCAAGTGGGCTGCCGAGAGGGATTCACGCATGGACTCCACACACAGTTCAATGTGAAGTCTACTGGAAACCTTTATTATTGGTTACACAATCACTTATATACTCTTAAGCTGCTAACACACACACACACATAAGAACTCTTCATTGGCTAAAAGCTACTGTTCACACTCCTGGTTGCAATATTTGATTGGATAAATCCACCTGTTCATGAGGCATTCGTTTTACTTCTGACTAATTACATAAGAAATTTCTTATCTTGTTTCTTGCATTCTTTGTGCTCTGTTCTATTTTTTTACTCAAAGTCAGGAATTAATTGCTCAAGGCTGAAGCCGTCTGCAGCTTCGCCTCTTAAAGGGCCAACAGCAGGCGTCCATGCTAAGGCCAGCATCAATATGGTGAGCCCCAGGGAGCTGGGGGACACCAGGTTGACTAAGAAGGAGATCCTTCCATGAAATATGCTGCTCCAGTCTCCAGTGGGCAGCTCTCCAGACATCTTTGACCTACAGACCGTGAGTAGGGGCTGTATCTGATACACCAGTGCATCATCTCCAGTCAGCTCTCCAAGATACACCAGCCACAATCTCTGGGTACAGCTTGCAGCAATCCAACACCACACACCAGGTTTCACAGAATCACAGAATCACAGAATATTAGGGATTGGAAGGGACCTCGAAAGATCATCTAGTCCAATCCCCCTGCTGGAGCAGGAACACCTAGATGAGTTCACACAGGAAGGCGTCCAGGCGGGTCTTGAATGTCTCCAGAGAAGGAGACTCCACAACCTCCCTGGGCAGCCTGTTCCAGTGTTCTGTTACCCTCACCGTAAAGAAGTTCTTTCTCAAATTTAAGCGGAACCTCCTGTGTTCCAGCTTACACCCATTGCCCCTTGTCCTATCATTGGTCATCACTGTGAAGAGCCTGGCCCCATCCTCATGACACTCACCCTTCAAATATTTATAAACATTAATAAGGTCCCCCCTCAGCCTCCTTTTCTCCAAGCTAAAGAGGCCCAGCTCCCTCAGCCTTTCCTCATAAGGGTGATGCTCCACTCCCTTAATCATTTTGGTGGCTCTTTGCTGGACTCTCTCAAGCAGCTCCCTGTCCTTCTTGAACTGTGTGGCCCAGAACTGGACACAATATTCCAGATGTGGCCTCACCAGGGCAGAGTAAAGGGGAGACTGTTATGACAGATGGAGCCCTAAGTCATGGGTTAAATGAACTCAGTGGACATTATAGAGTGATGGCCCATAGACTAAGGGAATTATATCTGTGTGTTTATGTATATAGAGATATAGATATAGCTCTACAACAAGACAAGACATTGGTAGGAATTGATTGGGAAGTGCAGGATCTGAGCATGATGTAGATGGTATAGAATAAGGGGTGGATAATGTCCTGGGTTTGGTTAGGATAGAGTTAATTGTTCCCAGGGAACTGGGAGTGGGGCGGCTGGGGCAGTTGGTCTGAGCAGCCAGGGCAGTTGTTCCATACCACATGACAGCATTGCATACCACGTGACATCACGCTCAGTATTTAAACAGGAAAGTTCCGGGAGGAGGGGGCTGCTGGGTATCGTAGGTCGTGAGCTGGTCTCCGTGGTTAGCCCGTTTTGTTTCTGTTAACACGTTCTTGCATTGTATACTTTTTTGTTAGTACTGTTGTTGTTGTTATTTGATGTTGTTTCTCCCTTACTATTCCAGTAACCTGCTCGTGTCTCAACCCCTGAGCCCTGTTCGTTTATATTTTCTCCTCCCCTGTGATAATTTCACTACCGGAGGGTGGGGGTGGGGCAGGCAGTGATCCTTCCTGCTTAAACCACGTCAATATTTAAAAATACATCCAGGAATGATCAGCTCTCCTTTCTTGACAATAAAATGAGGTTTTTCATGTTAAATTGCTTAGTTTGATGTTCTCTCTCTTTTTCATGTGCATAAACTATGCCATCAGATTGCTTTCCAATAAAAATCAGCTATTTGTCATGCTTGATTCACAGCCACTGCCCAGCTACTATCAAAGCCTCTATTTCTAATCACAGAACTAACACCCTCAACTCCTCTGTTAATCCTGAGTTGCATATACCAGTACAATGGCCATACTGAATGGCTTTTGCATCCTATATAAAGCAACCATTTTCAAAAAATTTTTCAGTGAAAAAACTTCCTCTTCACCTCACTACACACAAAAGTCCACATGATTCCACAGTCTGAACAGATTGCATCCATTTTTCAGGGACAGAAAAACAGCATTTCCAGAAAAAGTACTGAATAACAAGTTATGCTGTTGGCTTCAGTTGGTTTGTGGTTACCATAAGGAATTTTTAAGTAAATGAAAAACACATGGATTTTCCACTACTCTGCTCAGACAAAAAGCATAGAACAGGTTTAGGAGGAAATTATTGCAGGTTCCTTTTTATTTAAGCAGTTGACAACTCATCAATGTTTATTCAGCTGATCTATTTGTCACAGTATTTGTTGACTTGGTCTAGGGTGTTTTTCTCGAAAACTTCTCAACACTTTTGCTCCTCTTATAATTTTCCCGGTGGTAGACCTGTTGTGACCACTGAGTTAGATGGACTATTGTTCTGACTACTACTACTACTTAAAAAAATCTAAAGAAAGGTTGGAGCCAAGCATACTACCTGGATAAACCATTTAGAATATATTTGACTGGAGCTATATTTCTCTTATATTAAGACACAATGCCCAAACAACGTAGTCATCCAGTTATTCTAGTAATAGCTGGAAAGGGATCTCTGAAGTCACTATGTAAGTTGTAGTAACTTCTACTATTCCCAAATCAGTATGCTCTTGGACAGAAAATATAGATGTGAAAAGCTTTTTCCCATTACTGGCCCCTTGAGCCATCCAATATCCCAGAAAGAGTTTGTTTTAAAGAAAAAAAAAGTAATCATATTTATTACAAACACAGTAAAATGTTTCCGGTATCTGAAAGGCAAAGATAATGTGGCCATTAGGGTTAGTCTTACTATATTCCAAAATGTCAACATACTTGCCAAAAAACAAGCAGCCAAGGGATTTATTTTATCTAACTGTCCTACAAGGAATAAATAGTTTACCACTGTTTTTGAAGACTGAGGTAAATCTAACATTCTATTGACATATGCTATAGATTTAATTTAATGCTGTGGTTCAGATGTCTCTTCTGATAAATTTTAGTAAAATCTATGCTAAGAAGAATGGAGCTGTGTCAGTATTTATGGGTTTAAAATACAGGTTTAGCAAAGGAAACATGTTAATTGAAACAATGTTTGTGTATATTCTTGCAATGATTTGGAGAATGTTGCTTAAGTTTGATGGTCAGTTGGTTCTGAGTATTAGAAGTTTAGTATTTTTCAGGTTTATTGGTCTTTTCTATAGTGAGAAAATCCTCTAATGAAGTGATTAAATAGCTCAATTTTTATTTTTTAGGCATATTGGAGATAACATCTGTAGAAATTGGAGTTGTGGCAGTTAAGTCCATTAAAAGCAACTATTACTTAGCCATGAACAAGAAAGGAAAAGTCTACGGCTCTGTAAGTATTTTTTATCTTCTAAATGGATTGCAGTAGTCAGCACAGTTCCCTCTTAGTTTCCCTACTGAAAACCCCACTTGACTCTGTATTTCTACTAAAGAGAGCTGAAATGAATTGTTCATCAAAATTTCATCCTGTGGTAAACTAGCAGCCTCCCTCTCCACAAGCTCCCTGGTGTCTCTTAGGCTCATAGCATACCAAAGCATCTGCTGGGGGATGTATCATGCTTGCTACTTCAGTCAGTTTTCTTATTAAGTAGTGGTCAATGGAGAGGGTCCCACAAAATGTAATCTTTAAGGCTGTGTGGTAGTTTCACCCTTTTGGTCTGCAGCCAAATACAGCCTGCTCTCTCACTCCCTTGCACCTCCGGGGAGTAGGGGAGAGAACTGAAAAGAAAAGAGCAAGGAGACTCATGGGTTGAGATAAAAAACATTTACTAATTAAAATAAAATTATAATGATAACAACAGTAATAACAGAATGTACAATTGAGTGATACACAGTGCAATTGCTCACCACCCGCTGACCGAGGCCCAGCCTGTGCCAGCCAGTGATCGCAGAGCCGAGACCCCAGAAGAGCGAGCCCGAGCAATCCCTGAAAGAATACCCCTGATTTCCGGTCAACCCTGGTTAATATACTGACATGACATGATATGATATGCTATGGAATATTTCATTGATATATCCAAATGTCAATTTTGGGTTTTGCTATTTGCTACACTTCTCTCTCCCAGTCCTAATGCAGCTGTGAACCAGCCAAACACGGTGGCCTTGAGCTCCAGCAGTAACTAATAACATTAGTACTTTTATCAACATTCCTCTCATAACAAGTCTTACAAGTATACCTAAAATCTTGTAAACTTCAGCTCATGGAGGAGACACACCAAATTATGAAACTATCACTGCCAAAAAGATTTCTAGAGTAGTCACCTTTAAATTGACTGTATTAATACACAAGATTATGAGCAGCAGAGAGAGACAGAGACATATATCAACAGACAGATAAGCTTTGACTGAGCAGAATTTGAATATCATTTGAAAATTTTCCATATATACTCTCTTTGTATTTGTGTAAGTTTGGGGTTACTGATACTTTCAGTTAAAAACCACAAAAAAAACAAAGAAAAAAAAAAACCCACCCAAAACAAAAAAAACCAAACCAAACATGCAAACAAAAAACAGTAACTATCCAAATATCATTCTGGTATTACATTTGGGTTGGTTTGTAATTTTGCAGCTTTTTGCCAGTTCCAGTGAGTTTGAGCCCAGTAAGTGTAAATTTACTCAAGTTATCTACAAAGGTTATGAACCAATCTTCACATTGTTCAGTATTCAGGACATCCATAGGCTTTAAAGACAGCACTTCACAGATAGGTACTGGGGCTGGTTTTAACCTCAGGCAATGTAGCTAAGCCTACCTCTGCTGAAAATAATGAAGTAATGACAGTCTGAGACTACCAGCAGAATCAACTAAGACTTGAGGGAACTGAAGTAATTTGTTCCTCTTTTTTTTAAGGAAGCATTTCTACAGGGTGAGTTTAGTTCATACAAACTATATAAACTGTCTTCCCTCATCTGCAATGTTGTTAAACACTCATAAGGTTACTTCTGACCTTCTAAACTCCTGGGCAGTGTCAAAGAATCACATTAAGGGAAGACCAGAACAGAGAAATGTTTCTTAAGCTCCTGTAAATGTGAATTTTAATTTCTAAAATTACCCTTGTCAGAAATACAGGATGACCAGTGCTCAGGCCTGCATCATTGAGAGGTATAAGGGTATACTGAGTTGCTGGCAAAGTTACCATTTGTCAGTTAAGCTCATGAGTGATTGCGAGTGTGCTTCTGGATATATGTGAAGGTGTTAGCATAAATCACCATAGTCAATTCACATGTCTCATTGTGGTGGGTTGACCCTGGCTAGAAGCCGGATGCCCACCAAAGCCCACTCTATCACTCCCCCTCCTCAAATGGGCAGGGGGAGAAAAATATAACGAAAAGCTCGTGGGTGGAGATAAGGACGGAGAGAGATCACTCACCAATTACTGGCACGGGCAAAACAGACTCGACTTGAGGGAAAAAACAAATTTACTTTATTACCAATCGAAATTAGAGGAGAATGAAAAGTAAAACCAAAACTTAAAACACCTCCCCCATCCCTCCCTTCTTCCCGGGCTTAATCTCTTTCCCGATTTCCACCTCCTTCCCCCAGCGGCACAGGGGAACAGGGAATGGGGTTGGGGTCAGTTCATCACACGGTGTTTCTGCCGCTCCTTCCTCCTCAGGGGGAGGTCTCCTTCCCCCGCACCAGCGTGGGGTCCCTCTCACGGGAGACAGTCCTCCACCAACTTCTCCAACGTGAGTCCTTCCCATGACCAACAGTTCCTCACGAACTGCTTTGGCATGGGTCCATTCCATGGTGTGCAGTCCTTTGAGGAAGGGACTGCTCCAGCGCGAGTCCCCCACGGGGTCACAAGTCCTGCCAGCAAACCTGCTCTGACGTGGGCTCCTCTCTCCACGGGCTACAGGTCCTGACAGGAACCTGCTCCAGTGCGGGCTTCCCGCAGGGTCACAGCCTCCTTCAGGCATCCACCTGCTCCGGCGTGGGGTCCTCCACGGGCTACAGGTGGTCATCTGCTCCACCATGGACCTCCAGGGGCTGCAGGGGGACAGCCTGTCTCACCCTGGTCTTCACCACAGGCTGCAGGGGAATCGCTGCTCCGGCGCCGGAGCCCATCCTCCCCCTCCTTCTTCACTGACCTTGGTGTCTGCAGAGTTGTTTTTTCTTACATCTTCTCACTCCTCTCTCCTGCTGCAAAGTGTGCAGCTTTTTTTTCTCCCTTCCTTTTTTTTTTTTCTTAATTATGTTGTCACAGAGGCGTTACTGATTGGCTCGGCCTTGGCCAGCGGCGGGTTCGTTCTTGTAGCCGCTGGCATTGGCTGTGTCGGGTCGGACATGGGGGAAACTTCTGGCAGCTTCTCTCACAGAAGCCACCCCATGTCCCCTCCCCCACTGCTACCAAAAACCTTGCCACGCAAACCCAATACACTCATGAGCAGTATTTAACTTAGTTGTTTTCTTACCCAAGTTGTTAGCCATGGCTGTTGTGGTGAAGAAGGAAAAGCAGCTTTCATGTACCGTAAGTGGAAACTGCTGCCATAAGATTCAGTAATTCACAGTGTATTAGAAATAGTATTGACAGGATGATATGAATGTGGAAAGCCTTTTTTTTTTTAATTCCAGCTGAGATAATTTTTCAATATTTACATAATAAAATCACAACATAATTACTTATCAAAAACTATTCCATAATACTTCAGAGACTTCAAGAATGCTTCTGTTGTTATTTTTCCCATCTTCCCAAGACTTGCAGTTAGATTCATATTACTACAGTGTGGCAGCTTGCAGATGGATATGAAAAACAGAACAAATAAAAATTATAAAAACACTCTTAAGCATGTGCACAATAGACATTGGTGCAGGGTTATACTGAAATTTGTTTGAAATGAGCAAAGCAGTCCTGGACTAACACTCAGACCATTGCCAATAAGACTTCTTAACCACATCACATAATCTGTTCTCTCTGTATTATCTAAGAATAGAGACAAAAGTTTGTATTCGAGTACAAGTTGCATTTGGGAAAACAAGTCAAGTAAGACTGTTTTTATTTTTATCACATATTGCCATGTGACTGACTGTGGTTAGAATGAGAGAGCAAAGGAGACTCACTATTTGGTTACAAATAAGGTGCTGGCAGATAGGAGAAATTACTGCAACAGAACTGTGATTGATGATCACCTGCTCTCTTAATACCTTGAAGCATGAGGTGGCATATTACAGCAAGCAATGTATGTAGCTTTGTGAATACAGGCAGTATCAAAGGTCATTTTGCAGAGTCTTTATTTGATAGTATCTTCCCTAACAGTTATTGTTGAACTAACTGCTAATCCCAAAATTGAAGTGTGTTTTGGGAGCCAAATTCAGTTTGATTATGTGCAATTCTGTTTGGAAAACGTAAGTATGTGTTCTGTAGTCTTAGCAGCAACTAAATAAAACATTAATTATAGACCTGAAAATTCTTACTGTATCAAAATACTGAACATTAACTAGTTTAAAATTTCTAATTTAAATTAATAGGAATGGAAATTTTTTTTTTTTTTTAATTATGTCCATTTTATTAATGTGGATACTTTATAATAAAAGATAAAATATCCCTGAAATTCTTATTTGTACCATGAAAATTGTTTTATTATTCACTTGTTTGTAGACATGTTAAAAATACCACATGTAGTTAGTATATAGTACTCTGAGATTATGACATGCTTCTACTTGAGCTTCAAAATAACATCTTGTTTTCTGAAAAGCAGAAACAACAAAATGCTATTTTTTGGCTGTTATTTAAGAATGTTGTAAATGTCCTACTTTCAAAAGCTTCCTAAATTGAATATAAGCAACTTGATTAAACTGAGGTTTTATATGTAGGAATTACTTGTTTGTGAAAATAAAGCGTTCTTGGCTTCATTATAGAGATGTTCTGCATAAAAGTGCATTTAACATTCTAGAAAAAAATAGCCTTCCCCTACATGCTTCCGCGTGCTTGTATTTTTGATCCTTTCTAACAAACTGTGTGAGCTGGCACAGGCGGGACACAGGAACAACTACAAAACTGTTATAAGTGAATTTGACTCAAAGTCCAATAATAAATTTAAAAGTAATTTATTGAGTAGGAATAGGTGAGCAAAAGCAGCGCTGGGCGGCCGGGGAGTCTCCACTCCACCAACGGCTCGCAAATTAGATAGGCACAGCAGTCCCTTTTTATTTTGGCTCTTCTTGGGGGTTGCATCCTCTTTGCTCATAGCAAAAATGCTTCAGTTTGTCACCGACGCCCTCCGGAGTCTCTGTTATTGTGGCAGTTTTCGGTTAGTATCTTTCACAATCTCTGGGATCTCTTCCTTAGTTGAGACACGAAGTTTCCTTTGTTTGCTACTTAGCCTATCATGATGGGCCTGCAAATCCCTTTACTACATGCCTTATAAGTACATTTTGGGCTTAATCCTTGGTCAATTAACAGGATGTTTGAGCACGATGACATTGCATAAGCTTTAAACCTTTAGCTAAATAACAGGGTATACCGATGCTATGGTAACCTACCATCGCTGTTTAATATTTCAAAAATTGTATTGCTTGATTAGCAAATTCCCTTTATATGCCTATTACAAAACCATTTATGAAATGCAAAGAGTAAATTTTGTTTTTGTTACCTTGCCAACCAGGAAATCCTTGAAGCAGCACCCAGGCAGAGGTACACAAGAGGGGACACAAGCATTGCAGAGCTCAGTCCATGCTAGAGGATAACCTAACCTGCTGTTTTCACCTGTATTTTCAACGATTCACGCAGACATAGTTTACCATTGTGCTTTGATCTTTCCTACAGCAGGGCAGGAAGCTCAAGCATGTTCGATAGGGTGCCTCTGTCTATCACAGGCCTATGTTATCTAAACACAGATGTTATACTTGTCCAACACACAAGGCTAAACAACAATTAGTATATTAGTGTTTCTTTTCAACACCCCAGCTGCAAGTCATTTGAGCGTGTAATAAATGACCAAGCCTTGTAATCAAGGTAGGTTTAGTTTTATTTGCGAGGACAAAGTCAATAAAGCAAAAGCTCAGCGCTGGGTGCTTGACCCAAGTCAGAGGCACACCAGGAAAGATACATTATCCCTTTATATACATTTAGGATTGCATTAGTCACATACATATTCATTTTAAGGTTGGGTTATTATAATTAGTTTTAAAAAGGGGCAGGGTTATCCTAATTACTTTGAGGGGTCTTATTAAGATAAAATCTTATCTTTTTGTGCATGTGTACTACTGTCCGGTGGTTGTGGGAAAGGTCCTTGGCAGGAAGGCCCACAGTTTTCTTCAGAGCGACCTCTTCACCCTGGTGAAGGGGTTATCTGACCTCCAGACCACCAGTTTGGTTCTCTCCAGATGGTGGATGCAGTGGTGTTTATATCTCCACAGTTCCTCAACTTCCCCCCTTTGTTCCCCCAGGATTGGTCATTTTAGGCCTCTTCATAAAATTCCTCATATGTCAGCAAAAAAAGAGAATTATTATGGCGAAAGCCAACAACACTCTCCCCCATCTTTCACAATCCCCCCTTTTCTTATTTATACTACATTTGGCTTGAGCCATAATCCTCTTGGTGACTGATCCCTTCGTTTGTATTATAAATTAACTCTGCTTCATCTAGAGGGCGTGGTTTGTTTCTCACCCTTCTTATTATCATTATTCGTTTAGTCGAGCTTGAGGTGGTCGATTCCGGATCCGCTGGCATGGAGACCACCTGCATACCTTGGACTACAGTGGTTATAAGTCGGATAAAACAAGGAATAAGACAGGGGAGAAACAACAAACCAGCAACCGAACATAAAAATATAAACCCTATTTTCTTCCACCATGCTCCTCTAAAAATAGTCTCCCACCAATCTGCATTCCACATAGATTCCCATTTCTGGACAAGCACATGTGCAATCTTTCGGATTTCTTTGGTTATTTCTAACACTGCATCTCCACAGTCATCTATTTTTAAGCAACAGTCTGAGGTATTCCATTTTCCACAAACTCCATCCTCCTCAGCCAACAAGTAATCCAAGGCTAGCCTATTTTGGTAAATCGCAGCCCTCATTTTTGTCTGTTGTTTCGATATCAATTCTAAGGCTTGGGCAGTTTTATTGGAAATTATTTCTACTACTGCTTGGAGCCTGATAATACGATTTAACATATAAATGGGAGTTCGGTAACCCCAGCTACCATCCTGCGCCCAAGTAGCCGGCCCATATACTTGGATTATTCTCTCAGGAGGCCATTCATCCTCACCCCATTTTTGAGATTCTCCTATTACCTCCCTCTTGGTTCTCCCCAAAGAATCATATACTGGAACTCCTAAATGGTCTCCTTTGGATCCCGGTAATAGGAAAAAACCCGGTTGTATTATACCTAGTGTACAGCTACCCCTCCAATTTGAGGGTAATTCAGAATAAGATCTTTTTCCACATATCCAGAACAATCCTTCTGAAGCCCTCCAAAAGCCCTCCTGTGTTTCAGTTATTTTGTCCCAATACTTAGCTATTTCTGGGAGGTCCTTATAAGGGTTTGCAGCTGTACCATTACACCAAAAAAACCCCTTTGTTACCTTACTGTATTTGCAATTCCCCGTTTCATTGTTTAGAACCCAGATTCCCTTTGGTTCCCTCGGGTACCACCAGGTGGAAGTACCATTTGTAAGTTTTAATCTTTTACAGGGAGTATTCCCTATCCTCTTGGAATATTTTCCTCCTTCTCTCCTTAAGCATTCTTCTCCTAAGGTGGTAGAGCTTAAAATCCATCCGTCAGGCCGGTCCTCTCTGCTGCTACTAGTACAGTTCCACTGGAGTAATTCTTTAGGTCCTAGGCTACTTCCTTTCCAAGGCCATTCCTCTGTCATGAGAGGTCCCCCACAAATCCAACAATTGGTGACATTTAATTCTCTGCTTATCCTTTCTCCTAAGTCTACCAACAGATTTTGCCCCAGCTTCAGAAGTCCTATTTCTTCCTCTAATTGCTTTTTGATTTCTGCATATAAATCTCCTCCCGGTCCCGGAGGCATATATTTACGGGCAATAGACTTGGTTCTATTTCTTATTATTTCGGTTTTTACCATATCTTGGACCCCACCCCTGTCTGATATATCCCAATGGCCGGCTTTAGTAGAGCAAATATACTTTTCTCCTCTTGGGCACCCAACTCCCAGGCATTGGCCTCCTTTTCCCAAGTTTTCAGCCATCCAATATTGCTGCCCACCATAAGTACAGGTTTGTAGATTTTGGGTTTCATAACAATGCCGATTTATGTGGGAGTGAACAGAAAGAGTAAAAAGTTTTTGTCTCCCATAGTATACATACTGGAAACACTTCGAGCATTCTTTTGCTTGTGTTGGTATTAGGCTAGTGAATAGGAGAAGCCACAGAGGTCCGGCATGACTTATACCCCCACTTCCCATGCCTATGAGGGTGCCACCCATAGCAGGGTAATATCTCTTCTTGATGGCGAGTATAGAGGTCAACCCGGTCTTGCCCTCAACGCTCCTACCTTCTTTTCCAAGCAAATTACTTTTTACACTTGGAGACCACTTTTTCCCACTCTTTATCAGGAACCTCCCACAAAATTGGCACCAATGATTCCCATCCTCAAATTAGAGTTACAATATTGGTAGCCTTGATCGAAGCCTGGGCTAGGATGAGATTAAGTTGTCTGCAACTTGGGCAGTATGGATGCCTTCTGGCATCTGCCAATTCTGTTTGCGATTCAAACACTTATATTTAGTCCAGCTATTATGCTGTGCATGGGGATGTATCAGGCAGGATATACTGTGGGGCACCGCAGGGGCTTGCAATTCCCTTATCAGGTCTGGATAAAATGGGCTATTTTCTTTACACAAATCACAGGCCAATGCAAATAAAAACCTTTGAGTTTGGTACAGCCCCCACCCTCCAGTCTGTAGCGGCAGTACTCCTCCCCAGGGAGGGGTATGGAATTTTTTCTTAGAGTCTGTTTGGGTTGCACCTGGAACCACTGATATAATTCGGGTTTTACCTCCCAAGTCTTTATAATTTCTTGAGTTCAGTTTAGCTGCTCATGCATTACCACATTGGTCCACATTTAAAGGTGAGTTTGAGATCCCTAGGAGTTGAGGTTAGAGTCCAATCTTTGGGTTCTTCCACTGGTCCTTTAGTCTGCTGGCATGCGTCCATCCTCTTTCTCTGGTCCGCACTGCAGCTTCCGTTGTTAACAACACCTAAAAGGGACCTTCCCAAAACCCACTCCCCAATTTCCATGTTGTGTAGTATGAAATCTATTATATTCAGGCAGGTATGTTCAAGATTCTCCTTTCCATAGAAAAGCTGCACGGTTAAGACATGAACTGGTAGATAAAATTAAATCATTCTTTTTCTATTAACATCACCTTGTATTTCAAAATTCTGGAGTTAGTTAACCACCTTCCAGCCTTTTCATAGAATCACAGAATCACGGACTGCCAGGGATTGGAAGGGACCTTGAAAGATCATCTAGTCCAATCCCCCTGCCGGAGCAGGATCACACAGGAAGGTGTCCAGCTTTTGTGTCAAGACTGTTTTTACTTGATGTGGAGTACTTGCCACTAATACCCCACCAAATATCAGTTTTCTGGTTTTTGTTTTTTGTTTTGTTTTTCACCAGATGGGCAGTAGCTACCACTGGCTGTACATATTCTGGTCACTTTCTTGATACCGGATCTAAGAGCTTAGATAGAAATGCCAAAGGTTGCCGCTTATCTCCCCACTCCGGGGTTAAAACTCCTAAGGCAGCCCCTTTATCTACTGTGACAAACAACTCAAAAGCTTTATCTAAAGATGGCAAGTCTAAAATAGGCATGGTAATTAAGTATTGTTTTAACTCTTGTACTAATTCTTCTTTTGTCCAAATTAAAATATAGAGTTCTTCCTAGAAGTTTTCAACTAAAGATTTTATTTCTGCTTTTTTTTTTTTAAAAAAAAAATCTCACTTCACTATTGGTGAATGGGGCACTCACATATCTTAGCTTCCCCAAATTTTGGCCAAAAAATATTGGGGGGACTGTATCCTCTCTCTTGTCTTCCTTTATACCTTTAATAATTAGATTCCAATAATCGCTTATATTTCTGCAGCCTCCTGCGTCATTTTGATCCTGATTAGGATTAGCTATTGGCAATTTTTGATCCCCTGATGGGCCTTTTTGATTCTCTCATTCCCATATCCTCATACCAGTCATTCTCACCATTTGTCTTTCCTCAGGGGAAAATAGTGTGCCCAATATTGATTGCATTTCTTCCCAGGTATAAACATTAGGACCCAGGAATTGATCTAACTGCTCAGATAAGCCCATAGGGTCCTCCAGCAATCCTTTCAGTTCCTTTTAAAATTCCTAACTTCAGTAGAAGTTAGAGGAGCATTGACAAATTCTATTCCACTTTGTGTGCCCTCCCCCCCCCTCTCCTTCAGAGGCACTTCCCTTAAAGGGAATAAACTTACTTCAGGGTTTTCTCCTATATCGTTGTCTTTTCCCCTTAATTTAATTATTTTAAAAGACATTTTCTTTCTGGCTCTTGGAAAGAGAATAGGAAACCTTTGGGACTTATCAGACCTTTCCCTAGTGCTAATTGTCGGTCTGTTCCCAGGGGAGGGTGGGACAATCGGGGATGATGGTACAGAGAGGGTAGACAGACACACACACAGACACAAAAACGCACCCCCCCCAGACACACACAGACACAAATACGTTCCTTAAAATTTACATAGAGGTTTTTTAAAGGTTGGCATATCCAGCCTTCAAAAGACCCGTGCCTTGGCCAATACAAATGCTCGGGTCTTATTTCCCTTTTTGTCTATTCTATCATCTTAATCTTGTCTTTACTTCTGGTATTTGGATTATAGTCCTAATTGGCCAATCAACCCACCCCAGGGGACTGTCCTGGGGCGACTTTTCGCTCCCCCTTTTCCCTGGGACCCTTTTCCTTGTCCCATTTTTCACGGGGCTATCAGTCAAGCCTCCCCCCTCTTTCCCTGGGGCTATCTTCCAAGCCCCCTCCTTTTCCCTGGAGCTCAAGCCCCCTTTCTTTCCTTGGGGCTGTCTTTCAAGCCACCTCCTTATCTCTGGGTTCAAGCCCCCCTTCTTTCCTTGGGGCTGTCTTTCAAGCCCCCTCCTTATCTCTGGGTTCAAGCCCCCCTTCTTTCCTTGGGGCTGTCTTTCAAGCCCCCTCCTTATCTCTGGGTTCAAGCCCCCCCTTTCTTTCCTTGTGGCTGTCTTTCAAGCCCCCTCCTTATCTCTGGGCTCAAGCTCCCCCTTTTTTCCTTGGGGCTGTCTTTCAAGCCCCCTCCTTATCTCTGGGCTCAAGCCCCCCCCTTTTTCCCTGGGGCTATCTCTCGCTCACTCTCTAGCGCTTCGTCTCTTCACCGGCCAATTCCCTCGCGGGAGATTGGAACCGCGGTTAGAAAGACTCCACACTCGCTTCCCAGATCCGGACTGTCCGGTCCGAGTCTCACACACACAGCAATCAAGCCCCAAACCCTGCCCAACCAAGCAATACTTACAGTCTCCTTTTCTTGCTTGGATCTTTGTGCACAAGAATTATGGGCGACCGCGGTTTTCCCGGGGAGCTCCTTATCCCCTTTTGCTTTATGAGTCCTCCTCTCCCATTGGATTTGTCAGCTTCAAGTCCCAGCGATCCAGGGAAACCCAGCGGGCTACCGAAATCGGTAGGGCGCCTCCCGCTCGGGGAACACACTGGAACCAAGTGCCAGATCCCGGATGAGCCCCAAAATTGTAATAAATGACCAAGCCTTGTAATCAAGGTAGGTTTAGTTTTATTTGTGAGGACAAAGTCAATAAAGCAAAAGCTCAGCGCTGGGTGCTTGACCCAAGTCAGAGGCACACCGGGAAAGATACGTTATTCCTTTATATACATTTAGGATCTTTTCATGCACGTGCACTACTGCCCGGTGGTCATGGGGAAGGTCCTTGGGAGGAAGGCGCACAGTCTTCTTCAGAGTGACCTCTTCACCCCTGGTGAGTTATCCGAACTCCAGACCACCGGTTTGGTTCTCTCCAGATGGTGGATGCAGTGGTGTTCATATTTCCACAGTTTCTCAACTTCCCCCCTTTGTTCCCCCAGGATTGGTTATTTCAGGCCTCTTCATCGAATTCCTCATCTGTTAGTGTAATAGTTTCACTGGGCTAGCCCTTGGCTAGCAGCCAACACAGCTGTTCACCCACTTTCCCCTCCATCCCCAAGGGATAGGGAAGAGGATTGGGGGCAAGAATTAGGAGGCTTGTAGGTTGAGATAAAAACAATTTAATAATAGAAATAAAAACAATTTTAAAAAAACCCCACAACAACAACAACAACAAAAACCAACTAAACAACTAATATTAAAATAGTAATGATAATTATAACAGTAATAAGATATGCAAATGAGTGATAACCCAGTGCAAACTGCTTACCACCCGCTGATAAGCCCGTCCGTTCCCAGATAACGATCCCAGAGGAGCAACAATCCCGAACCGAAACCGCGATCCTGGAAGAACCCAAGCCCGAGAGAAAACCCATGCCAATCCACCCCCCCCTTTCTGGTCAGCCCCGGATAATATACTAAACATGAAGTGATATGATCTGGAATATTTCATTGGCACATCCAAATGCCAGTTCTGGGTTTTGCTATTCACTGTGCTTCTCCCTCCCAGTCCTAATGCAGCTGTGAACCAGCCAAACATGGTGACCTTGAGCTCCAGCAGTAACTAATAACATTAGTACTTTTATCAGTGATGTTCTCAAAACAAATCTGAACTGAAATCAAAACACGAATCTTCTAACTACTGAGAAGAAAATTAACTCTATCCTAGAAAAACCAGGACAGTTAGCAAAAAAAAAAAAATTATTATGGCGAGAGCCAACAACACTCTCCCCCATCTTTCACAACCTTAATCCCTGGTATCCTACAAAAAATTACTTTCAAATTTACTTAGTCAATAAGATACAGGGTCATATATGATTCTTTTTTAGACTAAGCCCCTCTTCAGGTCAGCAAAGTAAACAGGTCTCACATCCATTGTAACAGCAGCATAACAGTGATTTGCATCCATCCAAAAAAGCCCTTTTTCATGGACAATGTGGTGTAAAGGATCTTTAAATAGGAGGTAGGTCTATGCCATCAATATTTGTTTAATATATGGTATCAATAATCTAGTTCAAGATATTTAAGAGTTATATTTGTTAGAATTGAAATACAATGAATGATTCCAAGATTGCTACCTCATATTTAGTTTATGACTGAGAATTTGATTTAATATTGTTGCCATATTCCAACACAAGGAAGTTTAATTCTCACTGTGAGTGAATGTATTGGGTTTACATGGCAAGGTTTTGGTAGCAGGGGGTGCTACAGTGGTGGCTTCATTTTACTGCTATAATTATGCACTGAATAATTTATTATGTCTTTTGTTGGTTTCACTTTCTGCAGTCTACCTGATATTACTTTAAATGCTATGGACACAGTGTAACTTTTTTTTAAAAATACACTGTAGAATCCTAAAAGGGTGTCACATAAAGAACACACAAATCTTCTGAAACATTTTTAGAAATTATTTTCAGTATACTGCAACTCTGATTATGTTTATTCTGAATTTGCGCATTTATTTTCTTCTTTTAACAGAAAGAGTTTAACAGTGATTGCAAATTGAAGGAAAGAATGGAAGAAAATGGATATAACACATATGCATCCTTAAATTGGAAGCACAATGGAAGGCAAATGTTCGTGGCTCTGAACGGAAGGGGAACCACAAAGAGAGGACAGAAAACAAGAAGGAAAAACACTTCAGCTCACTTTCTTCCAATGGTAGTAATGCCATAGATGAAGGAACTATTTTATCAATGCAATTGAACCAAAGACTCTTATGTCAAGAATATTTGGTAATCCTCTTGAAGAGTAAATGCAAGGAAATAGTGCAGACATCTGCTTATTTGAAAAGAGAGCAGGGGAAGCCTTTGAAGGTTTTTTACTCATTGCCGGCACATTAAATACTTTTATTTAATTTGGTATCATGTCTTATAATCAAGATACAAGCTAGGTCAAATGGGATGGAAGTTATTGCCAATGTGAACAATTTTTTTAAATCTATGCAACAGAATTTAAGGGACTTGAGGCAATTTGTTGATTGCTCCTAATGAGGAAAATTATTTATAGAATACTAATTCATATCAAAGACCTTAATTGCTCATTCAAGCCTAATGAGCCAATGTACAGTTAGACATGCTAGCATTTACTGGAAGTGCTTGGATCACATACACAAATAATGTCATTTCTGGAGAAGCCTTGTGGAAGAATGGATAGGATTAAGGAATATAAGCAAAGTAGTGTAAAACTGTTATAACAAAATGGATAATATGTTTTGCTTGAATGTTCTAACTTCGTTCCTTTTTATTTCTAAGTTATTTATTTAATAGGATGTTAAATATCTTTTTCATTTGAAATGTTTTCCTCATTTGCTTCTTTGTTATTTTCCCTTTTTCTCAGTACTTCACACAGAGGTTGATGATAGGTTAAAAAGTCAAAACCTCATATAAGTACTCCGAGAATAGGTATTAGATAAGGCTTTAAAGTCAGAATTTAATGTGTATAATGGATTTTTTCCTAAACTGTCTTGCACTTAAGCAAAAAGACCAAACAAGCAGTGCTTGGAATTACGTTATTGAGTGTCTTTATGTTAGAGAGGGATTTTTTTTTTACTTATCCACACTCAAGAACAAACTTCAAGAAATACTTTGTTCAAGGGGTCTTTCTGCTATTTTGAAATTGAGAGAAAGGACCACATCTGTACTTGGGTGTCAATGCATCTGTGTATATATTCATCTGACTTTGATTTTGATTTGGAACTAAGATCTAATGCATTACAACCAGTATAATATTCTGCAGCAAGCATTGGGCTGGAACCTAGATGTGGACAGACACTGAGACTGCAAACATTAAAATTAAACACTGTGTAATTCCCAAGTATAAAATCTGGCCTCTAAAAGGTAAGTAAGAAGGCAACACACTTCTGCATTCCTTATTCAGTTAATATGCCCATTCAGCACATTTGCCCTTGTTACCAGCTTGTAGAATCACAGGCATTTAGTGGGAGCAATACCTAAGTAAGGACTGAAGGATAGGAGATTCAAAATCATGCTTGTGCATTTATCAGAGATTATTACTTTCATATATATTATATACAAGAGACAACCAAAAAGCCATGCTGGTATCCAGTTTTAGCATGTCTTTCATATCCATCATAGTGACTGAAGGCTCAAAATACATAATATCAAGCACATTTTTATGAAGTGTTACTAGTCCCATGGCTTAACATGAGCAACTGCAGTATAAAAAAATAAGCATAATATGAAGTCTGTTCAATTAAAGGTACATAAGTTTTGTTTTATGCTTTGCTTTAATTTTAAAGAGCTCTGGATAGATCACCAATATAACCATACTGAAATTAATTTTGTTAGAGCAGATAAATAGAAAACAGTACATCAAACAATTTGTACCACTGTCTTCACATTGTATTCCACTAAATAAATAAATAAGCCTTTGCAGTGTCTATAGTAAGAAACAAAAGTAGTATATTATTATTTTGTTCTAAATACTTTAAGTATGAGATTATATTGATGCTGCAATTTTATCTCCAATATTTCTTGTTATGAAAAAGGTTTTATTTTTATTGTTTGGAAACTATATTTTGGTACAAAGGAGACCTTTGCTTAATGTGTATTTTTGATAATGTTTAACCTCTATAAAGGCTGGTGGTGTTGGAATCTTCTGTAACTTATTTAAATCAATGTTTGACTAGCACTTCAATCTTAATCTGTTATTTAAATATTACCTTTTTTTAAAAAAAAAAAAAGCTTTCCCATAAAATACAAAATGGTCAGATTGTATTTCCTGTCCTTAAATAAAGTAAATTGTTTTAAAAACAGGCAGTCATTTGAGAGACAACATTTTAGCTGATAGCTAACTTCATATTTCATGGTACTTTATCTCCAATTTGCTTCTCAAAAAATGAGTTTTTTCTATCAAAGGAAATAAGAACTCAAATGTACTTACTTTAAATGTAATTGCAGGTCACAGCAAAACTTAACTACCATGACAAAAGCGAGTTTCTGTTGTTTAAAATTTGTAATTGATAATTAAAATTGACAAGGCATAATGGACCACATGAAGTGAACATTCAGTGTGAGATTGGACAAATGCAGTATTGGATAAGCACTTAAAGAACATTTAGGATACAAATGAATTTCTCTTTTGACAGAATTACCTAGATGAGTTGGTCAGGGGAATAATTATGCATAAACATTATCATAGTACTCAAAACACTGTGCTGTTCAGAGGCCAAAACCAGGAAATATCACTTTTCCAAAGTGAGTCAGAAGCCATTTGTGACATGAATAGCAGTGAAACACAAAATTCTTGAAGGAATTAATGATTCCTGCATGATTGGCATGCTGTAATGCTCACTGTGATAGGAGCAAACTGCAGACACTATATCTAGAGTATCACAGCTCCTCAACCATAAACTCTGTTTTCTGTCACCCTTAGCATAACAGACTCCTCAGCAAAAGGAAAACAGGGGGAGGGATTTTAAAAAAAGGGAAACAGAAATCACTGAGCAACAATGTATAGTATGCTATATTTGAATAAAAATAATAAAATGTGGGGAATAAAGAATAAGAGTATTGACCCTTGTTTGTTTTATTAATCTGAAATGGTGCTGCACAATAAAAATAAAAAGGGAAAAGGTCTGTTGTACTTGTATTGGGTTTGCGTGGCAAGGTTTTGGTAGCGGGGGGGGGGCATAGGGGTGGTTTCTGTGAGAGAAGCTGTCAGAAGCTTCCCCCATGTCCGACACAGCCAATGCCAGCAGGCTACAAGATGGACCCACTGCTGGCCAAGGCTGAGCCAATCAGTAACGCCTCTGTGATAACATAATTAAGAAAAAAAAGGGGAGAGAGAAAAAAAAGTGGCACATTTTGCAACTGGAGAGAGAGGAGTGAGAAGATGTGAGAGAAACAACTCTGCAGACACCAAGGTCAGTGAAGAAGGAGGGGGAGGAGGTGCTGGAGCAGAGATTCCCCTGCAACTTGTGGTGAAGACCATGGAGAGGCAGGCTGTCCTCCTGCAGTCCATGGAGGTCCATGGTGGAGCAGATGACCACCTTTAGCCCATGGAGGACCCCACGCCAGAGCGGGTGGATGGCAGGACTTGTGACCCCATGGAAAGAACCCATGCTAAAGCAGTTTTTGAAGAACTGTCATGAACTGACCCCAACCCCCATTCCCTGTCCCCCTGTGCTGCTGTGGGGAGGAGGTGGAAATCGTGAGAGAAGTTAAGCCCGGGAAGAAGGGAGGGGTGGGGGGAGGTGTTTTAAGATTTGGTTTTATTTCTCACTATCCTCTTATCTGATTGATAATAAAATAAAATTTGTTTTTTCCCCCAAGTCGAGTCTGTTTTGCCTGTGCCAGTAATTGGTGAGTGATCTCTCTCTGTCCTTATCTCAACCTATGAACCTTTCATTATATTTTTCTCCCTCCTGCCCTGCTGAGGAAGGGGAGTGATAGAGTAGGCTTTGGTGGGTATCTGGCACCCAGCCAGGGTCAACCCACCATAGTACTACAGGATGTGGTTTGGTGCTTTATAGCCCCCAAACAATACAAAAACAAATAAACAAACAAAAAAAAAAGTTGAACATTTGTAAGTTTCTTTAATTTTTTGCATGTATGACTCAGCTATCTCCACACTAATAACAACCAAATGCTTTAGATTCTTCCTGTAAGTATTCAGATTCACCTAGTTTATACAGTGGAAAAAGCAATGAATTTAAAGCAAGCACATTTGATGAAAGAATGAAGGGGCTTAGATAAAGAACATGTATTCATATTTTTAAAGAGAACTTTAGATATGTAAAATTAGTTAAATTTTATATAAGACTTCCTTCAAGACATTTCAGGTTACAAAGTTCACTAAAGGTTAGTAAGCTTTAGTAATACAATAATAGCAGTGTATGAGCACAGATTTGTAATTCATGCCCCTGCTGAAACTGTCTTTGTTCACATTGTCTAATTGCTTCAAGGAGTGATCTTGAAACTAATGCAGGAAGACAGCTCCTCTTTTGAAGTATCAAGTATCATTATTATCCTCCTGAAGAAAGAAAAGTACAACACAAAATAAACACTTTTTTTTTTGCTGCAAATAGTTAATGTGAGATTACTGATGGTGTTTTGAGAAAAAGCTCATTGAAACAATTTCAGTGCAACTGCAAACAACAAACACATGCAAATAAAGTTATGTTTTCCATCTCATTATAGGCAAGAAATTGAATATGAAAATTAATTGGTTGTATACCGATCAGATTGTGATTTAGTTATGCTTACCCACTCAAAATATCTGAACCTCATGTTTAACTATATGGGAGGTTTCTTGGACTAAATTTTGGGACTGTCTTTTTCTAATGAAGCACAGTGAATCTCAGATACCTGACTCATGATTCACTAATTCCAGAAAAAAATATGTAGTATGTCCTCTGCCCATCCCAACAATGTAAAGAAAATATGCTACTGTGAAAAGCAAAATAGAGAAACCATAAGTAAGCCTCAAGTAACTGATTACGGAGCATTGATCTCTAAACTACCACAGTATAAATGAGGAGAATTTGCACTCCTGAAATTCCTCACCAGGACCTTTAATGAAATTGTATACAGTGGCATCACTAATGCAAAATACTAACTCATGCAACTGAGTAAATGGATATGTTGGTGGTGACATCAGAAATATATGTCCTATAAGACCATTGTCCAAATACAAGACTATGAGAATTGCAATACCTGAAAAAAGCACAGTACCTCACTGTATAGTTCTGTGCAAAGTACTTAGGGAACTGATAGTATATAGATAATAAACCTGTGATAGTTTCACTGAGCTAGCCTTTGGCTAGCAGCCAACACAGCCATTTCCCTGCTTCCCCCACACCCCTAGGGGATAGGGGAGAGGATTGGGGGGCAAGGATAAGGAAGCTTGTAGGTTGAGATAAGGACAGTTTAATAATAGAAATAAAAGAAAACTTAAAATAATACTAATATTAAAATAGTAGTGATAATGATAACACTAACAAAATATACAAATGAGTGATACATAGTGCAACTGCTCACCCCCTGCCAACCAAGCCCGGCCCATTCCCAGATAACGATCCTGGAGAAGCAAAAATCCTGAACAGAAACTGCAATCCCAGAAGAGCGAGACACCTTCCAATAGACCAGGTTGCTCAAAGACTCATCCAACCTGGCCTTAAACACTTCCAGGGAGGGGGCAGCCACAACTTCCCTGGGCAACCTGTTCCAGTGTCTCACCACCCTCACAGTAAAGAATTGCTTCCTAGTATCTAATCTAAACCTACCCTCTTTCAGCTTAAAGCCATTTCCCCTTGTTCTCTCATTAACTGCCCTTATGAAAAGTCCCTCCCCAGCTTTCTTGTAGGCCCCCTTCAGGTATTGGAAGGCTGCTATAAGATCTCCCCTAAGCCTTCTCTTTTCCAGGCTGAACAGTCCCAACTCTCTCAGCCTGTCTTCATAGGAGAGGTGCTCCAGCCCTCTGACCAACCTTGCAGCCCTCCTCTGGACTCACTCCAGTAGGTCCACATCCTTCTTATGTTGGGGGCTCCAGAACTAGAAGCAGTACTCCAGGTGGGGTCTCACCAGAGTGGAGTAGGGTGGCAGAATCACCTCCCTTGACCTGCTGGCCACGCTTCTCTTGATGCAGCCCAGGATACGGTTGGCCTTCTGGGCTGCAAGCGCACATTGCTGGCTCATGTTGAACTTCTTGTCCACCTGCACCCCCGAGTCCTTCTCCTCAGGGCTGCTCTTGATCCGTTCTCCTCCCAGCCTGTATGTGTGCTTGGAATAGCCCTGACCCAGGTACAGGACCTTGTACTTGGCCTTGTTGAACTCCATGAGGTTAGCAGAGGCCTACCTCTCAAGCCTGTCAAGGTCCCCTTGGATGTCGTCCCATTCCTCCAGTGTATCAACCAAACCACACAACTTGGTGTTGTTGGTAAACTTGATGAGGGTGCACTCATTCCCACTGTCCATGTTGCTGACCAAGATGTTGAACAGTGCCGGTCCAAATACTGACCCCTGAGGGACACCACCCGTGACTGGTATCCACTTAGACATTAAGTTGCTGACTGCAACTCTTTGAGTGAGACCATCCAGCCAATTCCTGGCTGGATGATTTTATTGATTTTGATGATTTTGTTGATTTTGATACCTGTCCAGTTGGGATATTCTGTTACATTGAGGAATGCTCAATGCTTGAGGGGAGCCATGGTAACTATCTTGAAATATATATTTATGTAAAAGGATTCTGCAAATTGGAAAGGCTCCCTATTTTCACCACAGATAGTTTAAGAACAAAATTATCAAACTGAAGTAAGGGAAACATAAGTTTAAATATCTGGAAAAACCTTCTTAACACTAAAGGCTCTGAAGTTAAATTGATTAGGAAGATTGTATAACTTCCTTTCAGAGTTTCACACATGTAAGAGCCATCAAGAATGGTTTAGGTTGTTGATTCTGCCACAGACAGGAGGATGGACTAGATCTCTTCCAAGGTCCCTTATAGTAATATTTTCTATGATTCTATGAACCATCAGCTGAATCTATATAAAACACTAGGCAGTCAGCTGCAGTTGTAATTTTCAATTATTAGCAACAGGCTCAAGCTCAAGCCAGTAACATGTAAAGATCATATAAAAAAGACCTCAGAGGCATCCAGTCCTATCCATTTCCCATCCCCTCCAATTACTTCACATGAGTGTGTTGCAGTGCTGAACAGGAAGGAAACATAAGTAGCTGAAATCTTTCCAACTAAAAGAAAGCAGAGTGACTAAAAGCCATCCGTGTAAGTTTTTTCAATAGAGCACAAACTCGTCCAGGAAATGTCAGCAAGATGTTATTTGGTCCCTTTTTTCTAACCATTATTGAGAGATGCAATCTGGGTCTGACTCAAGCTTCCATTGCACACTGATTGCAGGAAATGAGACTGACATGGACAGTTAAGATATGCAAAGGTCAGTATCCACCTCCTTCTGATATTTAGTAACTTGTTGTTAAAGCAGCAGATAGTTTTCATAGCTAATTGCTATATTTTTCAGTGGTCCTTGAAAGAATAATACCACAGTGAATAAACCTCTCCATTAACCCACTCCTCCTCAAAATGTGCTATGTCCCAGTATCAGTTGAATTGTGGATACTGTCCAAGAACCTTTACTTATTTCAGCTATCACTAACAGCACTATAAATTAACCAGTAAATAAATTTTTGTTTTATTTAATATGAGTCTTTGATCTATTGACAGCTTAAACATTTGTAATGCTCATTTAGTGTTTATTTTCTTTTGTTCATTTTTAAAATAAGTGTGGCAGTTGATCAAATGTCAGACTGACCCTGCATTATATAGAGCCCTCTATTTATACTGGGGACAGCTCAGACACTCACAGTTTCTTCTCACACTCTGTGTCACCATTTTATAAGCCCTGAAAAGAAAGACTGCTCTAGGGAAGAGGGAAAATATACAATGTTCATGACTATTCTGTTACCGCTTAGACCCTGCAAGTGTGCCAAGGATTCAGCATAGTTAAAATACATGGAGAAGAGAGTAAAATTATTTTTCCAGTTAGTTGTAGCTCTAACAAGATATGGATGTGTAACATGCTATCTACTATATATAGTATGTTACACATCCCAAACTCCATTTTCTTAAATTAATTCCACAGTAATATATATAATATGTAACAATATTTATACCCTGTAGTCTTAAATACCACACGCATGCACATAGACTTATACGACTAGCAGTTTCCTGCCAATTTCACTATGTTGTTTTCATTTTTTTCCACCCCATAGGAGCACTGATATTTTCCCTTAGTGTATTTGGCAGCTATCGGTTTACTATTCATAACAAAACTACAATTGCTAGCTACAGCTGTTATCAAAACTCCATTGTTTTAGGTACCAAACAATAAAAGTCAAGAGAGAAGACATGTTGCTACTCCGGTATGATTACACTTCTCTTGTCTAAAATGGTGGAATATGACAGAGAACAATAGATTAGAGTTTTACAGTGAAAGTATAATTATGCATACCTCTAATCCATTTCTGGAAGGATGGGGTTGTGGTCCTTACTGAAAAAATGGACTTCAAGGAGTAATTTACAAAAAAATAAAGTAAAAAATATACAGATTTTCATGTTGAGGATTTTTTTTCCTCAGTCCCTGAAAAAAAACCTGCAGACATACTGAAAGCAGAGGCAACAATCATAAGTACTATCATGAGACCACTAAATCATACAAGTCTGTAGTAGTTTAACTTGTCTGGCAGCCAAACACCACATAGCCACTCACTTACCTCCCTCTTCCCCCCCACCCAGGGAATAGGGGAGAGAATTGGAGGGGTAAACATAAAAAGACTCGTAGGTTGAAATAAGAACAATTTATTAATAGGAATAAAATGAACTTAAAATAATAATGATAAAGATAATAAAAAAAAATAGCAATGAGTGAAGCATGGTACAATTGCTCACCACCCACTGATAGCAATCCCAGAGGAGCGAAAAGGAACCCTGAACCCGAAACCGCAATCCCGGAAGATTTACAGACCCTCTTCTTGGCCAGCTTTCCTTTATATTCTGAACAAGATGTTATGTGATATGGAATATCCCACTGGCATATCCAAATGCCACTCTGGGTCTGTTGATTTACTATACCCCCACCCCTTTCTTCTTGCCAGTTTCTCTGTGCCTGCAGATTAGCAAAATTTGGGGAGTTGGGAAGTCTGTTGGTGCTTTAAGAGCTGAAGCTGCAGGTGGCTTCAGCCTTGAGCAATTAATTCCTGACCTTGAGTGAAAAGTAAAACAAAGTGGGGAAAAAAGAAAAAATGTGTATGAGACAAAATAAGGATGGTTTGTGTGCTGTAATTAGTAACCAGTCAGAAGTAGAAGAACGGCTCATGAACAGGTGGAATTATTCAATCATGTCAATTGTTTAGGCACGTGTGTGATAAGGGGTAACGAATCAAAAGTGAAAGAGTGCCTTGTGCATGGCGTGTGCTGGAGGAAAAAAGGATAAATAAGCAGTGCAAAGCTTCAATAAAGTGCTGATGCCTGATGCCTGAACACATTTCGGTGTTGGTCATTTCTTCATCTGCCGCAAATGGTGACCCCGACGTGATCCCAATGTGGGAATAGAGAACCACGGACCAGAGAGTGGCCAGCGGTGGAGCCCAGCTTGTGGAGAAGGCAGAGGACCATAGGTGCTCTGCTATATCGATGAGGGGAGGCAGCAGAGTATAGCTGCTCGAGACCCGAATCTACAAGAAGCCGGCATAAGACGAAGGGAAGCAATGGACCATAGAGCTGTTTAGACCTGATCTACAAGAAGCAGGTGAGCAGCTGGGAACAAATTACCCCCCCCACCCTTCCAGTTATGGGTGCGTAAATGTCAGCAGAGGAAAATTCTATATTGACTATTTTAATGCTCATTTTGAAGACAAGAGGATTTAAATATGATGAGACAGCAGTTCGAAAGCTATTGATATGGTGCAGAAATAACAGCACACCCTCAGATGCTAATTCTGCTTTTCACATGGCTGCTTGGGAAGAGGCAGGAAAGCTCCTTACTGATTCCACAACTCTGGGTGATCCCCTTGCAACAACACCCCTGTTAACTACATGGCGGTTAATTACTGATTCTTTACACCAGTTACGAGCAGATCAAGATTCTTTAAACCAATTACGATCGGATCAAACTACCACTGCCTCTGCTATTACTGCAGTCACAGGTGAGGCCTCCACAAGTCCCTCTGAGCATCCCCAGAATTTAACAGCTCAAAAGAAAGAGTCAAAAGACCTAGGAGACTCAGCTCCACTTATTGATTTTACTTTGTCATGGGACACTCACGCCTTCCTCAAATGAGCTCAACCTCTACTCTGGACCCTCTAAAACTTTGGAAAAAGATTAAAGAACAGGCAATTGCTGAAGACGACTCACGCAGCAGGAGTGCTATGTGGGATAGCTATCACCTTATACACCTGTTGTAAAAAAAAAAAAAAAAAAAAAGAAACGGAACAAAGAAACAACCCGGTACCATGCATTACGGTTTAAGTTATACTGCTTGGTTTGAACCTTGGTGTGGCAAATGGTTAATGGTATATGATTTGAGCTACATGAGAACCTGACTATCATTTAATTGGCTTATTTTGTGGAGTGAGTTGTGGTGTGAGTGAGTGAGTGAGAGGAGTGCTGAGTGTCTGTGTTGTTTGAGTGGGACACAGCCCGACTACCAAGCAGGTGAAGAGTTCTAACTCAAGGTTCTGTTCTCCCACGAGGGAAACAGCCGGAGACGAACAAAGCAAGAGGTTATAGTTCAATGTTATAAACGTAATTTGTCTTTGTGGTTGTTCAATGTATAGGGGGGAACAAAACAGAAACTAAATGGGAACTAATTGGGAACTAAAAGGGAATTTAGAAAGTTTAAAGAATCAGAGATAAATACAAAGTCATCCCTATGGTATGGGAGGGGATGTAAAACAAAGTCATAACTTTTAGCTCCTCAGTGTGGGGAGTGCTCAAGAGCCTGTCCATATTGTAACTGCTGCTGTTTGTTCCTGCTAAGTGCTTAAAGTGCTGCAAGTACATTATTTCTCCAAACGGAGGCCCTTGGAGACCCCCACTGGAGATAAATCAGTACCAATGGACTTTTATGTCTTTTTAAATTTCTCTACAAGCAACACAAGAGTCACTGCCCAGAATGTAAATGCCACTGTTTTCACTTTTAGAAATAAAAAAGCTTGGTGTAGTTACACTTCACCAAACATTTCTAAATCTACTCATAATCAAGTACAGTTCGTGGAGACAGAGCATGGGCAGGAATACCATCACTTGTTCGTAGAGGTCCCTGTAATATGGGCCGTTTAACCCTGTTGACACCTAATATTACCATGATTTTGGGAAAGTTCAAAAATCGGATAAGAAGCAAGCGTAGCACTCACTCATTTGAGCACAACTGTGATTCCAATGCAGAGTTTTGGAATCCTGGGGAAATAGCTGTAGCCTCTATTCTGGCCCCTGGAGTATCCGCAGCAGATTTACATATATATACATACATATATTAATCTCTATGGAACATTCCTTCAAAATGTGTATTGAGTTCATTAAGTCTGTAAACTTGGGTTCCATCTTTCACGTCATGACAGTCTTTCAAGGTAGGAGAGAGGATGTGAAGTTTGCACAGTTAATGGAGTAGGTGACATTGGACACAGCAGAAGGATGGTGTGTAGTCTCTGCTGCATGCTGCATCTGGAACTCGCAGCTGGCATATCTAGCACTGTCCATGCTAAGGGTCTGAAGGTTGAAGATGTTGATCTTGAAGAAGTTGTTGGGCAGCAGCTCTGGTCCCATTGTAGATCCTTTTTAATTAACCTGCGGAAATTCTTAATATAAAGCCGTTAGTATAATACACAATAACTATAGAAATGATATGCAACTCATCAGCAGTTTTCACCTAACATCAAATTCCCTTGAGGCACACATTGGACTTCCCCATTCTTCTGCAACACCCACCAAGTGCACCCAGGTCCTTGAGCAAAAGTAATCCCACAAATGGGTTTGCCTTTACCTGAGGCAGGAATAACCCAGACTGTTTTTCCCAGCATATTTTTAATGTGCACCACAGGGACTCTATCCCCTTCTACAGTACGTAAAAGTCTTGATTGGGCAGGGCCATCTCTGTTGGCAGATCCTCTGGTGTTGACTAGCCAGATGGCTTTTGCTATTGTGTCCCAGTGTTTGAAAGTTCCACCACTCATTGCTCTCAGTGTGGTTTTCGGCAGCCCATTGCATCATTCCACTTTCCCAGAGGCTGGTGCATGATAGGGGATGTGCTACACCCACTCAATGCCATGTTCTTTGGCCCAAGTGTCTATGAGATTGTTTTGGAAAAGAAGTCCCGTTGTCTGACTCAATTCTGTCTGGGGTGCCATGTCGCCACAAGACCTGCTTTTCAAGGCCTATGTATTAGGTTTGTGTGGCAAGGTTTTGGTAGCATGGGGGGGGCGCATAGGGGTGGCTTCTGTGAGAGAAGCTGCCAGAAGCTTCCCCCATGTCTGACTCGATACAGCCAATGCCAGCCGGCCACAAGAACAGACCCGCTGCTGGCCAAGGCCGAGCTAATCGGTAACTCCTCTTTGATAACTTAATTAAGAAAAAAAAAGGAAGAGAGGGGAAAAAAAAAAGCTGCACACTTTGCAGCTGGAGAGAGGAGTGAGAAATTATAAGAGAAACAACTCCACAGACACCAAGGTCAGGGAAGAAGGAGGGGGAGGAGGTGCTCCAGGTGCCAGAACAGAGATTCCCCTGCAGCCTGTGGTGAAGACCATGGTGAGGCAGGCTGTCCCCTTGCAGTCCATGGAGGTCCATGGTGGAGCAGATGACCACCTGTAGCCCGTGGAGGACCCCACGCCGGAGAAGGTGGATGCCCAAAGGAGGTTGTGACCCTGCGGGAAGCCCGCACTGGAGCAGGTTCCTGTCAGGACCTGTAGCCCGTGGAGAGAGGAGCCCACGCCGGAGCAGGTTTGCTGGCAGGACTTGTGATCCCGTGGGGGACCCGTGCTGGAGCAGTCCCTTCCTGAAGGACTGCACCCCATGGAATGGACCCATGCTAAAGCAGTTTGTGAAGAACTGTCAGTCATGGGAAGGACTCACGTTGGAGAAGTTCGTGGAGGACTGTCTCCCGTGAGAGGGACCCCACGCTGGTGTGGGGGAAGGACTCCTCCCCCTGAGGAAGAAGCAGCGGCTTAAACAACGTGTGATGAACTGACCCCAACCCCATTCCCTGTCCCCCTGTGCCGCTGGGGGGAGGAGGTGGAAAATCGGGAAAGAGACTAAGCCCGGGAAGAAGGGAGGTATGGGGGAGGTGTTTTAAGATTTGGTTTTACTTCTCACTGTCCTCTGATTTTGATTAGCAATAAAGTAAATTTGGTTTTTTTCCCCCCAAGTCAAGTCTGTTTTGCCCGTGCCAGTAACTGGTGAGTGATCTCTCTCCGTCCTTATCTCCACCCACGAGCTTTTCGTTATAATTTCCTCCCCCTGCCCATTTGAGGAGGGGGAGTGATAGAGTGGGCTTTGGTGGGCATCTGTCCTCTGATCAGGGTCAACCCACCACAGCCTAGAATAGTGTTTCAGGCAGTGACATGGGGCACGGCATATGTTTCCAACCACCTGGTGGTTGCTTCCACCATGGTGAGCACGTAGCACTTGCCACTTTACCTTTGTGGGAGCGCGATATAGTCAATCTGCCAGGCTTCTCCATATTTATATTTTAACCGTTGTTCTCCATACCAAAGAGGTAACTGCTTGGCTTGCTTAATCGCAGCACATGTTTCACATTCATGAATAACCTATGCAATAGTGTCCATGGTTAAGTCCACCCCTCGATCGTAAGACCATCTATATGTTGCATGTCTTCCTTGGTGGTCTGAGACATTATGGGCCCATCGGGCTAAACATTTTTCACCCTTCTGTTGCCAGTCCAGATCTACTTGAGATGCCTGGTCCACCTGTTAATTATTTTGATGTTCTTCAGTAGCTGGACTTCTAGGCACATGAGCATCTACATGACGTGTCTTTACAACCAGTCTCTCTAGCTGAGCAGCAATGTCTTGCCATAATTCAGCACCCCAGATGGGTTTGCCTCTGTGCTGCCAGTTGCTTTGCTTCCCTTGCTGTAACCACCCCCACAGGGCATTTGCCACCATCCATGAGTCTGTATAGAGGTAGAGCACTGGCCACTTCTCTCGCTCAGCAATGTGTAAGGCCAGTTGGATGGCTTTTACCTCTGCAAACTGACTCGATTCACCTTTTCCTTCAGCAGTCTCTGCAAGTAATTGGCTGGGATTCCACACAGCAGCTTTCCACTTTCGATGTTTTCCTACTGTATGACAGGAGCCATCAGTTAACAGGGCATATTGTTTCTCATCATCTAGTAGTTCATTATATGGTGGAGCCTCTTCAGTATGTGTCACCTCTTCCTCTGGTGACATTCCAAGATTTTTGCCTTCTGACCTGTTCGTGATCACTTCCAGAATTCCTGGGTGATTAAGGCTTCCAATCATTGTGACCCACTTACTCCATGTGGCATCAGTTGCATGGTGTGTGGAGGGAACTCTCCCTTTGAACATCCAGCCCAGCATGGGCAATCGGGGCACCAGGAGGAGCTGTGCTTCAGTACCAATCACTTCAGAAGTAGCTCAAACTCCCTCAGACGCTGGCAATATCTCTTTTTCACTTGGAGTATATCAGGTCTCTAATCCTCTGTATAAATGACTCCAAAACCCAAGGGGTCAACCTCGAGTCTCCCCTGGTGCTTTCTGCCAGAGGCTCCAGGTAGGTCCATTGTCTCCAGCTGTGGTTTAGAGGATATTTTTAATGTCTTGTCCTGTCTGGACTGGCCTGAGGGCTACTGCATGGACTATCTCCTGTTTGATTAGTTCAAAGGCTCGTCGTTGCTCAGGACCCCATGTGAAATCATTCTTCTTTCGGGTCACCTGGTAGAGAGGGCTCACAATCTCACTGCAACTTGGAATGTGCATTCTCCAGAATGTTTCCCATCTCACTTTCTCACGTCTTCTCCATGGTCACGCAAGTAAAACCATAGTGTGCCCCGTGGTGTATACCATCTCTCTTGAGCAGGGAAACGTTTGTTCCTAACAGCTGAGACATAGGTCCGAACGAGTGGAGGGTGGAGCCTGTCCTCAAATCGCTGGAAATCTTGGGACAATTTCTCCACATGTTTCTCCAGGACTTGTGGTAGGTTTTCCATGACCGAGACACAGGCTCGTATAGAGGCAGAGAGACTGTCTTCAAATCCTCAGAGCAGGATAGCCACTTTCTTTACATATGGTGCCTCCTCATCCTTTACTTCTACTGCTGCCAATGAGCTGGCATATGATGCTAGTGCACTCTGTACAACATTTCGCCACTTGGGTATTGTGCACTGTATTTCATCTGGGTCTTCAATTACCCTCATGTCCCTCGGGTCTTGGTAAATCAACTCCCGCACAGCTAGTTCCCTCAGGTACTGAATCCCTCTCTCCATGCTGACTCATTTGCCTGGATTGCATGTAATATCATCCTTGAAGGGACACCTTTCCTTCACACCCACCAAGAACCGCCTCCAAAGACTGTGGTTTGGTTCCCCTCTTGCAATTGCTTTATCAATGCACGCTTCCTTAGAGAGAGATCCCAGCTGCTTGGCTTCTCTACCCTCTAACTCCATGCTACTGGCCTCATTATCCCAGCAACTGAGCAGCCACGTAATGAAGTGCTCGCCACAGCTCACTCAGGGTTAGATATCGGGTGGTTATTGTACTGTCTCCATTTCCATGTCCCCTTCCCTCCTCCTCTTCCTCCTTAGGAAGATCATAAGCTTGATCTTCTTCATCCCTCTGTAAACGTACTGACTTTCGTGTCCACTTCTTCCATACAGGGGAAACTGATACTGGCATGTGTTGGTTTTCTAGTTCATCTGCAGTGCTTCTTGATGGAGTTGGAGTAGCTACAGTGTTTGTCACAGGGCTTGGAGTATCCACATTGCCTGCTGTAGAGGTTGGAGAGGCTGCATTGTCTATTGCCGAGGTTAAAGCAACTGTAGCAGATGCTGGGGTTGGAGTTGCTACATTGCTTGCTGTAGGGGTTGGAGAGGCTGCAGTGTCTGTCACTGATGTTTAAGCAACTGGAGTAGCCGCAGTATCAGTCACAGAGGTTGAGGTAACTGTAGCAGGTGCCAGGGTGTCGCGACGGAGTGAAAACCCGGACAGCTCAATAAGCGATGATCAGCAGCTTCCGTTTATTGATTACATACGTGCTCCTTATATACAGCGGCTAATTAAGCTCATGCATACTCTCAAAGACCCACACTGATTGGCTCATTAGTTTTCCTGGGAACTTTCTCTTTGTTATAACAGGTGGTATTGCTCTGTTCACGTCCCAAGGACGTCAACAGGATACTCTTTACTTTTTCCCAGCTTAGTTAAAGTTGTTTGTCTGAATTTCTTTGAAGTCCCAAGGACAATTAAGTATCTTGGAGACTTCTGTTAATTTACTCTGACTTATGTCAAGGGCCTAAGCTGGCTTACTGCAGCCTTTGATTGTACAATATGTCTTAGTGATCTACAACACCAGGGTAACTCCAGCAGCGGATGGGGTGATCCTCCTAAGTAGTCTGACATGCATTAAAATGTGGCATACATTCAGAAGAACTAGCAGCACGATTATGCTAGGTTGATGTGGAGGGTTGACCCTGGCTAGAGACCGGATGCCCACCAAAGCCCACTCTATCACTCCCCCTCCTCAAATGGGCAGGGGGAGAAAATTATAACGAAAAGCTCGTGGGTGGAGATAAGGACGGAGAGAGATCACTCAGCAATTACTGGCACGGGCAAAACCAGACTCGACTTGGGGGAAAAAAAACAAATTTACTTTATTACAAATCAAAATCAGAGGAGAATGAGAAGTAAAACCAAATCTTAAAACACCTCCCCCATCCCTCCCTTCTTCCCGGGCTTAATCTCTTTCCCGATTTTCCACCTCCTCCCCCCAGCAGCACAGGGGGACAGGGAATGGGGTTAGGGTCAGTTCATTACATGGTGTTTCTGCCGCTGCTTCCTCCTCAGGGGGAGGTCTCCTTCCCCCGCACCAGCGTGGGGTCCCTCTCACGGGAGACAGTCCTCCACCAACTGCTCCAACGTGAGTCCTTCCCATGACTGACAGCTGCTCCAGTCTGGGTCCATTCCATGGTGTGCAGTCCTTCAGGAAGGGACTGCTCCAGCGCAGGTCCCCCACGGGGTCACAAGTCCTGCCAGCAAACCTGCTCCGGCGTGGGCTCCTCTCTCCACGGGCTACAGGTCCTGACAGGAACCTGCTCCAGCGCGGGCTTCCTGCGGGGTCACAGCCTCCTTCGACATCCACCTGCTCCGGCGTGGGGTCCTCCACGGGCTACAGGTGGTCATCTGCACCACCATGGACCTCCAGGGGCTGCAGGGGGACAGCCCGCTTCACCCTGGTCTTTCACCACAGGTTGCGGGGAATCGCTGCTCCGGCGCCTGGAGCCCATTCCCTCCCCCTCCTTCTTCACTGACCTTGGTGTCTGCGGAGTTGTTTCTCTTACATCTTCTCACTCCTCTCTCCAGCTGCAAAGTGTGCAGCTTTTTTTTTCTCCCTTCCTTTTTTTTTTTTTTCTTAATTATGTTATCACAGAGGCGTTACTGATTGGCTCGGCCCTGGCCAGCGGCGGGTCCCTTCTTGTAGCCGGCTGGCATTGGCTGTGTTGGGTCGGACATGGGGGAAGCTTCTGGCAGCTTCTCTCACAGAAGCCACCCCATGTCCCCTCCCCCACTGCTACCAAAAACCTTGCCACGCAAACCCAATACAGTTGATTATCCCAAGAATATTCAAAAATTCTCAAAAACTCTTGTAACTGGAAGCGGGAAATTGAATGAAGGTGTTCCTCCTCCCAAAGGGAAAAAAACCACTGGTGTAATTGGTAACAACATTCACCAGATAGCTCCCACAGTGCCGAAATTAAGCCACTTCTGCTGCTTTGCTCTGTGTGTCGCCTACCACCGCTGAATACAAGTACAAAATTGGTCTCACTACCCATCTTTTTATTGTTCTAACAAACATCACTGTACCACACAGCAGAACAGTACCCCTAGCCCCAAACCGACACTGAGGGATGGTAAAAAATCTAAATGGCATGTAAGGTGCCACCTCAAAGAACTCAAAGAACAACTTGGCAATCCAGTACAACAACATTTCGATCACTGACAACCAAGTCAGCATAACAAATGCTTATTGCAGATTCTTTCCAACACATTTTGGTCAAAACTGTCGTTATCTAAAACTTTCGAGCCCCATGTTTGGCACCAAAAAGACTGTGATAGTTTCACTTAGCTTGCAGCCAAACAAGACACAGCCACTCGCAGCCTCCCCCACCTTACCCCCTTCCCCCCACCCAGGGAATCTGGGAGAGAATGAGAAGGGTAAAGGTGAGGAGACTCGTAGGTTGAGATAAGAACAATATAATAATCAGTGTAAAAATAAAATTAAAATAATAAGAACAATAAGAGTAATAATGATAACAACTATATCTATATGAGTGGTGCACAGTACAATTGCTCACCACCCACTGATAACAATCCCGGAAGAGCGAAAAGGGACCCTGAAACCAAAATCGCAATCCCGGAAAAGTGAGCCCTAGCAATTCCTGAGATGTCCCCTCTTTTTGGTCAGCCCTGGTTAATATACTAAACATGACGTAATATGATATGGAATATAACTGGCATATGCAACTGTCAATTCTGGGTTTTACTAACTACTACACTTTTCTTCTCCACTCCCCCCTTCCTGTCCTCTGTTCTTGGAAACTGCCCAAGCACAGTGTCCTTGTAGTTATCAACATTGTTCTCATAACAATCCTCACTGAAACCAAAATACAGTGCTTTCTAGCTACTAAGAAAAAAACCCAAAACTACTTGCATTCATATAGTCAGTGAATGACAGATAAGATGGAATTCGACCACTTTCTACTAGTTTCACTGAGACCTTATGTCTCTAGTTTGATCAAGCATGAAACAGAGGACTGCGTGGTAAGCATCCAACCACTGCAGATAAATACTAACCCAGATTGACAATTTTTGTCTAGAGCCAAAATTCATATAAACTAAGAATCTCCTCTCTCTGTCCTCCAACCTTACTCTCTACAGAATCCTATCTACGTACTCCTATTCCTGGTTGTCGTGGGGGATTTAAACTACCCGGATGTGTGCTGGAGGGACTATTCAGCCATCCACCCACAATCCAGGAGGTTCCTCCAGTGCATTGATGATAACTTCCTGATGCAAATGGTGGATGAACCAACTAGGAAAGGAGTGCTGCTGGATCTCATCCTCACTAACAAGGAGGGTCTGGTTGAAGCGATAAAGGTTGAGGACTGCCTGGGCTGCAGCGATCATGAGATGGTGGAGTTCAGGATCTCATGTGGCAGGGACAGAATTCCAAGCAGAATTGCAACCCTGGACTTCAGGAGGGCCAACTTTGGCCTTTTCAATCAATTGCTAGGGGAAATCCCATGGGAAAGGGTACTTGAAGGCAAAGGGGCCCAAGATAGCTGGTTAACATTCAGGGACTGCTTCTTCCAAGATCAAGATCAGAGCATCCCGACGTGTAGGAAGTCAAGAAAGGGAGCCAGGAGACCTGCTTGGTTAAATGGGGAAATGCTGGGCAAACTCAAGTGGAAGAGGAGAGTTTACAGATCATGGAAGGAGGGGTTGGCCACTTGGGAAGAATATAAGGCTGTTGTCAGAGGATGTAGGGAGGCAACTAGAAATGCTAAGGCCTCCTTAGAATAAGACCTTGCCAAAGGGGTCAAGGACAACAGAAGGAGCTTCTTCAAATACATGGCAGATAAAACTAACACTAGAGGCAATGTAGGCCCACTGATGAATGAGGTGGGTGCCCTGGTGACAGAAGATACAGAGAAGGCAGAGTTACTGAAAGAGGACCCGGGTAACTATAGACCAGTCAACCTCACCTCCATCCCTGGGAAGGTGATGGAATGACTTATCCTTGGTGCCATCTCAAGGCATATCAAGGATAAGAGGGTCATTAGGGGCAGTCAACATGGCTTCACCATGGGGAAGTCGTGCTTGACCAACCTTCTAGACTTTTATGAAGACACAACCAGGTGGCTAGATGGTGGTAGAGCAGTGGATGTGGTCTATCTTGTGTCGGTGGCGACGGGAGAAACGCCCATTCGGTAATGTCGGCAAGTCTCTCCTTTATTATCAGAAAGCTGCATGTTATATACACTTTTACTTCCGTACACGTATTCAGATACTACGAAGCTAATTACCATTGGCTAATAACATCAATCACATATGACCTCTCAGTCCAAGTGGTTCACTTTTATCTCGGTTCGGGTTCACTTCCTCGGTGTAACTTCCTGATCCTTCCCAGTCCTTCCCAGCTGGGATCCATCTTCCTTACTTGATGTTTATTACTTTCACAAGTCCTTGACATACCTTTGTTATCTTCACTAGCACACAGCCGAAAGAGGCCTAGCTAGTATTACAGCCTTGAAGAATACAGACATACAGAAGATCCTGTTTTCCCTTATATTCTAACATAGCTAGATTTTCTCATAACCCTTATTTTATAACTAATTTTCAACAATATGTTGCCCACAATCTTGATTTCAGTAAAGCATTTGCCACGGTCTCCCACAGCATACTTGCTGCCAAATTGAGGAAGTGTGGATTAGATGATCAGGTAGTGAGATGGACTATTAACTGGCTGGTGGGAAGAAGCCAGAGAGTGGTGGTCAATGGGGCAGAGTATAGTTGGAGACCTGTGTCTAGTGGAGTCCCTCAAGGATCAGTACTAGGACCAGTATTATTCAATATATTCATCAATGACCTGGATGGGGGAATACAGTGCACTGTCAGCAAGTTTGCTGATGACATAAAGCTGGGAGGTGTGAGCAACAGAGGAAACTATGCGAGCCGACTCAATGTGAGTGATAAGGGCATAGTTCCGTTTATTACTCTCATTCAGTCATATTTATACAGGCTACGATAATTATTCCTACTTGTCCTTAGCTAATTGGCTTAAGCTCTAAAGGTTACATTTACATGGTCCTCCTACTTGCGGTTTAACGGTAAAGCATTCTCTACATTTTTCACACACTTACTTTCTCAAGGTTGTTTACCAGATTTGAGATAAAAGTCGCAGTCAGTGTCCTTTTCCACTGCGGCCTGCTAAATGTCAGGCAGGCTGCTCGTACAACCATTTTGCCTTTCTCTCTGAGCCATTTCCTAACAGGGAGGAGTGGCTGACACACCAGCAGGCTGTGCTGCCATCCAGCGAGACCTGGACAGGCTGGAGAGCTGGGCAGGGAAAAACTTAATGAAATACAATAAGGACAAGTGTAGGGTGTTGCATCAGGGCAGGAACAACCCCAGGTTCCAGCATAGGTTGGGGAATGATCTACTAGAGACCAGTGTAGGGGAAAGGGATCTGGGAGTTCTGGTGGATAGCAGGATGACCATGAGCCAGCACTGTGCCCTTGTGGCCAGGAAGGCAAATGGCATCCTGGGGTGCATTAGAAGGGGTGTGGTTAGTAGGTTGAGAGAGGTTCTCCTCCCCCTCTACTCTGCCCTGGTGAGGCTGCATCTGGAATATTGTGTCCAGTTCTGGGCCTCACAGTTCAAGAAAGACAGGGAGCTGCTTGAGAGAGTCCAGCACAGAGCCACCAAAATGATTAATGGAGTGGAGCATCTCCCTTATGAGGAAAGACTGAGGGAGCTGGGTCATCCTTCCCCTGTACTCAGCTTTGGTGAGGCCACACCTTGAATACTGTGTCCAGTTTTGGGCCCCTCACTACAAGAAGGACAGGGAGGCACTGGAGCATGTCCAGAGAAGGGCAGTGAAGCTGGTGAAGGGGCTGGAGAACAAGCCTTATGAGGAGTGGCTGAGGGAACTGGGGTTGTTTAGCCTAGAGAAGAGGAGGCTGAGGGGAGACCTTATCGCTGTCTACAACTACCTGAAAGGAGGTAGCAGTGAGGCGGGTGTGTGTCTTTTCTCCCAGGTAACTAGTGATAGAACAAGAGGCAATGGCCTCAAGTTGCACCAAGGGAGGTACAGATTGGATGCCAGGAAAAATTTCTTCACTGAAAGGGTTATCAGGCACTGGAATGAGCTTCCTAGGGAGGTGGTTGAATCACCATCCCTGGAGATATTTAAAAGACGGGTAGATGGGATGCTCAGAGATATGGTTTAGTAGTAGACAGGAATGGTTGGATTCGATGATCTCTAAGGTCTTTCCAACAAAACGATTCTATGATCCCAGTTGAGAACTGAAAGATCAACTCCCTCACTGACCAAATCTTCTGCTCACTCATCCCAAGAAGAGCACAGCAGCTAGCTAGCTAGCTGTTCTCTTGCACTTAGGACAGAGAAACCAAAATGCTTACAGGATACTCAATAAATAGTTGGGCCTTTAGTAGGTCCCAGAAGAAAAAGACCTAATAAGAAAGAAAAATGGCTGTTTTTTTGCATTTTCCTAGGTCCTTCTTGAGTCTCTATTAAGAAAATTCAATTCTCCCCAGAGAAGTCACCACCTCAGTGTTCAAAAATGCTGATTTAGATTAGTTCTCTCAGCTAACTCAGATAAACTCTACTACTGTGGATTAATAGCTCTCAGGTAATTTTAAAAACATACTGCTTTGGATTAAATTGAGAATCTTATTTTAATAATAAGAGGGAACATAAAAAATAAAGTTTGACATACAAATGAAAAAGGCGTAAGGTATCTTAGTGTACCCAACATAGGTGATGACATTAAAACACCAAGTTTAACTTAGGACAAAAATATTCCTGTCATCAGATATTCTCCACTTACATTTTATTAATGTTATACAATACTTTTGACTAGCAGTTGATGAGACATGAAAGGAAAACCACCTACAAAATATGCCACATGAAAAGAGCTCAATGTACACACTGTTATTTTTTTCCTAGTTATTAAAACTAAAATTTCAATTTATAAGAGTACCTGGAGAACAGGTTTCAAATATCAATTAATTGTTAATGAAAACAAGTAATTAAACTACATTTGCAGTAAATTGTGCAATGTTAATACGAGCATGGAAAGTTACAGATATAGTGAGAAATAATGTAATAGAAGGGAAATGGGTAAGAATATGTGTATGAAATTTGTGTCTTTTCTACTATGTAGTGTGAGCTCATCAGAGGTCATAAACTAAGTCCTGAACTCAGGACAAATTAAAATTTATATAAGAGAGTCTGGGAGTTACAAGAAGATATATTTTCATCTCTTGGATAATGTCAACCTATTGCCAGAAGTAGAAATACAGGATTGCAGGAAGCACTATATTTCAAATGTCATATAATCATAGAATCATATAATTGTTTTGGTTGGAAAAGACCTTTAAGATCATCGAGTCCAACCGTAAACCTAACACCATTAAGTCCACCTCTAAACCATATCCCTAAGCACCACATCTTTTAAATACCTCCAGAGATGGTGACTCAACCACTTCCATGGGCAGCCTGTTCCAATGCTTGACAAACCCTTCAGTGAAGAATTTTTTCCCAATGTCCAATTTAAACCTTCCCTGATGCAACTCGAGGCCACTGCCTCTTGTTGTAGAATCATAGAATGGTTAGGGTTGGAAGGGACCTTAAAGATCACCTAGTTCCAAACCCCCTGCCATCAGCAAGGACACCTTCCACTAGACCAGGTTGCTCAAAGCCTCATCCAACCTGGCCCTGAACACTTCCAGGGAGGGGGCATCCACAACTTCCTTAGGCAACCTGTTTCAGTGTCTGACCACCCTCACAGTGAAGAATTTCTTCCTAATATCCAATCTAAACCTACCCTCTTTCAGCTTAAAGCCATTCTCCCTTGTCCTGTCATTAACTGCCCTTATGAAAAGTCCTTCCCCAGCTTTCCTGTAGGCCCCCTTCAGGTACTGGAAGGCCACTATAAGATCTCCCCAAAGCCTTCTCTTTTCCAGGCTGAACAGTCCCAACTCTCTCAGCCTGTCCTCATAGGAGAGGTTCTCCAGCCCTTGGATCATCCTCGTGGCCCTCCTCTGGACTCGTTCTAACTGGTCCATGTCTTTCTTGTGTTGGGGGCTCCAGAACTGGACGCAGTACTCCAGGTGGGGCCTTACAAGAGCCGAATAGAGGGGGAAAATCAACTCCCTCGACCTGCTGGCCACGCTTCTCTTGATGCAGCCCAGGATACGGTTGGCCTTCTGGGCTGCAAGTGCACATTGCTGGCTCATGTTCAGATTCTCGTCTACCACTACTCCCAAGTCTTTCTCTTTCTAGCTAGTCCCAAGCCACTCATCGCCCAGCCTGTGTTTGTGCTTGGGGTTGCCCTGACCCAGATGCAGGACCTTGCATTTGGTCTTGTTGAACTTCATGAGGTTTGCACAGGCCCACCTCTCAAGCCTGTCAAGGTCCCTCTGGATGGCATCCTGTCCCTCTGGTGTGTCAACCGTACCACTCAGCTTGGTATCATCAGCAAACTTGCTGAGAGTGCACTCAATCCCACTGTCCATGTTTCTGACAAAGATGTTGAAGAGCCCAAGACCCACCTCACTACAACCTCCTTTCAGGTAGTTGTAGAGTGCGATAAGGTCTCCCCCGAGCCTCCTTTTCTCCAGACTCAACAGCTCTAGCTCCCTCAACCACTTCTCATAAGACTTGTGCTCTAGACCCTTCACCAGCTTTGTTGACCTTTTTTGGGCATGATCCAGGACCTCAATGTCTTTCTTGTAGTGAGGGGCCTAAAACTGGACACAGTACTTGAAGTGCAGTCTCACCAGTGCAAAGTACATGGGGAAGATCCCTTCCCTAATCCTGCTAGTCACACTATTTCTGATACAAGCCAGGATGCTGTTGGCCTTCTCGGCCACCTGGGCACACTGCTGGCTCATATTCAGCTGGCTGTTGACACTCCCAGGTCCTTATCCGACAGGCAGCTTTCCATTCACTCTTCCCCAAGTCTGTAGCATTGCATGGGGTTGCTGTGACCCAAGTGCAGGACCCAGCACTTGGCCTTGTTGAACCTCATACAATTGGCCTTGGCCCATCAATTCAACCTGTCCAGATCCCTCTGTAGAGTCTTCTTCTCAAGCAGATTGACATTGCCACCCAGCTCGATGTCATCTGCAAACTTACTGAGGGTGCACTCGATCCCCTTGTCCAGATCATTGATAAAGATATTAAACAGAGCTGGCCCCAATACTGAGCCCTGGGGAACACCACTTTTGACTGTCCACCAACTGGATTTAACACCATTCACCACAACTCTTTGGGCCTGGCCACCCAGTTTCCCACCCAGCAAAGAGTACACTCATCCAAGCCATGAGCACCCAGTTTCTGCAGGAGAATGCTGTGGGAAATGGTGTCAAAGGCTTTACTAAAGTCTAGGCAGACAACATCCACAGCCTTTCCCTCATCTACTAAGTGGGTTGTCTTGTTGTAGAAGATCAGGTTAGTCAAGCAGGACCTACCTTTCATAAATCCATGCTGACTGGGCCTGATCACCTGGTTGTGCTGTACGTGCCATGTGATGCCACTCAAGATGTTCTGCTCCATAACCTTGCCTGGCACCATGGTTAGGCTGACAGGTCTGTAATTCCCTGAGTCCTCCTTCCAGCCCTTCTTGTAGATGGGTGTCACATTTGCTAATCTCCAGTCCACTGGGACCTTCCCCCTGATTCTTATCCATAGACACTCAACCCTATCATCACCATCATCAAGCTCTTGATAATCAAGACCCTCCCTAACATACAGGGCTACTCCATCACCTCTCCTTCCTTGCCTATCCTTTCTGAAGAGTTTATAGACATCCATTGCAGCACTCCACTCATGCGAGTCATCCCACCATGTTTCCCTGATGGCAACTATGTAATAGTTTTCCTGCTGCACAATGGATTCCAGCTCCTCCTGTTCGTTGCCCATGCTGTGTGCATTTGTGTAGATGGACTTCAGCTGGGCTATTGATCCTGACATCTTTTTGAAGGGAGAAGCCCTAATTCCCATTTGACCATACGTGGGCACTTCCATGGTTTCTAACACATCAGTAATCCTGGAGTCTTTGCTGTGACATGGCTCTCCATCATCTACCTTCACTGAGATGGCAGACCGAAGGACCTCACTAGTACACTGTCCCTCAAACACTGGGGAGCCTCCCCCAGGCTTATCTCTAGTGAGTCTGGTTTCATCCCTTTCCCCCTTCAAATCTAGTTTAAAGCTCTTTCAATGAGCCCTGATAACTCCTGTGCAAGGATCCTTTTCCCCTTTTGAGACAAGTGTACCCTGTCTGTCACCAGCAGGCCTGATGTCATGTAGACTGTCCCATGATCGAAAAACCCAAAATTCTGACAGTGACACCAGTCTTGGAGCCAGGTATTGATCTGCTGGTTCTTCCTATTTCTTCCCTCACCATTCCCTGCAACTGGAGTGATAGAGGAGAACACTACTTGTGCTCCCGATCCCTTAACCAGTCTTCCCAAGGCCCTGAAGTGTCGGCAGCGACGGGAGAAATGCCCATTCTGTAATGTCAGCAAGTCTCTCTTTTATTATCAGAACGCTATGTGTTTTATACACTATTAACTTCCGCATACGTATTCACACACTACGAAGCTAATTACCATTGGCTAATTGCACTAATCACATATGACCTCTCAGTCCAAGTGGTTCGCTTTTATCTTGGTTCGGGTTCACTTCCTCGGCGTAACTTCCAGCTCTTCCATCTTGTTTAATTGATGTTTATTACTTTCACAAGTCCTTCACATTCCTTTCTTATCTTCCCTAGCACACAGCCGAAAGGGGCCCAGCTGGGCCCAGCCAGCACTGACTTTACTCTAAGAACACAGACATTCAGAGATTCTGTTTTTCCTTATATTCTAACTTAGCTAGATTTTCTCATGACCCTTGTTTTATAGCCAATTTTCAATAATGTTGCCTACACTGAAGTCTCCCTTGATTGCCCTCAGACTTCTTGCAACTTCATCGCTGCCTACCGGAAAAATCGGTAATGGATAACAGTCCAAGGGCTGTGTACGTAATGCTTATTTATGTCATGAAAAATGTCACACCACCATTCTAACTTAGAACATACATTAGTCCTGCTGTGTTGGTCAGACTCTCTGCAGAGATAATCACATTTTGCCTAGCTAAAAGATCTCCCCATACTTCCATGGACTAGAATCTTCTTATTTGTTTAAATGGAATTTGTATTTGCTTGATTAAAATTATGTGTATACTGATTAAAAAAGCATATGTGTCCATAAGAAATTAAAAGCAAGTGACCCTTAAACCATTCTTTCATTTGTGATTTTTTAACCCAATCTAAAACCAAATATTCTTAACAGTGCTAAATAATAAAAAAAAATGTGTTTGGTGTGTTTGGTGATCAGCAAATCCATGTTTTCATTCCCACTATGGTAGATATTACCATGACAAAAACAGAGTCAAGAGTCAATATCATTAAAAGTCAGAAGCTACATTCTAGCTTTCTGTGTTATCTGAGTGTCCTGGGTTTGGTTAGGATAGAGTTAACTGTTCACAGGGAACTAGGAGGGGAGAAGCCAGGGCAGCTGATGAAAATGGGCCAAAGCGGGTATTCCATATCTGCTCAGTATTTAAACAGGGAAGTTCTGGGAAGAGAGGTAGGGTACTGGGTACTGCAGTTCGGGAGAAGGTCGAGTGGTGAGCCATTTGGTTCCGTGTATCACTTGTGTTGTATACTCTTTCATTAGTATTGTTGTTGTTGTTTGGTGTTGTTTCTGTCTTCCTTACCATTCTAGTAAACTGCTCATGTCTCTACCCATCAGCCCCATTCATTTGTATTTTCTCCTCCCCATACCACCGGAGGGTGGGGGGGTGAACGAGCCTCTGTGGTTAAACCACTACACTGAGTCACTCATAAATTCTCCAGACCTTGCTTTCCTGCTCTGTAATGTGTCGGTCATGTGGGAAGCTGATATTTTTAATATGTGTTTGTGAGTCACTTGGTACTGCAGAAGACTAGAACCCAACATATACAGTTAAAGACTTACAGTCAACAAAGAATTTAAGCTTGTAGTTAACTTTAAAACTTCCAGCTTGAGTTATCCTATGATCCTATGATTCTGTGCTGAAATCCCACTGAAGCTTGAGGTGGGGTTTGTCAGTTCCAAATGAAAACCATTGTCATTTCACTGTACTTGTTGCCTGTGAAAGTTTTCAGTCACAAGTGACATGAAGGAAAGAACTGGATGAATGGGCAGATGCTGCTGAAAGCTCTAATGTGCTTATCACTGGAGCTTGTAAAAAAATTTAATTTCTGTGAAATGAAAGACATATCACAAGCTGTCAGTGAGATTCACTTGTCAAGTTGTCTGAAGGATTTGCATCACAGAATCAGCCAGTTAAAGCAGGAATGGCGAGAGCTGAACACAACACTGATATTCCTGCACTGAACACGGACCTAAGAAATGCAAAAAATTGCAAAGAAATGCATTTCTAGGCTTCATCTTCCTCAAGAGGTGCTGTGGAGGCACCCACAAAATAGACCAAGTAGTCATTCAAAATGGGATTTATTCTAACCAAAATTACTTGGCACTTCAACAAACAATAGTAAACCACAAGTTTGGATGTCACGCGGGAATAAACTACTACACAGCTGACTTAAGAATTCCTAAGTTTTCATGAATAATCCTTTAGAATGATGACCCCAAATGTGCAAACACTCACCTTCCCAGAGGAAGTCAGAACAATAGAGGAGTTTGCCTTGGTTGTTGAGGACTGGGTTAGGGACCAATTAAGCAATCTGGATATCCATGGGTCCAGATGGGATGCACCCACAGGTGTTGAAGGAGCTGGCTGAAGTCAGTGCTAGAACACTCTCCATCATCTTTGCAAAGTCGTGGGAAACGGGAGAGGTGCCTGAGGACTTGAGGAAAGCAAATGTCACTCCAATCTTAAAAAAGGGCAAGAAGGAGGACCCGGGTAACTACAGACTGGTCAGCCTCACCTCCATCCCTGGGAAGGTGATGGAACGACTTATCCTTGGTGCCATCTCTAGGCATATCAAGGATAAGAGGGTCATTAGGGGCGGTCAGCATGGCTTCATCAAGGGGAAGTCGTGCTTGACCAACCTTCTAGACTTTTATGAAGACACAACCAGGTGGCTAGATGATGGTAGAGCAGTGGATGTGGTTTATCTTGATTTCAGTAAGGCATTTGACACCGTCTCCCACAGCATCCTCGCTGCCAAATTGAGGAAGTGTGGATTAGATGATCAGGTAGTGAGATGGACTGTGAACTGGCTGGTGGGAAGAAGCCAGAGAGTGGTGGTCAATGGGGCAGAGTCTAGTTGGAGACCTGTGTCTAATGGAGTCCCTCAAGGGTCAGTACTAGGACCAGTATTATTCAACATATTCATCAATGACCTGGACAGTGCACTGTCAGCAAGTTTGCTGATGACATAAAGCTGGGAGGAGTGGCTGACACACCAGCAGGCTGTGCTGCCATCCAGAGAGACCTGGACAGGCTGGAGAGCTGGGCAAGGAAAAACTTAATGAAATACAATAAGGACAAGTGTAGGGTGTTGCACCTGGACAGGAACAACCCCAGGTTCCAGTATAGGTTGGGAGATGATCTCCTAAAGAGCAGTGTAGGGGAAAGGGATCTGGGAATCCTGGTGGACAGCAGGATGACCATGAGCCAGCACTGTGCCCTTGTGGCCAGGAAGGCAAATGGCATCCTGGGGTGCATTAGAAGGGGTGTGGTTAGTAGGTTGAGAGAGGTTCTCCTCCCCCTCTACTCTGCCCTGATGAGGCTGCATCTGGAATATTGTGTCCAGTTCTGGGCCTCACAGTTCAAGAAAGACAGGGAACTGCTTGAGAGAGTCCAGCACAGAGCCACCAAAATGATTAAGGGAGTGGAGCATCTCCCTTATGAGGAAAGGCTGAGGGAGCTGGGCCTCTTTAGCTTGGAGAAGAGGAGACTGGGGGCTGACCTTATTAATGTTTATAAATATATAAAGGGTGAGTGTCATGAGGATGGAGCCAGACTCTTCTCGGTGACAACCAATGGTAAGACAAGGGGCAATGGTTGCAAGCTGGAACACAGGAGGTTCCACTTAAACTTGAGAAGAAACTTCTTTACTGTGTGGGTGACAGAGCACTGGAACAGGCTGCCCAGGGAGGTTGTGGAGTCTCCTTCTCTGGAGACATTCAAAACCCGCCTGGACACCTTCCTGTGTGATCTCATGTAGATGTTCCTGCTCAGGCAGGGGGATTGGACTAGATGATCTTTCGAGGTCCCTTCCAATTCCTAACATTCTGTGATTCTATTCCTTGTTAGCAGATGTGATGGTTTTGCTTCTCATAACAAATCTCATACTGAAGTAAAAACACAGCTATTCTAGCTACTAAGAAGAAAATTCACTCTATCCTAGTGAAACTAGGACAGTATTCACCCCTTATTCCACACCATTTGTCATTCTCAGATTTCACACTTGAATACATTTGAATATATATATGCATATATACACACATATATCATTCCCTTAGTTTATGGGCCATTTTTTTCAAAATGCCTATTGAGTTCATTTAGTCCATAAACTTGGGTTCCATCATGTCATGATAGTATTTTGTGCAGTACTCCAGGTGGGGTCTCATGAGAGTGGAGTAAAGAAGCAGAATCACCTCCCTTGACCTGCTGGCCATGCTTGTCTTGACGCAGCCCAGGATATGGTTGGTCTTGCCAGCTCATGCTGAGCTTCTCGTTTACCAGTACCCCCAAGTCCTGCTCTTGTGCATTGCTCTCAATCTGTTCTCTTGGCTCGCAGCCAAACACAGCCTGCTCTCACACTTCCCCACCACCCCCCCCACCCTCCCAGGCAATAGGGGAGTGAACTGGAAGGATAAGGGCAAGGACACTCATGGGTTGAGATAAAAACAATTTACTAATTTAAATAAAATGATAATGGTGACAACAGTGATAACAGAATATATAAATGAGTGATTCACAGTGCAATTGCTCACCACTTGCCAAACGATGCCCAGCCTATCCCAACTAGTGATCCCAGAGCAGAGAGACAGAGTTCTGAAACCACAATCCAGGAAGAGCGAGCCTGAGCAATCCCTGAGAGAATACACCTGATTTCCAATCAACCCTGGTTCATATACTGAACATGATGTGATATGATATGGAATATATCATTGGTATATCCAAATGCCAATTTTGGATTTGGCTACTTACTATGCTTCTCCCTTCTAGTCCTAATGCACCTGTGAACCAACCAAACAAAATGATCTTGGGCTCCAGCAGCAATTAATAACATTAGTACTTTATCAACATTCTTCTCATAACAAATCCCATACTGAACCTAAAACACAGCTATTCTAGCTACTAAGAAAAAAAGTAACTCTATACTAGCGAAATCAGGACATCTTGTTGAACGTCATGAGGTTTGCACAAGTCCACCTCTCAAGCCTGTTAAGGTCCCTCTGGATAGCATCCCTTCCCTCCGCAGCATGTAGACCAAAACACAGCTTGGTGTCGTCGGCAGACTTGCTGAGGGTGCACTCAATCCCACTGTCCATGTCATCGACAAAGGTGTTGAACAGCCCCAGTCCCAATACCGACTCGTTAGGGATGCCACCCATCACTGGTCTCCACCTGGACGTCAGGCCATTGATCGTGACTCTTTGAGTGAGACCATCCAGCCAATTTCTTATCCAACAAGTGGTCCATCCATCTAGTCCATGCCTCTCCAACTTAGAGACAAGGATGTTGTGAGGGACAGTGTCAAATGCCTTGCACAAATCCAGATAGATTACATCAGTTGCTCTTCCCTTATCCACCAATGCTGTAAGTCCATCATAGAAAGCCACCAAATTGGTCAGGCATGATTTGACCTTGGTAAAGCCATGTTGGCTGTCACCAATCACTTCCTCATTTCCCATGTGCCTTAGCATAGTTTCTAGGAGTATCTGCATGAGCATCTACATGATGTATCTTTATAACCAGTCTCTCTAGTTGGAAAGCAGTACAGAATCACATAATCATAGAATCATAGAATGGTTTGGGTTGGAAGGAACCTTAAAGATCATCTAGTTCCAACCCTCCTGCCACCACCAAACAATGCCTGCATCAGTGTTAAAAGCATTTGAATCATAGTACGACAGCCAGATGGAGTTAAAAAATTAGTAGAAAAGATATTATCAACCAATGCCTGCGTATAGGGAGACTGCAGCCCACAATGTCTTACTGATTTTCTGGCCTCTTTTACTAGTTCCCAAGGGAACGGAGACCAATAGTTAGGTTTCCTTCTTCCATCATTCCCGGTACCCCAATAATCACTGGATATGCAGTAGGTGTGGGCAAGACACCCCTCAAGCAAAGTGGTTTTTATCACTACTTGTCACCTTACGGCCGAATGCCCACCATCATCATTCCCCCGTCCCCCTGGTTGTTTCTTTGGGATTTGAGATTCAAATCAGGTCACTGACTGCTGTAAGGAGTTTCCTGCTGTTGTTCTAACTCTTCAAGCAATTTCCAAGATTTCTCCGCCTCTGGCAGATCGACTCAATTTTTTCGGGCAGTGGTGCTGGGGGAGCGCGAGTGTGAGTCGCGGAAGGGGGGCAGCCGGGCAGGGCCAGGCCGGGCGGGAGCATTGCACAGTTCGTGGAGAGAAGGGGGGAACCCGGCCGGCGTGGGAGGCCCGGGCCGCTCCGAGCTGTAAATGCGCCTTTCACCACCTCTCTTTCAGCTTTGATGGCTTTTAAAGTGTCTGAAATCAATCGCCAAGCTGTTGCAAAGTCTCTTGTGTCTTTCTCTCTGTGGCTAATCGAATCCCATAAAACTTTTCCTATCTCTTCCAGATTTATACTTGAAAAGACTGCAGCTGAGTTTGCAGAGAATCTTGGCTTGGCACCAAATTAACAGTTGCCAAAGCACAGTCTTATACTTAATTCTTTTCTTGGAAAGGATAAGCGAGAGGAGCTTAATAAATACTTTTTCTTTTTTTTTCATTTGTTTCGCAAGTACTCTTTCTTCCCTTGTTACTTGCCCCATCTCGCCCCTGGCTGTTCACCTGACCTCCCAGGTGTCCATTGCGATGATACAGAAGTGCCTTCCACTGCGACCCAGCTCCGGTCCAGCCAGTGCTGTCTTCACAGCCGGGGCCTCCTCTCTTTGGGCAGTCACCCCCTCGCCATCAATTCTCCTGGCGGATCACATTGAAGTCACCACTTGCCAAGAGGGAACACCCATGGACTCCACACAGGATCCAATGTGAATTCTACTGGAGACCTTTATTATTGGTTACATGATCACTTATATACTCTTCAGCTGCTAACACACACACACACATAAAAACTCTTCATTGGCTAAAAGCTACTGTTCACACGCCTGGTTATAATGCTTGATTGGATAAATCCGTCTGTTCACGAGGCATTTTTTTTAATTCTGACTAATTACATAAGAAATTTTCTTACCTTGTTTTTCTTGCATTATTTCTTGTGAATCTTATTCTGTTCTATTTTTTTCACCCAAAGTCAGGACTTAATTGCTCAAGGCCGAAGCCTCATGCAGCTTCAGCTCTTAAAGGGCCAACAGGGGCAACTGATAATGGCACAAGTTTGTTGTCTGGTTTATCTGTGGTGCTTTTTACTTATATTTCAGTAACCTTAGCAGGCCATTTATGTTGGTGCTTTAAAAGCTGAAGCTGTAGACGTCCTCAGCCTTGAGCAATTAATTCCTGAGCTTGAGTGAAAAATAAAACAAAGTGGGACAAACAAGAAAGAATGTGTATGAGACAAGATAAGGATGGTTTGTGTACTGTAATTAGTAACCAGTCAGAAGTAAAAAAATGGCTCATCAACAGGTGGATTTATTCAATCTTGTCAACTGTTTAGGCACGTGTGTGATAAGGGGTATGTGGTGGGCTGACTCTGGCTAGAGGCCAGATGCCCACCAAAGCCCACTCTATCACTCCCCCTCCTCAAATGGGCAGGGGGAGAAAAATATAACAAAAAGCTCGTGGGTGGAGATAAGGACGGAGGGAGGTTACTCACCAATTACTGGCATGGGCAAAACAGACTCGACTTGGGGGAAAAAACAAATTTACTTTATTACCAATCAAAATTAGAGGATAGTGAGAAGTAAAACCAAATCTTAAAACACCTCCCCCATCCCTCCCTTCTTCCCGGGCTTTACCTCTTTCCCGATTTTCCACTTCCTCCCCCCAGCAGCACAGGGGAACAGGGAATGGGGTTGGGGTCAGTTCATCACACGGTGTTTCTGCCGCTGCTTCCTCCTCAGGGGCAGGACTCCTTCCCCCACACCAGCGTGGGGTCCCTCTCACGGGAGACAGTCCTCCACCAACTTCTCCAACGTGAGTCCTTCCCATGACTGACAGTTCTTCACAAACTGCTTTAGCATGGGTCCATTCCATGGGGTGCAGTCCTTCAGGAAGGGACTGCTCCAGCGCGAGTCCCCCACGGGGTCACACGTCCTGCCAGCAAACCTGCTCCGGCGTGGGTTCCTCTCTCCACGGGCTACAGGTCCTGACAGGAACCTGCTCCAGCGCGGGCTTCCCGCAGGGTCACAGCCTCCTTTGGGCATCCACCTGCTCCGGCGTGGGGTCCTCCACAGGCTACAGGTGGTCATCTGCTCCACCATGGATCTCCATGGACTGCAGGGGGACAGCCTGCCTCACCATGGTCTTCACCACAGGCTGCAGGGGAATCTCTGTTCTGGCGCCTGGAGCACCTCCTCCCCCTCCTTCTTCACTGACCTTGGTGTCTGTGGAGTTGTTTTCTCTTACATCTTCTCACTCCTCTTTCCAGCTGCAAAGTGTGCAGCTTTTTTTATTTCCCTCTCTTCCTTTTTTTTCTTAATTATGTTATCACAGAGGCGTTACTGTTTGGCTCGGCCTTGGCCAGCGGCGTGTCCGTTCTTGTAGCCAGCTGGCATTGGCTGTGTTGGGTCGGACATGGGGGAAGCTTCTGGCAGCTTCTCTCACAGAAACCACCCCATTTCCCCCCCTCCCGCTGCTACCAAAACCTTGCCACGCAAACCCAATACAGGGTAACGAATCAAAAGTGAAAGAGTGCCGTGTGCATGGGGCGTGCTGGAGGAAAAAAGGATATATACGCAGTGCAAAGCTTCAATAAAGTGCTCATGACTGATGCCTGAAGACATCTTGGTGTTGGTCATTTCTTCATCTGCTGCAAATGGTGACCCCAACGTGATCCCAACATGGGGATAGTGAACCCCGGACCAGAAAGCGGCCTGTGCCAGAGCCCAGCTTGCGGAGAAGGCAACGGACCAAAGAGCTGCTCTGCTATATCAACGAGGGGAGTCAGCGGAGCACAGCTGCCCAAGACCCGAATCTAGAAGAAGCTGGCATATCTATGAAGGAAATCAGCTGACCATAGAGCTGTTTAGACCCGATTTACAAGAAGCAGGTGAGCAGCTGGGAACAAATTACTCCCTCCTCCCAAGTTATGTGTGCGCAAATGTCAGCCGAGGAAAATTCTATATTGACTATTTTAATGCACATTTTGAAGACAAGAGGAATTAAATATGATGATAGAGCAGTGTGAAAGCTACTGATATGGTGCAGAAATAACGGCCTACCCTCAGATGCTAATTCTGCTTTCCAAGTGGATGCTTGGGAAGAGGCAGGAAAGCTCCTTATTGATGCCACAACAACGCCTCTGTTAACTACATGGTGGTTAATTACTGATTCTTTACATCAATTACGAGTGGATCGAACTACCACTGCCTCTGCTATTACTGCAGTCACAGGTGAGGCCTCCACAAGTCCCTCTGAGCATCCCCAGGATTTAATTGCTCAAAAGGAAGAGTCAAAAGATCCAGGAGACTCAGCTCCACTTATTGATTTTACTTTGCCATGGGACCCCCACGCCTTCCTCAAATGAGCTCAACCTCCACTCTGGACCCTCTAAAACTTTGGAAAAAGATTAAAGAACAGGCAACTGCTGAAGATGACTCATGCAGCAGGAGCGCTGTGTGGGATAGCTATCATCTTATACATTTGTTGTAAAAAACCCCCCAAAACCCCCAAAAAACAACAACAAAAAAAACCCTGTACTGTGTATTATGGTTTAAGTTATACTGCTTGGCGTGGACGTGTGGCAAATGGTTAACGGTTTATGATTTATGTTATACAAGAACCTGACTATTGTTTAATTGGCATATTTTGTGGTGTGAGTGAGAGGAGTGACAGGCTCATTTGTGTGACTGAGTGTCTGTGTTGTTTGAATGGGATGCAGCCTGACTGCAAAGCAGGTGAAGAGTTCTAATCCATGGTTCTGTTCTCCCACAAGGGAAACAGCCGGAGACGAACGAAGCAAAAGGTTATAGTTCAATGTTATAAACGTAATTTGTCTTTGTGGTTGTTTAATGTGTAGGAGAGAACTAAATGGGAACTAAACAGGAATTTAGAAAGTTTAAAGAATCAGAGATAAATACAAAGTCATCACTATCGTATGGGAGGGGATGTAAAACAAAGTAATAACTTAGCTCCTCAGTTTGGGAAGTGAACAAGCTCCTGTCCACTTTGTAACTGCTGTTTCTTGTCTGTTCATGCTAAGGGCTTAAAGTGCTGCAAGTATATGATCTCTCCAAAAGGAGGCCCTTGGAGACCCCCAGTGGGGATCAATCAGTATCAGTGGGCTTTTGTGTCTTTTTAAATTTTTCTACAAGCAACACAAAAGTCACTGCCCAGAATGTAAGTGCCACTGTTTCCGCTTTTAGAAATAAACCAGCTTGGTGTAGTTACACTTCACCAAACATTTCTAAAGCTACTCATAATCCAGTATAGTTTGTGGCGACAGAGCGTGGGCAGGAATACCATCATGTATTCATGCAGGTCCCTGTAGTTTGGGCCTTTTAACCCTGTTGACACCTAATATTATAATGATTTTGGGAAAGTTCAAAAATTGGATAAGAAGCAAGCGTAGCACTCACTCATTTGAGCACCACTGTAATTCCAATGCAGAGTTTTGGAATCCTGGGGAAATAGCTGCAGCCTCTATTCTGGCCCCTGGAGTAGAAGTAGTGAGCGCATTAACAAACCTATGCAAATTAGGATGTTGGCTTTCAAAACAATCTAATCTTACATCTTTGGTACTATCAGGCTTGTTGACAGATGTCAACTCTATTTGACATGCCACTTTGCAAAATCGAGCTGCTATTGATTTTTTGCTTTTAGCTCAAGGACATGGTTGTGAGGAATTTGAAGACGTATGCTATATGAATGTTGGGGAATGGCTTAAGGAACAGGGACATTAGCTCCCTGGACGACTTAATCACTGGCGTTTAGCATGACTAAGCCTAGGCTAGCATGTGGGAGCTATGCAGAAAGTATTGGCAAAGTTGCAGTAACCAGAGTGTGACATGTATGCATAGCCTTCTGATGTAATAAATCAGAGTGTGATATGTGTGCATAGCCTTCTGAGGTAACCAATCAGAGCGTGACATGTGTGCATAGTCATTATAGGAAAGTATAAAAGAAGTTGTGTACTGCAAATAAAGTTGAAGCTTGTTTACCATCCATATTGGATTGATCTCTTGCTTCCTCCGCTCGTCGAAATATGAATTTATCAGACCACTCAGAATCAATTCATATGGCCATTAAAAGGTTAAAGGAAAATGTCAAACAGTTGAGGGTAAATAGCGATGATTGGTTAAGTGAATGGTTTCAGAATTGGGGAATACAAGGATGAGTCTCTTCACTATTAAAGTCAGGATTAAAGGTGTTATTTGTAATTTTGGTGATCCTCCTCTTAGTGCCTTGTTTGCTGTCTTGTCTGCAAAGGGACCTGCAGGAGATGGTGAACAATGCGTTTGTGGTACAAAAACAAAAAGGGGGAATTGTTGGTGCTTTAAAAGCTGAAGCTGTAGACTTCCTCAGCCTTGAGCAATTAATTCCTGAGCTTGAGTGAAAAATAAAACAAAGTGGGAAAAACAAGAAAGAATGTGTATGAGACAAGATAAGGATGGGTTTTGAGCTGTAATTAGTAACCAGTCAGAAGTAGAAGAATGGCTCATGAACAGGTGGATTTATCCAATCATGTCAATTGTTTAGGTGCTGTTGCCTCTCAGAGGCGTGACGACCTGGTCCAAGAACGGCATGGCGACCACCCCCAGGCCGCTCGGGCCATTAGCTCACAGACACCAATATGGTGGACGGCAAATGGCGTTTTATTAGTGCGCAACACGGCGTTATATACCTTAGATTTACAACGTCACTTGCGTCTGCTTACGGGAGAGAAATCTTATCTTTCCGTACAGCGCGATATCTTCCGGTCGCCAGACCCTTAACTACCAACATTTGCCCCCTCCCTATGCATTACTAAATTGGCTAAGATATAAAAGGTTTTAAAGAACATAGACATTGTAACTATAGGTGAAAAACATACTAAACGCAGCATGTTCTAATCTATATTTTACAACGCTAGGAAATGATCTCCTAGAGAGCAGTGAAGGGGAAAGGGATATGGGAGTCCTGGTGGACAGCAGGATGACCATGAGCCAGCACTGTGCCCTTGTGGCCAGGAAGGCCAATGGCATCCTGGGGTGCATTAGAAGGGGTGTAGTCAGTAGGTCAAGAGAGGTTCTTCTTCCCCTTTACTCTGCCCTGGTGAGGCCACATCTGGAATATTGTGTCCAGTTCTGGGCCCCACAGTTCAAGAAGGACAGGGAGCTGCTTGAGAGAGTCCAGCGAAGAGCCACCAAAATGATTAAGGGAGTGGAACATCTCCCTTATGAGGAAAGGCTGAGGGAGCTGGGGCTCTTTAGCTTGGAGAAGAGGAGACTGAGGGCTGACCTTATTAATGTTTATAAATATATAAAGGGTGAGTGTGAGGAGGATGGGGCCAGGCTCTTTGCAGTGATGACCAATGATAGGACAAGGGGCAATGGGTGTAAGCTGGAACACAGGAGGTTCTGCTTAAATTTGAGAAAGAACTTCTTTACAGTAAGGGTGACAGAGCACTGGAACAGGCTGCCCAGGGAGGTTGTGGAGTCTCCTTCTCTGGAGACATTCAAGACCCGCCTGGACGCCTTCCTGTGCGAACTCATCTAGGTGTTCCTGCTCCAGCAGGGGGATTGGACTAGATGATCTTTCGAGGTCCCTTCCAATCCCTAATATTCTGTGATTCTGTGATTCTGTGAAAACGTACCACAGACTTAGGTAAAAAACATAAGGCACACTAAGTGAGGTAGTTAGAGGGTAACTAGGAGCAACGAGATATAACTAGGAAGAGAAAAAGGAAATTCTGGGCAGAAGCGCTCTTAGAGCAGTTGTTGGCGTTCTACCAGCATGATATTAACCTTATCTAGCCAGCTCTTAACAAACGACGAGAGCCTATTTAGTATACAGGGTCCAAAGATCAGTGCTATCACGATCATTGCGATCGGCTCCATCAGGGCAGATACTAAAGTGGCTAGCCATGGCGAATGACCAAACCACGATGCAAACCAAATTTGTTGTGCTTCTCGTTCCCTTTTGCGTTTTTCCAATCCTTCTCGCAATTTGGCCATGATGTCCCTCACTATTCTGGTGTGGTCCGCATACACGCAATATTCTTCTCCTATTGCGGTGCACACCCCCTTTTGCTGTAAAAACATCAGGTCTAATCCTCTTCGATTCTGCAACACTATTTCAGATAGTGATCTAAGTGACTGCTCTAATGCACCCATTGGCCGCCCAATTCTAGCTAGATCTTCATCCACTGCTACTCCCAAGGCACTATACTGTTTACTCTGTTGTACCAAGGATGCTACTCCTGTACCCACTCCCGCACCCCCCCAAGACCACCAGAGTAGCCACTGTCAATGCTGCAAAGGGCTTCCGCCCCGACAGCCGGTGGTCTGGGGCAACCTGTGAGTCACATGCAAAGCCCCCGGAATGACAAAAAATTTTAGGGACTATAGTTACCTGGACATAATATTCTGAGGATGCATCAAATTTTTCCAACGACAGACAAGGTTAATAGCACTAATCACACGTTGACTTCTCAGTCTCTCTCAGTCTCACTGGTTCGTTCCCATCTCGGTTCAGGTTCACTTTCTTGCCGTAATTTCCTGTTTTTCCAGCTGGCGTCTATCTTTTTCAATAGTTGTCTATTACTTTAACACGTAGTCACACTCCTTTCCCTCAGCTTATCTAACTAAAAATATAATGCCTAAAAAGCGTGCACTCTTTAATTCAAGTTGAAAGCTAAAGTGACAGGTTGCCAAAAGAAATGTCAATCATGCATTAAACAGGTTTATGTTCTCATGTATTTTTGCTGTTAAGAGACACCAACATGGAAATGGCTACCATTTCCCATCCAGTCTCCCAAACCATCTGAGATGGCCAGATCTCCGACCCAGCATGAAAACAAATCAGCCCAAAGTCTACATCAAACCAGCCTGACTCCACTCCATACCCAAATCAGTACCAATCCGACCCAGAGAATCACCCAATACTCTGACCTTTCAAAGCTGACCCTGACATATCAGCACCCACACCAGATGTGCATGGTGCTCTGCCAACAATTTCCCCCACTTTCCGTCGTTTTTACCATTTTGAGCTAAAAGATATTCTGGGTAAGCCGCTCCACACGTCTGGCCACACAAGAAAACAATATACGTGTCACAATACAAAGCAAAATTATAACACCGAGCCATCTAAGACCTTCTTTTTACTTCTGACTAATTATATTAGAATCTTCTCATCTTGTGTCTTTATTCTGTTTTTTCAGTAAAAGTCAGGAATTAATTACCAAGGCCGAAACCGCCTGCATCTTAGGCTCTTAAAAAGCCAAAAATTTCCCTTTTTCATTTTTTGTACCACAAAGGCGTTGTCCACCATCTTCTGCAGGATCCTGTGCAGACACGATAGCAAACAAGGCACTAATAAAAGATTACCAAAATTACAAATAGCATCTTAAATCCCGACTTTAATAGTCAAGAGACCCATTCTTGTAAAAACTACTCGCTTAACCAATCATCATTATTTACCCTCAAGTGTTTGACATTTTCCTTTAACCTTCCAATGGCCATATGAATTAATTCTGGGGCACATGCTTTCAGATTCCTCACAAACATGTCCCTTGTGGTAACAAATAAGAATCAGCTGCTGCTCTATCCTGTAGTACTGCATGTCTAATGCTATCAATATCTACTAACATCTATGTGAGCAAGGTTATACAAAGGCACTCTTATAAGACAGGTTCTAAAAGGATCCCTGGGCATAGCCAGTGAAAACCACAGTGATTCTTACTTCCTTACATTAGCCAAAGTTATCCACATGTCTTATCCAGGTACCACAACTTAAGGTCTTAAAACAACGCCAATCAACAAAAATCTCAATGCAGTAATAACTATAAACTTAAGACTTTTTTTTTTTTTTTTTTTTTAGCCCCATCTGTCTGGATGTAGTGTACTTATAACTAAAAACTTTTACAATTATTACTAAAAACTATTACAATTATTACAATTATTTCTGTTTCAATATATACATCAATCTAAAATACTACCCAAAACACTTTCATATTTCAAACAATTTAACCACTTCAACAAAAATGCATCTGCAGAATTAAAGAAAATTCCAAATTAATGTTGATTGCAAGTTAGAGCAGTTCAAGGATTCCCAGTTTCTCAGTATCTACCCTAATCAGTGCTACCCAAATACAGTATAAGCCATTTAGTGTTTCTACAATGAGAAGAAAACATTCAAATATTAAAGCTATGACAAACACACAAAAGCAAGGAAAGAAAATTTGTTCTGTACTCATCCCTGTTGTAGCAAGGTACAGCATGTCAGGAGATTGCACTCAGTGCATCGTATGTGCTACGATACCTGGATAAAATCATGGAAGACAACTGAAATGGAATCAACTCTGAATTTCCCTGCTGTTGTGGCCTTACGTCAGAACATTCAAGTTATAACATCCTAATGTCTTTTTAGGAATTCATAATGAAATTGTAAAAATGCTACTAAAAATCCCTATCTTAAATGCAATATTCTGCTTTAGGAGCTACTATGTCATTGTACAATATGAGTGGCTTATTAATCGCTGAATTGTTGGTGTAGCAGAATGTATTTATCACTGTGGATGTGTTTTGAAAATTGGTATTTTAAAACCTGCCTGTATTCCATAACAAGCCACAGTTTTGTGTATTTCAAATCCTAGTATCCTTACCCAAAGTACCAAATGTACAGTTATAGTGGCCAATTTAAAATCTCTGCCTCTACTGCTTCAGTTTTCAAAATGAGACTTGGTTCAGAGTTTTCATTCTTTACATCACCTTAAAACAGAACTATTTAAACTCTCCCCAAGAGAAGTCCCTGCTAATTGAGATTGTTTTTCAAAACCAAGTTTCATGCTTACAGTATCTTTATAATCATGCCATACACCCTTAAAAATAAAGACTCACATTGAAAATAGTGACAGGGCCTTAAAATTAAAAGTTAAAAGCCTCACAAAAATTCATCGCTTATACTGAAAATTTGATCCATGCTCATTCTGTTAATTTAAAAATACTCCTTGGAATCTGTGTAAACTCCTGCAGAAAACTTAGTGATACATCTTTTCCTGTTAAAATAAGGATAATTCATATTCAATTCTATCCCATGCTATGTTCTATTACTAATATACACTTCATTACTTGCTCATATTACCATCTAACACATATCTTTACATCTTTACATTCTTCTACATATAGTGTCCAGGGCTTATTTTTTACCAAACAGAATTTGACATCTATTATACTTTGGAATATTGCTTGAAGAGAATCTCACCGTGTTCCAGAACCTGTAACAAGCATAGCTCCTACCCAAAGTTATTAGTTCTCTGGGACTTTCTCATACAAAAGTGATGACCTCGTATTTATCTCTGATTCTTTAAACTTTTAAAATTCTTGTTTAGTGTCTGTTTAGTTCCCATTTCATTTCTGTTTCCACATTAAACGATCACAAAGAAAAATTACCTTTACAAAATTAAATTCTAACTGGTCATTTATAACACAAACAGTCATACAGATGCACTCAGATACATACATATGCACACAAATACACACATGCACTCAGATGGGCCCATCATCACTCAATCACTCATTTACACAACTCTTGTGCAATGTAAAATCTAAACCATTAATCATTTGCCACAGGTCCACTCCAAGCAGTACAACCCAAACCACAATACTAGAATGTCTGGAATGCACCTCAGCCAGTCCAGGCTGCTCTCCGGGGAGGAATGCGGCTCCCTCGCCTGGCTCTGTTGTCATGGAAACCTCCGTTTGCGCTGCCACCATGCCTGCTTCGGTGTGAAAAATATTTGCATCATAATACCGACAGTCAAATGGAGTTAAAAGTTAAACTTAGTAGAAAAGATACTATCAACAAATTAACAAATGCCTGCTACCGCAGCCCATAATCTCTTATTGTTTTTCTGTCCACTTTCACAAGTTCCCAAGTATTTACGTCCTCCCCGGGATGGGGGGGGGATGGGCGGGAGTGGGGGGGGGGGGAAGTGCCGGGGGGGGAGGCTGGTGAGCTCATCCGTGCTGACCAACCTATCAGCTTGTGGCTCAGCCCCTCCCCCCAGCAGCGTCCTCCCCAAGCCAGCGCCATCCTGGTAGGTAGCCACGGGAGAGGGGGGGGGATGCTTCCCCTGGGTTCTTCCGGCGCCGCGGAGCTTGCCCGAATCGCCGATCCTGGGCCGTCGCCATCGCCATTGCCCCCCCGCCGGACCACCGCCGCCGCAGGGTGGGGGGGAAGGGGAAAAGCGGAAAACGCTATGTGCCTCTGCTCCGGAGGTGGGGGTGACGAGAAACTCGATCGCTCCGTCAGCGCCGCCGATGTCGCAAAAGTTTTGGGAGTCATTACTACCGTAGTATCCTGACTCCAGAAATCAATCGGAGCCTCTGAGTGCCTACAGCAAAGTCCTGCTCCATTTATATTTCTCAACAGCATCTCTAAGTTCTTTTTTCAAAACTTCTCCTCTCATCCTCATCAAAATACTTATCAGGAGTTTGAAAAAACTCATTAGTAAAACCATAAGCACAGTCCAGCTAAATGCTTCAGGTTAAACGCTCTATCTCGCTTTTCTAAAAAGCATTTAAGTAATGAGAGGGTTAACTCTCCATCCATGGTTGATATCGCTGCCATAAAACCCTGCCATAAAAGCCCTGCCATTCCCCAGCGCGTTGAATTTATGGCTCAGTCTTTTCTGCTAACTTCAGAAAACTTTTTACGACCGCCTCACCATTTATTGCAGGCAATTATCAGTGCGGTGGTTCAACACAGTCCTCCCCAGATTCAAATTCTTCGCGGCGTCTCTGGCTTTCTCAGCTAAATCTTTAATACACTTATCCCATACTTCAGGGTGGAGAATATCCACAGGCCGGTCAATGACCCCGATTTGCAACCACCTCGCAATTGCGAGAGTAAAATCTTTAGGCTTGCAATCAATCCCCCACTGCTTATGTAACTGCAATACGACCTTCACAAGGGCTTCCATCCTCCTTGTTGGTCCGGGAGCGTCCTCCCCGCTGTGCTAGCTCTGCTGCCTCAGCCGCCCTTCATCCATACTCAGGCGAATTCCCCGTCCCGGGTCTCCCATAGATAGTTCCCGGGTTTCAGCACCACTTGTTGCCTCTCAGAGGCGTGATGACCTGGTCCAAGAACGGCACGGCGACCACCCCCAGGCCGCTCGGGCCATTAGCTCACAGACACCAATATGGTGGACGGCAAATGGCGTTTTATTAGCGCGCAACACGGCGTTATATACCTTAGATTTACAACCTCACTTGCGTCTGCTTACGGGAGAGAGATCTTATCTTTCCATACAGCGCGATATCTTCTGGTCGCCAGACCCTTAACTACCAACAAGGCGCCTGTGTGAGATAATGGGTAACGAATCAAAAGAGAAAGAGTGCCGCTTGCATGGAGCGTGCTGGAGGAAAAAAGGATATATAAGCAGTGCAAAGCTTCAATAAAGTGCTCATGCCTGATGCCTGAAGACATCTCGGTGTTGGTCATTTCTTAATCTACCGCACATCTAGATTGGAGTAGTTCTAGTGGTGCCTGTTGCAGGGGTTGAAGTGGCGCTGGAGTTGATCACTAGGGTTGAAGTGTCTGCAGTGTCTGTTGGAGGAGCTGGAGTGGCAGCACAACACTGACATCTGCACTGAGCACCGGAAACAGAGCTAAGCAAAATCACAACCTGACACACATTCAGCAACATGGTTATGGTAGTTTGAGCATCCCAAGGATATTAAAAATTCTCAAGAACTTTTATAAATGATTTGGAGGAAAAGGGGAAAACAAAGGCAGATGTCCCCTCCTTGTATTGGCTGTTCCAGGAAAAGTTTTAATTGGTGATCATGCCTACCAGACAGCTCACAAAATGTGGGAATGGAGCTGGCTTTGCTGTGCCACCTGCCACCACTGCTTAGAGATACAAAATTGGTCCCAATACCCATGATTTTATCATACTACAAACCAGCACCCCACAGCACAGCACAATGAAAGCCTTAATCAGCAAAACAATATCTCTAATACAAATTCAACACCTAGAAGTGGTAAACCACATATAAATACTGGTAAACAGCATATATATGGCAAGTAAGGTGCTACAGAACACAACTCTAAAATCAACTATGAGAGTACAAAAAACAATGTTCCAATCAGCATCGACCAAGTCAGAGGCTACATAATGAATGTTTATTGCAGGTTTTTTTTTTTAACACGCTCCTATCAAATCTGTTGTTATCTCAACCCTTTGTGCCCCATGTTGAGTACCAAAAAAGACTGTGGTGGTTTCACTCCTTTGGTTTGCAGCCAAACACAGCTGCTCTCTCACTCTTCTTCCCCCAGGGAGTAGGGGAGAGAGTTTTAAGGGTAAGGAGACTCATGGGTTGAGATAAAAACAATTTACTAATTGATATAAAATAAGAAGAACAATAGTGTGTTTTTTAAGCGTCTGGTAACCCTCTGATAAGCAGTCTGAGGTGGTTGGGGTCCACCAGCATGGCAACTGGCACCCGGTGCCACCCACGCTCGTACATTGCCTGGATATACGCAGCCTTTTGCACTCCTGCTGATAACTCCGACATCCCTTCCACGTGGATAGTAACAGTCTCGCCTCGCTCTCCACAACCCCAGCCCAATACACTCTTGGGATGTGATTGACTGATTGCTTGTCAGCCTGTGACTCAGAAGCACTCTGGGGTCCCAAAACTCTGGGGCTTTTTCACTTGTGCTAGCATGATCTTAATTCTTTGTTCTGATAGACACGTCCTCTCTCTTTCACTTTTCATTTCTCTCTTCAAACTATCTACTTCTAATTCTGATGTTCCAGAATGGTCTTGCACTTGAGTTAAGCAGGCACCTCAGATGACACACATAGTTCCTTTACCTCCGCCACCCCAAAAACTTCTGCGGCTTTGTTACAGCCTTTCCACAACCGCCTCTGGGTCAGACCACTTCTCCCTCACCCATTCTGTGTCTGGGGGAGAAGGTGCACAGCTGTGTCTCTGTAATAATTCCTCTATTGACATCCTGACAGCTAAACTATTTCTTTTCTTTTCTATTCTATTCTATTCCATTCCATTCCATTCCATTCCATTCCATTCCATTCCATTCCATTCCATTCTCATGGCTGTTTCTGTGTTTAGTCTAGTTCTCCTTATATTGACAATTAGTTTTTTCAAATAACAGATAGCAACAAAAGAGTTAAAAAACTGAATTTCTATTATAAGATTGATACTATCCAGGTGTTCAGCTATCTTGGAAAAAGCTGTAAATATCATTAGGAGATAGATTAGGCAGTGTTATATAAAACTTTAGTAAAACACAGGGATAATTAAAAAAATATTGTTCAAGTTCAGTGGAATAAATTGCCAAGCACATGACCTCCAGAGTGCCAGAGTGTCCATATTGCCAGCAGCAAGCTTATAATGTCTCATAGAGAGACAAAGGCAATATTAGGTTCTTCTATTATAGGTACCCTAGAAACAGATTAACAGCTACTCTCATGCTATAAAAGATTCTGTGTTAATCACAGAAAAAGTATCTTTCATTTACTTCTTGAGGGTACAGGGACCTTTAAATATCCTGATAATTTTCTTCAAGTTACAGGATCAATGTGCTAACTCTGATTTGTTGTGTAATTCTGATGTAGAAAATAGTAGCAATCAGAGATCTCCAATGGAAGAAAACTGATGCATACCCTCTAAAAATCTGGCCATTGGGATCAAGCTCCCTTGCATCGAGTGTGGTTTATTACTGAGCTGTTTAAAAACAAAACAAAACAGAAAAAAACACCCTTTTTCATGAACTACTAGGAGAAAACGTAACCTTGGGTTAAAGGATAAAATCATTCACAAGTGGGATTGTCTGGGGAGGTGTATGTTTTCATGGTGGAATTTACATACAGCCAAAAGAAGTCACTGCACAACAAATCATAGGAGAGGGGGAGTTTTTAACTAAGCAGTAAAATAACTGCATCTGTTTGTAGTTATTGAGCTGCTATGCTTTTTGCTTAGTAGGTCAACATACTGTTTTCTTATTAATTTGTGCCTGGGCCTATCATGCAAAAGTTGTTACTCCACAGATGGTTTCAGTCAGAGCAGTCAAACCAGTAAAATAGGACATCCTGGTTAGAATTACTTTCTCAACCACATTTTGAACTGTTGCTTTTTCAATCAGTCTTGGCAGATTTAATTATAAGGTATTTATTATAGCATGCACATTTCATGTGACACAACAGTTTTATGTAAGAAAAGTGCACCCTCAGTCACAGAGTAAACCGGGATGCAAAATACTATTAGTCAAAGAAATAGCCTTAATCAAATGTCACATGTCATGAGATGAAAATAGCTGGTGTACTTCTACTACAGTATTATTATTATTATTATTATTATTATTATTATTATTATTATTATTATTATTATTATTATTATATCCCTTTTAATTATACTCTATAACAAGTACAATATCCACTCCTGACCTCTCAGAGTCTGAGCTCTGTGACAAGCTGACTTTTCACTTCCCTAGTCAAACTGGACAAAATAATTCAAAGTAAATCTGAAGCAGCCCAAAATATAAAAAAAGTTTTATTTTCCTGTAATCAAACTCCCTCTCCAAGAAAGAAATTAAATAACTTTAATTGTGTTTTTAGCTTTAAAATTTTACAAGCAAATTTCAAAATAAAATGCCTTTCCAAAGAGAAGCAGTAAAACATTTCATTCAGAAACTTTTGAAATTAAACACATAGCTTTTCCAGAAAAAAAAAGTAATAAGCTTTCAACCAACTGATGTGTGATTTCTCAAGTAGTTCCAACTGAAACTGTATCTGTATTTTTTAGAGAATGAATATCTGCCCAAAATTTTTTTCCCAGCTCCTTCTTTTAGTCTTCCACTCTTTTCCTTTTGCTATTCTAGGCAAAGGATTCTTTTCATCTCAGCAACACCTAACAGAGATTAATTCTCCCTAGATTTCAGCTTTTTATATAACTGTTTGTTAAGCCAAAGTCAAACTTATTCCTGCAAAAACTTAAGATTTTCTTTCAACAAAATAAGAATTATTACTTGTAATATTTTAATATAATAAATAATCAGCTTCTAAATCCTTAATAAGGCAAGTGTGTGAATGTATATGTAAGCCTGAAAAAGAAACAGGAACACCAAGATGCCTGAAGATAAATAAACTTGTTTCTAGTTCTGTTTGTACTTAACTAGGTTACTCAATATTGAATCTTAAAATCTAATAATAATAATGAGGACATGTTGATGAGACACATTTTGACCTTGCTGTGTGATTTTACACCTCTCAAAATATGATCTTGATACAATTCTATCTGAAATCATATCAGATGAAGTTTCTACTGTAGTATGCATATTGAGGACGTCACTAAATGAGTGAATTATTATTTTTAGCTATTGATCATGGAATATATTGAATGCATTATGTTTATTTGTAATGGAAGTAATTATGCCATTCATATATAAGAGGAGGGGGAAAGTTTAACAAACCATTTTTTCATAAATACATTGTGGTGGGTTGACCCTGGCTAGAAGCCGGATGCCCACCAAAGCCCACTCTATCACTCCCCCTCCTCAATTGGGCAGGGGGAGAAAATTATAACGAAAAGCTCGTGGGTGGAGATGAAGACAGAGAGAGATCACTCAGCAATTACTGGCACGGGCAAAACAGACTCGACTTGGGGGAAAAAACAAATTTACTTTATTACCAATCAAAATTAGAGGATAGTGAGAAGTAAAACCAAATCTTAAAACACCTCCACCATCCCTCCCTTCTTCCCAGGCTTAATCTCTTTCCCGATTTTCCACCTCCTCCCCCCAGCGGCACAGGGGGACAGGGAATGGGGTTGGGGTCAGTTCATCACACGTTGTTTCTGCCGCTGCTTCTTCCTCAGGGGCAGGACTCCTTCCCCCACACCAGCGTGGGGTCCCTCTCACGGGAGACAGTCCTCCACGAACTTCTCCAACGTGAGTCCTTCCCATGACTGACAGTTCTTCAGGAACTGCTTTAGCATGGGTCCATTCCATGGGGTGCAGTTCTTCAGGAAGGGACTGCTCCAGCGCGAGTCCCCCACGGGGTCACAAGTCCTGCCAGCAAACCTGCTTCGGCGTGGGCTCCTCTCTCCACCGGCTACAGGTCCTGACAGGAACCTGCTCCAGCGAGGGCTTCCCGCAGGGTCACAGCCTCCTTCGGGCATCCACCTGCTCCGGCGTGGAGTCCTCCACAGGCTACAAGTGGTCATCTGCTCCACCATGGATCTCCATGGACTGCAGGGGGACAGCCTGCCTCACCATGGTCTTCACCACAGGCTGCAGGGGAATCTCTGCTCCGGCGCCTGGAGCACCTCCTCCCCCTCCTTCTTCACTGACCTTGGTGTCTGTGGAGTTGTTTTCTCTTACATCTTCTCACTCCTCTCTCCAGCTGCAAAGTGTGCAGCTTTTTTTTCTTCCCTCTCTTCCTTTTTTTTCTTAATTATGTTATCACAGAGGCATTACTGATTGGCTCGGCCTTGGCCAGCGGCGGGTCCGTTCTTGTAGCCGGCTGGCATTGGCCGTGTCGGGTCAGATATGGGGGAAGCTTCTGTCAGCTTCTCTCACAGAAGCCACCCCATGTGTCCCCCCCCCACTGCTACCAAAACCTTGCCATGCAAACCCAATACAGACATGAAATTGAACTTTAAGCACTAAAACCCACATTGCATTCCTATACATATACAGTCCTGTATTTTACCCCAGGCTATATATGTTGTAAGCATCATTATTCATTGGTTGAGAAAGGACCTGTGTTTACACAGCTGTACTGTCAATACAGGTAACAGGTTATTTAAGAAATACCAAATCTCTGTTTTTCTTGTAGTTCATGTCAACAACCAATCAAAAGACATCAGCACAACTGGAACTGAGGCTGCATTACTGGTGCTGTCTTGCTTGCTAGTTACTGTGGATACTGTGGTTACGTAATTGGCATCAAAGCACTGGAACAGGCTGCCCAGAGAGGTTGTGGAGTCTCCTTCTCTGGACATATTCAAAACCCACCTGGATGCAGTCCTGTGAAATTTGCTTTAGGTGAACCTGCTTTGGCAGGAGGATTTGGACTAGGTGATCTCCAGAGGTCCCTTCCAACCCCTACCATTCTGTGATTCTGTGATCATCTCAGCTTTTAGCTACTGTGTTTGCATTTAATTATATTGTGTTAGTTGCTAGTTACTGGGCAGCTTTGGTGCCTTCTTGATTTGCTATGAAGTGTTACTGATTCTGCCGCACTTTGCTGAGCTACTGACAGGATATTGCTGTGGTCCAAATAGTGGGATTTCTTCTGGGCCAGATGCTTGGTACTGCAAAGTTTTCCTTAATTTGGAGTTTCAGGATTCAACCTGACATCAGTGCACTGCTGATGGATGTAACGAATACATAAGTTTTATGAGGGATAGATGTTATTTAGAAGTTTCAAAGGTATATACAAGAGTTAGGCACCCTTTTTTTTAAAATTTCCTCAGGGAACGACCACTCTCTAATTCCTTGTGCCTTCCCTAAAGTCAAAAGAGTTCTACTATAACCATTTCTGGTTACAGTAGAAACAGAGCTTTCTGCTGTAACCCGTTTAATCCAAAACTTTCTGAATGTTTATCTCTCTAGACTGGAGTTTTCATGTGGATTTAAGAAGCTTTTTCTTCTTTTTTGAATGCTCTGAATACTCTGAAGCAATGTTGCCAAATAGTCAATGGCCACATTAGAGTGAAGCAAGGAACAGAGATGGCTTGAGAAAGCCACCTCTCTAGGACCTGAATTATGACAGGGCAAGATTCACTAGTTACTAACTCAGAGTTATTCTCAAACCATTTTTCCTTTCTAGGCACTCAGAGAAAAGAGAACAAAGATGGACAGATTGAAGACAAGCACGCAAGAATGCTTTTCAAAAGCAGAACTTTCTGACAGTGATGGTCACACAGTTGCATAGTTCCCCCACTTGCTATATGTTTTCCCTATTTAGTCTTTGATTTCACATTAGAAATTTATACCTTATAAAAGAAACTGCATCTGTGCTTCATTAGACTGCAAGTTTGGGTGAGGTGGAAATGAAAAAATCTAAAGTGTTTCTCCAAACTTTTCCAGATTGTCCCAGTGAGACTGGCAAATGCAGAAGGTGAAAGATGGAAATGAAAGATTAACAAAGAAAGAACATTTTAAAGAAAGGACAAATGAACACATGAAGTATAAGGTCTACTACAAAAAAACGCTATGGTTCAACATTATTCCTAAGTTTTTCCTTTAGAAAGCATCTGTTTCATTTAAAAAATAAAAACTGTTTTATTAAAGAGATAAATCATGTTTAAAAACATATTAAAAAGAATAAAGACAAAAGAAGAGGACTGTTAATTCGTAATCTAATTGTTCCTGTTACATCAGGACTATACCATATCCTAAGTACTCTCTTCTTCCTAGTTCAGTCCTTTATCATGAGACTTCCCTTGAGAGACACATCACTTACCTCTTTAATTTCTCTTTTTCTATTCTGTCACATATCTTCCTACTCTTTTGACTTTAGATTCTGACAACTGCTTCATGCCACATGTCCTTGCTTTTCCTCCATCAGGATTCATATTTGACAAATTTCCTTTTTTCCCCTCCCAATTATCTCTTGGCCCACTTTTCTCAGTTGCTGCAGTGGCAGCTAACACTGCTTCTGTTTCCTCTTGCTCATTATGAACTTACTTTTTTCCATGTTCCCCTTGTGCTTCTCATTTTTTAAAAATTTAATCTGGGGTTTATGAAATCACTAACATCATGTTTTAGTACTTTCTTCATATTTTCTGCTGAGAACAAGAATCATAGTGTTTATTTTTACAAAATGTAATCATTATTAGTATGTTTCAAATTGATCAGTTGCCTCTTTATAATATTCTTTTCCAAATGCCCATGCTGCTTATTGTCCAGTTCTAAAATAAGGAGCATAATGCTTTAATGAAAAAAAAAGAAAAAAAAAAAAAGCTGATGTCGACTCTAAAATAATGAGTCAGTTTTTATTTAGAATTTTAGATAAATTCACAGGACACATATATATGTAATTTCTTACAGTTATTTCAGACATTTAGCAATAAGCAAGTACTGTTTGTCCTCTGCATATTTTAGTATAAAAGCTTATGAAGCTCTCCACCCTTGTGGAGCGATGATAGACAAAAAGTAGTACATTCTGGCTATACATGCCATCAACCCAAACTCCACTATTGTCAGTGTCTCTGCTACATAAACTCAGTGTTAGTACTCCTCCCACAGGAATAACAAATTTTATTTTTTGTATGGTTACCGATATGGAAAATGGCAAGTACCTGATTTGTCCTATTCAACATACAAAAAGATTGCCAGTATATGTGGTCAAACATATCACTGTCTGACAGCCCAGTGGAATGAAATCTTATGTTGTACAAATACGTTTAGAATAAACTATTTATGCAAAAATCAATCTGATTACAATGTACAAATAAAAAATAATCAAACCAGCAAACAGGAGTGAAAGACTGGTGGTTTAATCACAGATGCTCACTCACCTCCCCCACCCCCCCCACCATCTGTCGGGATGGAGAGGAGAAAATATAAAGAAAGGGGCTCATGGGTCGAGTCATGAACAGTTTACTAGGATGGTAAGGGAAGAGGGAAACACCACCAAACAATAATAACACCAATACTAATGAAAGAATATACAAGCAATACACAGTACCAAATGGCTCACCACTCAACTCCCAACCTGCTCCCGAACTCGTAGTACTCCCCCTTACCTGGAAATTCCCCTGTTTAAATCCTGAGCATTAGGTCACATGGTATGGAATATCCCCTTTGGCCAGTTTGGGTCAACTGCCCTCGCTGATCCCCTCCCAGTTTCCTGTGAATAATTAATTCTATCCTAATCAAATCCAGGACAAAGATGTAGCCAGGTTATAGGTACATTAATTTAATCCTCAGAAGTTAAATTTCATTTTGCCTTCTCCAGTTCAATCATGAAACCTACCAGTTTTTATTTTTTAAAAAGAGCCTTAGCTCTCCCCATGAATTAACATACTCTTTCCTGCCAAAGGACATAATTCAACCAGAGGTCTAACATTCATCCCGGATATTTGCCCACCCAAATGCAACACCCTGGGAATATTGACCACAAAGAAAGAGTGTAATTCAAAAGGTACTCACCAGCTACTGTCTCTAAGCTGTTTTGTGTTCATCCCTGCCCTTCCCCATTCTCCTGTGATCTTTTCTGTTTCCATTAACTGTATATGGAATTTCATCTCTAATAAGTCAGATGTCTGAAGTTGATTTCTCCTCTCCGACTCAAATAAAAATTAAGAGAAACAGAAGAAAGAGAGATACTGTGGTGGGTTAACCTTGACTGAATACGAGATGCCCACCAAGCCAATCTATCACTCCTTTCCTCAGCAGTGTGGAGAGGGGAGAAAATAAGATGGAAAAAATGAAATAATTGGTGGGTCAAGATAAAGGCAGTTTAATAGAAGCACAAAGCAAAGCCATGCATGCGGAAGCAAAGGAAAAACAAAATATTTAGTCTTTACTTCCCATCAGCAGATGATGTCTGGCCACTTACTGGGAAGCATAGCTTCAGTATGCAGTTGATCCAGAGGACAAATGACATAAATAACAAATGATTTCCTTCCCCCTCCATTCTTTTAGCTTTAATTTCTGAGCAGACGTCATATGGTATGGAATATATATATCCTTTGGTCAGTTTGGAACAGCTGTCCTGGCTATTTCCCTTCCCAAGACCTTCCTCACCTCCAGCCTACTGGGGGGGTGGGGGGAATGTTGGAGACACAGCCTTGATGCTGTGGGAGCACTGCTCGGCAGTAACCAAAACACTGGTGTGTGATTAACACCTTTCTAGCTACTAATACAAAACACAGCACTCTGAGGGCTGCTATGGGGAAAATTAACTCCATCTCAGACAGACCCAATACAGGTACAAACAAACAAAAGTGAAGTAATGCTAATTCACTGCTGGACATGAGCCTGGGCATCTCTGATGCGAGAGTTTTCTAGACTGTCACAAAATCATACACAGATCTCAATGCCCAGGAATATAAGGATCTAAGAAAGAACAAGTAGGTACCTAAATATGAAGTTAGCCACATGTGACAAATTCTTCTTTTTAAAAGACTGGTTTGGCTCTTTAATCACTTAGCAGCATTGTACCCACATGCTCTTGCACACAATTAACAGTGAGAAGTCCACTCTGAGCTCTAGTCAGGGAACTGGATAGTGAAAAGCTGGTTCGTGACAGTAAACTGCTATAACTGTAGTTACATGTAGCCAAGGCATCCCTCTCCAGAAGCAGGAGTAAATCCAGCAAAGTTCATGGGGTTACTGAGATGTTAAAGGCAGCTCTGTAGGTGGCTATTAAACTCTACTGCCTGATGCAGCCTTGACAAAGCCCAAATTTTAGTCCAAGCTTCAGCTAAGAACAGTAAAAAAATGCAGAAGGAAAGATCTTTTTCTCAGCATGCTCTGTTTCTTATGCCCCTTTTAAGCTTGAAGTACTGGTCACTATTGGAGATGAGGCTTAGCTAGTTTGATTTTTGCTCTGATTCACTGCAACAGTTCTTATGTTATAAAGTGTAAGCAAGAGGAAAAATCCAGTCCAGTGAGTCCACAGCTTTTAGTCTTCTGACTTTAAACAGGAATACAGAGCATGTTTTCATTAACTACAGAAATAAGCTGGACTTCTGGGTCCAATCTTAAACTGCTATGAAAATAATTATTTTACCAAGCTCTCAGTTTTGAAGAATGAAGATTACATAATTCCAGTCTGACCTCCTTAATTAATTTAACACAGGAATGCTACTTGCCCACAGTCTGTCTCCTATTGTCCAGTAATGTTACACAAACTAAAAAGGAATCGGCAAAAATAAAAGCTTATGTTTATTATCTAATTACCAAGAAAAACTGACTGATGGAGTTTGGACTTTTCCCATGTGTGATAATTGAACTTGTCTGGCAGTCAAACAAGACACAGCTTCTCCCCCCCCGTTCCTACTTCTCCCCCACCCAGGGAATAGGGGAGAGAATTGGAGGGGTAAAGGTAAGAAGACTTGTAGGTTGAGATAAGAACAATTAAATAGAGTAAAATAAAATTAAAATAGTAATGATAATAATGATAAAAATTATATACAAAAAAATGAGTGATGCACAGTACAATTGCTCACCACCCACCAATAGCAATCCCAGAGGAGTGAAAAGGAACCCCGAAGCTGAAATCACAATCCTGGAAAAGTGAGCCGGAGCTATTCTTGAGAGAATCTCCCCCTTTCTAGTCAACCCTGGTTAATACACTGAGCATGGCGTAATATGATATGGACTATCTTATTGGCATATCCAACTATCAATTCTGGGTTTTGCTAACTACTACGCTTTCCCCCTCCCAGTCCTTTGCACTTGCAAACTACCCAAACACAGTGTCCTTGTACCTTATCCACATTCTTCTCATAACAAATCCCACAATGAAACCAAAACACAGTGCTTTCTAGCTCCTAAGAAGAAAATTAACTCTATCCTAGCAAAACCAGGACACCATGTTAAGCTATATTGGCACCCAAAAGTTAATCTAGATATGTATTTAGGCTAGTGAATTGTTTGGTACTTCCCTTCACTGGCACCAGAAGGTAGAGGAGAAGAGGGCACTGTTCCTCCTATCTGCAGACCCTGCCAGCTAGAGGAGATTCCTTCAAGTGTAGAGAAGGATGCCCAGTGAGTTCTTGCTGCTGCTCCAGGGAAAACCTCTTGCTAGCACAACACCAGGGCACAGGCAAGACTTGGTCAGCAGGGACACAGCCACTCTTCCACACTAGCAGACATCTGTCCCAGCAGGCAAATGGCTAGACAAGCCCAGCACACTTGCACTCAAATCATCAAGCCACTTAAACGCACACTGGACTCTCAACTCATGTCAAGGTGTATGTCTAATGCCTGCTGAACCAGTGGATCCTTCCCACCCTCAGTAGGACTCTGTGAATCACATATTTAAGAATCATCATTAAAATCCACATTCATCACACAATCTTCACAAACCTTTACTCACATCAACAAAAAAGAATTCCCCACACCAAAATCAAAATAACTTCATCACAACACCAGACAAAAGTGGACAATTTACACACACAATCCACCCCTTGTCTCTTCACCACAATTAAAAAGATAAAATCCCCCCCTAATTGTCCTACTCGTCACTCACCACTCTTTAGCCATGTTCAGTCCATGTTTTGCCCATTACCTCTCCTCTCTCAATTACTAACCTTATCTCAAATTTCTCGTGCCCCACGTTGGGCGCCAAAAAAAGACTGTGGTGGGTTGACCCTGACCAGAGGCCGGATGCTGACCAAAGCCCATTCTATCACTCCCCCTCCTCAAATGGGCAGAGGTAGAAAATTATAACAAAAAGCTCGTGGGTGGAGATAAGGGTGGAGAGAGGCTACTCACCAATTACTGGCACAGGCAAAACAGACTCGACTTGGGGGAAAAAAACAAATTTACTTTATTACCAATCAAAATCAGAGGATAGTGAGAAGTAAAAAAAAAAATCTTAAAACACCTCCCCCATCCTTCCCTTCTTCCCGGGCTTAATCTCTTTCCCGATTTTCCACCTCCTCCCCCCAGCGGCACAGGGGAACAGGGAATGGGGTTGGGGTCAGTTCATCACATGTTGTTTCTGCCGCTGCTTCCTCCTCAGGGGGAAGATTCCTTCCCCCACACCAGCGTGGGGTCCCTCTCACAGGAGACAGTCCTCCACCAACTTCTCCAACGTGAGTCCTTCCCATGACTGACAGTTCTTCACAAACTGCTTTAGCATGGGTCCTTTCCATGGGGTGCAGTCCTTCAGGAAGGGACTGCTCCAGCGCGAGTCCCCCACGGGGTCACAAGTCCTGCCAGCAAACCTGCTCCGGTGTGGGTTCCTCTCTCCACGGGCTACAGGTCCTGACAGGATCCTGCTCCAGCACAGTCTTCCCGCAGGGTCACAGCTTCCTTTGGGCATCCACCTGCTCCGGCGTGGGGTCCTCCACAGGCTACAAGTGGTCATCTGCTCCACCATGGATCTCCATGGACTGCAGGGGGACAGCCTGCCTCACCATGGTCTTCACCACAGGTTGCAGGGGAATCTCTGCTCCGGGGCTTGGAGCACCTCCTCCCCCTCCTTCTTCCCTGACCTTGGTGTCTGTGGAGTTGTTTTCTCTTACATCTTCTCACCCCTCTCTCCAGCTGCAAAGTGTGCAGCTTTTTTACTCTCTCTTCCTTTTTTTTTTCTTAATTATGTTATCACAGAGGCATTACTGATTGGCTCGGCCTTGGCCAGCGGCGGGTCCGTTCTTGTAGCCGGCTGGCATTGGCTGTGTTGGGTTGGACATGGGGGAAGCTTCTGTCAGCTTCTATCACAGAAGCCACCCCCATGTCCCCCCCGCTGCTACCAAAACCTTGCCACACAAACCCAATACAAGGACTTAGACAAGGCCCCTTAGTCTGGTAGCAGCCCCTGAGACTCAAGCCATTGCCTTTTGATGAGGGGAGGTGAATTTAAACTCAGGCATAAAGCTGAGCACTGTGCTAATCCTGCACCTAGGAAACATCTCTTGACAGCTGTAGGGATATTTGCATAGGCCTCTCAGCCATGATCTGCTCAAGAGCTGTTCAGAGGGACACTCCCAGCACAGCCAACCCCCACCCAACAGGCAGAAACTGTGGCAGCAGCCTGAACAAACATCCTTTCCCCCAAACAAGGTTCTTGGGAAAACACTGATATTTCTGAGCAGTTTATTGTTTTGATTTGCAGATTGCTCAATAAAAAACCATTTCTGATCCTACACAATCCATTTTCCAAAAAAAATTGAGGAGGAAAAAGGAAGTATGGAAACAATGGCATAAAACTTTTTATACTATTAAGCCTCCAAAAGAAGTTTGAAACACATATATTTTTTTAGTATTTTTTTTTCTACAAATTAGGCCATATTCAAGTTCTTACCTAATTTTTGTCAAACCAGAAAAAAAAAAATGCTAACTATAGAGCTTTGTTGAATGCACAGGTGATGTAATTTCAAAAAGTCCAGAAACATTTAAGGAGGGAAAACAATTTATGATTTCACCTCTGAATGAGAACAGTCTGCTGTTTATTCAGACTCAGTGCTTGAAAACAATACTAATCTGATCTACAAAAAATTAGATCATTTTATTTAATTAAACAAAAGAACTGTTTATACCTAAACAAAGCTGTAACATTTTTTTCTTTCATATTGACTGTTAAATATAAAAATATCCTGGTAGTAACTCCCCAAAATGATCCTTCTTGAGCTGTTGCAACATTCTGCTCTTTGCTGGCCTTGTGGATTACTCTTCAGTACATGATCTCCATATTTACAGTAATGTTCCCATGTATATGCAGAGAGCAGAATGTCAAAATGGAGAGAGTTTTGTCTTCAGAAAATGAAAAATATGTGAACAAGACAAGAATTTTCTTGTCTTTCTTTTGTCTTGGTGATCATCAGTTCCAGCTTTCCTCCTTTTTGGTTGGTATATAACGGAGCACATGAAAACTAAGCCTGTTCTTCTCTATGTTCCTAAATGGCCATAACTTTTATGAACAGTGACTTGATGGACATCACTATTTTTTCTATAGAGTGGGCAGAACATCGTGTGGGTATTAGGAAGGATAACGGCACAGGCACATCATGCCTAACCTCTAGGCACACCACCTTCAAATGAACAGGAGAAGGGTAGTTTCCTCTGACACGTTCTTCTGAGATGTTTGCTTCATCAGCTGCCATCTAGTTTTGCACCACTGAAAGGGAAATCTAAAGCTATGAGATAGTTGGTGGCATTTAATAAAAATAGTATAGCCAGAAATTAATTCTTGATCATTTTTTCAAACTTGAGTAGTGTTACCTGCTCACACATCCAAGCACAATGGCCAGAGTTATCGAACTTTCCTCTCACTGACGTCATATAGCTCTATATTTAATGGTCTCTATATTATTATATTCAGTATCTAAACAGGCTCTCTCTGTTTCACCATGGGGTATTGGAGCTTGTCCTTCTTCCACTGTTCCTAGTGTGTCTCCACTCCTGTCCCCACAGCAGCTTCACCTTTGTGGACCATTTGCCAGATTTCCCCCACACATACTTTCAAGGCAACCCTAAATGTAGCCTAGCTGCTGCTTCCAAGTCTCTTAGGAGTGTATGATATCTTGGAGAGCTTGTGACATTCTTTGCACTTATTTTATCTTCTTAGATACTTTTGTTTATACAAAATTTAGTTCAAGTATATCCCCAGTGGGTTTCTTTGTACAATACATGTTTACTTCTTTCTGCCCATATTGTTGCATTTGGCTCTATGCCATTTATCTAGGAAGACATCCCAGGTCAGCAAATCTTGGTGTCTGAGACTACTGCCAACATATTTATATCTTTATATTTTTTAATGTCATTATGTAAGAGGATAAGGAAGAAAGAACTAAGAACACCTGTATTCCAGACAGAGCTGAAACAATATTGGTAACCTTGAAGTGCTGAAATTTAACAGTTTTGAGTGAGCTCAAGAATATACCAAATACTTGAGAAAGCAGATACTGAGAGAGCACTTTAAGAATACTCTTCCACCAACTTTCCTGGTTTTTTTGATGTTTTTTTTTTTTTTTTAAACAGCAAGGAGAAATCCTAGATAACAGGACTGAAAGAGAGGTCATTTAGTCTGTTCCTATAGGGACATCAGCTATACCTAATCTGTACTTAAACAAAGAAGGATGTGGAGGATCCTGTAAGCTCATGACAAACATTAAATCTGATATATTTCTGTCTCAGGTTTTCACCCAAGAGCTCACCTGTTGATGAACCCAAGGTGTGTATATCTGAGTTTCAAGAGCCCACAGCTTGTTTGGTCTAACTGATTGAATACAGTGATCTCCTGGATCTGTTAGTTTACATAGCAGGTCACCTAGGCGTTCCCTGACAAAAAGTCTAAAGATGATTGAGATTTCCTCTTCACTTTTAAGGGGAAGGAGGAGAATGAAGTGGTTGGTGATGGGGAGATGGAAGGAGATTTAGTTTTGCACTACAAGGGAGCTGATGACAAGCTGGATAGATCTGTGTTTGTGATTGTGCATCTAGTAGTTTAGAAGAAATTTAATTTTCATAACGCCCAGCACCAGAGCAGCTGGGATTCTGTTTACAAAATTGACTGCCCTAAAAGGTGACATCAGGCAGCTGTTGCTGCCTGAAGAAACACTTGCTACCATCTTGTCATTTTGTCAGACAAAATGACTAGGTAAAACAAATCAAGAAAATAACCAGCCTTAAACTAAACAAACAGCCTAACATTGTACCCCAGACACTGCCTCCAGTAGACTGTCAAGAAGAAAAACATATACAAGCAGAGCCACTTGGCTGAGAAAGTTGTGCTGCCAGGCTTGAAGATTCAGCCTCACAAAACTTGCTCTGCCCTCACAGTAGGGCAGAGCAGCAGAGAGGGACCTTCAGAAAACTAGGTTGAAGAGACTAGTCAAGAGTCTAAAAATAGACCAAGTGCTGCTGTAAGTTTTAGCTAAAATGTAGGATTAGTGTTACAGAAACTCAACTCGTTTGTAGTAGAGAAAGACTTTGTATCAGATATGCCTTCCAAGAGACAGGAGCTGCTAGCAGAAAAGAGCACAGTAGACAAAGGCTGAGATGGTCACTGTGAAGCTGGCATTAAAAAGATGTAGTTTAGTACACAGGGAGGCACAGAAAATAAAAGGCTGCAATGCAATCCGGGAGGAGTTGTTTCTCCTGTAGGATACAAAAAAATATTTAAAGACTAACTCTTTTTCCATTATTAATTACTGTCAATTATTCCATTTTAAATTGTATGTGAATTGTTGATATCATGTCTTTTGCTTATTAAGTAACGACCATGCTCAGTGTCTTGTACTTACACTCTGCAGAATTCAGTGCAATTGGTTGTATGATTTGCCTGATTTTATCATCATCTTTCCTTTGATTGCATGATCCTCAAACAAGTGAAGAGCTTTCAAAATGAGTTTGCATATACTTCCTATATGACTGCATGGGTAAATTTACCACATGATGGATTTCTTCTCCAAGGATACTTCTGCACTCATAAAATGCTTGCAAGAGAGAAAAGGGAAGGAGTCAGCATGAAGTTTGCACCTTTGTGTCAAATAAATATTTATAAGCAACATTCACGCAGCTCTGTCCAGCCACATCCCCATTTCAGCGAACGTCTTCTATGCTCTCCCAGTGCCAACAAGTCCTTTCTGCAGTTCTGGGAGTGCTTGTCATTTATGTCACATACAGTTTCTGTCTCATTCAGATCAAATAAAGCCTGCTCTGTTTTATCCTCTTGGCCAGTCCCACTCCCTAGAGCTTGTTTATGTCCTAGATGGCATGTTATCATGATAGAAGTTTCTCCTGTTCTCCTTCAGAAGAATCTCTGTAGACATTTCTGTCTAGACTTTCAACATAATAAGTAACTTCTGCATGAAAACCGGTCTTGTTGAAACTGTCACAATGCAACTTTAATGAAAAGTAATAGAAATCAAACATAAACATATGAATAAATAAAACTCTTTTCTAGATAAATTAATTAAAAAACCACTACATAAGGCTTCTTTTGAAACAGGAGGACAAACCGTCCTTTAAAAGGTCAGTGTATCAGAATTTAAATAAAGAAGTTTGGGGTGACATCTGAGCTCCTCTGTTCTAGTGTAACTACAAAAAGCTGCTGTAGAATGTGTTTAAATGTAAAGATGAGCTGACGAAGACACAAAAGTGGTATGTACAGTGTTAGCTATTGTGTGAGAAAGATAAAGGAAACCCCTACCTCTGTGCAACTGCTATGTGGCAACATTCATCAGCCTCTGAAGCCAATCAGTTCATAGCCAAGAAAAAATACTTTCCCAATTTGTTAATTTTGTTGTGTTTATCTTTCCTACTTAATTTAAAATTCTTGCTTTTAGAAAAAAACTTGTAAATATTTACAAAACAAATAATACTAAAAAGCAAAAGCGATTAGATAAATGCTATTTATATATACATAGATTGTATAATTCTATTTTATATTTGAGGGGAGATATGTAAATACAAATCACAGAATCACAGAATCACAGAATCACAGAATGTTAGGGATTGGAAGGGACCTCGAAAGATCATTTACACAGGGAGGCCTCCAGGTGAAATGTGATCTAATTTTACAAGATCATATTTCAAACAATACAAATTAAATCCAAATTAAGTTCTACTTGCTATGTTTACTGTGGTGAAACTAAATTTAATAAATATATTAGCACCTGGAGATATTTGGTGATTTCTGAATAACAATGTTAAAGCATTCATAAATAAAAAAACTTTGAGTGTGGACAAAAAGTATACATTTGGCTTTTGGGGGCTTTTATGACTGAGATTTATTTTGTTTGATCATTCATAACACCTACTTCTTTTCATGTAAACACATAAAAAAAAACAGTGTTCCTTTTTGTTTCTTAATGGCTTATCAATACTGCAGTAATAATGAAAACCATAAGAAACAAGGCTGCACCACGTTTGTAGGTAATTAGACTGTGGTTTATTTCTTTATAAACAATGCAATACAAGCCACAGCTCACATAAACATTTCAGAAATCATAAGCTTAATCATTGTTCAGAAGTTGGACCAAGCTATGACTAACCTCTTCAGCACTATAAGCCCTTTCCTTACTGACTTTTAAATATATACAGAAGAAAGTGTATCCAAAACCTGAACCTTGAGATGAAGGAAAATTCATGTGGCATAACAATGATGTGAACAGCAATAAACAACTTTAAAAGTTGGTCAACTATGAAACTGAAGTTGTGTTGAATTGCAAGCCTTGCTGAATGGCAAGCTCCTCTAACACTGTGAACATAGGATAAGATAATTTCTTAATTCATTTTATTAGCTACTTCTTTTTTAGTTCACTGAAGTCTGCTGAACTGGCTATGCTGCTGTCCCTCTAATCCTTGGCTTTCCAAAAGGATTCTGGCAAACATCATCAGTGGGTAAAATTGATTAAAAGTTGAACTGGGGAAAAAAAATCTGAAGCAATGATCAAAGCATTTGCAGAAAGCAGAGCCTAGAAAATGCCTGTAAAGTTGGTCTGTTTACACAAATGTGAGGTTTTCACACAGAAGTCCCAGTGCGATTCATGACAGCATGAGTCAGAGCATTTCCAGCTCCCAAGGCCAGATGGATTCTCAGTGCATTCCTACTTGTGCCACTTCCCCCACTCTATGACTTCCAAGAAAGAAAACCTGGATGTGTTGAAAAAGGAAGAAACACAGCATGTTCTCTGGTCTGATGGCAGTCTAGACGTGTCCTTTGCTTATTCTTAGGTTTTTGATAAAAGACAGGAATTAAGAGGATGTTCCAGTGTTTCAGATAATAGACTGAACTAATGAAAATTGTTTTCCCCTTTTTCTCCATATGCAGACATTAGGTCAGAGATGACTAAATTATAATATTTCAGGTCTAGCCTGTGTGAAAGTGGAAGGGTTCTTACATGGTATTTTAGAGAAAGCCTATTAGCACCATATATAACACTATATAATAGGGTATGGGTCTTTGCTGACTGCCACTCTTCTGACTGAGGAATAAGGCTACAGAAATACCTGCTTGGCATAGGCTGTTAGTATTTGGAAAGACAGGAAGGAAACAACTCTTGTAAAAGAGAGAAAGAAAAATTATCTTTTTAGACTACTTGATTTGGGAGTGAAATAATGATCATTGACTCAGAGAATTATTGCTGGTACATAAAATACTGCCTGGTTTTCCTTAAGTAGCAAGTATGAGTTGTCTAAAATAACTCCCAGAAGAATGCCTTTTTGTAATCTATGTCTTGAGTCCTAAAATCCAGTCGTACAAGATCTCGTTAGTGTAAGGGGGGAAAGGTAGCTCTCAATTATTTTGTTATCTGATCCCTGAACCAGTGAGAGTCAAAATGCCCTCCAAAATCCCTTTAGATGGGCTGATATTAAGCACCAGTGTCCATGCATTGGTAGATGAGCAGTTTCCCCAGGTGATTTATTAGTGCAAGTCTCTCACTGATTTGAGAGCCACTAAATAGAGGAGCCAAAAACAAGAGCTAAATTAGCTGTCATATGTTGACTTATATTTAAGTAATCATGGTTTGGTAGCCTAACAGAAATTAATTGTGCATGGGTGCTATATTTAAGAAACAACAGTCTCGGCAAGACTTGTCTTTCACTGTATAGAGCTACAAACCACAAATCCATTCCTTCCACAGTCCATTCTGTCTGATACTCTTGTTATGACCCTGTCTAAACCTTCAGTTAGACAAAGATTTGTTATTTTAAGGAGCTAAGTAGTAATCTACATAAACTGGCAGAAGCTGCAAAGTGCTCTTAGTGGCTGAAGTCAGAAAACAGTGTGCAGGGGCTCATTCAACCCAAGGTAACAACTCAGCATAACTGAAGCTGAACTCCTAGGTACTTCTAGTTATAAAGCTACTGCTTAAAACAGGAAAGACATTAAATTGAGAATGCTGCAAGTTTATTAAAATAACAAATTCTGCATGGCCAGTTATCAAACTGATGATTGTGCATATTTACTGCAAAGGGAAAAAAGTGACCATTGTTTGTTCTGCCACCTTCTAGGGCAACTCCTGTTTTGTGGATTTGTGAAACATCTGCTATTTAATATTGTTAGTACAGAATTTTCCAAGAGCAAAAATATTCTTGAGATGTTTTGATATCTTCTCAGACAAGAAACCCAAGGAAGTTGGAAGGTTGAAATGTAGTAGAATGCCTTTGACAGCATCTGCTGCAAAGCACAGACATGATGGTGAAAGATACCAAGCAAGGCAAGAAAAAAACCCAACACATTGCATTTGACTTTGTTGACTGCCTTACCTATGAGATGTGTGTGAGAGAGAATACTTAAAAATATACACATATTGCTTTTTTTCCCCTGAGTAAAAAGGAGAGGTTTAAATTGATCTTGAAATAGTTCCATCAAATTAATTCGAGACATTCCCTCAGGTATCTACATCCAGGATTAAGTGTCCTTTTCTTTCCTCGCCAAAAATCACAAACCTCCAGAATCTGGATGACTGGGAGCATCAAATATTTATGATAAAGGTAAGGAATTAAAATAATTTATCCAAAACTGCTGTCTATTTTGAGATTAAAGCAAAAAATCACCAACCTGTGAAGTCAACTGTAATAAGTAATCATCACTACTCAACACAAAATCATTGTTCACATATTTTCTGAAGCAAGATGGCTCATCACAACTATTTTATCATGAGACTAATAAAAAATGATAGCAAGTGTGTTTCTATGACAGACAATGGAGATTACAGACTGATTGCTCTAAACAATACATGTTAGTGGAACAGTTTGCTAATTTTTCCAAGGTAGGGTGATTAATAAGCTTTTGATCAAATTTAAAATTTGGGGGAAATTTTTTTCTGGCCTTTTTTATGGAAAAGATGTGGTAAAATATGCTCAGTATTTTAGGTGTACACCAAAGGAGGAGTATGTAAATAAAATATTTTACACTAGTGTAACTTAATGGATATGAATGGAATTACTCTTTATATATAGAGTAGACTTCAGTGGAATTACTTTTTATTTATATGTAGCACTCATTTGGAACAAAGACACAAACTTCAGGATGTGATCCAAATAAATTTGTCTCAAAAACACCACACAGTTTCTCTGATTACACACATCTATTAGAAGTTCTATTACTATAATGCTTAGGAGCTCCAGTCACGTACCAAAGCCCCATTTTGCTGGGAACTGTATGGTCCTTTAACAAGAAAGCAATACCTGCCCCTGCAGTGTGGGGCAAAAGGAAGAAAGAAAAGGAGAAAGTTAAAGACATAAAAATGACAAGATGCACAATAGCCCCAGTATATAAGCAGTCCAGCCGTCATCAAGAAGGCTATGTTCCCCTTCTAGTTTGGGTGGTTTCCCTTTTCTTGGTATCATAACAAAGCAGAATTTTAAAGGTAGATGTATACACTATTGAATCAGAGAAAATATGTAAGTCAAGGCAACAGTCACTTGGCATTACTGAGTTATCCACATTTGTATAGAATAAATTAAAAAATATCATGCCAAATAGTACCTATGATGAATAATACTGTTCCCAGGAAAGCAAGATAAATGGTTGATGGTGGAATGTATTTTGAACAGCAATTTAGGATCATGAACAAAGAAAGAGTGAACTAAATGTCTGTGCCATTAGCACATGAAGATTTAAATAAGCAGAAGATTATGTTTTTATAGAATACATCTGAAATGATAAGACTAATGTGAGAAAATAAAAAGATAATATAGAAATAATACTGTCTCAAAATTTTCAAAGGTAAGGCACTAAAAATAAATAAAAATAAATGGTTCATTTTAAATAAATTTAAATAATTTTTAAATAATTGCATTGTTTTGTGTAGTTTCTAATGTATTTTAGTTTTTCTTTAAATACTATGAGTTCCATGCGGATGATATGACTCATTGTAGTAGTCTGACTTGGCTGGCAGACAAACGTCATACAACTGCTTGCTCACCACCCCCCCCACCCTCCACCTGGGGAATAGGGGAGAGAATTGCAGGGTTAAAAAAAAGGAGACTTGTAGGTTGATATAAGAATGGTTTAATAATTTGAACAACATAAACTTCAAATAATAATGATAACAATAATGATAATGATAATGATAATGATAATGATAATGATAATGATAATGATAATAATAAAATATATAAATAAGTGATGAACAGTGCAATTGCTCACCACCCACTGATACCAGTCCTGGAGGAGTAAAAAGGAACTCCGAACCTGAAACCGCAAGTGCTCTTCTTCCATTGCTATAGCCACCCCCACAGGGCATTTGCGACCATCCATGAGTCCATATAGAAGTAGAGCACTGGCCATTTTTCTTGCTCAGTGATATCTAAAGCCAGTTGGATGACTTTTACCTCTGCAAACTGACTCGATTCACCTTTTCCTTCAGCAACCTCTGCAACTTGTTGTGTGGGACTCCATGCAGCAGCTTTCCACTTTCAGTGTTTTCCCATAACACCATAGGACCCATAAGTGAATATGGCATATCGCTTCTCATTATCTGGTAGTTCATTATATGGTGGGGTCTCTTCAGCATGCATCACCTCCTCTTCTGGTGAAATTCCAAAATATTTGCCTTCTGGCCAGTTTGTGATCACTTCCTGTCCTGCTTTTTGCTGGGATAGGGTTAATTTTCTTCTTAGTAGCTAGAAAGCACTGTGTTTTGGTTTCATTGTGGGATTTGTTAAGAGAAGAATGTTGATAAGGTACAAGGACACTGTGTTTGGGTTGTTTGCAAGTGCAGAGGACTGGGAGGGGGGAAGTGTAGTAGTTAGCAAAACCCAGAACTGGATATGCCAATAAGATATTCCATATCATATTACATCATGTTCAGCATATTAACCAGGACTGACTGGAAAGGGAGTGGATTCTCTTGGGAATTGCTCGGGCTCACTTTTCTCCATTCCTTTGGCAACACAGTTTGCTTTCACCTGGAGACATGTCCAGTACACCTGGAATTGACTGCCCAAGGGGTGGAAATATAGCTCCACCATTTGCCATGGACTGATACAGACTACTCCAGTGTATTGGGTTTGGGTGGCAAAGTTTTGGTAGCAGCGGTGGGGGGGGGCATAGGGGTGGCTTCTGCAAGAGAAGCTGCCAGAAGCTCCCCCCATATCTGACACAGCCGATGCCAGCCAGCTCCAAGATGGACCTGCCGCTGGACAAGGCCAAGCCAATCAGTAACGCCTCTGTGATAACATAATTAAGAAAAAAAGGGGAAGAGAAAACAAATTCAGCAGTTTGCAGCTAGAGAAAGGAATGAGAAGATGTGAGAGAAACAATCCTTGCAGACACCAAGGTCAATGAAGAAACAAAGGAGGTGCTCCAGGTGCCAGAGCATAGATTTCCCCGCAACTTGTGGTGAAGACCATGGTGAGGCAGGCTGTCCCCCCGAAGTCCATGGAGGTGCATGGTGGAGCAGATGACCACCTGTAGCCCATGGAGGACCCCACGCCAGAGTGGGTGGATGCCTGAAGGAGGCTGTGACCCTGTGGGAAGCCCATGCTAGAGCAGGTTCCTGTCAGGACCTGTAGCCCTGTGGAGAGAGGAGCCCACACTGGAGCAGGTTTGCTGGCAGAACTTGTGACCCCGTGGGGGACCCGCACTGGAGCAGTCTGTCCCTGAAGGACTGCACACCATGGAAAGGACTCATGGTAAAGCAGTTCGTAAAGCTACACTGTAAGCTCACCACCCTGGATTTCAGGAGAGCAGATTTTAACCACTTCAGGGATCTGTTTGGTCATGTGCCATGGGATGAATTCCTGGAAGGAAGAGGGGTGCAGGACAGTTGGAACATACTCAAAGATCTCTTCCTCCAAGCCCAGGAGCAATGCATCCCAACAAAGAGGAAGGCAGGCAAAAAAAGCAGGGGGCCTACATGGATGGACAGGAAGATCCTGAACAAACTTAGGATCAAAAAAGAAGCCTATAGAGGGTGGAAGGAAGAACGGGTAACCTAGGAAGAATACAGAGAAATTGCCTGAGAAGCCAGGGATCAGGTTAGGAAAGCCAAGGCCCTGACAGAATTAAATTTACCCAGAGATGTCAAGAGCAACAAAAAAGCTTTTATAGGTATGTTGGGGAGAAAAGAAAAACTGGGGAATATGTGGGCCCTTTCTGGAAGGCAATGGGAGATCTGGTCACCCAGGACACTGAGAAGGCTGAGGTGCTCAATGACTTTTTTGCCTCAGTCTTCACTGGCAAGGGCTCATGCCACACTGCCCAAGTCCTAGAAAGCAAAGGAAGGGTCCAGGAGAATGGAAAGCAGCCCACTGTAGGAGAAGATCAGATTTGGGAGCACCTAAGGAACCTGAAGGTGCACAAGTCCATGGGACCTGATGGGATGCATCCGCGGGTCCTGAGGGAACTGGCAGATGAAGTTGCAAAGCCACTATTCATCATATTTGAGAAGTCCTGGCAGTCTGGTGAAGTTCCCGCAGACTGGAAAAAGGGGAACATAATCCCCATTTTTAAAAAGGGTAACAAGGAAGACCCGGGGAACTACAGGCCAGTCAGTCTCACCTCAGTGCCAGGCAAGATCATGGAGCAGATACTGCTAGAAACTATGCTAAGGCACATGGGGAATGAGAAGATGATTGGTGACAACCAACATGGCTTCACCAAGGGCAAATCTTGCCACATCGGTGGATAAGGCTAAAGAAACTGATGTCATCGACCTGGACTTGTGCAAGGCATTTGACACCATCCTGCATGGCATCCTTATCTCTAAATTGGAAACATGTGGATTTGATGGGTGGACCACTCAGTGGATAAGGAACCGGCTGGATGGTAGCACTCAAAGAGTTGTGGTCAACAGCTCAAAATCCAAGTGGAAACCAGTGAAGAGTGGTGTCCCTCAAGGTCCCTCACCTTCCCCCACCCCTCCCTTCGTCCTGGGCTCACATCACTTTGCTCTTGGTTTTACTACCTTTTGTCCCCAGTGACACAGGGGACAGGGAGTGGGGTTACAGTCAGTTCACCTCTGCCGCTCTTCCTGGAATGAAAGTCCAGGAAAAAGATGTTCCAGAGCAAGCTTCCCATGGAGTCTCGGACGTCTTTGGGCTCAGCTCCTGGCTCTGGCATGGAGACATCCATGGGCTGCAGACTCACTCCCCACTCTGGGGGTCCACCCCCGCTCAGTCAGCGAGCAACTCTTGGGGTCCCAATTCCAGTCACACTTGCCCTCAGGCTCAGCTTCTCTGCTCCAGCGTGGAGTTCTCCATGGCCTACGCGTGGGTCTCCATGGGCTGCAGGGGACTTTGTCTTCTCCTACTCCATACAGTAGAACTGGGTGTGGGTCTCTGTCTTCTTTGGCAACAAGCTATCTCTGTGTCTGTCTGTCCTTTGTTTAGGCCGATGGACATCTTTTTTTAGGTCAATGGCCTCTCATCCAGGTTCACCCCTAACCTACTACTTTTCAGAACAGTCCTTCCCCTCACAAATATGGATTTGCAGAGGCATTTCTCTAGTGCTCATTGGCCCGGCCTGGGCTGGTGGGGGGTCTCTGCCTTGGAGCCAGGGGAACTTTTCACTCTCACAAATTGGCCCTTCCCCCACTACGAAAAAATCGCCCCCCCCACCCCCCCACAGACACAAACCCAACACAAACCCATCTGGGCTGATGAATTATGGCAAAATATTGCTGCTCGGCTAGAGAGACTGGTTGTAAAGATACGTCATGTAGATGCTTACATGTCCAAGAGTAGAGCCACTGAAGAACATCAAAACAACCAACAGGTGGATTAGGCTGCTGAGATTTAAGTGTCTCAAGTAGACCTGGACTGGCAACAGAAGGGTGAAAAATTTTTAGCCCTCTGAGCCCATGATGCCTCAGGCCATCAAAGAAGAGATGCAACATAGATGGGCTCGTGATCGAGGGGTGGACTTAACCACGGACATTATTGCACAGGTTATTCATGAATGTGAGACATGTGCCACAATCAAGCAAGCCAAGCGGTTAAAACCTATTTGGTATGAAGGACTATGTTTAAAATATAAATATGGAGAGGCCTGACAGGTTGACTATATCACACTCCCACAAACCTGCAGTGCATTATGTGCTCCCTATGGTGGAAGCAACCACCGGATGGTTGGAGACATATGCTGTGCCCCATGCCACTGCCCAAAACACCATTCTAGGCCTTGAAAAGCAGGTCATATGGTGACATGGCACCCCAGACAGAATTGAGTCTCTCATAAAACATCCCATGCTGAAAAGCAAAACGCAGCACTGTTCTAACTATTGAAAAAGAAACCCAGCTCTGTTTCAGCTAAAACCGAGGATAATTGTGTATAATGGCTTCTTATTAAAAATTTCCCCAGATTAATGAAGAAGGAACTACAATGGAACCAGAGCTGGTGCCTAACAACTTCTTCGAGATCAACATTTTCAATCCGCAGACCTTGAGCATGGACTGTGCTAGATACGCCAGGTACAAGTTCCAGATGCAGCATGCAACAGAGACTACACACCGTCCTCCTGCTGTGTTCAATGTCACCTACTCCATTGACTGTGCAAACTTCACATCATCTCTCCTGCCTTGAAAGACTTTCATGGCAGATGGAACCCAAGGTTATAGACTAAATGAACTCAATACACATTTTGAAGAAATGGTCCATAAACTAAGGGAATAATATGTGCATGTGTGTGTACATATGTGTATATAAATATATTGAAATTTCTCAAAAAAAATGTGGAACCCAAACTTGATGTAAATGGTTTGGAATAAGGGGTGGATACTGTCCTGGTTTTTGCTAGGATAGGGTTAATTTTCTTCTTAGTATCTTGTGGTGGGTTGACCCTGGCTAGAGGCCGGATGCCCACCAAAGCCCACTCTATCACTCCCCCTCCTCAAATGGGCAGGGGGAGAAAATTATAATGAAAAGCTCGTGGGTGGAGATAAGGATGGAGAGAGATCACTCACCAATTACTGGCACAGGCAAAACAGACTCGACTTGGGGGAAAAAACAAATTTACTTTATTACCAATCAAAATTAGAGGATAGTGAGAAGTAAAACCAAATCTTAAAACACCTCCCCCATCCCTTCCTTCTTCCCGGGCTTAATCTCTTTCCCGATTTTCCACCTCCTCCCCCCAGCGGCACAGGGGAACAGGGAATGGGGTTGGGGTCAGTTCATCACACGGTGTTTCTGCTGCTCCTTCCTCCTCAGGGGGAGGTCTCCTTCCCCCACATCAGCGTGGGGTCCCTCTCACGGGAGACAGTCCTCCACCAACTTCTCCAACGTGAGTCCTTCCCATGACTCACAGCTCTTCACGAACTGCTTCAGCATGGGTCCATTCCATGGTGTGCAGTCCTTCAGGAAGGGACTGCTCCAGCGCAGGTCCCTCACGGGGTCACAAGTCCTGCCAGCAAACCTGCTCCGGCGTGGGGTCCTCCACGGGCTACAGGTGGTCATCTGCTCCACCATGGACCTCCAGGGACTGCAGGGGGACAGCCTGCCTCACCCTGGTCCTCACCACAGGCTGCAGGGGAATCCCTGCTCCGGCGCCTGGAGCACCTCCTCCCCCTCCTTCTTCACTGACCTTGGTGTCTGTGCAGTTGTTTTCTCTTGCATCTTCTCACTCCTCTCTCCAGCTGCAAAGTGTGCAGCTTTTTTCTTCCCTCTCTTTCTTTTTTTTTCTTAATTATGTTATCACAGAGGCGTTACTGATTGACTCGGCCTTGGCCAGCGGCGGGTCCATTCTTGTAGCCGGCTGGCATTGGCTGTGTCGGACATGGGGGGAAGCTTCTGGCAGCTTCTCTCACAGAAGCCACACCATGTCCCCTCCCCCACTGCTACCAAAACCTTGCCACGCAAACCCAATACATATCTATAAAGCACTGTGTTTTAGTTTCATTGTGGGATTTGTTATGAGAAGAATGTTGATAGGGTACAAGGACACCTTGTTTGGGTAGTTTGCAAGTGCAGAGGACTGGCAGGGGGGAAGTGTAGTAGTTAGCAAAACCCAGAATTGGCAGTTGGATATCCCAATAAGATATTCCATATCATATTATGTCATCTTCATTATATTAACCAGGGCTGACCAGAAAGGGGGTAATTCTCTTGGGAATCGCTCGGGCTCATTTTCCCAGGGTTGTGATTTTGCTTTTGGGTTTGCTTTTTTCCCTCCTCCAGGATCTTTATTGGAGGGTGATGTGCATCACTCATATATATATACATATGCAGTTGTTGTTATTATTATTGTTACTATTATTACTATTATTACTATTACTATTTTAATTTTATTTTGCTCTAATTATAAATTGTTCTTATCTCAACCTACAAGTGTCCTTACCTTTACCCCTCAAATTCTCTCCCCGATTCCCTGGGTGGTAGGGGGAAGTGTGGGGGAACCTCGAGTGGCTGTATATTGTTTGGCTGCCAGTTAAGTTAAACTATCACACTTCCAAAATTACTGGGTGACTGGGGCTTCCTATTCAAGCTCTCTGTGTGATCAGTGTGACCCACTTATTCTATATGGCATCAGCTGCATGATGCTCCCTTTGAACATCCAGCCTAGCATGGGCAATCGGGGCACCAGGAGGAGCTGTGCTTCAGTACCAGTCACCTCTGAAGCAGCTGAAACTCCCTTATATGTTGACAGCATCTCTTTTTTCAGTTGGAGTATACTGGGACTCGGATCTGCAGTATCCACGAGTCTAAAATCCAAGGGGTCTACCTCAAGTCTCCCCAGGTGCTTTCTGCCAGAAGCTCCAGGTTCGGCCATTCTGTCTGGCAGTGGTGTAGAGCACATTTTAAATATCTTGCCCTGTCTACTGCATGGACTGTCTCCTGTTTAATGTGTTCAAAGGCTTGTTGTTGCTCAGGACCCCATGTAAAATAATTTTTCTTTCGAGTCACTTGGTAGAGAGGGTTTACAATTTGACTGTAATTTGGAATGTGCATTCTCCAGAAACCCACAACACATAGGAAAGCTTGTGTTTCAGTTTGCTAGTTTGTGGAGACATAGCTCTTATTTTATTAATCACATCCATTGGGATCTGACAACATCCATCTTGCCATTTTATTCCTAAAAACTGGATCTCTGGTGCAGGTCCCTTGACCTTGCTTCATTTTCTGGTAAAACCATCTCTCAGAAGGATTTGGATTATCTTCCCTTTCTCAAAAACAACTTCTTCAGTATCGCCCCACATGATGATGTCATCAATGTATTGCAGGTGTTCAGAAGCTCCACCCTTTTCCAGGGCAGTCTGGATCAGGCCATGGGAAATGAATGGTAGGGCTGTTTCCACCCCCGGGGAAATCAATTCAAGGCATACTGAATGCCCGTCCAAGTAAAAGCAAACTGTGGCCTGCACTCTGCTCCCAAAGGAATGGAGAAAAATGCATTAGCAATGTCTATGGTGGCGTACCACTTGGCTGCCTTTAACCCCAGTTCATATTTGAGCTCTAACATGTCCGGCATGGCAGCACTCAGAGTTGAGGTGACTTCATTCAGTCCACAATAGTCCACTGTCAGTCTCCACTCTCCATTTGACTTCCACACTGGACATATGGGGCTGTTAAAGGGAGAGCGAGTCCTGCTGATCACTCCTTGGCTCTCCAGCTGACGAATCAGGTTATGGATGGGAATTATGGAGTCTCGGTTGGTGCGATATTGCTACCAGTGCACCTGTTGTTCCTTGACCCATAACAGTCCAACAAAGAAGGGTCCTCTGAGAGACCAGGCAAGGTGGACAACTGTTTGATTTCCTTTGTCTCTAAGGCAGCTATACCAAAAGCCCACCGGTACCCTTTTGGGTCCTTGAAATATCCTCTCCTGAGGTAACCTATGCCAAGAATGCAGGGAGCATCTGGGGCAGTCACAATGGGGTGTTTTTGCCACTCATTCCCAGTTAGGCTCATTTTGGCCTCCAATATAGTTAGCTGTTGGGACCCCCCTGTCAATTCAGAAATACAGATGAGTTGACATTAGGGTGCACTGGACACCAGTGTCCACTAAAACCCTATACTCCTGGGGGTCAGATGTGCCAGGCCAATGAATCCACACAGTCCAGTAAACTCGGTTATCCCTTTCCTCTGCCTGGCTGGAGGCAGAGCCCCTCTAATGCTGGTCATCATATTCATCACTCACTTCTGCTGAAATATGATCAAAAGGATTAGGATCAAGGAAAGGGTTGAGAGTAGGATCAGCCCTCCTATTCTATCTGGGGAATTGCCCAGTGGAGACCAGTGCAGAAGCTTCCTACAAGAACCAGATGAATCACTGTTTGTACTTGTATAGTGTGCCCCGTGATGTATAATGGTCTCTCATGAGCAGGGGAACACTTGCTCCTAACAGCTGAGACATAGTCCGAATGGGTGGAGGGTGGAGCCTGTCCTCAAGTCGCTAGAACTCTTGGGACAGTTTCTGCATGTATTTCTCCAGGATATCTGATAGATTTTCCACAGCCAAGACACAGTCCCGTATAGAGGAAGAGAGACTGTTTTCAAATTTCTGGAGCTGGATAGCCACTTCATTTACATTTGATGCCTCCTCATCTTTTTTTTAATGCCAATGAGTTGGCATATGATGCTGGTGCGCTCCATACTACATTTTGCCACATGGGTACTGTGCACTGGATTTCATCTGGGTCTTCAATTACCCTCATATCCCTCAGGTCTTGGCCTTCACACAGGCCAAGAGCTGCCTCCAAAGACTGCTGGTTGGTGTTGGGGCCTTAAGCTGTGCTGTGTGAGTGTGCAGAGTTAGATCCTTAGCTTGACTGTGTGAAGTTATGTGAGCTATGTAAAGAATGTCTTTTCGGTTAAAGTCGGTGTGGTGGGTTGACCCCGGCCAGACGCTGGGTGCCCACCAAAGCCCACTCTATCACCCCCCTCCTCAGCAAGATGGGGAGGGGAGAAAATAAGATGGAACACCAAAAAAACAAACTCGTGGATCGAGACAAAAGCAGTTTAATAGAAGCAAAGCAAAGCTGCGCGCGCAGAAGCAAAAGAACAAAATATTTATTCTCTACTTCCCATCAGCAGGCGATGTCTGGCCACTTCCCGGGAAGCAGGGCTTCATACGCGTTGCGGTTCCCGGAGGACAAACGGAAGTAACGAATGCCCCCCCTTCCCCCTCTGTTCTCCTTGCTTTATTTCTGAGCATACGTCATATGATATGGAATATCCCTTTGGTCCGTTTGGGTCAGCTGTCCTGGCTGTGTCCCCTCCCAAGACCTTCCCCCCTCCCAGCCTACTGGGGGAAATGTTGGAGAGACAGCCTTGGTGCTGTGCTAGCACTGCTCACCAGTAACCAAAACACTGCTGTGTTATCAACACCCCTTGAGCCACCAAATACAAAACACAGCACTCTAAGGGCTGCCACGGGGAAAACCCAGCCACTGCCCTCTATTCCAGGGAGATTTTACTCGTGTGGCTCGCTTGATTGCAGCACATGTTTCACATTCATGAGTGACCTGTGTGATGGCTTCCATGGTCAGGTCCACCCCTCGATCACGAGCCCATCGATATGTTGCATCTCTCCCTAGATGTCCCGATGTTTCATGGGCCCATCAAGCTACAAATAGCTCACCTTTATGCTCCCAGTCCAAGTCCACGGGAGCTACTTCAATTTTTGCAGCCTTGTTTACATGTTCATTATTTTGATGTTCTTCTGTGGCACGGCTTTTGGGCATGTGAGCATCTACGTGACGTACCTTTACAGTCATGTTTTCTACTCGAGCAGCAATGTCCTGCCACAATGCAGCAGACCAGATGGGTTTACCCCTGCGCTGCCAATTGGTCTTCTTCCACTGCTGCAGCCACCCCCACAGGGCATTAGCCACCATCCAGGAGTCAGTGTAGAGATAGAGGACTGGCCACTTTTCTCGTTCAGCAATCTTTAGGGCTAGTTGGATGGCTTTTACTTCTGCAAACTGACTTGACTCGCCTTCTCCTTCAGTGGCCTCGATGACTTGTCGTGTGGGACTCCACACAGCAGCTTTCCACTTCCGATGGTTTCCTACTACACGACAGGATCCATCAGTAAACAAAGCATAACGCCTTTCATCTTCTGGTAACTCATTATACGGTGGTGCCTCTTGAGCACGAACCACCTCCTCAGGCTGTACTCCAAAATCTCTGCCTTCTGGCCAGTTCATGATCTCTTCCACGATTCCTGGACGGTTGTGTTTACCTAGTCGAGCTCGTTGCGTGATCAATGCTGCCCACTTACTCCATGTAGCACTGGTTGCATGATGTGTAGAAGGGATGTTTCCTTTAAACATCCAATGTAGCACAGGCAATCGCGGTGCCAGGAGCAAATGCGCTTCTGTACCAACAACTTCTGAAGCGGCGCGAACCCCCTCATATGCTGCTAGTATCTCCCTTTCAGTTGGAGTGTAGTGGGCTTCTGATCCACGATACCCCCGGCTCCAGAACCCTAATGGTCGACCTCGGGTTTCTCCTGACGTTTTCTGCCAGAGGCTCCAGGTGAGACCATGGTCTCCAGCTGCAGTGTAGAGTACATTTTGCACAGCTGGTCCTGTTTGGATAGGCCCAAGAGCCATTGCACGAGCTATTTCTTGTTTGATACGCTCAAAGGCTTGTTGTTGCTCAAGGCCCCACTCAAAAGAGTTCTTCTTTCGAGTTACTTGATAGAGAGGTCTCACAAGCTGACTGTTACCTGGAACATGCATTCTCCAAAATCCCACAAGGCCTAGGAAAGCTTGTGTTTCCTTCTTGTTAGTTGGTGGAGACAGAGCTGCTATCTTGTTAACCACATCCATAGGCACATGACGGCGTCCATCCTGCCATTTGATTTCCAAGAACTGAATCTCTTGTGCAGGTCCCTTGACCTTGCTTTTCTTAATAGCAAAGCCAGCTCTCAGAAGAATCTGAATTACTCTTTTTCCCTTCTCAAACACTTCTTCTGCCTTATTGCCCCATACGATGATGTCACCAATGTATTGTAGATGTTCAGGGGCATCACCCTTTTCCAGTGCATTTTTAATCAGTCCATGGCAAATGGTGGGGCTGTGTTTCCACCCCTGGGTCAGTCGATTCCAGGTGGACTGGACACCCCTCCAGGTGAAAGCAAACTGCGGCCTGCACTCTGGTGCCAAAGGAATGGAGAAGAACGCATTGGCAATGTCTATGGTGGCGTACCACTTGGCTGCCTTGGACTCCAATTCATATTGGAGCTCTAACATGTCCGGCACGGCAGCGCTCAGTGGTGGTGTCACTTCATTTAGGCCACGATAGTCTACTGTTAATCTCCACGTTCCATCAGACTTTTGCACTGGCCATATGGGGCTATTAAAAGGTGAATGAGTCTTGCTGACAACTCCTTGGCTCTCCAGTTGATGAATCAGTTCACGGATGGGAGCCAAAGAGTCTCGGTTTGTACGATATTGCCGCCTGTGCACTGTCCTGGTGGCAACTGGCACCTGTTGTTCTTCAACTTGTAGCAATCCCACAACAAAGGGATCTTCTGAGAGGCCAGGCAGGGTAGACAGCTGCTTGACCTTGTCCGTGTTCACAGTGGCCACACCAAAAACCCATCTGTACCCCTTTGGGTCTTTAAAGTACCCTCTCTTGAGATAGTCGATGCCAAGGATGCAAGGGGCTTCTGGGCCAGTCACAATGGGATGCTTTTCCCATTTGTCTCCCGTCAAGCTCACTTCAGCCTCCAACACAGACAATTCTTGGCATCCCCCTGTCACTCCGGATATCCAGATGGGTTCTGTGCCCTTGTATTGTGATGGTATCAATGTACACTGTGCACCAGTGTCGACCAGAGCCTTATACTTTTGTGGACCTGATGTGCCAGGCCATCGGATCCACACAGTCCAATATACACGATCGTCCCTTTCCTCCTCCTGGCCGAAGGCAGGGACCCTCTACTCCTGTTCTTCATCAGAGTATTCGCTGTCTGACCTTTGTAGTGCCAGACTAGACGTCCCCTCACCAGGGTCGAGGGAGGTGATTTCAGTTTTCCTATGTCTGGAAGATCGTTGAACACCTTCCTGGGTGTCAGCACCAATTACACTGACAGCCTTCTTAATTGGTCCTTTCTTAACGGCTGTTTTCCCCTTCAATTCGCGTACACGGGCCTCCAGTTTAAAGGTAGGTTCACCATCCCACTTCCTCATGTCTTCCCCCTGGTCACGCAAAAAGAACCAGAGTGCACCACGTGGCATACGTCGGGGGCTCCCTTTCCCTCTGACTGGGGCAGGAGAGGATTGATTCCTCGGCATGCCTTTGATAGCCACGGTGCTGGCCCGTAGGGACGAGGAGGTACAGAGATTCTCTTCGAAGTTTTGAAGCCATGAAGACGCTCTTTCCACAGTTGGTGTCTCAACATCGGGAGAATACATTGCCGCCAAGCTATTAGCATATGGCATTGGGGCACCCCGGATTACCTTCCTCCACATAGCCCGTGTGCACAGGACATCCTCGGGATCTTTGGAGTTCTCATCATTGTCAGGATCACCATAAATTACTTCCAGCACTGCCAGTTCTCTCAGATACTGGATACCCTCATCTGCTGTAGTCCACTTTCCTGGGGAATTCATAAGGTCATCTTTGAACGGATAGCGAGCTCTCACACTAGAGAGGAGCCGTTTCCAGAGACTGCAAATTGCCGCCTCTCTTCCAATTCCTCTCTCAATCCCATGGTTTCTAGCAAGGGATCCCAGCTGCTGGGCTTCCCTTCCTTCCAATTGCTGGCTGTCGGCCCCATTATCCCAGCATCGGAGCAGCCAGGCAGCAATCCGCTCACCTGGCTGGCGGCTGTAATCTTTCCGCATGTCTCGAAGCTCTGATGAGGTCAGGGACCGGGTAGTTTCTGCTTCTTGTTTTAGTTCTCTCACTCCTTCCTCCAAGTTCCTCATCGAAGGACCGGCTTCTTGATCCTCTTCTTCCTCTGCCCTCACTAATCGATGATATGGACCAGTGGTTCTCCTTGTCCACTGTTTCTTTTTCACCACTGGGGCAATTACTGTAGTTGTTGTTGTTTGGATCCCTGTCTCAACCATGGTGTCCTCGGATGTAGTCTGGGTCCCTGCCTCAACCACAGTCCTCTGAGAGTACTGAACTGTGGCTCGATAGGCACAGGCCAAGCCCCAGTACAGTGCTACAAGCTGCTGGTTCTCATTGGGGTAGGCCAGGCACCCCTCCATCAGGTGACGCACTAGTTTGCCAGGGTTGTGTGCTTCTTCAGGTGTGAAATCCCAGGCTATGGGAGGTGATAACCGTCCTAAGAACCTGCCCAAATCCTTCCACACACCCTGCCACCCAGGGACCGGACGCTTCAGGGCACTTTTCAGTATTTCATCACCCAAAAGCTGCCTTCTCCTACACCAGGACGAGACTATACTCCACAAAAACCATAATATTCCAATAGTATTACTAAGCAGTAATAAACAGCTCACATAAGGGTGAACAAGGACCTCGGGAGCCTGCATAATAAAACCATCTACATTAACTTCAGGTAGAGAAAGGGAGATGTATTCCCTTGTCTCCTCCACCAGATAGCTCCCCCAGCACAGTAAGGCCATCAGTGCCAGGAATAAGCACATAGTCACTATTTGTACCAGCACACTCCCGAGTTCCTTCATCCTCCCCACAGAATAGCTCCCCCAGCACAGCAAAACTACGAATGTCAGCATGAAGCCCATAGCTGTTCCTGTTATCAACATGTTCCCAAACTGAGCAGAAACAGAGATAAGCAATGCTACCAGCAGAGAAAGGGAAAAAAACAAAACAAAACAAAACAAAACAAAACTCCGTGACGTGCACAGGAGCTCACTGCTTAATAACTACTGCAGCTAAAGCACGCTGAATGTAAAACTGTTGTTGTCTCGAGCCCCACGTTGGGCGCCAAAAAAGACTGTGGTAGGTTGACCCCGGCCAGACGCTGGGTGCCCACCAAAGCCCACTCTATCACCCCCCTCCTCAGCAAGATGGGGAGGGGAGAAAATAAGATGGAACACCAAAAAAACAAACTCGTGGATCGAGACAAAAGCAGTTTAATAGAAGCAAAGCAAAGCTGCGCGCGCAGAAGCAAAAGAACAAAATATTTATTCTCTACTTCCTATCAGCAGGCGATGTCTGGCCACTTCCCGGGAAGCAGGGCTTCATACGCGTTGCGGTTCCCGGAGGACAAACGGAAGTAACAAATGCCCCCCCTTCCCCCTCTGTTCTCCTTGCTTTATTTCTGAGCATACGTCATATGATATGGAATATCCCTTTGGTCCGTTTGGGTCAGCTGTCCTGGCTGTGTCCCCTCCCAAGACCTTCCCCCCTCCCAGCCTACTGGGGGAAATGTTGGAGGGACAGCCTTGGTGCTGTGCTAGCACTGCTCACCAGTAACCAAAACACTGCTGTGTTATCAACACCCCTTGAGCCACCAAATACAAAACATAGCACTCTAAGGGCTGCCACGGGGAAAATCAACTCCATCCCAGCCAGACCCACTACAGTCGGTTCAGATAAAAACAGGATGTTGCGGCAAGAGTACAAGGAAGTCGGACGTGGAACCGAGATAAGAACGAACCAGTGGGACTGAGGGGTCAGAGTGTGAACAGTAGCTAGTAACCAATAATAATTAGTTTTGTAGCATGCTTGGTGCATGGACACGTATACGGAACTCAAAGGGTTATATAACAAGCAGCTTTCTGATAATAAAGTGGATTTTGAACTTGCATCTCATAGATGTGTGTCTCGTTTATTTCTCGCTCGCCTGATAGCCCACGACAAGTTGGCTCCCCTCTTGCAATTGATTTATCAATGCCCGCTTCCTTCGAAAGGGATCCCAGCTGCTTGGCTTCCCTACCCTCTAGGTCCAGGCTACTGGCCCCGTTATCCCAGCATCTGAACAGCCAAGTAATGAGGTGCTCGCCTTGGTAACGGGTGACATCTTTTTGTATAGCCGGTAGCTCACTCAAGATTAAAGATGGAGTGGTTATTGTCCTATCTCTGTTTCCATCTCCCCTTTCCTCCTCCTCTTCCTACTCCCTTTCTGCCTTAGGAAGATCATAAGCACGGTCTTCCTTATCCCTTTGTAAATTTATTGACTTTCACGTCCACTTCTCCCATACAGGGGCAACTGATACTGACACGTGTTGTTTCTCTAGTTCATCTGCAGCACTTCTTGACGGGGCTGCAGTGTCTATTGCCTGGCTTGAAGCAACTGTAGCAGGCACTGGGGTTGGAGGAGCCACAGTATCTGTCATGGAGATTGAGGTAACCGTATCAGGCACCGGGGTAGCACCAGTAGTGGATGGAGTGATCCTCCTAAGTAGTCTGACATGCATTAAAACTTGGCATACATTCAGGAGAACTATCAGCAGGATTATGCTGGTTTGACTATCCCAGGACCATTCAAAATTCTCAAAAACTTTTGTAACCGGTCTGGGGGGGAAGGGGAAATTGAATGAAGATATAGACTCAAGGATATATGAAGGATATCTTGAATGGAGATATAGGCTCACTGGTGTAATTGGTAACAATGCCCATCAGATGGCTCTTGCAATATGGAGATAGAGCCAGCTCTGCCTCTTTGCTCTGTATGCTGCCTTCCTCTGCTGAATACAGGTACAAAATCGATCATGCTGCCCATCTTTTTATCATACTAACCACCAGCATTGTACCACACAGAAAATCGGTACCTTTAGTCCCAAACCAGTGCCTAGGGATGGCAAACGTAAGGTGCCACCTCAAAGAATTCGAAGAGCAACTCTGCAAGCCAATACTACAACATTGCAACCACTGACCACTGAGTCATCATAACGAATGATTATTGCAAATTTTTTTCTAACACACTTTGGTCAAAACTGTCATTATCTCAGCCCTTTGTGCTCCACATTGGGCAACAAAAAGACTGTAGTAGTTTAACTTGGCTGGCAGCCAAACACCACACAGTCGGTCACTCACCCCCCTTCTCCCTCCCCTTCCCCCTCACTCAGGGAATAGGTGAGAGAATTGGAGGGGTAAAGGTAAGGAGACTCATAGGTTGAGATAAGAACAATTTAATAATTGGAACAAAATAAACTTTAAAAAAATGAAAATTATAATAATAAAATACATAAATGAGTGATGCACAGTAGAATTTCTCACCACTCACCAACAGTGAACCCAAAGGAGGAAAAAAGAACTCTGAACCTGAAACCACAATCCCGGATGAGCAAGAGCTCCTCTTCTCAGCCACCTCTCCTTTATATTCTGAACATGACATTATATCATATGGATTATTCCATTGGCATATCCAAATGCCAATTTGGGTCTTCTGAGGAGTGCTGTGAACAGGGAGGGCAAACAGGGTGTGATGCGCCAGAAGGACGCGGCGTGGTAGTTTTCGCAGCAGTTCACGCAGGCTTTCCTGCGGGGAAAGCCCTTGAGAGGGCTGACACATCCACCCAGATGGAACTGGTAAGGAAGGAGATGTCAGTACCAGTACAGGCAGTAGGCTGTAGTGAGTGCCCAGACCCTTCTCCTAATGAATTGAAACACTGCATGAAACAGTGAAAAGGCTGAGCAATATTAGAGGAGCAGAGACAGAGATAGATAGGTGGTTTCATAAGCATACTCCTGCAGCGAGCACCACTCCTGCAGAGCACACCACTGAGAATGAGGCACCTTGGACCCTGGTGACTCACAAAAGCGGGACTCCACTTCAGTCTCCACCCTCCAGCATTAGAATCACAAACAGATATGAAGCTTTAACAGCTATAGACAAACATGAGCAAGGTCTGCAAGGGGAAACTGTTCCAGCAGCCCACAGTGGACACCGTAAAAAGAAACAATGAGTGCTCGTAGTGGGTGGCTCCCTGTTAAAGGGCACTGAGGTGCCCATCTGCCAACCTGACAGGGAGCAATGAGAAGCATGCTGCCTACAGGGAGCCAAGATCCATGATATTGCAGAGAGGGTGCCACAACTTGTCAGGAGCTCGAATTACTATCCACTGTTGCTATTTCATGTGGGCATGAATGACACTGAGAGCCAGAACCTGGGCAAAATCAAGGAAGACTATAAAACCCTGGGGGTGTGAGTGAAAAATATTGGTGCCCAAGTCATCTTTTCCTCCATTTTACCAGTGGGAGGAAAGGGGGCAGCCAGAAACTGACGCATAATGCATATCATCTCCTGGCTATGTGGCTGGTGCCATTGCAAAGGTTTTGGCTTTTACAACAACGGGACATCCTTTGTGGACCATAACCTGTTAGGGAGGGATGGGATCCACCTATCTAGAAGAGACAAGGGAATCTTTGGGAACAGGCTGACCAACTTGCTCACCACCTGACAATAATAATCACAGAGGAGCAAAAAATGAACCCTGAAACTGAAATCACAATCCTGGAAAAGCGAGCTTGAACAATTCTCGAGAGAAATCCCCCTTTCTGGTCAGCCCTGGTTAATATACTGAATGTGATGTAATATGATATGGGATATCTTATTGGCATATCCAACTGTCAATACTGGATTTTGCTAACTACTACACTTCCCCCCTCAGTCCTCTGCACTTGCAAACTACCCAAGCACAGTGTCCTTGTACCTTATCAACATTCTTCTCATAACAAATCCCACAGTGAAACCAAAACACACTGCTTTTTAGCTACTAAGAAGAAAATTAACTCTATCCAAGCAAAAATCAGGACGGGAGATAACCGTAGCAGGCACTGGGTTAACACCAACAGCAGATGGAGTGATCCTCCTAAGAAGTCTGATGTACATTAAAACCTGACATACATTCAGGAGAACTAGCAGCAGGATTATGCTGGTTTGACTATCCCAAGTATATTCAAAATTCTCAAAAACTTTTGTAACCAGTCTGGAGGAGAAGGGGAAACTGAATGAAGATGTTCCTACTATATATAGGCTCAAGGAGAAAAAAAACACTGTTGTAATTGGCAACAACACTCACCAGATGGCTCTCACAACATGGAGATGGAGCCAGCTCTGCCAATTTGCTCTGCACACCACCTGCCAGTGCTGAATACAGGTACAAAGTTGATCTCACTACTTTTTATCATACTAACAACCAGCACTGTACCACACAGAAAATCAGTACCCCTAACCCCAAACCAATGCCTAGGGATGGCAAACAGCATAAATGGCATGTAAGGTGCCACCTCAAAGAACTGAAAGAGCAATTCTGCAATCCAATACAACAACATTCTGATCACTGAGTCATCATAATGAATGATTATTGTAGATTTCTTTCTAACATGCTTTGGTCAAAACTGTCATTATCTCAACTCTTTGTGCCCCAAGTTGAGCACCAAAAAGACTGTAGTATTTTAACTTGATTGTCAGCCAAACACCACACAGCTGCTTGCACACTCCCCCCTTTCCCCACCCCCCAGGTAATAGGGGAGAAAATTGGAGGGGTAACGATAGGTTAAACTTGTAGGTTGCGATAAGAACAGTTTAAGAACTGGAATAAAATAAACTTAAAATAATAATGATAATATATAAAAATGAGCGATACACAGTACAATTGCTCATGACCCGCGGATAGTGATCCTGGAGGAGTGAAAAGGAATCCTGAACCTGCAAAAGCAATCCCAGAAGAGTGAGCCTCCCCAAGATAATTCCCCAGCTTCCCAGCCAACCCTCATTAATACACTGAACATGACGTGATTTGATATTGTGGTGGGTTGACCCTGGCTAGAGGCTGGATGCCCACCAAAGGCCACTCTATCACTCCCCCTCCTCAAATGAGCAGGGGGGAGAAAAATATAACGAAAAGCTCGTGGGTGGAGATAAGGACGGAGAGAGATCACTCAGCAATTACTGGCACAGGTAAAACAGACTCGGCTTGGGGGAAAACCAAATTTAATTTATTACCAATCAAAATCAGAAGATAATGAGAAGTAAAACCAAATCTTAAAACACCTCCCCCATCCCTCCCTTCTTCCTGGGCTTAATTTCTTTCCTGATTTTACACCTCCTCCCCCCAGCGGCACAGGGGGACAGGGGACGGGGTTGTTGAGGTCACTTCATCACTTCATCATGTTTCTGCCGCTTCTTCCTCCTCAGGGGGAGGACACCTTCCCCTGCACCAGCGTGGGGTCCCTCTCACAGGAGACAGTCCTCCACGAACTTCTCCAACGTGAATCCTTCCCATGAATGACAGTTCTTCATGAACTACATTAGCATGGGTCGATTCCATGATGTGCAGTCCTTCAGGAACCGACTTCTCCAGCTCAGGTCCCCCATGGGGTCACAAGTCCTGCCAGTAAACCTGCTCCGGAGTGGGCTCCTCTCTCCAAGGGCCACAGGTCCTGACAGAAACCTGCTCCAGCACGGGCTTCCTGCAGGGTCACAGCCTCCTTGGGGCATCCACCTGCTCCGGCGTGGGGTCCTCCATGGGCTGCAGGTGGTCATCTGCTCCACCATGGACCTCCATGGGCTGCAGGGGGACAGCCTGCCTCACCATGGTCTTCACCACAGGTTGCAGGGGAATCTCTGCTCCGGGGCTTGGAGCACCTCCTCCCCCTCCTTCTTCCCTGACCTTGGTGTCTGTGGAGTTGTTTTCTCTTACATCTTCTCACTCCTCTCTCTAGATGCAAAGTGTGCAGCTTTTTTTTCCCTCTCTTCCCCTTTTTTTCTTAATTATGTTATCACAGAGGCGGTACTGATTGGCTCGGCTTTGGCCAGTGGTGGGTCCGTTCTTGTAGCTGGTTGGCATTGGCTGTGTTGGGTCAGACATGGGGAAGCTTCTGGCAGCTTCTCTCACAAAAGCCACCCCTATGTCCCCCCGCTGCTACTACCAAAACCTTGCCACACAAATCCAATACAGATATGAAATATCTCATTGACATATCCAAATGCCAATTTTTGGTTTTTTTTAAATTACTATGCTTCCCCCTCCCAGTCCTTTGCACTTGCAAACTAGATAAATACGATGGCATTTGACTTCCAGCAGCAATTAAAAACATCAGTATATTACCAATATTGTTCTCATAACAAATCCCATACTGAAAACAAAACACAGTGTTTTCTACCTACTAAGAATACAATTAACTCTATCCTAGCAAAACCAGGACACAATAAGAGAACTGATGTGGATCAGGATGCCACATTGCAATTTGGTTGCACAGCATCACGCTTACTTGCCTCAGTATCAAATTCCCCACATTGCTTCGTTATGTTGATGAGAGATTGTGGGGAGTGTGGGAATGTGTCTTGGCATACCCTGAGAGAACTGTGGGAACTGAAGGGATACATGTCTGGAGATATGAGAAGCACCTGCATCCACAAGTTATGAGAAAGGAACCTTGGAATGTATCCAAAAGATGTACCCTGGCAAGGAAACAGGAAGGGATGCATGCAAAGTCCATCAGCCAATTAGGGGCATGTGAACTGCTCGTGCTGCGAGTGAATAGCCAATAACATGTGAAGGGGTGTGGGTGATTTCATTAGTTTTGAGGTATAAATATTACTGTATTAGAACAAATAAATGGCTTCTTGCTTGATCATATTGATCCTGTGTCAGAGTCCATCACTGAGTTCCCGCAACTGGCGTCCGAACAGGGACCCTATTCATTGCTATGCGACGGCTTTGAAGAGAGGGAAGAACCGGCTGGAGGATAGGACCATCTGGAACGAGTCCGGAGCCCCTGAAGAGAGGGGAAGACCCATTGAGGTGGCCCATCGAGGCGCTGCTGCAGCAGAGATTCACCCAACAGTGAGGTGAGCAGCCGGACAGAGGAGAGAATTAGAAAAAGAGAGAAATAGAGAAAGAGAAAATAGAGAAATAGATAAATGGGGGCTTCTCTTAGTAAGGAAGAGGAAGCCGTGATTAAGCTCCTCCAACATTTTCTCTCTAAGAGAGGCATAAAATATGATGAGATGTGTTTGAAACGTTTATTGCTATGGTGTAAGGACAGAGAATGATTATCCAGGGTGGATACTGCCTTTGAACTTGACACTTGGGAGCGAATAGGCAGTGCTCTATGGGAAGAAATTAGCAATCGGTCTAAAGAAGCACAGAACTTTGCTACCTTATGGAAGCTGCTTAAAAATACCCTTCAAGAGTTAAAAGCAGAATGCGATGCTGCTGCGTCAGCCTTTGTAGCATTAAGTCCTACCACTTCTACCAGTAGGCCATGCGGTAAAAAGATATCTACTTCCACACATTTATGGGCAATATTGCACCGCCAGCACCTGCAGCAATTAATGCAAATATGTATAATCCACCTCTGCCTGTATCGCCAGCACCTGCGGTAACAAGTATGACTACTCCACTGCTTTCACCACCTCCCCCGAGAAATACCTCTCCCCCCGTGCAGCTGTTAACTAACCTTTCTGTGCCTGTACAAGATTCACCAAAGCACTCTGTTTCAGCCCGTGAGAATACACCTTCCCTCTATCCACCTCTGCCACCTTCTACCCCGAACACCCCGAGAGAACCAGAGGAGAGAAAAGTGAACTTAGACGACCCATCTCAACAGCTAATAGAAAAACTTAAGGACTTAGCAGCTAACCAGGAAAAGGATGCACCCATATCCTTTATTCATACTAACTCTTTTTCTATTCCTCAGGTGTCTAGGGCAGAACAATCCAAAAACGTTGCTTTAATAGAAGGGGTGGGGGGGGAAGGAGAAAATCCACATCGTTGGTGGAGGGGAATTATAAGGGATGATTTAGTAGAAGGGGAAAAGTTGCCTAATACTGCCTCTGCTTTTCCAGTTTCGGTGGGACCAAATGATGAATGGGTGTGGTGGGTTGACCCTGGCTAGATACTGGGTGCCCACCAAAGCCCACTCTATCACCCCCCTCCTCAGCAAGATGGGGAGGGGAGAAAATAAGATGGAACACAAAAAAACCAAACTCGTGGATCGAGACAAAAGCAGTTTAATAGAAGCAAAGCAAAGCTGCGAGCGCAGAAGCAAAAGAACAAAATATTTATTCTCTACTTCCCATCAGCAGGCGATGTCTGGCCACTTCCCGGGAAGCAGGGCTTCATACGCGTTGCGGTTCCCGGAGGACAAACGGAAGTAACGAATGCCCCCCCTTCCCCCTCTGTTCTCCTTGCTTTATTTCTGAGCATACGTCATATGGTATGGAATATCCCTTTGGTCCGTTTGGGTCAGCTGTCCTGGCTGTGTCCCCTCCCAAGACCTTCCCCCCTCCCAGCCTACTGGGGGAAATGTTGGAGGGACAGCCTTGGTGCTGTGCTAGCACTGCTCACCAGTAACCAAAACACTGCTGTGTTATCAAGACCCCTCAAGCTGCCAAATACAAAACACAGCACTCTGAGGGCTGCCACGGGGAAAATCAACTCCATCCCAGCCAGACCCACTACAATGGGCTTATACAGCTTTAGATTGGAAAATTATAAAAGAAGCAAAAAATGCTGTAAGTCAGTATGGGTTAAAATCATCTTTTACTGTAGAAGTTCTAACACACATTTTTAACGGTACCTTATTAATGCCTCTTGGTATCAGAATGCTAACTAATACTCTTTTAAGCCACTCGCAACAAATACAGTTTTTTCACTACTGGAAGGACCTCTGTGTTAATGTAGAGGCGAAAAATTTGCAGCGTCCAGCAGTTGATGTTCTTCACTTAGTTAATGCAGATATGCTGCTGGGTATAGGAGCCTTTGCCACTGCTGACATGCAATCCCGTTTGCGGACCCCAATTCTCCAGCTTTCTCAGGATTTAGCCTGGAAAGCTTGGAGAAGTCTACTGGAATCGGGAAAGCCGACTCCAGCATTTGCTACAGTGAGGCAAGGACCCACTGAACCATTTACAAGTTTTGTAGACAGATTACGTGCTGCCTTAAAAGACCATCCAGACTTTGATCCCGACGTGAAACTTAAATTACTAGATCAATTGGCTTATGAAAACAGCAATAGTAAAATGAAAAAAATGTGATGTACATTGTCCAGAGGAGCTACCGTAGGTGAAATGTTAGAATTATGTGACCGTATAAGGGAACAGAACAAAGCAGCATTTATGGCTTCAGTTTTGGCAGCCGCTGTGAGATCTTTTATAAAAAATCATCAAACTGGCAAATCTGGTGCAACGTGCCATAACTGTGGCAAAACTGGCCATTTTAGAGCGAAATGTTTTGCATCGAAGAGGGAAAATCGTATATGTAAAAGTTGTGGAAAATATGGCCACTGGGCTAAGGAATGCAAATCTAACTATCATGTATCAGGGCAAAAATTGGGAAACTTCCAGCAGAGCGCGAGGACCCCACGCGCAAAGACACAAATTCAGGGTGCTTGGACCACGTCTGCTCCGCCACTGATGGCAGTGTCAGAGTGGACCTGGAAACAGCAATAGAATTCACAATTCCAGATATGGCTGTTAAATGCATTCCAACCCCCTTAAATGGACCTTTGGGTCATGGTTTAAGTGCTTTAGTCATTGGGAGGTCATCAGCCACTAAGCAGGGAATTTTTGTACTACCAGGGGTAATAGATGCGGATTATACTGGAGTTATTAAAATCATAGTACAAACCCTTATTCCACCAGTAAATTTTGCAAAAGGTTCACGTATTGCTCAGCTTGTACCTTTTGAAGCAAAAGTACCCTGTCGAGGACATTTAGTCCGAGGCAATGGAGGTTTTGGATCAACAGGAACACCACAAGTGTTGTTGGCATTAAACATTCAAAAAACAAAACCAGAAGAATGGGTTCAAATTCAAAATAGTGATGGAGAATTGGTTGCTTTAAAAATGATTATTGATACTGGGGCCGACATCACTGTAGTTCCACTACACAAATGGCCAAAACATTGGCCACTGACTGAAACCATCAATGGTCTTTTCAGAATCGGTGGTACCCAAATTTCTTGAATCTGCAAAACCTCAGTGACCTTTTGCTTCAAAGATGGTACAAAAGTCAGTACGAGACCATATGTGTTAGCCACGACAGTCGCCTTAATTGGAAGAGACCTTCTCAGTCAGATGGGTGCAGTGCTCACAACACAGCCTTTTCAGAGGGGGCCATTGGGAGGCAGCCAATTCAAAAGCTCACCTGGATCACTGATACCCCAGTCTGGGTAGATCAATGGCCGCTAAAGGCAGAGAGGCTGTCCATAGTTCAAAATTTAGTGCAAGAGCAATTGCAAGCAGGACACATTGTGCTATCTACTAGTCCTTGGAACACTCCAATCTTTACCATCCCTAAAAAGAGTCGGAAATGGCGACTATTGCATGATTTATGTGCAATAAACGCCGTGATGCAGGACATGGGAGCCCTTCAGCCAGGACTTCCAAGCCCTGTAATGCTTCCAGAAAATTGGGACTTATTGGTTATTGATTTAAAAGATTGTTTTTTCACAATTCCATTACATCCAGATGACTGTGGAAAATTTGCATTTTCTGTACCATCTATCAATAAGGCTGAACCTGCAAAAAGATATCATTGGGTTGTTTTACCACTAGGTATGAAAAATTCTCCTACCTTGTGCCAATTATTTGTAGCTTGAGCACTTCAACCTATTCGGCAAGCCAAACCTCAATTACTGATTTATCATCACATGGATGATATTTTAATAGCTGGTCAACATCTGCACACAGACCTTTTAATTACTGAATTGAGATCCAAACTTGAGTCTACAGGTTTAAAAATAGCTCCAGAAAAAAATCAGAAAAAAACACCTTGGCTGGACACTGTCAGCTGAACAAGTTAGACCACAAAAAGTTACACTTCAAACTCATATTCAAACATTGACAGATGTGCAAAAATTAGTAGGGGATATTCAGTGGATTCGACCGCTGTGTGGCATTACTAATGAAGACTTCAGTCCTTTAACGCCTTTACTTCAAGGCACACCTGATGCTGCTGCTAAAAGAGAGTTATCTGAAACACAAACTTTTGCTTTGCAGCACACTGTAGACAAGGTAACGAAATCATATGACAGTAGATATTATCCTGATTTAAAAGTCATTTTGGCTACTGTTACTGGAGGTCCTGCAAATTGTCACCCCTTTGCATTGCTGATGCAATGGAACGATGCAAAAAAAGATCCCTTGTGTGTACTGGAGTGGATCTTTTTGCCATATCATTTCCGTTAAAGTATAACTGCACAACTAGAAGCACTAGCTCAATTGATTATGAGAGGCAGATCGAGATTGATAGAGATGGCTGGTTTTGATCCTGCATATATCATCCTTCCACTAACACAGGCATATTTTGATTGGTCTCTGCAGCACTCAGATGATTTAAAATTATCTCTAGCAGGTTATTCTGGACAAACTTCTTGTTGCAGAATGCTACAGGACAGGGGTCATGGATCACTAGATATGTTGTACAGAGGCTTAGCAGAAGCAGCGAGGGTATTGAAATGGCTTAGGCCGCAGTAACCAGCTTAGGCCCTTGACTTAAGTATAACAAGCAATTGCATGGTCAGGGTGAATTATCAGAAGTCTCCAGGATACTTACTTGTCCTTGAGACTTCAGACAAACAACTTTAGCAAAACTAAGCTGGGAAAAAGAAGGGAGTAGCTTTAGCTGGTAACCGCAAAGTAGGAGTAACCTGTTGGCGTCCTGGGGTGTGAACAGAGAGCAAAGCCACCTGTTGTAACAAATTTAGAGCTCATGCTTAAGAGTGTTTAACCAATTGCTGTATGTGTTTAGCTTGCATGCATTGTGATAAAGGGTATAAATCCGGGTGTGTATTAGAATAAAGCGGACTTCTTGAAGCTAACTCATATTGGGTCATCTCCTGATTTCCCAAATCCCGCCTCAGCAACTTCTAATGTTTATCCACCTCATTGTTTGTTTTCCCTTCTGTCCTCTAACACTTTTCTTGAAAAGCCTCTTTGCTCTGCCACTCCTGTGAGAGGTTTAACTGTTTTTACTGACGCTAGCAAGAATAACCACAAGGCTGCTATCACTTGGCTAAGTAATGCACACTGGGACAAACATATTTTAAACGGCACCCCAGAAGATTCTTTGCAGACACTTGAACTAAAAGCTGTTGTTTGGATATTCACAAAATGGTCCATGGAATCTTTAAATGTTGTATCAGACTCCCTGTATGTTTTAGGATGTAGTTATTAGCTTAGAACAGGCTATTCTCAAAGAGATAACGAATAAGACGCTTTTTCACTTATTCTGCCAGATGTTACGCTTATTACAACATCGTACTGAGCCTTATTTTGTTACTCATATTCGCAGTCACTCTGACCTGCTCGGCGCCTTAACAGAAGGTAACAATAGGGCTGACAAATGAGTAGCTCCAGCCTGGAGTGGTCCTCCTGTATCGACTTTTGACCAAGCTCGTCAGGCTCATTCCTTTTTTCACCAGAATGCTAAAATGTTATCTCGCCAATTTCATTTAAGTCTCTCAGATGCTCAAGGAATTGTTCAGTCCTGTCCTGACTGTCAGCACTATGGTGTTGGCATCGGCCTGGGAGTTAATCCCAGAGGTTTGCTGCCTTTGCAGATGTGGCAAATGAATGTCACACATTTTTCAGAATTTGGCCGTTTAAAATATATTCACGTCACTATAGATACCTTTTCCTCTGTACTATGGGCAACACCTCTGTCAGGTGAAACAGCTAAACATGTTAAACAACACTCACGAGGTTGCTTTGCAGTTATGGGTGTACCATCACAGCTAAAAACTAATATTGGTCCAGCTTCTGTTTCATGCTCTTTTGCACAATTCTGTCAGCAGTGGGGTGTGAGGCATATCACTGGTATTCCTCACTCTCCAACAGGCCAAGCTATCATTAAATGAGATCACCAAGTGCTTAAATCCGTCTTACAAAAACAGAAAACGGGGGAGATAGGCTTAACCCCACAGGAACGTATTTCAAAAGCATTGTATGTACTTGATTTTTTACGCCTGGGTGTCAGTGCAGAGGATCCACCCATGGTAGTCCATGGACGGGCCTTAGCAGAAAGGCCAGATAACAATAATAGTAAAATGCAGGTATTATATAAAGATCTAACAGATGGACAATGGAAAGGACCTGCTGAAGTTTGTTTAACAGGAAGAGGTTTTATGTGTGTCCTTACAGATACTGGACCTAGGAGGGTTCCTGCCTGGTGGAGAAAACTGTGAAAAGGACAACCTTTACATGGGAAGAACAGCGGAAATCCAGATGTCTCGCCCCACATAGATCCAGGATAGACACACACGCAAGTACTCAGTTGTGTCCAATTTTTAAATCTGTAAAACACCTTGACTGACAGAAAGAACAATGGGAATGCAGGATCAACCTATGGGTACTTTGATAGGGTTTCTCAGTCTTTTGGTATCAATTCGAGCTTATTATAACATCTTACCCAGAACAAATATTTGGATTACTCTGGCTAACCAAATGCAGCAGAACACACTTTGTTCGCCTCTTGCTACCCCAGACAACCCCTTTTCTACATGTCTGGTGGGTTTACCAGTAGATGACCCTGTGTCTCTCGTCCCTATGCAGGCAAGGAAAGCCATTTGCACAATGCGAGCGGTGGGTGATAATTGGGATGGATGGGTCCCATACCTACCTATTATGCCTGCAGAGCCACAGGAGCTGAATCTGTTGAATCAGGCTTGCTGACAGATGTCGACTCAGTTCGACATGCCACGTTGCAAAATCGCGCTGCTATTGATTTTTTGCTTTTAGCTCAAGGCCATGGTTGTGAGGAATTTGACAGTATGTGCTGTATGAATTTTTCAGACCACTCAGAATCAATTCATATGGCAATTAACAAGTTAAAGGAGAATGTCAGACAGTTAAAGGTAGATAATGATGATTGGTTAAGCAATAGGTTTCAAGGCTGGGGAATACAAGGCTGGGTTTTTTCACTGCTCAAGTCAAGATTGCAAGTGTTACTTGTAATTCTGGTGATCCTCTTCTTAGTGCCTTGTTTGCTATCGTATCTGCAAAGGGCCCTACAGTAAGCAATGCTTTTGTCGTACAAACAAAAGAAGGGGGAATTGTAGGGTTTCTAAGAGCAAATGGACATTCTGAAGTTGATCAAATATTATAACTGTGTGTAATGATAAGCTTTAAAAATTTGTTATCGGTTTCATCTATAAGTTAAGCTTTAGGTTTGTGGCTTGTATTTTTGTTAAATACTGATTAGTTATACTTGTAAGTTAAGCTTTAGGTTTTTATGCTTCCAAAAAGAAAAGAGGGGAATTGTGAGGAGTGTGGGAATGTGTCTTGGCATACCCTGAGAGAACTGTGGGAACTGAAGGGATACATGTCTGGAGATATGAGAAGCACCTGCATCCACAAGTTATGAGAAAGGAACCTTGGAATGTATCCAAAAGATGTACCCTGGCAAGGAAACAGGAAGGGATGCATGCAAAGTCCATCAGCCAATTAGGGGCATGTGAACTGCTCGTGCTGCGAGTGAATAGCCAATAACATGTGAAGGGGTGTGGGTGATTTCATTAGTTTTGAGGTATAAATATTACTGTATTAGAACAAATAAATGGCTTCTTGCTTGATCATATTGATCCTGCTGCAGAGTCCATCATTGAGTTTCCGCAAGAGATTTTCACAATGTTTTTACTATGAGGCAACTAAAACAATCCTTTTCACATGATTTCCTTTCTTCAACTGACAGACAATGTTTTCCACACATACAACTTCTCAAATTATTATGTCAATAACAGTACTCTTAATAGCTAGAATGTGTTTTACAGAGGCAGGTAGAAATCCTTTTCCTAGCTTTATAGGTGGGGAGACCCAGACACAAAGTAAGGAATCAAACTGTTAGTCTTCCTGCCTATCTCGCTAGTATTTTAACAAGGACACAGGTCTTCTCCAGCTCCTAGTCATAATCCTAAATCCAGGAGAAACCTGAGTCTGTAAACGCTGTGCTTTCTTGAGCAATGAAAGCGAATTGAGATTCTGAAGAAATGGACATTGGTAAATATGGTATCTGAGATGCTTGTCCTAGGCAAAACAGTGCTGTTTTCTTTATTAAAATAGAGTTCAAAGAGTCAAACAAACCTCTGGATTAATACGTGGGACTTTTCATGCAAACTTGGACACAGCCTTAGAGCTTGAATCAGAAAGTTGTTAGACATTGATCTAGTGAGATAAGTGCTTGTGGGCCCGTAATGCTAGTACTCAAGGCTTAGCATAAGCTTAAAGGTGAAAATTCACGTTTCAGTCCAGAAATCAGAAGTAACTCAGATGGCATCAGTATATAAAGACCTACTATGGCAGTTGCAGCTAGCTCATGTGATTTAAACAAGTTTCTATATATTGTATTTTCCAGTATCAGCAACAGAGATTTCACAACTTCAGATTCTCCTGGTACCTTCTGGAAATAATAGCTCTCATTTTAAGGAAGGACTGTGGTGTTAGAGAGGCCTTAGCACAGATCTACGTGAACGAATGAAATTTGCTTTCAGGTCTGAAGCAAATTGAATATCTTTGCAGTGTAGAAAGAAGCAGTCCTCATCAGGATAATTTTACTCCAACAATATAAAGAGAGTGCTATTAAGATACCAGATCTTTTGTCAGAGCTACAATTATAACTGAGTTGATTTGGAATTCAGTTTGCATGAACAGTGTGTTTACATCATAGCAAAGCAATAGAGCCTAAGAGTAATAGAGCATCCTGCCTATCAGAAGTAAATACCTAGAACCTAGACATTTTACATCCTACCTAAATCTCTGCCCAGGGCACTATTATAACACCTGAGCTCTTTACAACCTTTGCATGTGTCTGTTCTCAGTACAGTCCTGTAAAGCTGACAAATAAAGAACTAAAAGAAGACACACTAGAAGAAACACTATATCCTTAGTCATGCAAAAGATCAATGATATGGTAAGATCTAATTGCCAGCTTTTAACAGGAAGTATTAAAAAGTACCCCAACTCTAAGAGATCAGTTTTATTGTTTCTTTACTTCAACTGTCTTTTGTTTCAGCCAATTTTATTCTCTGCCATGTCAAGTGTTCCTGTCTGTTCTGCTCTTACTTTTCTCCCCTTACTTTGCAACTCCACTGCCTCCCCCGCTTAAAAACATGAATTTACCCTTTATTTTTTTCCTTGTCTGGGTGGAATAAGCTTCTAACCACTTACAAATGACTCAGTGTGGTGGGTTGACCCTGGCTAGAGACCGGATGCCCACCAAAGCCCACTCTATCACTCCCCCTCCTCAAATGGGCAGGGGGAGAAAATTATAACGAAAAGCTCGTGGGTGGAGATAAGGACGGAGAGAGATCACTCAGCAATTACTGGCACGGGCAAAACAGACTCGACTTGGGGGAAAAAAAAAAACAAATTTACTTTATTACAAATCAAAATCAGAGGAGAATGAGAAGTAAAACCAAATCTTAAAACACCTCCCCCATCCCTCCCTTCTTCCCGGGCTTAATCTCTTTCCCGATTTTCTACCTCCTCCCCCCAGCAGCACAGGGGGACAGGGAATGGGGTTAGGGTCAGTTCATCACACGGTGTTTCTGCCGCTGCTTCCTCCTCAGGGGGAGGTCTCCTTCCCCCGCACCAGCGTGGGGTCCCTCTCACGGGAGACAGTCCTCCACCAACTGCTCCAACGTGAGTCCTTCCCATGACTGACAGCTCTTCACAAACTGCTCCAGTCTGGGTCCATTCCATGGGGTGCAGTCCTTCAGGAAGGGACTGCTCCAGCGCGGGTCCCCCACGGGGTCACAAGTCCTGCCAGCAAACCTGCTCCGGCGTGGGCTCCTCTCTCCACGGGCTACAGGTCCTGACAGGAACCTGCTCCAGCGCGGGCTTCCCGCGGGGTCACAGCCTCCTTCGGCATCCACCTGCTCCGGCGTGGGGTCCTCCACGGGCTACAGGTGGTCATCTGCACCACCATGGACCTCCATGGGCTGCAGGGGGACAGCCTGCTTCACCATGGTCTTCACCACATGTTGGGGGGGGAATCTCTGCTCCGGCGCCAGAGCCCATCCTCCCCCTCCTTCTTCACTGACCTTGGTGTCTGCGAAGTTGTTTTCTCTTACATCTTCTCACTCCTCTCTCTAGCTGCAAAGTGTGCAGCTTTTTTTTCTCCCTTCCTTTTTTTTTTTTTCTTAATTATGTTATCACAGAGGCGTTACTGATTGGCTCGGCCTTGGCCAGCGGCGGGTCCCTTCTTGTAGCCGGCTGGCATTGGCTGTGTCGGGTCGGACATGGGGGAAGCTTCTGGCAGCTTTTCTCACAGAAGCCACCCCATGTCCCCTCCCCCACTGCTACCAAAAACCTTGCCACGCAAACCCAATACACTCAGTTTGCAGACAAACCAAGATAAAATGATCAGCAGTTGTGTACAAACCAGTCTGTAATTTCTTTATAAGATGCTCTTCCACTCTATCCTTTGCCCTTGTGATGCTAATGAAAGGCATATATGAGCACTCAGCAAGTCATCTGACGTGATCTAAAGTGGCATCAAGAAGAATGTCTCATTGGCTAATTCACCTGCTTAGAGGCAAAACTCAGACCAGGTCATGAAAATCTATGTGTCTGACAATGTCCTTCCAGTGGAGAGGCAAAAGCAAAGGTTATGGCTTCTGGGAAAATACTATTAGTAAGAGGTGTCTTTAATGCTCTTTATTAAGATCAAGGATTATTGTGGGTCTAAATTGGTACTTTAATTGATAACTGAAAAGAAGAAGTAATGAGCTTGGTATCAACATTTATGCATAATATTCAGGTGCCTGGGAGGAACTGAGCACATAGTGAGACTATAGAACTACTGCAGGAGAAGTTGGAAGGATTGGAAAAAAAATCCTTTAGTTAGGAAAAAATGTAAACCACTTAAAACTGTGTAAAGATAACCTGAAACAGTTATCCAGACAGAGGAAGGAGGCTAGAGTGGGTGTTGGTCAAGAGATAGCTATCTGTGTAATGTAAATTAGACTTTTCCACTGAAATTTTGTCATGCCTTTTGCTGCCTAAATGACAAAATGCATATGAAGGAGCCACTGTGCTGAGTCTCAAATAATTGTTTACATGCATGGAAGAGCTGGTTACCCACTGCTGATCTATTGATGCTTACAACAGCATCTAACAAACATCAGCGAATTCCTTTTCAGCATTCACAGATTGTCTTATTATTCAGTTTGTGGTTATCATACAAAAAACTGTGCATCAAAACATGCTAGTGGAATAGGGCTGTGTACAGACTCACGTAAAAAAAGGGGGATGGCAACAGTCCCTCTGCCAGTAAGGTGCTATGATTGCACCTGAAATATGATCTGGGAAATGCGCTGCACCAAATGGTGCTGCCAGCATGGTACTGACAGGAAGGGGAATTGAACATTAAGGAGGGCTGTTGTGGAAATGGAGCACAGACATTTTTCTTGAAGAATTAAGCATTTTAAATATTAATGAACTCTTGAAGGAGGAGAAGCTGTGGCCACCTTATGCATGAATATAGGTAAAGAGGGACACATCAGCAATACAGAGGAATTATTTAAAATGGTTTATCAATAGGAGAGTTAGCTAAGAACAGTAGGAGAGAATTTAGAGAAAGAAACTTCCTGTTCATGAGAGATATTAGCAGTGGAATAATCCCCCAGGGGAGAAGCAGAGACTCTGTCCCATGGAACATGAAAAGCCAGACTGTATAAAATGCTGGTAGAAATACTAAAGGGGTTATGCTCCTGCACTGAAAGACAGTTAGAACAGAGGAGCCTGTAGGTTATTATTTGCAGATTCTGTGATTACTGAAAGGATTGATAGCTCTCCTCTGCCCCCACAAAATGGCACCCTGCTGCTCCTTTTGGACAGGAGGAAGGCTCAGATACGTGTATTCAGTCAATCCACCTGGATTAATGTCTGATCATATTTTAATTGGTGATGGGTTTTTTGGTTTTGTTTTGGGTTTGTTGTTTTGGGTTTTTTTTAAGCCTGAAGGTAGACTTCTTCCATGTACTCCCACTTAACTATCTGGGTTGTACATTTCAGAGGTTTACAACCTGGTGCTGCTATTCAGACTCTTGAAGATTTTGACTAGATCTGTCATTTTCAGAGAAATGCTGATTTTCAGGCAGCTTCCTCAAATAATTCAACAAATTCTGAATTTAATCATGCCATTCTGAGAACTGAGAGATTATAAATCAAGGCAGAACTTGACAGAATGCTTTGAGACTCAACAGGGGGAAAAAAGAAGTTACAATAAACAGAGCATCTCATTTGATTTGAAACACTGACAATTAGCATTCTCCAATTTTGCAAAACTTGCTAGCAAATATATGGGCAATGTTAAAATTTGCTCATTCAGAGGATAAATTCTATACAGACTTGTCTGTTCTGCATTTTATAATTCTAGATGCATGGCCATTCAGTGTATCCTTTTTTATTTAGAGAGGTGTAAGTCTATGAAAATGGAACTGAGACTTCCTCATACTTGATTGATAAATGTGTAAACTACCAGTTGCCTGACTTTTTTTAATTAACCAAATTTTGGATATTATAAGGGATCAGTGACTACCTCTATATAAAGACTGGGAGTAAAGGAACACTTGCATCCTGGGAAATTTGCCCTTTTTAGGGCAGAAAGATTCTGCCCAGAAGCTTGAAGTTGTACCTCATGCATTCCCAGCAAGTAATCCACCTGCAGGAAGAGTAAGTTCTCTTTAGAGATTCACTTTTACTGTGATTCATGGTTGAGAGAACTCTTTTAGGCTTGTTTCCACTGAAAATGAGACATTGATGCATGCACAATATTTTTAGAGCATACAATAAGTGTTTAAAATGCACTTGGATGCTGCAATAAATGGGAATTGCCAAGACTTCACCTTATTATTATATACATCTTAAAATTAATTAATATGGAGTGTCTCAAAACATCACTATCATTTCTCCATTGCACACAATGAGAACTTCCATCGCCCCTAATTATTGTACACTTATGCTATTAGGCAGAGTATATTCTTTCCAGTTCAGGAATAACTGAAGAAAGAATCTGTTAGGGTGAGGGGAAATATTTTCTCTGTCGTTTGGGAGAATAGAAGTCCTTGGCCATTATCTTAAAAAAAAAATACGGAAGATGAAACCATCCTTTCATTCTAGTGCAATTGAGACTTCCCTGTTCTTTCTGAGATTAATAGAATTTTAAGCCAATGACAGAAACAAAGGCAAAAATGCAAAGGCTAGGTTACAATCTTTGGATGCACAAAAGCCAGTTTAAGCTACTTTTCATAGAAGATATGGGACATCTCCATGACTTTGTGATCTCATGTAGGTGTTGTGATCTCATGTAGGTGTTCCTTCTCCGGCAGGGGGATTGGATTAGATGATCTTTTGAGGTCCCTTCCAATCCCTGACATTCTCTGATTCTGTGATTCTGTGATTCAATTTTCTTCCTTCTATTGCCTCATGAAAATGAGCACTGGGGGAAAAAGTGTTTTGGAGGCCTAGAGCAAAACATAATCAGTGGGATGCCAAGAGAATAAAATTAGCAAAAACACCACAGGCTAAAAGTTCCAGAATCAAAACCCAGAACATGCCTGTCAGCACTGTGTGCTTTCATCCTTTTGTTTTCAGGGGTGTGAGAGTCACCCCTGAATGGATGGAAGGAAGAACATTTTGGCAAGCAGGGAAATACCTACAGCAAGAATTAAAACTGAGGAAGATGCTCAGTGTTGCAGGCTGTCAAACAGGTTGTTCCTTTTCCTTTTTGGACTGAATTTGGTGAGATGGAGTCTCCTTCCTGTTCTGAGTGTGGAGGTGCAGTTCCAGTTTGTAGGATATGGAGGAGTCTCTGTCAGTCCTTTCCCTTCCTTGTTCCAGGGCCTGGGACGTTATTGCATGTGACATACCAACAATAAACAATAGGAAGATATGTGGCTGTATAGGCTATTTCCAGGAATTGCTGAATCCCTCAGTGTCCTGAATTAAAGGTTCGTAAACATTTCAGAACAAAAGAAACTGCTTTTACTAGCTAATTGCCTGACCCTTGGGAGTGTAGACATCCTAGCTGTAATTTATTTAATTTGCTCTAATCTGTGTGCTTTGTGAATAAAAACAAATGCATGAAGTGCTATAAAAGCACTATAAGCCCAAACAATTTCAAAAAAGACCCTCACATAATTAAGATGCACACAGAGGAGGGTCCTAAAGAGGGAGAGATGCTGACTCATCAGGAGAAACTCTCTCTTTTGTTTAGGCCAATGGTCACCTTTTCTTCAGGTCAATGGCCTCTCCTCCAGGTTCGCTCCACCTTCTTCTTTTCAAGACAGTCCTTCCCCTCACAAATATGTATTTGCAGAGGCGCTTCTCTATTGCTAATTGGCTCAGCCTGGACTGGGGAGTTTCTGCCTTGGAGCCAGGGGAGCTATTCACTCTCACAAGGCAGCCTCTTCCCCCACTACCAAAATCTCTGCCCCCCCCCCCCCACCCAACACACAGACAAACCCAACACAACAGAAATGTTTGTAATATTTCTCATGAGTCTTTAAGATCTATTATATACTGATAGCTAGCTTTTTATTCTTTTGTATATTAATGTATTTGGTTTGCTTGGCAAGGTTTTGGTAGGGGGGAAAAGCATAGGGCTGGCTTCTGTGTGAGAAGCTGCCAGAAGCTTCCCCCATGTCCGACACAGCCAATGGCAGCCAGCTCCAAGATGGACCCGCCGCTGGCCAAGGCCGAGCTAATCAGTAACACCTCTATGATAACACAATTAAGAAAAAAAAAAAAAGGAGAAAGAGAGGAAAAAAAAGCTGCACACTTTGCAGGTAGAGAGAGGAGTGAGAAGATGTGAGAGAAACAATCCTTGCAGACACCAAGGTCAGTGAAGAAGGAGGGGGAAGAGGTGCTCCAGGCACCAGAGCAGAGATTTCCCTGCAACTTGTGGTGAAGACCATGGTGAGGCAGGCTGTTCCCCTGAAGTCCATGGAGGTCCATTGTGGAACAGATGACCACCTGTAGCCCGTGGAGGATCCCATGTCGGAGAAGGTGGATACCTGAGTGAGGCTGTGCCCGTGTGGGAAGCCCATGCTGGAGCAGGTTCCTGTCAGAACCTGTGGCCTGTGGAGAGAGGAGCCCACGCTCATGTTTTCCTGTTAAAGTATCTTCTTATCACCGTTTTTCAAAATTTTCCTAGTTTGGAAAATCAGCCTTTTGTGGCAGAGCATCCAAAACACATTAATTAAATTTTATTACTCTCAAGACAATCTTTTCTTTATCATACTGAATGCAATTAGGTCAATTATGTCTTTGTTTCCCTGATAATCAGGGACTGTTCCAAACAGACAGGGTAGAAGAGGCAACCCTGTCTCAGGAGTAGCGAAAAATGATTTACTGTTTGAACACAAGATCTCATCCATGTCCATAGAAAGGCCCTGGCCCATGTTTTTCCTAGTCTCTCTGCATAGGTAAAAGGGAGATAATGCCATTTCTCTTCATTACAAGCCTTTGGTGAATATATGTTAAAGAATGGGCAAGTTGTTTAGTTTGGTCAACAATGTATCTGAACTTGGACACTTACCTGGAGATACTCTGGTGTTCCTGACCAAGTACTTAAAAAGATGAAGTCTATAATTCAAAACTTGTCTGCTCCATTAGGCTTGACTAGATTTATCAAAGTAAAAATGGCCTGAGGTTGATGACCATCTGTCCTGGTTTTGCTAGGACAGAATTAATTGTCTTCTTAGTAATTAGAATAGCTGTGTTTTAGTTTCAGTGTAAGACTTGTTATGAGAGGAACGTTGATAAAAATACTAATGTTATTAGTTGCTGCTGGAGCTCAAGACCATCGTGTTTGGCTGGTTCACAGCTGCATTAGGACTGGAAAGGAGAAGTGTAGCAAATAGCAAAAGCCAAAACTGGCATTTGCATGTGCCAATGAAATATTCCATATAATATCACATCATGTCAGTATATCAACCTGGGTTGACTGGAAGACGGCGTATTCTCTTGGGGATTGCTCGGGCTCGCTCTTCTGGGGTTTCGGTTTCGGGACTGTCTTGGCTCCAGGGTCACTGGCTGGCACAGGCTGAGCGTTGGTCGGTGGGTGGTGAGCAACTGCACTGTGCATCACTCATTTGTATATTCTGTTATCACTGTTGTTATCATTATAATTTCATTTTAATTAGTAAATAGTTTTTATCTCAACCCGTAAGTTTCTTTGCCCTTTTCCTTCCAATTCTGTACCCTACTCCCTGTGTGAGGGATGGGGAAGGTGAGAGAGCAGGCTGTGTTTGGCTTCAAGGTGCAAGTCAAAAGGGTGAATCCACCCAAACCACCACAGTCCTTTTTTGACACCTGTCCTGTTTTTTCTACGATAGAGTTAATTTTCTTTTTAGTAATTAGAATAGCTGTATTTTAGTTTCAGTGTTTCAGTTCAGACTTATTATGAGAAGAACGTTGATAACAGTGCTGGTGTTATTAGTTGCTGCTGGAGCTCAAGGCCACCTTGTTTGGCTGGTTCACAGCTGCATTAGGACTGGGAGGGAGAAGTGCAGTGAATAGCAAAACCCAGAATTGGCATTTGCATGTACCAATGAGATATTCCATATCATATCCTGTCATGTCAGTATATTAACCAGAGTTGACCAGAAGACGGGGGTATTCTCTCAGGGATCGCTTGGGCTTGCTCTTCCAGAGTTTTGGTTTTGGGACTGTCTTGACTCTGGGATCACTAGCTGGCACAGGCTTGGCATCGGTCAGCGGGCGGTGAGCACTGTGTATCACTCATTTGTATAGTCTGTTATCACTGTTGTTATCATTATCATTTTTATTTTAATTAGTAAATAGTTTTTATCTCAACCCGTGAGTTTCCTTGCCCTTTTCTTTTCAGTTCTCTCCCCTACTCCCTAGGCGAGGGAGGGGGAGGGTGAGAGAGCAGGCTGTGTTTGACTGCAAGCTACAAGCAAAAAGGGTAAATCCACCCAAACCACCACAGCGCCCAAGGTGGGGCTCAAAGGGTTGAGATAAAGACAGATTTGATCGGACTGTGTTAAAACAAAACTGTGATAAGCATTAATTATGTGGCCACTGACTTGGTCAGTGCTGGTCCTACAAAACATGGACGTCTACTGGATGATGAAAGTCACTGTATTAGGTCAATATATACAGAAAAGTGACAATCTCAGGATAGAATTAGAAAAATATTTTAATGTGAAGAACATTTTCTATTGTTTGTGTTATCCTGAACAAATAGCTGTATATTTGTATAAGTCTTTGTCTAACATGGCTTGTTACATATGTGCAAGTGTGTTCCATGTTTGGATATATTATTAGTTTACTTTATGCTTGAGCTTACACTTTAATAGATTGAGTATATGAAAAGATATTTGAAGATCAAAAGGATGAGCAGTGATAGCCTGACTCTCCTCTCTTGTGTATTTAAATTTGAAATAATTTAACTGAAGCACATCCAATTTAACTAGTGTAAAAATAATGTTTGGTAGGAAAATTAAGCTCTCCAGTGTTTGCATTACTATTTGCAAAACAAGCACTTCTGCTTTATTTTTTTGCATGTCATTTCCTCCCACATGGTATTTTGTTTCTTCTTTTGGAGGACTAGAATGGAAAATGCAGGAAATGATCTGATTACAAGATGAACTGTAGTACACGAAGTGTAGTGCCATTAGAAAGGTTTGAATATAAAACTTAAGGACTTGCCAGTGAAATGGATGAACATTTAGGAAACATTATTAGTCAGCCCTTGGAAAGTTCTGCAGAGACATCACAGGCCTCTTACCAGAGATAATTTCCATCATGTCTCAATGTGGAACAATGTGGTGTTTTCTCTTACTCACTCTACCTTGCTCTATTATTTTTTCTATACTTTCAAGACAACTGTAATTGCAGTTAATCTATTGTATGAAATGTGCTATTTGGGGATGGGATTGTTTCCATTTTGGGCACTGTGCATTGCTAACTTCATTTATTTGCAGTTAATCAAAAAATCCTCTCACCCCATCCATATTTTTTTTAAGTAATGGCTGCTCAGATGTCCTCAGTGGGCAAAAGAAGTCTGTGATGCATAAATTCAGAAAAATGACTTTTGTCTGTATTTACAGAAATGTCTGAAATAACAGTGGCAGGAAAGGACTGAAGTGCTACTGTTGAAGTGGAGGGTGTGAGAGGGAGGCTGTTATCACTTCTGCTGGATTCAAAGCTCTGTCCTTTTTTACTATCCTGCTGCTGAGCTGTAGTGCAATTGAATGGGTCTCTCTTCCTATGAATGACTATGACGTCTTCCTTGGTATTCGAGTGACGGCTGTCTTGAAGAAATAGGCTCTGTGCTTCTGCTGAAGTTTGTTTTTGAAAAGTGTTGAACACTGCTTGAGTCTTCAGTGGGCATTTAAAAAAATACAAAACAGGGAGCTTGCAACTGGAAGAGACAAGATCTCTATGCAATTTGAGACAATTATCTTGTCATTTGAAGCTTTTTATGATTTTAATTTACCATTAGATGCTACAAGAAATTTCCTTCAGTGACTAGGAGCACATCCAAGACACAGACAGGCTTTAGCAAGTGTTTGCCGCATGCTATTGTGATGGCTAGGATTAGTTGGGTAACAGTGAGTAAACATCTGTCTTATATTATTCATACAGACTTTGTTTTGATTCATATCAACGTTCCAATCAGTATGTGATGGTTGATTTGGTTCTCCAAAGTTCAGTATGAGGGCTGATGGCAATGTACCCAGTACATGTGTCTTTCTATGCAGGGATGCAGTTTCTTTCCAACAGTGCTGACAGGATTTCCCAGGTCATCTGAACATGAAGAAAGAGAAACTTTCCCAATCAACATGTGTGAGGGTTATTTCACAACAATTTTTTGTTCTGGCTATACAAAGCAAATAAATCTTCAAAACATAACTTACCCAAAAGCAAAGTTTTCCATAGTAAACTCTAATGGGAAATTAAAATATTAGGAAACAATGTTTATTTTCTAATGTTTTGCCAGCTGCAGAACAGTCTGATGAGTAGAACAGACCTGGCCTGTTTGGTTGTTTCCTCTCTTGTGGCCAGATTTCTCGTGCTAGCCCTTTCTCAGTCCTCTTTTAAGCTATTTATTCTCCCCTACATACTGACTGGCTGTGGTGGGTTGACCCTGGCTAGATACTGGGTGCCCACCAAAGCCCACTCTATCACCCCCCTCCTCAGCAAGATGGGGAGGGGAGAAAATAAGATGGAACACAAAAAAAACCCAAACTCGTGGATGGAGACAAAAGCAGTTTAATAGAAGCAAAGCAAAGCTGCGCGCGCAGAAGCAAAAGAACAAAATATTTATTCTCTACTTCCCATCAGCAGGCGATGTCTGGCCACTTCCTGGGAAGCAGGGCTTCATACGCGTTGCGGTTCCCGGAGGACAAACGGAAGTAACGAATGCCCCCCCTTCCCCCTCTGTTCTCCTTGCTTTATTTCTGAGCATACGTCATATGGTATGGAATATCCCTTTGGTCCGTTTGGGTCAGCTGTCCTGGCTGTGTCCCCTCCCAAGACCTTCCCCCCTCCCAGCCTACTGGGGGAAATGTTGGAGGGACAGCCTTGGTGCTGTGCTAGCACTGCTCACCAGTAACCAAAACACTGCTGTGTTATCAACACCCCTCGAGCCACCAAATACAAAACACAGCACTCTGAGGGCTGCCACGGGGAAAATCAACTCCATCCCAGCCAGACCCACTACACTGGCAAACAGATATCCAAGCAAGGAAAAGATGTAGGAGACATTTCATGTTTCATTTGCCATTAGGAAAGGAAAACCCAGTTGAGATTACAAAGAATGTAAACCCATTATTTATGTAGTAAAGAGCTGTGTGATGCAGAAAAGGTATTAACCCGGAGGAAAAGTTTCCATATGAGAAAAAAATGAGGTCACTGTAAGGGCATAACTTGATTTTTACAGATTTTTTTCTCTGATTCTTTTAATGGCTTATTTAAGTTCTCTTTCGGGAACTGCTCTGGAGTCGTCTCTTCAAGATGTGTTGAGAAAACAAAGGAGATGATTAACTGTTGGGCTTTGGTTTACTTATTTGTGGTTTTGTTCTAGGAAGTAATTCAAAATTTTAAAATAAACTTGCTGATCTGAATTAAGATGAAAGGGTGAAATCTAAAAAGCATGCAAAACCAGTCAGAAAATTTACTGTTATCAATTAGAACATTTCTGTAATTTTAGAGGATTTTGTTGCATTTTGTTTTTCCACCCAACCAGGGTGAGGAAGTCAACAAAATATTCTTTAAACGCTGGAAGAAGCCTCTATATCACAAATCTTGTTTACTGGGGGGAACTTTAACTTCCCTGATATCTGCTGCAAGGGCAACATGGCGTGATGCAACCAGTCGAGAAGACTTCTGGAGAGCATAAGGGATAACTTCTTGATAATGGATTGGCAAACAAAGGGTGAGGCACAGCTGGATCTCCTATTCAATAACAGAGAAGATGTGATTGGCCTGGTCTAGTGAAAGGTGTCCCCGCCATGGCAGGGGGGTGGAACTAGATGATCTTTAAGGTCCCTTCCAATCCTAACCATTCTATAAGTCTATGATGCTATGATAATCAGTGTCAACCTTGGCTGTAGCAACCATGAACTAGTAGAGGTCAAGATCCTGAAGGGAGTGAGGAAACTGAGTAGCACACTGTCCTCAAATCGCTGGAACTCTTGAGACAGTTTCTCCACATGTTTCTCTAGGAATTCTGGTAGTTTTTCCATGGCTGAGACACAGGCTATTATAGAGACAGAGAGACTGTCTTCAAATCCCTGGAGCCAGATAGCGACTTCATTTACAGTTGGTGCCTCCTCATCTTCTTTTACTTCTACTGCTGCCAATGAGCTGGCACATGATGCTGGTGAACTCCGTACAACATTTTGCCACATGGGTACTGTGCACGGGATTTCATCTGGGACTTCAGTTAACTTCATGTCCCTTGAGACCTGGTAAACCAGCTCCCATGCAGCTAGTTCCCTCAGGTACTGAACCCCTCTCTCCATGCTGACTCATTTGCCTTGATTGAATGTAATAGCATCCCTGAAGGGATACCTTTCCTTCACACCTGACAAGAGCCATCTCCAAAGACTTCAGGTTGGTTCCCCTCTTGCAATTGCTTTATCAATGCCCGCTTCCTTAGAGAGGGATCCCAGCTGCTTGGCTTCTCTACCCTCTAACTCCATGCTACTGGCCCCATTATCCCAGAATCTGAGCAGCCAAGTAATGAGGCACTCATCCTGGTAATGGGTGAAATCTTTTTGTATATCCTGCAGCTCACTCAAGATTAAAGATTGGGTGGTTATTGTCCTGTCTCCATTTCCATCTCCCCTTCCCTCCTCCTCCTTTTCCTCCTTAGGAAGATCATAAGCTTGATCTTCTTCATTGCTCTGTAAACGTACTGACTTTTGTGTCCACTTCTTTCGTACAGGGGCAACTGATACTGGCACATGTTGGTTCTCTAGTTCATCTGCAATGCTTCTTGATGGGGTTGAATTAGCTACAATGTTTGTCACAGAGCTTGGAGTAGCCACATTGCCTGCTGTAGAGGTTGGAGAGGCTGCAGTGTCTGTTGCCAAGGTTGAATCAACTGGAGTAGCCACAGTATCAGTCACAGAGGTTGAAGTAACTGTAGCAGGTGCCAGGATAACTCCAGCAGCAGATGGGGTGATTCTCCTAAGTAGTCTGACATGCATTAAAACTTGGCATACATTCAGGAGAACTAGCAGCACGATTATGCTAGTTTGATTATTCCAAGAATATTAAAAATTCTCAAAAACTTTTTTGTAACTGGGAGCCAGAAATTGAACGAAGATGTTCCTCCTCCCAAAGAGAAAAAAACTCTGGTGTAATTGGTAAGAACATTCACCAGATAGCTCCCAAAATGCAGAGATGGAGCCACTTCTGCTGCTTTGCTCTGTGTGCCGCCTACCACCGCTGAATACAAGTACAAAATTGGTCTCACTACCCATCTTTTTATCATACTAGCAACCATGACTGTACCACACAGCAGAACAGTACCCCTAGCCCCAAACCAGCACCTAGGGGTGGCGAAAAATATAAACGGCATGTAAGGTGCCACCTCAAAGAACAACTCAGCAATCCAGTACAACACTGTGATCACTGACAACCAACTCATCATAACAAATGCTTATTGCAGATTCTTTCTAACACACTGGTCAGAAATGTTGTTATATCAACCTTTTGTGCCCCACGTTGGGCGCCAAAAAGACTATGATAATTTAACTTAGCTGGCAGCCAAACCAGACGAACCAGATGCAGCTCCCTCCCCCCCACCCCGCCCCCTTCTCCCCCACCCAGGGAATAGGGGATAGAATTGGAGGGGTAAAGGTAAGGAGACTTGTAGTCTGAGATAAGAACAATTTAATAATTAGAGTAAAATAAAATTAAAATAGTAATAAAAAGAAGAATAATAATGACAATAACTATATCCAGAAGTATTTTGATTGCCTGGAGGTTAATGATGGTGATGACAGGGTTGAGTGTCTGTGGGTAAGAATCAGGGGGAAGACCATCAAGACAGATATCACGGTGGGGAATCTGCTATAGACCACCCAACCAAGATGAGGAGGTAGATGAAATATTCTACAAGCAGATAGGGTATGTTGCAGGATCCCGGGCCCTTGTTCTTGTGGGAGACTTCAACTTGCCAGATGTCTGCTGGAAATACAACACAGCAGAGATGAGAGAGTCTTGGAGTGTGTGGAAGACAACTTCCTTACACAGCTGGTGAGGGAACCGACCAGGGAAGGTGCCCCACTGGACCTGTTATTCACTAACAGGGAAGGACTGGTGGGTGAAGTGGTGGTTGAAGGCCGTTTTGGGCACAGTGATCATGAGATGATAGAGTTTTCTGTTCTTGGAGAAGGCAGGAGAGGGGTCGGCAGGACTGCCACCTTGGACTTTCGGAGGGCAGACTTTGGGCTTTTCAGGAGTCTGGTTGGCAGAGTCCCTTGGGAGGCAGTCCTGAAGGGCAAAGGAGTCCAGGAAGGCTGGACACTCTTTAAGAAGGAGATTTTAAAGGTGCAGGAGCAGGCTGTCCCCATGTGCCGGAAGATAAGCCGGTGGGGAAGAAAACTGGCCTGGCTGAACAGAGAGCATAGGCTGGAGCTGAGGACAAAAAAGAGTTTATGATCTGTGGAAGAAGGGACAAGCAACTCATGAGGACTACAAGGACCTTGTGAGGCTATGCAGGGAGAAAATTAGAGAGGCCAAAGCCCAGCTAGAACTCAATCTAGCTGCATCAGTAAAAGACAATAAAAATGCTTCTTTAAATACATTAGTAACAAAAGGAGAGCTAAGGAGAATCTTCATCCTTTGTTGGATACACAGGGAAACATTGTGACAAAGGATGAGGAAAAGGCTGAGGTACTTAATGCCTTCTTTGCCTCGGTCTTTAATGGTAAGACAGGCTGCTCTCTGAATACACAGAGCCCTGAGCTGGTAGACAGGATTGAGGAGCAGAATGACTCCCCCATAATCCAAGAGGAAATGGTTAGTGACCTATTGCACCACTTAGACATCCATAAGTCTATGGGGCCAGATGGTATCCACCCCAGGGTACTGAGGGAGCTGGCAGAAGTGCTCACCAAGCCACTTTCCATCATTTATCAGCAGTCCTGGCAAACTGGGAAGTTTCTGGATGACTGGAAGCTGGCCAATGTTACACCCATCTACAAGAAAGGCCAGAAGGATGATCTGAGCAACTACAGGCCTGTCAGTCTGACCTCGGTGCCAGGCAAGATGATGGAGCAGATCATCCTAAGTGCCATCATGCGTCACATACAGGACAACCAGGGGATCAGGCCTAGTCAACACAGGTTTAAGAAAGGCAGGTCCTTCCTGACTAACCTGATCTCCATCTATGGCAGGGTGAGGCGCTTAGTGGATGAGGAAAGACCTGTGGATGTGGTGTACTTAGACTTTAGTAAAGCCTTTGACACTGTTTCCCACAGAATTCTCCTGCAGAAACTGTCTGCTCATGGCTTGGACGAGCATACTTGTCGCTGGGTAAAGAACTGGATGGATGACCAGGCCCAGAGAGTTGTAGTGAAGGGAGTGTCCTGGTTTTTGCTAGAATAGGGTTAATTTTCTTCTTAGTAGTCACAAAGCACTGGGTTTTGTTTTCAATGAGGATTGTTACGAGAACAATGTTGATAACTACAAGGACACTGTGCTTGGGCAGTTTCCAAGAAGAGAAGACTGGAAGGGGAGTGGGGGGGGGGGGGGGGGGGAGAAGAAAAGTGTAGTAGTTAGTAGTTAGTAAAACCCAGAATTGACAGTTGGATATGCCAATAAGATATTCCATATCATATGACGTCATGTTTAGTATATTAACTGGGGCTGACCATAAAGCAGGGGGATTCTCTTGGGAATCGCTAGGGCTCGCTTTTCCAGGATTGTCATTTCAGTTTCAGGGTTCCTTTTCGCTCCTCTGGGATTGTTATCAGTGGGTGGTGAGGCATTGTACTGTGCATCACTGACATATCTATAGAATTGTTATAATTATTATTCTTATTATTTTAATTTTATTTTACTCTAATTATTGAATTGTTCTTATCTCAACCTCCAAGTCTCCTAACCTTTACCCCTCCAATTCTCTCCCCAATACCCTGAGTCGGGGGGGAAGGGGGCAAGGATGGGGAAGGCTGCGAGTGGCTGTGTCTTGTTTGGCTGCCAGCTAAGTTAAACTATCACATGGAGTTATGTCCAGTTGGTGCCCGGTCACGAGTGGTGTTCCCCAAGGATCAGTGTTGGGGCCAGTTCTTTTTAATATCTTTATCAATGATCTGGATGAGGGCATTCAGTGTACCTTCAGTAAGTTCACAGATGATAACATGTTGGGCAGCAGTGTTGATATACCACAGGGTAGGAAAGTTTTGCAGAGGGACCTGGACAGTCTGGATTGATGGGCTGAGGCCAATGGTATGAAGTTCAATAAGGTCAAGTGCCGGGTCCTGCACTTGGGTCACAACAACCCCATGCAAAACTACAGGCTTGGGGAGGAGTGGCTGAGGGAAGACCTTATCGCTCTCTACTACCTGAAGGGAGGTTGGAGAGAGGTGGGAGAGAGGTGGGTGTTGGTCTCTTCTCCCAAGTAACGGGTGACAGAACAAGAGGAAATGGTTACAAGTTGCACCAGGGGAGGTTTAGGTTAGATATTAGGAAAATTTTCTTCACAGAAAGGGTAGTCAAACATTGGAACAGGCTGCCCAGGGAAGTGGTGAAATCGCCATCCCTGGTGGTATTTAAGATGGGTAGAGGAGGTGTTTAGGGACATGGTTTAGAGATGGGATTGGTAGTGATAGGTTAATGGTTGGACTCGATGATCTTAAAGGTCTTTTCCAACCACTATGATTCTATGATTCTATTATATATATATATATATATATATATATATATATATGAGTGATGCATAGTACAATTGCTCACCACCTGCTGATGACGATCCTTGAGGAGCAAAAAAGAAACCCCGAAACCAAAATCACAATCCTGGAAAAATGAGCCCGAGCGATTCCCGAGAGAATTCCCTCCCCTTTCTGGTCAATCCTGGTTAATATACTAAACACGACATAATATGATATGGAATATCTTATTGGCATATCCAACTGTCAGTTCTGGGTTTTACTAACTACTACACTTTTCTTCTCCCCCCCCAACCCCTTCCAATCCTTTGGCCTTGTAAACTACCCAAGCAGGGTGTCCTTGTATGTTATCAACATTTCTTCTCATAACGATCCTCATTGAAACCAAAACACAGTGCTTTCTAGCTACTAAGAAGAAAATTAACCCTATTCTAGGAAAAACCAGGACATAGACTTCAGCTCATTCAGAACACTGATAGGTGGGATCCCATGAGAGGCAGCTCTAAAGGACAAAAGAGATAAAGAAAGCTTGTGAGTCTGTAAGGACAGTACCATCCAAGCTTTTTTTTTTTTTCTTATACTCAGGACAAAACAGACGTATCAGGAGAAAAATGCAAGATTGCCCATTGCTAGTGGTACATGGGAAGGCAGAGCCCTTACCCTTTGCAACAGTCCAGGCTGGGTACTGACTGCCTGGGCAACAACTATATGTATAAGTCCACAGGGCTTTGGGAGACAGTGAACTGCACAGGAGCAAGCCACCCATGGGGATGGCAGCAACAAAGACTGGTACCATTCAGTGTTGTATAAGAAACGGCACAGCCAGGAGATGGAGGGAATTGATTATTCCCCTCAAATTGTGTCGTGGTTTAGGTCCAGCTGGCAACTAAGCACCAAGTGGCCACTTGCTCACTCCACCCCTGCTGGTGGGATGGGGAGGAGAAAAAAATAACATAAGGCTTATGGGTCAAGAAAAGGACAGGGAAAGATCACTCATCAGTTATGGTCACAGGCAGAACAGACTCGACTTAAGGAAAAAAAATCATTATAATTTATAGAATCATAGAATTGTTTTGGTTGGAAAAGACTAAGATCGAGTCCAACCGAAAACTAAACACTGCCAAGTCTAACATTAAACCATGTCACTAAGCATCACATCTACACATCTTTTAAATAACTCCAGGGATGGTGACTTGACCACTTCCCTGGGCAGCCTATTCCAATGCTTGACTACCCTTTCAGTAAAGAAGTTTTTCCTAATATCAAAGAATCAAAGAATGTAAGGGATTGGAAGAGACCTCGAAAGACCATCTAGTCCAATCCCCCTGCCAGAGCAGGAACACCTAGATGAGATTACACAGGAAGGCATCCAGGCGGGTTTTGAATGTCTCCAGAGAAGGAGACTTCACAACCTCCCTGGGCAGCCTGTTCCAGTGTTCTGTTTATTCTCAAGCTGAAGTGGAACCTCCTGTGTTCCAGTTTACACACATTACCCCTTGTCATATCATTGCTTGTCACCGAGAAGAGTCTAGCTCCATCCTCGTGACACTCACTCTCTATATATTTATAAAAATTAATGAGGTCCCCCCTCAGCCTCCTCTTCTCCAAGCTAAAGAGGCCCAGCTCCCTCAGCCTTTCCTCATAAGGGAGATGCTCCACTCCCTTAATCATCTTCGTGGCTCTTCGCTGGACTCTCTCAGGCAGTTCCCTGTCCTTCTTGAACTGTGGGGGCCAGAACTGGACACAATATTCCAGATGTGGCCTCACCAGGGCAGAGTAGAGGGGAAGAAGAACCTCTCTTGACCTACTAACCACACCCCTTCTAATGCGCCCCAGGATGCCATTGGCCTTCCTGGCCACAAGGGCACAGTGCTGGCTCATGGTCATCCTGCTGTCCACCAGGATTCCCAGATCCCTTTCCCCTACACTGCTTTCTAACAGATCACTCCCCAACCTATACTGGAACCTGGGGTTGTTCCTGCCCAGGTGCAACACCCTACACTTGCCCTTATAATATTTCATTAAATTTTTCCCCCCCCAGCTCTCCAGCCTGTCCAGGTCTCTCTGGATGGCAGCACAGCCCTCTGGTGTGTCAGCCACTCCTCCCAGCTTTGTATCATCAGCAAACTTGCTGACAGTGCACTCTATTCCCTCATCCAGGTCGTTGATGAATATATTGAATAGCACTGGTCCTAGTACCGACCCTTGAGGGACTCCACTAGACACAGGTCTCCAACTAGACTCTGCCCCATTGACCACCACTCTCTGGCTTCTTCCCACCGGCCAGTTCACAGTCCATCTCACTATATGACCATCTAACCCAGACCTCCTCAATTGGTCAGCGAGGATGCTGTGGGAGATCGTGTCAAATGCCTTGCTGAAATCAAGATAGACCACATCCACTGCTTTGCCATCATGTAGCCACATCGTTGTGTTTTCATAAAAGTCTAGAAGGTTGGTCAAGCACGACTTCCCCTTGGTGAAGCCATGTTGACTGCCCCTAATGACCCTCTTATCCTTGATATGCCTAGAGATGGCACCAAGGATAAGTCGTTCCATTACCTTCCCAGGGATGGAGGTGAGGTTGACTGGTCTGTAGTTACCCGGGTCCTCCTCCTTGCCCTTTTTGAAGATTGCAGTGACATTTACTTTCCTCCAGTCCTCAGGCACCTCTCCCATTTCCCATAACTTAGCAAAGATGATGGAGAGTGGTCTAGCACTGACTTCAGCCAGCTCCCTCAACACCCGTGGGTGCATCCCATCAGGACCCATCGGTTTGTGGATATCCAGATTGCTTAATTGGTCCCTGACCCAGTCCTCATCAACCAAGGCAAACTCCTCTATTGTCCTGACTTCCTCTGGGGCCTCAGAGGTACGGAGCTCCTCAGGACAGCTTCGGGCAGAGTAGACAGAGGCAAAGAAGGCATTCAGTAACTCTGCCTTCTCTGTATCCTCTGTCACCAGGGCACCTACCTCATTCATCAGTGGGCCTACATTGCCTCTAGTGTTAGTTTTATCTGCCATGTATTTGAAGAAGCTCTTCCTGTTATCCTTGACCCCCCTGGCAAAGTCTAATTCTAAGGAGGCCTTCGCTTTCCTAGTTGCCTCCCTCCATCCTCTGACAACAGCCTTATATTCTCCCAAGTGGCCAACCCCTCCTTCCATGATCTGTAAAGTCTCCTCTTCCACTGGAATTTGTCCAGCAGTTCCCTGTTTAACCAAGCAGGTCTTCTGGCTCCCTTTCTTGACTTCCTACGTGTAGGGATGCTTTGATCTTGAGCTTGGAAGAAGCAGTCCCTGAATGTTAACCAGCTATCTTGGGCCCCTTTACCTTCAAGTACCCTTTCCCATGGGATTTTCCCTAACAATTGCTTGAAAAGTCCAAAGTTAGCCCTCCTGAAATCCAGGTTTGCAATTCTTTTTGGAATTCTGTTCCTGCCACATGAGGTCCTGAACTCCACCATCTCATGGTCCCTGCAGCCCAGACAGTCCTCAACCTTTACAGCTTCAACGAGACCCTTCTTGTTAGTGAGGATGAGATCCACCAGCGCTCTTCTCCTAGTTGGTTCATCCACCATTTGCATCAGGAAGTTATCATCGATGCACTGGAGGAACCTCCTGGATTGTGGGTGGCTGGCTGAGTAGTCCCTCCAGCAAACATCAGGGTAGTTAAAATCCCCCAGGACAACCAGGGCCTGTGATTGTGAGTCTGCTCTCATCTGCCTGTAGAAGGCCTTGTCAACTTCCTCACCCTGATCTGGTGGCCTGTAATAGACACCCACAACAGTATCAACCCTACCAGCCTGCCCCTTGATTTTCACCCACAGGCTCTCAACTCGCTCCTCATCCGCCCCTGGACAGTACTCTCAATACATTGTAGTTGCTCTCTCACATAAAGAGCAACTCCACCACCTCGCCTTGCTGGCCTGTCTTTCCTGAGAAGGACAGCCATCCATGACCTCATTCCAGTCATGTGAGCTGTCCCACCACGTCTCTGTAATTGCCACCAGATCATAATCCCCTGACTGAACACAGGTTTCTAACTCCTCCTGCTTATTCCCCATGCTGCATGCATTGGTGTACAGGCATTTCAGGGAACGAGCCAAGTACACCAATGTCATCCTAGGTGGGTGGGAGGCCTCCCAGTCTTCATCAGTTCTAGACTTCTGCCCCACTGGCACAAGCCCAGCTATAACCCCATCCCCCTTCCAATCTAGTTTAAATCTCTCCAAATGAGCCCTGCTAATTCCTGCCCCAGCACCCTTTTGCCCCTGTGAGATAAACCTTCCCCACGTATCACTGTCTGGACTGGTGTCTTATAAAACCAGCCATTATCAAAGAATCCAAAGCCCTTCCTGTAGCACCAGTCCTGTAGCAAATCATTTATGGCCTGAATTCTTCCATTCCATCCCACATCAGCACCCAAAAGTGGAAGGAGAGATGAGAAAATTACTTGTGCAATTTACAATCTAAACGTCCCCTGGTGCAACTTGAGGCCATTTCGTTTCTTCCTATCACTTGTTGTTTGGGAGAAGAGACTGACACTCACCTCACTACAACCTCTTTTCAACTAGTTGTAGACAGCGATAAGGTCTCCCCTCAGTCTCCTCTTCTCCAGACTAAACAACTCCAGTTCCCTCAGCTGCTCTTCATAAGACTTGTGCTCCAGACCCTTCACCAGCTTCGTTGCCCTTCTTTGGACACATTCCAGCACCTCAGTGTCTTTCTTGTAGTGAGGGGACCAAAACTGTACACAGTGCTTGAGGTGTAGTCTCACCATTGCCGAGTACAAAGGGACAATCCCTTCCCTAGTTGTGATCCAAGTGCAGGACCCAGCACTTAGCCTTGTTGACTCTTATATAATTGGCCTTGGTCTATTGATCCAGCCTGTCCAGATCCCTCTGTAGAGCCTTCCTAACCCCAAGCAGATCAACATTGCCCCCCAGCTCGGTGTCATCTGCAAACTGACTGAGGGTGCACACGATCCCCTTGTCCAGATCATTGATAAAGATATTAAACAGAGCCGGCCCCAATACTGAGACTGAGGAACACCACTTGTGACTGGCCACCAACTTGATTTATCTCTATTCACCACAACTCTTTGGGCCCAGCCATCCAGCCAGTTTTATATCCAGCAAAGAGTACACACATCCAAACCATAAGCAGCCAGTTTCTGCAGGAGAATGCTGTGGGAAATGGTGTCAAAGCCTTTACTAAAGTATAGTGTGATAGTTTCAATAGGCTAGCCCTTGGCTAGCAGCCAACAGCCGTTCACCCACTTCCCCCTCACCCTCAGGGGATAGGGGAGAGGATTGGGGGGCAAGGACAAGAAGACTTGGAGGTTGAGATAAGAACAATATAATAATAGAAATAAAAGAAAACTTTAAATAATACTATGAAAATAAAAGTGATAATGATAACAATAACAAAATATGCAAAAAGTGATATACAGTACAACTGCTCACCACCTGCCGACCAAGCTCGGCCTGTTCCCAGATAATGATCCCGGAGGAGTGACAATCCCCAACCAAAATCAAAATCCCGGAAGAAGTGAGAGCCAAAAGAGGAAGAGACCCTCACTGATATACTGGACATGACGTGATATGATATGGAATATCCCATTGACATATCCAAACGCCAATTTAGCTTATTAATTTAAATATTCCTCGCCCTCTTAAATCTTGTGCTTGTGGACTAACAGAACACAAAGTCCTTCACTTCCAGCGACAAAAATGCATACACTGGTATTTTATCAGTGTCTCTCTCATAACAAATCCCAGGCTGAAAAGCAAAACGCAGCACTATTCTAGCTACTGAAAAAGAAACCCAGCTCTGTCCCAGCAAAAAACCACTTATTCCATACCATTTACGTCATGCTCAGATTTTCATATTTCCTAATAGATTTAGATTAATTACTCTTACTATTTTTGAAAACATACAGGTGGACAACATCCACAGCCTATCTCTCATCCACTAAGTAGGTTGTCTTGTCATAGAAGGAGATCAGGTTAGTCAGGCAGGACCTGCCTTTCGTAAGCCCATGCTGACTGGGCCGGAACGCCTGGTTGTGCTGTACGTCTTACGTGATGGCACTTAAGATTATCTGCTCCATAACCTGACCTGCCTGTAGTTCACCAAATCTTCCTTGTTCCCCTTTTTAAAAATGTTAGTTATGTTCCCCTTTGTCCAGTCTGCGAGAACTTCACCAGATTGCCAGGACTTCACAAATAAGATGGATAATGGTTTGGCAACTTCATCCACCAGTTCTCTCAGACCCATGGATGCACCTCATCAGGTCCCATGGACTTGTACACCTTCAGGTTCCTCAGATGGACTCTAACTTGATCTTCACCTACAGTCGGCGGCTCTTCATTATCCCAGTCTCTGCTTCTGCCTTCTGCGAATTGGGGGTTGTGGCTAGAGCACTTGTTGGTGAAGACTAAGGCAAAGAAGTAATTGAATACATCAGCCTTCTCCATATCCCAGGTGACCAGGTCTCCCATTTCCTTCTAGAGGGGGCCTACATTTTCCTTAGTCTTCTTTTTATCCCCGACATACTTATAAAGGTTTTTCTTGTTGGCCTTGACATCCCTGGCCAGATTTAATTTTATCAGAGCTTTAGCTTTTCTAACCTGATCCCTGACTGCTTGGACAATTTTCCTATATTCTTCCCAGGCTACCTGTCCTTGCTTCCACTCTCTGTAGGCTTCCTTTTTGTCTTTTATTTGTCCAGGAGCTCCTTGTTCATCGTTGCAGACCTCCTGGTGTTTTTGCCTGCCTTCCTCTTTGTTAGGATGCATTGCTCCTGGCCTGGGAGGAGGCGATCCTTGAATATTAACCAGCTTGCTTGGGCCCCTCTTTCCTCCAGGGATTTATCCCATGGAACTCTACCAAGCAGGTCCCTGAAAAGGTCAAAGTCTGCTCTCCTGCAGTCTGGAGTAGTGAGCCTGCTGTGCACTCTCCTTGCTGCCCTAAGGATCTTGAATTCTGCCATTTCATGGTCACTGCATCCAAGACTGCCCTTGAGCTTCACATTCCCCACCAGCCTCTCCTTGTTGGTGAGAACAAGGTCCAGTATAGCACCTCTCCTCGTCGGCTCCTCAATCACTTGGAGAAGGCAGTTGTCATGGACGCATTCCAGGAACCTCATGGATTGTTTGTACCCTGCTGTGTTGTCCTTCCAAGAGATATCGGGGTGGTTGAAGTCCCCCATGAGGACCATGGCTTGTGAATGTGAGGCTGCTCCTGTCTATCTATAGAGGGCCTCATCTGCTCAGTTTTCCTGGTCGGGTGGCCTGTAGCAGACCCCCACTGTAATGTCGCCTGTCCCTGTCCTTCCTCTGATCCTGACCCGTAAACTCTCTGTCAGCTCCTCATCCATCCCAAGGCAGAGCTCCATTCACTTCAGCTGATCATTGACATAGAGGGCGATGGCTCCTTCTCGTCTCCCCTGCCTGTCATTCCTAAAGAGTTTGTATCCTTCCATTCCAATGCTCCAATCATAGGAGCTATCCTACCACATCTCTGTGATGCCAATCAGGTCACAGCCCTGCAGGCATGGACACATCTCAAACTCCTCTTGTTTATTTATCATGCTTTGTGTGTTTGTGTATAGTCATGTTGTGCGTTTGTGTAGAGACATGTAAGCTGGGCCTCGGATGAAGATGTCCTACTGTCTGGAGCGGCTGGAATTCTATTGTGCCACTCCTCTGGTGCTCTGTGACCCTTCTCTAGGCTCTGGGAATCTTTTGCTGATAGTGGCACCGAACTGGCAAGAGTCCTCTCCCCTGGCGATTATTCTATTCAAGCGTGTAGGTTTCCCTGGAGGAGTGCAGGAGGATCCACCATAGCCATACACGCCCTTGAGGTGGTTGGCCTTCTGGTTGTTATCATGGGAGGCAGCTAAGGAGCATTTGTCGTTGCTCTGGTTGGCCTTGCTTATTCCCTAGTTGGATACTATGACACAAGCATTGCTATTTTGGACCTCACCCCCCAAGTTTATCAGTTTAAAGCCTGCCTCACCAAGTTGGTCAGCCTGTTCCCAAAGATTCCCTTGTCTCTTCTAGATAGGTGGATCCCATCCCTCCCTAACAGGTTATGGTCCACAAAGGATGTCCCGTTGTTGTAAAAGCCAAAACCTTTGCAATGGCACCAGCCACATAGCCAGGAGATGATATGCATTATGCGTCAGTTTCTGGCTGCCCCCTTTCCTCCCACTGGTAAAATGGAGGAAAAGATGACTTGGGCACCAATATTTTTCACTCACACCCCCAGGGACACTCAATGTGAGAGATTAGCAGACTTCCTTTATTGATTACATACGTGCTCTTTATATACAGTGGTTAATCAAGCCCATGCATATTCCCAAAGACCCACACTGATTGGCTCATTAATTTTCCTGGGAACTTTCTCTTTGTTATAACAGGTGGTTTTGCTCTGTTCACGTCCCAAGGACGTCAACAGGATACTCCTTACTTTGCGGTTACCAGCTCCCTTCTTTTTCCCAGCTTATTTTGTTAAAGTTATTTGAAATCCCAAGGACAAGTAAGTATCCTGGAGACTTCTGTTAATTTACTCTGACTTATGTCAAGGGCCTAAGCTGCGGCCTGAGCCATTTCAATACCCTCGCTGCTTCTGCTAAAGCCTCTGATTGTACAACATCTCTTAGTGATCTACAACAAGGTGTTATTGCAAATGCAGGCAGATATGAGAAACCACCTACAGTAGAACCTGTCAGAGCCACAGAAGCTGTGGCCTGGGCACCCATATGTACAGTGTGTTTCACATCAGTAAGGATTCAGGAATACATTTACTTTGTCATGTTCACAGCCAAGAGGCATTTGCAGGTGCAAGTCAAAGTCGTGGACACACAGAAGCTGTAAGGCAGCTTTTATTCTGCAGTTTGGCAACCAGGAAGCCAGTACAATCCCGCTGCCTACAAATGAAAGATATGCCCCTCCATACCCCTTCGGGGGGGGGTTAGAGGGAGTTCTATCAGAAGCAGTATTTATGCTGCATGCTTATAGTATTTACCACTCAAAATAACCAAATTGTGCATGAGGGAAATGTAGACAGTTAGAAAGCATCACCAGTACACATCAAAGAGGACCCTTTTGATCCACGAAAGGTGCACTACCTCCTTGCTGTGGAGAAAATTGTCCTCCTGTGTATTTGGAACATGTTATAATCAACATCAGTCACAGTTGGATAAGTAGAAAACACCAGCTAGCTTCTTTGAAACCCAGCTTCATACTTGAAACTATACCAGTTGTATAAAAGAGTAGATTTACCAAAATGCACTGAAATCGGAAAAAAGTTGTTTCAATGGAGACTTAAGTAGACCTGAAATCATCATCTGAATACCTGCACATGATTTTGTGTATGTACTAACTATAATATTCATGACTTTCTTTGAAATTGTTAGTCTTTTATTTGTTCAGCAGTGTACATTGTTAAAAATAAAACTTCCACTGTTTTTGACTTCTAAACTTTGTCTCAGTTAGTCTTTCAGGAGTGCTGAAAACAGGGCTTTAATTAGAAACTTTATCAGTTAACCCAGTCACTCACTGCAGTGCTTATCTGATACTGTGTCCATGCAGGCATTTGGGAACATCAGAAAAAAGCCAACTTGTCAGTGGAACAGTTGAGAGGAAGGAAAAAAAAAAAAAAAAGAGAGAGACCACAGAAATGCATGACATTACATTGAATTTGATACAAATCTGAAAAGAATTATCTGACCAAAGTGGCCTAGGATAGGAGTGGTTTTCTCTTGTATTTTTCCCTGATCTTCTCTGGTATGTCACCCGCAAGAATACAGTGGAAGTCAATGGTCCCTTGCAGTGTGAAAGTAGGGCCTGGTGGGATTGAAATCCCTCACTGGGGAGGTGCTGATTGAGCTGAGAATAAAACTGTGATGATGCTGTTGTCACAAGAATAGTTGACTCAAGCCAGTGTGGTGCTCTCAGTCAAAGCACTCATTAAGCTCTTTTGCTGTCTTTAGCAACAAAGATTTAGTGAGCAGTCCTCCCCCTACTTGCTTTTTTCTGTTTTCTGTTTAAGGGAAAGAGGGTGTGTGCATATATGAGTATAGCTGAGGGACTGATGTTGGTTTTAGGAAGAGTGGACAGAATATCATACATGCTTGCCTGTAAAGGGAACTGGGAAGAATAATGGATGACTTTCTGGTGGATGACTGGAGCAGAGGAAATCCATGCTGATTTGTCTCCAGGATGAAAAGCGAAGACACCTTGTTTCCATAGGGTGAGCCTGTCATCACAGACCTCTTCTAAAAGAAAGCAGCTCAAGCTTCAGTTCATGCAGCACTCAATCATTAGCAGTAATTGTTATGCGAGTACTTCAGTCTGTGCCTGGTAGACTTTGTGACCAGTCAGTCAAGGCTTATCCCTGCCTGGTCCTCTGAAACAATTAAATAACAATACTCAAGGACTTAGGGGGAACTTAAAAGATAAGTCAAATCAAAAGAACTTAGGTGATCTGCTTCAGGTACTCCTGCTTAGTAATAAACATGGAAAATAAAAAATAAAATCAGAAAATAAACATGGAAATTGCAAAGAATGAAGGCTATTAAAAAAACCCCACAAAAAATATTTGAGGGAGAGCTAGACTTTCATTTTATTTTTCACTTTACTTCATTTGCATTTGTGAAGTTGTCTGTAACACTTTATGTGTTCAGTTTAGTCTTTCACATGACATCATTTGTGGTTCAGAATTCTTACCTCATTTTTTTTCCTAAACAAACATGTACCATTCATGTAATTCTAAAACTGTCTTGTCAGTAAAAAAAATGCAGCTCTCACCAATGCAAGGAAGTCTGATATTAAAAACATGCATCACTTTGCTATCTTAAGATGAACCCATTAGTATGTGACGGAAGAGTAAGTTAAAGAGAGAAATCGCATTGAGAGAATGGAGTGACTACCTGGTGCCAAGAAGATATTTTATGCTTGCTCAAGTAGTCCGGCACAGCAGCACTCAGTGGTGGTGTGACTTCATGCAAGCCATTATAGTTCACTGTCAGTCTCCATCCTCCATTAGATTTTTGCACTGGACATATGGGGCTATTTAAAAGGAGAGTCCTGCTGATCACTCCTTGGCTCTCCAGCTGACGAATCAGTTTATGGATGGGAATTATGGAGTCTTGGCTGGTGCGATATTGCCACAGGTGCACTGTTGTGGTCGCAATTGGTACCTTTTGTTCTTTGACCCATAACAGTCCAACAAAGAAGGGTCCTCTGAGAGACCAGGCAAGGTGGACAGCTGTTAGGTTTTTCTCTGCCTCTAAGGCAGCTATGCTGAAAGCCCACCGGTACCCTTTTGGGTCCTTAAATTACCCTCTCCTGAGGTAATCTTTTGACAAGAATGCACGGAGCACCTGGGCCAGTCACAATGGGGTGTTTTTGCCAGTCATTCCCAGTCAGGCTCATTTCAGCTTCCAATACAGTCAGTCCAGAAATGCAAATGGATTCTGTCCCTTTAAAGTCTGATGGCATCAGGTTTCATTGTGCGGACATGTATTCCCGGAACTCTTGGGTCAGTTTCTCTACAGCCCACATGAGTGTCTCCGTATGTCCGGAGGTGGTGAGCCATTTCATTCACCTTTGGCTCCTCTCCAGTTTTGAAGCTCAATACTGCCAGTGACTTGGCATATGATGCTGGTGCATTCTGTAGAACCTTCCGCCACATGCCTTGGGTGCACGGGACTTCATCTGGATCTTTGGGTAACTGATCGTCATTCAGGTTACTATAAATCACTGCCAGCACAGATAATTCTCTCAAACACTGGATACCTTTCTCTGTTGTCCCACTTGCTTAGATCACACAAAATATCATCCTTAAAGTTGAACCTTTCTTTCACACTTGACAGGAGTTGCTTCCAGAGGTCAAGAGTCTGTGGCTCTCTCCCAATAGCTTTGTCAATGTCACTTTCTCTGTCAATGGAACCCAACTGCTTGGTTTCCCTATCATCTAGTTCCATGCTGCTGCCCCCATTGTCCCAGCATCAGAGCATCCAGGTGGCAATGTGTTCACCTGGATGACGGCTGAGATCCTTTCAGATGTCTCACAGCTCACTGAGGGATAGGGATTGGGTGATTACCTCTGGTTCTGGCTCTTCCTCTGGTTCTCATGATGGCCCTGCTTCCTCCTCATCCTTTGTTAAGTGAACAGATTTCTTTGTGTATTTCCTCTTTTGTATAGGGGCAACTGATACTGGCACAGGTTTGTTGTCTGTTTTATCTGTGCTGCTTTTCACCCAAGTTTGAATAACCTTAGCAGGCTCTGAGGTTGGAGTAGTTATAATGGTGGCTGTTGCAAGGGGTTGAAGTGGCCGCAGTGCTGGTTGCGGGGGTTGAAGTGGCCACAGTGTTTGTTGCGGTGGTCGAAGTGGCCGCAGTGCTGGTTGTGGGGGTTGAAGTGGCCACAGTGTTGGTCGCAGGGGTTGAAGTGGCTGCAGTGTTTGTCAGAGGAGCTGGAATGGCAGCACAACACTGACATCTGCAACAAACACCCATAGCAGATCTAAACAACATCACAACCTGACACACATTCAGCAACAGGGTGATGGTAGTTTGAGCATCCCAAGGATATTTAAAATGCTCAAGAGCTTTTATAAATGATTTGGAGGAGAAGGGGAAAACACAGGCAGATGTCCCCTCCTTGTATTGGCTGTCCCAGGAAAAGGTGTAATTGGTGACCATGCCCATCATACAGATGCCAAAATGGGGGGATGGAGTCGACTTTGCCGTGCCACCTGTTGCCACTGCATACAGATACAAAGTCAGTCCCATTACCCATGATTTTATCATACCAACAACCAGCACCCCACAGCACAGCACAACAAAAACCTTAGACAGCAAAACAGCATCCCTCATTCCAATTCAACACGTAGAGGTGATGAACCATGTATAAATAGTGGCCCACAGCATATACGGCAAGTGAGGTGATACAGACCAAAGCTCTAAAAACACCTCTGAGAGCACAGAAAACAGCATTCTGCAGAGCAGTTGGTAGCACATATTGCTAATGAATAAATATGGAAAAAGTAAGGTTTTGAGTTCCCAAGTTTGTGCCCTCATTATGAAACGGTCTTGGGATCCTGAGAAATAGGATGGAAATATTCAGAGTGAATCCTCAAACTCTGAGACCGAGTATGAATTTGATATGGACTTAAAAGGCAGGGAGGTGGTGGAAGCACGACCCTTTATACAAATGATGCATCAGGAACAAACAGACAGGGGAGTGCAAATCACAGATGCTGAGTTAAAAGAGTTAAGAGTTAAAGAGACAAAAGAGTTAAAGGAAATTGGGGCTGTAATTTTTGGGCCATCTGTTTGGGTGGTGAATAAAGGAAAGCCAGCAAAACCGAAAGGTGTTACATAACAGGTGGTGAGGAAACAAATGTGGAATGGTCTTGTACAAGCTGATATCCCACAATCAGAAATAAGTGGGATCACAGTATCAGAAATGTTTTGCCAATGGCAAAAATTAGCATTTATGCAAAAAAGCTGACCACCCCGAGCCCCACCACCAACTCCATGCCCACACTCCACCCTGCCTGCCACCGCAATAAAAGACACTACCTGGCAAATGCCAAACCAGCAGAAATGAAGGTTTGGCAGGTCCCCTAAGATTATCGCCACTGTAGCCTCTTATCATAAGGGGGACCAATGCCCTTGTGTTCCTTTAACAAGAGCGTGGCAGTCTGGGGAGATTTTACATGTATTAACTCCAGTGGATACTGGAGCTGAAGTTACTGTATTATGTAGTAATATTAATAATACAGAAGTCACATCACAGATCTGTGGATTGGGGGGAAAATCCAACCCCTGTCCTCTAAGCTGAAGTTACCTTAACAATAGGAAATACTGCGGGAACTCAGCGATGGACTCTGCCACACGATCAATATGATTAAGCAAGAAGCCATTTATTTGTTCTAATACAGTAATATTTATACCTCAAAACTAATGAAATCACCCACACCCATTAACATGTTATTGGTTATTCACTCACAGCACGAGCAGTTCACATGCCCCTAATTGGCTGATGGACTTTGCACGCATCCCTTCCTGTTTGCTTGCCAGGGTGCATCTTTTGGATACATTCCAAGGTTTCTTTCTCATAACTTGTGGATGCAGGTGCTTCTAGTATCTCCAAACATGTATCCCTTCAGTTCCCACAGTTCTCTCAGGGTATGCCAAGATATGTTCCCACACTCCTCACAATTCCCCTCTTTTCTTTTTGGAAGCAGAAAAACCTAAAGCTTAACCTATAAGTATAACTTATCAGAATTTAACCAAAATACAAGCCATAAACCTAAAGCTTAACTTATAACTTATCAGAATTTAACCAAAATACAAGCCATAAACCTAAAGCTTAACTTACACATGAAACCGATAACAAATTCTTAAAGCTTATCCTTACACACACTTGGTTATAATACTTGATCAACTTCAGAATGTCCATTTGCTCTTAGAAACCCTACAATTCCCCCTTCTTTTGTTTGTACGACAAAAGCATCGTTCACCATCTTCTGCAGGGCCCTTTGCAGATACGATAGCAAACAAGGCACTAAGAGGAGGATCACCAGAATTACAAGTAACACTTGCAATCCTGACTTGAGCAGTGAAAAAACCCAGCCTTGTATTCCCCAGCCTTGAAACCAATTGCTTAACCAATCATCATTATCTACCTTTAACTGTCTGACATTCTCCTTTAACTTGTTAATTGCCATATGAATTGATTCTGAGTGGTCTGAAAAATTCATACAGCACATACTGTCAAATTCCTCACAACCATGGCCTTGAGCTAAAAGCAAAAAATCAATAGCAGCGCGATTTTGCAACGTGGCATGTCGAACTGAGTCGACATCTGTCAGCAAGCCTGATAGTGCCAAAGAAGTCAGATTAGATTGTTTAGAAAGCCAGCATCCTAACTTGCGTAGGTTTGTTAGTGCACTTGCTACTCCCACTCCAGGAGCAAGAATAGAGGCTGCAATTATTTGTACACGGCTTCCAAAAGTCTGCATTGGAATCACAGTTGTGCTTAAATGAGTGAATGCTACGCTTGCTTCTTAATCGATTTTTTAACTTTCCCAAAATTATAGCAATATTAGGTGTTAACAGAGTTAAACGGCCTAAGCTGCAGGGGCCTCCACGAATACGTGATGGTATTCCTGCCCATGCTCTGTTTCCACAGATAGGAAAAACACCTGGTGGTAGCTGTACTGGATTATGAGAAGCTTTAGAAATTTTTGGTGAAGTGTAAGGTTGTGGGTTAACCCTGGCTAGAGGCCGGATGCCCACCAAAGCCCACTCTATCACTCCCCCTCCTCAAATGGGCAGGGGGAGAAAATTATAACGAAAAGCTTGTGGGTGGAGATGAGGACAGAGAGAGATCACTCACTGGCTAGTGGCACGGGCAAAACAGACTCGACTTGGGGGAGAAAAACAAATTTACTTTATTACCAATAAAAATTAGAGGAGAATGAGAAGTAAAACCAAATCTTAAAACACCTCCCCCATCCCTCCCTTCTTCCCGGGCTTAATCTCTTTCCCGATTTTCCACCTCCTCCCCCCAGCAGCACAGGGGAACAGGGAATGGGGTTGGGGTCAGTTCATCACACGGTGTTTTTGCCGCTGCTTCCTCCTCAGAGGGAGGACTCCTTCCTCCACACCAGCGTGGGGTCCCTCTCACGGGAGACAGTCCTCCACCAACTTCTCCAACGTGAGTCCTTCCCATGACTCACAGTTCTTCACGAACTGCTCCAGCATGGGTCCATTCCATGGGGTGCAGTCCTTCAGGAAGGGACTGCTCCAGCGCGAGTCCCCCACAGGGTCACAAGTCCTGCCAGCAAACCTGCTCCGGCGTGGGCTCCTCTCTTCACGGGGCCACAGGTCCTGACAGGAACCTGCTCCAGCGCAGGCTTCCCGCGGGGTCACAGCCTCCTTCGGGCATCCACCTGCTCTGGCGTGGGGTCCTCCACGGGCTACAGGTGGTCATCTGCCCCACCATGGACCTCCATGGACTGCAGGGTGACAGCCTGCCTCACCATGGTCTTCACCACAGGCTGCAGGTGTCTGCAGAGTTGTTTTCTCTTACATCTTCTCACTCTTCTCTCCAGCTGCAAAGTGTGCAGCTTTTTTCTTCCCTGTCTTCTTTTTTTTTTCTTAATTATGTTATCACAGAGGCGTTACTGATTGGCTCGGCCTTGGCCAGCGGCGGGTCCGTTCTTGTAGCCGGCTGGCATTGGCTGTGTCGGGTCGGACATGGGGGAAGCTTCTGGCAGCTTCTCTCACAGAAGCCACCCCATATCCCCCCCCTCCACTGCCACCAAAACCTTGCCACGCAAACCCAATATATTCCACCCCTCGCCTCTGTGAATCACATATTTAAGAATCATCACTAAAATCCACATTTGAGGGTTTGAGGCCCTGCCTCTTGAAGGAGAGGTTGACAATCCACAGCTGCTTGGGAGTGATGGGATCGACCTCATCAACAGGGGTACACATGCCTTTGCCAATAGACTGGCCAACCTCATAAGGAGTAGGAAGGAAGGGGGTAGGGGGGAATTATGGAGATTATCCAAACAATAAAAGAAAACTCAAGAGGGTACAACCCTGGCAAGTGAATGGAGCCAAGCAAGTGCCTGCAGAATGTGTCTGTGGGGTATCCTCATTCACCCCTCCTGTAAACTTGGCATGCTCTAATTCTTCTCTGAAGTGCCTGTATACCAATGCACGCAGCATGGGAAATTGTGTTGGGTATGGGGGGGGCGGCATTTTTCTGGTAGTGGGGGAAGGACCACCTTGTAAGAGTGAAAAGCTCCCCTGGCTCCAAGGAAGAGACCCCCCCAGCCCAGGCTGAGCCAATGAGCACTAGAGAAACACCTCTGTGAAGCCATATTTGTGAGGGGAAGGACTGTCCTGAAAAGAAGTAGGTGTGGTACCTAGAGGAGAGACCTTTGACCTGAACAAAAGATGACCATTGGCCTAAACAAAGGACAGACAGACACAGAGAGAGCTTCGTTGCCAGAGAAAAATGCAGAGATGCACACCCAGTTCAAGTGAATGCAGTAGGAGAAGACAAAGTCCTCTGCAGCCCATGGAGATTCAGCGGTGGAGCAGAGACCCACGCATAGGCCATGGAGGACTACGCACTGGAGCAGAGAAGCTGAACCTGAGGGCAAGTGTGACTGGAATTGGGACCCCGAGAGTCACTTGCTGTCAGAGTGGGGGTGGACCCTCAGAGTGGGGGGTGAGTCTGCAGCCTGTGGATGTCTCCATGCGAGAGCCGGGAGCTAAGCCCAAAGAGGTCTGTGACTCCATGGGAAGCTTGCTTTGGAACATCTTGTTCCTGGACTTTCATGCCAGGAAGAGCAGCAGAGGTTAATTGAATGTAACACCATTCCCTGTCCCCTGTGCCGCTAGTGGGGGAAGGCAGAGAAATCAGAAGCAAAGTGATTTGAACCTGGGAAGAAGGGAGGCATAGGAGAAAGGTGTTGTAAGATGTGGTTGTTATGTCTACATAGATGAATGGCAAGGAATTAAATCGATTTTTCTTCCCCAAGTTGAGTCTGTTTTGCCCATGAGCAAAACTGGTGAATGAACTGTCCCTGTCCTTCATTCCTAATCCTGTGCCCCCTTTGTTGTGACTCCCATCCCATCTCACCAGATGGAGGGAGTGAATGCAAGACCACATGATCCCACTGTGGGTAAAACCACCACAGAAATAAACAGGAAGAGTTTGAGATCTGTGTGCAGTTACTGAAACATGGTAGGACAGTTCACACAACTGGACCGTTGTCATAAATGGCTATAAGCTTTTTAGGAGAGACAGACCAGGAAGGTGAGCTGGTGGAGTTGCCCTTTACGCAAGAGAACATCTGGTATGTATGGAGCTGCTCCTCGGAGTGAATGATGAGAGGGTTGAGTGCTTATGGGTGTATTGGGTTTCCGTGGCAAGGTTTTGGTAGCCGGAGGGAACATAGGGGTGGCTTCTGTGAAGCTGTAGAAGGTGCTTCTCACAGGAGCCACCCCATGTCCCCTCCCCCACTGCTACCAAAACCTTGCCAGGCAAACCCAATACACCTCCTCATTCACCTGACAAGACATTTCCATAGGCTTTCTGAATTCATTCAGAGACAAACCCTACTCCCTAGGCTTGCTCCTACTGGCAAATACTCTGACAGGCAGTGAATTCAGTCTCCAGTTCAACCTTTGGGCTGCTCCAGCCCATCAGTGTATACACAGCTGTTATGATTAATTTTAAGGATTGCCATAAAGGTATAGAGGCCATTTAGGGAATGTCTGGTCCAAACTTTGTCTTTCTATTTAACTTCAGTGTACCTTGAAAGATGCCCTAAATTGACCCTGGGTTTCCCATAAATTAAATATGGTACTTTTTCTAAGCTTTAATATGTTCAGAGCGGATTTTATTTTGTTCTAACAGAAAGAACAATGAATCAACTCCATTCTACCCTTTACACTTATTTAGAAATTCTCTGGAAATATTTACAAATAAAATGAGAAAATGAACTAATTTCAGAGGGGGGATTGCTATAGAATTTCACAACATGTTACAGGAAATATCTTAGAAAGCAGGAGAGAGATGTAATTATGGAATATGTACAATTCAGTATCTTGTCTTTACCAAAGACAGTACTCTTTCTTGGAAGTGGGCCACATCTCATACTGAGTAATTAATTTGCTATGAATGAGTAATTCCATGAGTTTTAAGCTCCTTTTCTACTTAGCACGCATCTGTGAATAGATCATTTTCACTTAACTTACTTGATAGTCACTGAATTGAGATACTTGTTTAGTTGTTCAAGTGTTTTTGCATATCTGAAATTTGAGCTATGCTACTGAGTCATGATCAGTTGGATGAGTGATCAAGAATGTGATATGCTTGAAATCATAGATCATACCAACTCAAAACACATTGATCTTGTTTCCTAATCTGTTGTCTAATTGGAAAGGAACTCAAGAATTTCTATCATATATTTTTCTGCATATACCTTGTCCTGGTTTTGCTAAGATAGAGTTAATTTTCTTTTTAGTATATTAGTTAGTGTTTAAATTCAGACTTATTGTGAGAACAACGTTGATAACAGTGCTGGTGTTGTGAGTTGCTGCTGGAGCTCAAGGCCACCGTGTTTGACTGCTTCACAGCTGCATTAGGACTGGGAGGGAGAAGTGTAGTGAATAGCAAAGCCCAGAACTGGCATTTGGATGTACCAATGAAATATTCCATATCATATCACGTCATGCCAGTATATTAACCAGGGCTGACCGGAAGACATGGCACTTCTTTTCTGGGGGTACCTCTCTGGGGGATCGCTTGGGCTCACTCTTCCAGGGTTTCAGTTTTGGGACTGTCTCTCCTCCAGGATCGTTAGCTGGCACAGGCCAGGGGGTGAGCACTGTGGGCAGTGAGCACTGTATATCACTCATTTGTATAATTCTGTTATCACTGTTGTTATCATTATCATTTCATTTTAATTAGTAAATAGTTTTTATCTCAACCCGTGAGTTTCCTTGCCCTTCTTTCCAATTCTCTCCCCTACTCCCTGGGCAAGGTGGGGGGAGGGCGGTGATAGAGCAGGCTGTGTTTAGCTGCAAGCTGCAAGCAAAAGGGGTGAATCCACCCAAACTACCACATACCTCTAAACAGTTTTCCCAGTAAAATCCCATTATTCAAATGCACACATGGATTTCACATAGCCTCCAGTTTCCAAGTCACTCCTAGTAACCTATTTGTTAAAAAAAACCCATGTCTTTTGCTTTTACATCTGCATCTTTAGAGACATGATTTCCCTGGTCTCTTCTGGAAGAAGTCATTTATAACAGAGATGGGACAAAAGTAAGAAGAGAGTAGATGTCAAGAATTTTTACTGTGAAGAATTTGAAGATATTGAATCATGATCAGTGACCTTTCTTTATTCTCAGGGGTACCATCCCACAGCAGATTACTTCAAGCACTAGAATGAAAGATCTTCTGTCATGCTGCTTCACTTCTGCGTCCTGTGGAAACACAATCTACAAAAAGAGCTGATCACAAGCCCTCAGGACTTGGCACTAAGGAGCAGTACATACAAATCCAAAGTACTTAGAACTAAATTATCAAATATCTTGTATTTCTAAGAAGAAAAGAAAAAAAAAAACCACTATGAAGCTATGCTTTCTTTTGTTCTTATTCCATAAAACGATTGTATGTAGATGGTTTTCGAAAAAGGATACATCTGTAATAACCTACATGTGGTTATACAGGAAAGTCCAGAAGAATTAATCACATCTGATGAAACCCTAAATAATTCCACCTGCAATGCTGTACATCTGGGAGAGACACACAAGTAAATGTTGGATCAGAGGCAGGTAAAACCACAATGTTCCACATTCACTCAAAGTTTTAAGAGCTGCAGTCTGCAAAAATTAAGTCTTGTTGACTTTTGGGACTCCTTGGAGGCCACTCAATTATTGACTGTATTGCCATTTCTAAGACAGAAATTTCCTCTTTGCAGGAGCTATCCTTGAGAGTTTATCTGACAGAATAGGTAATTTTCTGCAATAATCTGGAACCAAAATCTTTCTACCCTGCTTTATTGCCTCTCTTCTTCTATTCCCTCTATATTTTCTCATATGCTTCTCCTCATTCAGTTTATCACTCCTACATATTTAAATTTCTTCACACGATGTCTATCCTGCACTGAAAATGGAAGAGCTGTGACATATTTGATGGTAAAGTGGGAGTGGCTATTTTTGCCTTGTGGCTTTCATAAACTATTGCCTTCAGTGGTGAGAAATATGAATTATTTAGCAACATAACAGTGGAAAAAGTGTTCTCTGAAGTGAAAATGCAGCAATCTGTTGCTAGAATCATGACAGCTGGGATCATTCTCAGTTAGTAAGCAGTGTGGAAAGATAGTGAGAACACTTCTAGGTAAAATCTTAGCCCTGATGAAATAAAGATGAAAACTATTTCTCATCTCAATAGATCCATGGTCTGGCCTTTTCAGAGTCAGAAGAGGTTAAAAATTTGATTAGACAGCACTCAAAATACAATATAAGATTGGGTAATAAATTATCTATTCTACTTTTGCTCGTAATGCAACACTAGTCTTATATGCTTTACTTAAAAAGACCTTAGTGCTTTTTATTTTCTAAATATAAAAAAGTTTAAGTATAAAGAATTTCTGAAATTCAGAAATTCAATGACAAAGTTTTTCATATAAAGTTTAAATGTATAATATTTCCCACACAGGGAAAATCAACTCCCTCTACACGCCCTTCTGTGCTCGAAGTGGTGTGCGTGTGTGCGTATGCGGCAAAGTCTAAACAGTGTAGACACTACACTTAACTGAAGGGCTGTGGCAATACCATCATGAAGTCTAACTGTTCTTTGAGCCTGTGTGTTATTTTTAAAATTTTTCTTAATATTGAGTTTTGCTTTTAGTCTGGGAACCCCAGGCTGTTAGCTTGCCTTTGACCAGTATCAGTTTATTTTCATGGTTCTGTTTCATTGAAAATAGCAAAATATAGCAATAGATTTCAAGGAATTGTAAAAAAAAATAAAAATTACTAAAGCAGAAGGCATTTATTGACTTCAAACAAAAAAAAGTTGCACACAAAAAGGAGCCCGCAGAAAGTGAAAACAGAGAGTATTTGGGAAGTATATAAAGGAACCTAAAAATGTATGGACAAGTCACTATGGCACACATGCAAAATGAAGTACAACTACAGCTCAAATGTGGGTTGAAAAGAAACTAATCAAATTTGTTCTACAAACCCATTAGAGTCAGAGAAATGTTGGCTTGCTACTTAACGAGAAAGAAGATACTGAATATACCATAGAGCATAGCATGTAATACTTTTTTGTTCCAGATTCTTCTAAAGGCTCAGTCATGCTTACACTATCAGAATTAATACCAGAAAGACATTAGATAAATTAGATGGTTTCTAATCATCTCGATTTTAAATCTAATTCTAGGAAACTTGAAGACCTGTCTGGAGCTCTCATCACAGTTACCAATAATCTTTTAAAAACTGCAGGGATCAGTGAGGTTCCAGACATGGGAAATATGGTGTCTATCTTTAAAATACAGGGGGAAAAGGGAATCAAAGAATGTTAGATCAGTTAACTTCACTTTCCACAAAAAACAAAAAACAAAACACCCCCCCCCCCCCAAAACCAACTTGCATTCATCATGAAGGCAACAGTTTGCAAGCACCTGGAAAAACTAAGCAACAGCTAAGATAGAACAGTCAGGATCTCACCTAATTTTCTTCTGTGACGGGTAAGAGATTATTTTAGATGGGGAAAAAGCAGAGGAATTTCCTCTCTTCATTAAGGCTGTTGATGCTGCTTCCAATGATATTCTGGAACAGTGTGAAGTCATCTGTCACCTTCATTTCCAGCCATATAGTCCATTGGACCAACACAAACTGTGTTTCAAAATCACAGAATCACAGAATGGTTGAGGTTGGAAGGGACCTCTGAAGGTCATCTACTCCAGCCACCCTGCTCAAGCAGGGACTCCTAGAGCACATGAAACAGGATTTTGTCCAGATGGTTTTTGAATATCTCCAGGGAGGGAGATTCCACAACCTCTCTGGACAACCTGTTCCAATGCTCAGTCACCCTCACAGTAAAGAAGTTCTTCCTTATGTTCAGATGGAACTTCTTATGCTGCAGTTTATGCCCATTGCCTCTCGTCCTATTGTTGGGTGCCAATGAGAAAAGTGGCTCTGTCCTCTAGACATTCTTCCTTTAGATATTTATAAACATTAATCAGATCCCCTCTGAGTCATCTTTTCTCCAGGCTAAACAGGCCCAGCTCCCTCAGCCTTTCCTCATATGAAAGATGCTCTAGTCCTCCAATCATCTTAGTCTTCCTTCGCTGGACACGCTCCAGGAGTTCCATAACATTCCTGTACTGGGGACACCAGAACTGGACACAATACTCCAGGTGGGGCCTCACCAGGGCTGAGTAGAGGGGGAGGATCACCTCTCTCGACCTGATGGCAGTACTCTTCCTAATACAACCCAGGATACCTTGAGCCTTCCTGGCCACAAGAGCACACTGCTGGCTCATATTTAACTTGTTGTCCACCAGGACTCCCAGGTCCTTCTCTGCAGGGCTGCTTTCCAGGAGGTCAGCCCCCAACCTGTACTGGTGCATGGGGTTATTCGTTCCCATATGCAGGACCCTGCACTTTCCCTTGTTGAACTTCATGAGGTTCCTCTCTGCCCATCTCTCTACCTTGTCGAGGTCCCTCTGAACGTCAGCGCAGCCATCTAGTGTATCTGACACTCCTCCCAGTTTAGTATCATCAGCAAATTGGCTGAGGAGGCACTCTGTTCCTTTATCTAAGTCATTGATGAATAGGTTCAACACTGGACCCAGTATCGACCCCTGTGAGACACCACTAGATAGGGGCCTCCATCTTGATTCCACACCACCAATGACAACCCTCTGAGCTTTGTCATTCAGCCACTTCTCAATCCACCTCACCATCCAATCATCAAGTCCACACTTCTGGAGTTTGCCAATGAGGATGTCATGGGAGACAGTATCAAAAGCCTTGCTCAAGTCCAAGTATGCAACATCCACTGCCCTCCCCTTGTCTATCCAGCCAGTTGTCCTGTCATAGAAGGCAATCAGGTTAGTTAAGTATGATTTCCCTTTGGTGAATCCATGCTGACTACCCCTGATGACATTCTTGTCTTTCACATGCTTAGAGATGGCCTCCAGGATGAGCTATTCCATCACCTTTCCAGGGACTGAGGTAAGGTTGACTGGCCTGTAGTTGCCCGGATCCTCCTTCTTACCCTTTTTGAAGACTGGAGAGACATTGGCTATCCTCCAGTCTTCAGGCACCTCTCCTTTTCTCCAAGACCTTTCAAAGATGATCGAGAGTGGCCTAGCAATGACATTAGCCAACTCCCTCAGCACACATGGGTGCATCCCATCAGGGCCCATGGACTTGTGGGTGTTAAGGTTACATAGTCGATCTCTAACCCAATACTCATGGACCAAGGGGGAAACTTCCTTTTTCCAGACTCTCTCACCTGTCTCTTGGGTAGGGGATTCCTGAGGGGTGGCCTTGTGTCCTGGTTTTTGCTAGGATAGGGTTAATTTTCTTCTTAGTAGTCACAAAGCACTGGGTTTTGTTTTCAATGAGGATTGTTACGAGAACAATGTTGATAACTACAAGGACACTATGCTTGGGCAGTTTCCAAAAAGAGAAGACTGGAAGGGGAGTGGGGGGGGGCTGGGAGTGGAGAAAAAAAATGTAGTAGTTAGTAAAACCCAGAATTGACAGTTGGATATGCCAATAAGATATTCCGTATAGTATGACGCCATGTTTAGTATATTAACCAGGGCTGACCAGAAATGGGGGGAGATTCTCTTGGGAATCACTTGGACTCATTTTTCCAGGATTGCAATTTTGGTTTTGGGATTCCTCTGGGATCGTTATCAGCGGATGGTAAGCAATTGTACTCTGCATCACTTTATATAGATATAGTTGTTGTCATTATTACTCTTAATATTCTTATTATTATAATTTGATTTTTACTCTAATTATTAAATTGATTTTATCTCAACCTGCAAGTTTCCTTACCTTTACCCCTCCAATTTTCTCCCCGATTCCCTGGGTGGGGGGGGAAGGGGGCGAGGGAGGGAGGGAGGCTGTGTCTTGTTTGGCTGCCAGCTAAATTAAACTATCACACCTTGACAGTGAAGACTGAAGCAAAGAAGGCATTCAGTAACTCTGCCTTCTCCATGTCCTCTGTTATCAGGTACCCTGCCCTATTCAGTGGTGGCACCACATTTTCCCTGTCCTTTCTTCTGTTACTGATGTATTTGAAGATGCCTTTCTTGTTGTCTCTGACCTCCCTTGCCAGATTTAGTTCCAGTTTGGCCTTCGCCTTCCTCATCACATTTCTCTATGCTCTGGTGACACCCTTATATTCTTTCCAAGTGGTCTGTCCTTGCTTGCACCTCTTGTATACCTCCTGCTTATGCCTGAGTTTTGCCAGGAGCTCCTTGTTCATCCACACCAGTCTTCTCCCCTCTTTGCTCTACTTCTTGCACAGAGGGATGCATTGATCTTGAGCCTGGAGGAAGCAATGTTTGAATATTAACCAGCTCTCTTGCATCCCTCTTCCTTCAAGGGTCTGATCCCATGGGATTCTTCCAAGAAGGTCCCTGAAGAGGCCAAAGTTAGCTCACTTGAAGTTCAGGGTTGCAGTCTTACTTACTGCCCTGTTTCCTCCTAGCTGTATCCTGAACTCCACAATCTCATGGTCGCTACATCCAAGGCTGCCCCCAACCTTCACATCCCCAACTACTCCTTCATTATTTGATAGGACAAGGCACAGCAGCACTCCTTTCCTTGTTGGCTCTTCAGTCATTTGCAAGAGAAAGTTATCATAAATGCTTTTAAGGAAGCTCTTTGATTACATTTGACTTACAGTGTTATTCCTCAAATGTCACAGAAACACAGAATCACAGAATGGTTTGGGTTGGAAGGGACCTTAAAGATCATCTAGTTCCAAACCCCCTGCCATGAGCAGAGACACCTTCCACTAGACCAGGTTGCTCAAAGCCTCATCCAACCTGTCCTTAAACACTTCCAGGGAGGGGGCATCCACAACTTCCTTGGGCAATCTGTTCCAGTGTCTGACCACCCTCACAGTGAAGAATTTCTTCCTAATATCTAATCTACATGTACCCTCTTTCAGCTTAAAGCCATTTCCCCTTGTTCTCTCATTAAATGCCCTTATGAAAAGTCCCTCCCCAGCTTTCTTGTAGGCCCCCTTCAGGTATTGGAAGGCCGCTATAAGATCTCCCCAGAGCCATCTCTTTTCCAGGCTGAACAGCCCTAACTCTCTCAGCCTGTCCTCATAGGAGAGGTGCTCCAGCCCTCGAATCATCCTCGTGGCCCTTCTCTCGACTCATTCTAACTGGTCCATGTCTTTCTTGTGTTGGGACCCCAGAACAGGACACAGTACTCCAGGTGAGGCCCTACGAGAGCAGAGTACAGGGGGAGAATCATCTCCCTCAACCTGCTGGCCACGCTTCTCTTGATGCATCCCAAGATATGGTTGGACTTCTGGGCTGCAAGCGCACATTGCCGGCTCATGTTGAGCTTCTTGTCTGCCACCTCTCCCAAGTCCTTCTCTTCGGAGCTGGCCTCAAGCCACTCATCGCCCAGCCTGTATTTGTACTTGGGGTTGCCCCGACCCAGATGCAGGACCTTGTATTTGGCCTTGTTGAACTTCATGAGGTTAGCACAGGCCCACCTCTCAAGCCTGTCAAGGTCCCTCTGGATGGCATCCTGTCCCTCCAGTGTGTCAACCACACCAGTCAGCTTGGTGTCATCAGCAAACTTGCTGAGGGAGCACTCAATTCCACTGTCCATGTCTCCAACAAAGATGCTGAAGAGCACCGGTCACAATACCGACCCTTGAGGGACACCACTCGTCACCGGTTTCCACTCGGACTTTGAGCTGTTGACCACAACTCTTTGAGTGTGACCATCCAGCCAGTTCCTTATTCACTGAGTGGTCCATCCATCAAACCCCCATGTTTCCAATTTAGAAATAAGGATTTAAATGCCTCAAACTGGAACTGGTCTTTTCTTAGCATCACATTTTTGACTCGTGCAAAGGTCAAGCACGATTTGCTCAGCAAAATAAAGAGATAAGCAGTGCTACCAGCAAAAACTCCATGTCCCGCACAGGAGCTCACTGCTTAATAACAGCTAAACCACACTAAATGCAAAACTGCTGTTATCTTGAGCACCATGATGGGCACCAAAAAAGACTGTGGTGGACTGACCCTGGCTGGATGCCCAATGCCCACCAAAGCCGACTCTATCACCCCCCCATCCTCAGCTGGATGGGGAGAGGAGAAAACAAGATGGAACATAAAAACCCCACAAATTCATGGGTCGAGATAAAAGGCAGTTTAATAGAATCAAAGCAAAGCTCTGTGCGCAGAAGCAAAAGAACAAGATATTTATTCTCTACTTCCCATCAGCAGGCGATGTTTGGCCACTTCCTGGGAAGCAGGGTTTCATATGCGTTGCGGTTCCTGGAGGATAAACGGAAGAAACAAATTCCCCCCCTTCCCCCTCGCTTTTATTTCTGAGCAGAGGTCATATGGTATGGAGTATCCCTTTGGTCCGTTTGGGTCAGCTGTCCTGGCTATGTCCCCTCCCAAGACCTTCCCTACCCCCAGCCTACTGAGGGGGGAAATGTTGGAGAGACAGCTTTGGTGCTGTGCTAGCACTGCTCAGCAGTAACCAAAACAGGGGTGTGTTATCAACACTCCTTGAGCCACGAATACAAAACACAGCACTCTGAGGGCTGCCACGGAGAAAATCAACTCCATCCCAGCCAGACCCAATACACTGACCTTGGTGTCTGCAGAGTTGTTTCTCTCACATCTTCTCACTCCTCTATCTAGCTGCAAAATGTGCAGCTTTTTTTTCCTCTCTTCCTTTTTTTTTTTTTAATTATGTTATCACAGAGGCATTACTTATTGGCTTGGCCTTGGCCAGAGGCAGGTCTGTTTTGGAGCTCTCTGGCATTGGCTGTGTTGGACATGGGAGAAGCTTCTTACAGCTTCACAGAAGCCACCCCTATGTTCCCTCCGGCTACCAAAACCTTGCCACGGAAACCCAATACACCCATAAGCACTCAACCCTCTCATCATTCACTCCGAGGAGCAGCTCCATACATACCAGATGTTCTCTTGCGTAAAGGGCAACTCCACCAGCTCACCTTCCTGGTCTGTCTCTCCTAAAAAGCTTATAGCCATTTATGACAACGGTCCAGTTGTGTGAACTGTCCTACCATGTTTCAGTAACTGCACACAGATCTCAAACTCTTCCTGTTTATTTCTGTGGTGGTTTTACCCACAGTGGGATCATGTGGTCTTGCATTCACTCCCTCCATCTGGTGAGATGGGATGGGAGTCACAACAAAGGGGGCACAGGATTAGGAATGAAGGACAGGGACAGTTCATTCACCAGTTTTGCTCATGGGCAAAACAGACTCAACTTGGGGAAGAAAAATCGATTTAATTCCTTGCCATTCATCTATGTAGACATAACAACCACATCTTACAACACCTTTCTCCTATGCCTCCCTTCTTCCCAGGTTCAAATCACTTTGCTTCTGATTTCTCTGCCTTCCCCCACTAGCGGCACAGGGGACAGGGAATGGTGTTACATTCAATTAACCTCTGCTGCTCTTCCTGGCATGAAAGTCCAGGAACAAGATGTTCCAAAGCAAGCTTCCCATGGAGTCACAGACCTCTTTGGGCTTAGCTCCCGGCTCTCGCATGGAGACATCCACAGGCTGCAGACTCACCCCCCACTCTGAGGGTCCACCCCCACTCTGACAGCAAGTGACTCTCGGGGTCCCAATTCCAGTCACACTTGCCCTCAGGTTCAGCTTCTCTGCTCCAGTGCGTAGTCCTCCATGGCCTATGCGTGGGTCTCTGCTCCACCGCTGAATCTCCATGAGCTGCAGAGGACTTTGTCTTCTCCTACTGCATTCACTTGAACTGGGTGTGCATCTCTGCATTTTTCTCTGGCAACGAAGCTCTCTCTGTGTCTGTCTGTCCTTTGTTTAGGCCAATGGTCATCTTTTGTTCAGGTCAAAGGTCTCTCCTCTAGGTACCACACCTACTTCTTTTCAGGACAGTCCTTCCCCTCACAAATATGGCTTCACAGAGGTGTTTCTCTAGTGCTCATTGGCTCAGCCTGGGCTGGGGGGGTCTCTTCCTTGGAGCCAGGGGAGCTTTTCACTCTTACAAGGTGGTCCTTCCCCCACTACCAGAAAAATGCCGCCCCCCCCATACCCAACACAATTTCCCATGCTGCGTGCATTGGTATACAGGCACTTCAGAGAAGAATTAGAGCATGCCAAGTTTACAGGAGGGGTGAATGAGGATACCCCACAGACACATTCTGCAGGCACTTGCTTGGCTCCATTCACTTGCCAGGGTTGTACCCTCTTGAGTTTTCTTTTATTGTTTGGATAATCTCCATAATTCCCCCCTACCCCCTTCCTTCCTACTCCTTATGAGGTTGGCCAGTCTATTGGCAAAGGCATGTGTACCCCTGTTGATGAGGTCGATCCCATCACTCCCAAGCAGCTGTGGATTGTCAACCTCTCCTTCAAGAGGCAGGGCCTCAAACCCTCAAATGTGGATTTTAGTGATGATTCTTAAATATGTGATTCACAGAGGCGAGGGGTGGAATATATTGGGTTTGCGTGGCAAGGTTTTGGTGGCAGTGGAGGGGGGGGATATGGGGTGGCTTCTGTGAGAGAAGCTGCCAGAAGCTTCCCCCATGTCCGACCCGACACAGCCAATGCCAGCCGGCTACAAGAACGGACCCGCCGCTGGCCAAGGCCTAGCCAATCAGTAACGCCTCTGTGATAACATAATTAAGAAAAAAAAAAGAAGACAGGGAAGAAAAAAGCTGCACACTTTGCAGCTGGAGAGAAGAGTGAGAAGATGTAAGAGAAAACAACTCTGCAGACACCTGCAGCCTGTGGTGAAGACCATGGTGAGGCAGGCTGTCACCCTGCAGTCCATGGAGGTCCATGGTGGGGCAGATGACCACCTGTAGCCCGTGGAGGACCCCACGCCAGAGCAGGTGGATGCCCGAAGGAGGCTGTGACCCCGCGGGAAGCCTGCGCTGGAGCAGGTTCCTGTCAGGACCTGTGGCCCCGTGAAGAGAGGAGCCCACGCCGGAGCAGGTTTGCTGGCAGGACTTGTGACCCTGTGGGGGACTCGCGCTGGAGCAGTCCCTTCCTGAAGGACTGCACCCCATGGAATGGACCCATGCTGGAGCAGTTCGTGAAGAACTGTGAGTCATGGGAAGGACTCACGTTGGAGAAGTTGGTGGAGGACTGTCTCCCGTGAGAGGGACCCCACGCTGGTGTGGAGGAAGGAGTCCTCCCTCTGAGGAGGAAGCAGCGGCAAAAACACCGTGTGATGAACTGACCCCAACCCCATTCCCTGTTCCCCTGTGCTGCTGGGGGGAGGAGGTGGAAAATCGGGAAAGAGATTAAGCCCGGGAAGAAGGGAGGGATGGGGGAGGTGTTTTAAGATTTGGTTTTACTTCTCATTCTCCTCTAATTTTTATTGGTAATAAAGTAAATTTGTTTTTCTCCCCCAAGTCGAGTCTGTTTTGCCCGTGCCACTAGCCAGTGAGTGATCTCTCTCTGTCCTCATCTCCACCCACAAGCTTTTCGTTATAATTTTCTCCCCCTGCCCATTTGAGGAGGGGGAGTGATAGAGTGGGCTTTGGTGGGCATCCGGCCTCTAGCCAGGGTTAACCCACAACCTTACACTTCACCAAAAATTTCTAAAGCTTCTCATAATCCAGTACAGCTACCACCAGGTGTTTTTCCTATCTGTGGAAACAGAGCATGGGCAGGAATACCATCACGTATTCGTGGAGGCCCCTGCAGCTTAGGCCGTTTAACTCTGTTAACACCTAATATTGCTATAATTTTGGGAAAGTTAAAAAATCGATTAAGAAGCAAGCGTAGCATTCACTCATTTAAGCACAACTGTGATTCCAATGCAGACTTTTGGAAGCCGTGTACAAATAATTGCAGCCTCTATTCTTGCTCCTGGAGTGGGAGTAGCAAGTGCACTAACAAACCTACGCAAGTTAGGATGCTGGCTTTCTAAACAATCTAATCTGACTTCTTTGGCACTATCAGGCTTGCTGACAGATGTCGACTCAGTTCGACATGCCACGTTGCAAAATCGCGCTGCTATTGATTTTTTGCTTTTAGCTCAAGGCCATGGTTGTGAGGAATTTGACAGTATGTGCTGTATGAATTTTTCAGACCACTCAGAATCAATTCATATGGCAATTAACAAGTTAAAGGAGAATGTCAGACAGTTAAAGGTAGATAATGATGATTGGTTAAGCAATTGGTTTCAAGGCTGGGGAATACAAGGCTGGGTTTTTTCACTGCTCAAGTCAGGATTGCAAGTGTTACTTGTAATTCTGGTGATCCTCCTCTTAGTGCCTTGTTTGCTATCGTATCTGCAAAGGGCCCTGCAGAAGATGGTGAACGATGCTTTTGTCGTACAAACAAAAGAAGGGGGAATTGTAGGGTTTCTAAGAGCAAATGGACATTCTGAAGTTGATCAAGTATTATAACCAAGTGTGTGTAAGGATAAGCTTTAAGAATTTGTTATCGGTTTCATGTGTAAGTTAAGCTTTAGGTTTATGGCTTGTATTTTGGTTAAATTCTGATAAGTTATAAGTTAAGCTTTAGGTTTATGGCTTGTATTTTGGTTAAATTCTGATAAGTTATACTTATAGGTTAAGCTTTAGGTTTTTCTGCTTCCAAAAAGAAAAGAGGGGAATTGTGAGGAGTGTGGGAACATATCTTGGCATACCCTGAGAGAACTGTGGGAACTGAAGGGATACATGTTTGGAGATACTAGAAGCACCTGCATCCACAAGTTATGAGAAAGAAACCTTGGAATGTATCCAAAAGATGCACCCTGGCAAGCAAACAGGAAGGGATGCGTGCAAAGTCCATCAGCCAATTAGGGGCATGTGAACTGCTCGTGCTGTGAGTGAATAACCAATAACATGTTAATGGGTGTGGGTGATTTCATTAGTTTTGAGGTATAAATATTACTGTATTAGAACAAATAAATGGCTTCTTGCTTAATCATATTGATCGTGTGGCAGAGTCCATCGCTGAGTTCCCGCAGTATTTCCTATTGTTAAGGTAACTTCAGCTTAGAGGACAGGGGTTGGATTTTCCCCCCAATCCACAGATCTGTGATGTGACTTCTGTATTATTAATATTACTACATAATACAGTAACTTCAGCTCCAGTATCCACTGGAGTTAATACATGTAAAATCTCCCCAGACTGCCACGCTCTTGTTAAAGGAACACAAGGGCATTGGTCCCCCTTATGATAAGAGGCTACAGTGGCGATAATCTTAGGGGACCTGCCAAACCTTCATTTCTGCTGGTTTGGCATTTGCCAGGTAGTGTCTTTTATTGCGGTGGCAGGCAGGGTGGAGTGTGGGCATGGAGTTGGTGGTGGGGCTCGGGGTGGTCAGCTTTTTTGCATAAATGCTAATTTTTGCCATTGGCAAAACATTTCTGATACTGTGATCCCACTTATTTCTGATTGTGGGATATCAGCTTGTACAAGACCATTCCACATTTGTTTCCTCACCACCTGTTATGTAACACCTTTCGGTTTTGCTGGCTTTCCTTTATTCACCACCCAAACAGATGGCCCAAAAATTACAGCCCCAATTTCCTTTAACTCTTTTGTCTCTTTAACTCTTAACTCTTTTAACTCAGCATCTGTGATTTGCACTCCCCTGTCTGTTTGTTCCTGATGCATCATTTGTATAAAGGGTCGTGCTTCCACCACCTCCCTGCCTTTTAAGTCCATATCAAATTCATACTCGGTCTCAGAGTTTGAGGATTCACTCTGAATATTTCCATCCTATTTCTCAGGATCCCAAGACCGTTTCATAATGAGGGCACAAACTTGGGAACTCAAAACCTTACTTTTTCCATATTTATTCATTAGCAATATGTGCTACCAACTGCTCTGCAGAATGCTGTTTTCTGTGCTCTCAGAGGTGTTTTTAGAGCTTTGGTCTGTATCACCTCACTTGCCGTATATGCTGTGGGCCACTATTTATACATGGTTCATCACCTCTACGTGTTGAATTGGAATGAGGGATGCTGTTTTGCTGTCTAAGGTTTTTGTTGTGCTGTGCTGTGGGGTGCTGGTTGTTGGTATGATAAAATCATGGGTAATGGGACTGACTTTGTATCTGTATGCAGTGGCAACAGGTGGCACGGCAAAGTCGACTCCATCCCCCCATTTTGGCATCTGTATGATGGGCATGGTCACCAATTACACCTTTTCCTGGGACAGCCAATACAAGGAGGGGACATCTGCCTGTGTTTTCCCCTTCTCCTCCAAATCATTTATAAAAGCTCTTGAGCATTTTAAATATCCTTGGGATGCTCAAACTACCATCACCCTGTTGCTGAATGTGTGTCAGGTTGTGATGTTGTTTAGATCTGCTATGGGTGTTTGTTGCAGATGTCAGTGTTGTGCTGCCATTCCAGCTCCTCTGACAAACACTGCAGCCACTTCAACCCCTGCGACCAACACTGTGGCCACTTCAACCCCCACAACCAGCACTGCGGCCACTTCGACCACCGCAACAAACACTGTGGCCACTTCAACCCCCGCAACCAGCACTGCGGCCACTTCAACCCCTTGCAACAGCCACCATTATAACTACTCCAACCTCAGAGCCTGCTAAGGTTATTCAAACTTGGGTGAAAAGCAGCACAGATAAAACAGACAACAAACCTGTGCCAGTATCAGTTGCCCCTATACAAAAGAGGAAATACACAAAGAAATCTGTTCACTTAACAAAGGATGAGGAGGAAGCAGGGCCATCATGAGAACCAGAGGAAGAGCCAGAACCAGAGGTAATCACCCAATCCCTATCCCTCAGTGAGCTGTGAGACATCTGAAAGGATCTCAGCCGTCATCCAGGTGAACACATTGCCACCTGGATGCTCTGATGCTGGGACAATGGGGGCAGCAGCATGGAACTAGATGATAGGGAAACCAAGCAGTTGGGTTCCATTGACAGAGAAAGTGACATTGACAAAGCTATTGGGAGAGAGCCACAGACTCTTGACCTCTGGAAGCAACTCCTGTCAAGTGTGAAAGAAAGGTTCAACTTTAAGGATGATATTTTGTGTGATCTAAGCAAGTGGGACAACAGAGAAAGGTATCCAGTGTTTGAGAGAATTATCTGTGCTGGCAGTGATTTATAGTAACCTGAATGACGATCAGTTACCCAAAGATCCAGATGAAGTCCCGTGCACCCAAGGCATGTGGCGGAAGGTTCTACAGAATGCACCAGCATCATATGCCAAGTCACTGGCAGTATTGAGCTTCAAAACTGGAGAGGAGCCAAAGGTGAATGAAATGGCTCACCACCTCCGGACATACGGAGACACTCATGTGGGCTGTAGAGAAACTGACCCAAGAGTTCCGGGAATACATGTCCGCACAATGAAACCTGATGCCATCAGACTTTAAAGGGACAGAATCCATTTGCATTTCTGGACTGACTGTATTGGAAGCTGAAATGAGCCTGACTGGGAATGACTGGCAAAAACACCCCATTGTGACTGGCCCAGGTGCTCCGTGCATTCTTGTCAAAAGATTACCTCAGGAGAGGGTAATTTAAGGACCCAAAAGGGTACCGGTGGGCTTTCAGCATAGCTGCCTTAGAGGCAGAGAAAAACCTAACAGCTGTCCACCTTGCCTGGTCTCTCAGAGGACCCTTCTTTGTTGGACTGTTATGGGTCAAAGAACAAAAGGTACCAATTGCGACCACAACAGTGCACCTGTGGCAATATCGCACCAGCCAAGACTCCATAATTCCCATCCATAAACTGATTCGTCAGCTGGAGAGCCAAGGAGTGATCAGCAGGACTCTCCTTTTAAATAGCCCCATATGTCCAGTGCAAAAATCTAATGGAGGATGGAGACTGACAGTGAACTATAATGGCTTGCATGAAGTCACACCACCACTGAGTGCTGCTGTGCCGGACTACTTGAGCAAGCATAAAATATCTTCTTGGCACCAGGTAGTCACTCCATTCTCTCAATGCGATTTCTCTCTTTAACTTACTCTTCCGTCACATACTAATGGGTTCATCTTAAGATAGCAAAGTGATGCATGTTTTTAATATCAGACTTCCTTGCATTGGTGAGAGCTGCATTTTTTTTACTGACAAGACAGTTTTAGAATTACATGAATGGTACATGTTTGTTTAGGAAAAAAAATGAGGTAAGAATTCTGAACCACAAATGATGTCATGTGAAAGACTAAACTGAACACATAAAGTGTTACAGACAACTTCACAAATGCAAATGAAGTAAAGTGAAAAATAAAATGAAAGTCTAGCTCTCCCTCAAATATTTTTTGTGGGGTTTTTTTAATAGCCTTCATTCTTTGCAATTTCCATGTTTATTTTCTGATTTTATTTTTTATTTTCCATGTTTATTACTAAGCAGGAGTACCTGAAGCAGATCACCTAAGTTCTTTTGATTTGACTTATCTTTTAAGTTCCCCCTAAGTCCTTGAGTATTGTTATTTAATTGTTTCAGAGGACCAGGCAGGGATAAGCCTTGACTGACTGGTCACAAAGTCTACCAGGCACAGACTGAAGTACTCGCATAACAATTACTGCTAATGATTGAGTGCTGCATGAACTGAAGCTTGAGCTGCTTTCTTTTAGAAGAGGTCTGTGATGACAGGCTCACCCTATGGAAACAAGGTGTCTTCGCTTTTCATCCTGGAGACAAATCAGCATGGATTTCCTCTGCTCCAGTCATCCACCAGAAAGTCATCCATTATTCTTCCCAGTTCCCTTTACAGGCAAGCATGTATGATATTCTGTCCACTCTTCCTAAAACCAACATCAGTCCCTCAGCTATACTCATATATGCACACACCCTCTTTCCCTTAAACAGAAAACAGAAAAAAGCAAGTAGGGGGAGGACTGCTCACTAAATCTTTGTTGCTAAAGACAGCAAAAGAGCTTAATGAGTGCTTTGACTGAGAGCACCACACTGGCTTGAGTCAACTATTCTTGTGACAACAGCATCATCACAGTTTTATTCTCAGCTCAATCAGCACCTCCCCAGTGAGGGATTTCAATCCCACCAGGCCCTACTTTCACACTGCAAGGGACCATTGACTTCCACTGTATTCTTGCGGGTGACATACCAGAGAAGATCAGGGAAAAATACAAGAGAAAACCACTCCTATCCTAGGCCACTTTGGTCAGATAATTCTTTTCAGATTTGTATCAAATTCAATGTAATGTCATGCATTTCTGTGGTCTCTCTCTTTTTTTTTTTTTTTTCCTTCCTCTCAACTGTTCCACTGACAAGTTGGCTTTTTTCTGATGTTCCCAAATGCCTGCATGGACACAGTATCAGATAAGCACTGCAGTGAGTGACTGGGTTAACTGATAAAGTTTCTAATTAAAGCCCTGTTTTCAGCACTCCTGAAAGACTAACTGAGACAAAGTTTAGAAGTCAAAAACAGTGGAAGTTTTATTTTTAACAATGTACACTGCTGAACAAATAAAAGACTAACAATTTCAAAGAAAGTCATGCCAAGAACCTTGCAAAAACATTTTCCTCCTCAGAGAACTATATAAATGGTACAATTAACTTTAAAGTTTTGTAGGTTTAACTTTGTGAGTCTCTTGTAAACACTGAAGCTAATTCACTAAAAACACTGCAGCACTAAAATCACAAGCATTTTATAATCTTAACCATTCATTTCCAATTACATATTCCTAATATTTCAAACTGGCCAAAAATAAAAATGACTGGAAAATTGGAAGTTGGTTTAAAGAAATAATTTCTGTCCTGTCCAGTGTAAGGTTAGATATCCAGTTACTGGCAGGACTATAGAAATGAGATAACGAAGTCATATTAGGATGGCAGTGACTAAGCTAATACCTATACTAAACCACTAAACGCACCCAGTGTAAAATGAGTGGCTCTGAGGCTGAGTTGACTGAGCCTGAACTGAGTCCCTGTGCAATCTATAGAAAGGTTGCTGCTTTTCTTTCTGGTACTGGTACAATTGCCAAACAGTTCATCATTACAGGTTGTATAAAATACTATGGAAAGTCTAACTAGCATAAGCAGAAATAATATTGAGTTTTAAAAATGTTCTCAGATGCCCCAAGTGTGTACACACCTGTTTTGTTACTTGCTTGTAATATTCCCAGATGGAAAATTATTAAGACCTCCTTTGAAATTGCGTGATGTGTTGAACTGCTTTGTCTGATTATGAGCACAGAAATTTCTCAGCATGCTTTTGATTTAAATGCTGCAACAGTTATTATTTACTGTGAGGGTAACAGAATAGATGGTGAACACTTAGCAGACCAATATTTATAGATTGCACACACAGCACATCGGGACTTTTATTGGCATTGAGGCAATGGTTCTAAATTGCAGCTTGGTTGCTTGCTTCTTTTAGGAGCAAACTTCTGATGGAATGGAAAATGGAAGATGGTTACCATTGAAGGATTACACTTATGTCTTAACTACCTTGTGTTTGATATATTCAGATTTCATAAGGTAAACCAGGGCAGGCAGATCATGATGAAAACACTCATTTATAATCTATATTAAGTTTAATTAAACATGGGTGATGCAACAAATCTGAGTGCAGGTTCTGACCTGAATCCGAAATTAAGTATAACCTGGAATTTTTTTTTGACACATTATAAGGACCCGATAGAGAAGTCCAAACTGACCCCACCATTACTGATGAATTCCAAAGGTGCTTGGCTCTGGACTATTAATTTAAGAGCAAGCTGTAATTTAGTGACACTATGCTCTGTTGGCCAAAGTAATCATCTATGTCAATATATTTTTTTATAATGACAGGGTCATCATTGCTGGTATTCTCTCTACTTTCTAATTACATTTTGTATCAGGTAAATTCATTCCTTCCAGTTACCCTGCAACAGTTTATTGAACTCTGTGACATACTTTCAAATCCTATTGAGAGATGCTTACATTGCAGCTATGGTGTATATTTGTGATGACACTATTTCACACAAAAATAAAGAGCTCACATCTCACTTTCTTCTTACAAGTTAGTGAATGGTAAAGTTGACAAGACTTTCTTCATGATCTAAAGCTAATTTGCAATGTAGATATCTAATATTCATTAAAAGACCTGGCTTGACAGCCATGAAGGCTAGAATCTCTTCTTTATCCATGGAGCAGGTACAGAACAACATCACAAATACATTATTAATAGACACAAGGTCTATTCTCTAATTTGACATCTAAATGGAGAGTGGCAGGTGGGACTCCCATGCGATCCCACTAAATTATCTTTCACATTCATAGCAACAGTTTTAGATTTCAACAACCCAGGCTGAATTTTAACTGAGAGTCTAGTAATTATTGCAGTAACCATTTATTTTTCCTTCAACTCTCTCTCTATGAATGTTGTTCAACTTCCTCACTGCTTCCTCTAGGAGCTCTGCATATGTCTAGGAACAGCCTGCCTTTAGCTAAGAATTGTTAAAAATTGACATTACTCCATCACTCTATAGAAGTCAGGAACTGTAGCAGTTCAAAGAATTATGACCTAAAAGCAATATACGTCAGAAAGGATATGAACAGAAACCTAAAACATAGCAAAGCTATGGCAAAAATTATCTAAAAGATAATTAGAACTGTAGCCCTACCCCACCACTATAGCCTGATCCCATTCCTAAGTCTTCACTGAAGACTGAAAAGCAGCCTCAGACCTCATTTAACTTCACAACAGGTTGCAAAACTCCCTGATAGAAGTTTAATGAGGAAATATTTCTTCCAGTTCCATTGACATGGGTCTGATCTTGCAAGTCCAGCTAAAGTCAACAGGAGAGTTTATTTTGGTCAGAATAACACATGCAACAGTTTGAAAGGAAAGCTAAGTAGAGCAAGATATGTACTCTGCAGATCATGACTCTATGCGAATAGTTTGGATTTAATCCCTAAATCTAATTCAGAACAATGTTGTAAGGTTTTGCCAGTCTTTCTCTGCATAAACCCTTTTCTCCTCACAAAGCTCTGTCCTCAGCTTCCAGTCAACTTTAAAAAAGTATTTTAATTTACTTCTGTGTTGGGTTTGTGTGGGGCAGCTGTTTTTGGTAGTGGGGGAAGGGGCTATAGTGATGGCCCCTGTGAGAAGCTTCCTGAAGCTCCTCTGGCTCCAAGGCGGACCTGACTCCAACCCAGGCTGAGCCAATTAGCAATAGGGAAATGCCTCTTCAAATCAATATTTATGAGAGGAAAAAATGTTTTGAAAAGAAGGAGGAGAGGACCTAGAGGAGGGGTCATTGACCTGAACAAAAGATGACCATCGGCCTAAACAAAGAAGAGGGCATCGTTGCAATGAGTAAGGAGGAGAAAGGGGAGGACAGAACCTCAGACACCCAGATCAGCACATAGAAGAGTAAGGGGGAGGTAAATGAGGTCCCCTGCAGACCATGAAGGTTCAATGGCGGAGCGGATACCCATGTGTAGGCCATGGATGACTCCACGCTGGAACAGAAAGCTGTGCCTGAGGGCAGTTGTGACTTTGAAATCTCATGATGAGAAAGGAGACACCCAGAGTTGGGGAAGGAGATGTGCTGGACCAGACACCCATCTACAGCCTGTGGACATCCCCATGCCAGAGCCAGGAGCTGTGCCTGAAGAGGTCCATGACTCCATGGGAAGCCCATGTTGAAACACTTTGTTTCTGGACTCTTGCAGCCTGCAGGAGGGATCTCATGCTGGAAAGAGTGGCATAGATGAACTGACTGCAACCCCCATTCCCTGTCCCCTATGCCACTGATGGGGGGAGAAGGCAGAGAAATTGGGAGCAAAGTAATTTGAGCCCGGGAAGAAGGGAGGGGTGGAGTGAAGGTGTCTTAAGATGTGGTTGTTAGGTCTCACTATCATACTCTGATTGATTGGTAACAAATTTTTTTTTTCTTCCCCAAGTGGAGTCTGTTTTGCCCATGACCATAATTGGTGAGTGAGCCGTCTCTGTCCTCATTTCAACCCATGACCCCTTTGTTATGTTTTTCTCCCTATCTCACTCACTGGATGGGGAGAGTGAGTGCAGGACCACATGGTCTTAGCTGTGGGTGAAACCACAACTTTTTTTCCAAATTAATTTCTTTATAATCTCTTAATTTTCCAATTGTTTTCCTCCTCCTGTTCCACACTGATGCTCACATGTTTCTGCTTTCAATCCTTACATATTGTTTCCTTCTTAAGAATGCTATCATCTAAAGCACACTAAAATTACTTGAGAAGTTCCTTGGGGATGTGGAAGAGAAAGGTCTGTGGAGACTTTTGTTAATAATTTTATACATAGAATGTACAATATAGAAATCACTTTATGCAAGAAAATAGAAAGCAATAAAATCAATAAAGAAAAATAAATTATAGAAATGTATAGATATGGAGGGATCAGATATTAAGGCTATTTAGATTCTCAGATTCTAAAAGAAAGAGGAAACTATACCAAATGTACCTCTACATATTCTGGAGAATAGTGCACCCAGCAAATAATGAAGTAAAAGTATGAAACATATAAATTGAAGAAGAAAAAACATCCCCTAGGAGGAGTGCTTACAACCACAGAACGAGAAAGAAGGAGGAAAACACTGTATCCCTTCCACCTACAGAGAAATTGATAACAACAGTGACTTGCAAATGACAAAAAATAAACATATGAGGTTTGGTGGCAATTTCTTTTGAGAGAGATTCCAAAATGGAAGAATTCAGCAGAATCCATATTGCTGAGGGCAATATTCGGGTGAGCGGGAATGAGTTACTCACACACACTATAAGATGCAAACTCAATCCACTTTATTATCAGAAAGCTGCTTGTTATATACCCCTTTAAGTTCCGTTTACGTGTCCACATACTACGAAGCTAATTACTATTGGTTAATAGCTACTGTTCACACGTTGACCTCTCAGTCTCACTGGTTCATTCTTATCTTGGTTCAGGTTCACTTCCTCGCCGTAATGTCCTGTTTTCCAGCTCACATCCATCTTCTTCAATTGCTGTTTATCACTTTGCCACGTAGGCACATTCTTTACTCCAGCTTATCTTTTCTGGCACGTAACTGGAAGCGGCCTAACTGCGGCCTAGCCAGTATCACAGCCATGTAATAATGCTAAGGCCCCAACATCTCCCCCTTTTTCTTTTAATACAAACAAGGCTGTAGCAGTGACACTCTGTACTCCTTTCATTACACATCTATAAGCAATTTCTACTATAATTAGAACTAAAAATATAATGCCTAAAAAGTGTACACTCTCTTTAATTAAAGTTGAAAGCTAAAGCGACAGGTTGCCAAAAGAAATGTCAATCATGCATTAAACAGGTTTATGTTCTTATGTATTCTTGCTGTTAAGAGACACTGGCATGGAAATGGCCACCACTCTCCATCCAGCCTCCTGAACCATCTGAGATGGCTAGATCTCTGACCCAGCATGAAAACAAATCAGCCCAAAGTCTACATCAAACCAGCCTGACTCCACTCCACACTCAAATCAGTACCAATCCGACCTAGAGAAGCACTCAATATTCTGACTTTTGAAAGCTGACCCTGACATATCAGCACCCACACCAGATGTGTGCGGTATTCCGCCAACAATTTCCCACAATTTTCCCAGTTTTTATTATTTTGAGCTAAAAAGACACCTAGGGCAAGTTGCTCCACACGTTTGGCCATACAAGAAAACAATATACGCGCCACAATACAAAGCAAGATTACAATACCGAGCCATCTAAGGCCTTCTTTTTATTTCTGACTAATTATATTAGAATTTTCTCATCTTGTTTCTCTACTCTGTTTCCTTTCAGTAAAAGTCAGGAATTAATTGCCAAGGCCGAAACTGCCTGCATCTTGGGCTCTTAAAAAGCCAACAATTTCCCTTTTTTGTTTTTGTACCACAAAGGCGTTGTCCACCATCTTCTGCAGGGCCCTTGCAGACACGATAGCAAACAAGACACTAATAAAAGGATTACCAAAATTACAAATAGCATCTTAAATCCTGACTTTTATAGTCAAGAAATTCATTTTTGTAAAAACTACTCGCTTAACCAATCATCATTATTTACCTTAAGGTGTTTGACATTTTCCTTTAACCTTCTAATGGCCATATGAATTGATTCTGGGTGGACTGATAGAATCATACAGCACATGCCTTCAGATTCCTCACAAACATATCCCTTATGCTAACAAATAAAAATCAATTGCTGCTCTATTTTGCAGTATTGCATGTCTAATGCTATCAATGTCTACTAACATCTATGTGAGCAGTTATACAAAGGCACTCTTACAAGATGGGTTCTAAAAGGATCCTTGGGCGTAGCCAGTGAAAGCCACAGTGATTCTTGCTTCCTTATATTAACAAAAGTTATCCACATGTTTTATCTAGGTACTACAGCTTAAGGTCTTAAAACAATGCTAATTAACAAAAACCTTAATACAGTAATAATTATAAACTTAAGCCTTTTTTCCCCTTTTTTCTTTTTTTTTTTTTTTATATATATAAGTACTAATTTACCAAATGTGTGAATGCTATGTAGTGTTAATCATGTTGAAATCTTCTCTTCTCCTTTTGCATTGGTGAGTGCCAACAATGAATGGTACAATACTTGATCCATTCAGTTTACTGACACTGCAACCTGTTTCCAAGCAGTAGCCCTGCCCAGGTGTTGAATAGCACAATACTGTATAGCCACATCTGTCTGCATGTAGTGTATTTATAACTAAAAGCTATTACAATTATTACAATGATTTCTATTTCAATATATACATCAATATAAAATACTACCCAAAACACTTTCACATTTCAAACAATTTAACCACTTCAACAAAAAGTGCATTTGCAGAATTAAAGAAAAATCCAAATTAATGTTGATTGCAAGTTAGAGCAGTTCAAGGATTCCCAGTTTTCAGTATCTACCCTAACCAGTGCTACCCAAATACAGTATAAGCCATTTAGTGTTTCTACAATGAGAAGAAAACATTCAAATATTAAAGCTATGACAAACACACAAAAGCAAGGAAAGAAAATATGTTCCGTACTCATCCCTGTTGTAGCAAGGCACAGCATGTCAGGAGATTGCACTCAGTGCATCGTATGTGCTACGATACCTGGATTAAACCATGGAAGACAACTGAAATGGAATCAACTCTGAATTTCCTTGCTGTTGTGGCTTTACATCAGAACAGTCAATTTATAACATCTTAGTGTCTTTTTAAGAATTCATAATGAAATTGTAAAAATGCTACTAAAAATCCCTATCTTAGATGCAATCTTCTGCTTTAGGAGCTATTATGTCATTGTACAATATAAGTGGCTTATTAATTGCTGAATTGTTGGTGTAGCAGAATGTATTTATCATTGTGGATGTGTTTTGAAAATTGGTATTTTAAAACCTGCCTGTATTCCATAACTAGCCACAATTTTGTGTATTTTAAGCACTAATATCCTTACCCAAAGTACGAAATGTACATTTATAGTGGCCAATTTAAAATCTCTGCCTCTGCTGCTTCAGTTTTCAAAATAAGACTTGGTTCAGAGTTTTCATTCTTTACATCACCCTAAAACAGAACTATTTCCGAAGCATAAGAAGTTCATAATAATAATAGTAATAATAATGATAATATGGGGTTGGTTTTGTTTTACTGAGTGATTTCTAACTTGAAATATAATCCATGTCACAAAACCACAAGCAAAAAAAAAAATCTCTCCCCAGGAGAAGTCCCTGCTAGTTGAGATTGTTTTTCAAAACCAAGTTACATGCTTACAGTATCTTTATAGTCATGTTATACACCCTTGAAAATAAAGGCTCACATTGAAAATAGTGACAGGCCCTCAAAGTTAAAAGCTCCACAAAAATTGAAAGTTTGATTCATGCTCATTTTGTTAATTTAAAAATACTCTTTGGAAACTGTATAAACTCCTGCAGAAAACTTAGTGATACATCTTTACCTGTTAAAATAAGGATAATGCATATTCACGTCTACCCCATGCTATGTTCTACTACTAATATACACTTCATTACCTGCTCATGTTACCATCTAACACATATCTTTACATCTTTACATTCTTCTACATATAGTGTCCAGGGCTTATTTTTCACCAAACGGAATTTGACAACTATTACACTTCGGAATGTTGCTTGAGGAAAATCTCCCCGTGTTCCTGAATCTGTAACGACACAAGCATAGCCTCTATACAAAATTATCAGTTCTCTGGGACTTTCTCATACAATAGTGATGACTTTGTATTTATCTCTGATTCTTTAAACTTTTTAAATTCTCATTTAGTGTCTGTTCAGTTCCCATTTCATTTCTGTTTACACATTAAACAACCGCAAAGAAAAATTACCTTTACAACATTGAACTATAACCTCTCATTCGTTCAAACAACACAAACAGTCACACAGATGGAAGGTACCTTCACAAAACATGCCACTCAAACAATAGTCAGATTCTCGTGCAATGCAAAGTATAAACCATTAACCATTTGCCACAGGTGCACACCAAGCAATATAACTTAAACCATAATTTTAGAAGGTCTGTTGATCCCATGTTGTATTGGGTTTGCGTGGCAAGGTTTTGGTAGCAGTGGGGGAGGGGACATGGGGTGGATTCTGTGAGAGAAGCTGCCAGAAGCTTCCCCCATGTCCGACCGGATACAGCCAATGCCAGCCGGCTACAAGAACAGACCCGCCGCTGGCCAAGGCCAAGCCAATCAGTAACGCCTCTGTGATAACATAATTAAGAAAAAAAAAAGGAAGAGAGGGAAGAAAAAAAAAAGCTGCACACTTTGCAGCTGGAGAGAGGAGTGAGAAGATGTAAGAGAAAACAACTCCGCAGACACCAAGGTCAGTGAAGAAGGAGGGGGAGGGAATGGGCTCCAGGCGCCGGAGCAGAGATTCCCCGCAGCCTGTGGTGCAGACCAGGGTGAAGCAGGCTGTCCCCCTGCAGCCCATGGAGGTCTATGGTGGAGCAGATGACCACCTGTAGCCCGTGGAGGACCCCACGCTGGAGCAGGTGGATGCCGAAGGAGGCTGTGACCCCGCAGGAAGCCCACGCTGGAGCAGGTTCCTGTCAGGACCTGTAGCCCGTGGAGAGAGGAGCCCACACCGGAGCAGGTTTGCTGGCAGGACTTGTGACCCCGTGGGGGACCCGCGCTGGAGCAGTCCCTTCCTGAAGGACTGCACACCATGGAATGGACCCATGCCAAAGCAGTTCGTGAGGAACTGTCAGTCATGGGAAGGACTCACGTTGGAGAAGTTGGTGGAGGACTGTCTCCCGTGAGAGGGACCCCACGCTGGTGCGGGGGAAGGAGTCCTCCCTCTGAGGAGGAAGCAGCGGCAAAAACACCGTGTGATGAACTGACCCCAACCCCATTCCCTGTACCCCTGTGCCGCTGTGGGGAGGAGGTGGAAATCGGGAAAGAGACTAAGCCCGGGAAGAAGGGAGGGATGGGGGAGGTGTTTTAAGATTTGGTTTTACTTCTCACTATCCTCTAATTTTGACTGGTAATAAAGTAAATTTGTTTTTCTCCCCCAAGTTGAGTCTGTTTTGCCCGTGCCAGTAATTGGTGAGTGATCTCTCTCTGTCCTTATCTCCACCCACGAGCTTTTCGTTATAATTTTCTCCCCCTGCCCATTTGAGGAGGGGGAGTGATAGAGTGGGCTTTGGTGGGCATCCGGCCTCTAGCCAGGGTCAACCCATCACACATGTAAAGAAACTGCGGAGGAAGAGGTAGGGGGGGGGAGCCCCCCGGGCGAGGAATGCGGCCCCCCCGCCCGGCTCTGTGTTGTTATCTCATTGCCATGGCTCCTGCCCTGTTATTATCTCGTTATCTCGTTGTCATGGCACCTGCCGTGTTGTTATCTCGTTGTCATGGAAACCGCTGCGCCACTCTGTTTACCATAACAATGCATGCATCGGTGTTAAAAGCATTTGCATTATAGTACCGACAGTCAGATAGAGTTAAAAGTTAAACTTAGTAGAAAAGATACTATCAACAAGTCAACAAATGCCTGCTACCGCAGCCCATAATCTCTTATTGTTTTTCTGTCCTCTTTTACAAGTTGTTTTTCTGGCCTCTTTTACTAGTTCCCAAGTATTTGCGTCCCCTCGGTGGTGGGGGGGTACCAGGGAGGGAGGGTGCCCCCCCGGGTCCTTCTGGCTGTTGAGCTCATCCGCGCTGACCAGCCTATCAGCTCGCGGCTCGGCCCCGCCCCCCAGCAGCATCATCTTGCTCTCCCCGGGGGGGAGGGTGCCCTCCCCGGGTCCTTCCGGCGCCGCGGAGCTTGCTCGAGTCGCCGATCCCGGCAGTTCCGCCTCCCCCGCGGGGGGGGAAAGGGGGAAAAGCGGAAAACGCGATGTGCCTCTGCTCCGGAGGTGGGGATGGTGAAAAACTTGGTCGCTCCGTCAGCACCGCTGATGTCGCAAAAGTGTTGGGAGTCGTTACTACCGTAGCATTCACGACTCCAGAAATCAACCGGAGCCTCTGAGTGTCCATAGCAGCTAAGTCCTGCTCCATTTTATATTTCTTAACAGCGTCTCAAAGTTCTTTTCCAAAACTTCGCCGCTCATCCTCATCAAAATACTTATCAGGAGTTTGAAAAAACTCATTAGTGAAACCATAAGCACAAAGTCCAGCTAAATGCTTCAGGTTAAACACCATATCTCGCTTTTCTAAAAAGCATTTAAGTAATGAGAGGGTTAACTCTTTATCTATGGTCGATGTCGTTGCCATGTAACCCTGCTATAAATGTCCTGCGTAAGGAGATAAGACTCCCACGCTTTCTCCAGCGCGTTGAATTTACAGTTCAGTCTTTTCTGCTAACTTCAGAAAACTTTTTACGACCGCTTTCTCCACTGCAAAAATGCAGTAAACCACGCTGGTCGCGGAATTTTAGTTTCAGTTTTTTCCACTAATCTTAAAAGGCTTTCTAATACTGCCTTTTTTACTGCAAACGCAGTAACTTCCATCCTGCTGGTTTTAACTCCTGACTCACCAAAGTCAGCCGTGCACGATCCGCCTCATAGGACGCCCAGCTCTCTCTCTCCCTTTCTCCCTCTTGGCTGGCAGCAGGATTTTCCTCACAGCTCCTCAGAAAGATGAATCCTCCCCAACTCAGATCACGTCGGGGTCACCATTTGCTGAGGGCAATATTCAGATGAGCGGGAATGAGTTACTCGCACACACTATAAGATGCAAACTCAATCCACTTTATTATCAGAAAGCTGCTTGTTATAAACCCCTTTAAGTTCCGTTTACGTGTCCACATACTACGAAGCTAATTACTATTGGTTAATAGCTACTGTTCACACGTTGACCTCTCAGTCTCACTGGTTCATTCTTATCTTGGTTCAGGTTCACTTCCTCGCCGTAATGTCCTGTTTTCCAGCTCGCATCCATCTTCTTCAATTGCTGTTTATCACTTTGCCACGTAGGCACATTCTTTACTCCAGCTTATCTTTTCTGGCACGTAACTGGAAGCGGCCTAACTGCGGCCTAGCCAGTATCACAGCCATGTAATAATGCTAAGGCCCCAACACCATATTTTCTGTTTCACGTCTTTACTTGACACCTTGTTGATTCTGTAACATTGCAGAGCATTTTCTGGACTAGTAATAGCAGAGATGTAGAGGAGGGATTATTCTAGCAAACCTTTGCCCTGTCAGAAGTATATTGGCACAGATGCCTGCATCTGAGTACAAGCTTTTACCTAGCTTGTGGTACAACTGCCCTTTAGGTAAAGTTGTACACATGGTTTTTCTCTTCCTTTGCATTTTGCCTTTAATCTAGCTGGAACTTCTATGGAAAACAGCAGGAATAGTAGAAAACAGTATATGCACTGGTATTGGTAGAAGCCTTTAGGAAGAAATGCCCTGCTAAAAGCAAAACAGGAGGCTTGCCAAGCACATTGCTTTGTAACAGGAAAGCAAATCCTAGCAACATATGAAAAAAGAAGAAACAAAGCACAGTAACTTTGAAGTCTCACACATGGACTTGTAGATTACTGTGCAAGAGCAACTGCTCTGCTCTCAACAGTGACTCTTGTTTATGCAGGAGTTGGAATATCACCTTTTGCAACACTATTTCATACTCCACCTCTTTCCCTCTATCAGTATGTGGCTACATCCAGCTCTACATAACTGGGACCAAGATATAAGTATGTCTCCTACCAATACTATGCACTATACAAGATATTACAAATACACAAACTGTTGTGAATACTGAGCGCTACCACTATATGGTGATTTTTTGACAACTGTGTCCATCAAACAGGTAACTAAAATACTTTGCTATTTAAATAAATAAGCTTTTCTCTTTCCATTTGTAGGAATATAATGGAAGATTGGAAAGGAGGACTGCAAATACACTCAAGCAACAAAGAGGAAGGCAGGCAAAAACAGCAAGAGGCCTGCATGGATAGACAGGAAGATCTTGAACAAACTCAGGATCAAAAAAGAAGCCTATAGAGGGTGGAAGGAAGGACAGGTAACCTGGGATGAATACAGAGAAATTGCCCCAGAAGCCAGGGATCAGGTTAGGAAAGCCAAGGCCCTGACAGAATTAAATTTAGCCAAAGATGTCAAGGGCAACAAAAAAAGCTTTTATAGGTATGTTGGGGAGAAAAGGAAAACTAGGGAAAATGTGAGCCCTTTCTGGAAGGCAATGGAAGATCTGGTCACCCAGGACACTGAGAAGGCTGAGGTGCTCAATGACTTTTTTGCCTCAGTCTTCACTGGCAAGGGCTCATGCCACACTGCCCAAGTCCTAGAAAGAAAAGGAAGGGTCCAGGAGGATGAAAAGCTACCCACTGTAGGAGAAGACCAGGTTCAGGACCACCTAAGGAACCTGAAAGTGCACAAGTCCATGGGACCTGATGGGATGCATCCACGGGTCCTGAGGGAACTGGCAGATGAAGTTGCAAAACCACTATCCATCATATTTGAGAAGTCCTGGTAGTCTGGTGAAGTTCCCACAGACTGGAAAAAGGGGAACATAACCCCCATTTTTAAAAAGGGTAACAAGGAAGACCCAGGGAACTACAGGCCAGTCAGTCTCACCTCAGTGCCAGGCAAGATCATGGAGCAGATACTCCTAGAAACTATGCTAAGGCACATGGAGAATGAGAAGATGATTGGTGACAACCAGCATGGCTTCACGAAGGGCAAATCATGCCTGACCAATCTGGTGGCCTTTTATGATGGGGTTACAACATTGGTGGATAAGGCTAAAGCAACTGATGTCATCTGCCTGGACTTGTGCAAAGTGTTTGACACCGTCCCACATAGCATTCTTATCTCCAAATTGGAAACACCTGGGTTTGATGCATGGACCACTCGGTGGATAAGGTGCTGGCTGGATGGTCGCACTCAAAGAGTTGTGGTCAACAGCTTGATGTCCGAGTGGAAACTGGTGACGAGTGGTGTCCCTCAAGGGTCGATCTTGGGACCGGTGCTCTTCAACATCTTTGTCAGTGACATGGACAGTGGGATTGAGTGCACCCTCAGCAAGTTTGCCGACGATACGAAGCTGACTGGTGCGGTTGACACGCTGGAGGGACGGGATGCCATTCAGAGGGACTTTGACAGGCTTGAGAGTTGGGCCTGTGCTAACCTCATGAAGTTCAACAAGGCCAAATACAAGGTCCTGCATCTGGGTCAGGGCAACCCCAAGCACAAATACAGACTGGGCAATGAGTGACTTGAGGCCAGCTCCAAAGAGAAGGACTTGGGAGTGGTGGTAGACGAGAAGCTGAACATGAGCCGGCAATGTGCGGTTGCAGCCCAGGACAATCGTATCCTGGGCTGCATCAAGGGAAGTGTGGCCAGCAGGTCGAGGGAGGTGATTGTCCCCCTCTGCTCTGCTCTCATAAGGCCCCATCTGGAGTAGTGTCCTGTTCTGGGGTCCCAACACTAGAAAGACATGGACCAGTTAGAACGAGTCCAGAGGAGGACCACGAGGATGATCCGAGGGCTGGAGCACCTCTCCTATGAGGACAGGCTGAGAGAGTTGGGGCTGTTCAGCCTGGAAAAGAGAAGGCTCCAGGTAGATCTTATAGCGGCCTTCCAGTACCCGAAGGGGTCTTAAAAGAAAGCTGGGGAAGGACTTTTCATAAGGGCAGTTAATGACAGGACAAGGGGAAATGGCTTTAAGCTGAAAGAGGGTACATGTAGATTAGATATTAGGAAGAAATTCTTCACTGTGAGGGTGGTCAGACACTGGAACAGATTGCCCAAGGAAGTTGTGGATGCCCCCTCCCTGGAAGTGTTTAAGCCAGGTTGGATGAGGCTTTGAGCAACCTTGTCTAGTGGAAGGTGTCCCTGCTGATGGTAGTGGGTTTGGAACTAGGTGATCTTTAAGGTCCCTTCCAGCCCAAACCATTCTATGATTCTATAACTTGCAGCTGGGGTGTCAAAAAACATCTACATTGCACTAATCACTGTTTAGTCTTAGGTGCTTGACAAGGAGAACATCTGCATTTAGATAACATAGGTCTGGTATAGACTCAAGGTAACAATGAACATGTCTGGGATTCCTGCCCTGCTGTGAGAAAGATCAAAGCACAGTGGAAAACTACTGCCTGCAAAAAAATCCCTGATATATACAGGCGAAAGCAGCAGGTTTGGAATCTCTCGCTCCCTCTCTAGCAAGGACCGAACTCCGCTGTGCCTGCATTCCCGCTTACGTGCCTCTGCCCCAGGTGCTGCTTTGTAAATCCCCTAGTTTGCGAGGTAATGAGAATGCATTTTCTTTTTGCATTTTATCCACGTTTTTTGTGGTTATTCCTGTGTCCTCCCTGTGTCCATTCACACACCCTTGTTTTATCTCTCCTCTGAATATCCAATCCATTTCTAACATACTTTTTTTTGTCAGTGAGGAGTTTGCTTTAAAAAAAAAAAAAAGAAAACCTTTAATTCTCCACTTTCCCTTAGGGCGCTGGTCCTGCCAAAGAAGCTATGAATAAAAGTCAGCTTCCACTGCCTTCTCAAATATCTTCCATGCTTTCTGACTCCATCAGTTCTGTTTCACAGATGCCTTCCTGGGTAAGACATCATCTCCTCTCCCCTACACAGCACTGCCATGGTTTGATACTACCACTTGCGCAATGCTCCCATCTCCTATCTGGTTAATTAGAAATATGCAATTCGGCTCAGACTAAAACAATAATCTTACAAGAGATTCTATAAGACCAAATGATGAGTCAACTGGCTATATTTTCTAATGAAGCAATCCATTTGTGCTTTCTAGTTGGAAATTGGGTCCAATACTGTATATCACAGAATTATATCTCTTACAGTTACAGTACACAAGCAGCCTGTGATCCTCCAGTTTCCAAATCTCTACTATCTACATACCCTATACAACACACATTGTACATATGGCAAAAAGAAAGCTTCCTGGGACAGCTCTGATGTCTTCGGTAGGGTTACTCCAGGAATGAGTTTATATTTTATAAAAATAGCAAAATGCACTCCAAACACTCCTCCAAATGCTCTGACAGAGAGATGTCTTGTCCACAGACTGGCTTTGGATCAGTGCCTCCAGGGAACACATTAGTCACTTTCCTTCCAACAGTAAGTAAATAGCCAGACTTCATGGTGTCTCCAAAGGAAGGTCCTTTGTAGTCTTGTTTGTACTGACAAGCCCTGAGGAGAAGGACGTGGTGGTGCTGGTGGATGAGAAACTCAATATGACCCAGCAATGTGCGTCTGCAGCCCAGAAGGTCAGCCATATCCTGGGCTGCATCAAGAGGAGAATGGCCAACAGGTCAAGGGAGGTGATTCGCCCCCTCTACTCCACTCTTGTGAGACCCCACCTGGAGTACTGCATTCAGCTCTGGGGCCCCCAACATAAGAAGGACATGGACCTGTTAGAATGGGTTCAGAGGAGGGCCATGAGGATGATCCAAGGGCTAGAGCATGTCTTCTACGAGGACAGGCTGAGAGAGTTGGGGCTGTTCAGCCCCAACTTATAGTAGTCTTCCAGTACCTGGAGGGGGCCTACAGGAAAGCTTGGGAGGGATTTTTCACAAGGGCAAGTAGTGATAGAACAAGGGGTAATGGCTTTAAACTGGAAGATGGTAGGTTTAGATTAGATATTAGGAAGAAATTCTTTTCTGTGAGGGTGGTCAGACACTGGAACAGGTTGCCCAAGGAAGTTGAGGATGCCCCCTCCCTGGAAGTGTTTAAGGCCAGGTTGGATGAGTCTTTGAGCAACCTGGTCTAGTGGAAGGTGTCCCTGATCATGGCAGGGGGTTTGGAACTAGGTGATCTTTAAGGTCCCTTCCAACCCAAACCATTCTATGATTCTATGATAAGATCTATGAAAAACTGAAGGAGGAAAGGACTTGGGCCAATACTGGCACCTAAGAATTATCTCTGCTTTTTGGAATAGCATTCCAGTAGAATAAGTACATGCGACTGGCCACGTGCACTCCAGTAATCCTTCCATGCAATACTCAAATAACTCTAATAACAGTATTGCTTGCAATAACAAAAATTTTTGGGAACCTGATAAGAATAGGTCTAAAATGCTTAAGGGACTAGAGTATTTGTCATAAGAGAGGATGAGAGCTGGGATTCTTCAGCCTGAAGAAGAGAAGGCTCAGGGGAATCTTATCACTGTGTATAAATACTGATGGAGGCGAGTAAAGAAGACAGAGACAGATTCTTCTCAGTGGTATCCAGTGAATAGACAAGAAGCAATGGTCACAAATTTAAATATAAGAAAAACCCATTTTACTCTAAGGGTGATTGAATATTGGAACAGATTGCCCAGAGAGACTGATAAGTCTCCATCCTTGGAGACTGGATATTCAAAACCCGACTGGACAAGATCCTAAGCAATCTGCTCTAGTTGACTCTGCTTTGAACAAAGGGGCTGGCTGAACTAGACAATCTCCAGAAATCTCTAACTTCAACCATTCTGTGAAGATTCAGGTTACATTAAAATAGTGACAGAATTTTATATCTTCAGACCTTCCTGTGTTCACAGGCTACTTTCTAAACAAAACAGACTTTAGAAACCTTAAAAGCATGGTGTGAGAGAAGATGCTTCAGCCCTAATGCTTGGAAGAGGCAAAGGGAAATCAGGCAGTATATCCTGTGGAAGCTAAAATCCTGCTGCTAACATAAGATCACATGGATTGACTTATGAGGATTCTGAGGAATGTAACAGACAGGAGATCTACTTTTAACAGAGAACATTAGTCCAAACACAGGAGCTCTTGAGCATCTGCAAGACACCTCTCATCAATACATACTGAATGTCTTCAGCTATCCCAGAGTGCAGAAAGGGTTACTGGAAGAGTAAAAAGGTAATGTAGACTATGGATTTTTAATCAGAGAAAGAGGGCATTTGTGGTTAAATTTTTTCCAGCATTGTTTCAAACATGCCAGTCAGAATTGTATGTTACTGTCCATTTTTTTTTGTGGTGTGGTATTTTTTTGTTTAGTTATTTTTTTCAGGTTTTTTTTGTTTGGTTGTTTTTTTTGGGTTTGGTTTTGTTTTTTTCTTTTCTTTTTGGGAGGGGGGTTGTTTGGGGGTTTTTGTTATTGCTATTAATGCAAGTCAGTTATCCCAGGAAATAAATAAGTCCTGTGTTTTTGGTGCAGAGGCTGCTACCTGATCTACTTTTCCATTTCATACCAGACTGACTCCAGCAAACACTTTCTCCATACTGCAAGGAGGGCCTTCATTGTCAAGACAAATGTCTTGTGCCTTAGTGGTATTGCTTTCACAGAAAAAAACCATGTTGTTCTTGTGTGATGTAGGCATCAATGTTAACGGTTTGCCATTTGTCTCCGTTTCACTGAGCACATACCCTGTGCTCTATTGGATAGAGTGTAGTGTTACAATGGTTTAACCCCAGTGCAATGATTAGGTATAGGGTGTATATCACAGCATTATGTATTGTCAAAATAAAAGCAGTGGCTTTACTCTCAGTGAGACCATAGGTGAAATTAACCAGGTACCACCAGGACTGGAATTTCCTTTCAAATTCAGTTGCATTGTCCCATATGATTTTCCAAATCTTGGTAGGTAAGGTTCCTTCCTTTCTTTTATAATTGTGCCTGCCGTTGATTGTATCCACAATTGGGCTTGGATACAGCCAAGGGCCAAAGAAACATTGTTTTGGGCTGCATTTAGTGCATCTGAAATTAACTGATGGTCCTTTTCACTAGTTTCCTCCCACTGAGGTAAAATATTCAATAGTAGCCATTGGTTGTTACCCAAAGCTAAAAAGAGGATTGTAGAGGATGTTTCAGCCTGTTTAGATAGCTGGCTGTTGTGGCTAGTTTATTTGCCAGCACTTCAGCATCTATGCTGTTTAAAACTACTAATCCAGTTCCCAAAATATTGGTCACATCTCTCTCTGATAGTTTCAAAGAGGTGAGGGTTCGCCTATGCAACCATGCTGACCATCCTGCATAAGATGTATCGAGGAAGGGTGAACAGGCAGGTTTGATTACGGCTATGTTGGTCTGCACCAATAACTCCAATTGTTTGAGAAAGTATAATGGGTCAAACAATACTTGTTGTTGACCAGTATTTTTGATCACATAAGGGTCAACGTTAAAAACATAGGCAGTTAGCCTAATGGGTGGCTGGGTGTTTATATCATCCAGAATTTGTGGGGACCAAGGCTTTGTGTCATTTATAACTGGCACAGACTTCAATGTATCAATCATAAATTTGAATAGTAGCCTGGTGCCTCTGTGACCCCCAAAACAGTACACAACTGTAGTTTGGGTATAGGTAAAATTATACTAGCAATCTAAATTTGGTTTTGTCATTTTTTAACATTCAGTACTGTATTTATCTTGCCAGTCTGGTAGAATCAATATGGACTGTTGTTTGACCAATGTTTTGCCAATTAATGGGGGTCAACAATAAGGGCATTGACACCACCCAAAAGAGTAAGCTTATTTCACTGACTATCTTAAAGTGATACAAAAGGAAATAATGCAGTGAGCAATCAGAACAAGACTATATAAAGTTAGCAAGAGTGATTAAGAAATGCGCATCACCAACTTCTCTATTTATCATTATCCAGACCCGCAGTCGCTGGGGTGCCCTGAAGCAGCGAGGGTTTGGAGATCCTCTCCCTGGCAATTGGGAAGTCCTGCGTAGTGCGTCCACCAGCAGATGAGGCCACCAAAGAGTCGCTGCACAGGAGTCCAGCTTTACAGTACTCAATTACTAAACTCAGCAAGTCAGGACGACTTGCTTTTTTTTTTTTTTTTAAATATCTGGCACATCCTTCTCCAGGTTGGATTTCTCCCAAAGTCTGGCCAGTCCTTGGGGAGGAATTCAAGGGAGTATCTCTGTCCTTGTGGTTTTAGCCACGTATTATTACTTTTGTGGATAGCTGCTAAAAAGTTGCTGATTGCTGTTGCACTATAAATGTTATAACAAATACAGTAGTTACAGGGTCCATCTAGGGGGTAACAACTAGTTTAGGCCTGTTTCCCAGGCCTTGGCATATCACAGAATCAACTGTCAATGTCAACTGTCTTAGTTTCAGTTGGCCTATGATAGGAAGATCCATTGGTCACTCAACAACTGATTTGTATTTTCTTTCCCAGGGCGGCTTGAAGTTTCGCCACCCAAGGAGAGTCATTCCAACTCCATTCTTGTTTGGAGTATATTTCATTCTTTTGTATCACTAGAGTTGAGAGATACAAGTTAGAGTCTCAATGTGGGGCACGAAAGGTTGAGATAATGACAGTTCTGACCAAAATGTGTTAGAAAGAATCTGAAATAAGCATTTGTTATGATGACTTGCTTGTCAGTGATCGGAATGTTGTTGTAATGGATTGCTGAGTTGTTCTTTGAGTTTTTTGAGGTGGCACCTTACATGCCGTTTATATTTTTTACCATCCCCAGGTTTTGTTTTGGGGCTAGGGGTACTGTTCTGCTGTGTGGTACAGTGATGGTTGTTAGTACGATAAAAAGATGGGTAGTGAGACCAATTTTGTACCTGTATTCAGTGATGGCAAGCAGTACACAGAGCAAAGCAGCAGAAGTGGCTCCATCTCTGCATTTTGGGAGCTATCTGGTGAATGTTCTTACCAATTACACCAATGTTTTTTTTCCTTTGGGAGGGGGAACATCTTCATTCAATTTCCTGCTCCCAGTTACAAAAGTTCTTGAGAATTTTGAATATTCTTGGAATAATTAAACTAGCATAATCATGCTGCTAGATCTTCTGAATGTATGCCAGGTTTTAATGCATGTTAGACTACTTAGGAGAATCATCTCATCCACTGCTGGAGTTACTCTGGCATCTGCTACAGTTACTTCAAACTCTGTGACTAATACTGTGGCTACTCCAGTTGCTTCAACCTTGGCGACAGACACTGCAGCATCTCCTACTCCTACAGCAAGCAATGTAGCTACTCCAATCCCATCACCTGCTACAGATGCTTCAACCTTGACAATAAACAGTGCAGCCTCTCTGTCCTGGTTTTGCTAGGATAGAGTTAATTTTCTATTTAGTAATTAGAATAGCCGTATTTTAGTTTCAGTGTTTCAGTTCAGACTTATTATGAGAAGAACATTGATAACAGTACTGGTGTTATTAGTTGCTGCTGGAGCTCAAGGCCATCTTGTTTGGCTGGTTCAAAGCTGCATTAGGAATGGGAAGGAGAAAAGTAGTGAATAGCAAAACCCAAATTGGCATTTGGATGGCCAATGACATATTCCATATCATATCACGTCATGTCAGTATATTATCTGGGGTTGACGGGAAGACTGGGGTATTCTCTTGAGGATTGCTCGGGCTCACTCTTCCAGGGTTTTGGTTTTGGGACTGTCTCCGTTCTGGGATCTCTGGTTGGCACAGGCCGGACATTGGTAAGTGGGCCGTGAGCACTGTGTATCACTCATTTGTATATTCTGTTATCAATGTTGTTATCATTATACTTTTATTTTAATTAGTAAATAGTTTTTATCTCAACAGGTGAGTTTCTTTGCCCTTCTTTCCAATTCTCTCCCCTACTCCCTGAGCAAGGGAGGGGGATGGTGGGAGAGTAAGCTGTGTTTGGCTGCAAGCTGCAAGCAAAAGGGGTGAATCCACCCAAACCACCACACTCTCCAACCCCTACAGCAAGCAATGCAGCTACTCCAACCCCCTCAAGACGCACTTCAGATGAACTAGAGAACCAACACGTGCCAGTATCAGTTGCCCCTGTACGAAAGAAGGAGGCTCCTCCAGTGCATCGATGATAACTTCCTGATGCAAATGATGGATGAACCAACTAGGAAAGCAGTGCTGCTGGATCTCATTCTCACCAACAAGGAGGGTCTGGTTGAATCGGTAAAGGTTGAGGACTACCTGGGCTGCAGTGACCATGAGATGGTGGAGTTCAGGATGTCATGTGGCAGGAACAGAATTCCAAGCAGAATTGCAAGCCGGGACTTCAGGAGGGCCAACTTTGGCCTTTTCAATCAATTGTTAGGGGAAATCCCATGGGACAGGGTACTTGAAGGTAAAGGGGCCCAAGACAGCTGGTTAGCATTCAAGGACTGCTTCTTCCAAGCTCAAGATCAGAGCATCCTAACATGTAGGAAGTCAAGGAGGGAGCCAGGAGACCTGCTTGGTTAAACAGGGAACTGCTGGGCAAACTCAAGTGGAAGAGGAGAGTTTATAGATCATGGAAGGAGGGGTTGGCCACTTGGGAAGAATATAAGGCTGTCATCAGAGGATGGAGGGAGGCACCTAGGAAAGCTAAGGCCTCCTTAGAATTAAATCTTGCCAGAGGGGTCAAGGACAACAGGAAGAGCTTATTCAAATACATGGCAGATAAAGCCAACACTAGAGGCAATGTAGGCCCACTGATGAATGAGCTGGGTGCCCTGGTGACAGAGGATACAGAGAAGGCAGAGTTACTGAATGCCTTCTTTGTCTCTGTCTACTCTGCCAGAAGCTGTCCTGAGGAGCCCCGGACCCCTGAGGCCCCTGAGGAAGTCAGGACAATAGAGGAGTTTGCCTTGTTTGATGAGGACTGGGTCAGGGACCAATTAAGCAATCTGGACATCCATAAATCTATGGGTCCAGATGGGATGCACCCACAGGTGTTGAGGGAGCTGTCTGAAGTCATTGATAGACCACTCTCCATCATCTTTCCTAAGTTGTGGGAAACGGGAGAGGTGCCTGAGGACTGGAGGAAAGCAAATGTCACTGCAATCTTCAAAAAGGTCAAGAAGGAGGACCTGGGTAACTACAGACCAGTCAACCTCACCTCCATCCCTGGGAAGGTGATGGAACAACTTATCCTTGGTGCCATCTCAAGGCATATCAAGGATAAGAGGGTCATTAGGGGCAGTCAACAGGGCATCACCAAGGGGAAGTCGAGCTTGACCAACCTTCTAGACTTTTATGAAGACACAACCAGGTGACTAGATGATGGTAGAGCAGTGGATGTGGTCTATCTTGATTTCAGCAAGGCATTTGACACCGTCTCCCACAGCATCCTCGCTGCCAAATTGAGGAAGTGTGGATTAGATGATCAGGTAGTGAGATGGACTGTTAACTGGCTGGCGGGAAGAAGCCAGAGAGTGGTGGTCAATGGGGCGGAGTCTAGTTGGAGACCTGTGTCTAGTGGAGTTCCTCAAGGGTCAGTACTAGGGACCAGTATTATTCAATATATTCATCAATGACCTGGATGAGGGAATAGAGTGCACTGTCAGCAAGTTTGATGATGATACAAAGCTGGGAGGAGTGGCTGACACGCCAGAGGGCTGTGCTGCCATCCAGAGACACCTGGACAGGCTGGAGAGCTGGGCAGGGAAAAACTTAATGAAATATAATAAGGGCAAGTGTAGGGTGTTGCACCTGGGCAGGAACAACCCCAGGTTCCAGCATAGGTTGGGGAATGATCTACTAGAGAGCAGTGTAGGAGAAAGGGATCTGGGAATCCTGGTGGACAACAGGATGACCATGAGCCAGCACTGTGCCCTTGTGGCCAGGAAGGCAAATGGCATCCTGTGGTGTATTAGAAGGGGTGTGGGTAGTAGGTCTACTCTGCCCTGGTGAGGCCGCATCTGGAATATTGTGTCCAGTTCTGAGCCCCACAGTTCAAGAAGGACAGGGAACTGCTTGAAAGAGTCCAGCACAGAGCCACGAAGATGATTAAGGGAGTGGAGCATCTCCCTTATGAGGAAAGGCTGAGGGAGCTGGGTCTCTTTAGCTTGGAGAAGAGGAGGCTGAGGGGTGACCTCATTAATGTTTATAAATATGTAAAGGGTGAGTGTCAGGAGGATGGAGCCAGGTTCTTCACAGTGATGTCCAATGGTAGGACAAGGGGCAATAGGTGTAAGCTGGAACACAGGAGGTTCCGCTTAAACTTGAGAAGAAACTTCTTTACTGTGAGGGTGACAGAGCACTGGAACAGGCTGCCCAGGGAGGTTGTAGAGTCTTGTCTGGAGACATTCAAGACCCGCCTGGACTCCTTCCTGTGTGATCGCATTTAGGTGTTACTGCTCAGGCAGGGAGATTGGGCTAGATAATTTTTCGAGGTCCCTTCCTATCCCAAAAATTCTGTGATTCTGTGAAAGAAGAAGTGGATACCAAAGTCAATACATTTACAGAGGGATAAAGCTTATAATCTTCCTAAGGAGGAAGAGAAGGAGGAAAGGGGAGGTAGACATGGACACAGTACTGTATTGGGTTTGCATGGCAAGGTTTTGGTAGCAGCGGGGAGGGGGACAAGGGGTGGCTTCTGTGAGAGAAGCTGCCAGAAGCTTCCCCCATGTCTGACACAGCCAATGCCAGCCGGCTACAAGAACAGACCAGCCACTGGCCAAGGCCGAGCCAATCAGTAACACCTCTGTGATAACATAATTAAGAAAAAAAAAAGGAAGAGAGGGAAGAAAAAAGCTGCACACTTTGCAGCTGGAGAGAGGAGTGAGAAGATGTAAGAGAAAACAACTTTGCAGACACCAAGGTCAGTGAAGAAGGAGGGGGAGGAGGTGCTCCAGGCGCCGGAGCAGAGATTCCCCTGAAGCCTGTGGTGAAGACCATGGTGAGGCAGGCTGTCCCCCTGCAGTCCATGGAGGTCCATGGTGGGGCAGATGACCACCTGTAGCCCGTGGAGGATCCCACGCCAGAGCAGGTGGATGCCCGAAGGAGGCTGTGACCCCGCGGGAAGCCCGCGCTGGAGCAGGTTCCTGTCAGGACCTGTAGCCTGTGGAGAGAGGAGCCCAGGCTGGAGCAGGTTTGCTGGCAGGACTTGTGACCCCGTGGGGGACCCGTGCTGGATCAGTCCCTTCCTGAAGGACTACACCCCATGGAATGGACCCATGCCAAAGCAGTTTGTGAAGAACTGTCAGTCATGGGAAGGACTCATGTTGGAGAAGTTGGTGGAGGACTGTCTCCCGTGAGAGGGACCCCACGCTGGTGTGGGGGAAGGAGTCCTCCCCCTGAGGAGGAAGCAGCAGCAGAAACACCGTGTGATGAACTGACCCCAACCCCATTCCTTGTCCCCCTGTGCTGCTGGGGGGAGGAGGTGGAAATCAGGAAAGAGATTAAGCCTGGGAAGAAGGGAGGGATGGGGGAGGTGTTTTAAGATTTGGTTTTACTTCTCATTCTCCTCTAATTTTTATTGGTAATAAAGTAAATTTGTTTTTTTTCCCCCAAGTTGAGTCTGTTTTGCCCGTGCCAGTAACTGGTGAGTGATCTCTCTCTGTCCTTATCTCCACCCACGAGTTCTTCTTTATAATTTTCTCCCTCTGCCCATTTGAGGAGGGGGAGTGATAGAGTGGGCTTTGGTGGGCATCCAGCCTCTAGCCAGGGTCAACCCACCACAAGTACAAAAACCACTCGATCTCTAACCCTGAGTGAGCTGCGGGATATACAAAAAGATTTCACCCATTACCCAGGCAAGCATTTCATTACTTGGCTTCTCAGGTGCTGGGATAATGGGGCCAGTAGCATGGAGTTAGAGGGTAGAGAAGCCAAGCAGCTGGGATCCCTTTCTAAGGAAGCGGGCATTGATAAAGCAATTTGAAGAGGGGACCCAACCCACAATCTTTGGAGGCGGCTCTTGGCGGGTGTGAAGGAAAGGTGTCCCTTCAAGGATGATATTACATGCAATCCAGGCAAATGAGTTAGCATGGAGAGAGGGATTCAATACCTGAGGGAACTAGCTGTGAGGGAGCTCATTTAACAAGACCCAAGGGACATGAGGGTAACTTAAGACTCAGATGAAATCCCGTGCACAGTACCCATGTGGCGAAATGTTGTATGGAGTGCACCAGCATCATGTGCCAGCTCATTGGCAGCAGTAGAAGTAAAAGAGGATGAGGACACACCAACTAAATGAAGTAGCTATCCGCCTCCAGGGATTTGAAGACAATCTCTCTGCCTCTATACGAGCCTGCTTCTCGGCCATGGAAAAACTACCAGTCCTGAAGAAACATGTGGAGAAACTGTCCCAAGAGTTCCAGCGATTCGAGGACAGGCTCGGCCCTCCACCCGTTTGAACCTATGTCTCAGCTGTTAGGAGCAAGTGTTTCCCTGCTCAAGAGAGACGGTATGCACCTCGGGGCACACTGTGGTTTTACTTGAGTGACCATGGCTAAGACATGAGAAAGTGGGATGGGAAAGCTACCTCAGCCCTGCCGGCACCTTGCACTTAGCTTTGTTGAACTTCATTAAGTTTGCACAGGCCCACCTCTCAAGTCTGTCAAGGTCCCTCTGGATGGCTTCCTGTCCCTCCAGCACATTGACCGAACCACACAGCTCGGTGTCATTGGCAAACTTGCTTAGGGTGCACTCAATCCCACTGTCCATGTCACCAGCAAAGATGTTCAACAGTGCTAGTCCCAATACCAACCCCTGAGGGGCACCACTGTCCTAGTTTTTTAGCTGAAATAGAGCGGTTTTCTGGGTTTTGGTTTTGGTTTTTTTAGTAGCTAGAATAATGCTGCGTTTTCCTTCCAGCCTGGGACTCACTGTGAGAGAGACACTGATAACATACCAGTGTTTACATTTTTGTCACTGGAAGTGAAGGACTTTGTGTTCTTTTAGTCCACAAGCACAAGATTTAAGGGGGTGTGGTGGGTTGACCCTGGCTAGAAGCCGGATGCCCACCAAAGCCCACTCTATCGCTCCCCTCCTCAGCAAGATGGGGAGGGGAGAAAATAAGATGGAACACAAAAAAAACCCCAAACTCGTGGGTCGAGACAAAAGCAGTTTAATAGAAGCAAAGCAAAGCTGCGCGCGCAGAAGCAAAAGAACAAAATATTTACTCTCTACTTCCCATCAGCAGGCGATGTCTGGCCACTTCCTGGGAAGCAGGGTTTCATATGCATTGCGGTTCCCGGAGGACAAAACGGAAGTAACGAATGCCCCCCCTTCCCCCTCTGTTCTCCTTGCTTTATTTCTGAGCATACGTCATATGGTATGGAATATCCCTTTGGTCCGTTTGGGTCAGCTGTCCTGGCTGTGTCCCCTCCCAGGACCTTCCCCACTCCCAGCCTACTGGGGGAAATGTTGGAGAGACAGCCTTGGTGCTGTGCTAGCACTGCTCACCAGTAACCAAAACACTGGTGTGTTATCAACACCTCTCGAGCCACCAAATACAAAACACAGCACTCTGAGGGCTGCCACGGGGAAAATCAACTCCATCCCAGCCAGACCCAATACAGGGGGGAGTGAAGAATATTTAAATTAATAAACTTAATTGACAATTAGATATGCCAATGGTGTATTCCATATCATATCATGTCATGCCCAGTATATTAGTGAGGGTCTCTTCTTCTCTCGATCTCTCTGGCTTTTGCTTGGGCTCTCATTCTTCCGGGATTGCGGTTTCGGTTCGGGATTGTCACTCCTCCAGGATTGTTATCTGGGAACAGAACAGGCTTGGTCAGGAGGGGGGTGAGCTATAACATTGGGTGTCATTCACTTGCATATTTTGTTACTGTTATCATTACCACTGCTATTTTAATATTAGTATTATTTTAAGTTTTCTTTCTATTATTAAACTGTTCTTATCTCAACCTACAAGCCTCCTTGTCCTTGCCCCCCAATCCTCTCCCCTATCCCCTGGGGGTGGGGGGAAAGTAGGTGAACGGCTGTGTTGGCTGCTAGCCAAGGGCTAGCCAAGTGAAACTATCACACCACTCATCACTGGTCTCCACTTGGACATCGAGCCGTTGACCGCAACTCTGAGTGCGACCCTCCAGCCAATTCCTTATCCACCAAGTGGTCCTTCTTTCCAGCCTATGCCTCTCCAACTTAGAGACATGGATGTCATGCAGGACAGTGTCAAACAGCTTGCACAAGTCCAAGTAGATGATATCAGTTGTTCTTCCCTTATCCACCAATACATAGAGGAAAGCCACTCTGCCACTGCGTAACTATTTTTTTTGCTAATTATTTCCCCAGGCTTTGTATTTACATAGATCCTTCCAAACAACAGATGCAAGTAGATAAAAATTCTGAGAGTTCTGAGAGCTAGAAATAAAAAGGGGACAGTAAAAGACAAATGAAGCTATAGAGTGACTATGCGTGCTGTTAAATATGTATCCAAAAGATCATATTTTCACCAAGACTTACAAGAATTTGATCTTTAAAGAACATGCTTTTCATTACCCCGTAAGCATCATCTTTCCACTGATATTTACTAAATTGCTGACTGTATACGAATATATATATATTTATAGATATAAAAAGATATCCTATAAGCCACATAATTTGATTTCCTTCTGATACAAAGATACAAAATCTTCAGGAAAGAACAAAATTATTTAAAATTCATACCTGGGATTGTGCATTTAAATTCACTCCCATGAAGCTGCACAAAAATGCTTTTTTAAGCTTTTCTGAAACTGTTCCTCATGAGAGATGAAAATGAATGATACTGAAAATTCTTAATGAGATAACAACACTATTCATCAGCAGAGAGGAAAATAAAAATGACAGCCAGGGCTGACCATAGAAAAACATAAGGATAGGTGATATACAAAGACTTAAACTATAAGCCTTAAATTAAAGTTGACTTTGAGTGAAATTCCCAACCAGTACCACAGCAGCATGAAATGCAACCATGAGATTCTTTTCCCTACCTGTATCACATCAGCATGAAATAAGACTATGAGACTTTTACTCCTACAATCCAAAGCCAGGTGCAGAATACCAAAATAGTAGCTTCTCAGACATATCTCGGATACTGGACAAGTCCGGGATGTGCCTGTGTGAAGTTAAACACCCACCAGATGTTACTGTGCCTTTCTGTCTGCGTAGTTTGTTAGATTGTATAAAATCAGGATTGTAGGGAGTGTGGGAACGTATCTTGGCATACCCTGAGAGAACTGTGGGAACTGAAGGGATACATGTCTGGAGATACGAGAAGCACCTGCGTCGACAAGTTATGAGAAAGGAACCTTGGAATGTATCCAAAAGATGTCCCCTGGCAAGCAAACAGGAAGGGATGCATGCAAAGTCCATCAGCCAATTAGGGGCATGTGAACTGCTCATGCTGTGAGTGAAGAGCCAATAACATGTTAATGGGTGTGGGTGATTTCATTAGTTTTGGGGTATAAATATTACTGTATTAGAACAAATAAATGGCTTCTTGCTTGATCATATTGATCATGTCGCATAGTCTATTACTGAGTTCCCGCACAGGACCCTCTCACAGCAAAGTTGGAGACCTCACCTACAAGTGGACGCACTGTGTAGGACTTTCGTTTGTCCTCTGGGAACTGCAACATGTATGAAAACCCTGCTTCCCGAGAAGTGGCCAAACATCACCTTCTGATGGGAAGTAGAGAATAAATATTTTGTTCTTTTACTTCTGCACACACAGCTTTGCTTTGTTTCTATTAAACTGACTTTTATCTCTACTCATGAGTTTGTGGGGGTTTTTTTCCATGTTATTTTATTCTCTCCCCATCCTGCTGAGGAGGAGGGGTGATAGAGTGGGCTTTGGTGGGCATCTGGCATCCAACCAGGGTCAGTCTATCACAGTCTTTTTTGGCGCCCACCGTGGGGCTCGAGATAACAGCAGTTTTGCATTTAGTGTGCTTTATCTGTTATTAAGCAGCGAGCTCCTGTGCGGGTCATGGAGTTTTTGCTGGTGGCACTGCTTATCTATTTATTTTGCTGAGCTTAGGAACATGTTGATAACAATAAAAGCTATGTGCTTCCACTGGCATTCACTGATTTACTGTGCTGGGGGAGCTATTTTGTGGGGAGGATGAAGGAACTTGGGAACGTGCTGGTACAAACAGTGACTATGTGCTTAGCCCAGGCACTGATCTCCTTACTGTGCTGGGGGAGCTATCCTGGGGAGGAGATGAGGGAATACATCTCCCTTTCCCTACCGGGAATTAATGTGGATGGCTTTATTATGCAGGCTCCCATGGTCCTTGTTCACCCTTATGTGAGCTGTTTATTACTACTAAGTAATATTGTTGGAATATTATGGTTTTTGTGGAATATAATTTAGTCCTGGTGTAAGAGAAGGCAGCCTTTGGGTGATGAAATACTGAAAAGTGCCCTGAAGCAGACGGTCCCTGGGTGGCAGGGTGTGTGGAAGGATTTGGGCAGGTTCCTAGGACGGTTATCACCTCCCATAGCCTGGGATTTTACACCTGAAGGAGCACACAACCCTGGAAAAATAATGCACGACTTGATGGAAGGGTGCCTGTCCTACCCAATAAGAACCAGCAGCTTCTAGCACTGTACTGGGGCCTGGCCTGTGCCTATCAAGCCACAGTTCACTACTCTCAGAGGACTGTGGTTGAGGCAGGGACCTAGACCACATCCGAGGATACCATGGTTGAGACAGGGATCCAAAGAACAACTACAGTAATCGCTCCAGTGGTGAAAAAGAAACAGTGGACAAGGAAAACCACTGGTCCATATCATCGATTAGTGAGGGCAGAGGAAGAGGATCAAGAAGCCGGTCCTTCGATGAGGAACTTGGAGGAAACAGTGAGAGAACTAAAACAAGAAGCAGAAACTACCCGGTCCCTGACCTCATCAGAGCTTCGAGACATGCGGAAAGATTACAGCCACCAGCCAGGTGAGCAGATAGCTGCCTGGCTGCTCCGATGTTGGGATAATGGGGCCGACAGCCAGCAAATGGAAGGAAGGGAAGCCCAGGAGCTGGGATCCCTGGCTAGAAACCGTGGGATGGAGAGAGGAATTGGAAGAGAGGCAGCAGTTTGCAGTCTCTGGAGACGGCTCTTCTCCAGTGTGAAAGCTAGATACACATTCAAAGACGACCTTATGAATTCCCGGGGAAAGTGGACTACGGCAGATGAAGGCATCCAGTATCTGAGAGAACTAGCAGTGCTGGAAGTCATTTACAGTGATCCAGACAATGATGAGGCCTCCAAAGATCCAGAGAATGTCCTGTGCACACGGGCCATGTGAAGGAAGGTGATCCAAGGTGCCCCAATGCCATATGCTAACAGCTTAGTAGCAATGTATTCCCTGGATGTGGAGACACCAACTGTGGAAAGAGTATCTTTGTGACTTCAAAACTTCAAAGAAAATCTCTGTATCTCCTCGTCCCTACGGGCCAGCACCGTGGCCGTCAAAGGAATCCCAAGGAATCAATCTTCTCCTGCCCCAGTCAGAAGAAAGGGAGCCCCCGACGTATGCCACGTGGTGCACTCTGGTTCTTGTTGCGTGACCAGGGGGAGGACATGAGGAAGTGAGATGGTGAACCTACCTTTTAACTGGAGGCCCGTGTATGTGAATTGAGGGGGAAAACACCCGTTAAGAAAGGACCACTTAAGAAGGTTGTCAGTGTAGTTGGTGCTGACTCCCAGGAAGGTAATCAATGATCTTCCAGACATAGAAAAACTGAAATCACCTCCTTCAATCCTGGTGAGGGGACGTCTGGTCTGGCACTACAAAGGTCAGACAGTGACTACTCTGATGAAGAACAGGAGTAGAGGGTCCCTGCCTTCGGCCAGGAGGAGGAAAGGGACGATCATGTATATTGAACTGTGTGGATCCGATGGCCTGGCACATCAGGTCCACAAAAGTATAAGGCTCTGGTTGACACTGGTGCGCAGTGTACATTGGTGCCATCACGATACAAGGGCACAGAACCCATCTGGATATCCAGAGTGACAGGGGGATGCCTGGAACTGTCTGTGTTGGAGGCTGAGGTGAGCTTGACAGGAGACAAATTGGAAAAGCACCCCATTGTGACTGGCCCAGAAGCCCCTTGCATCCTTGCCATCTACTATATCAGGAGAGGGTAATTCACAGACCCAAAGGGGTACAGATGCGCTTTTGGTGTGGCCACTGTGAACACAGACAAGGTCATGCAGCTGCCTACCCTGCCTGGCCTCTTGGAATACCCCTTCGTTGTGGGATTGCCACAAGTTGAAGAACAACAGGTGCCAGTTGCCACCAGGACAGTGCACCGGCGGCAACATCGCACCAACTGAGAATCCGTAATTCCCATCCGTTAACTGATTCGTCAACCGGAGAGCCAAGGAGTCATCAGCAAGACTCATTCACCTTTTAATAGACCCATATGGCCAGTGCAAAAGTCTGACGGAGCATGGAGGTTAACAGTAGTCTACCATGGCCTAAATGAAGTGACACCACCACTGAGTGCTGCCATGCCGGACGTGTTAGAGCTCCAATATGAACTGGAGTCCAAGGCAGCCAAGTGGTACGCCACCATAGACATTGCCAATGCATTTTTCTCTGTTCCTTTGGCACCAGAGTGTAGGCTGCAGTTTGCTTTCACCTGGAGGGGTGTCCAATACACCTGGAATCGACTGCCCCAGGGGTGGAAACACAGCCCCACCATTTGTCATGGACTAATTCAAAATGCACTGGATAAGGGTGATGCCCCTGAACATCTACAATACATTGATGACATCATCGTATGGGACAACAAGGCAGAAGAAGTGTTTGAGAAGGGAAAAAGAGTAATTCAGATTCTTCTGAGAGCTGGTTTTGCTATTAAGGAAAACAAGATCAAGGGACCTGCACAAGAGATTAAATTGGGAATAAAATGGCAGGATGGATACTGTCATGTGCCTATGGATGTGGTTAACAAGAGAGCAGCTAAGTCTCCACCAGCTAACAAGAAAGAAACACAAGCTTTCCTAGGCCTTGTGGGATTTTGGAGAATGCATGTTCCAGGTTACAGTCAGCTTGTGAGACCTCTCTATCAAGTAACTCGAAAGAAGAACTCTTTTGAGTGGGGCCTTGAGCAACAACAAGCCTTTGAGCGTATCAAACAAGAAATAGATCGTGCAATGGCTCTTGGGCCTATCCAAACAGGACCAGCTGTGCAAAATGTACTCTACACTGTAGCTGGAGACCATGGTCTCACCTGGAGCCTCTGGCAGAAAACATCAGGAGAAACCCGAGGTCGACCATTAAAGTTTTGGAGCTGGGGGTATCGTGGATCAGAAGCCCACTACACTCCAAATGAAAAGGAGATGCTAGCAGCATATGAGGGGGTTTGCGCCGCTTCAGAAGTTGTTGGTACAGAAGCACATCTCCTCATGGCACCGCGATTGCCTGTGCTACACTGGATGTTTAAAGGAAACATCCCTTCTACACATCATGCAACCAGTGCTACATGGAGTAAGTGGGAAGCATTGATCACGCAACAAGCATGCCTAGGGAATCCCAACTGTCCAGGAATTGTGGAAGAGATCATGAACTGGCCAGAAGGCAGGGAGTACAGCCTGAGGAGGTGGTTCGTGCTCAAGAGGCACCACCGTATAATGAGTTATCAGAAGACGAAAGGCTTTATGCTTTGTTTACTGATGGATCCTGTCGTGTGGAAGGAAGCCACTGGAAGTGGAAGGCTGCTGTGTGGAGTCCCACACGACAAGTCATCGAGGCCACTGAAGGAGAAGGCGAGTCAAGTCAGTTTGCAGAAGTGAAAGCCATCCAACTAGCCCTAAAGATTGCTGAACGAGAAAGGTGGCCAGTCCTCTATCTCTACACTGACTCCTGGATGGTGGCTAATGCCCTGTGGGGGTGGCTGCAGCAGTGGAAGAAGACCCATTGGCAGCGCAGGGGTAAACCCATCTGGTCTGCTGCGTTGTGGCAGGACATTGATGCTCGAGTAGAAAACATGACTTTAAAGGTACGTCACATAGACGCTCATATGCCTAAAAGCCGTGCCACAGAAGAACATCAAAACAATGAACATGTAAACAAGGCTTCCAAAATTGAAATAGCTCCCATGGACTTGGATTGGGAGTGTAAAGGTGAGCTATTTGTAGCTTGATGGGCCCATGAGACATTGGGACATCTAGGGAGAGATGCAACATATCGATGGGCTCGTGATCGAGGGGTGGACCTGACCATGGAAGCCATCACACAGGTCACTCATGAATGTGAAACAAATGCTGCAATCAAGCGAGCCACACGAGTAAAATCTCCCTGGAATAGAGGGCAGTGGCTGGGCTTTCGATATGGTGAGGCCTGGCAAATCGACTATATTGGACCACTGCCACAAACACGCCAAGGCAAGCGCTACATACTCACCATGGTAGAAGCAACTACTGGTTGGCTAGAAACATACCCTGTAAACCATGCCACTGCTCGAAACACCATCTTAGGCCTTGAAAGACAAATTTTGTGGTGACATGGTACCCCGGAAAGAATTGAATCGGACAATGGGACTCATTTTTTAAATAACCGCATAAACTCCTGGGCAAAGAAACATGGCATTGAGTGGGTGCACCACATCCCCTGTCACCCACAGGCCTCTGGAAAGATTGAAAGATACAATGGACTGTTAAAGAAGATGTTGAGGGCATTGGACAATGGGGGATGGAAGCACTGGGATGGAAATTTAATGGAAGCCACTTGGCTGGTTAATACCAGAGGATCTGCTAACCGTACCAGGGCCTGCACAAACAAAACCCCTACACACTGTGGGAGGAGATAAGGTCCCTGTAGTGCACACAGGGAAGTGGTTGGGGAAGGTGGTATGGATTGCCCCTCCCATGGGAAAAGGCAAATGTATTCGTGGGATTGTTTTTGCCCAAGGGCCTGGATGTACTTGGTGGGTAATGTGGAAAGATGGGGAGACCTGGTGCTTGCCTCAAGGAGATTTAACCTTGAGGGGGGGAAACTAATCTGTGATGTAAGTTGTATGTTAAAGGAAGGAATACAGTGGGAATGACCTGAACTGACAAGGGGAAGGAAAGGAACCAGACGAGTGCAGTGATGATCCGGACCACGTCGATGTTGGAGCCCAACAATCAAACATGCTGCTTCTCCTGTCTTGAACATCTATCTTGACAGAAGAGGCCCAAGTCAAAGCCTGTTTGGGAACATCTGGAGGAAACCCATGGGATATCTATCTGATAAAGGACAGGGGGGCAGAGCTAATAAGAAGGTATAAACCTGTATGTTGAGTATAAATTATGTGGGACCTGAGCATGACGCAAATGGTATGGAATAAGGGGTGGAGATTGTTTTGGCTCTGGCTGGGATGGAGTTGATTTCCCCGTGGCAGCCCTCAGAGTGCTGTGTTTTGTATTTGGTGACTCGAGGGGTGTTGATAACACACCAGTGTTTTGGTTACTGCTGAGCAGTGCTAGCACAGCACCAAGGCTGTCTCTAACATTTCCCCCTGTAGGCTGGGGATGGAGAAGATCTTGGGAGGGGACATAGCCAGGACAGCTGACCCAAACAGACCAAAGGGATATTCCATACCATATGACGTATGCTCAGAAATAAAAGCAAGGGGAAAGGAGGGGGAAGGGGAGACATTAGTTACTTCCGTTTGTCCTCCAGGAACTGCAACGCATATGAAACTCTGCTTCACGGGAAGTGGCCAAACATCACCCGCTGATGGGAAGTAGAGAATAAAGATTTTGTTCTTTTGCTTCTGGGTGCGCAGCTTTGTTTTGCTTCTATTAAATTGCCTTTGTCTCAACCCACGAGTTTGGGGGTTTTTTTGTGCATTCCATCTTATTTTCTCCCCTTCCCATCTTGCTGAGGAGGTGGGTGATAGAGTGGGCTTTGGTGGGCATCTGGCATCCAGCCAGGGTCAACCTACCATAGGGGCTCATTGTCAGAGCTTTAAACTAGATTGGAAGGGGGAAGGGGATATAACTTGGCCTCCTGGTAGTAACTCTGGGAGGTACATGCCTGAAGAGCACCACAATGGAATTCCAGCTGCTCCAGACAGCAAGGCAAAGTCAACTTCACTGGGGGCCAAACTTAAATGCCTCTATACTAATGCACGTAGCATGGGCAATAAACAAGAAGAATTGGAAATGTATGCGTGCCTCCAGGGATTTGACCTGATTGGCATTACGGAGACGTGGTGGGATGGCTGCCATGACTGGAGTGTTGGAATGGAAGGATACAGGCTCTTCAGGAAGGACAGGCAGGGGAGACGAGGAGGGGGTGTTGCGGGTATTGCCCTCTATGTCAGCAACCAGCTGGAGTGTACAGAGCTCCACCTGGACATGGATGAGGAGGTAGCAGAGAGTCTTTGGGTAAGGATTAAAGGGAAGGTAGGGAAAGGGGATGTTACAGTGGGGGTCTGCTACAGGCCACCAGACCAGGGAGACGGAGAAGATGAGGCCCTCTATAGGCAGATAGGAGCAGCCTCACATTCACAAGCCCTGGTCATCATGGGGGACTTCAACCACCCCAACATCAGTTGGAGGGACAACACAGCAGGCCACAAACAATGCAGGCGGTTCCTGGAATGTGTGGAGGACAACTTCCTTCTCCAGGTGGTCGAGGAAACGACTAGGAGGGGTGCCATGCTGGACCTCATTCTCATCAACAAGGAGGGGTTGTTGGGGAATGTGAAGCTCTTGGGCAGTCTTGGCTGCAGTGACCATGAAGTGTTGGAATTCGAGATCCTCAGGGCAGTGAAGAAGGTGCGCTGTAAGCTCACCACCCTGGTTTTCAGGAGAGCAGACTTTGACCTCTTCAGGGATCTGCTTGGTCACGTACCATGGGATGAATTCCTGGAAGGAAGAGGGGTGCAGGAGAGTTGGATCATACTCAAAGATCTCTTCCTTCAAGCCCAGGACCGATGCATCCCTACAAAGAGAAAGGCAGGCAAAAACAGCAGGAATGAACAGGAAGATCCTGAACAAACTTAGGATCAATAAGGAAGGACGGGTAACGTTGGAAGAATACAGAGAAATTGCCTGAGAAGCCAGAGATCAACTTAGCCAAGTCCCTGACAGAATTAAATTTAGCCAGAGATGTCAAGGGCAACAAAAAAAGCTTTTATAGGTATGTTGGGGAGAAAAGGAAAACTGGGAAAATGTGGGCCCTCTCTGGAAAGCAACGTGAGATCTGGTCACCTGGGACACTGAGAAGGCTGAGGTGCTCAATGACTTTTTTACCTCAGTCTTTACCAGCAAGGACTCCTGCCACACTGCCCAAGTCCTAGAAAGCATAGGAAAGGTCCAGGAAAATGAAAAGCCGCCCACTGTAGGAGAAGATCAGATTCACCTAAGGAACCTGAAGGTGCACAAGTCCATGGGACCTGATGGGATGCATCCGCGGGTCCTAAGGGAACTGGCGGATGAAGTTGCAAAGCCACTATCCATCATATTTGAGAAGTCCTGGTAGTCTGGTGAAGTTCCCACAGACTGGAAAAAGGGGAATATAACCCCCATTTTTAAAAAGGGTAACAGGGAGGACCCGGGGAACTACAGGCCGGTCAGTCTCACCTCAGTGCCAGGCAAGATCATGGAGCAGATACTCCTAGAAACTATGCTAAGGCACATGGAGAGTGAGAAGGTGATTGGTGACAACCAACATGGCTTCACCAAGGGCAAATCATGCCTGACCAATCTGGTGGCCTTTTATGATGGTGTTACAACATTGGTGGACAAGGCTAAAGCAACTGATGCCATCTACCTGGACTTGTGCAAAGTGTTTGACACCGTCCCACATAGCATTCTTATCTCCAAATTGGAAACATCTGGGTTTGATGGATGGACCACTCGGTGGATAAGGTGCTGGCTGGATGGTCGCACTCAAAGAGTTGTGGTCAACAGCTCAAAGTCTGAGTGGAAAACAGTGATGAGTGGTGTCCCTCAAGGTTCAGTATTGCGACTGGTGCTATTCAGCATCTTTGCCAGTGACATGGACAGTGGGATTGAGTGCACCCTCAGCAAGTTTGCTGATGACACCAAGCTGAGTGGTGTGGTTGACACGCTGGAGGGACGGGATGCCATCCAGAGGGACCTTGACAGGCTTGAGAGGTGGGCCTGTGCTAACCTCATGAAGTTCAACAAGGCCAAATGCAAGGTCCGGCATCTGGGTTGGGGCAACCCCAAGCACAAACACAGGCTGGGCGATGAGTGGCTTGAGGTTAGCTCTGAAAAGAAGGACTTGGGAGTGGTGGTAGAAGAGAAGCTCCAGTTCTGGAGCCCCCAACATAAGAAAGACATGGACCAGTTAGAATGGGGGCCTACAAAAAAGCTGGGGAAGGACTTTTCATAAGGGCAGTTAATGACAGGACAAGGGGAAATGGCTTTAAGCTGAAAGAGGGTACATGTAGATTAGATATTAGGAAGAAATTCTTCTCTGTGAGTGTGGTCAGACACTGGAACAGATTGCCCAAGGAAGTTGTGGATGACCCCTCCCTGGAAGTGTTTAAGGCCAGGCTGGATGAGGTTTTGAGCAACCTGGTCTAGTGGAAGGTGTCCCTGCTCATGGCAGGGGGGTTGGAACTAGATTATCTTTAAGGTCCCTTCCAGCCCAAACCATTCTATGATTCTGTGATTCTATGATTCTATGATTCTATGCAAGTCAGTTGCTGCTTGCTACTGCAAATTAGCATACAGACACTATGATGATAGTGACTCAGGATGGTAAAATACAATCATTAAGAGGAAACTTGCAAAGCTGAATAATTAACTACTTGTTTAATTTGTTTCACCTCCTATAATTCCCCAACTTACCATTATGGCTGAGAGAGCTGAGACAGAATTTAAACAAGTAATTCCCAGAGTGTAACTAGGATCAATTGTGTATGGAACCATTCCGTCAATGCTGACAGCCAGCAATCCTGCATTCAATGCATGTCGACCAGGCAAGAGCAATGGTGCAGAATTCAGGATACTTGCAGTCAAACGCATATTCAGAGACTGACACATACATGCAGGAGAACCTGTCTCTTGCCCCAGAGAAGACTGAATACCTCAGGAAAAGAATTTTTTTTTTTACAAAAAAAAGGTGGAGCAGAAGATAAAAAAGTTTTGTTGAAGATGAGATGCTGACTCAGTATTTCAACATTCAGGCTTATTCTAGATTCTCAAATACTCCTGTTCAAACTCCTGTTTTACTTCCTAATCTCTCTTAAATGTTTCAGAATAATCACAAAGATCTCTTTTCCTCTTGAAAAACACCTTTTTTTCTTTTCTCCTTCATTAAACGTACTTAAATTCTGGCCACAAGTCTTTGCATGCTGTGCACGAAGCTCTGTAATAGGAAGCTCTTAGTCAGAACTTCTTAGTACAGATATTATCTCAGTCTTTCAAAAGCTGTATGCTTAGAATAATATGACTACACAGATAACCCCAAATATAAAATACTCCTGCTTTCAAATGCTTTAGTTTCATCAGTATCCTCAGTCACACAGACTTTGCAGAGCTTCCCACATTGGCAGAGGCTTGAGGGGAAAAGAGGTTTGGGGATTTGCATGATTCAGTTTAAAAAGACAAACAAGTATTTATTTTCACCCTAGGGTTTAAAACAACACAGCAAAGAGTAAAAAAAAAAAAATAATCCATTACTTTTGGTGTAAGTAATTACTTACCAAGTGTCTCATTTAAATTTAGCTGAATTGAAGAGAAAGAATGAACTGATCAAAGTGTGTGACCTGCTACCTCTAGTTCAATAGTATAGACAAGCTTATTATTGGTGACAAGCAGCATGGCTTCACTAAGGGCAAATTGTGCCTGACCAATCTGGTGGCCTTTTATGATGGGGTTACAGTAATGGTGAATAAGGCTAAAGCAAGTGATGTCATCTACCTGGACTTGTGCAAGGCGTTCGATACTGTCCCACATGACATCCTTGTCTCTAAGTTGGAGACACGTGGGTTTGATGGATAGACCACTCAGTGGGTAAGAAATTGGCTGGATGATCACACTCAAAGAGTTGTGGTCAACGGCTTGATGTCTACGTGGAGAACAGTGATGAGTGGTATCCCTCAGGGGTTGGTATTGGGACCAGCACTGTTTAACATCTTTGCCGGTGATATGGACACTGGGATTGAGTGCACCCTCAGCAAGTTTGCCAATGACACCAAGCTGAGTGGTTTGGTCAACGTTCTGGGGGGACAGGATGCCATCCAGAGAGACCTTGACAGGCTTAAGAGGTGGGCCTGTGCAAACCTCATGAAGTTCAACAAGGCCAAATACAAGGTCCCGCACCTGGGTCAGGGCAATTCCAAACAAATACAGACTGGGTGATGAGTGGCTTGAGACCAGCTCTGAAGAGAAGGACTTGGTGGTGGTGGACAAGAAGCTGAACATGAGCCGGCAATGTGCACTTGCAGCCCAGAAAGCCAACCGTATCCTGGACTGCATCAAGAGAAGTGCGGCCAGCAGGTCGAGGGAGGTGATTTTCCCTCTCTACTCTGCTCTTGTGAGGCACCACCTGGAGTACTGTGTCCAGTTCTGGAGCCCCCAACACAAGAAAGACATGGACCAGTTAGAATGAGTCCAGAGGAGGGCCACGAGGATGATCCGAGGGCTGGAGCACTTCTCCTATGAGTTGGGGCTGTTCAGCCTGGAGAAGTGAAGGCTCTGGGAAGAGCTTATAGCAGCCTTCCAGTACCTGAAGGGGGCCTACAAGAAAGCTGGGGAGGGACTTTTTACAAGGGCAGGTAGTGATAGAACAAGGGGTAATGGCTTTAAACTGGAAGAGGGTAGGTTTAGATTAGATATTAGGAAGAAATTCTTTTCTGTGAGGGTGGTCAGACACTGGAACAGGTTGCCCAAGGAAATTGTGGCTGCCCCCTCCCTGGAAGTGTTTAAGGCCAGGTTGGATGAGGCTTTGAGCAACCTGATCTAGTGGGTAGTGTCCCTGTTGATGCCAGGGGGTTTGGAACTAGATGATATTTAAGATCCCTTCCAAACCAAACCATTCTATGATTCTGTGATTATGGTGCTGAAGTGACAATGGAAGAGGAAAAAAAATATCAAAAAACCCAGGAGAGTGGGCTGAAAGAGGCACTGAAGTTTAACAAGGACATGTGCACAAATCACTAGGAGAAGTGAAGAGGGGACGATGGAGAAGAAACAATGAGTAACTACTTAGCAGATAGACATACTACTGACAAAGGCTTCAAAAGATTATTTGAGAAGATAGTTTTCCATCCATATCATGCTTCTTTCTTCTATGGCTGGTCCCATAAACACTGAAGAAAGCAAACAGATATTTCCCAAAGGGACTATTGCAAGGCTAATAACCAGGTTAGTAATAGGAAGCTCTTAATACCTGTACTAAGAACTTCCAACTATCTCAGTCTCTCAAAAGCTGTGTGTTTATGTTGGCCCTTTAAGAGCCGAAGCTGCAGACAGCTTCGGCCTTGAGCAATTAAGTCCTGACTTTGAGTGAAAAAATAGAACAGAATAAGATTCGTGAGAAAGAATGCAAGAAACAAGATAAGAAATTTCTTATGTAACTAGTCAGAAGTAAAAAGAATGCCTCATGAACAGGTGGATTTATCCAATCAAGTATTGTAACCAGGCATGTGAACAGTAGCTTTTAGCCATTGAAGTGTTTTTATGTTTGTGTGTGTGTGTCAGCAGCTTAAGAGTATATAAGTGATCATGTAACCAATAATAAAGGTCTCCAGTAGAATTCACATTGAATCGTGTGTGGAGTCCGTGGGTGTTCCCTCTCAGCAAGTGGTGACCTCGTTGTGATCCACCAGGAGAATTTACGGCAAGGGGGTGACCACCCTAGAAGAGGAGGCCCGGGCTGGAGGACAGAGCCGGCTGGTCCGGAGCTGGGTCGCAGTGGGTGGCACTACAAAATTAAGCTGTATTGTCACGATGGACACCTGAGAGGTCAGGTGAGCAGCTGTGGGTGAGATGGGGCAACAAGTAACTAAGGAAGAAAGAGCACTTGTTAAGCTCCTCTCGCTTATCCTTTCCAAGAAAGGAATTAAGTATGATGAGACTGTACTTTGGCAACTATTAATTTGGTGCTGAGACAAGAGATTCTCTGCAAACTCAGCTGCAGTCTTTCAAGTAGAAATCTGGGAAGAGATAGGAAAAGTTTTATGGGATTCGATTAGCCACGGAGAGAAAGACACAAGAGACTTTGCAACAACTTGGCGATTGATTTCAGACACTTTAAAAGCCATAAAAGCCGAAAGAGAGGTGGTAAAAGGCGCATTTACAGCCCTGAACTTTAACACGAGCTCAGAGCAGCTCCCTAACTCTAACACCCCCTGCGCTCCACGAACTGCACAACAGCCACCGCCGCCTTCCGCACCGTGCATTCGCGCTCCCCCAGCGCCGCTGCCTGAAAAAATGGAGATCGATCTGCCCGAGGCGGGGAAATCATCTCGTACATTCCTTGATCCCAGTGTTATAAGTAAATTTGACTCAAAGTCCAATAATAAATTTAAAAGTAATTTATTGAGTAGGAATAGGTGAGCAAAAGCAGCGCTGGGCGGCCAGGGAGTCTCCACTCCACCAACGATTTGCAAATTAGATAGGCACAGCAGTCCCTTTTTATCTTGGCTCTTCTTGGGGGTTGCATCCTCTTTGCTGATAGCAAAAATGCTTCAGTTTGTCACTGACGCCCTCCGGAGTCTCTGTTATCATGGCAGTTTTCGGTTAGTATCTTTCACAATCTCTGGGATGTCTTCCTTAGTTGAGATATGAAGTTTCCTTTGTTTGCTACTTAGCCTATCATGATGTGCCTGCAAATCCCTTTACTACGTGCCTTATAAGTACATTTTGGGCTTAATCCTTGGTCAATTAACAGGATGTTTGAGCACGATGACAACATTGCATAAGCTTTAAACCTTTAGCTAAATAACAGGATATACAGGTGCTATGGTAACCTACCATCGCTGTTTAATATTTCACAAATTGTATCGCTTGATTAGCAAATTCCCTTCATATGCCTATTACACCAGGGTTGCTAAGCCCAAAGACTCTTCCCATGTTCCAGTCTATCCTGCACTCCCTCCGTCTACGCCACTGACCCCTGAGTTTCCACTGTCGCTGCCACACTCCAGTCCTGAGAATTGTCGGGAGTGGGCACAACAACTCATTCGTAAACTTGAAGAGTTAGAACAACAGCAGGAAAACTCCTTACAGCAGTCAGTGACCTGATTTGAATCGCAAATCCCAAAGAAACAACCAGGGGGACGAGGGAATGATGATAATGGGCATCCGGCCATGAGATGACACAGAGTGATAAAAACCGCTTTGCTTGAGGGGGTGTCTTGCCCACACCTACTGCATATCCAGTGATTATGGGGGGTACCAGGAATGATGGAAGAAGGAAACCTAACTATTGGTCTCCGTTCCCTTGGGAACTAGTAAAAGAGAACAGAAAATCAGTAAGAGATTATGGGCTACAGTCTCCCTATACGAAGGCATTTGTTAATAATATATTTTCTACTACTTTTTTAACTCCATCTAACTGTCATACTATGATGCAAATGCTTTTAACACCGATGCAGGCATTGTTGGCAGCTGCAAAAAAAGCAACACCGAGGCAGGTGGGGGGGTGGAGGCCTGGCCTGCTCCACCGCACCAGGGCCGGCTGAGGCAAGGGGGGTCTCCCTACCCTCTTCCCCCGAGGCTTCAACCACGGCAGGCCGCGCCCGGAGAGCGGCCGCTCCGCTGCTGCCCGCGGCCCAGGTTTTACCAAGAGACAGTACATCTAGGAGACTCATTTCCACTTATTGATTTCACTTCATCATGGGAACCTCTGCACCTTCCTAAAATGACCTCAACCTGCACTCCAGACCCTCTAAAATTTTGGAAAAAGATTAAAGAACAGGCAGCTGCTGAAGAGGACTCACGCAGCAGGAGTACTGTGTGGGACAGCTAGCATCCTATAAATGTTTTGTTTTAAAAAGAGAGAGACAGAGAGAGAGACAACCCGGTACTGTGCATTATGGTTTAAGTTACACTGCTTGGTGTAGACCTGTGGCAGATGGTTAACTTTTTATAGTTTGCATTGCACGAGAATCTGACTATTGTTTGATTGGCATATTTTGTGGTGTGAGTGAGTGAGTGAGAGGAGTGAAGGGCCCTTCTCGTTTGTGTGGCTGAGTGTCTGTGTTGCTTGAGTGGGACATAGCCTGACTGCGAGGTGGGTGCAGAGTCTAACTAACAGTTCTGTTCTGCCGCCAGGGAAACAGTCAGAGAAAAAGGAAGCAAGAGGTTACAGTTCAATGTTGTAAACGTGATTTTTCTTTGTGGTTGTTTAAGGTGTAAATGGAAACTAAACGGGAACTAATTTGGAACTAAATGGGAATTTAAGACTCATAGATGTTAGGGAGGCCCTTGGAGATACCCACTGGGGATCAATCAGTACCAATGGACTTCTGTATCTTTTTTTTTTATTTCCCTCCAAGTCCATGGAACACTCCTATATTTACCATTCCAAAGAAAAGTGGAAAATGGCAGTTACTCCATGACCTCCGAAAGGTTAATGAAGTCATGGAGGACATGGGTACCCTTCAACCTGGTTTGCCATCCCCAAATATGATACCTCAGGGGTGGGATGTTTTAATCATTGACTTAAAAGATTGTTTTTTCACCATACCGTTGCATGAGGAAGACTTTGAAAAATTTGCCTTTTCAGTTCCTTCTGTTAATAAGCAAGAACCTATGAAAAGGTATCATTGGGTTGTTTTGCTGCAGGGCATGAAAAATTCACCTATCGTGTCAAATTTTTGTTGCCTGGGCGTTAACTCCATTTCGAGATAAGCATAACAAGCTAATAGTCATTATGGATCCATCATTATATGGATGATATTTTAATTGCCAGAGAAAATATAGATCAGAAAACCATAATTAAAGAATTAGAAGAACTGTTAAATTCTCGAGGGTTAAAAATAGCCCTAGTAAAAATACAGTGTGTTCCACCCTGGAAATATTTAGGTTGGGAGATAACAAAAGCCACTGTGCACCCGCAAAAATTAACAATCCATACAGACATTCAAGCCCTCAATGATGTGCAGAAACTTATGGGAGATCTTGATTGGATTCACACTTGTTGTGGAATCACCAATGAAGATCTCCTCCCAATTGATAAGTTACTGCAGGGAGGAGGTGGAGTCAAGGCCCCCAGACAAACAAATGAAAAAGTGCAACAGACACTAACAGAAATATTAGGGAAAATTACAAAGCAATATGCACATAGATGAGACCTTGATTATAGCATTGGGTTAATGATTATTAACTGTGATCAACATCCTTTTGCCCTACTTATGCAATGGGTCGCTAGTCCTGTTCCTTTACAGATCTTGGAGTGGATATTTCTTCTGATACAACCCAAACGATCAATTGTAACTCGAGTGGAAGCTATTGCTCAGCTAATTATCAGAGGCTGCAGTCGAGTTGTTCAGATAGGAGGGAAAGAGCCAGATTATTTAGTCGTCCCTCTGTCGGCGGAATATTTGCAGTGGAATATTTCTACAACATTACAAATTTCAATATTGAATTATCACAATAAAATTTGTGTTCATTATAAACTATTAGGATGGCTACCCAAGTTTCAGATAGAGCACCTGCCTTTACTGTCACCAACTCCTGTAAAAGGTATCATAGTTTTTACAGATGCAGGTGGCCGCACCTATAAGGCTGCATTGACGTGGATTGAGAATGGGCAATGGAAAGACATGGTGTTAACAAACCTCACAGGATCTGTGCAATTATTAGAGTTACAAGCAGTAATTCAAGTCTTCATTTTATGGGTAACACAACCAGCAAATGTTGTCAGTGACTCTTTGTATGTAGTAGGAGTAGTTCAACGTATGGAGAGAGCAGTGTTAAAGAACATTGATATGTTATTTCAATATAAATTGTTCAAGAAGCTGTGGGATTTGCTCAACCAGAGATCATATCGATACTTCATTGCTCACATTAGAAGCCACACAAATCGTACAGGTAGCCTTGCTGAAGGCAATCATTGTACGGACAGTCTGGTCGCCCCAGCATGGACAGGTCCGCCTATAGATCGCTTTGCCCAGTCGCGGCAATCCTTTTCCACCAAGCAGCAAATGTTCTACATCGACAATTCCACATTTCTGAGGCCAATGCACGCAAAACTGTCCTCTCCTGTCAGCAGCAGTCCGGTGGCCTTGCAACAAGGGTCAACCCCCATGGTCTTGGACCCCCTAGAACTGTGGCAAATGGACAAAACACACATCCCGGAATTTGGTAAATTTAAATATGTACATGTTTCTGTCGATACCTGGTCTCATGCTACATGGGCCACAGCACAAACAGGAGAATCTAGTAAGCATGTGCAAAGTTATTTACGTGCAGCATTTGCAGCGCTTGGTGGTGTTCCCCGCTAAATAAAAACAGACAATGGACCTGGACACATAGCCAAAACTACAAGCCATTTTTTAGCCTTGTGGGGCATTCAACACAGTACTGGTACACCACAATTGCTCACAGGACAAGCTTTGGTTGAACGTACTCATCAAACATTAAAACACCTGTTGCAAAAACAAAAGAAAGCAGAATTGGGTTTAACACCTCATGAAAGACTTAGTAAAGCGTTATATGTATTAATTTACCTAAGATTTCCCCCAGTGGAACTGTACCCTCCAATGGTGGCACATGGCAAAGGCCTATCAGGAGGACTGGACAATATAAAAAGAGGCCAAGCCTCTGGTGTCACTGGACAATGGGAGGGTCCCAGAGAACTGATAACTTGGGGTAGGGGCTGTGCTTGTGTCCTTACAGATCCTGGAACACGGTGTGTTCCGGTGAAGTGGATACCCCCCTGGTTGGAAGACAAGCAAGAGGCACAAAAGAAAGATGATCCATCTTGAGCTTATAGTTATTACTGCATTAAGGTTTTTGGTAATTGGTGTTGTTTCAGGACCCTGAGCTGTAGTACCTGGAAAGAACATGTGGGTAACTTTTGCTAATATAACGGAGCAAGAATCACTGTGTCTTTAACTGGCTACATCCAGGGATCCTTTTAGAACCTGTCTTATAGGAGTGCCTTTGTATAACTTTGAAAGCTTTTTAGGATATGTAAGTAATGGTAGCATTATCACATTTAACAAAACACAAATTTAGCAGCTATATAATCAGACATGGCCAAATAACAATTTTAAGGACTATAAAAATGCTATGCTAGCTTTTAGATCTGTTTTTATAATCTCCCATTTAAACACATCTCTTATAGAACCACAACAACACTCGACACAAGAGAAGCGTTTCTTATTTTGATGAAAATTGTAACAATCATACAGTTTTGAGGCACTCCTGCCATGGTCCTAACTGCACTGTTTTTCTCTTAAAGTTGCAGCAGGAAAAGCATTAGGAGATGTGAAAAGGCTAGGTTGTTGGATGACTAAATAAACAAATCTCACATCAGAAATTTTCACATAGTTGTTAGTAGACACTGATAGCATTAGACATGCAACATTGCAAAATAGACCAGCAATTTTTTATAGTTAGCACAAGGGACATGGTTGTGAGGAATTTGAAGGCATGTGCTGTATGAATCTATCAGACCACTCAGAATCAATTCATATGGTCATTAAAAGGTTAAAGGAAAATGTCAAACAGTTGAGGGTAAATAGTGATGATTGATTAGGTGAGTGGTTTTGACAAGGATGGATCTCTTCACTTTTAAAGTCAGGATTTAAGATGCTATTCATAATTTTGGTAATCCTTTTATCAGTGCCTTGTTTGCTATCGTGTCTGCAAAGGGCCCTGCAGAAGATGGTGATCAAGGCCTTTGTGGTACAAAAACAAAAAGGGGGAATTGTTGGCCCTTTAAGAACTGAAGCTACAGGCGGCTTCAGCCTTGAGCAATTAAGTCCTGACTTTGAGTGAAAAAACAGAACAGAATAAGTTTCATGAGAAAGAATGCAAGAAACAAGATAAGAAATTTCTAGTCAGAAGTAAAAAGAATGCCTTATGAACAGGTGGATTTATCCAATCAAGTACTGTAACCAGACGCGTGAACAGTAGCTTTTAGCCAATGAGGAGTTGTTTGTGTGTGTTAGGAGCTTAAGAGTATATAAGTGATTGTGTAACGAGTAATAAAGGTCTCCAGTAGAATTCACATTAAATCGTGTGTGGAGTCCATGGGTGCATCCCTCTCTGCATGTTTACAAAATAAAAAAATAAATTTAATAAAGAGATCTTCAGGTGCATAAGAATAATGAATTAGCAAATGTTTAATTTAGAAGGGATATTTACTAAAACAGTAAGAGGCATGGAGTTTGCATAGTAGGTAAATAGTGGATTGGATGGCTTAAAGTGAGTCAGTCTTAATTGATATTGCAAAACTACCTACCTAAATGAAGCCTGCAATGCTAAGAACAAAATCCCATAAATATTAGTGGTGCTCACTGAGTCCAGCAACACTAGGGTTTCAATTAAAAGGTCTACTCAGGAAGACAAAGTTGCTATCATAAAGGTTCAATAAAACAGTCAGGTACAGCATCTTAACAACACTAAAGCAACATTCATTTCTAGACGAGATAAATTAAGGGAAGCTTATATGATTTGATAATTAATAGCAATAATATGTCCAAGCACTGAAGACAAATCATTCATAACTAAAGCTGTACACAAGCAAGAACAGAATTTTAAAAAGTACATTCATAAGAATTAAACATATAAACTTTTACCTCATGCAAAATACAATGTTTCTTTACAATTACACAGCAGTCTAAAGGCAGAGCTAAATCTTGACGGGGGAACCTTTAACAAATACTTAGTTCCGAATGGAAGGTCTCACCTTGCAGTTTTCCATAAACAACAAGAGAGCCACTGAAAGTCACCCCGTCAATGTGCATGCCAAGGTATGATACAATCTTGGTGAGGTTTGCAGCTGGATCAGTAGTGAAGTGAGGATATTCGATCATGTATTCTGCTACACAGGTGAGCACAGCAGCAAAACCAACCAAACTATGTAAAGCAGCCACTAACTGAGGCAGATCTGTAATCTGGATGCATCTAGCAATTGTCAAACCTGTTGAGAGTTGAAGACAGGATGGAAGTCTTAAAAACACAACTAATCTGTGCAGCTAGAAATTGATATATCATGGTTCAGTGTGCAATGAATACATGCACGCACATGCCTGTTCCAATGGAAAAATGTGTTCTACACCAGAAATTGCTATGACATTTAACTGAAAGCTGCATATGTGTATTTTGTGCAATGATGATATGGAAATTAGAGAGAAGATTAAAGCATATCATGTTCTTAGGAGTTTCATTACAGTATGAAAAAGAGAATTTGACAGCATTCAATCAGCAACTGAACAGAAGTATGAACTTGGTCAAGTTCATTCACCTCTGCATACCCAGTTTCCCTAAGAGAGATTATGTGCTCCTGCTTTTCCACCAGTCTCTCCATTTTTACCATATCCTGATACATTAATAAAAGCCCTGGGACTTACGATCCTTTGTACACATACTTGCAAAATAACATAAGCAAGCCATAAATGCAAGTTAGTAAATTCGCCTGTGACCTATACAATATTTTGCATATATACAGCTTGCAGAAATGCACGTATAGAGCATATATTGTTAGTTTATAGTATCATATGCATACCTATGGTACCACCGAGTGCCACTGTGCTTGACATCTGTCACAACAATTCAGGTGAAGGTTTAAGGCCTCTAAGAGTTGCTGCTAAACATCCTGCAACACCAATCATACCCAAAGCATTTCCAAGATGAGCTGTTCCTTGGGTGGACAGACCAGCCAGGGCACCAACACAGCATAAGCCTGAGCCCAGATACATCATCTTTAAAATAAGAAAAACATCAATATGCATACATGAAGTAGAGGCACAAAGTGCATAATCATTGCCCACAGAAGTTGTGGATGCCTCCTCCCTGGAAGTGTTCAAGGCCAGGTTGGATGAGGCTTTGAGCAACCTGATCTAGTGGAAGGTGTCTCTGCTCATGGCAGGGGGGTTGGAACTAGATGATCTTTAAGGTCCCTTCCAACCCAAACCATTCTATGATTCTGTGATTATCAAAATCTTTCTGATTATTACACAAAAGGGCAAATTTCTCCAGAATGCATATAAATCAAGAGATGGATTGTTCTTAACTGAAGTAGAAGTCAAACTCTTGACTGTGAGAAATTGTTGAATGGGATGTGATTTTGGCTAATTAATATGTGATATCTATTAAAACTTTTTCCCCACTTTATGAGCTTGGTTTATCTGCACTGTGAATACTAAACTTGCATCAAGTCAACTTTCCTCATCAGTTCAGAAGTAAGTTTTTCTTTAGTACAATCCCAAAGCTAAACTGTTGTCCTGGTTTTTGCTAGGATAGGGTTAATATATTCTGTTCATTATAGGAGTAGTTTTGGAATTTGCTTATGGTGCATCTGAACTCCTGTTTTCAAAAAGTATAAATAAGCTTAAATTAACTGAGCAATACATGTCTAGATATCTATAAAAACCTCAACTTATTGCAAGACCCCAGGATAAAGCTATGCTTGGATTCACTTTTTCCAAACACAGAAGGCAATAAACATTGATTTTTCTTACTATTAAAACAAATGCAAACAGAAGTCCATCTACCATAAAAGGTGCTATAGGTACAATCCCTGTACATCCCCCTGTGCTGAAATCTCATCCCATCCAGATGTTATACCTACTTTAACTGTCGCCCCAAGTTAAACTTTCAGAAACATTTAAACCAAAGACTGGTTTCTATAGTCACTCTAATATTTAAACTGTAATTTAGGAAAATTGTCCGACAAATAAATAAATAAAACAAAGTACCTGCTGCTTGGGGGAGGGGAGGAATTAAAACTTTTAAAATTTGCAGATTCAAGCTTAATCAACTTCATAATGGCTTTGTTGGAATGATTAAAAGACCATGGCTAATTGCTATTTGCTCCTTAACAGAGTAAGCAGTGAAGAAGCATACTTTGCTGTGAACAATGGGCTGAGAGACACAAAGTTATCTTCTTACCACCATTGAGAGCAGCTGCATAGCCTCCTACAAATACACCACCAGGAAGTAGGTACAAGTAGTTGTACTCAGGAGGGTCTGTGGGACATCTGAACATATCCAACATTCTCTGTGTAACTAGAAACCCACCTGGCCAAAAGAAAGCAACAAATTAAAAAAAATAAAATCTAAAACTAAGCATATGCCAAGCTGTAAGAAAAATATTTGGTTAAACCATATTACCACACAAAGTTAGCAACTGAGACCAATAAAGTCTCTGAAAAGCTAGTAAGATGGAAAACCACCAGGAAGCAAAGGTGTAAAGGAGTGACAAAGGAGTGAGATCTGTTGGCCCTTTAAGAGCCGAAGCTACAGGCGGCTTCAGCCTTGAGCAATTAATTCCTGACTTTGAGTGAAAAATAAACCAAAGCAGACTAACAAGCAAAGAATGTGTATGAGAAAAGATAAGGGATGGGTTGTGTGCTGTAATTAGTAACCAGTCAGAAGTAAAAGAATGGCTCGTGGACAGGTGGAATTATCCAATCAAGTATTGCAACTAGGCGTGTGAACAGTAGCTTTTAGTCAATGAAGAGTTGTTTATGTGTGTGTGTTAGCAGTTTAAGAGTATATAAGTGCTCGTGTAACCAATAATAAATGTCTCCAGTGGGATTCATATTGAATCGTGTGGAGTCTGTAATTCGTCCTCTTGCAGAGATCCTGTTGTGTTTTTTAACCTTTGGAGGGAATTTATGAAAGTCTGGAGGACTTGCTCTGTCTCCATACTATACACTGACTATAGAGTATAGCTTAGTTTATGACCATGCTATTTTCCCTGTCTACTTTATAAAAAATAATATTTATAAGTCACATTGCTCACTTTTGCATCTTTTTTTTATTCATAGGACTTTTGAAGATTTAGCAAGCAGAATTTTGTTCTATGTCACTAGTGTATTTTTTAAGTGGGAAAAGGAATACAAATACAGTACCATCTTAGGATATATAGGAAAAAGCTATTTTATGTAGTCATAACCCAAAAGATACTGTAAAAATACACATTTAAATGCTTCCCTAAAAAAAGATTATACCACAGGGTGCATGAACCAGATACAGTAACTACCATGAAATTTGTTGTTTTTTTTTTCTTTATGATGAATGCTTTCAGATCTTATTCCCAGAATTTTTATGGAATCTACACACTGTAAGAGCTAGATGAATTAAAAGAATTACACAAGTGCTTTAAGTTAGACTCAGGAAAACAAAACAAACTAAAAAAATAAAAACCCAAACAAACCAAAACCTAACATTCATACCTGCAATACTGAATGAAGAGATAAAGGTTGAAAGCACTGCTAGACTTTGAGGAGTGTTTTCAGGGGGATAGTTTCCTCCCATCAATACCAATATACCAACTGCAGTTATTCCTATTTAAAAGGGAAAAAAGTGTTACCGAACCTTTAAAGGCTCTATATCTATAGCAAGTTTCCTTCTACCTGTCAGAAAAATATCAGGCAACTTAAATTTTTACCCCTACTCTACACATTACTATTTAAACAGACTGACATGATCTTTTTCAGCAATATAAACATTTCAAAAGAAAAAAAATAGTATATGAATGTAGTTTTGAAGTACAGTGCCTCAAGCACAGAGTCAGCCTCCAAGTACTTGTACAATAAAAAAAAACTTTTCTTTTAATATTCAAAATAGATCAGATTCATGACCTATCACATATATACACAAACGGATATATAAAATATTACATATTTATAAGGTTATGAATCTTACAGGTCACTGTTAGGAAATTTTTCTTTTTCTCCTCCTCAAAACACATAGTTTGAGGAGAAGAAAAAAAGAAAGCAGAAAACATGAAAGACAAGTTATTTTCAGGGCAACATTTTGGGAGGAAAGATGTGTTGTATGAAAGGAGAGACTGCAGCACTCCAAGTAAAACAAACTTTAAAGCGAACAGTTTAAGAGTTGAAAATTACTTATAAAAATAAAAAAAACAAAGCACCACATGTGCCTTTCTTTTGAAAAAAACATACTCTTGGAAAGTATGTTCCAGGTTACTTTCATAAATAGCAAGGACAACTCAGAGATGCAAAGTAGTACTAAGCTCTTCGGCATTTTAAAAGCTATATCAGCAGACTTTGGTCTAAAGATCAAGTAAAAGGAGCAGTGTTTATTTCAAATAGAAAACAAGAAGTTGTATGATAGCTACTTACCTGAGATAGCATTAGTCACTGACATGAGTGGAGAGTGAAGAGCAGGAGTCACACCCCATACTGTACGGTACCCCACTGTGGTGGGTTGACCCTGGCTAGAGGCCGGATGCCCACCAAAGCCCACTCTATCACTCCCCCTCCTCAAATGGGCAGGGGGAGAAAATTATAACGAAAAGCTCGTGGGTGGAGATAAGGACGGAGAGAGGTTACTCACCAATTACTGGCACGGGCAAAACAGACTCGACTTGGGGAAAAAAACGAATTTACTTTATTACCAATCAAAATTAGAGGATAGTGAGAAGTAAAACCAAATCTTAAAACACCTCCCCCATCCCTCCCTTCTTCCCGGGCTTAATCTCTTTCCCGATTTTCCACCTCCTCCCCCCAGCAGCACAGGGGGACAGGGAATGGGGTTGGGGTCAGTTCATCACATGGTGTTTCTGCCACTCCTTCCTCCTCAGGGGGAGGACTCCTTCCCCTGCACCAGCGTGGGGTCCCTCTCACGGGAGACAGTCCTCCACCAACTTCTCCAACGTGAGTCCTTCCCATGACTGACAGTTCTTCACGAACTGCTTTGGCATGGGTCCATTCCATGGGGTGCAGTCCTTCAGGAAGGGACTGCTCCAGCACGGGTCCCCCATGGGGTCACAAGTCCTGCCAGCAAACCTGCTCCGGCATGGGCTCCTCTCTCCACGGGCTACAGGTCCTGACAGGAACCTGCTCCAGCGCGGGCTTCCCGCGGGGTCACAGCCTTCTTCGGGCATCCACCTGCTTCGGCGTGGGGTCCTCCACGGGCTACAGGTGGTCATCTGCTCCACCATGGACCTCCAGGGACTGCAGGGGGACAGCCTGCCTCACCCTGGTCCTCACCACAGGCTGCAGGGGAATCTCTGCTCCGGCGCCTAGAGCACCTCCTCCCCCTCCTTCTTCACTGACCTTGGTGTCTGTGGAGTTGTTTTCTCTTACATCTTTCACCCCTCTCTCTAGCTGAAAAGTGTGCAGCTTTTTTTCTCCCTTCCTTTTTTTTTCTTAATTATGTTATCACAGAGGCGCTACTGATTGGCTCGGCCTTGGCCAGCGGCGGGTCCCTTCTTGTAGCCGGCTGGCATTGGCTGTGTCGGGTCGGACATGGGGGAAGCTTCTGGCGGCTTCTCTCACAGAAGCCACCCCATGTCCCCCCCCTCCCCCACTGCTACCAAAACCTTGCCATGCAAACCCAATACACTCACTATTCCAGCTAGGCCAAACATCATAACCATTTCTGTGAAAGCAGTATTAGGAGCTATGATACCCAGTCCTAACATGCACACTAAACCTACAAGAAAAGCATAGCAAAACTTTTCTATAACTTTCCTATTGTTTCTTACATTTAAACTGTATACAACAGGAGTCCAGTACTGAGCTAAAAATATAAAGTTCTCTGCATAGACTTGTTTCAAGATCAGCAGGATCATCTCTGGCAACTACAAGGCTCTTTAAGTGCTAGTGGTGCTTTTACAATTGAATATAAATCACAGAATCAAAGAATATTAGAGATTGAAAAGGACCTCGAAAGATCATCTAGTCCAATCCCCCTTCTGGAGCAGAAACACCTAAATGAGATCACACAGGAAGGTGTCCAGGCAGGTCTTGAATGTCTCCAGAGAAGGAGACTCCACAACCTCCCTGGGCAGCCTGTTCCAGTGCTCTGTCACCCTCACAGTAAAGAAGTTTCTTCTCAAGTTTAAGCGGAACCTCCTGTGTTCCAGCTTACACCTATTGCCCCTTGTCCTACCATTGGACATCACTGTGAAGAACCTGGCTCCATCCTCCTGACACTCACCCTTTACATATTTATAAACATTAATGAGGTCACCCCTCAGCCTCCTCTTCTCCAAGCTAAAGAGACCCAGCTCCCTCAGCCTTTCCTCATAAGGGAGATGCTCCACTCCCTTAATCATCTTCGTGGCTCTGCGCTGGACTCTCTCAAGCAGTTCCCTGTCCTTCTTGAACTGTGGGGCCCAGAACTGGACACAATATTCCAGATGCAGCCTCACCAGGGCAGAGTAGAGGGGGAGGAGAACCTCTCTTGACCTACTAACCACACCCCTTCTAATACACCCCAGGATGCCATTGGCCTTCCTGGCCACAAGGGCACAGTGCTGGCTCATGGTCATCCTGCTGCCCACCAGGATTCCCAGATCCCTTTCCCCTTCACTGCTCTCTAGTAGATCATTCCCCAACCTATGCTGGAACCTGGGGTTGTTCCTGCCCAGGTGCAACACCCTTCACTTGCCCTTATTATATTTCATTAAGTTTTTCTCTGCCCAGCTCTTCAGCCTGTCCAGGTCTCTCTGGATGGCAGCACAGCCTTCTGGTGTGTCAGCCACTCCTCCCAGCTTTGTGTCATCAGCAAACTTGCTGACAGTGCCCTCTGTTCCCTCATCCAGGTCATTGATGAATATATTGAATAATACTGGTCCCTAGTACTGACCCTTAAGGAACTCCACTAGACACAGGTCTCCAACTAGACTCTGCCCCATTGACCACCACTCTCTGGCTTCTTCCCGCCAACCAGTTAACAGCCCATCTCAGTACCTGATCATCTAATACACACTTGTATCAGTTATCATCGATGCACTGGAGGAACGTCCTGGATTGTGGGTGGCTGGCTGAGTAGTCCCTCCAGCAAACAACAGCAAGAAGCCATTTATTTGCTCTAATTCAGTAATATTTGTACCCCAAAACTAATGAAATCACCCACACCTGTTAACATGTTGTTGGCTATTCACTCCCAGCATGAGCAGTTCACATGCCCCTAATTGGCTGATGGACTTTGCATGCATCCCTTCCTGTTTGCTTGCCAGGGGACATCTTTTGGATACATTCCAAGGTTTCTTTCTCATAACTTGTCGACGCAGGTGCTTCTCATATCTCCAGACATGTATCCCTTCAGTTCCCACAGTTCTCTCAGGGTATGCCAATGCACGTTCTCACACTCCCCACAATTCCCCTCTTTTCTTTTTGAAAGCAGAAAAACCTAAAGCTTAACTTAAAAGTATAACTTATCAGAATTTAACAAAAACACAAGTCATAAACTTAAAGCTTAACTTACAAGTATAACTTATCGGTATTTAACAAAAATACAAGCAGCTTAACTCATAAGTATAACTTATCACAATTTAACAAAAATACAAGCCATAAACTTAAAGCTTAAATTATAGATGAAACTGATAATAAATTTTTAAAGCTTATCATTACACACACTTGGTTATAATATTTGATCAACTTCAGAATGTCCATTTGCTCTTAGAAACCCTACAATTCCTCCTTCTTGTGTTTGTACGACAAAAGCATCGTTCACCATCTTCTGCAGGGCCCTTTGCAGACACGATAGCAAACAAGGCACTAAGAGGAGGATCACCAGAATTACAAGTAACACTTGCAATCCTGACTTGAGCAGTGAAAAAAAACCCAACCTTGTATTCCCCAGCCTTGAAACCATTTGCTTAACCAATCATCATTATCTATGTTTAGAAAGCCAGCATCCTAACTTGCGTAGGTTTGTTGCACTTGCTACTCCTACTTCAGGAGCAAGAATAGAGGCTGCAATTAGTTGTCCAGGATTCCAAAAGTCTGCATTGGAATCACAGTCATGCTCAAATGAGTGAATGCTATGCTTGCTTTTTAACTTTCCCAAAATTATAGCAATATTAGGTGTTAACAGAGTTAAACGGCCTAAGTTGCAGGGGCCTCCATGAATACATGATGGTATGCCTGCCCATGCTCTGTCTCCAAAGGTAAGAAAAACACCTGGTGGTAGCTGTAATGGATTATGAGTAGCTTTAGAAATTTTTGGTGAAGTGTAATTATACCAAGCTGTTTTATTTCTAAAAACTAAGACAGTGGCATTTACATTCCGGGCAGTGACTCTTGTGTCGCTTGTAGAGAAATTAAAAAAGACACAAAAGTCCATTGGTATTGATCCCAACAGATTCAGCTCCTGTGGCTCTGCAGGCATAATCGGTAGGTATGGGACCCATCCATCCCAATTATCACCCACCGCTCGCATTGTGTGAATGGCTTTCCTTGCCTGCATAGAGACGAGAGACACAGGGTCATCTACTGGTAAACCCACCAGACATGTAGAAAAGGGGTTGTCTGGGGTAGCAAGAGGCGAACAAAGTGTGTTCTGCTGCATTTGGTTAGCCAGAGTAATCCAAATATTTGTTCTGGGTAAGATGTTATAATAAGCTCGAATTGATACCAAAAGACTGAGAAACCCTATCAAAGTACCCATAGGTTGATCCTGCATTCCCATTGTTCTTTCTGTCAGTCAAGGTGTTTTACAGATTTAAAAATTGGACACAACTGAGTACTTGCGTGTGTGTCTATCCTGGATCTATGTGGGGCGAGACATCTGGATTTCCGCTGTTCTTCCCATGTAAAGGTTGTCCTTTTCACGGTTTTCTCCACCAGGCAGGAACCCTCCTAGGTCCAGTATCTGTAAGGACACACATAAAACCTCTTCCTGTTAAACAAACTTCAGCAGGTCCTTTCCATTGTCCATCTATTAGATCTTTATATAATACCTGCATTTTACTATTATTGTTATCTGGCCTTTCTGCTAAGGCCCGTCCATGGACTACCATGGGTGGATCCTCAGCATTGCTGACCAGGCGTAAAAAATTAAGTACATACAATGCTTTTGAAATACGTTCCTGTGGTGTTAAGCCTATATCTCCCCTGTTTTCTGTTTTTGTAAGATGGATTTAAGCACTTGGTGAGCTCGTTCAATGATAGCTTGGCCTGTTGGACAGTGAGGAATACCAGTGATATGCCTCACACCCCACTGCTGACAGAATTGTGCAAAAGAGCATGAAACAGAAGCTGGACCAATATTAGTTTTTAGCTGTGATGGTACACCCATAACTGCAAAGCAACCTCGTGAGTGTTGTTTAACATGTTTAGCTGTTTCACCTGACAGAGGTGTTGCCCATAGTACAGAGGAAAAGGTATCTATAGTGACGTGAATATATTTTAAACGGCCAAATTCTGAAAAATGTGTGACATTCATTTGCCACATCTGCAAAGGCAGCAAACCTCTGGGATTAACTCCCAGGCCGATGTCAACACCATAGTGCTGACAGTCAGGACAGGACTGAACAATTCCTTGAGCGTCTGAGAGACTGAAATGAAATTGGCGAGAGAACATTTTAGCATTCTGGTGAAAAAAGGAATGAGCCTGACGAGCTTGGTCAAAAGTCGATACAGGAGGAGCACTCCAGGCGGGAGCTACTCATTTGTCAGCTCTATTGTTACCTTCTGTTAAGGCGCCGAGCAGGTCAAAGTGACTGCGAATATGAGTAACAAAATAAGGCTCAGTATGATGTTGTAATAAGCGTAACAGCTGGCAGAATAAGTGAAAAAGCGTCTTATTCGTTATCTCTTTGAGAATAGCCTGTTCTAAGCTAATAACTACTCCTAAAACATACAGGGAGTCTGATACAACATTTAAAGATTCCATGGACCATTTTGTGAAAGCTCAAACAACAGCTTTTAGTTCAAGTGTCTGCAAAGAATCTTCTGGGGTGCCGTTTAAAATATGTTTGTCCCAGTGTGTGTTACTTAGCCAAGTGATAGTAGCCTTGTGGTTATTCTTGCTAGCGTCAGTAAAAACAGTTAAACCTCTCAGAGGAGTCGCAGAGCAAAGAGGCTTTTCAAGAAAAGTGTTAGAGGACAGAAGGGAAAACAAACAATGAGGTGGATAAACATTAGAAGTTGCGGAGGCGGGATTTGGGAAATCAGAAGACGACCCAATATGAGTTAGCTTCAAGAAGTCCGCTTTATTCTAATACACACCTGGATTTATACCCTTTATCACAATACATGCAAGCTAAACACATACAGAAATTGGTTAAACACTCTTAAGCATGAGCTCTAAATTTGTTACAACAGGTGGCTTTGCTCTCTGTTCACACCCCAGGACGCCAACAGGTTACTCCTACTTTGCGGTTACCAGCTAAAGCTACTCCCTTCTTTTTCCCAGCTTAGTTTTGCTAAAGTTGTTTGTCTGAAGTCTCAAGGACAAGTAAGTATCCTGGAGACTTCTGATAATTCACCCTGACCATGCATTTGCTTGTTATACTTAAGTCAAGGGCCTAAGCTGGCTACTGCGGCCTAAGCTATTTCAATACCCTCGCTGCTTCTGCTAAGCCTCTGATTGTACAACATATCTAGTGATCCATGACCCCTGTCCTGTAGCGTTCTGCAACAAGAAGTTTGTCCAGAATAACCTGCTAGAGATAATTTTAAATCATCTGAGTGCTGCAGAGACCAATCAAAATATGCCTGTGTGTGGTGGGTTGACCCTGGCTAGAGACCGGATGCCCACCAAAGCCCACTCTATCACTCCCCCTCCTCAAATGGGCAGGGGGAGAAAATTATAACGAAAAGCTCGTGGGTGGAGATAAGGACGGAGAGAGATCACTCACCAGTTACTGGCACGGGCAAAACAGACTCGACTTGGGGGAAAAAAAACAAATTTACTTTATTACAAATCAAAATCAGAGGAGAATGAGAAGTAAAACCAAATCTTAAAACACCTCCCCCATCCCTCCCTTCTTCCCGGGCTTAATCTCTTTCCCGATTTTCCACCTCCTCCCCCCAGCAGCACAGGGGGACAGGGAATGGGGTTAGGGTCAGTTCATCACACGGTGTTTCTGCCGCTGCTTCCTCCTCAGGGGGAGGTCTCCTTCCCCCGCACCAGCGTGGGGTCCCTCTCACGGGAGACAGTCCTCCACCAACTGCTCCAACGTGAGTCCTTCCCATGACTGACAGCTCTTCACGAGCTGCTCCAGTCTGGGTCCATTCCATGGGGTGCAGTCCTTCAGGAAGGGACTGCTCCAGCGCAGGTCCCCCACGGGGTCACAAGTCCTGCCAGCAAACCTGCTCCGGCGTGGGCTCCTCTCTCCACGGGCTACAGGTCCTGACAGGAACCTGCTCCAGCGCGGGCTTCCCGCGGGGTCACAGCCTCCTTCGGCATCCACCTGCTCCGGCGTGGGGTCCTCCACGGGCTACAGGTGGTCATCTGCACCACCATGGACCTCCATGGGCTGCAGGGGGACAGCCTGCTTCACCATGGTCTTCACCACTTGTTGGGGGGGGAATCTCTGCTCCGGCGCCAGAGCCCATCCTCCCCCTCCTTCTTCACTGACCTTGGTGTCTGTGAAGTTGTTTTCTCTTACATCTTCTCACTTCTCTCTCCAGCTGCAAAGTGTGCAGCTTTTTTTTTCTCCCTTCCTTTTTTTTTTTCTTAATTATGTTATCACAGAGGCGTTACTGATTGGCTCGGCCTTGGCCAGCGGCGGGTCCCTTCTTGTAGCCGGCTGGCATTGGCTGTGTCGGGTCAGACATGGGGGAAGCTTCTGGCAGCTTCTCTCACAGAAGCCACCCCATGTCCCCTCCCCCACTGCTACCAAAAACCTTGCCACGCAAACCCAATACACTGTGTTAGTGGAAGGATGATATATGCAGGATCAAAACCAGCCATCTCTATCAATCTCGATCTGCCTCTCATAATCAATTGAGCTAGTGCTTCTAGTTGTGCAGTTATACTTTAACGGAAATGATATGGCAAAAAGATCCACTCCAGTACACACAAGGGATCAGCAATGCAAAGGGGTGACAATTTGCAGGACCTCCAGTAACAGTAGCCAAAATGACTTTTAAATCAGGATTATATCTACTGGCATATGATTTCGTTACCTTGTCTACAGTGTGCTGCAAAGCAAAAGTTTGTGTTTCAGATAACTCTCTTTTAGCAGAAGCATCAGGCGTGCCTTGAAGTAAAGGTGTTAAAGGACTGAGGTCTTCATTAGTAATGCCACACAGCGGTCGAATCCACTGAATATCCCCTACTAATTTTTGCACATCTGTCAATGTCTGAATACGAGTTTGAAGTGTAACTTTTTGTGGTCTAACTTGTTCAGCTGACAGTGTCCAGCCAAGATAATGCCATGGTGTTTTTTTCTGATTTTTTTCTGGAGCTATTTTTAAGCCTGTAGACTCAAGTTTGGATCTCAATTCAGTAATTAAAAGGTCTGTGTGCGGATGTTGACCAGCTATTAAAATATCATCCATGTAATGATAAATCAGTAATTGAGGTTTGGCTTGCCGAATAGGTTGAAGTGCTCAAGCTACAAATAATTGGCACAAGGTAGGAGAATTTTTCATACCTTGTGGTAAAACAACCCAATGATATCTTTTTGCAAGTTCAGCCTTATTGACAGATGGTACAGAAAATGCAAATTTTCCACAGTCATCTGGTTGTAATGGAATTGTGAAAAAACAATCTTTTAAATCAATAACCAATAAGTCCCAATTTTCTGGAAGCATTACAGGGCTTGGAAGTCCTGGCTGAAGGGCTCTCATGTCCTGCATCACGGCGTTTATTGCACGTAAATCATGCAATAGTCTCCATTTCCCACTCTTTTTAGGGATGGTAAAGATTGGAGTGTTCCAAGGACTAGTAGATAGCACAAGGTGTCCTGCTTGCAATTGCTCTTGCACTAAATTTTGAACTATGGACAGCCTCTCTGCCTTTAGCGGCCATTGATCTACCCAGACTGGGGTATCAGTGATCCAGGTGAGCTTTTGAATTGGCTGCCTCCCAATGGCCCCCTCTGAAAAGGCTGTGTTGTGAGCACTGCACCCATCTGACTGAGAAGGTCTCTTCCAATTAAGGCGACTGTCGTGGCTAACACATATGGTCTCGTACTGACTTTTGTACCATCTTTGAAGCAAAAGGTCACTGAGGTTTTGCAGATTCAAGAAATTTGGGTACCACCGATTCTGAAAAGACCATTGATGGTTTCAGTCAGTGGCCAATGTTTTGGCCATTTGTGTAGTGGAACTACAGTGATGTCGGCCCCAGTATCAATAATCATTTTTAAAGCAACCAATTCTCCATCACTATTTTGAATTTGAACCCATTCTTCTGGTTTTGTTTTTTGAATGTTTAATGCCAACAACACTTGTGGTGTTCCTGTTGATCCAAAACCTCCATTGCCTCGGACTAAATGTCCTCGACAGGGTACTTTTGCTTCAAAAGGTACCAGCTGAGCAATACGTGAACCTTTTGCAACATTTACTGGTGGAATAAGGGTTTGTACTATGATTTTAATAACTCCAGTATAATCCGCATCTATTACCCCTGGTAGTACAAAAATTCCCTGCTTAGTGGCTGATGACCTCCCAATGACTAAAGCACTTAAACCATGACCCAAAGGTCCATTTAAGGTGGTTGGAATGCATTTAACAGCCATATCTGGAATTGTGAATTCTATTGCTGTTTCCAGGTTCTCTCCGACACTTCCGTCAGTGGCGGAGCAGACGTGGTCCAAGCACCCTGAATTTGTGTCTTTGCACGCGGGGTCTTCATGCTCTGCTGGAAGTTTCCCAATTTTTGCCCTGATACATGATTGTTAGATTTGCATTCCTTAGCCCAATGGCCATATTTTCCACATCTTTTATATATATGATTTCCCCTCTTCGACGCAAAACATTGCGCTCTAAAATGGCCAGTTTTGCCACAGTTATGGCACATTGCACCAGATTTGCCAGTTTGATGATTTTTTATAAAAGGTTTCACAGCAGCTGCCAAAGCTGAAGCCATAAATGCTGCTTTGTTCTGTTCCCCCATACGGTCACATAATTCTAACATTTCACCTACGGTAGCTTCTCTGGACAATGTACATCACATTTTTTTCATTTTACTATTGCTGTTTTCATAAGCCAATTGATCTAGTAATTTAAGTTTCATGTCAGGATCAAAGTCTGGATGGTCTTTTAAGGCAGCATGTAATCTGTCTACAAAACTTGTAAATGGTTCAGTGGATCCTTGCCGCACTGTAGCAAACGCTGGAGTCGGCTTTCTCGATTCTGGTAGACTTCTCCAAGCTTTCCAGGCTAAATTCTGAGAAAGCTGGAGAACTGGAGTCCGCAAACGGGATTGCATGTCAGCAGTGGCAAAGGCTCCTACACCCAACAGCATATCTGCATTAATTAAGTGAAGAGCATCACCTGCAGGATATTGCAAATTTTTTGCCTCTGCATTAACACAGAGGTCCTTCCAATAGTAAAAAAACCTGTATTTATTTTGAGGGGCTTAAAAGAGTATTAGCTAGCATTCTGATATCATGAGGAGCTAATAAGGTACCGTTAAAAATGTGTGTTAGAACTGCTTCAGTAAAAGATGATTTTAACCCATACTGACTTATAGCATTTTTTGCTTCTTTTATAATTTTCCAATCTAAAGCTGTATAAGCCCATTCATCATTTGGTCCCAACGAAACTGGAAAAGCAGAGGGAGTATTAGGCAACATTTCCCCTTCTACTAAAGCATCCCTTATAATTCCCCTCCACCAACGATGTGGATTTTCTCCTTCCCCCCCCACCCCTTCTGTTAAAGCAACATTTTTGGATTGTTCTGCTGTAGACACCTGAGGAAAAGAAAAAGAGTTAGTATGAATAAAGGATATGGGTGCATCCTTGTTTTGGTTAGCTGCTAAGTCCTTAAGTTTTTCTATTAGCTGTTGAGATGGGTCGTCTAAGTTCACTTTTCTCTCCTCTGGTTCTCTCGGGGTGTTCGGGGTAGAAGGTGGCAGAGGTGGATAGAACAAAGGTGCATTTTCACAAGCTGGAGCGGAGGGTTGTGAAGAATCTTGTGGTACAAGGAAGGGGGAACGGGGGGAGAGTTATTTGTCGGGGGAGGTGCCGTATTTGTTACCGCAGGCGATACAGGCAGAGGTGGATTATACATATTTGCATTAATTGCCGCAGGTGCTGGCGGTGCAATATTGCCCATAAATATCAGTGTGGAAGTCGATATCTTTTTACCGCATGGCTTACTGGTAGAAGTAGTAGGACTTAATGCTACAAAGGCTGATGCAGCAACATTACATTCTGCTTTTAATTCTTGAAGAGTAGTTTTAAGCAGCTTCCATAAGGTAGCAAAGTTCTGTGCTTCTTTAGACCGATTGCTAATTACTTCCCATAGGGCACTACCTATTCATTCCCAAGTTTCAGGTTCAAAGGCAGTATCCACCCCAGAAAATGATTCTCTGTCCTTACACCATTGTAGTAGATGTTTCAAGCACATCACATATTTTATGCCTCTCTTAGAGAAAAAGTGTTGGAGGAGCTTAATCACGGCTTCCTCTTCCTTACTAGGAGAAGCCCCCATTTCTCTATTTCTTTCCCCCGTCCAGCCGCTCACCTCACTGGCGGGTGAATTTCTGCTGCAGCAAACGCATTGAAGGGCCATATCAATGGGTCTTCCCCTTTCTTCTGGGGCACCGGACTTGTTCCAGACGGTCCTTCTCCTCCGGCCAGTTCTTCCCTCGCTTTCAAAGCCGTTGCATAGTGATGAATAGGGTCCCTGTTCGGGCGCCAATTGAGGGAACGCAAATGATGGACTCTGCACATGATCAATATGATCAAGCAAGAAGCCATTTATTTGTTCTAATACAGTTATATTTATACCTCAAACTAATGAAATCACCCACATCCGTTAATATGTTATTGGCTATTTAGTCGTAGCATGAGTTGTTCACACGCCCCTTTTCTGCATAGCGATTGGATGATAGACTTTGCAGGCATCCTTTATTGTTTGCTTGCCAGGGTACATCTTTGGATATATTTCAAGGTTCCTTCCTCATATCTTGTCAACGCAGCTGCTGATATCCTTGTTTTGAGACTTGCCTTTTCGTATCTCCAGATACGTACCCCTTCAGTTCCCACAGTCCTCTCAGGGTATGCCAAGAGATGTTCCCACACTCCCCACAAAGCACAGCTCCTTCTGGCATCCTGATTGCTCGTGCTGGGCTGGATGTTCAAAGGGAGCATTCCCTCTACACACCACACAACTGATGCCACATGGAGTAAGTGGGTTGCACTGATCACACAACGGGCTCAAATTGGAAGCCCCAGTCACCCAGGATTTCTGGAAGTGATCATGAACTGGCCAGAAGGTAAAAATTTGGAATGTCACCAGAGGAGGAGGTGACACGTGCTGAAGAGGCTCCACCATAAAATGAACTACCAGATAGTTAAAAACAATATGGCTTGTTCGCCATCACCTCAGTGAGTGGCCCACCTCTGAGTTGTCAATAAAGAAAACCTAGAGTTACCCACTGACTGAGTTAAATTCCTTTAACAGAAACTTACACCCCAGATGGGACTCTAGGACACAAGAGAAAAAAAAATAATAAGAGCCAGATATCCCTCCGTACAAACTTGTCTCCAACACTCAAATTGCCAGCAAACAGGTGAGTGCACTGTAGAGCTTTGGGTACGGGTAATTCCAGACCAGTTTATACTGGGAGGACTCTTGTGTTTAAACTTGCTATAAAGAAAAGAAGGTAAAAGAAAATGGGAACAACACCCAGCATTGAAAGGGGGATGCCCGTTCCTGAGGTACTGGAAATTTGGAAAAAGATACCCTTGGCACAGACATTACAGACGAGGAGACTAATAATGTTGTGCCAAGAGGAATGGCCATTCCTGACTAGAATTAGAGGAGGACAACCAAATGATGAGTGGACTCCCAAAGGAACCTTTAAACCCCATAAGCAGAAGTTTTTGAGATTAATTCTAGAAGACTCTGGGAGTCAAGATATTGATTATTGTTATATTTTGTATAATTGGGAAAATCAAAGAAAAAAGACTACTGCAACAAAAATGAGGAGTCCACTTCCCTCGGCTCCTGAGGCCAAGGAAACTGAACCCCTCTCTAAAGGAGTTGGCATGTATCCAATGCGCATGGATTACATCCCAAATCCAAGAGCAGGACCAGGTGCACCTCCTAATGTACCTATGATAACTACAGTTATAAAACATGAACCTTGGAAACAAGGTGCTTTAGTAGCTTGGCAATCAAAAATGCCTTGTCTTTGAAATGATTCTGAAAAGTGTGCACATTTGTTATCGTGAATTGTCACTGATTATGTTCCTAGTTGGAATGACATGAAAACTCTAATGAGAGAGTTATTTCAATCAGAAGAAAGAGATATTGCCCAGAGAGGCAGGGTGGAACTTAGCAACCACTGATGAACAAAATGCTCATCATGCCACTCTAAGGCAACTAATTGAGGCAGTTCGACAAGCTGGTGAAAGAGTAACTAATTGGACCAAAGTATTAGAATGTCAGCAAAGACCTGATGAGCATCCAAGTGATTACTGGGAAAGATTAAAAGCTATTCCACTGAAATATGGATGCATGACCTGTGACAATTTCCAAGAACCTTTAGCCATCAGTGTTTTTGTTGATCAATCTTCTCCTGACATAAGTATTTTAAGAAACATATGCAGGTGTGGCAGGGAGAAACATTAACTAAGATCTTGAGCATTGCAACTTTTGTTTTTGATGGTCGAGATGAAGAAAGACAAAAACAGGAAGAAGAAAGGTTAAAACTTGAAAGAAAGCGAGAGAGTAAAGAAAAGGAAAAGGAAATTGGGTTATTGACTGCAGCAATAACCCAGAATTTTAACCCAAGGGGAAGAGGACAAGGATTTCCAAGGAGCATATTGAGCGGGAGGGGAGCATCAGGTGCAGTTCCTTTTGCTCTCTCACCCCAAAATCCCCTTCCTGTATCTCAATATGCTAACTCCTTACAGTGTTTTTTATTGCAGGAATATAGGTCACATGCAAAGACACTGCTCGATACGACCAGCAGCTCAAGGAAAGCTTCCACCAGATCAACCTGCACATCCGCCCTCGCAATAAGAGAAATGGTATCCGACTTCTCTGGGAATTAAAGGAGCCATGGAACTTGTTGGAATCAAGGTAGACAAATGTGATCAAATTCCTGCAAAGGTCAAAGGTATTTGTGTCACCTTTTCAGTGGACACAGGAGCAACTTTATTTTTGTTAAATTTTGATATTCCCCAAAAGTCAAATGAATCAGTGAGAATAAGGGGGATTATAGCAGAGGAAGTAAGATACCTATCCACTCCAATGCCTGTAATTTTGATCAAAAACTTGGTTTGGGGAAGATTTGTGATATCTCCCGATTCCCCCATTTCCCTCTTGCAATGAGATTTATTGCATGAATTTGGTACATTTATCTCCTTGGTTTCTATGGGAATCCAATTAATTGTAATGGGGTCTGAAATAATTTATGTGGAAAATCAAAAACAAAAAAATCTGAGTAAAACACCATCTGAATTGGCTAGTGTTCCCAGAGAACTTTGGAGTACCTCAGGAGATTAAGTAGGATTATTGAAATCAGCTGAACCTGTCATAATAAAAACAAAAGGAGGGACTCCTACTTCAGTTCAACAATATCCAATTGTAGCTGAAGCTATTCCTAGCATAGGAAATCAAATTATGCATTTTTTTAGAGGAAGGAATTTTAAAGGAATGCTGTAGTTTATATAATACCCCAGTCTTACCAGTAAGTAAACATAAAATTGATAAAGATTGAGATTCTGAATATAGATTTGTGCAAGACTTATGAGCTGTGAATGAACATGTAATCGCTCCACACCCTGTAGTCCCAGATCCTAGTTTAATTCTAACTGAAATCCATCCCTAATTGGGCATGGTATTTTACTGTACTTGATCTTACTGGGGCTTTCTTTATCATTCTTATTGTGGAAGAAAGGCAGCAACTTTTTGCCTTCACTTGGCAAGGAAGACAATTAACCTGGACCAGGTTACCGCAGGGATTCACTAGCTCTTCTACTGTATTCTCTCAAATTTTGAAAAATTACTTACAGGTTTTAATTTTTTTAAATAGATACATTTTGATACAATATGTAAATGATTTGTTATTACCAAATAAAACTAAAGATGATTGTATCAGAGTTACAATATATTTGTGTATTCAGCTTGTAAAAAAGGGACACCATTCATCTTCATCCAAGTTGCAGTTTTGTGAACAGCAAGTAAAATATTTGGGTTTTATATTAAAACCTGGAAGACGAGAAGTAGACTCTGAAAGGGTCAAAGCTAATTCAAGAAATCCCCAGACGCATAACTAAGAAACAATTAAGGGGATTTCTGGGACAGGTGGGTTTCTGTTGTCCTTGGATTCCTGGATTTAGTGAAATTGCCAGACCTTTGCATGAAGCAACTTGTAATGAGGAAATTGAGCCAATTGCTTGGGGTGCTGAAAGAGAAAAAACTTTCCGCACCCTAAAAGCAGCACTTATCTGCTCCAGCATTAGGGCTTCCTGATTATTCGAAACCTTTTAAGCTATATTGTGATGAGACAAAAGGAATAGCAAAAGGGATATTAGTACAAACTTTGGGTCCACATGAAAGACCAGTTGCTTGTTTTTCTTCCACCCTAGACCTGGTAATTAAAGGAACTCCCTTTTGTATCAGGGTGATAGCTGCAGCTGCTGAAATGTTAGAAAAGACTAGAGTAATTGTTTTAGGACATCTGCTAATTGTTTGTGTACCTCATGAGGTGGAAATATGCAGAGAAAGCTTTATCTCCTCAACGAGTACATAGATATGAAATAATTATACTATTGGCTGATAATTTGAAAGTGGAAAGGTGCAACACTAAACCCTGCTACTTTTTTACCTCTGCCTTCTGATGGTGAAAAGGATGATCACGATTGTCTTCAACTTGTATCCGAAACCAGTAAACCGCGAGACAACTTGAAAGATTAACCTTTAAATCACCTCGACTTAAACCTCTTCATGGATGGCTCATCTTATTATGAAGGTTGAAAATGCACTGGATTTTCTGTTACCATGGAAACCCAGGTACTGATAGTGGAACCTTTGCCTGCACCCTTGGGTGCTCAAGGGGCAAAAAATTGTTGCTCTCACAGAAGCTGCTAAATATGCAATTGGATTGCGTGTTAACCTTTATACAGACTCTAACCCAGAATTGACAGTTGGATATATCAATAAGATATTCCATATCATATGACATCATGTTTAGTATATTAACCGGGGCTGACCGGAGGGATTCTCTCGGGAATTGCTCAGGCTCGCTTTTCTGGGATTGCGATTTTGGTTTCGGGGTTCCTTTTTGCTCCTCCAGGATCATCATCAGTGGGTGGTGATCAATTGTACTGTATCACTCATATATATATATAGTTTTTATTATTACTCTTATTATTATTTTTTTTTATTTTTACTCTAATTATTAAATTGTTCTTATCTCAACCTACAAGTCTCCTCACCTTTACCCCTCCAATTTTATCCCCTATTCCCTGGGTGGGGGGGAAATGGGTTGGGGGAGGGGGGTGGCTGCAAGTGGCTGCGTCTGTTTGGCTGCCAGCTAAATTAAACTGTCACAGTCTTTTTGGCACCCAACGTGGGGCTCGAAAGGTTGAGATAACTGAAGTGTGTTAGAAAGTATCTGCAATAAGCATTTGTTATGATGACTTGGTTGTCAGTGATCGGAATGTTGCTGTACTGGATTGCTGAGCTGTTCTTTGAGTTCGTTGAGGTGGCACCTTACATGCCGTTCATATTTTTCGCCGCCCCTAGGTGTTGGTTTGGGGCTAGGGGTACTGTTCTGCTGTGTGGTACAGTGATGGTTGTTAGTACGATAAAAAGATGGGTAGTGAGACCAATTTTGTACTTGTATTCAGAGGTGGCAGGCGGCACACAGAGCAAAGCAGCAGAAGCAGCTCCATCTCCACATTGCGAGAGCTATCTGGTGAATGTTGTTACCAATTACAACAGTGTTTTTTTCCCGTTGGGAGGAGGAATATCTTTCTTCAATTTCCCACTCCCATTTACAAAAGCTTTTGAGAATTTTGAATATTCTTGGGATAATCAAACTAGCATAATTGTGCTGCTAGTTCTCCTAAATGTATGCCACATTTTAATACATGTCAGACTACTTAGGAGAATCACACCACCTGCTGCTGGAGTTACCCTGGCACCTGCTACAGTTACTTCAACCTCTGTGACTGATACTTCAGCTACTCCAGATGCTGCAACCTCAGCAACAAACACTGCAGCCTCTCCAACCCCTACAGCAAGCAATGCAGCTACTCCAACCCCCTCAAGAAGCACTGCAGATGAACTAGAGAACCAACACATGCCAGTATCAGTTGCCCCTGTAAGAAAGAAGAAGTGGACACAAAAGTCAGTACGTTTACAGAGCAATGAAGAAGATCAAGCTTATGATCTTCCTAAGGAGGAAGAGGAGGAGGGAAGGGGAGATGGAAATGAAGACAGAAATGAACCACCCGATCTTTAACCCTCAATGAGCAGTGGGATATACAAAAAGATTTCACCTGTTACCAAGGCGAGCACCTAATTACTTGGCTGCTCAGATGCTGGGATAATGGGGCCAGTAGCATGGAGTTAAAAGGTTGAGAAGTCAAGCAGCTGGGATCCCTCTCCAAGGAAGTGGGAATTGATAAAGCAGTTGCAAGAGGGAAATCAACCCGCAGTCTTTGGGGGTGGCTCTTGTCAGATGTGAAGGAAAGGTATCCCTTCAAGGGCGATATTACATGCAATCCAGGCAAATGGGTCAGCATGGAGAGAGGGATTCAGTACCTGAGGGAACTAGCTGTGAGGGAGCTGATTTACCAATACCAGAGGGACATGAGAATAACTGAAGACCCAGATGAAATCCCTGCTCCAGTCTCCAGTGGACAATTACCCAGACAGAATAGGAGGACTGATGCAACTCTTAATTCTTTCCTTGATCCTAATCCTTTTGATCATATTTCAGCAGAAGTGAGTGATGAATATGATGACCAGCATTAGAGGAGCCCTGCCTCCAGACAGACGGAGGAAGGGACAACCGAGTTTATTGGACTGTGTGGATTCATTGGCCTGGCACATCTGATCCACAGGAGTATAAAGCTTTAGTTCCCAGTGCACCCTGATACCATCAAACTTTAAGGGAGCAGAATACTCCGATTTCTGGAGTGACAGGGGGGTCCCAACAGCTGACTGTGTTGGAAGCTGAAATGAGCCTGACTGGGAATGACTGGCAAAAACACCCCATTGTGACTGGCCCAGGTGCTCCGTGCATTCTCGGCATAGATTACCTCAGGAGAGGGTATTTCAAGGACCCAAAAGGGTACTGGTGGGCTTTTGGCAGAGCTGCCTTGGAGACTGAGGAAATCAAACAGCTGTTTGCTTTGCCTGGTCTCTCAGAGGACCCTTCTGTTGTGGGACTGCTAAGGATAGAAGAACAACAGGTGCCGATTGCTACCACAACAGTGCACCGGCAGCAATATCGCACCAACCGAGACTCCATAAATCCCATCCATAAACTGATTTGTCAGCTGGAGAGCCAAGGAGTGATCAGCAGGACTTGCTCTCCCTTTAACAGCCCCATATGGCCAGTGAAGAAGTCTAATGGGGTGTGGAGACTGACAGTGGACTATCATTGCTTGAATGAAGTCACACCACCACTGAGTGCTGCCGTGCTGGACATGTTAGAGCTCCAATATTAATTTGAGTCAAAGGCAGCCAAGTGGTACGCCACCACAGAAATTGCTAATGTGTTTTTCTCCATTCCTTTGGCACCAGAGTGCAGGCCACAGTTTGCTTTCACCTGGAGGGGTGTCCAGTACACCTGGAATAGACTGCCCCAGGGGTGGAAACACAGCCCCACCATTTGCCATAGACTGATCCAAACTACACTGGAACAGGGTGGAACTCCAGAACACCTGCAATACATTGATGACATCATTGTGTGGGGCAACACAGCAGAAGTTTTTGAGCAAAAGGAGATAATCCAAATCCTTCTGAGAGCCGGTTTTGCCAAAAAAATGAAGCAAGGTCAAGGGACCTGCTCGGGAGATCCAGTTTTTAGGAATAATGTGGAAAGATGGATGTCGCCAGATCCGAATGGATGTTATCAATAAAATAACAGCTATGTCTCCATCAGCTAACAAAAAGGAAGCACAAGCCTTCTTAGGTGTTGTGGGTTTCTGGAGAATGCACATTCCATGTTGCGAAGGAGAGAAGACCCGGACGCTCAAATATGCAAAAAACCATCAGGCTTCCAATTTATTGATTACACATATGCTTCTTATATACAGCAGTTAATTAAGCTTATGCATATTCTCAAAAACCCACACTGATTGGCTCATTAATTTTCCTGAGAACTTTCTCTTTGTTATCACAAGCAGTGCCGCTCTGCCCGGCCTCCAAGGACAAGCCCTACTTCGTGATTTCTAGCTTCCTTATTTCCAGTTTGATAAAAGTTGTTTTGTCTGAAGTTCTTAAGGGAAAGTAGGCATCTTGGAGACTTCACTTATGTCAAGGGCTTAATGCTGCGGCCTAAGCCATTTTAATACCCTCACTGCTTTCTGCTAAAAGCTCTGATTGTACAAATATCTCTTAGTGATCTACAACAATTCCCCCTTTTTCTTTTTGTACAATCAGGGCTGCAGCAGTGACACTCTGTACTCCTTTCATTACACATCTATAAGCAATTTTTACTATAATTAGAGCTAAAAATATAATGCCTAAAAAGCATACACTCTCTTTAATTAAAATTAAAAGCTAAATTGCCAAAAAGAAATGTTAATCATGCATCAAACAGGTTTATGTTCTTAACAATCTTCTGAGTGTGGTCTTTTAACCATTGCAATTTTGCATATATAGATTCTCTGTGATTTGACAAATTAAAACAACACAAAAAATAATAGAGGGTGGAAAGAAGGGGAAAACTCACCATTGACCCTGACATATCAGCACCTACCCCAGATGTGTGCGGTGCTCTGCCAACAGTTTCCTACAATTCCCCCGTTTTTATTATTTTGAGCTAAAAAGATATTCTGGGTAAGTTGCTCCACACGCTTGGTTATACAAGAAAATAATATACGTGCTACAATGCAAAGCAAGATTATAATACCAAACCATCTAAGGCCTTCTTTTTACTTCTGACTAATTATATTAGAATTTTCTCATCTGGTGTCTTTATTCTGTTTTTCCATTAAAAGTCAGGAATTAATTGCCAAGGCCGAAACTGCCTGCATCTTAGGCTCTTAAAGAGCCAACAATTCCCCTTTTTTGTTTTTATACCACAAAGGCGTTGTCCACCATCTTCTGCAGGGCCCTTTGCAGACACGATAGCAAACAAGGCACTAATAAAAGATTACCAAAATTACAAATAGCATCTTAAATCCTGACTTTAATAGTCAAAAGATCCATTCGTGTAAAAAAACATTTGCTTAACCAATCATCACTATTTACCCTCAACTGTTTGACATTTTCCTTTTCATACAGCACATGCCTTCAGATTCCTCACAAACATGTCCCTTGTGCTAACAAATAAAAATCAACTGCTGCTCTATTTTGCAGTATTGCATCTCTAATGCTATCAATGTCTACTAACATCTATGTGAGAATTTGTGACGTGAGATTTGTTTATTTAGTCATCCAACAACCTAGCCTTTTCACATCTCCTAATGCTTTTCCTGCTGCAACGTTAGAGGAAAACAACGCAGTTAGGATCATGGCAGCAGTGTCTTAAAACTGTATCTGATAGTTACAATCGTCAGCAAAATCAGAAACGCTTCTCTTGTGTTGAGTCTTGTGGTTGTATAAGAGATGTGTTTAAATGTGAGATTATGAAAACAGATCTAAAAGCTAGCATAGCATTTTTATAGTGCTTAAAATTGTTATTTGGCCATGTCTGATTATGTAGCTGCTAAATTTGTGTTTCATTAAATGTGGTAATGCTATCAATACTTACATATCCTAAAAAGCTTTCAAAGTTACACAAAGGCACTTTTATAAGACAGGTTCTAAAAGGGATCCTTGGGCGTAGCCAGTGAAAGCCATAGTGATTCTTGCTTCCTTATATTAGCAAAAGTTATCCACATGTTTTGTCTAGGTACTACAGCTTAAGGTCTTAAAACAACAATAATTAACAAAAATCTTAATGCAGTAATAACTATAAACTTAAGACTTCTTGTCTTCCAACCAGAGGCATATCCACTTCACTGAAATCCACCGTGTTCCAGAATCTGTAATGACACAAGCATAGCCCCTACCTAAAGCCAGCAGTTCTCTGGGACTTTCTCATACCATAGTGATGACTTCGTATTTATCTCTGATTCTTTAAACTTTTAAGTTCTCGTTTAGTGTCTGTTTAGTTCCCATTTCATTTCCGTTTACACATTTAAACAATCACAAAGAAAAATTACCTTTACAACATTGAACTATAACCTCTTATTCATTCAAACAACACAGACAGTCACACACAAACAGGAAGGATCCTTCACTTATCTCACTCAGTCACTCACACCACAAATATGCCAATCATACAATAGTCGGATTCTCGTGCAATGCAAAGTATAAACCATTAACCATTTGTCACAGGTCCACACCAAGCAGTGTAACTTAAACCATAATTTTAGAGGGTCTGGAATGTAGGTTGATCTCATTTGAGAAAGCCATGGAGGTTCCCATGATGAAGCAAAATCAATAAGGGTAGCTGAGTCTCATGGATGTTCTGTCTCTTGGTAAAAGCTGGGCAGCAGCAGAGCGGCAGCAGCTCTCCGGTCGCGGCCTGCGGTGGTTGAAGCTGCAGGGGAAGGGGAGGGGGGGAAAAGGGAGGGGGAAGCCCCCCTCAGGCAAAAGTGTTTTTATCACTCCTTGCCATCTCATGGCCGGATCATCATCATTCCCCATCCCCCTGGTTGTTCCTTTGGGATTCAAATCGGGTCAGTGTCTGCTGTAAGGAGTTTCCTGCTGTTCAAGCTCACGAATGAGTTGTTGTGCCCATTCTGGATGATTCTCAGGATTAGAGTGTGGAAGTGGCTGTGGAAAATCAGGGGTCAGTAGTTTGCACCTTCTCCGGTGCTATTTGTAGACCTTTTGTCCTCAATGTGTCTCGTAAAAAACTTTTGATGTTCATGTCCCTAAGAGTTGAGCCACTGAAGAACATCAAAACAACCAACAGGTGGATCAGGCTGCCAAGATTAAAGCGTCTCAGGTAGACCTAGAGTAGCAACAGAAGGGTGAAAAATGTTTAGCCCCCTGGGCCCATGATGCCTCAGGCTATAAAGGAAGAGATGCAACATATAGATGGGCTTGTGATCGAGGGGTGGACTTAACCATGGACATTATTGTACAAGTCACTCATGACTGTGAAATGTACTGCGATTAAGCAAGCCAAGTGGTTAAAACCTATTTGGTATGGAGGATGATGGTTAAAATATGAAAACGGAGAGGCCTGGCAGATTGACTATATCAGACTCCCACAAACCCGCAGTGGCAAGCGTTATGTGCTCACCATGGTGGAAGCAACCACCGGGTAGTTGGAGACATATGCTGTGCCCCATGCCACTGCCCAAAACACCATTCTAGGCCTCGAAAAGCAGGTCTTGTGGCGACATGGCACCCCAGACAGAAGTGAGTCAGACAGCGGGTCTCATTTCTGAAACAGCTGAACAGTTGGGTAGCAGCCAACACAGCCATTCACCCACTTCCCCCCCACCCCCAGGGGATAGGGGAGGGGATTGGGGGGCACGGACAAGGAGGCTTGTAGGTTGAGATAAGAACAGTTTAATAATAGAAAGAAAACTTAAAATAATACTACTATTAAAATAGCAGTGATAATGATAACAGTAACAAAATATGCAAGTGAATGACACCCAATGTTATAGCTCATCCCCCTCCTGACCGAGCGCCCGAGCAAAAGCCAGAGAGAGTAAGAGAGGAAGAGACCCTCACTAATATACTGGGCATGACATGATATGATATGGAACATCCTGTTAGCATATCTAACTGTCAATTAAGTTTATTAATTTAAATATTCTTCTTCCCCCTTAAATCTTGTGCTTGTGGAGTAACAGAACACAAAGTCCTTCACTTCCAGTGACAAAAATGGAAACATTGGTATGTTATCAGTGTCTCTCTCACAGCGAGTCCCAGGCTGGAAGCAAAAAAAAAAAACCCAATCAAGACAAAACAAAACAAAACAGCTCTATTTCAGCTAAAACCAGGACACGGCCTCATAAACATCTGGGCCAAAGAACATGGCATTGAGTGGGTGTACCACATTCCCTGTCATGGACCAGCCTCCAGGAAAGTTGAACGATGCAATGGGCTGCTGAAAACCACACTCAAAGCAATGGGTGGTAGAACTTTCAAACACTGGGACACACACTTAGCAAAAGCCACCTGGTTAGTCAACACCAGAGGATCTGCCAACCGAGCTGGCCCTGCCCAATCAAGACTTTTATGTACTGTAGAAGGGGACAGAGTCCCTGTGGTTCATATTAAAAATATGCTGGGAAAAACAGTCTGGATTATTCCTGCCTCGGGTAAAGGTAAACCCATTAGTAGGATTGCTTTTGCTCAAGGACCTGGATGTACCTGGTGGGTGATGCAGAAAGATGGGGAAGTCCTGTGGGAAGCTCACCCTGGAACAGATTCCTGTCAGGATCTGTGGTCCCTATGAAGAGAGAGGAGCCCACGCTGGAGCAGGTTTGCTGGCAGGACCTGCGACCCCGTGGGGGACCTGCGCTGGAGCAGTCCATTCCTGAAAGATTGCACCCCATGAAAAGGACCCATGCTAAAGCAGTTTGTGAAGAACTGTCGTTCATGGGAAGGACTCACTTTGGAGAAGTTTGTGGAGGACTGTCTCCTGTGAGAGGGACCCCACGCTGGAGCAGAGGAAGAGTGCGACAAGTCCTCCCCCTAAAGAGGAAGGAGCAGCAGAAACAACATGTGATGAACTGATCTCAACCTCAGTTCTCCATCCCCATTTGCCACGCAGGGGGAGGAGGTAGAATTCAGGAGAAAAGCCTGGGAAAAAGGGAGGGGTGGGGGAAAGGTGTTTTAAGATTTGTTTTTATTTTTCATTATCCTCTTCTGATTTAGTTCGTACTGAATTTAATTTATTTTCCCCAAGTCAAGTCTGGTTTGCCCGTGATGGTAACTGGTGAATGATCTCTCTCTGTCCTTATCTCAACCCACAAGCCTTTCATTATATTTTCCTCTCCTTGTCCAGTTGAGGAGGGGGAGTGATAGAGCAGCTTTGGTGGGCACCTAGGATCCAGCCAGAGTCAACCCACGAGTTTCTTTAAAAATGTTCAAATTGTTATACGGAGATTATTAGTGACCAAATGCAAATCTAAAGGATTACTTAAGCCTAAATAGCAATATCAGCTACTCATTTTTAGCATATGGTTTACAAAATACAATATGAATTCATGCAGAGAAAGATCTGCAAACCAAAATGCTCACCTTATGAACTTACATTTCACCAGGCTTTGTAGTCTCAATGTTTCCCCCTGCTTCTGCAGCTAAATCCACAACAACTGAACCTTCCTTCATTGATTCAATCATATCTCTCTTAAACAAGATGGGAGCTTTTTTGCCTGCAAGACAAGGCGTACTAAGTTAAACACAAAATACAGCTTTTATTTGTAGAGCGCAGGAGATGAGTTCTCCCCTTCTCTCTCTCTCTCTCTCTACCTTATTTTTGTATGCAAAATTTTCAACTAATTGGTACCTAGGATGAAACGTCACATAGGGTTTATTTAGGGGCAATCTACCAAAGATGCTGGCAAGTCCAGTTTTGTCCTGAGTTATTAAAAGACAGATGTTGTGCAATACAAAGTACTAAAACCTAAGTTCTACCTTACTATGTTTCAATTACTAAACACAGTACTGTTTCAACTGGACTTGTTTCATTGCACAAGCTGTATAGCAGGAGTAGCAGTGATGCAATAAATATGCAAGAGAACTATATATTTGTGCTGGTTTTGGCTGGAGTAATTTTCTTCATAGTAGCTGGTATGGGGCTATGGTTTGGATTTGTGCTGAAAACAGTGTTGATAATACAGGGATGCTTTAGTTATTGCTGAGTAGTGCTTATACAGAGTCAAGGCCAGAGTCATTTTTATCACTTGTCTTTCTTGGGTTTTATTTCTCTCTCTTTGCTATTTTCCTTTTCATTATAATTTATTATTACTATTATTTTATTTCAATTATTAAACTGGTCTTATTTCAACCCACGAGTTTTCTCACTTTTACCCTTCCAATTCTCTTCCCTCCATCCTGCTGGAGGGGGAGCGAGCAAGCAGCTGTATGGTGCTTAGTTGCCAGCAGGGATTAAACAACAACAATATTCTTACTTTTTTACTATGTATTTGCCGAGAGGGATGCACCCATGGACTCCACACACGATTCAATGTGAATTCTACTGGAGACCTTTATTATTGGTTACACAATCACTTATATACTCTTAAGCTGTTAGCACACACACATAAAAACTCTTCATTGGCTAAAAGCTACTGTTCACACGCCTGGTTACAATACTTGATTAGGTAAATCCACCTGTTCATGAGGCATTCTTTTAACTTCTGACTAATTACATAAGAAATTTCTTATCTTGCTTCTTGCATTCTTTCTGGTCTGTTCTATTTTTTCCACTCAAAGTCAGGACTTAATTGCTCAAGGCCGAAGCTGTCTGTAGCTTCGGGTCTTAAAGGGCCAACATGTATTCCCTGTGTAATAAGAAAACATGACGATATTGAGTCAAAGACTAAGTGAAAACAAAAGTTGTAAAAAAAGACATACTTTAAAAACAGGAACCTCCCTGGTCTGGTGCGGCCCTCAGACTACTACCCGCTTTTGGTCATCCAGGCTGGTAGTGACGAAATTTCAGAGAAAAGTCCAAAAGCAATTAAGAAGGGCTTCAGGTCATTAGGGCGACCAGTTGCAGGATCAGGTGCACAGGTAATTTTTTTCCTCAATCCCTTTAGTGGCAGGGAGGTTTACTGATAGGAACAGGAACACACATCTGATCAACACATGGCTTAGAGGCTGGTGCCACAGGCAGAGTTTTGGTTTCTTTGACCATGGGTATGTTTACATGGCACTGGGGCTACTGGCAAAAGATGGGACACACCTGTCTCAGAATAGGAAAAGGATCCTGGGGCAAGAATTAGCAGGGCTCATTGATAGAGCTTTAAACTAGATTGGAAGGGGGAAGGGGATATAACTTGGCCTCCTGGTAGTAACTCTGGGAGGTACATGCCTGAAGAGCACCACAATGGAATTCCAGCTGCTCCAGCCAGCAAGGCAAAGTCAACTTCACTGGGGGCCCAAATTAAATGCCTCTACACTAATGCACATAGCATGGGCAATAAGCAAGAAGAATTGGAATTGTATGTGTGCCTGCAGGGCTACGACCTGATTGGCATCATGGAGACATGGTGGGATGGCTCCCATGATGGGAGTGTTCGAATGGAAGGATACAGGCTCTTCAGGAAGGACAGGCAGGGGAGATGAGGAGGGGGTGTTGCCCTCCATGTCAACAACCAGCTGGAGTGTATGGAGCTCCACCTGGAAATGGATGAGGAGCTAAGTGAGAATTTATGGGTCAGGATTAAAGGGAAAATAGGGAAAAGGGATATTACAGTGGGGGTCTGCCACAGGCCACCAGACCAGGGAGATGGAGAAGATGAGGCAGATAGGAGCAGCCTCACATTCACAAGCCCTGGTCCTCATGGGGGACTTCAACCACCCCGATATCTGTTGGAGGGACAGCACAGCAGGGTGTAAAAATCCAGGCGGTTCCTGGAATGCATGGATGACAACTTCCTTCTCCAAGTGGTTGAGGAACCAACAAGGAGAGGTGCTATACTGGACCTTGTTCTCATCAACAAGGAGGGGTTGGTGGGGAACGTGAAGCTCTCGGGCAGTCTTGGCTGCAGTGACCATGAAATGGTGGAATTCGAGATCCTCGGGGAAGTGAAGAAAGTGCACAGCAAGCTCACTACCCTGGATTTCAGGAGAGCAGATTTTAACCACTTCAGAGATCTGCTTGGTTAGGTACCATGGGATGAATTCCTGGAAGGAAGAGGGGTGCAGGACAGCTGGAACATACTCAAAGATCCTCTCCTCCAAGCCCAGGAATGCGGCATCCCAACAAAGAGGAAGGTAGGCAAAAACAGCAGGAGGCCTGCATGGGTGGACCGGAAGATCCTGAACAAACTTAGGATCAAAAAAGAAGCCTACAGAGGGTGGAAGGAAGGATGGGTAACCTGAGATGAATACAGAGAAATTGCCCGAGAAGCCAGGGATCAACTTAGCCAAGGCCCTGACAGAATTAAATTTAGCCAGAGATGTCAAGGGCAACAAAAAAAGCTTTTATAGGTATGTTGGGGAGAAAAGGAAAACTAGGGAAAATGTGGGCCCTCTCCAGAAAGCAATGGGACACCAGTGGTCACCCAGGACACTGAGAAGGCTGAGGTGCTAAATGACTTTTTTGCCTCAGTCTTCACCGGCAAGGGCTCGTGCCACACTGCCCAAGTCCTAGAAAGCAAAGGAAGGGTCCAGGAGAACAATGAGAAGCCGCCCACTGTAGGAGAAGACCAGGCTCGAGAGCACCTAAGGAATCTGAAGGTGCACAAGTCCATGGGACCTGATGGGATGCATCCACGGGTCCTGAGGGAACTGGCAGATGAAGTTGCAAAGCCACTATCCACCATACTTGAGAAGTCCTGGCGGTCTGGTGAAGCTCCTGCAGACTGGAAAAAGGGGAAAATAACCCCCATTTTAAAAAGGGAAACAAGGAAGACCCAGGGAACTACAGGCCAGTCAGTCTCACCTCAGTGCCAGGCAAGATCATGGAGCAGATACTCCTAGAAACTATGCTAAGACACATGGAGAATGAGAAGGTGATTGGTGACAACCAGCATGGCTTCACCAAGGGCAAATCATGCCTGACCAATCTGGTGGCCTTTTATGATGGGTTTACAACATTGGTGGATAAGGCTAACGCAACTGATGTCGTCTACCTGAACTTGTGTATTGATAATTATATCAACGTTTTGGCACTGTTTGGCAGAGTTTTATTTCAACTTCAATAAATTCTTTGGACATTTATTTAGCACAACCACCTTGTCCCTCTCCAGATTCCTTTAAGTCTATTTCCAAAGGCTCAGCACCAAGAGACTTGAACTGTTCCAGAGCTGCAGCTCTAAGAAAATAAAATTGGGGGATTGGGGAGGGGGGTACAGGGACACAGGATGGGACACAGGACAGGACACAGACACAGGCAGGGGACACACAGCCACTAATTTAAAAAGGACATACATGTTTAGAGGCAGCTTAAGCCACCATGACTTTTCTGGTCTTTTCAGTAGTAGTCTTCAGACAAGAGATCTAAAGCTTATTAATGGCCTCCTTAGTCCTAGAATAAAGTCCTCAACTTTCTGTATTTAGTGAAAAGTAATTGCATCACTAATTTTAGGTCCCTAATGAAGATACTTGGATAAGAAATGAAGGCAGCCTACAGTTTCTTGTATAGTCAACAGTTGCTCTGAGAAGAGACTCGAAGCCGGGAGTTTGACTATTGACTAATGCTGCTCACCCATTTCTTTTGTCATGACTAGGTAAGTCTACAGCCCAAACTTAGATGCCTAAGATAGGTGATAAATACACACCCTGTGGCCCTATCTTTAATCTGTGAAATGGGAAATACCAGCAAGTCTATTTTTCCACAGGGATTTTTTTTTTTTACAGTTATCTTGTAAATGTCATTTATTTTGCATCATGTGATATCACAGTAAATAATGACAAAGTAAATGCCAGTGTGAAGTGAACATTCACAACATGCAGAGGATTTAACACAAACATTCTTGCACATTAAGTTAAAAGTATACAAGGTTGCTTAAAGAAGGGAATAAAAAAAAAAAGTCTGAAAAGTTTTAGACATATTTTGATCATGCTTTTAAGAATGAGAAACTATTTCCAGTTTGTTTTAAGGCATTGTGGTGGGTTGACCCTGGCTAGAGGCCGGATGCCCACCAAAGCCCACTCTATCACTCCCCCTCCTCAAATGGGCAGGGGGAGAAAATTATAACGAAAAGCTCGTGGGTGGAGATAAGGACGGAGAGAGATCACTCACCAATTACTGGCACGGGCAAAACAGACTCGACTTGGGGGAGAAAAACAAATTTACTTTATTACCAGTCAAAATTAGAGGATAGTGAGAAGTAAAACCAAATCTTAAAACACCTCCCCCATCCCTCCCTTCTTCCCAGGCTTAATTTCTTTCCCGATTTCCACCTCCTCCCCCCAGCAGCACAGGGGAACAGGGAATGGGGTTGGGGTCAGTTCATCACATGTTGTTTCTGCCGCTCCTTCCTCCTCAGGGGGAGGTCTCCTTCCCCCGCACCAGCGTGGGGTCCCTCTCACGGGAGACAGTCCTCCACCAACTTCTCCAACGTGAGTCCTTCCCATGACTGACAGTTCTTCACAAACTGCTTTGGCATGGGTCCATTCCATGGTGTGCAGTCCTTCAGGAAGGGACTGCTCCAGCGCGAGTCCCCCACGGGGTCACAAGTCCTGCCAGCAAACCTGCTCCGGCGTGGGCTCCTCTCTCCACGGGTTACAGGTCCTGACAGGAACCTGCTCCAGCGCAGGCTTCCCGCGGGGTCACAGCCTCCTTTGGGCATCCACCTGCTCCGGCGTGGGGTCCTCCAGGGGCTACAGGTGGTCATCTGCTCCACCATGGACCATCAGGGGCTGCAGGGGGACAGCCTGCTTCACCCTGGTCTGCACCACAGGCTGCGGGGAATCTCTGCTCCGGCGCCTGGAGCCCATTCCCTCCCCCTCCTTCTTCACTGACCTTGGTGTCTGTGGAGTTGTTTTCTCTTACATCACTCCTCTCTCCAGCTGCAAAGTGTGCAGTTTTTTTTTTCTTCCCTCTCTTCCTTTTTTTTTTTTCTTAATTATGTTATCACAGAGGCGTTACTGATTGGCTCGGCCTTGGCCAGCAGCGGGTCCATTCTTGTAGCCGGCTGGCATTGGCTGTGTCGGGTCGGACATGGGGGAAGCTTCTGGCAGCTTCTCTCACAGAAGCCACCCCATGTCTCCTCCCCCACTGCTACCAAAACCTTGCCACGCAAACCCAATACAGGCATATGCAGATTTTCTAACAAACCAGAGTGAAGGTTTTTTATGTTACACATCATAAACCTGGAGATATATTCATTTTTATTTTTTATATTAGATATAGCTAAATAACACTAGATGCCACTTCTGCATAAAAACAAACACGTATAAACAATTTTAATACAGATATAATATTGAATTTGCATGTGCTTAATACAAGAAGGCCATTAAAAAAAAAGTTTGCAGTTCCTGTAGCAATAAGAAGAAAAATGTTTGTGGTCTGTAATTTTCACAGTTTATTGCTCTAAAAATGGCTATGGGACAAAATAATCCTGCTGAACATAAAGAGGAGACCCCAAGACAGAAGCATTTAAAGGAGTTTCAATTGCATTTCTTAATCTTGCATCTTGAATTTCATATATAAAATAACTTGATCTCTTTCTTTCCTTCAGCAGATTGAAGAAGTGTGTCTCCAAAGAGTCCTAGATGGCCTCTCTGGGATCAGGAGAACAGAGGTAAATGAGAGTATGCAGCTATGAAACCAGATCAAAGCAAGCTCTAAATGATGGCATGCAGATTCTTTCTTTACTATTCTTCCCTGTATCCCCAAGAATCGGGGAGACATGAAATTCTGGACAAAAGCCCCAACTTTCTCATTTTCATAAAGCAATGATTTTTTATTCATATAGTTCTGAATGATTTAATGAGATGTTCTCTTTGGAAGGTTTGGTTGCTTTGGGGAATAAAAAAAATGGAGGAATAATGCAGGAATAAAAATTGTATCAAGGAAATTGTGATTCAGTGCAGTACAAGTGCTTTCTCCTGTAATACAGTTACAAACTATTTAATCTTAAAATTATTTTAGATTGCTGTTACCATTTCACATACCTACCTAGTATCAAATCCACGAACTGCACCCAATGATTTAGCTGCTCCTGCAGAAGCCAGGCCAGAAACTCCTCCTCCTCCAATGATCAAGATCTAGAATGATACCATCATCATGCTTGAAACATAAACTAAAACTAGAGCTGGTTAGAAAAGCAGCAGCAGTATACTGCTTTCATGACAGCAGATATACCTCATTAACCAGCGATTTAAACAAGTTACCTTTGTAACACAGAACCAAAAATTACTTTGGTAAAGCTGCACTATAAATGTAATGATTTAAAAGCTGTAACTGCTAACTTCACTTATCTGAGGGCAGACTCATCTGTAGCTAACAGATTATGTAAGTAAATACAGGTTTCTGACTTAATTTCTCTTTTTTTTTTTTTCTTCTCTAATTCTTTTACTTTCATTTCTCTTCATCCCAAGCCATATGCAATTCTAATTGAGCAACCCCTTCCATCACAGCCTTCAACACACCAGAAATCTCAACATCTCTGACTTTTCTTAACTGCTTCCTTGTCTTCCTTGTCTTTCCCCATCTGGGAAGAAAAAAAAGAAAAAAGGAAAAAAATATATATGTATAGCTAGTCTGAAGTTTAAAACTAAGTAAGTTTATATAAAACTGTATTGGGTTTGCGTGGAAAGGTTTTAGAAGTGGGGGGGGACAGGACACACATAGTGGTGGCTTCTGTGAGAGAAGTTGCCAGAAGCTTCCCCCATGTCTGACAGCCAATGCCAACCGGCTACAGGACGGACCCACCGCTGGCCAAGGCCGAGCCAATCGCAGCTGGACACCAAGTTAACATCAGTAGAGATAGCTGAAAAAGCAGATTAATGTGAAATTACGTCTTTTCTTACAAACAGTGCACATTTTATTGCATTTTTACTAGCACTGTTGTGGTTCAACAGTCCCATTCCACACTCCCATCTCTAACAGGGACGTATGGAGGTCTGTATGCCGTAAAATCAGTTTTAATTTGGAATATAGCTTGTAGATTTTATACCTTTAAATACATTATGAATTCTTATATTTTAAGTAAAATTACACAGAATGAAAACAAAGAGAAGCAACGAAGCACATATGTTGCTAAATACTGCTGGCGTCCACAAAATAATCTGGCAGCCTTCTCCCAACAACATCAGATACCAATGACAGACAATCTACATTCAAACTGTTTTAAGGATATCTTTGAGCCTGCACTGATCCTGTTCAGAGCAAAGAGGCACTAGACAAAGCAGTCCAGGAATTAGAATTGCCTTCAATTTTTGTTTGTTTATTTTTAAAAAACCTTCTTCTGATCTGCTACAAAACTGACCATAAGAAACTTTAAAAGTTGTTTAGCACCTCCAACAGCTTCATCCTGCTTGAAACAGCTGTATAAAAATAGAGACATGGAATTGGTTTAGATATATCTAATATCAAAGTACATAACTTTTAATTCAGCTATACTTACTCAAGCTAGAGAGAAAGAAAAAAAAAAAGAAAAAAACAAGTAGGATTCATACTCAGCAATGTTGGCCATGGAACTAAGTGCATCATATCCCTGAGCAATGGTGACACATGGAACCTGATCCATAGCCAAGACAGTAGTCTTTTTTTTCTGCAAGTTTTTTCAGGAGGTCTGGATTTTGTGCTGGGTAGATAAAACTAATCAGGGTAGCCGCTGTCTTAAAAAGATCTGTCTCATGTACACCTAGAGCAGAGTTATATATAGGACCCCTCACCTGAAGAAAGAGAGAAATTTCCAAATTAATCAGTGGAAAAAAATCAGTGCACACTCCACTTCCTTTCTCCCATCTTGCAGTCTGTCTATTCCCATCCACAAAGTACATGAGGAAGAAGTGTGTTAGTTTACACAACTAAACTGAGTAACTGCACTTCTCAGCTGCAGTTCACATATTAGAATTAACTCTAGGTGGATGGATGACAGAGCAGTAATAGCCAGCACACATTTTCAGAAAGTTCTGATGGCTTCTAACCAGCAGATACTGGCTTTTATGACAGACAGCCGCCCCAAGACCAGCCATTCTCAGGCAAAATGATTACTGAACAGATGTGCCAACTAAACTCTACAGGCTAAGAAGCACTAATTATGCACCATCACATACAGGGAATTTCAAGCATGAAGTCCAGTCCAGTAGAAATCCATCTTGATCTGTATTAATTTGTTTGGAATTTCTCACTTTTCTTCAAAAACAAACTCACTTTTAAGGGTTGTTTACAAACTAGCACACAGAAATTCTGTGTTCAATTCTGACAGAATAACTCCATATAAAACATTTAAAAGGGAGCCTCAACATCGAGTTTAAGGTCTTTTTTTTCCTTCAGGACTCTGTACAACCTAATACCTCTCAAGTAACTTTACTTTTAGCAGTCTTCCCAAACCAGCTACAACTCCTCTAGTTACAAGTAATTTTGAAGCACATTGTTGCTGTGAAGTTGTTGGATGTCTTATTGAGAAAAGTTAGAAACCCACATCTTCAAAATTCCAAGCAACTTTCTCTGAAGAGTAACTTGGAGTTATATGTTACTACTCTTTTAGCAAAAGTTTCTTCAAGCAGGGATCTTGTCTGATTAGAGTCTGGAACTAGTCTACCTCACTCTAGAAAACGCAACTTCTCCAAGGTAATTAAAAACTTGATAAGAAGTTATCTTCATTTTTTTTCAATGCTGCTATTTACTAGTTTATTACTGTAGGTGCACATCTGAACTATTTAAAAAAAAAATTAAAATTAAATCAGAACTTAGAATGGAAAATATTAAAGGAGTTTATTTACTGAACTTTCAGTAGACTATTCAAAAAAATTTACCTATGTGTTTCTCCAAAAAGAACGTGATAGGAAATACATTAATAAAGCAATTACTTTGACAATCAGATCAGAAGCCAGGACTTCCTTGGTTCCCTGGATCTTTGCTCCAACTTCTCTGTAATGGTCATCAGAAAATTTGGAAGCTTCTCCAGCACCAGATTCCACCACAACACTGAAGCCTTGTTTAACCAAGGCTTGAACTCCAGCTGATGATAGAGTCACTCTCTTCTCATTCTCAAATATCTCCTTGGGGACACCTACAGTCAGCTGTTTATAAGGAATTCCTGTAAGAGTGGCAGATAAGACAGCATTAGTTGCACTAAAGATTACTGAATTGATATTAATGTAACTCTTCAGTGTTGTATAGTGTTGTAGAAAAAGTTAGTCAAAGCTTAGCACTAGCAGCTTAAACATTAATAGCTAGAGTAGACAAAGCCTATAGATCACAGTACATGAACTGTAACAACCCTATTACAACATACCAAAAAACTAACTACAGAACTGGCTGAAACAGACCTAATAGGATGTGAAACGGGATATAGAATCAATATATATCGTATAAGAAGGTGGCCACTTAGCAACAAAACAGCAAAAAAATCAAACCAATAAAAACCAAGACCTCAAATCTCAATATTACTATTGGTCTGAATTATCATGTTGTTACTGATATGTTAGAATTAATTATTAGTTTATAGTTTATGAATAGTTTTGATTTTAATAATATAAGATTATAAGAAATATTTTAATGAAAAGTATGCTTGCACAACAACCGAATGCTAATATGAAATCCCTGTACAGCCCCGTACCAAGGCCGAAGGGATTGGTCAAAGTCATTTGGTAGGAACCGTAACTTAGGTAACAAGTACAAGTTGATCTGTAAACTGATTTATGATACTTATATAGAAAACTAGAAGAATACATGTAGCTGTCAAAATCTGGATTAATGAGAATGGGGAGACAATGGGGAGAGAAGCCTACTGTAACGGTTTATAGATGCCTGCCAAGAAACCGTGTCCTTAAGCAAAAGGTAATTCCGACAGGGGGAGATTGCGACCACCGATTCACCGATCGCCCACCCATTTGACACCCCAGACTCATTTCCAGATGATTCTAACAGTTATTGCGCAGAATCAGAAATAGGAGGAGAATATGTTAATGATTTCTTGGAAATAACATGTTTATGTATGACTACTTAATGAATATGTATGAGTAAGCTCTATATAAGATGTATGATTTTGGAGCATGGTGTGTGTTGATCGTGAGAGAACTCACTCACACACCCGGCTGTAATAAAGTGTCTGCTTATCCGCATCACATTGGTGTTGATAAGTTTCTTATTCCGGATTTTCGGTAACAGTTTTGGCGACCCAGATGGGACCTCGCTGAAGGAGACTGGAGGAGTCGGGGACCTGATCGGTTCCAGCCGGCACTGAGGATTTCTCAGGGATACCCATCGATCCCCAATCCGTAAGGTTCTTCACGACGTTCCCTGGATTTTTGGTAAGACACTTCTTTTCTTTTAGTAATTGTGTAAGTGGGTTAGAGTCCCACAGTAAGAGTGGGTTAGAGTCCCACTGTAAATGGGTTAGAGTCCCACTGTACGTCTGCCTGTCAGTCGCGGTGAAAGCTGCGCAGGGTTGGACTAAAGGATCCTTGTGGGAGTGTGTCCCGATCCGATGTCGGGATCATTCAAATATCCCGATCCGATGTCGGGGAAAGGTTTCGATATGTTCCCAAGAGCGAGATTAAGACACAAACGAGGTCAAATGCCGCATTCCCGAAACACCATTTATTACCAAAAATAATAAGGAGGGTAGCGATAGGACAGAATGGAAAGAAAGATGGAAAAGAAGCAAGGAGTCGGGATAGGGCAGCAAGAATAGTCACCACCACGGGTCCAGCGGCGAGGCGACGGTGAAGGGCGGGTGAGGAGGTCTCAGTAGCGTGTTCCAGCAGTGGTGCAGCGTGGCGTGGTGCAGTCAGGTGGTCGTCCTCTTTGTCCCTCTTCTCTCTCTTTCTTCCCGCTCCCTTACTGCCCATGCAGGCCTTCCTTAAGTACCCCTTCGAGGGCTGTAGTTACCATAGCAATGGCACGTCTCTTTGTGCCCCCCCAGCACTGGGGCAGGGACATGTCCGGGCAGAAGACCTCCTGCGGGCAGGGCATTTCACAAGTCGTTTCCTTCTCAGTGGTCTCGTGAAAACAATCTTGCCAGTGATCTTGCAGACAATCTTTGAGGCAAGATAATGGTGCTGCTCCTCACATCACCCCGTGGCTCAAAGATTGTCTTACAGGCAGGGTGCCTTCACAAGTCGGGGTTTCCAGGACCCAGTGGTCTTGTGACCGTCCTTGCAAGCAATCTTGCAGACAATCTTTGAGGCAAGATAATGGTGCTGCTCCTCACATCACCCCGTGGCTCAAAGATTGTCTTACAGGCAGGATGCCTTCACAAGTCGGGGTTTCCAGAACCCAGTGGTCTTGTGACCGTCCTTGCAAGCGATCTTTGAGACAGTGCAGTTCCTCACATCACCCCGTGGCTCAAAGATTGCCTTAAGACCCATGGTGGTTTTGAGAAAAGATAGTTGTCCAGAAAAGGTTGGAAAAGAGCACTTTAAATAATTTGCAAAACTGATGGCTTGGATTGGCTTACAACACGAATTTGTTTAACGCCATCAGGAGTAACAGTAGATATAAATTGCATGTTAGATACAATGCGTTGAATCAATTGTATAAAACACGGGATAATACATGGTAAAAACATTAGCATTGCCAAACCACATAACAAATAGAATAAAACCCTCTTAACCCATGGACCACCTGGAAGCCAAGAAAACATATCAATATCCCATCCTTTCCATGTTTGAACAGGAACATGGGCTAGCTTTCTCATGCCTGCAGTAATTTGCTTAATAACTTTCCCACTGTCATCAATTTTTAAACAACAATTAGAAGCATTAAGTTTACCACAAACACCCCCTTCTTCGGCTAGCAGGTAATCGAGAACCATGCGGTGTTGGTAAATGGCAGTTCGCATTTGTGTTGCTTGATCTGCCAATAGATCAAGGGCCTCAGCAGTTTGATTGGTGACAATTTCTGTGACAGCTTGTAGTCGAATTATACGATTCAAATTATAGATAGGTTCTCGAGCACCACTAACCCACTCATTGGGATTCCAGGTGGCAGGTCCATAATGCTGTATAATACGTTGAGGGGTCCATTCATCTGTTCTCCAGGTTTGACTGCTTCCGCTGGCTATAGAAGTATCAATGGATCGCCGATACCGGTTAAGATCATCATACACTTTAATACTTAGTTCATTACTCTCATCCCCAGGGAGCAGAAAAAACAGAGGACGAATTGCCCCCACGTAACACACTCCGGTCCAATTTGGTGGTAGTAGTTTATAGGCATGGTGGCCACACACCCAATAGTGGCCCTTCAAGGCTCGGGCACCATTTTCGAAAGGACCAGTTTCACTGGGATCTGGGTCAAAATAGGGTTTTAGATTATAGTCTCCAAAGGGATTATTAGTCCCAGGTCCATCACGGGTGTCCTCACACCACCATGCTCCTTCCCTATTTTGCCAGGAGCAACTATAAAGTGCTCTAAAATCATCTTCGTGTCTGGGCCCTGAATAATTCTTAAGAGACCAATAACCTTTAAAGTTCACCCTCTTTCCCGCTTCGTCCAGCCATACCCACCTAGGTCGGTTGGCAAAGTGGTATGCTCCTAGGGATAACTCGGGGTCACCAAGAATATTTGGCATGGAAATGTTTTCTTGGATAAGATTAAAGGTATAGTTACATTTGCTGTTTCCTACAAAGACCCCACCTTTTTGTGTTCTGTTTAAACAATATACACCTCGAGTTGGGTATTGCACTGGCCATGGTGGTGGCTCATTTTCCTCCCAGTAAATATTGTTATTGATTTCACTATAATTGCTTACCAACCATTCAGGAGAAAGAGGGGTAGCAGTCCATGGCCAACTTTCTGAACCTAATGGTCCACCACATACCCAACAGGCACTTAGGTTAAAAGCATCGGCCACTTGTTGGCCTAAAGCAATAAACTCATTCTGCCATGGCAAGTCAAAGAGGGGAGCACAGGAGTTTCCCCAGATATTAAAAGCAACAACCATTGTTAACCAAAACAACATTTGTGGTGGTTGTATATTAAACATTCTATAAAATTAATGAAACAATTATCAACAAAAACACACAGTGAATTAGCAGTCTCGTGGGCTCCTTCAGACAAACTCCAGGGTCTTTACCTGAAAGAGAAAACAGACCCGGTTCGCTCTAGGGAACCAGGGGCAAGTTGTTAGAAGGATGGAATAATCCACCTTGTGTTGATTTTGTGTTCTTTTCCACGCGCATCTTTTGCCTTCCAAACATATTTGTTTATTGAGGTTTCTAATACCAGGGGTACGGCTCCTACTGTAGGGAGTTCAACCAAGACTGGTTGGCCTGGGAAGTACTGTGGGTCCTGGGAATGATTTGGTTTGTATGGGTCTGGTATAATGTTTGGGGCCTTTGGACAAAATGCGGTAATTTTCGGGCACCCGTTTACTCCCCACCGACTGTTGACACTAGTCACTGCATCCCATAGCCGTTCAGCCCATCGTGGCTTGTGTGGTTTGAGGAAGCGCTTCAAAAGGCCATTCGTTCTTTCCACAATTCCATTTGCTTGTGGATAATATGGGGTATGGTATACCCACGAGATTCCTTCCTGAGTTGCCCAGTCTTGGACTACTTTAGCAGTAAAGTGGGAACCATTATCTGATTGAATTGACTGTGGTTTGGGGAAGGTACCAAACCACGCTTTTAAGGCTTTTACTGTGTTCTCCCCAGTAGCCCGGGCAAATGCTTCAGCTTGGACTAACCCTGACACTATTTCAACCCCCACTAACACATAACATCTTCCCTCTGATTTTCTGAAGGGACCAATGTAATCCACTTGCCAGGCCTCCCACAGTCCTTTTCTGTCTCTCAAGTGTAGGGGATCCCCTTCCAGGGGGTGTCTTTCTAAGCGAGTACGGCATTGTTCGCAAGCAGACACACAAGTTTTACATTCTTCCCTGGTGACTGGCCAACCTCGAGCATGGGCCTCACAATAGAGATCTTTAACTCCTGAATGTTTTCTCTTTACATGCAGCCATTCTAATAATCGCTCCCAGTCTTCTGCTATTTGGGTGTTCTGCAGGGGTGCCAGTCTGGCTAACTCATCAGCTTTGTCATTCCACCTGCTAACAGGAGTGTTATCCCGCTGATGAGAAGCCACCCAGGCTATTGCAAACTTTCCTTGTCTAGAAACAGCTAGGATGTCTTGCCATTTTTCCTTTTGCCATACAGGTATCCTGTTCACCTCCCACCCATTTTTCTCCCAAAACGGAAGCCATTCAGTGCAGCCTTTAAACACAGCATAAGAATCAGTATAGATATAGACAGGAGAGGTAGATTGAGCTTCATGTTGGAAAACACTCCATACTGCGACCAATTCCCCTACTTGTGCACTACCTTCTCCTTCAGTAATTACCTGCTTTTCCTCATCTACACGGAGAGCTACAGCTCTGTATTTCCAAGTTTTTCCTTCTCTTTTGGAGGACGCATCAGTAAACCAAACATTTTGCAGCTGCTCTGAGAATGGAGGGGCTACAGATATCACTGAGGGGAATTCAATCGTTTCTTTATCTGGACTCACCTCATCTTGAATAGTTAGCATTTTTACAGCTCCCTCAGATACTGCAAAAATGTCACAATAATGTTCTATTTGGGCATACCACTTTCGCACAGAGGCCTTCTGAGCCACCCCGTCAGGGGGTGCAGTCCCTGACAAAACCATTTTAATTACCTTAAATGGGCCCCTAAGCACTATTGGCTGTTGTCGAATGGTTCGTTCAGCCTCTCTCAAGGCTAAACTGACTACAAACAAGCCTTTTTCCCAGGCTGTGTATCTTTTTTCAGCATCTTTAAAACTACGGGAATAGAACCCAATAGGTCGAGTGGGTCCTTCAGGGCCCTTTTGCCACAAATGTATTGATAGCCCAGTGTTGGCAAATCCCCATTCAATATGGACAGGGTCTGTAGGGTGGATAGGACCAAGAGCTTGATGGGCGGTTGCTTCAAATACTAGCAACTGCAAAGCTTCTTCATGGAGCTCGGTCCATTGCCACTGCACCCCTTTTCGCAACAAGTCATATAGGGGTCTTGCAATAATTGAAAAATCAGGAATATGCTTTCTCCAAAACACAAGTAATCCTAGCACATGCTGTAAGTCCTTTTTTGATTCTGGCATCTTAATTAGATCTAATGAGGTAAGAGTGTCTGGTGGAATGCATGTCATTCCTCCTTTCCACCAGATTCCTAAAAACTTCACTTCACCTGACGGTGTTTGTATTTTCTCAGGTGGGATTCTTAGCCCTAAACTTTCCAAGTGGGAAATTATATTATTTTGGGTTGTTCGAACCTTATCTATATCATTTCCTCCCACGAGGATGTCATCGATATATTGGTAAACACTGACTTCTTTCTCTACTTGAATTATTGCTAGTTCTTGTGCCAAAGCGTGGTGGGCTAAAGTGGGGGAATGCTTATACCCCTGTGGGAGTCGGGTGAAAGTAAATTGCTGACCTTCCCAAGTAAAAGCAAAACGGTCTTGGTCCTCAGGCTGTAGGGGGACCATGAAAAACATATCTTTAACATCCACTGTTGCCATGATTGGGTGAGCTCGTTCCTGAATTGTGGCTATGAGCTCTGCAATGTTTGGTACCGCAGCTGTCAATGGGCCAGTATTTGCATTGAGCCTGCGATAATCTACAGTCAGTCTCCACGTGCCATTAGGTTTGCGTACTGGCCACACTGGAGAGTTGAAAGGAGAATGGGTTGGGATCACTATACCTTGTCCTTTTAAGTCTTCTAGTACAGGTGCTATTCCCTCTCTAGCCCCCAAAGGTATCGGGTAAGGTTTAACATTTGTAAGCTTTGAAGGGGGGAGTAACGGTGCAGCTTGTAGGAGCCGAATATCTATTGTGGGAGTACCAAACGACCACTGTTTCCCTTTATTGTCAACCCAGGTCCTTCCTTTTAAAACATCAAGTCCTAGAAGGTTAACTGGAAATTCCCCCACAACCATAGCTACAGTAGTAGCATCATCTTCTCCAGGCAGACGCAGGCTGACCATTGCCAGTGCCTGGGGCTGAACATTGCCAAAGGCATCTGCCACAAATAGCATCTGTTTGGATGGTGCAATTCCACAGTTGGTGGCGTCCTTTATTTTAATGGCTGAGATTTGAGCCCCAGTGTCTACTAAAAATGTTACTGGGACTTGCTTTGGCCCTACAATGCCTGTAATTAATAAATCACCCCGGCCATTTTCAGTGAGCTGTCTGATGTGTATCCAACCTTCACCCCCCCGCCCACCATCAGAGGGTGAAGGATCTAGTTTTCCGCCGGGTTTTTGGAGCTGTTTTGTTCCAACAAGTCAATCAAGGGGGGTGCACTGCGAGTGGTACTTCTACAATCCACTCCTCTATTTACTGTCTTATCAGGCCATTCTGTTATCAGCTTTTCTAATTTGTCTGTTGGTAGCCCGTCCATCAAGTCATGTGGAATCCCTTTTTGTTGTCCTTCCCCCCACAGTCTATTACGTCTGTTCGGGATATCTCTCCCTCCCGGTGGTCTGGCGAGGGGTGGAGTTCTCCTAGAAGGTGGTGGAGTTCTCTTATCACTCCCAGGGTGTGGGGCTATTTTTGCTTCTGCTCGCCTCAAGCCCCGGGAGTCCATTTTGGTGACTGGAGGGTTAATGGGACCATACTTGCGACCATAATTAATCAGTTCTTGGGCTACTTCTCCCCAAGTCCACACCTTCCTATCTGAGGGCTGACGTTGTGGAGTGCACCCTTCTAAAGCAGCTGCAAGTCTACCACCTCGGGGCATTGCTTGTATTCTCCCCTGTAATTGTATGCCAATAGGTTTTAACGAGTCAGGGAGTCCCCTTATAAGGGGAGTCATTCGTTCAGGGTCTACCGGCATCATCATAGGAGACTCCTGTGAAGGTTCTAACCTTCGTTCATACATCATCTGCAGACAAGCTGCCTTCTGCACACTCTCCACCAATTGATCAACAGACCCCATAATTGCGAGGGGGTCCCCCCTCTCCAAGGGGTTCAAACCACCAGCCCAGTAGGCTGCCCGTTGAGTCAGAGACCAGGGGGCACGGTAGTTTCCAGTAGTTAAAAACACTCCCGGTCCCCAATACCCTTCTGCCTCTTTTTCACTTAGCAGAATCTGGTCCCCCCCAGACAATGATATTCTCCACACATATTCTGTCTCTGACTCCCTAGGAGTCCGGCCAAATTCCTTTTTCAATTTTGCCAACTCAGTGGCAGTATAGGGGACTTCCTTAGTTGTAACCTGCGGGGACGGGTCTTGTTCATCGTCATAGATATACTCGGTTTTAACCAGGGGTCTCAGAGAGGGTGGTTCAGATTTCTCTGCTTTTTCTTTTGTTTGTGACAAATCGCTAAAAGGGTACCTGATCTCTGGTGGGGGAGGCGTCTCCTCAGGGGCAGTATCAGTGAGGAGACGCTCCTTAAGGGCAATTTGCAGGTCTTTCACCAGGTCTTTTTCTGCTTTAAGTTGTTCCTTTAATTCAGCCACCTGCCCTTGAAGGGACTGGGCGAGGTTTTGCAGTGAAACAATAGTTTGGGACTCCGAGCCGAGGCGGAGGTCCCTGTCTTTTACCGCAGCTGCCAAACTGGCCCCAAGAATAGCACAAACAATCGCTTTACCTTTTCCAGCCTTTACTCTGGCATCTTTTTGTAAAGCACGCATTCGATCAACCACGCTTTGCAAATTATACCAATTTCCCTGAGCCCAATCTACCCCGGGCACAGAGGGTCGCGCTTTATGCTTTTCTAGAAAATCAAACAAGACTTCTCTTCCCGAAGGAAGGGTCACGGTTCTGTTATCACTCATCTTACTTCACGCACAAATTTCAAACAAAAACTACGGTAGTCAAAACGGGGGAGAAGTCTCCTCAGGAAGGCAGCACGTTAGTTTTAAACACAGCAAACGGCAAACACAACGAAGCCCACCCCCTTTACTTTCCTGAGGTCTCACTTAGCACACGTCTCAAATCAAGTGGGGAAACGGTCGTCTCAGGAAGGCAGCACGTGAGTTTAAAACACAGATCAAGCCCGCTCCCCTTTACTTTCCCGAGAGGTATCACTTAGCACATGGAGGCAATAGGAGAAAGAGATTTCACTTTAGCACAGTCGAAGCAGGGGAGCGGTCATCTCAGGAAGGCAGCACGTGAGTTTAAAACACAGACCAAGCCCGCTCCCTTCACTTTCCCGAGAGGTTTCACTCAGCGCACGGAGGCAATAGGAGAAAGAGATTTCACTTAAGCACAGTTGAAGGAGCGGTCATCTCAGGAAGGCAGCACGTGAGTTTAAAACACAGATCAAGCCCGCTCCCTTTACTTTCCTGAAGTCTCACTTAGCATAACAGAGGCAATAGGAGAAAGAGATTTCACTTAAGCACAGTTGAAGCGGGGGAGCGGTCATCTCAGGAAGGCAGCACGTGAGTTTAAAACACAGATCAAGCCCGCTCCCTTTACTTTCCTGAGGTCTCACTTAGCACAACAGAGGCAATGCGGCACTCTCCCTCAAGGGATCCTGTCCGTGACGCCAATTTAAATGTCCCGATCCGATGTCGGGATCATTCAAATATCCCGATCCGATGTCGGGGAAAGGTTTCGATATGTTCCCAAGAGCGAGATTAAGACACAAACGAGGTCAAATGCCGCATTCCCGAAACACCATTTATTACCAAAAATAATAAGGAGGGTAGCGATAGGACAGAATGGAAAGAAAGATGGAAAAGAAGCAAGGAGTCGGGATAGGGCAGCAAGAATAGTCACCACCACGGGTCCAGCGGCGAGGCGACGGTGAAGGGCGGGTGAGGAGGTCTCAGTAGCGTGTTCCAGCAGTGGTGCAGCGTGGCGTGGTGCAGTCAGGTGGTCGTCCTCTTTGTCCCTCTTCTCTCTCTTTCTTCCCGCTCCCTTACTGCCCATGCAGGCCTTCCTTAAGTACCCCTTCGAGGGCTGTAGTTACCATAGCAATGGCACGTCTCTTTGTGCCCCCCCAGCACTGGGGCAGGGACATGTCCGGGCAGAAGACCTCCTGCGGGCAGGGCATTTCACAAGTCGTTTCCTTCTCAGTGGTCTCGTGAAAACAATCTTGCCAGTGATCTTGCAGACAATCTTTGAGGCAAGATAATGGTGCTGCTCCTCACAGAGTGGAAGCCTAGGCGTCTGCCCGTAAGACATAAGCGAAAGCTATTGCAGGGTTGGACAGTAGTGGAGACAAGAGAACCTATATGCTATAGTGTTCTCAAGGTAGTGCCTCTAACAAGAAGTTAGAAGTTTTTCATGTGTGTTATATTGTGGAATCGTTTGTTTTGACTGGGTACTGAAGTGCTGAGCTGTAATTAAGAACCGTGTTTATTGTGTTACATATTTTTACTCAAGGTAACAATTGCGGAACTGTGTGAGTGACTGTGAGAGTGAGACGTGCAATTGAGCACGAAGCGAGTGCGGAGTTCGGATCCGCGGTTCTGTTATCCCATGAGGGGTGCAGCCGGAGAAGAACGAAGTGACAGATTTGAGTGATTGTGTATTGTACTGTAAAGTAATTATATCATGGCATCTAAGTTAACTTATTTGTTTAAAAGTAAAAGTATGAGTAATTTGGCTGCAAATGACAAAATCCTGAAAACTTCTCCATTAGGATGTTTATTAGCACATTGGGGGATCCGCAGTGGGATCCAAATACTGTGGAGTATAGAGAGAGACTGAGTCAGTATCAGAAGTGGATTTTATATGGAGTTAAACATGCTATGCCTAAATCTTTGAATTGGTTTAAATTATGTGAAGTAAGACAGGTTAAAAATGAATCTCCCTCAGTGTTTCTGGAGAGATTAAAGGAAGCTGCCAGGAAATTTACTGATTTAAAGGTGGAGACGGAGGCAGCTCAAATACAATTGGCTTTGATTTTTATGGGACAGTCAGCACCAGATATAAGAAAGAAACTCCAGAAGCTTGAGGGAGAGGATTCAAGAAATTTGAATAAAATACTGGAGGCTGCATGGAAGGTATATAATAATAGAGAAAATGAGGAGAGAAAAACCAGGGAAAATAGATGACTGGCTGTAATGACAGGGACAGTGAACAGAAGGAGAGGTAGAGGAAGAGGACGAGGACAAGGATTCAGTGGAAGGGGAGGATTTATGAACGGTGGTAATCGGAGTTTTAACAGCCCTTTAGGAATAAATCAATGTGCTTTGTGTAGAGAGGAAGGACACTGGAAAAGAGACTGTCCTAAAAATGGGAATGTTCAACAAGAAATGGCCAGAGACATGATGTTAGATAACTGAAGGAGACCGGAGGGGAACCCAGCTGAGCCTCTGTCTGTAATTAAGCTGGAGAAAAAAAAAAAAAAAAATTAAAGAAGTTAAATTTTTAGTGGATACTGGAGCAACATTTTCGATATTAAATACCTGTAAAGGAAAAATTGGAACAAAAACAGCAAACATAGTAGGGGCAACCAGGAAAGAAGAAAACAGGCCATTCCTGAAACCCCTGGATTTAAAATTTGGGGATAAGATAATTTTGCATGAATTTTTGTATGTACCAGAATGTCCTGTACCCTTGTTAGGAAGGGATTTGTTATCTAAATTAAACGCACAAATTATTTTTGAGCAAGGGGAGCTTTTCTTAAAAATACCCGAGTCCAAAACAGGAGGAATCTTAATGATACAAGAAAAGGTGAAGGAACAGGAAATTCCACCAGAGGTAGATTCTGCAGTGATTCCCACAGTATGGGAAACAGACATCCCTGGTAAATCAAAAGTGGCAGAGCCTGTCAAAGTAGATTTAAAAGAAGGTGTAAAGACAGTAAAATTAAAGCAATATCCAATCAAGCCAGAAGTCAGACAGGAGCTGAAGAAACTGATTGACAAATTTTTGAAGTACAAAATATTAGAGGAATGTGAATCGGAGTATAATACTCCTATTTTACCAATCAGAAAACCCTCAGGTGAATATAGGTAAGTAGGTTAGTCCAAGACTTAAGGGCAATAAATCAAATAGTTAAAGATATTTACCCAGTAGTTGCAAATCCTTATATGTTGTTAACAGCGTTAAATGAGACTTAACAGTGGTTTACAGTGCTTGACTTGAAAGATGCTTTCTTTTGCATACCTTTGGAAAAGGAGAGCTGAAAACTGTTTTGAATGGGAAAATCCACAAACTGGGTGAAAGATGCAACTCACATGGACAAGATTACCCCAAGGATTTAAAAATAGCCCAACAATTTTTGGAAATCAACTGGCAAGAGAGCTTGAAATGTGGAAGCAAGATAAGCCAAGGCCTGGACATTTGCTTTTGCAATATGTAGATGACATATTGGTTGCTACAGAAGAAAGGTCTGCTTGTATACAAGTGACTATTGCCCTCTTGAATTTTCTGGGACTAAATGGGTACAAGGTATCCAGGAAAAAGGCCCAAATAGCTTGCCAGACCGTGATATATCTGGGCTTTGAAATTTCCAAAGGGCAGCGACAATTGGGAAAAGGTCGAAAAGAAACTATTTGCAGTATACCTGAGCCGAAAAATATTCATGAACTCAGAGCGTTCCTGGGAATGGCTGGGTGGTGTCGCCTTTGGATTATGAATTATGGACTGATAGCTAAGCCTTTGTATGAGGCCCTAAAGAACTCTCCCTTTTTATGGGGCCTGCAACAGCAAAAGGCTTTCATTGAGTTAAAATGTGCTTTAATGTCTGCACCTGCCCTAGGACTTCCAGATCTAACCAAGGATTTTCAGTTGTTTGTGCACGAGAGACAATGCCTTGCATTAGGTGTGCTAACCCAGAAGATGGGAAGCTGGAAACGACCAGTCGGATACTTCTCCAAACAACTGGACACAGTGAGTAAAGGGTGGCCAAACTGCCTTCGGGCAGTGGCAGCAACAGTACTGCTCATACAAGAGGCTCGGAAATTGACTTTGGGAAGGACAATAATAGTCTAAGTCCCACACATGGTGATAACTGTTTTAGAGCAGAAGGGGGGACATTGGCTATCCCCGAGCCGAATGATAAAGTACCAGGTAGTACTGACTGAACAGGATGATGTCATTCTAAAAACAACTAACCTGGTAAATCCTGCAGTGTTTTTAAGTTCTACACAGGAAGAAGGACAACTGGAACATGATTGCTTGGCTACTATCGAGTACGTTTATTCCAGTCGTGAAGATTTGAAGGATGTACCATTGGAGCAACCAGACTGGGAATTGTATACAGATGGCAGCAGCTTCATGGAGCAAGGAGTCCGATACGCTGGATATGCGGTAACAACAGACACCACAGTTATAGAAGCCAGAGCATTGGCAAGCACCACATCAGCCCAGAAAGCAGAACTTATTGCTTTGATTCGAGCCCTAGAACTAAGTGAAAAGAAGAAAGTAAATATCTGGACAGACTCTAAATATGCCTTTGAGGTAGTGCATGACCATGTGGCTCTGTGAAAAGAAAGAGGATTATTGTCCTCTCAAGGATCAAACATTAAGCATCAAAATGAAATTTTACAATTATTGCAAGCAGTTCAGAAACCAGAACAAGTAGCAGTCATGCACTGTAAAGCACACCAAATTGGAAACACAAAAGAAATTGCTGGAAATAATCTGGCTGATAAAACAGCCAGGAAAGTAGCAAAAGAGCAAGCATTACACATGGCATTAATTCCTTCCCCAACAGTAACCCTTCCTAGGGAAAAACCAAAATATTCAGAGGAAGATGATAAGTTAGCCCAGTTATTAAATGCTAAGAAAAACCTAGCTGGATGGTGGGTAACCCCTAATGGACAAGTAGTGATTCCACTCATTTTGATGAGAGAAATAATTCAAACAAGACATCAGGAATGTCATTGGGGTGTAGAAGCCCTAGTAACTTCTTTACAGAAACAGGTAGTGTCAGTTAAAATGCTAGGATTAGCTAAAATGATAGCTGCAAAATGTGAGGTATGTTTGAAAAATAATCCACTAATCAAGAAAAGAGCCCAAATGGGTAAGTTAAAATCTGGTACAGAACCTGGAGATTATTGGCAGGTAGATTTCTCGGAGTTACCTAGACAAAATGGGTACCGATACATTCTGGTGGGGGTTGACACTTTTACAGGATGGCCAGAAGCCCTTCCCTGTCCCACCACACAAGCAAAAGAAGTAGTAAAGTGGTTACTACAAGAAATAATTCCAAGATTTGGGGTCCCTATTGGAATTTCTTCTGACAGAGGTCCACACTTTGTCGCTGAAGTAGTCCAAAGTGTTAGTAAAACATTGGGTATTGCCTGGGATTTACATGCATCCTGGAGGCCACAATCCAGCAGGAAGGTAGAAAGAATGAATCAGACTCTAAAAAGACAAATAAGTAAAATCTGTCAGGAAACTAATTTAAAATGACCTCAAGCACTTCCATTGGCATTACTACGAATTAGAGTTCAGCCAAAGAGTGGAACCTCAATCAGTCCTTATGAATTACTGTGTGGAAAACCTTATGAGTCCCCAGAACCAAATCCAGGTATGCATGTAAAAGGAAAACAAGATGTATATAACTATTTGCTTTCTCTAGGGAAAACTTTGGATGCAATTCGGAGTGCAGTAATTTGGAACAGACCTTTATCTCTGGACAATCTGGTCCATGATTTCCAACCAGGAGATTATGTCTATGTGAAGACGTGGACTTCTGAACCTCTGCAGGAGCGCTGGAAAGAACTTTTCCAGATACTGTTAACCACCTTTATAGCTATCAAGATTGCAGAATCAGAAGCTTGGATACATTATACTCGGGTGAAGAAAGCACCTACTTCATGGAAGATTGTTAGCCGTGACCCAGAGACTTTAAAACAGGCTCTGAAACATGTCTAACTTCTCATACCAGCTTCCGATTGTTCTTTGGATCTTATGCTGGAAGGTAGTACTGGTGAATCCGTGGGCCGACTTGGTAAGTAGGAACAAAAGACAAATAGAAACAGAACAAGTGATTGAAATTCCCAAACAAACACCTGAGGAAAATTTGATATTAGGTGAATCTATTCCATGGGGAATCTTAACTATGAATTTGACCAACCTGGAACATAAAAATGAGACCACTCATTGTGAACAAAGGCCAGTGACTCAATGGTATGAACAAGTGAAATATATTAAAAAAAAAAAAACAAAGGAAGTCCCCGGGAAGTAAGGCTGAGTGTACAAAATTATTAAATTCAAATTTTGTAGACATTAGTGGTGGTTGGACAGGACTAGATTCAGGATATGGTTATGGATAGTGTTCTTATGATGAACCAATAAGGAGAAATGTGAGCCGCATGATAATGGAATTAAAATGTGAAAAGGATACTCAAACTCCACAAAAAGAGCAACCTACTTGGGGATCAATTGGGTCCATGACTGTATTTTCCCAGTTTCAATACATGGCAAAAGCCTCTTGGTATTTTAAGTGGGAAGGGTCACTTTATTTGGTTTGGCCAACAGTAGCAGATAGGAGAACTTCGTCAAGAGAAAAAGAGAAATCAGTGTCGTGGTGGAAGTGTGAAAAGGTTTTTGATTGCAATACAGTAAGTAAAGTAATTCAGGAAATTCCCCCTTTAGCAGCTGCAATTAAATATGGGTGTTACTGCCTAGGACTCAGGAATGATCTTCAATTGACTGTGGATTATGTGATCTCAAGAGGAACATTTTTAAGTTGCAGCAAATATACGATCCAGAGTCCGGGACATCTAATTTGGGCATTAAGTGATGGAACCTGGACGACTCACTTACCAGTAGATGGTGAAGTGAAACAAATTACTTTAGGCATGCCAACATTATGCCCGATTTGGAAAAGATCACCCTTTAAGGGACCTTTAGAGAATTTGCATTTAAAACGAACTAAAAGATCTGAGATGGATGATGATATCTGGAATGAACCCTCGGCAGGAGTAAAAATTAGTTGGGCTCTAGAATCTCTTTTAAATCCCATTGCCTCTTATAGAAACAGAGAGTGGCTATATCATTTAACAGGTCAAGTTGAGAAGTTAGCAAATGTTATGAGGAAAGGGTTTAGGAACCTGAACATACAATTGCAGGCAACATCTAGAATGACCCTCCAAAATAGAATGACCTTAGATATACTTCTACTTAAAGAGCACGGAGTGTGTGGGTATCTAAAGGACAGGGTAGACCACTGCTGTATACACATTCCAAATGTTACCCAGGATGTAGAGCATGATCTGGATTTGTTAGGAAAAATTGAAAAAGAAACAGAATCAATTCGAGAAGACATGTCAGAGGATTTGATAGGAAAAATTTTCAAAGGATTGGGATGGAATTTAAGCTCTTGGATACAATCTTTGATTAAAACTCTGTTTCTGTTACTAATTGTCTTTTTGATGATCATGCTGGTATACACCTATTTGAAAAAACAGTTTACTAAGAGAATTGCAGTTAATCGCATGATCATGAGAGAGTTACCGACTATTCCACCAGACTACGATTCACCATCAAAGTATGCTGAAACAAATCTTGGCTTCGAAAATGTTAATGACTAAATGCTATGCAGTAGAGGTGAAAGTATTGAAATAATTTTCAACACTTTCAAAGAGGGGAGATGTTACTGATATGTTAGAATTAATTATTAGTTTATAGTTTATGAATAGTTTTGATTTTAATAATATAAGATTATAAGAAATATTTTAATGAAAAGTATGCTTGCACAACAACCGAATGCTAATATGAAATCCCTGTACAGCCCCGTACCAAGGCCGAAGGGATTGGTCAAAATCATTTGGTAGGAACCATAACTTAGGTAACAAGTACAAGTTGATCTGTAAACTGATTTATGATACTTATATAGAAAACTAGAAGAATACATGTAGCTGTCAAAATCTGGATTAATGAGAATGGGGAGACAATGGGGAGAGAAGCCTACTGTAACGGTTTGTAGGTGCTGCCAAGAAAGGGAAGCCTACTGTAACGGTTTATAGATGCCTGCCAAGAAACCGTGTCCTTAAGCAAAAGGTAATTCCGACAGGGGGAGATTGCGACCACCAATTCACGGATCGCCCACCCATTTGACACCCCAGACTCATTTCCAGATGATTCTAACAGTTATTGCGCAGAATCGGAAATAGGAGGAGAATATGTTAATGATTTCTTGGAAAAAACATGTTTATGTATGACTACTTAATGAATACGTATGAGTAAGCTCTATATAAGATGTATGATTCTGGGGCACGGTGTGCGTTGATCATGAGAGAACTCACTCACGCACCCGGCCGTAATAAAGAAGTGTCTGCTTATCCGTATCACATTGGTGTTGATAAGTTTCTTATTCCGGATTTTCGGTAACAATGTGAGTGGGGAACTTAGATTGTAAGGATATAACTGGCCAGGGATTTCTTTGTTCAGGATCCCTCTTCAGAGGTACCCAGCTCAAGCTGTAGTGCTATTAATAAAAAGGACTTTATGGAAGAATCTCTTTTTGGCCTATTGAAACCTATAGTCAAACCCGGTTATGGCAGCTGCCATGCATAATTTCCATAACAATTGACACATGCAGACATGTCACACTAACGGTTCTCCCTCCTCAGAGATGAGGAAGCAGAATGATATTTTCTAGAAGTGTAGTTTACATTTCCTTAAATTACATCATCTTTCTAGAAATCCCTGTTCCCTCAGACATCAGCAGGTCAGCACAATCAGCCACACAAGCAGTAACAAGTGTTTGGTGCAATTCATATCATTTTCTTTAATCTTTTTCCAAAACTTTAGAGGGTCCAGAGTGGAAGTTGAGGTCATTTGAGGAAGGTGCGGGGGGTCCCATGACGAAGTAAAATTAATAAGTGAAGCTGAGTCTCCTAGATCTTTTGACACTTCCTTTTGAGCAGTTTGTATTGGGTTTGCATGGCAAGGTTTTGGTAGCAGTGGGGGGGGGACATGGGGTGGCTTCTGTGAGAGAAGCTGCCAGAAACTTCCCCCATGTCCCACCCGACACAGCCAATGCCAGCCAGCTACAAGAACAGACCCACCGATGCCAAGGCCGAGCCAATCAGTAACGCCTCTGTGATAACATAATTAAGAAAAAAAAAAGGAAGAGAGAGGAGAAAAAAAGCTGCACACTTTTCAGCTAGAGAGAGGGGTGAGAAGATATAAGAGAAAACAACTCCACAGACACCAAGGTCAGTGAAGAAGGAGGGGGAGGAGGTGCTCCAGGCGCCGGAGCAGAGATTCCCCTGCAGCCTGTGGTGAAGACCATGGTGAGGCAGGCTGTCCCCCTGCAGCCCATGGAGGTCCATGGTGGGGCAGATGACCACCTGTAGCCCATGGAGGACCCCACACCGGAGCAGGTGGATGCCCGAAGGAGGCTGTGACCCCGCGGGAAGCCTGCGCTGGAGCAGGTTCCTGTCAGGACCTGTAACCCGTGGAGAGAGGAGCCCACGCCGGAGCAGGTTTGCTGGCAGGACTTGTGACCCCATGGGGGACTCGCGCTGGAGCAGTCCCTTCCTGAAGGACTGCACACCATGGAGTGGACCCATGCTAAAGCAGTTTGTGAAGAACTGTCAGTCATGGGAAGGACTCAAGTTGGAGAAGTTCTTGGAGAACTGTCTCCCGTGAGAGGGACCCCATGCTGGTGCGGGGGAAGCAGTCCTCCGCCTGAGGAGGAAGCAGCAGCAGAAACATCGTGTGATGAACTGACCCCAACCTCATTCCTTGTCCCCCTGTGCTGCTGGGGGGAGGAGGTGGAAAATCGGGAAAGAGATTAAGCCCGGGAAGAAGGGAGGGATGGGGGAGGTGTTTTAAGATGTGGTTTTACTTCTCACTATCCTCTAATTTTGATTGGTAATAAAGTAAATTTGTTTTTTCCCCCAAGTCGAGTCTGTTTTGCCCGTGCCAGTAATTGGTGAGTAACCTCTCTCCGTCCTTATCTCCACCCACGAGCTTTTCGTTATAATTTTCTCCCCCTGCCCATTTGAGGAGGGGGAGTGATAGAGTGGGCTTTGGTGGGCATCCGGCCTCTAGTCAGGGTCAACCCACCACACAGTTTAATCCTGAGGAGGCGCAAAGGGACTTGTGGAAGCCTCACCTGTGACTGCAGCAATAGCAGAGGCAGTGGTAGTTTGATCCACTCGTAATTGGTGTAAAGATTCAGCCCGCAACAAACCGGTCCATGTCATTGATTAATAAGGGCAGAGGAAGAAGAGGAAAAATTTGATCAAGAAGCTGATCCTTCGAGGAGGAACTTGGAGGAAGGAGTGAGAGAACTGAAACAGGAAGCAGAGACTACCCAGTCCTTGACCTTATCAGAGCTTTGAGACATATGGAAAGATTACAGCCGCCAGCCAGGTGAGCGGATTGCTGCCTGGCTGCTCCAGTGCTGGGATAATGGCACTGACAGTCAGCAACTGGAAGGAAGAGAAGCCCAACAGCTGGCATCCCTTGCTAGAAACCGTGGGACTGAGAGAGGAATAGGAAGAGAGGCAGCAATTTGCAGTCTCTGGAGACAGCTCCTCTCCAGTGTGAAAGCTAGATTCTCATTCAATGAAGATCTTATCGATTCCCCAGGAAAATGGACTAACACAGATGAAGGCATCCAGTACCTGAGAGAATTAGCAGTGCTGGAAGACATCTACAACTATCTCGACAATGATGAGGCCTCCAAAGATCCCGAGGATGTCCTGTGCACATGGGCCATGTGGAGGAAAGTGATCTAAAGTGCCCCAGTGTCGCATGCAAAAAGCTTGGCAGCAATGTATTCCCTGGATAGGGAAGCAACTGTGGAAAGAGTGTCTTCTTGGCTCCAAAACTTTAAAGAAAATCTCTGTCCCTCCTCGTACCTACAGGCCAGCACCATGGCTGTCAGGGGAACTCCAAGAAATCAATCTTCTCCTGCCCCAGTCAGAGGGAAAGGGATGACTGGGTATACTGGACTGTGTGTATTCGATGGCCTAGAACATCAGACCCACAGAAGTACAAATATTTGGTAGAAACTAGTGCACAGTGTACCCGGGTGCCATCAGGGTACAGGGGCATGGAACCCATCTGGATCTCCGGAGTGAACAGGGGGATGCCAAGAATTGTCTGTGTTAGAGGCTGAGGTGAGCTTCACAGAATCACAGAATGTTAGGGATTGGAAGGGACCTCAAAAGATCATCTAGTCCAATCCCCCTGCCGGAGCAGGAACACCTACATGCGATCACACAGGAAGGTGTCCAGGCGGGTCTTGAATGTCTCCAGAGAAGGAGACTCCACAACCTCCCTGGGCAGCCTGTTCCAGTGCTCTGTCATCCTCACAGTAAAGAAGTTCCTCCTCAAATTTAAGCGAAACCTCCTGTGTTCCAGCTTAAACCAATTACCTCTTGTCCTATCATTGGACACCACTGTGAAGAACCTGGCTCCATCCTCCTGACACTCACCCTTCAAATATTTATAAACATTAATAAGGTCCCCCCTCAGTCTCCTCTTCTCCAAGCTAAAGAGACCCAGCTCCCTCAGCTGTTCCTCGTAAGGGAGATGCTCCAATCCCTTCATCATCTTCGTGGCTCTGCGCTGGACTCTCTCAAGCAGTTCCCTGTCCTTCTTGAACTGTGGGGCCCAGAAATGGACACAATATTCCAGATGCAGCCTCACCAAGGTAGAGTAGAGGGGAAGGAGAACCTCTCTCGACCTACTAACAACACCCCTTCTAATGCACCCCAGGATGCCAGTGGCCTTCCTGGCCACAAGGGCACAGTGCTGGCTCATGGTCATCCTGCTGTCCACCAGGATTCCCAGATCCCTTTCCCCTACACTGCTTTCTAACAGATCATTTCCCAACCTATACTGGAACCTGGGGTTGTTCCTGCCCAGGTGCAACACCCTACACTTGCCCTTATAATATTTCATTAAATTTTTCCCTGCCCAGCTATCCAGCCTGTCCAGGTCTCTCTGGATGGCAGCACAGCCTTCTGGTGTGTCAGCCACTCCTCCCAATTTTGTGTCATCAGCAAACTTGCTGACAGTGCACTCTATTCCCTCATCCTGGTCGTTGATGAATATATTGAATAGTACCGATCCTAGTACCGACCCTTGAGGGACTCCACTAGACACAGGTCTCCAACTAGACTCTGCCCCATTGACCACCACTCTCTGGCTTCTTCCCACCAGCCAATTCACAGTCCATCTCACTACCTGACCATTCAACCCAGACCTCCTCAATTTGTCAGCGAGGATGCTGTGGGAGACCGTGTCAAATGCCTTGCTGAAATCAAGATAGAACACATCCACTGCTTTGCCATCATCTAGCCACCTCATTATGTTTTCATAAAAGTCTAGTAGGTTGGTCAAGCACGACTTCCCCTTGGTGAAGCCATGTTGACTGCCCCTAATGACCCTCTTATCCTTGATATGCCTAGAGATGGCACCAAGGATAAGTCGTTCCATCACCTTCCCAGGGATGGAGGTGAGGCTGACCGGTCTGTAGTTACCCGGGTCCTCCTTCTTGCCCTTTTTGAAGATTGGAGTGAAATTTGCCTTCCTCCAGTCCTCAGGCACCTCTCCCGTTCCCCACGACTTTGCAAAGATGATGGAGAGTGGTCTAGCAATGACTTCAGCCAGCTCCCTCAACACCCATGGGTGCATCCCATCTGGACTCATATATTTATGCATGTTCAGATTGCTTAATTGGTCCCTGACCCAGTCCTCATCAACCAAGGCAAACTCCTCTATTGTCCTGACTTCCTCTGGGGCCTCAGAGGTACGGAGCTCCTCAGGACAGCTTCCGGCAGAGTAGACAGAGGCAAAGAAGGCATTCAGTAACTCTGCCTTCTCTGTATCCTCTGTCACCAGGGCACCTACCTCATTCATCAGTGGGCCTACATTGCCTCTAGTGTTAGTTTTATCTGCCATGTATTTGAAGAAGCTCTTCCTGTTATCCTTGACCCCCCTGGCAAGGTCTAATTCTAAAGAGGCCTTCGCTTTCCTAGTTGCCTCCCTCCATCCTCTGACAACAGCCTTATATTCTCCCAAGTGGCCAACCCCTCCTTCCATGATCTGTAAAGTCTCCTCTTCCACTGGAATTTGTCCAGCAGTTCCCTGTTTAACCAAGCAGGTCTTCTGGCTCCCTTTCTTGACTTCCTACGTGTAGGGATGCTTTGATCTTGAGCTTGGAAGAAGCAGTCCCTGAATGTTAACCAGCTATCTTGGGCCCCTTTACCTTCAAGTGTTAGGGAATGGCTCAGAGAGCAACACAGAATGGTTGTGCGAGCAGAGTCTGTCTAACATTTAGCAGGCCGCAGTGGAAAAGTACTGAAAACGGACACTGACTGCGACTTTTATCTCAAATCTGGTAAACAACCTTGAGAAAGTAAGTGTGTGAAGGATGTAGGGAATGCTTTGCCGTTGAACCGCAAGTAGGAGGACCATGTAAATGTAACGTTTAGAGCTTAAGCCAATTAGCTAGGGACTAGTAGGAATAATTATCGTAGCCTGTATAAATATGACTGAATGAGAGTAATAAACGGAACTATGCCCTTATCACTCACATTGAGTCGGTTCACATAGTCTCCTCTGTCGCTCGCATTCAAGTACCCTTTCCCATGGGATTTCACCTAACAATTGCTTGAAAAGGCCAAAGTTGGCCCTCCTGAAGTCCAGGGTTGCAATTCTGCTTGAAATTGTGTTCCTACCTGTGGTGGGTTGACCCTGGCTAGAGGCTGGATGCCCACCAAAGCTCACTCTATCACTCCCCCTCCTCAAATGGGCAGGGGGAGAAAATTATAACGAAAAGCTCGTGGGTGGAGATAAGGACGGAGAGAGATCACTCACCAATTACTGGCACGGGCAAAACGGGCTCGACTTGGGGGGAAAAAAACCAAATTTACTTTATTACCAATCAAAATTAGAGGAGAATGAGAAGTAAAATCAAATCTTAAAACACCTCCCCCATCCCTCCCTTCTTCCCGGGCTTAATCTCCTTCCCGATTTTCCACCTCCTCCCCCCAGCGGCACAGGGGGACTGGGAATGGGGTTGGGGTCAGTTCATCACACGGTGTTTCTGCCGCTGCTTCCTCCTCAGGGGCAGGACTCCTTCCCCCACACCAGCGTGGGGTCCCTCTCACGGGAGACAGTCCTCCACGACCTTCTCCAACTTGAGTCCTTCCCATGACTGACAGTTCTTCACGAACTGCTTTAGCATGGGTCCATTCCATGGTGTGCAGTCCTTCAGGAAGGGACTGCTCCAGCGTGGGTCCCCCATTGTCGTGGGCTATCTGGCGAGCAAGAAATGAGTGACTCACACATCCACAAGATGCAACTCAAATCCGTTTATTATCAGAAAGCTGCGTGTTATATAGCCCGTTAAGTTCCCCATACGTGTCCACACACTACGAAGCTAATTATTATTGGATAATAGCACTATTCACACTTTGACCTCTCAGTCTTTCTCAATCTCAGTGGTTCACTCTTATCTTGGTTCAGGTTCACTTCCTGGTCGACGTAACTTCCAGCTAGCATCCATATTGTCAGCAGTTGTTTATTGCTTTCGCACGTCTTTCATACGTAGCTGCATTCCTTTCCTCAGCTTATCTCTTCTGGCAGTTGTTGAAAGCGGCCTAGCTGCGGCCTAGCCAGTATCACAGCCATGTAATAATGTTAAGGCCCCAACACTTCCCCCTTTTTCTTTTAAAACAAACAAGGCTGTAACAATAATACTCTGTACTCCTTTCATTACACATCTATAAGCAATTTTGCTATAATTAGAACTAAAAATACAATGCCTAAAATTCTCTTTAATTAAAGCCAAAAACCAAAGCAACAGGTTACCAAAAGAAATGTCAATCATGCATTAAACAGGTTTATGTTCTCATGTATTTTGCTGTTAAGAGACACTAACATGGAAATGGCTACCATTTCCCATCCAGTCTCCCAAACCATCCGAGATGGCCAGATCTCCGACCCAGCATGAAAACAAATCAGCCCAAAGTCTACATCAAACCAGCTTGACTCCATTCCACACTCAAATCAGCACCAATCCGACCTAGAGAATCACTCAATACTCTGACCCCTCAAAGCTGACCCTAACATATCAGCATCCACACCAGATGTGTACGGTGCTCTACGTGGTGCTCTGCCAACAGTTACCCACACTTTTCCCCGTTTTTATTAATTTGAGCTAAAAGGACACCTAGGGCAAGCTGTTCCACATGTTTGACCATACAAGAAAACAATATACACGCTACAATGCAAAGCGAAACTACAATACCAAGCCATCCAAAGCCTTCTTTTTACTTCTGACTAATTATATTAGAATTTTCTCATCTTGTCCTCTACACTGTTTCCTTTCAATAAAAGTCAGGAATTAGTTGCCCAGGCCAAAACCGCCTGCATCTTAGGCTCTTAAGGAGCCAACCATTTCCCTTTTTTGTTTTTTTATACCACAAAGGCGTTGTCCACCATCTTCTGCAGGGCCCTTTGCAGACACGATAGCAAACAAGGCACTAATAACAGGATTACCAAATTACAAATAGCATCTTAAATCCTGACTTTTATGGTCAAGAGACCCATTCTTGTAAAAACTACTCGCTTAACCAATCATCACTACTTACCCTCAACTGTTTGACATTTTCCTTAAACCTTCCAATGGCCATATGAATTGATTCTGGGTGGTCGGATAGAATCATACAGCACATGCCTTCGATTCCTCACAAACATGTCCCTTGTGCTAACAAATAAGAATCAACTGCTGCTCTATTTTGCAGTGTTGCATGTCTAATGCTATCAGTGTCTACTAACATCTACATGAGCAAAGTTATACAAAGGCACTACAAAGACACTCTTATATAAGACAGGTTCTAAAAGGATCCTTGGGCATAGCCCGTGAGAGCCACAGTAATTCTTGCTTCCTTATATTAACAAAAGTTATCTACATGTTTTATCTCGGTAGTACAGCTTAAGGTCTTGAAACAATGCTAATTAACAAAATCTTAATGCAGTAATAATTATAAACTGAAGACTCTTTTCTCCCTTTTTTTTTTTTTTTTTTTTTGGCAAGGACTAAGTTATCAGATGTGTGAATGCTATGTAGTGTTAATCATGTTGAAATCTTCTCTTCTCCTAACACTGAATGGTACAATACTTGATCTGTACGGTTTACCGACACTGCAACCTATTTTCCAAACAATAGTTCTGCCCAGGCGTTGAACAGCACAGTACTGCACATCCCCATCTATCTGGTTGTAGCGTACTGATAACTAAAAGCTATTACAATTATTACAGTGATTTCCATTTCAATATGTACATCAATATAAAATACTACCCAAAACACTTTCACATTTCAAACAATTTAACCACTTCAATGAAAATGCATCTGCAGAATTAAAGAAAAATCCAAATTAATGTTGATTGCAAGTTAGAGCAGTTCAAGGATTCCCAATTTATCAGTATCTACCCTAACCAGTGCTACCCAAATACAGTATAAGCCATTTAGTATGTCTACAATGAGAAGAAAACATGCAAATATTAAAGCTATGACAAACACACAAAAACAAGGAAAGAAAATTTGTTCTATACTCATCCCCGCTGTAGCAAGGTACAGCATGTCAGGAGATTGCACTCTGGATAAAATCATAGAAGACAACCGAAATAGAATCTACTCTGAATTTCCTTGCTGTTGTGGTTTTACATCAGAACATTCAAGTTATAACATCTTAGTGTCTTTTTAAGAATTCACAATGAAACTGCAAAAATGCTACTAAAAATCCCCATCTAAGATGCAATCTTCTGCTTTAGGAGCTACTGTGTCATTGTACAATATAAGTGGCTTATTAATCGCTGAATTGCTGGTGTAGCAGAATGTATTTATCATTGTGGATGTGTTTTGAAAAGATTGCCATTTTAAAACCTTCCTTTATTCCATGACAAGCCACAAATTCATATATTTTAAGCACTAATATCCTTACCTAAAATAATAAATATACATTGTGAGTAACCCACCATGGGTGTCTTCGGGCCCCGACTGCAAACAACCTCAGGTATAGGAGAAAAACGTTGCATGGAAGCTTCCTCCAAGAGCAATGCAGTCTTAAATAAAGGATGACTAGGGTAATGATTGTCTATATTAATCCCTTGAATTGCAAAAGCAAAAAACACCTGATGTCTGCATCCACAAAACTACCAGAGACAAAGTCTGAAGGGGTAAAATAATAAGATTGGGGTCAGTTCCTGCCAGAACGCAAAGACGAAGTCGAGACTTTACTATCAATTGCCCAATTACATTGGCCCGAGTAGTAACTGTGGCCTTAAAAGTAGAACTATGAAATACCCACTCTATTAATCGCATAGGGGCGCTGTCAGGTAACTGAACAATCAACGAAACAACTTCTTTCTCTCGGTTATAGATAACTAAAGAAAAAGGACAATCTTCTAATCTATGATCTATGGCTGAGTCTCTAATATTTTCTGTAATGTCATCCAGTGCTTTCGTAGCCACTGCAGATCACCTATCAATTTTTGAACATCATTAACAGTCCTAATTTCTGGGTGTGAAATAATTTTCTGAGGTATGAATCTAATTTCTGTAATTTGCATGCCCAAGTAATTCCAAGGAGAATGTTTTGAACCTTTTCAGGTGCAATGACTAAACCAAAATTCTGCAAGCATGTTACAAGTTCTTTCTGTTTTTGCTCAGGAAGGGGTATAGGGCTGGCTACCAATAAGTCATCCATATAATGGTATATAAGCAAGTCAGGGTTTCCCCTTTGCCACGGTCTTAAGGCTAAATCCACAAGCCACTGACAAATGGTAGGAGAGTTCTTCATACCCTGTGGCAGTACAACCCATTGATAACGCTGTGATGGGGCAGCCCTATTGATGAAAGGCACAGAAAATGCAAACTTGTCACTATCATCCTCGTGCAAAGGAATTGTGAAAAAACAATCCTTAAGATCTAGTATTAACAAATCCCATTTTTCTGGCAACATGACTGGAGATGGTAACTCAGGTTGCAAGGCATGCAATTGTTTACAGCTCTCAAATCATGTAATAGTCTCCATTTTCCAGATTTTTTCCTGAATGTGAAAAATAGGAATGTCCCATGGGCTAACAGAGGGTTTAATATGACCCAATTTTAATTGTTCCTGTACAAGTTCCTCAACATGTTGCAGCTTTTCTTTTGATAGAGGCCATTGATCAACCCAAACAGGGTTTTCTGCTTTCCATTTAAGTGTCAGGCAAGCGCTGCCGTCAGTGGCCCCAATCAAAAATGAATAGAGAACTTCAGTACTAAATGTACATTTATAATGGCCAATTCAAAATCTCTGCATCTGCTGCTTCAGTTTTCAAAATAAGACTTAGTTCAGAGTTTTCATTCTTTACATTACCCTAAAACAGAACTATTTCTGAAGCATAAAAATATAATAATAATAATAATAGTAATAATGAGAATAATATGGGGTTGGTCCTGCTTTGCTGATTGATTTCTGATTTGAAATATAATCCATGTCACAGAACAAACAAACAAAACAAACAAACAAATTTTTTTTTTTTTTGCTTGTTGAGATTGTTTTTCCAAACCAAATTTCATGCTTACAGTATCCTTATAGTCATGTTATACACCCTTGAAAATAAATGCTCACATTGAAAATGATGACAGGGCCTGGTGACACTAATTTCCATTAGAAAAGAAAAATTAAAAGTTAAAAGTCTCATAAAAATTCATAGCTTATACTGAAAATTTGATTCATTCTCATTTTGTTAATTTAAAAATACTCTTTGGAAACTGTAAACTCCTGCAGAAAACTTAGTGATACATCTTTACCTGTTCAAATAAGGATAATTCATATTCACATCTACTTCATGCTATGTTCTACTACGTATATACACTTCATTACCTGCTCATGTAACACACATCTTTACATCTTTACATTCTTCTACATATACAAACAGAATTTTACAGCTATTACACTTCAGAATGTTGCTTGAAAGATATCTCACGGTGTTCCAGGAATTTCTCATACAATAGCGATGATGTCATATTCGTCTCTGATTTTTTTAAACTTTTTAAATTCTCGTTTAATATCTATTTAAACTTTTAAAATTATCGTTTAGTGGTTATTTAGTTTCCATTTCATGTTTTGTTTCCACATTAAACAATCACAAAGAAAAATACCTTTATAAACTCTCACAATCAAACAGAACAATCAATTATGACAATCAATCATAACGATCAGTCATGACGGCCGTCACTCATTCACTCACTCACAGATACAACTCCTGTGCAAATGCAAACTATAAACCATTAACTTTAGAAGGTCGATATCACTTTAAGAACCTGCGGAGGAAGCAGCGGGGGGGTAAAGCCCCCTTCACCGCAGCTCTTCTGGGCTCTGTGGTGTTTTCTCTTCATTATCATGTTGTTACGGAAACCGCCGTTTGTCTTGCCTAGCACCATGCCTGCTTTGATTTGCGTTCCCTCGGGGTGGGGTTGGGGGGGGCGGAAGGTGCTCCCCCGGGTCCAGCCTATCAGCTCGCAGCTCAGCGCCGCGCCCACTCGGGCGCGCAATTCCACAGTCGCCTCCGCCGCCGGCCCCCCGCCACCGCCGTCACCACCAGAGGCGGGGGAAGGGGGAAAAGCGGAAGACGCGATTTGCCTCTTCTCCGGGGTTGGGGTGATGAGAAAGCTTCCGAGTGTCCACAGCAGCTAAGTGCTGCTCCATTTTATCTTTCTTAACAGCGTCTCAAAGTTCTTTTCCAATACTTCTCAGGAGTTTGAAAAAACTCATTATCTCGCTTTTCTAAAAAGCATGAAACTAATGAGAAGATTAAGTCTTTATCTATGGTCGATGTCGGTAACCCGACTCCCAACGCATTCCTCACATACCTTCAGCGCGTTGAATTCCATCAGTCTTTTCTGCTAGCTGCAGAAGACTTTCTACGATCGCTTTCTCCACTGCAAGAATGCAGTGTTCGCCGAATTTTGGTGTCAGTTTGTTTTTTTTTTTTTTCCACTAATCTTAAAAGGCTTTCTAATACTGCCTTTATTTATTTCTACTGTAATGACAGTAACTTCCATCCTGCCGTTTTAACTCTTGACTCACCGGTCAAAATGCCTGTGCACAGGTCTCGGCCCTTCTTCTGGCCCTCAGCTTATCTCCGCTGACCCAGCAGGATGCCTCGCTGCTCCACGGAACGGTGATAACACGTCCCCAATTCACACGTCGGGGTCACCAATTGTCGTGGGCTATCTGGCGAGCGAGAAATGAGTGACTCACACATCCACAAGATGCAACTCAAATCCGTTTATTATCAGAAAGCTGCGTGTTATATAGCCCGTTAAGTTCCCCATACGTGTCCACACACTACGAAGCTAATTATTATTGGATAATAGCACTATTCACACTTTGACCTCTCAGTCTTTCTCAGTCTCAGTGGTTCACTCTTATCTTGGTTCAGGTTCACTTCCTGGTCGACGTAACTTCCAGCTAGCATCCATATTGTCAGCAGTTGTTTATTACTTTCGCACGTCTTTCATACGTAGCTGCATTCCTTTCCTCAGCTTATCTCTTCTGGCAGTTGTTGAAAGCGGCCTAGCTGCGGCCTAGCCAGTATCACAGCCATGTAATAATGTTAAGGCCCCAACACCCCATGGGGTCACAAGTCCTGCCAGCAAACCTGCTCCGGCATGGGCTCCTCTCTCCATGGGCTACAGGTCCTGACAGGAACCTGCTCCAGCGCGGGCTTCCCGCAGGGTCACAGCCTCCTTCGGGCATCCACCTGCTCCAGCGTGGGTTCCTCCACGGGCTACAGGTAGTCATCTGCACCACCATGGATCTCCATGGACTGCAGGGGGACAGCCTGCCTCACCATGGTCTTCACCAGAGGCTGCAGGGGAATCTCTGCTCCGGCGCCTGGAGCACCTCCTCCCCCTCCTTCTTCACTGACCTTGGTGTCTGCAGAGTTGTTTTCTCTTACATCTTCTCGCTTCTCTCTCCAGCTGCAAAGTGTGCAGCTTCTTTTTCTCCCTCTCTTCCTTTTTTTTTTTCTTAATTATGTTATCACAGAGGCGTTACTGATTGGCTTGGCCTTGGCCAGCGGCGGGTCCCTTCTTGTAGCCGGCTGGCATTGGCTGTGTTGGGTCGGACATGGGGGAAGCTTCTGGCAGCTTCTCTCACAGAAGCCACCCCATGTCCCCCCCCTCCACTGCTACCAAAACCTTGCCACGCAAACCAAATACAATACCACATGAGATTTTGAACTTCACCATCTCATGGTCACTGCAGCCCAGGCAGTCCTCAACCTTTACTGCTTCAACCAGACCCTCCTTGTTAGTGAGGATGAGATCCAGCATCACTCCCTTCCTAGTTGGTTCATCCACCATTTGCATCAGGAAGTTATCATCGATGCACTGGAGGAACCTCCTGGATTGTGGGTGGCTGGCTGAGTAGTCCCTCCAGCAAACATCAGGGTAGTTAAAATCCCCCCCAACAACCAGGGCCTGTGATTGCGAGGCTGCTCTCAGCTGCCTGTAGAAGGCCTCATCAACTTCCTCACCCTGATCTGGTGGCCTGTAATAGACACCCACAACAGTATCACCCATACCAGTCTGCCCTTTAATTTTTACCCACAGACTCTCAACTCGCTCCTCATCTGCCCCTGGACAGATCTCAATACACTGCAGTTGCTCTCTCACATAAAGAGCAACTCCACCACCTCGCCTTGCTGGCCTGTCTTTCCTGAGAAGGACATAGCCATCCATGACCACATTCCAGTCATGTGAGCTATCCCACCATGTCTCTGTAATTGCCACCAGATCCCCTGACCGAACACGGGTTTCTAACTCCTGTTTATTCCCCATGCTGCGTGCATTGGTGTACAGGCATTTCAGGGAGCGAGCCGAGTACACCAATTTGAGCCTAGGGGGGTGGGAGGCCTCCAGGCCTTCATCAATACTAGACTGCTGCCCCACTGGCACGAGCCCAACTGTAACCTCTTCCCCCTTCCAATCTAGTTTAAAGCTCTCCAAATGAGCCCTGCCAATTCCTGCCCCAGCCTCCTTTTGCCCCTGCGGGATAGGCCTTCCCCCCAAATCCCTGTCTGGACTGGTGTCCTATGAAACCAGCCATTATCAAAGAACCCAAAGCCCTGCCTGTAGCACCAGTCCTGTAGCCAGTCATTTAAGGCCTTATTTCTGCCATTCCATCGCACATCAGCACCCGAAAGTGGAAGGAGGGAAGAGAAAATCACTTGAGCCCCAGACCCTTTTAGCAGTTGTCCCAAGGCCTTGAAATCTTTCTTCATCCCCCTCAGACTACGGGATGCAGCTTCGTTCCCTCCTGTCTGGAAGATCAGCAGTGGGTAGTAGTCTGTCGGGTGCACCAGGTTGGGAAGTGCCCTGGTGATATCCCTGATCCGGGCTCCAGGAAGACTACATACTTGCCTATGTTGAGGGTCAACCCTGCATATCGGGCCCTCTGTCCCCCTCAGAAGGGAATCGCCTACTACAATGACCTTTCTTTCTTTCCTGTCAGAGGCAGTCTTCAGGGGCTGAGTCAACCACCTCTTCCTTTGTGGCCTAGTAGGTGGGCCTTGCACCACGTCTTCACCAACCTCTCCTTCAAGAGGCAGGGCCTCAAAACTATTAGAAAGAGGCACCTGAGGGGGCAAAGCAGGTAGGGAAGGAGGTCGCCCATGATGTCGAACTGGGACTTTCTTCCAACCCTCCTCATCTCCCTGGTCCCTTGCCTCTGCCTGACAGCAACAGGGCAGAGGCTGCCTCAGGTCCCCCCTCCCCGCCCGATACGGTGGGGGTTCCATCACCTTTTGGGGGTTATCCTCCTGGGGCATTTCTGACTGGCATGCCAGGGAGTTACTCCACCAGTCAATCTCCTTCTCACACTCCCTGATGGTCCTCAAGTCTCTCAACTTCCTCCTTAAGTTTCACCACCATACTGAGGAGATCATCCACCTGCTCACACCTCACACAGGTGGAATGCCTCCCTCCCTCCCCTGGCAGCAGCAGGCTCTGGCACTCCCTGCAGCCAGAGACCTGAACAGCCACCGTTCAGGGCATGCCCTCTGTCTGGGTCGCCACAGTGTTTTTGTTACAACCTCTCTGCCTGGAGGATACCATAGTCAGAGGCAGCAAGGGACACACCTCCAAGTGGGCAAGCTGCTGCGATGGAGTGCTGCTATCAGCAGAGCTACAGTGCACTGTCCTGCTCACCTCGCCTGCTTGCCCTTCCTGCTCGAACTGCCGCGCTAACTGCCACGCCACGCCCTTCTGACGTGCCATGTCCTGTTTGCCCGTCCTGGTCGCCGCGCTCCCTGGGAGCCGTTTAAATCTCCCACGGTTGGTCCTGGCACCGCCCCCGCCGCGTCAGCCCCACTCCCACGATTGGCTGCTCTTGACAGGACCTGGCGTCACTTCCGCAGTGTCCCTTGGCACTGGGACCGCCCCTCCTCCTCCTCTCAAATCGTAAACAGCCACGGACTTACCGTTGGCTGCCGCTGTGCTTCTCGCTGCCTGAGAGCAGTCGCCGGTTATACCTTCATAGGAGACAAATGGGAAAAGCACTCCATTGTGAGCAGCCTGGAAGCCCCTTGTATCCTTAGCATGGACTACCTCAGGAGAGGGTACGTTGAGGACCCAAAGGGGTACTGATGGGCTTTTGATGTAGCCACTGTAAACACAGACAAGGTCAAGCAGCTGTCTACCCTGCCTGGCCTCTTGGAATACCCCTTCATTGTGGGATTGCTGCAAGTTGAAGAACAACAGATGCCAATCACTACCAGGACAGCACACCATCAGCAATATCGCACAAACTGGTACTCTGGTTCACATCCATGAGTTGATTTGTCAGCTGGAGAGCCAAGGAGTCATGAGCAAGACTCATTCACCTTGTAATGGTCACACATGGCCAGTGCAAAAAGTCTGACAGAGTGTGGAGGTTGACAATAGACTACTGTAGCCTGAACAATGTCACACCACCACTGAGTGCTGCTGTACCAGACATGTTAGAGCTCCAATATGAACTGGAGTCAAAGGCAACCAAGTGCTACACCACCATAGACATTCCTAATGCAGTTTTTTCCATTTCTTTTGGCACCAGAGTGCAGGCCACAGTTTGCTTTCACGTGGAGGGGTGTCCAATACACCTGGAATAGACTGCCTTAGGGGTGGAAACACAGCCCCACCGTTTCTCATGGACTAATCCAAGCTGCACTGGAAAGGGGTAATGCCCCTGAATACCTACAATACATTGATGACATCATCATGTGGGGCAACAAGGCAGAAGAAGTGTTTGAGAAGGAAAAAAGAGTAAATCAGATTCTTCTGAGAGCTGGTTTTGCTATTAAGAAAAGTAAGGTCAAGGGACCTGCACAAGAGATTCAGTTCTTGGGAATAAAATGGCAGGATGAATGCCGTCATATGCCTATGGATGTGGTTAACAAGATAGCAGCTATGTCTCCACCAGCTAACAAGAAGACTACACAAGCTTTCCTAGGCCTTGTGGGATTCTGGAGAATGCATGTTCCAGGTTACAGTCAGCTTGTGAGACCTCTCTATCGAGTAACCCGAAAGAATCTTAGAATCATAGAATGGTTTGGGCTGGAAGGAACCTTAAAGATCATCTAGCTCCAACCCCCCTGCCATGAGCAGGGACACCTTCCAGTAGACCAGGTTGCTCAAAGCCTCATCCAACCTGGCCTTGAACATTTCTGGGGAGGGGGCATCCACAAATTCCCTGGGCAACCGGTTCCAGTGCCTGACCACCCTCACCGTGAAGAATTTCTTTCTAATATCCAATCTAAACCTACCCTCTATTAGCTTAAAGCCATTCCCCCTTGTCCTGTCATTAACTGCCCTTGTGAATAGTCCTTCCCCAGCTTTCTTGTAGGCCCCCTTCAGGTACTGGAAGGCTGCTATTAGATCTCCCCGGAGCCGTCTCTTCTTGAGGCTGAACATCCCCAACTCGCTTAGCCTGTCCTCGTAGGAGAGGTGCTCCAGCTCTCGGATCATCCTCGTGGCCCTTCTCTGGACTCGTTCCAACTGGTCGATGTCTCTATTGTGTTGGGGGCTCCAGAACTGGACGCAGTACTCCAGGTGGGGCCTTACAAGAGCGGAGTAGAGGGGGAGAATCACCTCCCTTGACCTGCTGGCCATGCTTCTCTTGATGCAGCCCAGGATACTGTTGGCCTTCTGGGCTGCAAGCGCACATTGCCGGCTCATGATGAACTTCTCGTCTACCACCACTCCCAAGTCCTTCTCTTTGGAGCTGGCCTCAAGCCACTCATTGCCCAGCCTGTACTTGTGCTTCGGTTTGCCCCGACCGAGATGCAAGACCTTGCATTTGGCCTTGTTGAACTTCATGAGGTTGGCACAGGCCCATCTCTCAAGCCTGTCAAGATCCCTCTGGATGGCATCCCATTCCTCCAGCGTGTCAACCACACCACTCAGCTTGGTGTCATCAGCAAACTTGCTGAGGGTGCACTCAATCCCACTGTCCATGTCACTGACAAAGATGTTAAAGAGCACCGGTCCCAAGACCGACCCTTGAGGGACACCACTCGTTACCGGTTTCCACTCAGACTTTGAGCTGTTGACCACAACTCTTTGAGTGTGACCATCCAGCCAGTTCCTTATCCACCGAGTGGTCCATCCATCAATCCCATATGCTTCCAATTTGGAGATAAGAACGCCATGTGGGACAGTGTCAAACGCCTTGCACAAGTTCAGGTAGATGACATCAGTTGCTTTGGCCTTGTCCACCAGTGTTGTGACCCCATCATAAAAGGCCACCAGATTGGTCAGGCACGATTTGCCCTTGGTGAAGCCATGCTGGTTGTCACCAATCACCTTCTCATTCTCCATGTGCCTTAGCATAGTTTCTAGGAGTATCTGCTCCATGATCTTGCCTGGCACTGAGGTGAGACTGACTGGCCTGTAGTTCCCTGGGTCTTCCTTGTTACCCTTTTTAAAAATGGGAGTTATGTTCCCCTTTTCCAGTCTGTGGGAACTTCACCAGAATGCCAGGACTTTTCAAATATGATGGATAGTGGCTTTGCAATTACATCCGCCAGTTCCCTCAGGACCTGTGGATGCATCCCATCATGTCCCATGGACTTGTACACCTTCAGGTTCCTTAGGTGCTCCCGAATCTGATCTTCTTTTACAATGGGCGGCTTTTTATTCTCCTGGACCCATCCTTGGATTTGTAGGACTTGGGCAGTGTGGCACGAGACCTTGCCGGTAAAGGCTGAGGCAAAAAAGTCATTGAGCACCTCAGCCTTCTCGATGTCCCCAGTGACCAGCTCTCCTGTCACCTTCTGGAGAGGGCCCACATTTTCCCTGGCTTTCCTTTTCTCCCCAACATACCTATAAAAGCTTTTTTTGTTGCCCTTGACATCTCTGGCTAAATTTAATTCTGTCAGGGCCTTGGCTTTCCTATCCTGATCCCTGGCTTGTCGGGCAATTTCTCTGTATTCATCCCAGGTTACCCGTCCTTCCTTCCACCCTCTATAGGCTTCCTTCTTGATCCTAAGTTTGTTCAGATCTTCCTATCCATCCATGCAGGCCTCCTGCTGTTTTTGCCTGCCTTCCTCTTTGTAGGGATGCATCGTTCCTGGGCTTGGAGGAAGAGACCTTTGAGTATGTTCCAACTGTCCTGTATCTCTCTTCCAGGAATTCATCCCATGGTACGTGACCAAGCAGATCCCTGAAGAGGTCAAAGTCTGCTCTCCTGAAATCCAGGGTAGTGAGCTTGCTGTGCACCTTCTTCACTGCTCTAACGATCTCAAATGCCAACATTTCATGGTCACTGCAGCCAAGACTGCCCGAGAGCTTCACGTTCCCCACCAACCCCTCCTTTTTGGTGAGAACGAGGTCCAGCACGGCACCTCTCCTTGTCAGTTCCTTGACCACCTGGAGAAGGAAGTTGTCCTCCACACATTCCAGGAACCGCTTGGATTGTTTGTGGCCTGCTGTGTTGTCCCTCCAACAGATGTTGGGGTGGTTGAAGTCTCCCATGATGACCAGGGCTTCTGAACGTGAGGCTGCTCCTATCTGCCTATAGAGGGCCTCATCTTCTCCATCTCCCTGGTCTGGTGGCCTGTGGCAGACCCCCACTGTAACATCCCCTTTTCCTGCCTTCCCTTTAATCCTGACCCAAAGACTCTCTGTTAGCTCCTCATCCATTCCCAGGTGGAGCTCCATACACTCCAGCTGGTTGTTGACATAGAGGGCAACACCTCCTCCTTGTCTCCCCTGCCTGTCCTTCCCCTGAAGAGCCTTCCATTCCAACACTCCAGTCATGGCAGCCATCCCACCACGTCTCCGTGATGACAATCAGGTCAAATCCCTGGAGGCACGCATACATTTCCAATTCTTCTTGTTTATTGCCCATGCTACATGCATTAGTATAGAGGCATTTAAGTTTGGCCCCCAGTGAAGTTGACTTTGCCTTGCTGGCTGGAACAGCTGGAATTCCATTGTGGTGCTCTTCAGGCATGTACCTCCCAGAGTTACTACCAGGAGGCCAAGTTATATCCCCTTCCCCCTTCCAATCTAGTTTAAAGCTCTATCAATGAGCCCCGCTAATTCTTGCCCTAGGATCTTTCTCCCCTTCTGAGACAGGTGTGTCCCATCTTTTGCCAATAGCCCTGGTGCCATGTAAACCTCCCCAAGGTCAAAGAAACCAAAACTCTGCCTGTTGCACCAGCCTTTGAGCCATGTGTTAATCAGTTGTGTCTTCCTGTTCCTGTCAGGAGACCTCCCTGCCACTAAAGGGATTGAGGAAAAAATAACCTGTGCACCTGATCCTGCAACCATTCTCCCTAACGATTTGAATCCCTTTTTAATCACTTGTGGACTTTTCTCTGTAAACTTATCACTACCAGCCTGGATGACCAAAAGGGGGCAGTAGTCTGAGGGCCGCACCAGACCAGGGAGGTTCTTACTGATATCCCTGACCCCAAGGAGGCAGCAGACTTCCCTGTGGGAGGGATCTGGCCGGCATATGGGGCCCTCAGTTCCCCTCAGAAGGGAATCCCCTACCACAACTACCCTCCTTTTTTTCTTGATTGAACTAGTCCTAATCTGTGGGGATTCATTCACCCTGGATATCTTCCTGGGTAGATCTTCCTTTTTGTCCTCATTCTCCTGGCTCACGATTTCCAAGGCCACGTACCTGTTGTGGAGTGGTACCTGGGGGGGCAAGGGAAGCTGGCACATAATCTGCCTGCCTCTTCGGCCTCTCTGAGGCGGGACCTGTTTCCAATTGTCACTGTCTCTTGGGTCCTCTCCTCTTACCTGGTGGCAAGAGGGTAGGGGATCCTGTGCTACATGTAAAGCCTGTTGCCCTTGGCTCAGGGATGGGAGGGCTTGAGCCCACCTGTCTCCCTCTCTCCCTCCCTTATAGCTCTCAGCCTTTCCACCTCCTCTTTTAGTTCAGCCACCATGCTGAGCAGGTCATTCACCTGCTCACAGGGAATACAGCTGTCATCCCTACACCTTTCCATTTCAAGGGAGAGGCTCCAGCATTCACTGCAGCCAGGGACCTGGACACCTGCATCTTTACATTCAGTGTCTGTCTGGGTTGCTACATTCCTTTTACCCACAGCTTTTGACCGGGTAGCCACCATGGCTGTTCCCACCTGCATGACTAACAACTCAGGCTTCAGCAATGCCTCAGTTGTTGCTTTGCTGAGCTGCCGCAGGGGCGGTTCAGCTCTGGAGGTTGATCGCAGATCCTGACAGTAGCAGCGCCCTTCCCTGCTCGCCCTGCCACGCTAACTGCCGCGCCACGCCCTGGTCGTTCGCGTTCCCTGGGGGCCGTTTAAATCTCCCACGGTTGGTCCTGGCACCGCCCCCGCCACGTCAGCCCCGCTCCCGCGATTGGCTGCTCTTGACGGGACTCGGCGTTACCTCCGCAGTGTCCCCTGGCGCTGGGACCGCCTCTCCTTCTCCTCTCAAATCTTAATCAGCCACGGACTTACCATTTGCTGCCGCTGTGCTCCTCGCTGCCTGAGAATAGAAGAACTATTTTGAGTGGAACCCTGAGCAACAACAAGCCTTTGAGCGTATCAAACAAGAAATAGCTTGTGCGGTGGCTCTTGGGCCTATCTGGACAGGACCAGCTGTGAAAAATGTGCTCTACACTGCAGCTGAGGAGAATGGTCTCACCTGGAGCCTCTGGTAGAAAACATCAGGAGAAAGCCAAGGTCAGCCATTAGGGTTTTAGAGCAGGGTGTATCGTGGATCAGAAGGCCACTATACTCCAACTGAAAAGGAGATACTAGCAGCATATGAGGGGGTTTGTGCCACTTCAGAAGTTGTTGGTACAGAAGCACATCTCCTCTTGGCACCACGATTGCCTGTGCTACACTGGATGTTCAAAGGAAGCATCCCCTCTACACATCACTCAACCAGTGCTACATGGAGTAAGTGGGTAGTATTGATCACACAATGAGCTTGACTGGGGAAATCCAACCATCCTGGAAGAGATCATGGACTGGCCAGAAGGCAGAGACTTTGGAGTATTGCCTGAGGAAGCACCCCCATATAATGTGTCATCAGAAGATGAAAGACATTATGTTTTGTTTACTGATGGATCCTGTCATGTGGTGGGAAAGCAATCAACACAAAAAGGATTTTGCCACTATCAATAGTAGAATAATTACATTTCATAGGCTTTAGAATCTTAGTATGCAAGGTACATAAATTAGAATTTAGAAAAACTAATAAGAATACTGTACTTTTAAGTAAGCCACTCTTATTACTATTCTTTCTCACTCAACATAATCTCCATTGCGTAACATGGACATGTGCAAAGCACAGTCTCAAACTTCAAGTAAACAAAATATGTAGGTAACCTAGATCTCCAAGCTTTAGAAATCAAACAATTAAAAATAACTATAAAACCAATCATCTTCTTAATTTAACTTCCATCTACAAACTGTTTAGAGAAGATCCTAAATTAAAATCATCAAGAAAACTCAGAACACTGTATGTAGAGAAATAGAGAAAAATACAGGTGTTTTTTTTTCTCTTTAACCTGATTTCAAGATGCAGCCTGTAGCAAAATAATATCAACAAATATTAGAGATTGACTTAAAGAAAAGAGAAAGGAAGCTTTGACTATATGCCACATGTTCTGGGATGGGATAACCTGCCTAATTTCCAACATACAGCTCTAACATCAGCTTTAAACATGCTACCTCACCTGTTCTGAAGATGAAGACATATTCCAAAGAACAGAAATATGATGTTTTGAGCAAAAAAAAAAAAAAAAGAGACAGAAGATTAAACAAATACCTCTTCTTACACAAGTAAGGAGATACAAAAAACTCAAAGAAATTAAAGGAGAATGTCTATGGTTTATAAATAATGTACAGCTGATCTAGAGTATTCATTGATAATAAACTTATAGGTTTAAAAGTTCTGCAGGATTTAGGGAAAAAAAAACAGGAAATTTTATGAAAAAGGCATAAAAATTAAAAGGACATTAAAAATCCTAAGATAGAGAGGGGTAAAAGTCACAGAGCTGTAGGACAAACCAGTCTGGAAGTATATTGTAAACCTCATAATTGGTCACTCCATAACCACCTTTCCCAGGGCTTGGGAAAGTTTTGCATCTGTTTCTGAAGCATCTGGTGCTAGTGACTATTTGAGACAGGTCACGGGAATACTTGTTTATTCCTGTATGAAAATTCCTATGTTTCTAAAAAAACAAAGAAAATAGCAGCAAAATAAATAGCAATAAGAAAAGTATTCATCTTCCAAGTTTGCTTTTCAACCGACTCCAAATATCTTCACTTCCCAGGCAGCTGTCATTCCTGTATATAACATATCCTGGACTAAATGAAAGCTAATCTGAGAGAATTGAAGTAATAACTACAGACTTAAGAAGAATTACTGCGACACTAGTCTCTTCAGAAAACTTACTCTTCTTACTATTATAGCGATTTTACCAAGTGTCACTATAATCAAAGATAATTCCTAAAAGTAAGAATAAAATGTAGTTATTTTATATCCTGTTGAATTTTGATTCAAGATCATTTAAGATTATACATAGGCAATAGTACTGCTACTAATTTGTCATTCAATTGCTGTTTTATCCTTGATTTGTCCTCTACTGAATAATAAATCTCATGTTACCAAAATGAACTATAAGGATAGCTTAATTATCAACCAAAAGACTTATCAAACTTATAATTCTCAGCATTAAATAACTGCATTGCACTAATATTACTCTCCCTTAAATAAGGGCTTCCACATGAGAGATCTGAACGGATAGCACTGAATGCTTAAACACAATATGAAACAGAATTCTCCATCCTTGCAGAAAAAATTCTGAAAACTGATTCATAAAATCAAGACATACATACACACATTAGCATACTGATTTCAGTAAAAATAAAGAGATCTTTCAGTTTCACCTGGACGCCTTCCTGTGTGAACTCATCTAGGTGTTCCTGCTCCGGCAGGGGGATTGGACTAGATGATCTTTCGAGGTCCCTTCCAATCCCTAATATTCTGTGATTCTGTGATTCTGTGATCTGTGGTCAAATACAAAGACTGATTCCAAACACAAACAAGGGCACTTACCTGGGACATCTGAAAAAGGACTTTGAACCTAGTTTCCTACGTCCCAGGTTAACACTCAACCAAGAGACAATTTGCCATATCAAGACAGACAGATAGAGGTCTCTTTCACTCAGATACTGAATATGAAAAAAAAAAAAGGAGCACCACAAATTCATGTGATGGCAAAACCATTACCTGATCATTTCTGACAGACCCCAGATACTTGGGCTGTCAGTCAGAGCAAAGAAATTATGGTTTCGGTATGCAACTGTGGTAAAAAGCCATGTGATACAAATTACCAGGAGCCCTCAAAGTAAATAAACTTATAGAATCATAGAATGGTTAGGTTTGGAAGGGACCTTAAAGATCATCTAGTTCCAACATCCCTGCCACGAGCAGGGACATCCCCCACTAGACCAGGTTGCTCAAAGCCTCATCCAGCCTGGCCTTAAACACTTCCAGGGAGGGGGCAGCCACAACTTCCTTGGGCAACCTGTTCCAGTGTCTGATCACCCCCACAGTGAAGAATTTCTTCCTAATATCTAATCTAAACCTACCCTCTTCCAGTTTAAAGCCAGTACCCCTTGTTTTGTCATTAACTGCCCTTGTGAAAAGTCCCTCCCCAGCGTTCTTGTAGACCCCCCTTCAAATCCCAGGCTGAAACCAAAGCATAGCGCTATTCTAGCTACTAAAAGGAAACCTATGTCTGTCTCAGCTAAAAACCAGGACACCTTCTATAACAAGGTGACCCACTTAGTGCGTGAGGGAAGGGCTGTGGATGTTGTCTGCCTAGACTTTAGTAAAGCCTTTGACACCGTTTTCCACAGCATTCTCCTGCAGAAAGACACTGCTCAGAGCTTGGATGGGAGTACTCTTTGCTGTGTGGTAAACTGTCTGGGTGGCCAGGCCCAAAGAGTTGTGGTGAATGGAGTTAAATCCAGCTGGCAGTCAGTCATAAGTGGTGTTCCCCAGGTCTCAGTATTGGGGCCAGCTCTGTTTAATATCTTTATCAATGACCTGGACAAGGGGATCGAGTGCACCCTCAGTAAGTTTGCAGATGACACCAAGTTGGGCAGCAGTGTTGATGCTTGAGGGTAGGAAGGCTCTACAGAGGGATCTGGACAGGTTGAACTGGTGGGCCAAGGCCAATTGTATGAGGTTCAACAAGGCCAAGTGCTGGGTCCTGCACTTGGGTCACAGCAACCCCATGCAATGCTACAGACTTGGGGAAGAGTGAATGGAAAGCTGCCTGTCGGATAAGGACCTGGGAGTGTCAACAGCCAGCTGAATATGAGCCAGCAGTGTGCCCAGGTGGCCGAGAAGGCCAACAGCATCCTGGCTTGTATAAGAAATAGTGTGACCAGCAGGACTAGGGAAGGGATCTTCCCCCTGTACTTTGTACTGGTGAGACTGCACTTCAAGTACTGTGTCCAGTTTTGGGCCCCTCACTACAAGAAAGACATTGAGGTGCTGGACCATGTCCAAAGCAGAGCAATGAAGCTGGTGAAGGGAGCTAGAGAACAAGTCTTATGAGGAGTGGCTGAGGGAACTGAAGTTCTTTAGTCTGGAGAAGAGAAGGCTGAGGGGAGGCCTTATTGCTCTCTACAAGTACTTGAAAGGAGGTTGTACCAAGGTGGGTGTTGGTCTTTTCTCCCAAGTAACAAGTGATAGGACAAGAGGAAATGACCTCAAGTTGTGTCAGAGAGGGTTTAGATAGGATATTAGGAAAAAATACTTAACCAAAAGGGTTGGTGTCCTGGTTTTTCTAAGATAGAGTTAATTTTCTTTTTAGTATTTTAGTTACAGTGTTTCAGTTCAGACTTATTATGAGAAGAACGTTGATAACAGTGCTGGTGTTGTGAGTTGCTGCTGGAGCTCAAGGCCACCGTGTTTGGCTGCTTCACAGCTGCATTAGGACTGGGAGGGAGAAGTGTAGTGAATAGCAAAGCCTAGAACTGGCATTTGAATGTGCCAATGAAATATTCCATATCATATCACATCATGCCAGTATATTAACCAGAGCTGACCAGAAGACAGGGCACTTCTCTTCCGGGGGTACTTCTCTCGGGGATCGCTCAGGCTCACTCTTCCAGGTTTTCAGTTTTGGAACTGTCTCTCCTCCAGGATCGTGAGCTGGCACAGGCCGGGCATCAGTCAGCGGGCGGTGAGCACTGTGTATCACTCATTTGTATAATTCTGTTATCACTGTTGTTATCATTATCATTTCATTTTAATTAGTAAATAGTTTTTATCTCAACCCGTGAGTCTCCTTGCCCTTCTTTCCAATTCTCTCCCCTACTCCCTGGGCGAGGGAGTGGGGAGGGTGATAGAGCAGGCTGTGTTTGGCTGCAAGCTGCAAGCAAAAAGGGTGAATCCACCCAAACCAACACAGTTGGCAAGCATTGGAACCAGCTGCCCAGGGAAGTGTTTGAGTCATCATTCCTGGACATATTTAAAAGACATGTAGATGTGGTGCTTAGGGACATGGTTTAGTGGTGGATTTGGCAGTGTCAAGTTTTTGGTTGGACTCGATGATCTTAAGGGTCTTTTCCAACCAAAACAATTCTTTGATTCTATGATTCTGTTCTCTTAATGCCCTGGGGTGGATTTTGTCCAGGCCCATAGGTTTATGTGGGTTTAGCCCTTGGACGAGGCCACAGACCAGCCCTTCCTCCACTACTAGTGGATAAACATATACATTGTTTTAGCTACTTGATCCTGTTATCTAGAGTACAGCTACACTCGTAAAGACAGAGGCAAGGAAGGTATTGAGGACCTCTGCCTTGTCAGTATTATTAGTGACTAGTTTCTCTGCACTGTTTAGCAATGAGCCTATGTCTTCCCTGTGTTTCTGCTTACTGCTCATGTATCTGAAGAACCCTTTCTTGTTGTTTTTGACATCTCTGGACAACTTCAGTTCTAGCTGAGCCTTAGCCTTTCTGACTGCATCTCTGCATGCCCTAGTAATGTTCTTGTGGTCTTCGATGGCTATTTGGCTGCCTTTCCATAGCCAGAATTATTATTTTTTTTTTTTACTTTTAAGCACACACAAAGGCTCATTGTCAAACCAAGATGGTGTCTTGTTCTGCCTTCTTCCTTTCCCTTTGTAGGGGATGGCTCCTTTGTCCTTTGTGGATGCTTCCCATGGAATCTCTCCCAGCTAGACTCTGAGCATCTTGAAATTGGCTCTTCTAAAATCCAGGGTCTTTGTCCTATCACTGGTCTTCAGTGTGCTCAGCAGGATCTTAAACTCCACAATGTTGTGGTCACTGTATCCAAGGCTATCATTGGTAGTTATGTTGCTGGAACAGGCTGCCCAGGGAGGTTGTGGAGTCTCCTTCTCTGGAGACATTCAAGACCCGCCTGGACGCCTTCCTGTGCGAACTCATCTAGGTGTTCCTGCTCCGGCAGGGGGAGGGGGATTGGACTAGATGATCTTTCGAGGTCCCTTCCAATCCCTAATATTCTGTGATTCTGTGATTCTGTGATTCTCGGTTTGTGAGCAGTAAATCTAGGATTGTGCAGTTCCTAGTCAGCATGTCCAGCAGCTGTAGCAGGAAGCAGTCCTCAATGCATTCCAGGAAGTTGACGGATGACTTGTGCACCGCTGTGTTGTTTTCCCAACAAATGTCTGGGTAATTGAAGTCACCCATGAGTGACTGTTGGCTTGAGACTTCCTTGAGCAGCCAAAGTAAGGTTTCGTCAGCCTCATCATCCTGATTGGGAGGTTGTGGAATAATTACCGGAGGTAACTTAGAAATCAAAAAACAGCATTGTTCAAACATTAAGGAAAAGTATAATGTCAAAGAAGATCCCAGGGAAGAATGCAACTGGTATGCAAAGAATCCTCTCCAAGGTTGTCTCCTGAAGAGCCTGGTCTGCATATCAATACGGGGGGGGCAGGGGGTAGGAAGGAGTGGAAATTTATTAGCTAAACCCTGTAATTACTGCAGAAGAGACGCACAGTGCCAAGAAGCTGATACACTATCTGTTTTCAACCCTGGGCTGACAATCTGGCACCCTTGAGACAAATGCCTTCCTTGTGTGAACCTTGAATTCATAACACCAAAACACACCTCCATCTCAAAGACCACCCCCCCTTACTGAGCATACACTCTAAATTTTTGGTAACTTATACCTTAAAAGGGAAATGGAAGAGTTTTTAACAATCACTATAAAGTATGACTAGAGTCACTCAAGCTCCACCTTGAAGGTAAAAATAATATAAAAGTGGCCCAAAGAAAGGGGGATGTTAGGGAAGACACCATCATGGACAAGTCAGGGAAGATACCATCGCAGACCTCTGACCTCTGGGATCAGCTGATGGGCTGAGCCTCTGTTTTCCCCCATAGGGACTCCTTTGGGTAAGATTTATACTTTCCCGAGGACTTTCTCGGAGACTTAGAAATCTCTATAGAGTTGTTTTCCTAACTTAGCACTTTTAGTAATTTGTAACCTTAATGCTTGTATATACTTCTGCAGACAGTAGATTATCACTGGTGTGTGAGCCAACACAGGCAGGATGCAGAAACAACCACAAAAACCATGGATAAAATGCAAAAAGCAAATTTATTCTCATTACCTCGTGAACTGGTGTATCTCCGCAGCAGCACCCGGGACAGAGGCACGTAAACGGGAACACAGGCACCGCAGAGCTCAGTCCTTGCTAGAGTGAGAGTGAGAGATTCTGAACCTGCTGCTTTCGCCTGTATATATCAGGGATTTTTATCAGGCAGTAGTTTTCCATTGTGCTTTGATCTTTCTCACAGCAGGGCAGGAATCCCAGGCATGTTCAGGGTGCCCCTGAGTCTATGCCAGGCCTCTGTTATCTAAATGCAGATGTTCTACTTGTCAAGCACATAAGACTAAACAGTGATTAGTAGTGTGATGTATGTGTTTTTCGACACCCCAGCTGCGAGTCGCTTGAGTGTATTTACAATCCTCCTCACCAATCGTGCGTTATATTCCCACAACCAGCAATCCACATGAAGCTGTATTATTCCTGTTGCTTTATTGAAGTGCCTTATTCACTTATTGAATTGCTGCACAATTTCTCACTGGGCTGCTGCCTGATAGGCCATGTACGTCCATAGATCGTGACTGGATGGCAGGTGCAGGGCACTATCGAGTGAATCCAGCATTAATGCACCCGGACTTGTAGTGCTGGTATAACCAGCCACACCAACCCCTCCCCATGGGACGCCACTAAATTCTGCAGGTTTAGCCATGAGAGTCCATAAATCGTGGGTACAGGAGTGCAGTGCACTATCAAGTGAATCCACTGTTCGTGGACTCCTAGTGCTAAATTGGGCATCACCCAGGTGTTGGGGCCTTACATGGCTATGATACTGGCTAGGCTGCAGTTAGGCCGCTTTCAGTTACGTGCCAGAAAAGATAAGCTACAGTAAAGAATGTGGCTATGTGGCAAAATGATAAACAGCAATTGAAGAAGATGGATGCAAGCTGGAAAACAGGATATTACGGCGAGGAAGTGAACCTGAACCAAGATAAGAATGAACCAGTGGGACTGAGAGGTCAACGTGTGAACAGTAGCTACTAACCAATAGTAATTAGATTCGTAGTATGTTTGGTATGTGGACACGTATACAGAACTTAAAGGGGTATATAACAAGCAGCTTTCTGATAATAAAGTGGATTGAGTTTGCATCTTATAGGTGTGTGAGTAACTCATTTCCCGCTCACCCGAATAACTGCCTGCAACACCCAGGATCTAAACTTAGCCACCCCCAGCTCCTCTAATATCTGAGGATAAGCTGGAACGCAAGGGGGTTTATTTCCTGCCAAATTGCTTTACTGCCCTTTTCATGCAACAGAGGTCGATAACAGATACTTAACATAAGATCCCTCCTTGGTGATGATCCCTCTAATCTTCATCCACAGGCATTCGATAGCACTTTTGTGGTCTTCATAGCTCATCATGCACTCAAATTTCTCTTTTACATAAAGTGCAACTCCACCTCCTTTTCTTCCCTTCCAGTCTTTCCAAAAGAGTTTGTAGCCATCCATTGTGGTCTTTCAGTCATGTGAGTTTTCCCACCAAGTTTCTGTTATTCCTATGACATCATAGCTCTCAGACTGGACACAGAGAGTGCTCATATTGATGCATCTCAAGAATCTGTTTCCAGCTTTTCCTAAGGTTAACCGACTATTTAGGAATATCACAGGTGCCTGAAGACATCTCGGTGTTAGTCATTTCTTCGTCTGCTGCAATTGGATAATTCTACTTGTCCACAAGCCATTCTTTTAGTTCTGACTGTTTAATGATTACAGCATACAATCATCTGTTTTCTTGTCTCATACACATTCTTTCTTGTTATGCCTCTTTGTTTTATTTTCACTCAAGGTCAGGAATTAATTGCTCAAGGCTGAAGCCGCCTGCAGCTTCGGCTCTTAAAGCACCAACAGATGTCTGCTCAGCAATAAAAGCTAGGAGAATGGAGGGGAAAGGTGGAATATTTGTTATTCACAATATTTGTCCTCCAGAGGAGCCGCTACATGTACTGAAGCCCTGCTTCCCAGGAAGTGGCTGAACATCTGCTAATGGGAAGTAGAGAATATTTTTTTTTCCTTTGCTTCTGCATGTAGCCCTTGCTTTGTGCTTCTATTAAACTGCCTTTATCTTGACCTCCGAGTTCTTTTTTTTTTTTTTTTCATCTTATTTTCTTCCATCCCTTTCTTGCTGAGGAGGGGTGTGATAGAGTGGCTTGGTTGGCACCTAGCATCCAGCCAAGGTTAACCTACCACAGCCTGGCATGTCAGACCCATGGGAGTATAAGGCTTTGGTGGACTCTGGTGCACACTGTAGCCTAATGCCATAAGAGTACAAGGGGATAGAACACTTTCTGGAGTGACAGAGGGACCCCAGCAATTGTCTGTGTTGGAGGCTGAGGGGAGCCCAACAGAACAAGCAGCAGAAGCATCTGTCCCAGAGGCTCCACGTATATTTGGCATTGACTATTTCAAAAGAGACTGTTTCAAAGACCCAAAAAGGCACTGGTGGGCCTTTGGTGTAGCCACAGTGGATACAGAAAAGATTTAACATCCGTCTACCTTTGCCTGGCCTCTTGGAAGATTCCTCTGTTGTGGGATTGCTGTGTGTCAAAGGACAGCAGGTGCAGGTTGCTACCATGACTGATAGTGGGCATTTGGTATTTTTCTACATTGGTGTTAAGGAGCTAATCCCGATTTCGGTGACAGTTTCTGGTGACCCAGACAGGACCTCCAGCCAACACCAAGGGATTCTCGGGGAGAACCTCCGATCCCTGGACTGAAGAATTCTAGGCGAGATCCCTGGGACAAGTGAAAAGCATTCTTTTTTTTTAAGGGTAACTGTCTGCCTGTAAGGCACCGTGAAAGCCTCGCAGAGTTGGGCATAAAGGTACCTAAGGGAAGGATTGGAACCCAATAGGCGAAAGTCTGTGGGACACCCAGGTGTTAGAGGTTAAAGGGGTTCGAGTCCCCAACAGTGGGTTAGAGTCCCACTGAAAGTGGTATAAGGGGTTCGAATCCCCAACAGTGGTTAGAGTCCCACGAAGAATAAGGTATAAGGTGTTTGAGTCCCTCACTGGTTGGTGTATTCTGTTATAGGTAACAAACAGTCTATGGGGGGGACGACACATTTTGAAAGGTTCCCTACTGGCTTGTATATTGAGGCATTGGAATAATCTGGGAGGTAATTCATTAACTAAGAAACAATTGGTAGAATATTGTAATCATTGGTAGCTGTTTTATACTTTGGAAGATCAAGAGAAATGGACAAAGAATGGTACTCTGAAATATAATACTATTTTGTAATTAATGTTATTTTGTGGGCGGAAGGGGAAATGGAATGAAGTACCGTATGTGGATTTGTTCTTTTCACTGCAAAATTATTCAGAATGGTTGAAAGAATGTGGGAACCCCCTCTCAGACCCTATGGTGTCAGCATTAGAAAAAGAAAAGAAATGGGGAAATGTGAGAAGGTGTTGCTTGGCTTGTAGTATTGGGAAAAAGTGTTTGAAATGTGGACGGGAGGAGGAGGATGATTTAGAGTTAATGATTGCCCCCCAACATAGAATGGGAGAGGATTTAGACGATAATGGTGATAATGCAGGAGACGTGAATTGGGCAAGGGATAGTTATATATATAGTGCTGGAAGCATGGATGTTGTGGGAGTGTCAGGAGAAAGTAGTTGAGGACGAGGGGAAAGACTTGTTAGTGCAGAAGGATTTAGTCTGATTGCAGGAAGAACCAGAGGGTGACACGGGGAGAGGGGGGAGAAGTTTTACAAGCTCCCCTTCACAGGTGGTGGGGAACAATAGTCCCGTGGCAGTTAAAGTGCCCTTTTCAATTACAGACCTCAGGGCTTGGAAAAAGACTGCTGGAGTATATAGAGAGCACCCAGAGAGAGTGGCAAAAGTATTTGAAAATATAATTAGAACTCAGGATCCTGATTAGAAGGATATACAAGTAATGTTAGACACTTTGTTAGATGATACTGAAAAAAAATGATGGTGTTAAATACAGCTCAAAAGCAAGTAGAGGGGGGGCCCATGCTAATGGAGACCTCCAAGGGACAGTGGATCAGAATTTTCCAATCACAGATCCAGGATGGGATCCCAATCAACAAGGACTGAGGGGACTTTTGACTAAATATCAGAAATTAGTATTGTTTGGGGTGAGGCATGCTATGCCTAAAGCCATAAATTGGTCTAAAATATATGAGGTTAAGCAAGAGCCGGACAAGTCCCCAGCTGCCTTTATGGAAAGATTAAATGTGGTGGCCAGATAATATACAAATTTGGATCCCGAGAAACCAGAAGCAGCAGTACAATTGTCATCTGTTTTTATGGGGGCAGTCAGCCCCAGATATAAGAAAAAAAGCTCCAAAAGTTGGAGGGAGCTGATTTGAGAGATGTGTGAAAAATGCTGGAAGTTGCATGGGTTGTTTTTAACAATAGGGAAAAGTCTAAGGAAGCAAGACAAGCAGGAAGTGATAAACAAAGAGATACAAGACTAATTGCTGCCTTAAGGGGAACACCTGGGGGGGATTTTCAGGGTAGAGGCAGGGGGCGTGGTAGAGGAACCAGAAGAGATTTCCCCGTTGGGATGAGGCTGAGGGAAGACCATACATCACACTACTAATCATTGTTTAGTCTTATGTGCTCGACAAGTAGAACATCTGCATTTAGATAACATAGGCCTGGCATAGACTCAGGGGCACCCTGAACATACCTGTGGTTCCTGCCCTGCTGTGAGAAAGATCAAAGCACAATGGAAAACTACTGCCTGATAAAAATCCCTGATATATACAGGCGAAAGCAGCAGGTTCGGAATCTTTCTCACTTTCTCTCTAGCAAGGACCGAGCTCTGCGGTCACTGTGTTCTGCTTATGTGCCTCTTCCCCGGGTGCTGCTTCAGAGATCCCCCAGTTCATGAGGTAAAGAGAATAAATTTGCTTTTTGCATTTGATCCATGTTTTTTCCTGTGTTCTGCCTGTGTCGGCTCGCACATTTGGTGTAATCGGCAGGATCCAGGAACAGCCATGCCGTGGCTGAAAAAGAAGTTGGGGACTGGGGAGGCCATGTCGGTGAATCCCCATATTCCGGGATGGCCCAGTACTGAGGATTGGGCATCCGTGGCTGCTTTCCTAGCTAAATTGGCTCCTTTGCAAGCATGGCCTGAAATAGATGATGGGGTGGTCGTTACCCCCTGATATACAAAGTCTTAAATTATAAGCCTTAAATTAAGGTTGACTTTTGAGTGAACTTCCCAACCTGTACCATAGTAGCATGAAATGCAACCATGAGATTCTTTTCCCAGCCTGTATCACATCAGCATGAAATAAGACTGTGAGACTTATACTTCTACAATCCAAAACCAGGTGCAGAATACCAAAATAGTAGCTGCATGGACATATCTCGGATCCTGGCTGTGAAAGATGGGGGAGAGTGTTGTTGGCTTTCGCCATAATAATTCTCTTTTTTTTGCTGACATATGAGGAATTTGATGAAGAGGCCTAAAATGACCAACCCTGGGGGAACAAAGGGGGGAAGTTGAGGAACTGTGGAGGTATAAACACCACTGCATCCACCATCTGGAGAGAACCAGACTGGTGGTCTGGAGGTCAGATAACCCCCTCACCAAGGGTGAAGGGGTCGCTCTGAAGAAAACTGTGGGCCTTCCTGCCAAGGACCTTTCCCACAACCACGGGACAGTAGTACACATGCATGAAAAGATAAGATTTTATCTTAATAAGTCCCCCCAAAGTAATTAGGATAACCCTGCTCCTTTTTAAAACTAATTGTAATAACCCAAACTTAAAATGAATATGTATGTGACTAATGCAATCCTAAATGTATATAAAGGAATAACGTATCTTTCCCGGTGTGCCTCTGACTTGGGTCAAGCACCCAGCGCTGAGCTTTTGCTTTATTGACTTTGTCCTCACAAATAAAACTAAACCTACCTTTATTACAAGGCTTGGTCGTTTATTACACTGGCCAAATCCGGGATGTGCCCATGTGAAGTGAAATTTACCCACCAGATGTTACAGTGCCTTTCTGGCTACACAATTTGTTTGTTAGATTGTATAAAAGCAGGACCCTCTCACAGCAAAGATGGAGACCTTATCTATGAGTGGACGCACTGCGTAGGATCTCCCAATTGCTGGGGAAAGGCTCCAAATCCTTCACTGTGAAAGGGGCTCCCCAACTGATGTACGGGATGAAGATGATGATAAGTATTTGGGCAATTGGTGTTGTTTCTCTCTTAATCACTATGCTTTCGCTTTTGTAGTAATGATTAGGTGCATTACCCTGTTTAACTCTCTATCTCGCTTATTCTTCTTTTTTCCCTGTTTTAAACTGAAGTAAAACAAGTTTGTTTCTAGTATTCTGTTGGTGTCTGTGTCCTTTTTGCCAGCCTGTCAATTGGCAAAACACCCCCCAGGCAATTGAAACTGTGTGCAGGTTGCCATGGAAAGCAGCATTGGATTCTTCTGGCAAATTAGCAGGGAGTTTGGGATGGTTGTTAGATACCGATCTTGGAGCTTTTCACTGTGAAAATGTTGCATTAGGAGTAAAGTGAGAGAATTGGAAAAGGAAGTTGGGGCTTTACAAGATGCAAAGGTGATCTTGCAAGAAGTAATTACTATACAAGCGGTGTATATGATATGTTCAATACCCCAGGTTTGTAAAAAATCGTGCCTGGGCCATTATGTCTTAATGACCTTAGGTTTGCCAAGAATGGCTAAACAACGGGTCCAGTGGTGTCGAACATCCTGTCCCTTTTCACTCGTATATGCAGAAGCACATAATGCTTCCGAAAAAGTATCAGTAGAGACGTGGACAAAACGCAGCCAACCAAAAGGTGCATAGTGTGTGAAGTCTGATTGCCAGATTGAATTTGCATGCAAGCCCCTAGGATTAATTCCTTCCTGTTTCGGCAAGGGAGTCAGCCGCTGACAGTCAGAGCAGGCTCAAACAATATCTTTAACTTGAGCCAGTGGAATCTTAAACTGTTTGCTCAATCCAGCTGCATTCTGGTGGAAAAAGGAGTGTGAGGCTCGTGCATAATCTAGTGTCAAAACAGCTGCTGTAAATGAATCTGCTACACCATTCCCTTCAACTAATGGTCCTGGCAGACTAGTGTGAGAACGCATATGGACAATAAAAACAGGGAATTGCCTGCGTTCTAGGCTTGTTTTAAAATTAAGAAACATCATTAAAAGTTCCTTTTGATTTATTTCTTTCAGAAAGGAAAAAGGGATACAGCCAATGGCATTGACTACATATTCAGAATCACTAACAATGTGTAAGGGTTCTTCAGAAAAAATTTCAAGGGCATGTAATACTGCCCCTAATTTTACAAGTTGAGTTGATCCAGAAAGGCATGTTATAGATCTTTTCCATTCATCATTATCTTTCCAGACTATCACTGCTTGGCCAGACTTTCCAGAGCCATCGACAAATACTGTGTGAGCATTGGAAAGAGGCTTTGTTGAAATTACTTGTTTCTGTCTGATTGCTACATTGTGCATGTTCTGCAATAAACGACAAGGGGGTAAAGTAAAACGAATTTCCCCAATAAAATCAGCCAGTGCAATTTGCAGTGACATAGAATTTTGAAAAAGAAACAGATATACCTGAGCTTGAAAAGGCAAATAGATAATAGTGGGATCATAACCAGTTAATGCCCGAGTGCGATGTCGCCCTTTCATAATTAAACAGATAATAAGCTCTAAAAGGGTAGATATTGTTTTCTGTAACATATTTGGTGAAAACAACCACTCTAAGTAAATGGCACATTTATTATCATCAGATACCTGTCCAATCAGACCTATTGGTTGAAACTGAGTGAGAGGAATAAAAAGACATACAGGTCACTTGACTCTGATTCTATCTGCCTGTAATATAGAATTTTTTTCAGCTGCCAAATTTAGCTTTTGTTCAGCCTTAGGTGTCAGCTGTCTTTTGGATAACAAATCACTGTCACCTTTAAGAGTAGAAAACAGATGTCTTAATTCGTGATTAGCTATTCCTAACATAGGTCTCACCCAATTAATAGTTCCTAATAGCTTTTGCAGATCATTTAAGGTTTCGATCTTGTTTGTAATTTTTCTGACATCGAGGGCACAACTGTGTGGGACATTTATTGTTTTTAGGCTGCTGTCTTTTCTTTGGGCAATCTTTACTTATGTGTCCTTCTTGCCCACAGTTAAAACATTTAATCGCACTCTTGTTCACCTGTAATTGCGATAGTGTGGCAGCCAGCATTGACGCTTTATGTGTCTCAGTTCCAACATTCTAACATAGCTTAATATACTGTCCTACGTTGGTCGCTTGTCCTAAGTCGGTAGCTTTTCCTTTAATGGGTCGCTTGACAATCACTATTTGCATTTTCAAAGGCCAGTTGAAACAATAGGACTTTAGCTGCTTCTGCATTGTCTACTTGTATTGGGTCTGGCTGGGATGGAGTTGATTTTCCCCGTGGCAGCCCTCAGAGTGCTGTGTTTTGTATTTGGTGGCTCAAAGAGTGTTGATAACACACCAGTGTTTTGGTTACTGCTCAGCAGTGCTAGCACAGCACCAAGGCTGTCTCTCCAACATTTCCCCCAGTAGGCTGGGAGTGGAGAAGGTCCTGGGAGGGGACACAGCCAGGACAGCTGACCCAAATGGACCAAAGGGATATTCCATACCATATGACGTATGCTCAGAAATAAAGCAAGGAGAACAGAGGGGGAAGGGGGGGCATTCGTTACTTCCGTTTGTCCTCCGGGAACCGCAACGCGTATAAAGCCCTGCTTCCCGGGAAGTGGCCAAACATCGCCTGCTGATGGGAAGTAGAGAGTAAATATTTTGTTCTTTTGCTTCTGCGCGCGCAGCTTTGCTTTGCTTCTATTAAACTGCTTTTGTCTCGATCCACGAGTTTGTTTTTTTGTGTTCCATCTTATTTTCTCCCCTCCCCATCTTGCTGAGGAGGGGGGTGATAGAGTGGGCTTTGGTGGGCACCCAGCATCTAGCCAGGGTCAACCCACCACAGTCTGTTAATTGCTCCCTGTAATCTGTCTATAAATGTCACATAAGGTTCTTGAGGGCCCTGTCAAATCGTAGCAAAAGACTCTATACATTGTCCAGAATCAGGCACTCGTTTCCAAGCCTTTATGGCAATTTGTGATGCCTGTTCAAAAACTCAATCGTCTAAAGCCAATTGCGCATTTAGATATTGCCCTGTGCCTGTTAACATATCTTGGTGAATTGGTATTCCTGCAGTTAAATTGTCCATGAACTGTTCTAACACCAAATCATTATATTCTAGTTGCCAAACTGCATACTGTGCCAATGTTAGTACTGTTTTCATTAATACTTTCCAATCCCATGGTGTCATTACCTATGCAGTACCAACTGCTTCAACTATCCCTATCAGAAATGAACTTTGCAACCCATTTTCAGTTATGGATTTTTTGAGTTCTTTAAACACCTGATAGGGCAATCCTTCATGAGTTGGGGATCGATTAGGCCTATGTATGACAGGAAAGGCAAAAAAAAAGTCCCCTTGCTTTAAGGCTTCTTCCTTGCATTTTTGCATTGCCAGTTTGCTTTCTGATCTCTAAAAGGATTTATAGGTGCTGTAGGTAACACAGGAGATAATGGTGGCGGAAGAGCCTTTTCTGATAAATGCAAAGGGTACCATCCAAGCTGTTGTCGAGGCGACGGCAATGGTGCTGAAGTGGCGGGGGGGCCAGGGCTGGAGTGGTGGGTGCGGGGAATGGTGGGGAGTGATGGTGGATATAAATCAAGCTCTTTCTCGGGATTAACCAGCCCAGGATCAAAAGGATCTTCGGGCTCAGAATCCTTAGAATTTGCTGTCTCATTTTTTACTTTATCATAAATGTTTGGTTCTTTATCCTTCTCCATTTTTATGATTGCCTCTGATGGTTTTAACTGTACTAGTGCAGAATATAAGAATTGCCACATTACAATGACTGTATGTGGAATTTCAAATCCCAACGTTTTACATGTCAGTAAGCATTCCCCTACTCCTTCCCACATATCACTATCAAATGTACCTTCTCCTGGAAACCAATTGCAATGTTCTTTACTAGTAAAAGCAGATGAGTTAAATGTTTTTCAGTTACTTGATATCCTGCAGCAGGCAAAACTTGCTTCAAAACCTTTAAATATAACTTATTTTCTTATGAAGCAGATTATCCCATATTAACGCAATCCCATAGTTCCACCGTTCAGCGGGTGCTACTGTTCTGAGATACGGAATGTGGCCACAAAATCAATACAAAAAGAAATTATTCACCCGTTGGATCCCATCTTTGCTCTCAGAGTTGTCTCCCAATGAAGCTCATATGGGGCACCAGTTGCGGCAAATGAAGATGGGAAGGAAAAAGGACTCAGCCTTTTTCTGAGTAAAGCAAGCTGCTTCTTTATTATTAGAGAGAATCCACAATTCCCTTGTCTCCGGGCTTCTTTTCTAGCAAGATTTTCTATTTTTTCTTTCTTTTTTTTCTCCTCACACGGTTAGCATTTATACATTTGTGTTCTCAAAACAATCAAGATACACAGGACATAAACCAGGATACTTCTTGGCACACCCACACTCATGGCTGTTTTCAGCCACATCTCAGTACACATACTCCCTTCAGGCAGCCTTCCAGCCTGACCTTCTCACACATTCATCAACTCCTGTCCTGTGAAGCTTGTTAACCTCGATCAGTCTCAATTTATCTTCCACCTGTTCAGCACAGTTCCCACAAGCAGAGCAATATTATGAGCTGCAAGATGATGTAGAGCGGTTGGTAGCATGTATCACTAATAAACAAAGGGATAAATATGGAAAAAGTAAGGTTTTGAGTTCCCAAGTTCATGCTCTCACTATGAAATGGACTTGAGATCCTAAGAAATGGGATGGAAATATTCAGAGTGAATCTTCAAACTCTGAGACTGAGTTTGAATTTGATATAGACTTAAAAGGCAGGGAGGTGGTGGAAGCACGACCCCTTATACAAATGATGCATCAGGAACAAGCGGACAGGGGAGTGCAGATCTCAGATGCTGAGTTAAAAGAGTTAAGAATTAAAGAGTCGAAAGAGTTAAAGGAAATTTGGGCTGTATTTTCCCAGCTATCTGTTAGGGTGGTGAGTAAAAGAAAGCCAGCAAAACCAAAAGGAGTTGCAGCACAGGTGGTGAGGAAACAAATGTGGAATTGTAATAGGTATATTAAGAGAATTTGCTAATCAAACAATCAATTTGTCTTGGGAAAAAACTTGTGTAATGTCGAACCACAATGCCATGTTTAACAATGCTATGTTTAAGTATTTTGTTGTTTAACCACAAATTGAGCCTAAAGTGTAATTATGAGACGTGTGTAGAGAAGTAAAAGATTTTAGAAAAGGGGGGATGATAGCGGGCATTTGGTATGTTTTTTTAGTTTGTCTCTTTAAGCTTTAAGCGCTAACATTTCTAGCTTCGTAGTTTTCTCATCTTAACCTAACAAAGACAGACCTTGTAGCCAGTTTATTGCGGGCTCTTAACATGTCAGGAGTGAGGCCTAACGAATAATTCATTACAGGACCTAGGCGCCAAGATGGCCAGGGATGAGCCTTGTAGATGATATAACAGGAAACTCCCTTCCATGCCAAATGGCCTTGCAGGTGATAAAACAGAACCCCCCCCCCCCCCCCCCCCCCCGCATACCAAAGGGCCGGGGATGAGGGCCTGTAGAAAACTCCAACCCATTTAGAGCTGATAAGCAAGAATAACAAAAGAGGGACTCAGGCTCAGATTCAAGTGATGAAGATTTCCCTCTAAGACCCTCAACAACCACCACTACAAAGCTCTGCTGCAGGCGTGGAGGGGAGGAGACCTAATTTTAATACGGGGGGGGGGAAGGTCATGCATATGTATAGGCGTTTTGCATTAGCTAATAGATATGTATTGGAATATACTTTAAATATGAAGAACTAACTGCTTTGAGGGGCGAGCCGTTGGCGGAGTGCAGACTCTCCGGCCACCCAGAGCTGCTTTTGCTCACCTATTCCTACTCAATAAATTACTTTTAAATTTATTATTGGACTTTGAGTCAAATTTACTTATAACAGAATGATCTTGTACAAGTTGGTATCCCACAATCTCTCCACCCCCGCCTGCCACCACAATAAAAGACACTACCTGGCAAATGCCAAAACAGCAGAAATTAAGGTTTGGCAGGTCCCCATAAGATTGCCGCCACTGTAGCCTCTCACCATGAGGGGGACCGATGCCCTTATGTTCCTTTAAAAATAGTGTGGCAGTCTGGGGATATTTTACATGTATTAACTCCAGTGGATACTAGAGCTGAAGTTACTGTATTATGTAGTAATATTAATAATACAGAAGTCACATCACAGATCTGTGGATTGGGGGGAAAATCCGACCCCTGCACTCCAAGCTAAAGTTACCTTAACAATAGGAAATGCCACACGATTTACCATGACAGTATTAATTGCCCCAATTAAATAATGTATCTTGGGTATAGATATGCTGGCAGGACCAACAGCTGAAACTTTAAATAGTCACTTCTGTTTCATAACATTGCAAATGAGCTTTGTTATTTGATCTGTACCTATCTTGTGTGGATTCCCGCAGTGAGATCCTGTTATACTGCCTGTGTCTGCCAAGGTGGTAACTGTAAAACAATTTTGCATTCCAAGGGGAGAAAAATAAATCACTCAGACCATTCAGGCACTTCAACAAGCGGGAATCGTTAGAAAAACAGTGACTGTTTTTAATAATCTTATTTGGCTTGTTCGAAAACCAGATGACACTTGGACTAGGACTGTAGATTATAGAGAATTTAATAAAGTCACCCCCCCCGCTTGCAGTCAGTGTACCAGATGTGGTTATTCTTATAGAAAGAATCAGCAAAAATTTACAGCCCTGGAAGGTGGTGATAGATCTTGCTAATGCTTTCTTTTCGATAGCCATTGCTTCAGAAAGCCAGGACCAGGTTGCCTTTACCTGGCAACAAAAGCAATATACTTTCCAAGTATTGCCTCAGGGATACAAACACGGTCCCTCCATTTGCCATCAAATAATAGCAGCTGATGTTGCACTATGGTCAGGCACCTTTACTATTTACCATTATATTGATGATCTATTGATTATGGCAGAGTTACAACAAGAAATTGAAGTGGCTGCTGAATTGCTGAAATCGCATTTACAAGATCAGTGTTGGGCAATTAATCTGAAGAAAATACAGAGCTCTAGTATTATTGTACATTTTTGGGGGCTTTTAGGGTATTGGAGAACTTTTATCCCAGCATTAATTAGGAAGAAAGTTGTTTGGCAGTGGACCAAACAACAAGAAGCCTTTCACGCCTGAAAAAATGCACTGATTGGGTATGTGCTATTATATACTACCAGGGGAGGTTATCTTTTTGACTTAGCAGTAACAGAGACTGTACAATCTCATGGGGATTGTGCCAGATGACTGGGACAAAAAATCAGAAAGAACTTGCAGGATTTTGGTCCAAAGCATTACAAAGCTCCACTATTCATTATACCCCAATGGAAAAACAAATTTCAGCTGTTGTTTGGGTGCTACAAGAAATTGAAAGAATCACAGGCCATAATAGCACGCCTGTACACACACCCACACCTAACAATGGGTGGATCACTGATGATTCCATTAGGGGCCCATCCCTGGGTACCTCAGGCAGCCACACGTTGGAAATGGAAACATTATTTACAGCAACGATTTTCTACCAGGAAAAACTCATGTAACCACTACAGACACCACTCTCCTAGGAACTGTATCATTTAATCATATGCCCACCCAAGGGGAAACTCTCCCCCTTGGAGATATCCCTATATCTTCTGTGGACGAAGCTCCCCCTTGGAACGAGTTAAGATGCCTGGTTTACTGATGGGAGTGAAACATACACAACAACTAGACAAAGACAATGGAGAGTAGTTGCATATGCTCCACTACCAGGAATTGTATTATGGCAAACAGGTGTACAGGCATCTAGTCCATGGGCTGAATTGATTGCAGCATCTCTTGCTATCCTGGAAGGGTAGGCACATTATCGATGCACTGACAGTTGGATTTTATACAAAAGTTTCACAATGTGGTTGCCCTGCTGGGCCCAAGAAGTTTGTAATCTAGACGTGAATATTCCTATTTCTTCCTTTGACACCATGAACGCTCCTTCAATTTTGAAGGCATGTGTTGTTTCAACACAACTAATGAATCAGCCAGCATAGAGGACAACATTCAGCATCTCCAAGACTTAATGCATCAAATGAAACAATCTACTAGTGGTGCCTGGCTGGCTGAGTGGTTTACTTTCCTAACAGGATGAATGGGGCACCTGATTCAAAGTATTATTGTACAGATATGTTTATTTCTTTTTTTATATGTATGTGTCTCTGTAACTGTATGCTACACCCCACAAGCCCAAATGGACACCTCCACCTTTGCCATCCCCAGCAGAAGCGATCTGTTTAACAAGGGGATGGAATGTGGGAATATAACGAAAGACTGGCAAGGAGGACTGTAAATACGCTCAAATGACTTGCAGCTTGGGGTGTTGAAAACACATACATCACACTGCTAATCACTGTTTAGTCTTATGTGCTTGACAAGTAGAACATCTGCATTTAGATAACATAGGCCTGGCATGGAATAAGGGGCACCCTGAACATGCCTGGGATTCCTGCCCTGCTGTGAGAAAGATCAAAGCACAGTGGAAAATACTGCCTGATAAAAATCCCTGATATATACAGGCGAAAGCAGCAGGTTCAGAATCTCTCTCACTCTCTCTAGCAAGGACCAAGCTCTGCGGTGCCTGTGTTCCCGCTTACGTGCCTCTTCCCCGGGTGCTGCTTCAGAGATCCCCTAGTTCATGAGATAACTAAAGAAGGTAATCGTGGCAGGTGATTCCCTTCTGAGGGGAACTGAGGGCCCCATATGTTGACCAGATCCCTCCCACAGGGAAGTCTGCTCCTTCCCTGGGGCCTGAGTTAGGGATATTAGTAAGAACCTCCCTGGCCTGGTGCGGCCCTCAGACTACTACTAGCTTTTGATCATCCAAATTGGTAGTGATGAGATTACAGAGAAAAGTCCAAAAAACAATTAAAAAGAGCTTCAGGTCATTAGGGAGATTGCAGCATTGGGAGCACAGGTAGTATTTTCCTCAGTCCCTTCAGTGGCAGGAAGGTTTACTGATAGAAACAGGAAGATACACCTGATAAACACATGGCTCAGAGGCTGGTGCCACCGTCAGAATTTTGGTTATAACTGGGGATATTACTGGGACTGCTGGTAGTAACTCTGGGAGGTACATGCCTGAAGAGCACCACAATGGAATTCCAGCTGCTCCAGCCAGCAAGGAAAAGTCAACTTCACTGGGGGCCCAGCTTAAATGCCTCTACACTAATGCACGTAGCATGGGCAATAAACAAGAAGAATTGGAAATGTATGGGCTACGACCTGATTGGCATCACGGAGACATGGTGGGATGGCTGCCATGACTGGGGTGTTGGAATGGAAGGATACAGGCTCTTCAGGAAGGACAGGCAGGGGAGACGAGGAGGGGGTGTTGCCCTCTATGTCAACAACCAGCTGGAGTGTATGGAGCTGCACCTGGGAATGGATGAGAAGCTAACCTAGAGTTTATGGGTCAGGATTAAAGGGAAGGCAGGGAAAGGGGATATTACAGTGGGCGTCTGCCACAGGCCACCAGACCAGGGAGACGGAGAAGATGAGGCCCTCTATAGGCAGATAGGAGCAGCCTCACATTCACAAGCCCTGGTCCTCATGGGGGACTTCAACCACCCCAACATCTGTTGGAGGGACAACACAGCAGGGTGTAAACAATCCAGGCGGTTCCTGGAATGCATGGATGACAACTTCCTTCTCCAAGTGGTCGAGGAATGGACGAGGAGGGGTGCCATGCTGGACCTTGTTCTCACCAACAAGGAGGGGTTGATGGGGAACGTGAAGCTCTCGGGCAGTCTTGGCTGCAGTGACCATGAAGTTTTGGAATTCGAGATCCTTAGGGCAGTGAGGAAGGTGCACTGTAAGCTTACCACCCTGGATTTCAGGAGAGCAGATTTTAACTGCTTCAGAGATCTACTTTGTCACGTACCATGGGATGAATTCTTGGAAGGAAGAGGGGTGCAGGACAGTTGGATCATACTCAAAGATCCTCTCCTCCAAGCCCAGGAATGCTGCACCCCAACAAAGAGGAAGGCAGGCAAAAACAGCAGGAGGCCTGCATGGATGGACCCGAAGATCCTGAACAAACTTAGGATCAAGAAGGAAGCCTATAGAGGGTGGAAAGAAGGACGGGTAACCTGGGATGAATACAGAGAAATTGCCCGACAAGCCAGGGATCAGGTTAGGAAAGCCAAGGCCCTGACAGAATTAAATTTAGCCAGAGATGTCAAGAGCAACAAAAACGCTTCTACAGGTATGTTGGGGAGAAAAGGAAAACTAGGGAAAATGTGGGCCCTCTCTGGAAGGCAACAGGAGACCTGGTCACCCAGGACACTGAGAAGGCTGAGGTGCTCAATGACATTTTTGCCTCAGTCTTCACCGGCAAGGTCTCGTGCCACACTGCCCAAGTCCTAGAAAGCAAAGGAAGGGTCCAGGAGAATGGAAAGCCGCTCACTGTAGGAGAAGATCAGGTATGGGAGCACCTAAGGAACCTGAAGGTGTACAAGTCCATGGAACCTGATGGGATGCATACATGAGTCCTGAGGGAATTGGTGAATGAAGTTGCGAAGCCATTATCTATCATATTTGAGAAGTCATGGCAGTCTGGTTCCCACAGACTGGAAAAAGGGGAAAATAACCCCCATTTTTAAAAAAGGTAACAGGGAACTACAGGCCAGTCAGTCTCACCTCAGTGCCAGGCAAGATCATGGAGCTGATACTCCTAGAAACTATGCTAAGGCAAGTGGGGAATGAGAAGATGATTGGTGACAGCCAACATGACTTCACCAAGGGCAAATCGTGCCTGACCAATCTGGTGGCCTTTTATGATGGGGTTACAACATTGGTGGACAAGGCTAAAGCAACTGATGTCATCTACCTCGACTTGTGCAAGGTGTTTGACTCTGTCCTGCATGACATCCTTATCTCTAAATTGGAAACATGGGGGTTTGATGGATGGACCACTCCGTGGATAAGGAACTGGCTGGATGGTCTCATTCAAAGAGTTATGGTCAACAGCTCGATGTCCAAGTGGAAACTGGTGACAAGTGGTGTCCCTCAGGGTTCGGTATTGGGACTGGTGCTGTTCAACATCTTTGTCGGAGGACTGGGGAGTGGTAGTAGACAAGAAACTGAACGTGAGCCGGCAATGTGCGCTTGTAGCCCAGAAGGCCAACCGTATCCTGGGCTGCATCAAGAGAAGCATGGCCAGCAGGTCGAGGGAGGTGATTTTCCCCCTGTACTTGTGAGAGATGGAGGAAACTATGCGAGCCGACTCAATGTGAATGATAAGGGCATAGTTCCGTTTATTACTCTCATTCAGTCATATTTATACAGGCTACGATAATTATTCCTACTAGTCCCTAGCTAATTGGCTTAAGCTCTAAACGTTACATTTACATCGTCCTCCTACTTGCGGTTCAACAGCAAAGCATTCCCTACATCCTTCACACACTTACTTTCTCAAGGTTGTTTACCAGATTTGAGGGAAAAGTCTCAGTCAGTGTCCGTTTTCAGTACTTTTCCACTGCGGCCTGCTAAATGTTAGACAGGCTCTGCTTGTACAACCATTCTGCCTTGCTCTCTGAGCCATTCTCTAACATGTACTTCGCTCTTGTGAGGCCCCACCTGGAGTACTGTGTCCAGTTCTGGAGCCCCCAACACAAGAAAGACATGGACCTGTTAGAATGAGTCCAGAGGAAGGCCACGAAGGTGATTCGAGAGTTGGGGTTGTGCAGCCTCGAGAAGAGACGGCTCCGAGGAGGTCTTATAGCAGCCTTCCAGTACCTGAAGGGGGCCTACAAGAAAGCTAGGGAGGGACTATTTATAAGGGCAGCTAATGATAGAACAAGGGGAAATGGCTTTAAGCTGAAAGAGGGTAGGTTTAGATTGGATATTAGGAAGAAATTCTTCACTGTGAGGGTGGTCAGACACTGGAACAGGTTGCCCAAGGAAGTTGTGGCTGCCCCCTCCCTGGAATTGTTTAAGGCCAGGCTGGATGAGGCATTGAGCAACCTGATCTAGTGGAAGGTATCCCTGCTGATGGCAGGGAGGTTGGAACTAGATGATCTTTAAGGTCCCTTCCACCCTAAACCATTCTATGATTGTATGATTCTATGATCACTCTAAAGCCCACTCTATCATCTCACTCCTCAGCAAGATGGGGAGGGGAGAAAATAAGGTGGAACACAAAAAACCACACTCGTGGGTCGAGACAAAGGCAGTTTAATAGAAGCAAAGCAAAGCTGCGCATGCAGAAGCAAAAGAACAAAATATTTATTCTCTACTTCCCATCAGCAGGCGATGTTTGGCCACTTCCCGGGAAGCAGGGTTTCATACGCATTGCGGTTCCCGCAGGACAAACGGAAGTAACGAATGTCACCCCTTCCCCCTCAGTTCTCCTTGCTTTTATTTCTGAGCAGATGTCATATGGTATGGAATATCCCTTTGGTCAGTTTTGGTCAGCTGTCCTGTCTATGTCCCCTCCCAAGACTTTCCCCACCCCTAGCCTATTGAGGGGGAAATGTTGGAGAGGCAGTCTTGATGCTGTGGGAGCACTGCTGAGCAGTAACCAAAACACTGGTGTTTCATCAACACCCCTCGAGCCACCAATACAAAACACAGCACTCTGAGGGCTGCCACGGGGAAAATCAACTCCGTCCCAGCCAAACTCAATACATCTTATAAAAAGTCCCTACCCAGCTTTCTTGTAGGCCCCCTTCAGGTATTGGAAGGCTGCTATAAGATCTCCCCTAAGCCTTCTCTTCTCCAGGCTGTACAACCCCAACTCTCTCAGCCTGTCCTCATAGGAGAGGTGCTCCAGCCCTCGGATCATCCTCATGGCCTTTCTCCAGATGCATTCTAACAGGTCCATGTCTTCCTTGTGTTGGGGGCTCCAGAACTTCACACAGTATTCCAGGTGAGGCCTTACAAGAGTGGAGTACAGGGAGTCACTTCCCTTGACCTTCTGGCCACACTTCTCTTGATCCTCCTTTCTACCCTTTTTAAAAATGAGTGCAATGTTTCCCTTTTTACAGTCTCCGAGGACTTAGCTGACTACCATGACTTTTCAAATATCATGAAGAGTGGCTTGGCAACTACATCAGCCAATTCTCTCAGGACTCTGGGATGCATCTCATTGGGTCCCATGGACTTGTTTATGTTCAGGTTCCTCAGTTGGTCATGAACCTGATCTTCTCTTATAGTCGGAGGAACTTTGCTCCCCTAGTCCCTGCTTTGAGGTTCATCCACTCAAGAGGTGTGGGAAGAGAGGTTACCAGTGAAGACTGAGGCAAAAAAAATGTTGTGTAGCTCAGCTTTCTCCTCATCCATTGTCACCAGTTTGTCAGTCATGTTCAGCGGAGGGGTACGCTTTCTTTGACCTTCTTTTTCTGGTCTACATACCTGTAGAAGCCCTTATTATTTTTTGTATCCCTTCCAAGTTCAGCTCCAGCTGTGTCTTGGCCTTCCTGACCCCATCCCTACACAACCGGACAGTATCCCTATACTCTTCCCAGGATACCTGTCCCTGCTTCCACTGCCTGTGCATTTCCTCCTTATCCTTTAGTTTGACCAGCAGGTCTCTTGCCTCCCTTGCCTGATTTCTTACACCTGGGGATCGAGAGGTCTTGCACTCGATGGGAAGTGTCCTTAAAGATCTGCCTGATCTATTCTGCTCCCTTGTCCCTGAGGGCAGTTTCCCAGGGTGTCTTATTGACTAACTCCTTGAAGAGCTGGAAGTTTGCTTTCCTAAAATTCAGGGTCCTGACTTTACTCTTTGCCTGACTCATATCCCTCAGGACTGTGAACTCCACCAGTGCATGAACACTGCAGCCCAGGCTGCCTCCAATCTTGACGTCTCTGATTAACTCACTTGTGTTGATGACTGTTGGCGCTTTAAGAGCTGAAGCTGCAAGAGGTTTCGGCCTTGAACAATTAAGTCCTGACTTTGGGTGAAAAAATAGAACAGAATAGATTTGTGAGAAAGAATGCAAGAAAAATAAGATAAGAAAACTTCTTATGTAACTAGTCAGAAGTTAAAAGAATGCCTCATGAACAGGTGGATTTATCCAATCAAGTATTGTAACCAGGCGCGTGAACAGTAGCTTTTAGCCAATTAAGAGTTTTTATGTGTGTGTATGTGTTAGCAGCTTAAGAGTATATAAGTGATCATGTAACCAATAATAAAGGTCTCCAGTAGAATTCACATAGAATCGTGTGTGGAGTCCGTGGGTGTTCCTCTCGGCAGGTGGTGACCCCGACGCGATCCGTCAGGAGAATTGACAGTGAGGGAGTGACCGCCCAAGGAGAGGAGGCCCCGGCTGAGCACAGCGCCAGCTGGACGGGAGCTGGGTCGCAGTATAAGACACTGCAAAATTAAGCTGTTATGTCGCGCAATGGCCACCTGGGAGGTCAGGTGAGCAGCCGGAGGAGAGATGGGGCAAGTAACAAGGGAAGAAAGAGTACCTGGGAAACAAGTAAAAAAGGAAGAAAGAGTATTTATTAAGCTCCTCTCGCTTATCCTTTCCAAGAAAGGAACAAAGTATGATGAGACTGTGCTTCGGCAACTGTTAATTTGGTGTTGAGACAAGGGTTTTTTTACAAACCCCACCACAGCCTTTCAAGCGGAAATTTGGGATGAGATAGGAAAAGTTTTATGGGACTCAATTAGCCGCGGAGAGAAAGAGACAAAAGACTGCAACAGCTTGGCTGTTGCGACGGGGGGAAAAAATCCGGACGCTCAATATGAGAATCATCAGACTTCCCATTTTATTGATCACACACATGCCTCTTATATACAATCTGTTAACCAAGCCCACATACGTTCTTAAAAATCCACACTGATTGGCTTATTAATTCTCCTGAGAACTTTCTCTTTGTCACAACAGCTGGTGTTTGTTCAGTTGAACTTCAAAGGGCAAAAACAGAATACTCCCTTTTTTCCCAGCTTGATTAGAATTGTTTTGTCTGCTGTTCTCAAGGAGAGCAGGCCTCCTGACTTATGCCAAGGGGCCTAAGCCATTTCAATGATTTACAACACTTGGCAATTGATTTCAGACACTAAAAGCCATAAAAGCCGAAAGAGAGGTAGTGAAAGCTCAGAGCAGCTCCACCGAACTGCCCCCCACCCCGGCCGGGCTCCCTCCTGCGCTCCACGAACTGCGCAACGATCCCGCCTGGCCCGGCCCGGCCGGGCCCGGCCCCCCCGTCCCGCGCCAGAGAGCCCAGAACTGGACACAGTATTCCAGATGTGGCCTCATCAGGGCAGAGTAGAGGTGGAGGAGAACCTCCCTCGACCTGCTGGCCACGCTCTTTTTAATGCACCCCTGGATACTGTTGGCCTTCTTGGCCACAAGGGCACACTGCTGGCTCATGGCCAGCCTGCTGTCCACCAGGACACCCAGGTCCTTTTCCACAGAGCTCCTCCAGCAGGTCAGCCCCTAACCTGTACTGATGCATACGGTTATATATACACACACATATATTATTCCCTTAGTTTATGGACCATTCCTTCAAAATGTGTATTGAGTTCATTTAGTCTATAACCTTGGGCTCCATCTGTAATGACAGGCTTTCTACTAGATGTGTTAAAAGGTATACAAAGATTGCCTATCAAAAAAGGGAAAGAAATTGTGAGTTTGGGAAGACGAGGATGAATTTTATTAATAGCATACAGGAAACAGCACCAGAAAAAAAGAGCAGTTGTTGTTAGAACACTCTCATATAGAGCAACAAATATGTGATTTGCAGAATCAAATTGTAATGTTACAGTGTCAAAACAAGTTGTTTGCTAATAAGTTGGATACTCAACACACTGTAGCTGAAAAAACTGCAGTATGGGTTGCATGGTATAAGTATAAGAAAAGCTAGAATGCTCCCGGAAGGAGTGACGAATGTGTGATTTACAGAATTAAATTGTAACGTTACAGTGCCAAAACAAGTTGCTTACTGATAAGTTGGACTTAATTAATTAATTCTGGGGAACAGATCATAACAGAGGGTGAAGGGAGTGCTCAAGTGGGAGAACTCATAGCAGTATGGAATGTGATAATGAGAGAAGCAAGCAGGAAAAATTTTAAAATTCACAGTTGTTAAATTGTTCCTACATTTTAACCTGGTTCAGATGAGCCCAAAATCTGTTTTGTTTTTCAGAAGGTCTTGTTAATTGATCCTTCCCCTCAGATGTCATAACAAGGATGAAGATGGATGTTTTCTAATTATAGTATTATTAGCTTTTTGTATTGTAACATTGTTTGCTTGTTTTTTATGTTCCTTTGTCTTAGGTAAAAGAGATATTTTGGAAATTTGTCTGTTTTACCTATGGTTTAACAAATCTCAGTTAGATAGGTGTGGAGCAAAATCTAGCATGGAACTAATTCAAGAGTTTGTACATATTTGGAATCATACTAACCAAGGGATTTGTGTTGAAATTCCTGAGTCTTCAGGACAAGGAGGCTTTTCTGTCATTAACCTTATTTTTTCCAGGTTGTTAGAGAACAAGCTAAATATTAAACTTTTGCATTACACTGGACAGCCAGTCCTGGTACATCTCCCAGCTGCAGGGGAGGTAGCTCTAACACTTAAGAACCCACTAAATATTTACTCATGGGTAGCTACTAATAATGCTCACAGGAAATAACATAAAATCAATACCAGATGGATTGTCCTGTCCTTCTAACTACTGACTCAAAAGAGGCAGAATCTTTCTGTTTCTTTCAATAGGTTTGATCAAGAAATGACCTCTTCCTCAGGAGTGGAAGATGACACCTTCCTCAGAACCTCCTTTTACTGTTGCATTATAGTTGTAGTAAGCCAATGACTCTTGTTTTCAATGGTAGAATGGATGAATCAAATCCTTTGATTAAAGATTTTTTCGGGAAAACTCCCTGTCACTAATATCACTTTTGAGCCTGTTGATGGACAAGCTCCTTGCTTCAGGTACCCCTGGGGTTTCTTGTTTGACCTCTTAGCGAAGCCTGACTATTTTGAAGCAAACTATTCCACTCACTAGGACCTTGAATGATGTGTTTTACTTCCAAAGAAGACTCTAGTCTCTGATTGGAATAGGAGAAGCTTGAAGTAGGCTTGGTTCATATCTACCCTGGAGCAACTTTTGTAAACCCCAAATTTGATCCATCTATCAAAAAAACCAAAAGTCCCTCTTTTCAACTGTTATAAAACAATCACTTGTGCCTCAGGGCCAGGAGATCCACCCAAAACCTGGTTCATTGATAGTCTCAGAATTTTAATCCAAGACCTGTATATGTTGGGGATGCAAAGGGATGAAAAAACAATAACACTGTTTGCAATGCTACTGATTTTTTTTTTTTTTGTGAAACTCTGTGGAGTGCTCCATACTCATTGTCTCATACAAGGAACACCCTTGAACATCAAGCCTGTTGTAACCATTTTTAAATCATACAGATCAATAAACAGGCAAAACTAGTATATATCCAGCGCCTTTGGGACTGGCATAGGGATGTTCAGATGGGAAATTCTATTCTTATTTGACGTTGTGGTATCACACTAGCTTAAGGTGTGGATTAGGTATTCCTTGTGCCCAAATAGTGATTTAATTTCTAATGTGTCAGTGAACAGATTGTTTCTCCTATGTTTGAGAATATCTTTATTCCATCTGAAACTTTAACATTTTACTTGTTTGTTTAAAAAAAAAAAATTAACTTGGCAGGTGCATCTTCTGAGCAATTGGATGAGATATGCCTTTGGAGAATTGAACTTAAAAGTCCAATGGGTATTGAAGATGACACTTCAACATCACCTATCCTTGGATATGCTACTGCTAAAGGGACATGGAGTTTGTGGAATGTTAAATCTATCACGATCCACAGTGCTACTACCTTGACAGAAAAAGCCCATACAAAAAGGAAAAAGAAGGAAATAGCAGACCAGACAGAGAAACTATTTAAATCCCTGCAGCCAAAGGACCGATTCAATGGTTGGACTGCAAATTCTTTGTTACGTCCTTAGGTCTTGTGGAGTGTGGGGGCGTGGTTGATAAAAATTGGTTTAATATTGGTTGCTGGTTTCATATTTTTAATGATTGGTATATCTATGATTCATTATATGATCACCTGTGCCATTTCCCCCCCTCTCTTCTCTTTCTGTTTGCTATGTGAGAATCACCACCCTAGAAGATGACTTCAACTGCAAAGCTGAGATATCTGCTTAAACCACGGGGTGATGTATCAACCTGATGACAGCATCATAATGAAGATGGAACCAACAACACGAAGGTTTGAGTAACAAAGTGGTGTAAGAAACAGAAAAGTGACTGTTTTGCCACAAACATTTTTGTTGTAAAAAGCCTAATTGTCTCAATGGATGAGCAGCCTTGCTAATTAAAAGATGAGCAGCCTTGCTGATAACTTCGTGTTGTTGCTTAGCAATATGCTTAGCTTATTCTAATTGCTCACTGCATTATTTCCTTTCTGTATTATTTCAAGATAATCAGTAAAAGCAATCAGCTTGTTCTTTTCTGATTGGTGCCATTGTCATTTCTGTAGAGCTCCCTTAATTAGCAAAATATATAGCAAAACAAGGCTCCAGGTAGGGCCATTCTCTCTGGCTGTTGTGTAGATCACATTTTTAAAGTCTTGTCCTGTCTGGACTGGCCCAAGAGCATGGACTATCTCCTGTTTAATTTGTTCAAAGGCTTGTCATTGCTCAGGACCCCATGTGAAATAATTCTTCTTTTGGGTCACTTAGTAGAGAGGGCTCACAATTTCACTTTAATTTGGAATGTGCATTCTCCAGAAACCTGCAGCAGACAAAACGACCAACACCAAGACGTGTTCAGGCATCAGCACTTTATTAAAGCTTTGCACTGCTTATATTCCTTTTTCCCTTCCCATGCCCCAAGCATGCGCCTACACAATTGACATGATTGGATAATTCTACTTGTCCACGTGTCATTCTTTGACTTCTGACTGGTTACTGCTTACAGCGCACAACATCCCGTGCCCTTTTTATATTTTTATAAAAGTGGAAGCAGTGGCATTTACATTCTGGGCAGTGACTCTTGTGTTGTTTGTAGAAAAATTTAAAAAGACACAAAAGTCCATTGGTACTGATCCAAACAGATTCAGCTCCTGTGGCTCTGCAGGTATAATCGGTAGGTATGGGACCCATCCATCCCAGTTATCACCTATCGCTTGTGTTGTGTTTGTGGCGGCCCTTGCGCCTTGAGGGACAAGGGACACAGGGTCATCTACTGGTAAACCCACCAGATGTAGAAAAGGGGTTATCCGGGTTAGTAAGAGACAAGCAAAGTGTGTCTTGCCGTGTTTGGTTAGCCAGAGTGATCCAAATATTTGTTCTGGATAATATGTTATAGTGAGCTTGAAGCCACTACTAAAAAGCTTATAAACCCTATCAAAAGACTCATAGGTTGACACTGCGTCCCCATTTCTCTTTTTTCCACCCAAAGAGTTGTTTGCAAACCGCAACAACTCTATCCCAATCTTCTTCAAAAAACTGCCAAATATGCAGAAAAAAATGTTGTTGCACACAGAACAGTTTTACAATATTCGCATCTCCTGTGCTTTGCTGTTCGGGATCACAGCGCGAGTAGCATTCTGTCCTAAATTTGGAATTACAGAACCATGTACAAGCACACTGAGCATACTGACACCCAACCCAGGCAGAATGTGGCCAAAGTCCACAACGTTGTAGAGTTCCACACCTCAGACAGGGGATTGCCAGTCATCGTCTTCTTCCCAAGTCCAAATTCTCCGGCCCGAGGCCTGGTCTGTGTTGTTCCCAGTCTAGGGCGAGGAGTAGCCCACTACCCCACTCTGTATAAACTCTCGTTTGTGAAAAAGATGTTGGTACCCATTCACCGAAAACTGAATGGGTCATATATGTTAGGTCTGATTCCCCAACATTAAACCATTGGCTGACGTTCACTCGGTGCATTTAATGACACTTGGTCAGGTCCTGCCGATTTATAGGGGCGAACACATTGCACCGGTATCCACCGTATGCCGGTATCTCATGCTTTCTTTGGAGCAATAGTTAACCCATATTCCTGTAGAGCTGCTGTTACCTCTGGCATAACCGAGTGCAACAGGCTTTTATCCCTTCCAGCAAATAATATATCATCCATATAATGATAACAATATATCTCTGGATATTTCTCTCGAATAGAAGAGAGAGCCTGGGCAACATACCACTGACAAATAGTCGGGCTATTTTTCATCCCTTGAGGCAATACTGTCCATTGAAACCTCTGACAGGGCTCACTGTTATTAAGCGCCAGCAAAGAAAATGCAAATTTACAACAAACATTAGGATGCAAGGGTATTGTGAAAAAACAGTCTTTTAAGTCAATAATGATTATTTCCCATCCCACAGGAATCATGGTGATGGCATCCCTGGCTACAAGGCACCCATATTTTGCATCACGTCTCAAATCATGTAATAAATGCCATTTTCCCAATTTCTTTTTTGTCACAAATACAGGGGTATTCCAGGGACTATCAGAAGGTTCTAGATGGCCTTGTTGTAATTGTTCTCTGAGCAATTCTTTAAGAGCTTGCAATTTATTGACTGATAGGGGCCACTGATCCACCCATACCGGTGTATCTGTCAACCAAGTAAGTGCCATTGTGGGTCTGCGCAAGCTCTCCTGGACCGTGGCCCCTAAGAAAAAGGCAGACTGGTAGAGAGTTGTGGGCAACATTGTTGAAAATTGTCTATAAAATAAGGGTTATGAGAAAATCTAGCTAAGTTAGAATATAAGGGTAAAGTGAGTGCTGGCTGTAATACCAGCTGGGCCCTTTTTGACTGTGTGCTAGGGAAGAAAAGAAAGAAATGTGAAGGACTGGTGAAAGTAATAAACATCAAAGAAGATGGATCCCGGCTGAGAAAAACAGGACATGACGGTGAGGAAGTGAACCCGAACCGAGATAAAAGCGAACCACTTGGACTGAGAGGTCATATGTGATTAGTGTTATTAGCCAATGGTAATTAGCTTCGTAGTGTCTGAATACGTGTACGGAAGTAAAAGTGTATATAACACGCAGCTTTCTAATAATAAAGGAGAGATTTGCTGACATTACAGAATGGGCATTTCTCCCGTCGCCACCGACAAATGGTGACCCCTGACGTGATACTATCGAAGTGATACCATCAACGTGATAACATCAGCGTGATACTACTGATGTGATACTACCGAAGTGTCTTGAATTTCTAGCAGCGTAATTCCAGCAGTGCCTAAGGGGTTACAGGTCCTGCCGAGAAGAAACGGCAAAAGCGTGCAAAGAAGGTATGCCGCGAAAGGGACGGTAAAAGCGTGCAAGACACGCCAAAAACTTCAGGTGAGCTTAACAGATGTGGCCTGACTGGTACCACGGTCCGGCGATGTTGTGTTTTGGGTCCTACTGCAGCGGGACGGCGATAAGCATACGGAAAAAAAAAAAAAACGCCGCACCCCAAATGAACGTAGAGACGTTATTTGGTTTATACATGTTGCAGAAACCTCAAAAAAGCTGCAAAAAACAGTGCTCTTAAGAGATGAAGAGGCAAGCAGCATATTATTATTTATTTACCTGCTTCATAAGGAAAAGGCAGAGTAAAGATATAGATTTAAAGAAAGAGCTCCTTAAATTTGGTGAAAAGGTGTTGGAAGCAGCTATTGATAGAGATAAAACTGCAAAGAAGCTAGAGAAAGCATGGAGAGTGATTCATAACAACTTGTTACAGTATCAGGCGGAGCAGAGAGCTCCCTTACAAACATCAGCTGCTTACGATCAGAATAAAGTATATGATACTGGCTGGAGAATCTTTCCATGCTGCCTGCTGTTTCCACGGTTTATCAGCGGCGCTGGTGGAGGGATCGAGTTTCTCATCTCTCCCACCTCCGGAGCAGAGACATTGCATTTTCCGCCTTTCCCCCTTCCCCCTTCCCCCGGCGACGGTGGCTCGGTGAAGTGGCAGCGAAACTGCGCATGGAATCAGCGAGCAGAGCAGGAAGAACCCGGCGGGAGGGCATTCCCCCGATCTCTCCGGCGAAAATTAAACTGCGTGGTCAAAATGGCGCCGATCCCCCTCCGCTTCTCTCCCCCTCCTCCTTCTCCCCCTCCTTCTCCCTCCCTCCCTCCCTTTCTCCCCCTCCTTCCCCTCTCCCCCTTCTCCCCCTCCCATCTCCTGCGTGATGACGATGCTGGGAGGCGGTGCTGAGCTTCGAGCTGATAGGCTGATCAAGAGCGGATAGACTTAACAGCCAGAAAGACCTTCCCTGCCTGGCACTACCCCCACCGAGGGAACTAGTAAGAGAGAACAGAAAAACAGCATTGTTATGGTAAAGAAGCAAGCGGTTTCCATGACGACCACAGCGGGCATTCCACATACCAGGACCTGTCAGACCGCAATTCCTTGCGAGGGGGTTTTCACCCCCCCTCCCTGCCGCTTTCTCTGCGGCTCCTTAAAGTGACCACCCTGCATTTTACACTTCCTAAACTTATGGTTTAAAGTTATACTATTTAGAGTTGACTTGTAGCAAATGCTTAATAGTTTATGATTTAACATTGTATGACTTTAATTATTGTATGATTAGTATATTGTTGAAGTGGTTAAAATTGTTTAAAATAAAAAAAAAAAAAAGGGGGGGGGAGGATAGAGTCTTAAGTTTATAGTTATGGTCTTAAGTTTATAGTTATTACTGCTTTAAGATTTTGTTAATTAGCATTGTTTTAAGACCTTAAGCTGTATCCTTTTAGAGTCTTATAAGTGCTATTGTATAATTTTAAAAGCTTTTAGGATATGTAGGTATTGATAGCATTATCACATTTAATTAAACACAATTTTAGCAGCTATATAATCAGATATAATCAAATGATAATTTTAAGCACTATAGAAATGCTATTCTAGCTTTTAGATTTGTTTTCATGGTCTCACAGTCCATGCCCTTACAACAATTGGTAAATTGAATGTTGGATAGTCAAACAGTCTAATGTTACCACACAGATTTTGGCTGAATGAGCCCAGGCCATAGATAGCCTGAGGCACCAAATTTTACAAAATTGATTTTCTGCTATTGGCCTAGAGTCATGATTGCAATCATTTTGAAGGCATGTGCATTTAATTGGCATTAGTGGCATATTCCTATTGATATTACTTCTGTTACCCTGTTTGATCAGTTTGCTTACAAAATTTGGTTACAAAAATGATTTTTAGAACACAAGCCAATCTTTTAAAACAAAAATAAAACAGGGGAAATGTGGGCAACATTGTTGAAAATTGTCTATAAAATAAGGGTTATGAGAAAATCTAGCTATGTTAGAATATAAGGGAAAACAGGATCTTCTGCATGTCTGTATTCTTCAAGGCTGTAATACTAGCTAGGCCCCTTTCGGCTGTGTGCTAGGGAAGATAACAAAGGAATGTGTCTGCGTGGAGGAATGGTAAACATCAAAGAAGATGGATCCCTGAGAAAAACAGGACATGACGCCTAGGAAGTGAACCCGAACCGAGATAAAAGCGAACCACTTGGACTGAGAGGTCATATGTGATTAGTGCAATTAGCCAATGGTAATTAGCTTCGTAGTGTCTGAATACGTGTACGGAAGTAAAAGTGTATATAACACGCAGCTTTCTAATAATAAAGAGAGACTTGCCGACATTACAGAATGGGCTTTTCTCCCGTCGCCGCCGACAGAGAGTCACTCCCCAGGCTGCCAAAACATCTCTTCCCCACAGATTAAATGGTAAAGGCATAATGTAAGGGTGCACAGTAGCAACCTGACCCTCAGGGCTAGTCACCAATACTGGCAAGGTACTCTGTATGCTGCCAGTGAGTCCCCCAACTCCCGCTACTGCAGACGCTTGGGTGGTTGTAGGCTAAACGATGCACAATGATTGTAACATCAGTGCCAGTGTTCATCATGCCTCTTATTTTGACGCTATTAGGTTGACCTCCCTTTAGTTTTACCATACAGGTGATCAAGGGACATTCTTGTGACACCTTCTGTGTCCAATAAATTTCTGGTTGCCCTGTAGATACAAAGCTGCCTGCCCCCTTTCTTGATCATCAGCATACTTAACTTGTGAACGAAATGGGATTAATTGAGCAATGTTGCTTCCTGCTGGGATGGTAACAGGGGGAGAAGGGGTCCAAACCATAGCTTGTAATTGTCCTTTAAAGTCTGCATCTATCAATCCAGGAAGGGTAAATAATCCTTGTAAGGTAGCACTAGATCGTCCTATTAAAAGGGCACTCAGTCCATCTCTGATGGGACCATGTGCAGAAAGGGGTACTCTTTGGACGCTACTGTCGAATAATGTGGCAGTTACTGCTGTGGAGACATCCAATCCAGCACTGCCTCATGTTTTGGCTCGGAGCTTGTCGCATAAGCTGAGACCACCGGGCGAGGGGAAATTTGTGTCTGTATGCGCCCCCTTCCCGCGCTCGCCCGACCGTTTTCCAGATGCAATAGAGGCTGCCCACTTCTGTCAAATTTGGATCGACAGTGTCTTGCAAAATGGTCCAATTTTCCACATCTAGCACAGGTCTGTGGCTTAGAGAAGCTATCACCCTGACTATGAGGTCTTTTTGGTCAATCCTTCTTGAAATGTCCTGTTTGCCCACAAGTAAAACATGCTTTTGGAATCCGGACAGCTGCAGCAAAAGTCTTAGCTAATTCCTCCATCTGGTGGCTGGTGGTACCCACTCTACTGCACACTTCAATCGTATCCGCCAAGGTAGGTTCTCGTAAAGGGTCAGTTACTCCTTTTCAATCCTGGTTTGCATTATCCTTGGCAAGTTGCAACGGAGGTTGTCTTCCTGCAAACTCAAAATTGGCTAATGAGGCTTCCTCCACCAATCGACGCCAGTGAGAGTCAAACAGCAACTGCTGCGTAGGGGTGAATATAAGTCCGGCTATCTGCTTGATGTCAAAAAGGGTTAATTCAGATGTGAAGACCGCTTACAACAGGGACTGGGCAAATGGGGACCCAAACCCGTGTTGCATAACTGTTTGTCGCAAGTCTTTCACTATCCCCCAAGCAAATGGTTCCCATTCCGACCCTCCATTCGGATTTTGCAACACAGGACATGTTGGTGCTTTAAGAGCCGAAGCTGCAGGAGGCCTCAGCCTTGAGCAATTAATTCCTGACCTTAAGTGAAAAATAAAACAATGTGGAAAACCAAGCAAGAATGTATATGATACAAGATAAGGGATGGTTTGTGTGCTGTAATCAGTAACCAGTCAGAAGTAAAAGAATGACTCGTGAACAAATGGAATTATCCAACTATGTCAATGGTTTAGGTGCGTGTTTGCCGTGTGTGTGATAAGGGGTAACGAATCAAAAGTGAAAGAATGAAGCGTAGTTGGGGTGTGCTGAAGGTAAAAAGGATATATAAGTAGTGCAAAGCTTCAATAAAGTGCTGATGCCTGAACACATCTCGGTTTTGGTCATTTCATCCACCGCAAGGACAAGCTAATATAGAGCTTGAAAGTTCATGTTCCCCTTTAGCAGCTGCCTGTTCTTTAATCTTTTTCCAAAGTTTTACAGGGTCCCAAGTGGAGGTTGAGCTCATTTGAGGGAGGTGCGGGGGTCCCATGGTGAAGTAAGATCAATAAGTGGAGTTGAGTCTCCTAGATCTTTTGACACTTCCTTTTGAGCAGTTAAATCCTGAGGAGGCGCAGAGGGACTTGTGGAAGCCTCACCTGTGACTGCAGCAATAGCAGAGGCAGTGGTAGTTTGATTCGCTCATAATTGGCGTAAATAATCAGTAATTAACCGCCATGTAGTTAACAGGGGCATTGCAAGGGGATCACCCCAAGTTGCGGCATAAATAAGGAGCTTTCCTGCCTCTTCCCAAGCATCCACGTGGAAAGCAGAATTAGCATCTGAGGGTGCGCCGTTATTTCTGCACCATATCAGTGGCTTTCGAACTGCTCTCTCATCATATTTAATTCCCCTTTTCTTCAAAATGCACATTAAAATAGTCAATATAGATTTTTCCTCTGCTGACATTTGGGCACCCATAACTAGGGGGAGTAATTTGTTCCCAGCTGCTCACCTGCTTCTTGTAGATCTGGGTCTATGCAGCTCCGCCCCTGGCCACTCTCACGTCTGCGGAACTCTATTCTCCTATCATGTTGGGGTCACCATTTGCAGTGGACAAAACGACCAAGACCAAGACATGTTCAGGCATCAGCACTTTATTAAAGCTTTGCACCGCTTATATACCTTTTTCCCTTCCCGTGCCCCAAGCATGCGCCTTCACAATTGACATGATTGGATAATTCTACTTGTCCACGTGTCATTCTTTGACTTCTGACTGGTTACTGCTTACAGCGCACAACATCCCGTGCCCTTTAAAAATATCAAGATGTTCTTTCCAAATGTTACCCCACATCCTGTTTCACATACATTCTTGCTTCTGTTGTTCCGCTTTGTTGTTTATCTTGTCTCTTTATCTTCACTCAAGGTCAAGAATAAATTGTTCAAGGTCGAGGCCGCCTGCAGCCTCGGCACTTAACTCACCAACAGAAACCTACAATGCCTAAGAAGGCTTGTGCTTTCTGTTTGTTAGTTGGTGGAGACATAGCTGTTATTTTATTGATCACATCCATTGGGATCTGACAACATCCATCTTGCCACTTTATTCCTAAAAACTGTATCTCTGGTGCAAGTCCCTTTACCTTGCTTCTTTTTATGGCAAAACCGTCTCTCAGAAGGGTTTGGATTATCTCCTTCCCTTTCTCAAAAACTTCTTCTGCTGTGTTGCCCCACAGGATGATGTAATCAATGTATAGCAGGTGTTCTGGAGCTCCACCCTGTGCCAGAGCAGTCTGGATCAGTCCTTCCCCTGCCCCCTTCCCTCCCCACCCAGGGAATTGGGGAAAGAATTGGAGGAGTAAAGGTCAGGAACCTTGTAAGTTGAGATAAGAACAATTTAATAATTAGAGTAAAATAAAATTAAGATAATAATAATAACAGTAATAATTATAACAATTAGATATATGAGTGATGCAGAGTACAATTGCTTACCACCCGCTGATAATAATCCCGGAGGAGAGAAAAGGAACCCCAAAACTGAAACTGCAATCCCGGAAAAAATTCCCCTCTTTCGGGTAAGCCCCGGTTAATATACTAAACATGATGTCATATGATATGGAATAACTTATTGGCATATCCACCTGTCAATTCTGGGTTTTACTAACTACTACACTTTTCTTCTCCACTCCCAACTTCCAGTCCTCTGTTCTTGGAAACTGCTCAAGCACAGTGTCCCTGTATTTATCAACACTGTTTTCATAACAATCCTCACTGAAACCAAAACACAGTGCTTTCTAGCTACTAAGAAGAAAATTAACCCTATCTTAGCAAAAAACAGGACAGGGGCCCAAAACTGGACAAAGTACTTGAGGTGTGGCCTCACTAGTGCCTGAGTATAGGGGCACGATCATTTCCCTAATCCTGCTGGCCACATTATTTCTGTCACAGGCTGGGATGCTATTGGCCTTCTTGGCCACCTGGGCACACTGTTGGCTCACGTTAAGCTTGCACCCCCAGGTCCTTTTCTGCCAGACAGCTTAACAGCCACTATTCCCCAAGCCATAGTGTTGCACAGGGTTGTTGTGACCCAAGTGCAGAACCCGGCACTTGGTTTTGTTGAACCTCATACAACTGACCTCGGCCCATTGATCTAGCCTGTCCAGATCACTTTGTAGAGCCTTCCTACCATCACGCAGAACAGTGCTCCAACCCAGCTTGGTGTCATCTGTAAACTTACTGAGGATGCATTCAATCCCCTTGTCCAGATCATTGATAAAGATATTAAACAAGACTGGCCCCAAAACTGAGCCCTGGGAAATGCTGCTGGTGACAGGCCGCTAACTGGATTGGTATGGGGAGGCCTGGCAGATCAGATATATCACACTAACATGAACCCACCAAGGCAAACACTGCATGCTTACTATGGTGGAGGTGACCACTAGAGGGTTGGACACACTCTGTGTCCTGGGTTTGGTTAGGATAGAGTTAATTGTTCCCAGGGAACTGGGAGGGGAGCAGACAGGGCAGCTGACCCAAATGGGCCAAAGCAGGTATTCCATACCACTTGATGTCATGCTCAGTATTTAAATAGGGAAGTTCCAGGAAGAGTGGGCTGCTGTTTACCGTGGTTCACAAGCCAGTTGGATGGTGAGCTGTTTGGTTCAGTGTATCACTTGTTTCGTTGTATATTCTTTCATTAGTACTCTTCTTGTTGTTCTTTGATGTTGTTTCTCCCTTACTATTCCAGTAAACAGCTTGTGTCTCAACCCGTGAGCCCTGTTCATTTATATTTTCTCCTCCCCATACCACCGGAGGGTGGGGGGTGGGGCAGGCAGCAACCCTTCCTGGTTAAACCACGTCAGTCTTTTGGCACCCAACGTGGGGTGAAAGGGTTGAGATAACAGCAGACCTGACCAGAGCATGTTAAAGCAATCATATATATATATATATATATATATACACATTTAACATAGTGGTTAAATAGTCCTTGGTCACAATGTTTTTTCATTTGATCACCCAGCTGTGCTGTGTAAAGCCTTATGTACAGTATATATTCCCTCTGGTGCTGTTTATCAAGGCTGGGAGAGGGCTCAGGGTTATGATTTTGTTGTACTGTGTGGTCTCGGCTTACGATATGGTCACATCACTTTCCACGTGGTTGGGTGCCTCTTTGTTCGCGGTGTTGTCGTCATGGTCGTATCCCGGGCGCCCCCTGTCGGAAGGTGTTAGTAATGGCACCCAGGCTTCAGGGAAGACAGAGGGGGGTGATTTCCCCCACTCCTTTGCCTCTTTTTCCTCATTCATTGAGAACTTTGAATATTCTTGGGATGCTCTAACAATCATGTTTCTATTGCTGGCTCTCTTTAATGTGCTTCAGCTCCTGTTGAGGGTTTGTGATAGTTTCACTGGGCTAGCCCTTGGCTAGCAGCCAACACAGTCGTTCACCCACTTCCCCCCCCACCCCCAAGGGATAGGGGAGAGCATTGGGGGGCAAGGATAAGGACACTCGTAGGTGGAGATAAGAACAGTTTAATAACTGAAAGAAAACTTAAAATAATACTAATATTAAAAAAGTAGTGATAATGATGACAGTAACAAAATATGAAAATGAGTGACACTCAGGGCTACTGCTCACCCCACCGCTGACTGAGCCCGTCCTGTTCCCAGATAACGATCCCGGAGGAGCGACAATCCCGAACCAAAACCACAATCCTGGAAGAGCAAGAGCCCAAGCGAAAAGCCAGAGAGAGCTAAAAAAGGAAGAGACCCTCCCTAATATACTGGGTATGACGTGATATAATATGGAATATCCCACTGGCATATCTAAATGTCAATTTAGTTTATTAATTTAAATATTTTTCACCCCCCTTAAATCTTGCGCTTGTAGACTAACAGAACACAAAGTCCTTCACTTCCAGGAACAAAAATGTAAACATTGGGATGTTATCAGTGTCTCTCTCATAACAAGTCCCAGGCTGCAAAGCAAAATGCAGCACTATTCTAACTACTGAAAAAGAAACCCAGCTCTGTTTCAGCTAAAAAACAGCACAGGGTTAAACAACTATTTACGAATATGATCCAGAGGTCTGCCCCGAGGGATAGTTATGAGTGGCAGGGTGTGTGGGATAGTATGGTGTATTGGGTTTGGGTGGCAAGGTTTTGGTAGCGGGAGGGTGGGTATATAGGGGTGGCTTCTGTGAGAGAAGCTGCCAGAAGCTTCCCCCATGTCTGATCCGACACAGTGAATTCCAGCTGGCTACAAAACAGACCCGCTGCTGGCCAAGGCTGAGCCAATCAGTAACGCCTCTGTGATAACATAATTAAGAAAAAAAAATGGAAGAGAGGAAAAAAAGCTGCAGACTGCAGCTAGAGAGAGGAGTAAGAAGATGTAAGAGAAACAACTCTGCAGACACCAAAGTCAGGGAAGAGGAGGGGGAGGAGGTACTCCAGGTGCCAGAGCAGAGATTCCCCTGCAGCCTATGGTGAAGACCATGGTGAGGCAGGCTGTCCCCCTGCACAGAATCACACAGAATCACAGAACTTAGTGATTGGAAGGGACCTCAAAAGATCATCTAGTCCAATCCCCCTGCTGGATCACACAGGAAGGCATCCAGGCGGGTTTTGAATGTCTCCAGAGAAGGAGACTCCACAACCTCCCTGGGCAGCCTGTTCCAGTGCTCTGTCACCCTCACAGTAAAGAAGTTCCTTCTCAAGTTTAAGCAGAATCTACTGTGTTCCAGCTTACACCAATTGCCCCTTGTCCTATCATTGGTTGTCATAGAGAAGAATTTGCCTCCATCCTCCTGACATTCACCCTTTACATATTTATAAACATTAATAAGGTCACCCCTCAGTCTCTCCAAGCTAAAGAGACCCAGCTCCCTCAGCCTTTCCTCATAAGGGAGATGCTCCACTCCCTTAATCATCTTCGTGGCTCTGCGCTGGACTCTCTCAAGCAGTTCCCTGTCCTTGAACTGTGGGGCCCAGAACTGGACACAATATTCCAGATGTGGCCTCACCAGGGCAGAGTAGAGGAGGAGGAAATACACAAAAACATCAGCTCGCTCAGCAAAGGAGGAAAGTGAACCAGGGCCATCGTGAGAACAGGAGGAAGACACAGAACCAGAGATAATCACCCGATCCCTGTCCCTAGGTGAGCTGAGAGATCTGTGGAAAGACTTCAGCTGCGATCTGGGCAAGGGCGTTGTTACCTGGCTTCTCCGATGCTGGGATACCAGGGTCGGTAGCTGGGAATTAGAGGGCAAGGAAGCCAGGCAGCTGGGATCTCTGTCTAGGGAAGGCAGCATTGACAAGGCAATTGGGAGAAAGACACAAACCCTCAGCCTCTGGAGGCAACTTCTGTCAGGTATGAGGGAAAGATACCCCCTCAAAGACGATGTGACATGTCACCCAGCTAAGTGGACCACCATGGAGAAAGGTATCCAGTATTTAAGGGAATTAGCTGTGCTGGAGGACCCAGATGAAGTCCAGTGCACACGATCCATGTGGCGGAAGTTTTTACAGAGTGCACCATCATCATACGCCAACTCATTGGCAGTAATGTCCTGGAGAGAAGCTGAGAGACGAATGGTGAATGAGTTAGATGGTCAACTTCAGCAATACGAAGGAAGCTTATCGGCCTCCGTACGGGCCTGCGTCTCAGCTGTGGAAAAACTCCTGGGAAGTCCAGCAACTCAAAGAAGATATGTCCAGTTTCCCACCTGTACGGACCAGTATCTCAGCTATCAGAAGCCAGCATCCCTCTGCTCAAGAGAAAGGACATGGAGGATACACTCCACGAAGCACTCCATGGTTTTACTTGCATGACCACGGAGAGGACATGAGGAGGTGGGATGGAAAACCTACCTTGATCCTAGGGGCACGAGCACGTGAGTTGCAGGGAAAAAAAAATCATAGAAGGAGATCCTTCCAGGAAATATGCTGCTCCAGTCTCCAGTGGGCAGCTCCCCAGACAGAGTGAGAGGGCTGATCTCATTTTTTATTCTCTTGAAGGGACTTCTGACTCATATTTACAAGAAGTGAGTGGCAAATACCATGATCAGGATTAGAGGTGCCCTGCCTCCAGCCAGGTGGAGGAAAGGGATAACCAGATTTATTGGACTGTGTGGATCTGATGGCCTGGCACATCAGACCCACATGTATATAAGGCTCTAGTGGACACTGGTGCACAATGTACCCTAATGCCATCAAGCTATAGTGGTATAGAGCCCATCTGCATTTCTGGAATAACAGGGGGATCCCAGCAACTGACTGTATTGGAAGCTGAAGTGAGTCTGGGAATGAGTGGCAAAAGCACCCCATTGTGACCAGTCCAGAGGCCCCTTGCATCCTTGGCATAGATTACCTCAAGAGGGGGTATTTCAAGGATCCCGAAGGGCACCAGTGGGCTTTTGGTATAGCAGCTTTGGAGAAAGAGGAAATTAAACAGTTGTCTGCTCTGTCTGGTCTCTCAGAGGACCCTTCTGCTGTGGGATTACTGAGGGTCAAAGAACAGCAGGTGCCGAGTGCTACTGCAACAGTGCACTGGCGGCAGTATCGCACCAACCGAGACTCTTTGGTTCCCATTCATAAGCTGATTCGCCAACTGGAGAGCCAAGGAGTGATTAGTAAGACTCACCCACTGTTCAATAGTCCTATATGGCCTGTCCAGAAGTATGATGGAGAGTGGAGACTGACAGTGGACTATTGGGGCCTGAATGAAATCATGCCGCCACTGATTGCTGCTGTGCCAGATATGCTAGAACTTCAGTATGAGCTGGAGTCCAAGGCAGCCAAGTGGAACGCCACAATTGATATCGCTAACGCGTTTTTCTCCATTCCTTTTGCAGCAGAGTGCAGGCTACAGTTTGCTTTCACCTAGAGGGGTGTCTAGTACACCTGGAATCGACTGCCCCAGGGGTGGAAACACAGCCCCACCATTTGCCATGGACTGATCCAGACTGTACTGGAACGAGGTAAAGGTCCTGAACACCTGCAGTACATGGACGACATCATCATATGGGGCAACACAGCAGAAGAAGTTTTTGAGAAAGGAGAGAAAATAATCCAAATCCTTCTGAGAGCTGGTTTTGCCATAAAACGAAGGAAAGTCAAAGGACCTGCTCAGGAGATCAAGTTTTTAGGAATAAAATGGCAAGATGGGTGTTGCCACATCCCAGTGGATGTGATCAACAAAATAACTGCTATGTCTCCACCAACTAGTAAAGAGGAAACACAAGCTGTTTTAGGCGTTGTGGGTTTTTGCAGGATGCATATTCCAAATTACAGTCAGATTGTGAGCCCTCTCTATCAAGTGACTTGGAAGAAGAATGACATTAGATGGGGTCCTGAGCAATGGCAGGCCTTTGAGCAAATTAAACAAGAGATAGTCCATGCAGTAGCCCTTGGGCCAGTCCAGGCAGGACAAGACATTAATAATGTGCTCTACACCACAGCTAAGGAGAATGGCCCAACTTGGAGTCTCTGGCAGAAAGCAACAGGGGAGACTCGAGGTCGACTCGTTGGATTTTGGAGTTGGAGATACAGAGGATCAGAGGCCCGATATACTCCAACTGAAAAAGAGATATTGGCAGTGTATGAGGGAGTTCAAGCTGCTTCTGAGGTGGTTGGTACTGAGACAGCTCCTCTTAGCAGCCTGACTGCCAGTGCTGGGCTGGATGTTCACAGGGAGGATCTCCACTACACACCATGCAACTGATGCTACGTGGAGTAAGTGGGTTGCACTTAGCACACAAAGGGCTCAAATAAGAAGCCCCAGTTGTCCAGGAATTCTGGAAGTGATCACAAACTGGCCAGAAGGCAAAGATTTTGGAATGTTGCTGAAAGAGGAGGTGACGCGTGCTGAGGAGGCTCCACAGTATAATGAACTACCAGATGATGAGAAACAATATGCCATGTTCACTGATGGGTCCTGTTGTATTGTAGGGAAACATGGAAGGTGGGAAGCTGCTGTGTGGAGCCCTACATGATGTGCCGCAGAAGCTGCTGAAGGAAAAGGTGAATCGAGCCAGTTGGCAAAGGTAAAAGCCATCCAACCGGCTTTAGACATTGCCAAGCGAGAAAAGTGACCAATGTTCTGTCCCTATACTGACGCATGGATGGTGGCAAATGCCCTGAGGGGGTGGTTACAGCAATGGAAACAAAGCAACTGGCATCACAGAGGCAAAACCATCTGGGGTGCTGAATTATGGCAAGATATTGCTACTCGGCTAGAAAAGCTGGTTGTAAAGGTACGTCACATAGACGCTCATGTACCCAAAAGTCAAGCCACTTGTATTGGGTTTGTGTGGCAAGGTTTTGGTAGTAGTGGGGGGGGGACATGGGGTGGCTTCTGTGAGAGAAGCTGCCAGGAACTTCCCCCATGTCCGACCCGACACAGCCAATGCCAGCCGGCTACAAGAACGGACCCACCGCTGGCCAAGGCCAAGCCAATCAGTAACGCCTCTGTGATAACATAATTAAGAAAAAAAGGAAGAGAGGGAAGAAAAAAAAAAGCTGCACACTTTGCAGCTGGAGAGAGGAGTGAGAAGATGTAAGAGAAAACAACTTTGCAGACACCAAGGTCAGTGAAGAAGGAGGGGGAGGAGGTGCTCCAGGCGCCGGAGCAGAGATTCCCCTGCTGCCTGTGGTGGAGACCATGGTGAGGCAGGCTGTCCCCCTGCAGTCCATGGAGATCAATGGTGGGGCAGATGACCACCTGTAGCCCGTGGAGGACCCCACGCCGGAGCAGGTGGATGCCCGAAGGAGGCTGTGACCCCGCGGGAAGCCCGCGCTGGAGCAGGTTCCTGTCAGGACCTGTAGCCTGTGGAGAGAGGAGCCCACGTTGGAGCAGGTTTGCTGGCAGGACTTGTGACCCCGTGGGGGACTCGCGCTGGAGCAGTCCCTTCCTGAAGGACTGCACACCATGGAATGGACCCATGCTAAAGCAGTTTGTGAAGAACTGTCAGTCATGGGAAGGACTCACGTTGGAGAAGTTCGTGGAGGACTGTCTCCCGTGAGAGGGACCCCACGCTGGTGTGGGGGAAGGAGTCCTCCCCCTGAGGAGGAAGCAGCGGCAGAAACAACATGTGATGAACTGACCCCAACCCCATTCCTTGTCCCCCTGTGCTGCTGGGGGGAGGAGGTGGAAACCGGGAAAGAGATTAAGCCCGGGAAGAAGGGAGGGATGGGGAGGTGTTTTAGGATTTGGTTTTACTTCTCACTATCCTCTAATTTTGATTGGTAAAGTAAATTTGTTTTCTCCCCCAAGTCGAGTCTGTTTTGCCCATGCCAGTAATTGGTGGCTGATCTCTCTCTGTCCTCATCTCCACCCACGAGCTTTTAGTTATAATTTTCTCCCCCTGCCCATTTGAGGAGGGGGAGTGATAGAGTGGGCTTTGGTGAGCATCCGACTTCTAGCCAGGGTCAACCCACCACACCACTGAAGAGCTTGAAAACAACCAACAGGTGGACCATGCTGCCAAGATCAAAGTGTCTCAAGTAGATTTGGATTGGCAACAGAAGGGTGAAAAATTTTTATCCTACTGGGCCCATGATGCCTCAGGCCATCAAGGAAGAGATGTGACATATAGCTCGTGATCGAGGGGTGGACTTAACCATGGACATTATTGCACAGGTTATTCATGAATGTGAGATGTGCCACAATCATGCAAGCCAAGCGGTTAAAACCTGTCTGGAATGGAGGACAATGGTTAAAAAATAAATATGGAGAAGCCTGGGAGATTGATTATTTTACTCTCCCACAAATCGGCAGTGGTAAGCACTACGTGCTGACAATGGTGGAAGCAACCACTGGATGGTTGGAAACATATGCTGTGCCCCATGCCACCACCTGGAACACTATTCTAGGCCTTGAAAAACAAGTCCTATGGCAACATGGTACTCCGGAATTAATTGAGTCCTACAACTGGACTCATTTCCAAACAGCCTCATAAACACCTGGGCTAAAGAACATGGCATTGAATGGGTGTACCACATTCCCTATCATGCACCAGCCTCTGGGAAAATTGAAAGACACAATGGACTGCTGAAAACTACACTAAGAGCAACGGATGGTGGGACATTCAAACACTGGGATACACATTTAGCAGAGGCTACCTGGATGGTTAACAATGGGGGATCCACCAGTCAAGGTGGTCCCACCCAATCACATCTTCCACGTACTGTAGAAGGGGACAAAGTCCCTGTAGTACACATGAAGAACATGTTAGGGAAGATGATCTGGGTTAGTCCTGCCACAGGCAAAGGCAAACCCATTCATGGGATTGCTTTTGCCCAAGGACCTGGGTACACTTGGGGGGTAATGCAGAAGGATGGGGAAGTCCGATGTGTACCTCAAGGAGATTTGACTCTGGGTGAGAATATTAAATAATTTGAACTGCATATATATTGTGTGTCATTACTACTGTGGTTGCTATATGCCATGTCAAAGGGATTACAGTATGAATTGCCCCAAAATGGATGAAGAAATGGACTTTGGTGAAAACTGAGCAAGGTGCAGCAGTGATGAAACCAGAGCTGGCTCCAGCAATCAGCGCCCAACGACATCATTAAGATTGACATCTTTGACCTACAGACCATGAGTAGGGGCTGTACCTGATACACCAGCGCATCATCTCCAGTCAGCTCTCCAAGATAATGTATTGGGTTTGCGTGGCAAGGTTTTTGGTAGCAGTGGGGGAGGGGACATGGGGTGGCTTCTGTGAGAGAAGCTGCCAGAAGCTTCCCCCATGTCCGACCATACACAGCCAATGCCAGCCGGCTACAAGAAGGGACCCGCCGCTGGCCAAGGCCGAGCCAATCAGTAACGCCTCTGTGATAACATAATTAAGAAAAAAAAAAGGAAGGGAGAAAAAAAAAAAAAGCTGCACACTTTGCAGCTGGAGAGAGGAGTGAGAAGATGTAAGAGAAAACAACTTCGCAGACACCAAGGTCAGTGAAGAAGGAGGGGGAGGATGGGCTCTGGCGCCGGAGCAGAGATTCCCCCCCCAACATGTGGTGAAGACCATGGTGAAGCGGGCTGTCCCCCTGCAGCCCATGGAGGTCCATGGTGGTGCAGATGACCACCTGTAGCCCGTGGAGGACCCCACGCCGGAGCAGGTGGATGCCGAAGGAGGCTGTGACCCCGCGGGAAGCCCGCGCTGGAGCAGGTTCCTGTCAGGACCTGTAGCCCGTGGAGAGAGGAGCCCACGCCGGAGCAGGTTTGCTGGCAGGACTTGTGACCCCGTGGGGGACCCGCGCTGGAGCAGTCCCTTCCTGAAGGACTGCACCCCATGGAATGGACCCAGACTGGAGCAGCTCGTGAAGAGCTGTCAGTCATGGGAAGGACTCACGTTGGAGCAGTTCGTGGAGGACTGTCTCCCGTGAGAGGGACCCCACGCTGGTGCGGGGGAAGGAGACCTCCCCCTGAGGAGGAAGCAGCGGCAGAAACACCGTGTGATGAACTGACCCTAACCCCATTCCCTGTCCCCCTGTGCTGCTGGGGGGAGGAGGTGGAAAATCGGGAAAGAGATTAAGCCCGGGAAGAAGGGAGGGATGGGGGAGGTGTTTTAAGATTTGGTTTTACTTCTCATTCTCCTCTGATTTTGATTTGTAATAAAGTAAATTTGTTTTTTTTCCCCCAAGTTGAGTCTGTTTTGCCCGTGCCAGTAATTGGTGAGTGATCTCTCTCTGTCCTTATCTCCACCCACGAGCTTTTCGTTATAATTTTCTCCCCCTGCCCATTTGAGGAGGGGGAGTGATAGAGTGGGCTTTGGTGGGCATCCGGTCTCTAGCCAGGGTCAACCCACCACAGATACATCAGCCACAAGCTCTGGGTACAGCTTGCAGCAATCCAACACCACACACCAGGTTTGTATTTTTTTCTCACCCTGAAAGACTGTTATGACAGAGGGAGCCCAAAGTCATGGGTTAAATGAACTCAGTGGACATTATAGAGTGATGGCCCATAGACTAAGGGAATTATATCTGTGCATTTATGTATATAGAGATATAGATATAGCTCTACAACAAGACAAGACAGTGGTAGGAATTAATTGGGAAGTGTAGGATCTGGGAATGACATAGATGGTGTAGAATAAGGGGTGGATAATGTCCTGGGTTTGGTTAGGATAGAGTTAATTGTTCCCAGGGAACTGGGAGGGGAGCAGACAGGGCAGCTGACCCAAATGGGCCAAAGCAGGTATTCCATACCACTTGATGTCATGCTCAGTATTTAAACAGGGAAGTTCCAGGAAGAGTGGGCTGCTGTTTACCGTGGTTCACAAGCCAGTTGGATGGTGAGCTGTTTGGTTCAGTGTATCACTTGTTTCGTTGTATATTCTTTCATTACTACTCTTCTTGTTGTTCTTTGATGTTGTTTCTCCCTTACTATTCCAGTAAACTGCTCATGTCTCAACCCGTGAGCCCTGTTCATTTATATTTTCTCCTCCCCATACCACTGGAGGGTGGGGGATGGGGCAGGCAGCAACCCTTCCTGGTTAAACCACATCACCCATACACACTCAACCCTATCATCATCATCATCACTAAGCTCAAGGCAATCAAAACACTCTTTACTGCATAGGGCTACCCCACCACCTCTCCTTCCTTGCCTGTTCCTCCTGAATTGCTAATAGCCATCCATTGCAGCACTCCAGTCATGAGAATCATCCCACCATGTTTCTGTGATTGCGACTATGTCATAGCTACCCTGCTGCACAATGGCTTCCAGCTCCTCCTGCTTATTGCCCATGCTGCATGCATTGGTGTAGATGCACTTGAGCTAGGCTGCAGATTTCACCCCCAACATTGGCATACTGCCCCTGGGCTCATCTCTGCTGAGCCTAGTTATATCCCCTTCCCCCTTCCAACCTAGTTTAAAGCCCCCTCAATGAGCCCTGCCAGCTCATGAGCAAGAATTCTTTTCCTCCTTTGAGACAGCTGAAATCCATCTGTTGCCATCAGACCTCATGCTGTGAAAACCTCCCCATGATCAAAGAAACCAAAATTCTGCTGATGGCACCAGCCTCTCAGCCATCTGTTAATCAGGTTTGTTTTCCTGTTCCTTTCAGTATTCACTCCTGCCACTAAAGGGATTGAGGAAAACACTACCTGTGTTCCCCATCCTTCAACCGATCGCCCCAGTGCCCTGAAGTCCCTTTTGATTGCTTTTGGACTTCTCTCTGCTACCTCATCAGTTCCAACCTGCATAACCAATAGTGGATAATAATGAGGGCCATACCAGACCAGGGAGTTTCCTAGGGACATCCCTTACCCAGGCCTCAGGGAGGCAGCAGACTTCCCTGTGGGTTGGGTCAAGTTGGCATATTGGGCTCTCTGTTCCCCTCAGAAGGGAATCACCTATGACAATTATACTCCTCCTTTTCTTAACAGAGGCAGTCAGAATGCATGGGGCAGACTGCCTCACCTTAGGCAACCCCCTGGATGGGCCCTTGTCTATATTTTCATCTTAATTTGCTGAACCTTCAATTTCCAAAACCTCATACCTGTTGTGTAAGGGCAGCTGGTTAGGTAAGGGAGGCCTGAAGGGAATTCACCTACCACCCCAAGCAGGGACCTGTTTCCCTTCCCCTCAGACTCTTAGGCCCCCTCCTTCAGCCTGGTGGCAAGAGGATAGGAGATCCTCTGCTTTTTGTGGAGTCTCCATCTGCTGCCTTTGTCTCAGGCATGGTAGGGTGTGGCTCCACCAATCAGTCTCCCTCTCACACTCCCTGATACTCCTTAACCTTTCCACTCCTTCTTTCAGCTCTGCCACCAGGCTGAGCAGATCATTTATCGGGTCACACCACACACAGGTGCTGTTTCTGCTGCTCTCCAATGACAAGCTCAGGCACTCCATGCAGCCAGAGACCTGGACAGCTGCATGTTTGCGTGGGACCTCCATCTGAGTCACCACACTCTTCCTGGTGATGGTTTTCAGCCGAGTGGCAACCATAGCTGTGTCTCCCTCTGGGAAGGCAATGACCACTGCTTGTGTCAGCCTTCCTGAGCCAGGAGGGGAACTGCGTCCTTCCCGCGCGCCCCACCTGCATCAACTGCTGCGGGCCAATGCGCACACGCTGTTTACCTGCCTGTATTAAGTGGGCAGCGAGTAGTCACACCTCTGGCTGACTTTAAGGGAGTGGGTGTGGTCACAGTTGCTTCGGCAACGGCCACGCTGCGCCAGCTGCCCCATGTCAGTAGCTCTGGCTGGAGCTCTGGGAGAGGGGGGCTGGGCACCCTCACTGCCAGAGCTTTGGCCTCAGCTGATTTCGCCGCAGTTTTGTGCTTCAGGAGAGGTCGCCCGGCGCGATCCCCTGCTCTGGAGCCCTTCGCTGCAGTGACTATTTACTACTGCATATTAAATTACTATGGCATTTTGCAAATGGGACTCTCGAGTCCTTTTGCAGAAAAAATCATTTCTATACATAAAGCCAGCAGGAAATGTGATTATGTGGTTGAGGTGGTTTGGGTGGATTCATCCTTTTTGCTTGCAGCTTGCAGCCAAACACAGCCTGCTCTCTCACCCTCCTCCCACCCTTGCCCAGGGAGTAGGGGAGAGAACTGGAAGGAAAAGGGCAAGGAAACTCATGGGTTGAGACAAAAACTATTTACTAATTAAAATAAAATGGTAATGATAACAACAGTGATAACAGACTATACAAATGAGTGATGCACAGTGCAATTGCTCACCACCCAATGACCGATGCCCAGCCTCTGCCAGCCAGTGATCTCGGAGCCGAGACAGTCCCGAAACCGAAACCCCAGAAGAGCGAGCCCAAGCGATCCCTGAGAGAATACCCTTGTCTTCCCATCAACCCTGGTTAATATACTGACATGACGTGATATGATATGGAATATCTCATTGGCACATCCAAATGCCAGTTCTGGATTTTGCTATTCACTGCGCTTCTCCCTCCCAGTTCTAATGCAACTGTGAACCAGACAAACACGGTGGCCTTGAGCTCCAGCAGCAACTAATAACATCAGTACTTTTATCAACATTCTTCTCATAACAAGTCTTACACTTAAACTAAAATACAGCTATTCTAACTACTAAAAAGAAAATTAACTCTGTCCTAGCAAAACCAAGCTGATAGAGTACGAATATACAAAATATTTCTTTTTATGCACTATTGGAATAATCTTCAGTATTTCAGCAATAGTAACCAAATAAATATTATCAAAAAGAACATCAGCTTTTGTGACTCATTTGACTAAATCTACATTGTTTACTTGCATTTTAAAAATATTTTTATACAATTAGGCTTTTATAATGCAATACTGTTTAAAAGGGGGGGGCAGGGTCTAACCATTGTGCTGGAAACTCTTTAAGGAAAAATAGGAAGTAGATGTTTTTAAATGATCTTAAACAAAAATTAAAATGAAATTTTCAAAACTCTACTTCTCCTTTCTCTTCTCCATCCACGTGGACACGTACAAATTCTGTAACAATAAAAGGATTGAGCCTTCCCAAATTATTTGTATTTTCATAGACTTTTATATGTGCATTGACTTTTTGTGGCAAGGTTTTGATAGCAGCGGGGCTTCAGGGGGAGCTTCTGTCAGAAGATGCCATGTCAGACAGAGCCAGTTCCATCCAGCTCCAAGACGGACCCACTGCTGCCAAAGCTGATCCAATCAGCGATGGTGGAAGTGCCTCTGTGCTAACATATTTAAGAAGGGGAAAAAAACCTGTGCAACAGCAGTCAGAAGAGAGGTCTCAGAATATGTGAGACAAACAAGGTCAATGAAAAAGGAGGGGGAGGAGGATCCCCAGGTGATGGAGCAGATTCCTCTGCAGCCTGTGGTGAAGACCACGGTGACACAGGTTGTCTCCCTGCAGCCCACGGAGGTCCATGGCGGAGCAGATATCTACCTTGCAACCCGTGGAGGACCCCACATCAGAGCTTCACCACAGGCTACAGGGAAATCTCTGCTCTGGTGCCTGGAGTACCTCTTCAACCTCCTTCTTCACTGACCTTGGTGTCTGTATTGGGTCTGCCTGGGATAGAGTTGATTTTCCCCGTGGCAGCCCTCAGAGTGCTGTGTTTTGTATTGGTGGCTCGAGGGGTGTTGATAACACACCAGTGTTTTGGTTACTGCTGAGCTGTGCTCCCACAGCATTAAGGCTGTCTCTCCAACATTTCCCCCACCCCCTAGTAGGCTGGGGTGGGGAAGGTCTTGGGAGGGGACATATCCAGGACAGCTGACCCAAAAGGACCAAAGGGATATTCCATACCATATGACATCTGCTCAGAAATAAAAGCAAGGAGAAAGGAGGGGGAAGGGGGGGCATTCGTTACTTCCTTTTGTCCTCTGGGAACTGCAACACCTATGAAAGCCCTGCTTCCCGGGAAGTGGCCAAACATCGCCTGCTGATGGGAAGCAGAGAATAAATATTTTGTTCTTTTGCTTCTATGCAAGCAGCTTTGCTTTGCTTCTATTAAACTGCCTTTGTCTCAGCCCACGAGTTTGGGTTTTTTTTTTTGTTCCATGTTATTTTCTCCCCTCCCCATCCTGCTGAGGAGAGGGATGATAGAGTGGGCTTTGGTGGGCATCTGGCATCCAGCCAGGGTCAAAACACCACATCCTTCAAAGGCTTTGACAGTTTCATTCCCCTTCCATGGGAAAGAATAACACCAAGAAACCTGGAACAACAGTGGGAGAGACCTGCACACTGACAGGGAAAGACTCAGTGCGCTCAACCCCATTTGCAGTCTGGAAGCAACTCTCTGGCTTCCCAACTGAAAGATTGTCATTTCCAATTTTTTTGCACAAGCAGAAAATTGATGTGAGCTTTCCAAATAGTCTCTATCATTTCAGTTTTCCCAGTGGAAAAACTTGGTTTCTTCCTATAGGGCTATAATATTATCTACAGTTTCATTAATGTCTTTTTAAAATTCTGCTGATACATTTAAAATAGCTCTTTCTAGTCGAAAAAAACACTAACCATGGGATAAAAGCTCTTACAAATGGATGGAACTTAGCGCCACATTCTATCAGAGAGTTGTAATACATTTTCATATATATCTGCGGTGGGTTAAGCTTGGCTGGCTGCCAGGTGCCCATCAGGCCACTCTATTGCTCCTCCTCAATAGGACAAGGGGGAGAAAATAAGATAAAAATCGCATAAGTCAAGTTAAAAGTAGTTTAATAAAGAAAAGCAAAGACCATGCATAAAAGCAAAGAAAAATAAAAAGTTATTTCTCTACTTTCCATCAGCAGGCGATGTCCAGCCACTTCCTGGGAAGTATGTATATCAGTTGCTTTGGAAGACAAATGCCTTAATAACTAATGCCCCTCCTCCTCCTCAGTGTTGATAACACAAGGATGTTTTCTTTATTGCTGAGCAGTGCTTACACAGGCCTTTTCTGCTTCTTGCATCACCCCATCAGCCAGAATGCTGGGGGTGCACAAGAAGGTGGGAAAGGACACAGCTGGGGCAGCTGACCCCAACTGACCAAAGGGATATTCTATACCATATGATGTCATGCTCAGCATATAAAGCTGAGGGAAGAAGAAGGAAGGGGGAACATTTTGAGTGATGGCATTTGTCTTCCCAAGTAACCGTTACATGTGATGGAGCCCTGCTTTCCTGGAGACGGCTGAACACCTGCCTGCCGATGGGAAACAGGGAATGAATTCCTTGTTTTGCTTTGCTTGCATGCATGGCTTTTACTTGACTGACCAGGAAGGGTCGCTGCCTGTCCCACCCCCCCACCCTCCGGTGGTGTGGAGAGGAGAAAATATAAACCAACAGGGCTCAGGGTTTGAGACAAGAGCAGTTTACTGGAACAGTAAGGGAGAAACAACATCAAACAACATCAAACAGTAATAATGAAAGAATATCCAACGTAAGAGAGTAATACATAAAACAGCTCACTGCAGGACCAGCTTGAGAACTAGGGTACCCAGCAGACCACTCCTCCCAGAACTTCCCTATTTAAATACTGAGCATGATGTCACCTATGGAATACTGTCACCTTGTGGTATGGAACACCTGCCCTGGTTGACCCCCTCCCAGTTCCCTGTGAACAATTAACTCTATCCTAACCAAACCCAGGACACTTTACTAGCCACTTCCTTATGTACAGTACAGGGACCTTATCTCTTCCCACAGTATGTAGGGCCTTGGTTTGGGCAGGACCAGGACAATTAATAGATCCTCTGGTGTTAACCAGCCCAGTGGCTTCTGCTAAACTTATACCCCAGTGCTTCCATGCCCCATTACCCAAAGCTTTCAGCATAGTTTTTTGGCATGTGAGCATCTACATGATGTGAGCATCTACATGATTCAGCGATGTTTTCTACCCAGGCAGTGATGTCTTGCCACAGTGCAGCAGCCCCAATTGGTTTACCTCTGCAGTGACAGTTTGGTCTTCTTCCACTGCTGTAGTCACCCCCATAGGGCATAGCCATCATCCAGGAGTCAGTGTAGAGATAGAATACTGGCCACTTTTCTCGTTCAGCAGTCTCTAGGGCTAGTTGGATGGATTTCATTTCTGCAAACTGACTTGACTCGCCTTCTCCTTCAGTGGCCTCAATGACTTGTTGTGTGAGACTCCACACAGCAGCTTTCCACTTCACTCATTGTATGGTGGTGCCTCTTGGGCATGAGCCACTTCCTCAGGCAATGCTCCAAAATCTCTTCCAGGATTCCTGGGAAACTGGATTTCCCCAATCATGTCCATTGTGTGATCAACACGACCCACTTATTCCATGTAGCATCATGTGATAGCTTCACTGGGCTAGCCCTTGGCTAGCAGCCAACATAGCTGTTCACCCACTTCCCCCTGATCCCCAGGGGATAGGGAAGAGGACTGGGGGGAAAGGATAAGGAGGCTTGTAGGTTGAGATAAGAACAGGTTAATAATAGAAATAAAAGAAAACTTAAAATAATACTAATATTAAAATAGTAGTGATAATGATAACAGTAACAAAATATACAAATGAGTGATACACAGTGCAATTTTTCACCCCCTGCCAACCAAACCCAGCCCGTTCCCAGATAACAATCCTGGAGGAGCGACAATCCCGAACCAAAACCGCAATCCCGGAAGAGTGAGAACCCGAGCGAAAGCCAGAGAGAGCTAAAAGAGGAAGAGACCCTCACTAATGTACTGGACATGATGTGATATGATATGGAATAGCCTGGTTTAAGCCAGTTTATCTTATTAATTTAAATATTCCTCACCCCTTAAATCTCGTGCTTGTGGACTAACGGAACACAAAGTCCTTCACTTCCAGCAACAAAAATGCAAACACTGGTATGTTATCAGTGTCTCTCTCATAACAAATCCCAGGCTGAAAAGCAAAAAGCAGCACTATTCTAGCTACTGAAAAAAAACCCAGCTCTGTTTCAGCTGTTCAGGGCAACCTGTTCCAGTGCTCAGCTGCCGAGAGGGATGCACCCATGGACTCCACACACGATTCAATGTGAATTCTACTGGAGACCTTTATTATTGGTTACACAATCACTTATATACTCTTAAGCTGCTAACACACACACACATAAACAACTCTTAATTGGCTAAAAGCTACTGTTCACACGCCTGGTTACAATACTTGATTGGATAAATCCACCTGTTCATGAGCCATTCTTTTTACCTCTGACTAATTATATTAGAAATTTCTTATTTTGTTTCTTGCATTCTTTCTCACGAATTTTATTCTGTTCTATTTTTTCACTCAAAGTCAGGACTTAATTGTTCAAGGCAGAAGCTGCCTGTAGCTTCGGATCTTAAAGCGCCAACAATTCCCCCTTTTTGTTTTTGTACCACAAAGGCGTTGTTCACCATCTTCTGCAGGGCCCTTTGCAGACACGATAGCAAACAAGGCACTAATAAAAGGATTACCAAAATTACAAATAGTATCTTAAATCCTGACTTTAAAAGTGAAGAGATCCATCCTTGTCTAAACCACTCACCTAATCAATCATCACTATTTACCCTCAACTGTTTGACATTTTCCTTTAACCTTCTAATGGCCATATGAATTGATTCTGAGTGGTCTGATAGATTTATACAGCACATACCTTCAAATTCCTCACAACCATGGCCCTTGTGTTAACAGTAAGAAATCAATTGTTTCTTTATTTTGCAGTGTTGCATGTCTAACACTATCAGTATCTACTAACATCTATGTGAGAATTTCTGATGTGAGATTTGTTTATTTAGTCATCCAACAACCTAGCCTTTTCACATTTCCTAATGCTTTTCCTGCTGCAACCGTTAGGGAAAAACAATTCAGTTAGGACCATGGCAGCAGTGTCCCAAAACTGTATCTGATCGTTACAATTTTCATCAAAATAAGAAACGCTTCTCTTGTGTCGAGTGTTGTTGTGGTTCTGTAAGAGATGTGTTTAAATGGGAGATTATAAAAACAGATCTAAAAGCTAGCATAGCATTTTTATAGTGCTTAAAATTGTTATTTGGCCATGTCTGATTATATAGCTGCTAAATTTGTGTTTCGTTAAATGTGATAATGCTACCATTACTTTTATATCCTAAAAAGCTTTCAAAGTTATACAAAGGCACTCTTATAAGACAGGTTCTAAAAGGGTCCCCAGGTATAGGCAGTGATTCTTACTTCGTTATATTAGCAAAAGTTACCCACATGTTCTTTCCAGGTACTACAGCCCAGGGTCCTGAAACAACACAAATTACCAAAAACCTTAATGTAGTAATGGCTATAAGCTCAAGATGGATCATCTTTCTTTTGTGCCTCTTGATTGTCTTCTAACCAGGGGCGTATCCACTTCGCCGGAACCCACCGTGTTCCAGGATCTGTAAGGACACAATCACAGCCCCTACCCCAAGTTATCAGTTCTCTGGGGCCCTCCCATTGTCCAGTGACACCATTTTTTACCCATACTGTGGCTTGACCTCTTTTTATATTGTCCAGTCCTCCTGATAGGCCTTTGCCATGTGCCACCATTGGAGGGTGCAGTTCCCATACAACACTTTGATGAGTCTTTCATGAGGTGTTAAGCCCGATCCCCCTTTCTTTTGTCTTTGTAACAGGCGTTTTAATGTTTGATGAGTACGTTCAAACAAAGCTTGTCCTGTGGGCAAGTGCGATGTACCAGTACTGTGTTGAATGCCCCACAGTGGGCATTTGTTATTTTTCAGTTTGTCTCTTTAAATTTTAACCATTAGCGTTTCCAGCTTCTTAGTTTACTTATCTTGACCTCACAAGGACTGACCTTCTAGACAATTTATCACGAAGCTCAACCTGCCAGGGGTAGGCCTGGACAGTGTATCGGAACTCCAACTCCCTGCTTGCCAAGGATGGACCCTGTGGGTGATTTATTACGGAGCTCCAACCAATTTAAAACTGATGAGCAAAGATAACTAGGAAGAGGCCCGGGCCCAGGTCCAGAAAGAAAGTGCGCATGTGCAAAATCAAGAGGTTAACTACAGGTGACGATGAGGAGGGGGGGGTAACTATAGGTTGTGGAGTCTCTTTCCGCACATCACCCACAAGGCTAAAAAATGGCTTGTACTTTTGGCTATGTATCCAGGTTCATTGTCTATCTTTATTTTGCAGGGAACACCAAGCGCTGCAAATGCTGCACGTAAATGACATTGCATGTGCTTACTAGATTCTCCTGTTTATGCTGTGGCCCATGTAGCATGAGACCAGGTATCGACAGAAACATGTACATATTTAAATTTACCAAATTCCGGGATGTGTGTTTTGTCCATTTGCCACAGTTCTAGGGGGTCCAAGACCACGGGGGTTGACCCCTGTTGCAAGGACGCCAGTCTGCTGCTGACAGTCAGGACAGGAGAGGACAATGTTACATGCATCGGCCTCAGAAATGTGAAATTGTCGTTGTAGAACGTTTGCTGCTTGGTGGAAAAAGTCGTGGGATTGCTGCGCCTTGGCCAAGTGATCTATTGGCGGACCTGTCCATGCTGGGGCGTTCAGACTGTCCATGTGATGGTTGCCTTCAGCAAGGTTACCTGTGAGGTTTGTGTGGCTTCTAATGTGAGTAATGAAATATTGATGTGATCTCTGGTTGAACAAGTCCCACAGCTGCTTGAATAATTGATATTGAAATAACACATCAATGTTCTTTAACACTGCTCTCTCCATACGTTGAACTACTCCTACTACATACAAAGAGTCACTGACAACATTTACTGGTTGTGTTGCCCATAAAATGAAGGCTTGAATTACTGCTTGTAACTCTAATAATTGCACAGATCCTGTGAGGTTTGTTAACACCATGTCTTTCCATTGCCCATTCTCGAGCCGTGTGAATGCAGCCTTATGGGTGCAGCCACCCACATCTGTAAAAACTGTGACACCTTTTACAGGAGTTGGTGACAGTAAAGGCAGGTGCTCTATCTGAAACTTGGGCAGCCATCCTAATAGTTTATGCGGTGGGTAGTGAACACGAATTTTACCGTGATAATTCAATATTGCAATCTGTAATGTTGTAGAATTTTGTAATGACCACTGCAAATATTCCGCCAACAGAGGGACGACTAAATAATCTGGCTCCTTCCCTCCTATCTGAACAACTCGACTGCAGCCTCTGATAATTAGCTGAGCAATAGCTTCCACTCGAGTTACAATTGATCGTTTGGGTTGTATCAGAAGAAATATCCACTCCAAGATCCGTAAAAGGATCAGGACTAGCTACCCATTGCATAAGTAGGGCAAAAGGATGTTGATCACAGTTAATAATCATTAACCCAATGCTATAATCAGGGTTCCATCTATGTGCATATTGCTTTGTAATTTTCCCTAGTATTTCTGTTAGTGTCTGTTGCACTTTTTCATTTGTTTGTCTGGGGGCCTCGACTCCACCTCCTCCCTGCAGTAATTTAGCAATTGGGAGGAGATATTCATTGGTGATTCCACAACAAGTGTGAATCCAATCAAGATCTCCCATAAGTTTCTGCACATCATTGAGGGCTTGAATGTCTGTATGGATTGTTAATTTTTGTGGGAGCACAGTGGCTTTTGTTATCTCCCACCCTAAATATTTCCAGGGTGGAACACACTATATTTTTTCTGAGGCTATTTTTAATTTAACAATTCTTCTAATTCTTTAATTATGGTTTTCTGATAAATATTTTCTCTGGCAATTAAAATATCATCCATATAATGATGGATCCATAATGACTATTAGCTTGTTATGCTTATCTTGAAATGAAGTTAACGCCCAGGCAACAAAAATTTGACACATGGTAGGTGAATTTTTCATGCCCTGCAGCAAAACAACCCAATGATACCTTTTCATGGGTTCTTGCTTATTGACAGATGAAACTGAAAAGGCAAATTTTTCAAAGTCTTCCTCATGCAACGGTATGGTGAAAAAACAATCTTTTAAGTCCATGATTAAAACATCCCACCCCTGAGGTATCGTATTTGGGGATGGTAAACCGGGTTGAAGGGTACCCATGTCCTCCATGACTTCATTAACCTTTCGGAGGTCATGGAGTAACCACCATTTTCCACTTTGGAATGGTAAATATAGGAGTGTTCCATGGACTTGGAGGGAAATTAAAAAAAAAAAAGACACAGAAGTCCATTGGTACTGATTGATCCCCAGAGGGGATCTCCAAGGGCCTCTCTAACATCTATGAGTCTTAAATTCCTGTTTAGTTCCCATTTAGTTCCCGTTTAGTTTCCATTTACACCTTAAACAACCACAAACAAAAATTACATTTACAGCATTGAACTATAACCTCTTGCTTCCTTTTTCTCCGGCTGTTTCCATTGCAGGAGAACAGAACTGTTAGCTAGAGCTCTGTACCCGCCTTGCAGTTGGGCTGTGTTCACTGAAGCAACACAGACACTCAGTCACACAAACGTGAAGGGCCCTTCACTCCTCTCACACCACAAAATATGCCAATCATACAACAGTCAGATTCTCATGCAATGCAAACTATAAACTGTTAACCATTTGCCACAGGTCCACACCAAGCAGTGTAGCTTAAACCATAATGCACGGTACCGGGTTCTCTCTCTCTCAGCAGCTGCCTGTTCTTTAATCTTTTTCCAAAATTTTAGAGGGTCCGGAGTGTAGGTTGAGGTCATTTGAGGAAGGTGCAGAGGTTCCGATGATGAAGTGAAATCAATAAGTGGAGCTGAGTCTCCTAGATGTACTGTCTCTTGGTAAAACCTGAGCTTAATTTTGCATTGCCATCCACTGCGACTCAGCCGTCTCTGTTCTCCAGCCGGGGCCTCCTCTCCTTGGGCAGTCACCCCTTCTCCATCAATTCTCCTGGCGGATCATGTTGGGGTCACCACTTTTTGAGAGAGGGATTCAGCCATGGACTCCACACACAATTCAATGTGAATTCTACTGGAGACCTTTATTATTGGTTACATGATCACTTATATACTCTTAAGCTGCTAACACAGACACACACACACACACACACACACACACATAAACAACTCTTCATTGACTAAAAGCTACTGTTCACACGCCTGGTTACAATACTTGATTGGATAAATCCACCTGTTCATGAGCCATTCTTTTTACCTCTGACTAATTATATTAGAAATTTCTTATCTTGTTTCTTGCATTCTTTCTCACAAATTTTATTCTGTTCTATTTTTTCACTCAAAGTCAGGACTTAATTGCTCAAGGCCAAAGCCACCTTCAGCTTCAGTTCTTAAAGGGCCAACACTCAGTCACCCTCACAATAATGAAGTTCTTCCTTATGTTCAGGTGGAACCTCCTATGCTGCACTTTACGCTCGTTACCTCTCATCCTATTGTTGGGTGCCAATGAGAAGAGTCTGGCCCCGTCTTCTAGACACTCTCCCTCTAGGTATTTATAAACATTAATCAGATCCTCTCTGAGTTGTCTTTTCTCCGGGCTGAACAGGCCCAGCTCCCTCAGCCTTTCTTCATATGAACGATGCTCCAGTCCTTTCATTATCTAAGTTGCCCTTTGCTGGACACGCTCCAGGAGTTCCATGTCCTTCCTGTGCTGGGGAGCTCAGAACTGCACACAATGCTCCAGGTGGGGCCTCACCAGGGCTGAGCAGAGGGGGAGGATTACCTCTCTCAATCTGATGGCAACAGCCTTCCTAATACAACCCAGGATACCTTGAGCCTTCCTGGCCACAAGAGCACACTGCTGGCTCATAGGGTCCTCCTTCTTACTCTTCTTGAAGGTCACATTTCTGCATGCTTTGGTGATGACCTTGTATTCTTCCCAAGTGATCTGTCCTTGTTTCCACCTCTTGTGCACCTTCTGCTTATGTTTGAGTTTTGCCCAGAGTTCCTTGTTCATTCACTTTGGTCTTCTTCCCCCTTTTTTTTGACTTCTTGCACACAGGGATGCATTGTTCTTGAGCCTGAAGGAAGCGATGTTTGAATATTAACCAGCTCTCTTGCATCCCTCTTCCTTCAAGGGTCTGATCCCATGGGATTCTTCCAAGAAGGTCCCAGAAGAGGCCAAAGTTATCTCACTTGAAGTTCAGGGTTGCAGTCTTACTTACTGCCCTGTTTCCTCCTAGCTGTATCCTGAACTCCACAATCTCATGGTCGCTACAGCCAAGGCTGCCCCCAACCTTCACATCCCCAACTACTCCTTCATTATTTGATAGGACAAGGCACAGCAGCACTCCTTTCCTTGTTGGCTCTTCAGTCATTTGCAAGATAAAGTTATCATCAGTGCTTTCAAGGAAGCTCTTTGATTGCATTTGACTTGCAGTGTTATTCCTCCAGCAAATGTCAGAGTAGTTAAAGTCACCCATGAGCACCAGGGCCTGTGACTGTGAGGCTACTTTCAGCTGACTGCAAAAGGCCTCGTCCACTTCTTCCTCCTGATCAGGTGGCCTGTAGCAAACACCCACTACTATGTCACCCGTTTTAGTCTGACCTTTAATCCTTACCCATAACCACTCAACCCCCTCATCATTCACCCCAAGGAGCAACTCCATACATACCAGGTATTCTCTTATGTAAAGGGCTACTCCATCACCTTGCCTTCCTGGTCTGTCTCTCCTAAAAAGCTTATAGCCATTTATGGCAATGTTCCAGTTGTGCGAACTGTCCCACCATGTTTCAGTAACTGTAATAAGATCGAAGCCCTGTGTCTGGCACTTGCTTGGCTGCGTTCACTTGCCAGGGTTGTACCTTCTTGAGTTTTGTTTTATTGTTTGGATAGTCTCCATAATTTCCATAATTCCCCCCTGCCCCCTTTCTTCCTAGTTTAAAGCTCTCCTTACGAGGTTGGCCAGTCTATTGGCAAAGGCACGTGTACCCCTGTTGGTGAGGTGGATCCCATCACTCCCAAGCAGCTGTGGATTGTCAAACCAGGTCCCATGATCATAGAAACCAAAACCCTGTTGCCAGTACCAGTGGCGCAGCCAGTTGTTTACTTGGAGAACATGCCTACTCCTCTTCTTGTCTGCAACCCTAACCGGTAGGATCAAGGAGGAAACAACCTGTGCCCCAAGGCCCTTGACCACTGCTTCTAGGGCTCTGAAATCCCTTTTGATAGTTCCCAGGTTGCTCTTGGTATCATCAGTTCCCACATGGAAGAGCAGCAGGGAGTAGTAGTCATATGGGTGGACCAGACTTGGCAGTCTCTCCTTGACATTTCTAATGAGAGCTCCTGGAAGGCAACAAACCTCTCTAGACACGGAGTCAAGTCAGAAGATGGGTGCCTCTGCCCCCTGGAGAAGAGTATTAAAGGAATTTAATTCAGTTGGTGGGTAACTCTAGATTTGCTTTAATGACAACTCGGATTTGGGCCATCACCTCAGTGAGTGGCAAAGGCATTGCAAAAATCAGGCTCTCTATAAATAAAGCTTTCTCTGCATAGTGCTTTAATAAAATTTCTACCTCATGAGGTACACAAACAATTAGCAGATGTCCTAAAACAATTACTCTAGTCTTTTCTAACATTTCAGCAGCTGCAGCTATCACCCTGATACAAAAGGGAGTTCCTTTAATTACCAGGTCTAGGGTGGAAGAAAAACAAGCAACTGGTCTTTCATGTGGACCCAAAGTTTGTACTAATATCCCTTTTGCTATTCCTTTTGTCTCATCACAATATAGCTTCAAAGGTTTCGAATAATCAGGAAGCCCTAATGCTGGAGCAGATAAGTGCTGCTTTTAGGGTGCGGAAAGCTTTTTCTCTTTCAGCACCCCAAGCAATTGGCTCAATTTCCTCATTACAAGTTGCTTCATGCAAAGGTCTGGCAATTTCACTAAATCCAGGAATCCAAGTATGACAGAAACCCACCTGTCCCAGAAATCCCCTTAATTGTTTCTTAGTTATTGGTCTGGGGATTTCTTGAATAGCTTTGACCCTTTCAGGGTCTACTTCTCTTCTTCCAGGTTTTAAGATAAAACCCAAATATTTTACTTGCTGTTCACAAAGCTGCAGCTTCGATGGAGATGCACGGTGTCCCTTTTTTACAAGTTGAATATACAAATATATTGTAACTCTAATACAATCATCTTTAGTTATACTTCCTAACAACAAATCATCTACATATTGTATCAAAATTGATTTATTTGGAAAAATTAAATCCTGTAAGTAATTTTTCAACATTTGAGAAAATACAGTAGGAGAACTAGTGAATCCCTGCGGTAACCTGGTCCAGATTAATTGTCTTCCTTGCCAAGTGAAGGCAAAAAGTTGCTGCCTTTCTTCCACAATAAGAATGATAAAGAAAGCCCCAGTAAGATCAAGTACAGTAAAATACCATGCCCAATTAGGGATGGATTTCAGTTAGAATTAAACTAGGATCTGGGACTACAGGGTGTGGAGCGATTACATGTTCATTCACAGCTCATAAGTCTTGCACAAATCTATATTCAGAATCTCAATCTTTATCAATTTTATGTTTACTTACTGGTAAGATTGGGGTATTATACAAACTACAGCATTCCTTTAAAATTCCTTCCTCTAAAAAATGCATAATTTGATTTCCTATGCTAGGAATAGCTTCAGCTACAATTGGATATTGTTGAATTGAAGTAGGAGTCCCTCCTTTTGTTTTTATTATGACAGGTTCAGCTGATTTCAATAATCTTACTTCATCTCTTACATTCAATAATCTTACTTGATGGGCTGCAGCAACCATGAGATGGAGAAGTTCAGGATCTCATGTGGCAGGAGCAGAATTCTAAGCAGAACTGCAACCCTGGACATCAGGAGGGCCAACTTTGGCCTTTTCAAGCAATTGCTAGGGGAAATCCCATGGGAAAGGGTATTTGAAGGTAAAGGGGCTCAAGATAGCTGGTTAACATTCAGGGACTGCTTCTTCCAAGCTCAAGATCAGAGCATCCCGACATGTAGGAAGTCAAGGAAGGGAGCCAGGAGACCTGCTTTGTTAAACAGGGAATTGCTGGGCAAACTCAAGCGGAAGAGGAGAGTTTACAGATCGTGGAAGGAGAGGTTGGCCACTTGGGAAGAATATGAGGATGTTGTCAGAGGATGTAGGGAGGCAACTAGGAAAGCCAAGGCCTCCTTAGAATTAAACCTTGCCAGAGGGGTCAAGGATAACAGGAAGAGCTTCTTCAAATACATGGCAGATAAAACTAACACTAGAGGCAATGTAGGCCCACTGATGAATGAGGTGGGTGCCCTGGTGACAGAAGATACAGAGAAGGCAGAGTTACTGAATGCCTTCTTGGTCTCTGTCTACTCTGCCGGAAGCTGTCCTGAGGAGCCCCGTACCCCTGAGGACCCTGAGGAAGTCAGGACAATAGAGGAGTTTTCCTTGGTTGATGAGGACTGGGTCAGGGACCAATTAAGCAATTTGGACATCCATAAATCTATGGGTCCAGATGGGATGCAACCTGCGGGTGTTGAGGGAGCTGGCTGAAGTCATTGCTAGACCACTCTCCATCATCTTTGCAAAGTCGTGGGAAACGGGAGAGGTGCCTGAGGACTGGAGGAAGGCAAATGTCACTCTGTGGGCAACATTATTGAAAATTAGCTATAAAATAAGGGTTATGAGAAAATCTAGCTAAGTTAGAATATAAGGGTAAAGTCAGTGCTGGCTGTAATACTAGCTAGGCCTCTTTCGGCTGTGTGCTAGGGAAGATAAGAAAGGAATGTGTCTGCGTGGAGGAATGGTAAACATCAGTTAAAGGAAGATGGATCCCTGAGAAGAACAGGACATGACGGCGAGGAAGTGAACCCGAACCGAGATAAAAGCAAACCACTTGGACTGAGAGGTCAATGTGTGATTAGTGCAATTAACCAATGGTAATTAGCTTCGTAGTGTGTGAATACGTGTACGGAAGTTAAAAGTGTATATAACACGCAGCTTTCTAATAAATAAGGAGAGATTTGCCGACATTACAGAATGGGCATTTCTCCCGTCGCCGCCGACATCACTCCAATCTTCAAAAAGAGGGCAAGAAGAAGGACCTGGGTAACTACAGACCAGTCAGCCTCACCTCCATCCCTGGGAAGGTGATGGAAGAACTTATCCTTGGTACCATCTCAAGGCATATCAAGGATAAGAGGGTCATTAGGGGCAGTCAACATGGCTTCACCAAGGGGAAGTCGTGCTTGACCAACCTTCTAGACTTTTATGAAGACACAACCAGGTGGCTAGATGATGGTAGAGCAGTGGATGTGGTCTATCTTGATTTCAGTAAGGCATTTGACACCGTCTCCCACAGCATCCTTGCTGCCAAATTGAAGAAGTGTGGATTAGATGGTCAGATAGTGAGATGGACTGTTAACTGGCTGGTGGGAAGAAGCCAGAGAGTGGTGGTCAATGGGGCAGAGTCTAGTTGGAGACCTGTGTCTAGTGGAGTTCCTCAAGGGTCAGTACTAGGGACCAGTATTATTCAATATATTCATCAACGACCTGGATGAGGGAACAGAGGGCACTGTCAGCAAGTTTGCTGACGATACAAAGCTGGGAGGAGTGACTGACACACCAGAAGGCTTTGCTGCCATTCAGAGAGACCTGGACAGGCTGGAGAGCTGAGCAGAGAAAAACTTAATGAAATATAACAAGGGCAAGTGTAGGGTGCTGCATCTGGGCAGGAACAACCCCAGGTTCCAGTATAGGTTGGGAGATGATCTACTAGAGAGCAGTGTAGGGGAAAGGGATCTGGGAGTCCTGGTGGGCAGCAGGATGACCATGAGCCAACACTGTGCCATTGTGGCCAGGAAGGCAAATGGCATCCTGAGGTGTATTAGAAAGGGTGTGGTTATGAGGTCAAGAGAGGTTCTCCTCCCCCTCTACTCTGCCCTGGTGAGGCTGCATCTGGAATATTGTGTCCATTTCTGGGCCCCACAGTTCAAGAAGGACAGGGAACTGCTTGAGAGAGTCCAGCGCAGAGCCACGAAGATGAATAAGGGAGTGGAGCATCTCCCTTATGAGGAAAGGCTGAGGGAGCTTGGCGTCTTCAGCTTGGAGAAGAGGAGACTGAGGGGTGACCTCATTAATGTTTATAAATATTTGAAGGGTGGGTGTCATGAGGATGGAGTCAAGCTCTTCTCAGTGATGTCTAATGGTAGGACAAGGGGCAATGGGTGTAAGCTGGAACACAGGAGGTTCCGCTTAAACTCGAGAAGGAACTTCTTTACTGTGAGGATGACAGAGCACTGGAACAGGCTGCCCAGGGAGGTTGTGGAGTCTCCTTCTCTGGAGACATTCAAGACCCGCCTGGACGCCTTCCTGTGTGAACTCATCTAGGTGTTCCTGCTCCGGCAGGGGGAGGGGGATTGGACTAGATGATCTTTCGAGGTCTCTTCTAATCCCTAACATTCTGTGATTCTGTGATTCTGTGATCTCCTGAGGTACTTCAAAGTTCTCTGGAACAATGGCCAATTCAGATGGTATTTTACTCAGTTTTGTTTGTTTTTGATTTTCCACATAAATTATTTCAGACCCCCTCTACAATTAATTAGATTCCCATAGAAGCCAAGGAGATAAATGTACCAAATTCATGCAATAAATCTCATCTCAAGAGGGAAATGGGGGAATCGGGAGATATTACAAATCTTCCCCAAACCAATTTTTTGTCCAAAATTACAGGCATTGGAGTGGATAGGTATCTTACTTCCTCTCCTATAATCCCCCTTATTCTCACCGATTCATTTGACTTTTGGGGAATATGGAAATTTAACAAAGATAAAGTTGCTCCTGTGTCCACTAAAAAGGTGACACAAATACCTTTGACCTTTGCAGAAATTTGACCACATTCATCTACTGTGATTCCAACTGGTTCCATGGCTTCTTTAATTCCCAGAGAAGTCAGATACCATTTCTCTTATTGCGAGTGCGGACATGCAGGTCAATCTGGTGGAAGCTTTCCTTGAGCTGCTGGTCGTATCGAGCAGTGTCTTTGCATGTGACCTATATTCCCACAATAAAAACACTGTAAGGAGTTAGCATATTGAGATACAGGAAGGGGATTTTGGGGTGAGAGATCAAAAGGAATTCTGTTGCAGAACGGGGGTCACAGATCACTAGAAATGTTGTACAATCAGAGGCTTAGCAGAAGCAGCGAGGGTATGAAACGGCTCAGGCTGCAGTAGCCAGCTTAGGCCCTTGACATAAGTCAGGGTAAATTAGCAGAAGTCTCCAGGATACTTACTTGTCCTTGAGACTTCAGACAAACAACTTTAGCAAAACTAAGCTGGGAAAAAGAAGGGAGTAGCTTTAGCTGGTAACCGCAAAGTAGGAGTAACCTGTTGGTGTCCTGGGGCGTGAACAGAGAGCAAAGCCACCTGTTGTAACAAATTTAGAGCTCATGCTTAAGAGTGTTTAACCAATTGCTGTATGTGTTTAGCTTGCATGTATTGTGATAAAGGGTATAAATCCGGGTGTGTATTAGAATAAAGCGGACTTCTTGAAGCTAACTCATATTGGGTCGTCTCCTGATTTCCTAAATCCCGCCTCCGCAGAATTCTACCTGATGCTCCCCTCCTGCTCAATATGCTCCTTGGAAATCCTTGTCCTCTTCCCCTTTGGTTAAAATTCTGGGTTATTGCTGCAGTCAATAACCCGATTTCCCTTTCCTTTTCTTTATGCTCTAGCTTTTTTTCAAGTTTTAACTTTTCTTATTCCTGTTTTTGTCTTTCTTCATCTCGACCATCAAAAACAAAAGTTCAATGCTCGAGATCTTAGTTAATGTTTCTCCCTGCCATCCTGGCATATGTTTCTTAAAATACTTACTTATGTCAGGAGAAGACTGATCAACAAAAACACTGATGGCTAAAGGTTCTTGAAAATTGTCACAGGTCATGCATCCATATTTCAATAGAGCATCTTTTAATCTTGCCCAGTAATTGCTTGGATGCTCATCAGGTCTTTGCCAACATTCTAATACTTTGGTCCCATTAGTTACTCTTTCACAAGCTTGGCAAACTGCCTCAATTAGTTGCCTGAGAGTGGCACCCTTAGCGTTTTGTCCATCAGTGGTTGCTAAGTTACACCATGGATCTTGTTCAGGATTAAATCCTTGGCATCTCTGGGCAATTTCTCTGTCCTTTTGGAAAATTTTATCTCTTTCTTCTGATTGAAATAACTCTCTCATTAAAGTTCTCATATCATTCCAACTAGGAATATAATCAGTGACAATTCCCAATAACAAATGTGCACGCTTTTCAGAATCATCTCGTAGACGAGGCATTTTTGATTGCCAAGCTACTAAATCACCTTGTTCATGTCTTATAACTGTAGTTACTTGTGATAGTTTCACTGGGCTAGCCCTTGGCTAGCAGCTAACACAGCTGTTCACCCACTTCACCCCCAGGGGATAGGGGAGAGGGCTGGGGGCAAAGATTAGGAGGCTTGTAGGTTAAGAACAGTTTAATAATAGAAATAAAAGAAATCTTAAAACCCCGCCTCCAAAATAATATTAAAATAGTAGTGATAATGATAAAAGTAATAAGATATGCAAATGAGTTATAATGTAGTGCAACTGTTTACCACCCACTGTTAAGCCCGGCCCATTCCCGGATAATGATCCCAGAGGAGCAACAATCCCAAACTGAAAATCGCGATCCCGGAAGAGCGAGATCCTGAGAGAAAACCCGTGCAAATCCACTCCCCCTTTCCAGTCACCCCCTGATAATATACTAAACATGACGTGATATGATATGGAATATTTCACTGGCACATCCAAACGTCAGTTTGGGTTTGGCTATTCACTACACTTCTCCCTCCCAGTCCTAATGCAGATGTGAACCAGCCAAACACAGTGGCCTTGAGCTCCAGCAGTAACTAATAACATTAGTCCTTTTATCAATGATGTTCTCAAGTCTGAACTGAAACCAAAACACGGATCTTCTAGCTACTAAGAAGAAAATTAACTCTATCCTAGCAAACCCAGGACATTACTGTAGGAACATTAGGAGGTGTACCTGGTCCTACTCTTGGATTTGGGATGTAATCCATGTGCATTGGATACATGCCAACTCCTTTAGAGAGGGTTTCAGTTTCCTCAGCTTCAGGAGCCGAGGGAAGTGGACTCTTCCCTGTGGTGGGTTGACCCTGGCTAGAGGCCGGATGCCCACCAAAGCCCACTCTATCACTCCCCCTCCTCAAATGGGCAGGGGGAGAAAATTATAACGAAAAGCTCGTGGGTGGAGATAAGGACAGAGAGAGATCACTCACCAATTACTGGCACGGGCAAAACAGACTCGACTTGGGGGAGAAAAACAAATTTACTTTATTACCAGTCAAAATTAGAGGATAGTGAGAAGTAAAACCAAATCTTAAAACACTTCCCCCATCCCTCCCTTCTTCCCGGGTTTAATCTCTTTCCCGATTTCCACCTCCTCCCCACAGCAGCACAGGGGAACAGGGAATGGGGTTAGGGTCAGTTCATCACACGGTGTTTCTGCCGCTTCTTCCTCCTCAGGGGGAGATCTCCTTCCCCCGCACCAGCATGGGGTCCCTCTCACGGGAGACAGTCCTCCACCAACTTCTCCAACGTCCTTCCCATGACCAACAGTTCCTCACGAACTGCTTTGGCATGGGTCCATTCCATGGGGTGCAGTCCTTCAGGAAGGGACTGCTCCAGCACAGGTCCCCCACGGGGTCAGAAGTCCTGCCAGCAAACCTGCTCCGGCGTGGGCTCCTCTCTCCACGGGCTACAGGTCCTGACAGGAACCTGCTCCAGCGTGGGCTTCCCGCGGGGTCACAGCCTCCTTCAGGCATCCACCTGCTCCGGCGTGGGGTCCTCCACGGGCTACAGGTGGTCATCTGCTCCACCATGGACCTCCAGGGGCTGTAGGGGGACAGCCTGCTTCACCCTGGTCTGCACCACAGGCTGCGGGGAATCTCTGCTCCAGCGCCTGGAGCCCATTCCCTCCCTCTCCTTCTTCACTGACCTTGGTGTCTGCGGAATTGTTTTCTCTTACATCTTCTCACTCCTCTCTCTCCAGCTGCAAAGTGTGCAGCTTTTTTTTCTTCCCTCTCTTCCTTTTTTTTCTTAATTATGTTATCACAGAGGCGTTACTGATTGGCTCGGCCTTGGCCAGCGGCGGGTCCCTTCTTGTAGCCGGCTGGCATTGGCTGTGTTGGGTCGGACATGGGGGAAGCTTCTGGCAGCTTTTCTCACAGAAGCCACCCCATGTCCCCCCCTCCCCCACTGCTACCAAAACCTTGCCAAGCAAACCCAATACACTCCCCTTAAAGAGGGGTTCAGTTTCCTCAGCCTCAGGAGCCGAGGGAAGTGGACTCCTTCTCATTTTTGTTGCAATAGTCTTTTTTCTTTGATTTTCCCAATTATACAAACTATAACAATAATCAATATCTTGACTCCCAGAGTCTTCTAGAATTAATCTCAAAAACTTCTGCTTATGGGGTTTAAAGGTTCCTTTGGGAGTCCACTCATCATTTGGTTGTCCTCCTCTAATTCTAGTCAGGAATGGCCATTCCTCTTGGCACAACATTATTAGTCTCCTCGTCTGTAATGTCTGTGCCAAGGGTATCTTTTTCCAAATTTCCAGTACCTCAGGAACGGGCATCCCCCTTTCAATGCTGGGTGTTGTTCCCATTTTCTTTTACCTTCTTTTCTTTATAGCAAGTTTAAACACAAGAGTCCTCCCAGTATAAACTGGTCTGGAATTACCCGTACCCAAAGCTCTACAGTGCACTCACCTGTTTGCTGGCAATTTGAGTGTTGGAGACAAGTTTGTACGGAGGGATATCTGGCTCTTATTATTTTTTTTTCTCTTGTGTTCTAGAGTCCCATCTGGGGTGTAAGTTTCTGTTAAAGGAATTTAACTCAGTTGGTGGGTAACTCTAGGTTTTCTTTATTGACAACTCAGAGTTGGCCCATCACCTCAGTGAGTGGCAAAGGCATTGCAAAAATAAAGCTCTCTATATATGCTAAATTTAACATTATACAATAGGTACTCTTTTCAAAGTTTCAAATTTCTCATTAATCTAAAATTCAATAAAAGTCCACAGTGATCTTCAAACACATCTGATTCTTCAGTGCCTCTTCAGAAGTTACAGCCCGCTGGTCCCACTCTGGTCACTGTATTCACTTATCTTCTTGAATAATCTTCCTGTCTGCTCACCTTTGCACTTCTAAGAAAACTTAACATAATGACATTTAACTTATGTCTGGTTTAAAATATGTAATCTTTCACAATTCGCTTACTCTAGGTTAATCACTTATCCTCTTTAATTGCTATGTCTCTAAATTCTATTATAATTGATTCAGCTGGATTGGGTTTTAAACCAACCATGGAGAGGGCTGTACAAAATGAGAAGTTGCATGGTTACATGGTTTATAAGAATTATTATTGTATCATTTCCCAGCACCTGTTTCTAATTTTTCATTTTAACCACTTTTAATACTTTTATTAATCAATATCATTGATATCATAATCATAAGCATTCTCTTAGAGAGTCTTTCCCTTTTACAAAGGGAGCGTCCCACAACAATCAGTCGTCATTTCTTCTGGGTGGTCCTGCACGGCACAGGGCCTAGCAGGTCAGTTTCATGCTTCAAAGCCATACCCAACTCCTCCTCAGTCTCTCCAGGTCCTTTCTGCCAGAGGCTCCAGGTGGGGCCACGGGCCCTGGCTGCAGTGTAAAGCATGTTTTTCACATCTTGTCCTGTCTGGACTGGCCCAAGTGCTGCTGCACAAGCTATCTCCAGTTTGATCTGCTCAAAGGCTTACTGTTCCTCAGGGTCCCACTCAAAACACTATTTTTTTTTGGGTCACTCGATAGAGAGGGCTCCCAAGCTGACTATAATCTGGAATATGCATTCTCCAGAATCCTACAAGGCCTAGGAAAGTTTGTGTTTCCTTCTTAGCTGGTGAGGACACAGTTGCTATCTTGTTGATCACATCTAGAGGGACATGGCAAAATCCATTTTGCCATTTTATTCCCAAGAACTGAATCTCCTCTGCAGGTCCTTTGACCTTGTGTGGAGAATCAGGCTCATTAGTGCCAAATACTGAGTTATCATAAATCAGAAGGGAGGGAGTCTGCTTTGAACAAAAGACTAGCTTGAACAACATGCTTATCATCACACCTGGACAAGAGAAGCAACAAATGTGATCATTTGCGGTCTAATGCCCACAGTAACTGAGTGATATTTGGAGTGAGACAGAGGTCACACAGGCAAATACTACTACAGTTCAGATGGAAAGACCACCATGCCTCTGTACCAAATGCCTTTCCCTCCCCACTCTTCCTTTGATTGACAACGCAACGAGCCTTGTTAGCGCCAATCAGCATATGATAATTGACTTAGTCTCACCTCACCAAGAGTATAAATATGCATTTAGAATCCCCTATTTTGACAATGAGAACCGCAACTACTGGACAGGTCGACCTGGACCTCTCTCTCCTTCCAAGTAGGAACACCTTTTTGGTAAGATTCGTGCCTCCGACTACGCTGGATGTTACACTGATCTGCAGAATCAAACCTTACAACTCATAGAGTTATAAAGCAGGTATGTTTTATTCGCCGGCAGGTGACAGGGTGGATTGCTCCATAAAGGCCCTGCCCACCCACTCTTTTACAAAGGCATTATTTAAAGTACACACACACATATTCATTAAATTTAGGATGGGTTAAGCTAATTAGTTCAAAAAAATTTTTAACTTAAGTTCACTCCCATTCACGCTTGCGCACTGCCTCCTGTTGATGCTTGTTAGCGCCCTTGTAGACCTCTAGACAAAACAAAGCCAGCTTTCTTGCTTCAGACTGCAGGTGTTGCATATCAGTTCCTTCTTCTCTTGCTCCAGACTGCTCGCATACCAGGCACTTGGCACCACAAGGCCTTTGCTGATAGTGTGGAATAGCTTGTTAGTTATTGTAAAAGTTTCCCACCTAACACAGAGACAAAATGAAGCTAAGCTTATTTTCTAAAATCTAATTCTTAATACAGAAAATAAATGAATAAATCTAACTATATTTTATATGTTTGCATATCAATTCCCCCCTGTCTTTTGTCCTAGGCAAATTCGTATTCCCTACACACAATTCCTTTTTCAAAGTGGAACTGGATAATACTTTGCTTGAAAGTTGCTTCTTAATGCATTCTCATGTGCCCTAAGTAGAGAAGTTAAAGATGTTAGTCGCTGTAGCATTCTCCAATTCCAAACAAACAGTATGGCAGATAAAGCAAAACTAATTAGTAAGGACAACAATGTGATGACATAACCTATTTAGAGTACCAGTTGCAGTAGGTGCCCATCCAAATAGTGCATCCCACCAGTTGTGTTTTGTATCTTCTTTTGCTCTTTTTAAGACCCTATGAATTTCCTCTGTGTCATGGTGGACAGTTAACAGGGTTTTCTGTCCATTTTCTTGAGCCTCTTTCAAGATTGTGATCAAATCTTGATGTCTCATCAATTGTTTTACCAATGCAAGATTCATTCCAATAGGTGCAGGTGATAATTTGTGAAACATTTTATAGTTGGATTTTATCAACTGGTGGGATACGACTGGTGCTCAATAAGAAAAGTCACATCCAACAATTTTAACAAAGTTACAAATACAAAAATTAGAATTATCTACTATTATTTTGTCTATTGTCAGAGTCACAAGCAGTTCTCAAACATACACAACCTTGGCCAGTATATACAAGCACCGTCTTTTGATTAGTCTGGATGGATTTTGAAATGACAAATGCTTTGCTCAGTATCAAGAGTGTTGATTTTATTACTTTCACAAATGAATCCTTGTTGTTCTCATGTGATGCAAATTTACAGTTTGCCATTTCTCATTCACTTTTTGAGCCCATACTCTATGTTCAAAGGGGTAGAGCACAACTCCATTGTGGTTCAATCTTAATGCAATGATGGGGTGGATTACGTATATTGAAGCGTTACGTATGGTCAATACAAAGGTCGTGGACATATTAGTGATGGGGTCATAGGTGAAGTTTACCAGAGTCCACCAGGATTGGAACTCTCTTTACTCTGGAATGATGTATCCACGATGCTTGCTTCGTGTGTGTTGTCAATAAGAGCTGGAATGGTCCTTCCCACTTTGGCTCCAAAGGTGAACCTGAAAGAGATCTGACATATACATAATCACCTGGTTCTGTATTATGTATTGGTCCATCCAGGCCATGAGCACGGGTTCCCAAAACTAGCTTTTCTATTTCTCTAAGTTGTTTCTGTAAGCTTATTACATAGTTAGTTAATACTTCAGTACCAACTTGTACTGATTGTTCCATACAATATCTCAAAAGGGCTTAATCCTTCCTTAACCCTTGGTTTGGTTCTGATTCGTAACAAAGCTAGGGATAGTGACTGAGGCCAAGCTAATTCAGCTTCATGATCCAATTTTACAATCTGCAATTTAAGGAGGTGGTTCATCTTTTAACCTGACCACTTGCCTGTGGCCTATAGGGAGTATGTGATTGCCAGTCTATTCTCAGAAGCCTACTGACTCGTGTGATTTTGGCCACAAAATTAGGACCTCTGTCTGAGGATATCGCTGCTGGGACCCAAATCTTGGTATAATTTCATGTAACAAAGCCTTAGTCACTTCTCTATCTTTGTTTGTTCAGCAAGGAAATACTTCTGGCCATCCTGAAAAGGTGTCAGTTAATACTAGCAAAAACTCCTTACCTCAGAAGTTCTGAAAAAATCAATTTGCCACCATTGCCCTGGGAAATTGCCCTTCCCTCTTTGTCCTAGTTTAATCTTTTGGGCTACTTGAGGGTTATTTTGCAAACAAATGTTACACTGTTGTGTCACCATTGTGATGGTCATGTACAAATTAGGGGCAACAATACGTTTGCTCAGGTGATTGTATAGGGCTTCAACTCTTCAGTGAGTCTTTCTATGCTCTGCCATTATTATGGCACTACTATTTTCCCTTGTGGTGTGGTAACCCATCCATTTTCACCTTCTTTCCCATCTAGATCCTTAATTAATTTTAAATCCTCCTTTGTATATTTCGGTGTCTGATCAGTTTGTATTTTACCGTCTGGAACCAAAGACTGTATTTCTGCCATACCTTTTTGGCCACACTTTTTGTTTCTCGATCCTCCATGGAATTACCTATTTCTTGTGCAGTAGTTCCCTTTTGGTGAGCTTTGCCATGCATAATTGCTACCTTCTCTGGCAGCTGCACTGCTTCCAGTAGTTTAAGAATTTCCTTTGCATGTTTTATGTGCTTCCCTTGGGTGGACAAAAGTCCTTTTTCTCTCCAAACTGCTCCATGGCATTAACCATTCCAAAAGCATATTTAGAGTCTGTCCAAGTGTTAATTTTTTCTTTGGCAAGCTCAAGTTAAAAGCTATTATTTCCACCTTTTGTGCTGAAGTGTTTGAGTGTTTGAGGCAAGGGCCCAGGACTCTATTACCATGTCTGTAGTAGTCACTGCATACCCTGCTTTGCACTGACCATTCTTAATGAAACTGCTGCCATCTGTATACCACATGTCCTCAGCATCCTCCAGTGGTTGTTTCTTCAGGTCTGGTCGACTGGAGTAGACTGCTTCAATGGTCTCTGGGCAGTCACGGGTCACCAGTTCTCCTGTAATTCCACTAAGGAATTGCAAAATCGAAGAGGATTAGATCTGATGTTTTTACAGCAAGGGGGAATGTGCGCTGCACTAGGAGAAGAATGTTGTGTGTATGCAGACCACACCGGAATAGTGAGAGACACTATGGCCAAATTGCGAGAGGGATTGGAAAAACGCAAGAGAGAAAGAGAGGCACAACAAAATTGGTTTGCATCGTGGTTTGACCAGTCACCATGGCTGGCCACTTTAGTGTCTACCCTGATGGGGCCAATCACAATGATCGTGATAGTACTGATCTTTGGACCCTGTATACTAAACAGGCTCGCATCGTTTGTCAAGAACCGGCTAGAGAAAGTTAACATCATACCGGTAGAACGTCGACAGCTGCTCTAAGAACGCTCCTGCCCGGAATTTCCCTTTTCTATTCCTATTTATACCTCGTTCCTCCCAGTTACCCTTTAACTACCTCACTCAATGTGCCTTATGTTTTTTATCCAGGTCTGTGGTACTTTCTCACAGTGTTGTAAAACAGAATCAGAAAATGCTGCATTTAGTATGTTTTTTACCTTCAGTTATGATGTAAATATTCTTTAAAACCTTTTATAACTTAATTTAATAATGCATAGGGAGGGGGAAATGTTGATAGTCAGGGTCTGGCGACCAGAAGATCTCGTGATGTACGGAAAGATAAGACCACTCTCCCGATAGCCAACAGCATTTGACCTATGATGTAAGCACGCGGAAGTGACATCATAAACCCAGGGTATATAATGTTGCGTCACACACCAATAAAAGTCATTTACCATCCACCACATTGGTGTCAGTGAGCTGATGACCCGAGCGGCCTGGAGGTGGTCGCCGTGCCGTTCCTGAACCAGGTCGTCACGCCTCCGGAGAGGCAACAGATTCTCTATTCCAAGCGAGATCTTTTGAATTAGTTTTAATGAGTTCATAAAGTGGTCTTACCAGGAGTCCGTAGTTGTAGATCCATAAACAACACCAACCCATCATTCCCAGGAAGGTTCGGAGCTCCTTTACCGTCTGTGGCTTAGGAGTTTGGCAGATGACTTCCTTTCTTGCTTTCCCCAAGGTCCGTTCGCCCGCTGTGATTTTATATCCTAAATATGTCACCTTTTGCTGAGCTATTTGAGCTTTATGTGGAGAGACTCAGTAACCACTTAGTCCAAGAAAGTTTAATAAACTCACAGTCCAAGCTATATTTTGTTCTTTTGCTTCAGTGGCTACAAGGAGATCATCCACATACTGCAACACAGTCCCGGTCCCAGGTGGCGATTCCCATTGTTCTAAATCCTTCACCAACTGGTTTCCGAAAAGGGTAGGGCTGTTCTTAAAGCCTTGTGGAAGTACAGTCCAAGTTAGCTGTGTTTTCCTCTCAGAATCAGGGTTTTCCCTCTCAAAGGCAAATAATTGACTTTCTGGGCTCAAAGGTAGGCAGAAAATTCAGATTTTAATTTAGTCAATAATGTGCATGGATTGGCTACCACAGGGTATAAATCCTCAGTTATTTTGTTCACGGCCCTGACATCCTGGACTATCCTATAATTTCTATCTGGTTTCTTCACTGGTAATATAGGAGTGCTGTACTCAGATTCACATTCAATTGATAATCCGTACTTCAGAAACTGTTCTATGATTGGACAAATCCCTTGTCTATCCTCTAACCCTAAGGGATATTGCTTTAGTCTCACCAGCTTAGTTCCTGCTTTAATTTTGACTACTGTTGGTGAAGCTGTTTTTGCTTTGCTGGGTATTTCAGTGACCCATACCCAAGGGAATACTTGATCCTGAACCTCCTTGGGTACTTCTGTCTTTGCAGAGGGACTTACTAAGGCCAGAATTATAAACTCAATTAGCTGATTATCCCCCACTTCAAATTCTATTCCTTCCTTCCCAAATCTTATTTCTGCCTCCAGTAATAAATTTCACCCCAATAAGGGCTTTGGTGAGTTTGCCATATAAAGAAATTTAAGTATTCCTAATTGTTTCCCCAATTTGAACTTCAGAGGTTTGAGAAAATAGCCTTTTCGCTTTGGCCAGTGTATTGGTTTTGCGTGGCAAGGTTTTGGTGGCAGTGGAGGGGGGGACGACATGGGGGTGGCTTCTGTGAGAGAAGCTGCCAGAAGCTTCCCCATATCTGACCGAACACAGCCAATGCCAGCCGGCTATAAGAACGGACCTGCCGCTGGCCAAGGCCGAGCCAATCAGTAACACCTCTGTGATAACATAATTAAGAAAAAAAAGGGAAGATAGGGAAAAAAAGCGGCACATTTTGCAGCTGGAGAGAGGAGTGAGAAGATGTAAGAAAAACAACTCCACAGACACCAAGGTCAGTGAAGAAGGAGGGGGAGGAGGTGCTCCAGGCATCGGAGCAGAGATTCCCCCGCAGCCTGTGGTGAAGACCATGGTGAGGCAGGCTGTGCCCCTGCAGCCCATGGAGGTCCATGTTGGAGCAGATGACCACCTGTAGCCTGTGGAGGACCCCACGCAGGAGCAGGTGGATGCCTGAAGGAGGCTGTGACCCCGTGGGAAGCCAAGCCTGGAGCAGGTTCCTGTCAGGACCTGTGACCCGTGGAGAGAGGAGCCCACGCCGGAGCAGGTTTGCTGGCAGGACTTGTGACCCTGTAGGGGGACCCACGCTGGAGCAGTCCCTTCCTGAACTACTGCACCCCATGGAATGGACACATGCTAAAGCAGTTTGTGAAGAATTGTCAGTCATGGGACTCACGTTGGAGAAGTTGGTGGAGGACTGTCTCCCGTGAGAGGGACCCCACGCTGGTGTGGGGGAAGGTGTCCTACCTCTGAGGAGGAAGAAGTGGCAGGAACAACGTGTGATGAAGTGACCTCAAGCCCCCCTCCCCTGTCCCCCTGTGCCGCTGGGGGGAGGAGGTGGAAATTGGGAGAGAAGTTAAGCCCGGGAAGAAGGAAGGGGTGGGGGAGGTGTTTTAAGATTTGGTTTTACTTCTCATTATCCTCTGATTTTGATTGGTAATAAAGTAAATTTGTTTTTTTTCCCCCAAGTCGAGTCTGTTTTGCCCATGCCAGTAATTGGTGAGTGATCTCTCTCTGTCCTTATCTCCACCCACGAGCTTTTTGTTATATTTTTCTCCCCCTGCCCATTTGAGGAGGGGGAGTAATAGAGTGGGCTTTGGTGGGCATCTGGCCTCTAGCCAGGGTCAACCCACTACAGCTAGTAGCTCCCTTTACCGTTACAAAATCATTGTCTATAGGTGTTAGAGACTGGTTTAAAACCAAAAATGTTTCTCTGTTATCTACTAAAAATTCCACCCCCCGTTTTTGTTTCCATGGCTTTAATATAACCAGTGGATTGCTAGGGTAGACTCCCCGGGTCCCCGTCATAGTTTCCTGACATAGGGGCCTGGTTTCTGGGGTTGTTCGTGATTTTTCTACCCCCTTGTCTCCTCTGGGGACACTCGTTCTTCCAGTGTCCTGTTCATTTACACCATGCACACTGATCGACCCCCAGCTGGGGGGGTGTCCAAGGGCCTCCACCTCCCGGAGTCCCTGTTTCTCCATTTGTTGGGGTCCCCCCTTGCTGTAAAGCCCCTACAACAGCTCTCTATCTCTTCTTCATTTTTCTTCTGCAGCTTCTGCCCCCACCTCTACCCTGCCAATTCTTTCTAGTGTTTTATTACACAGCTTAAAGGGCCAGCTTTGGGCATTCTTTTGTACCGGTTAAACTGATAACAGTAATACCATACCCGAGGCAAGAGGTGCAGGGGAGTGCTTGTCCTGCAGTGGATGCACCTGAATTCAAAGCAATTCTCAAGATAAAACTCCTGTCTCCGTTTGGAGAGATACAGGCGCTTGTGCACTCCCCACACTGAGGGGCTAAGTTATTGCTTTGTTTTACATCTCCTCCCATACCATAGTGATGAGTTTGTATTTATCTCTTTAACATATAAGTTTCACTAGTCTCACTGATTCTTTAAACTTTCTAAATTCCTGCAGAATACCTGTTCAAGTTCACCTGAGCGCTCAATTTTGTCCCAGTCAGACCAGAATTTACATCGGTTACACCAGAAATCGTTTCCAAACTGCACCCAGATGTTCTGGTCACAGCCAAAACACTTAAAAATAAAAATTGGTTTGCATGAAAAATCCTCAGGTCCATGTATAGGACACCAGAAATTAAAACTTGGTTCAGGTAACCCTGTTCCAAGGTCTGCCATATGCTTAAGAACACACTCAGAATAATACGGACACTGACCACTGGAATGTGACCCCCCTGTCTGTTCCGAAGTGGGTGATACGTCTCCCTTAAAGTGTGTTCACGCAGTATCTCAAACTACTGGCAAAACTCCGGTTTAGCTTCCCTAATATCTATGAGTCTTAAATTCCCATTTAGTTCCCCCCCCCAACATTAAACAACCACAAAGACATATTATGTTTATAACATTGAACTATAACCTCTTGCTTTGTTCGTTTCCTTCCCGGGAGAACAGAACCGAGGCTTAGAACTCTGCACCTGCTTGGCAGTAGGCTGCAAACAACACAGACACTCAGTCACACAAACAGGCCTGTCGCTCCTCTCACTCACACCACAAAATATGCCAATTAAACAATAGTCAGGCTCTCGTGTAGCGTAAATCGTAAACTGTAAATCGTTAACCATTAAGGATGATGAGACTGTGCTTCGGCAACTGTTAATTTGGTGCCGAGACAAGAGATTCTCTGCAAACTCAGCCACAGCCTTTCAAGTAGAAATCTGGGAAGAGATAGGGAAAGTTTTATGGGATTCGATTAGCCACGGAGAAAAAGACACAAGAGACTTTGCAACAGCTTGGCGATTGATTTCAGACACTTTAAAAGCCATAAAAGCCTAAAGAGAGGTGGCGAAAGGTGCATTTACAGCCCTGCACTTTAATGCGAGCTCAGAGCAGCTACCTAACTATAACAAACCCCAGCGCTCCACCGCCGGCCTGGCCCGGTCACCTGCCCCGCAGCTTGCGCTTGCCAAGCACCACTGCCCAAAAACATGGAAGTCAATCTGCCTGAGGCTGGGCGGGGGGCCGAAGGCCTAGCCAGCTCAGCTGCACCGGGATGGGCTGAGGCGAGGGGGCTGGAGAGCAGCCACTCTGCCGCTGCCCTCGGCCCAGGTTTTACCAAGAGACAGAACATCCAGGAGACTCAGCTCCACTTGGATCATATGCCAACTCACTGGCAGCAGTAGAAGTAAAAGAGGATGAGAAGGCACCAATTGTAAACAAAGTGGCTATTCGGCTCTGGGAATTTGAAGGCAGTCTCTCTGCCTCTATACGAGCCTGTGTCTCAGACGTGGAAAAACTACCAGAAGTCTTGGAGAAACACGTGGAGAAACTGTCCCAAGAGTTCCAGCAATATTTCATTGGCACATCTAAATGCCAGTTTTGGGTTTTTGCTATGCACTACACTTCTCCCTCCCAGTTCTAATGCAGCTGTGAACCAGCCAAACACGATGGCCTTGAGCTCAAGCAGCAACTAATAACTTTAGTACTTTTATCAACGTTCTTCTCATAACAAGTCTTACACTGAAATCAAAACCCAGTTATTCTAACTACTAAGGAGAAAATTAACTCTATCCAAGCAAAACCAGGACAGAGGACAACACTCTCTCCTCGTCTCCCCTGCCAGTCCTTCCTAAAGGTCCTGTATCCTTCCATTCTGCCCTGGTTTTTAGCTGGAACAGAGCTGGTTTTCTTTTTAGTATTTAGAATATTGCTGTGGTTTGCTTTCAGTTTGGGATTTCTTATGAGAAAAAGACAGATAACATAAAAGAGCAGACTTTGACCTCTTCAGGGATCTGCTTGGTCACGTACCATGGGATGAATTCCTGGAAGGAAGAGGGGTGCAGGACAGTTGGAACATACTCAAAGATCTCTTCCTCCAAGCCCAGGAACGCTGCATCCCAACAAAGAGGAAGGCAGGCAAAAAACAGCAGGAAGCCTGCATGGATGGACCGGAAGATCCTGAACAAACTCAGGATCAAAAAAGAAGCCTATAGAGGGTGGAAGGAAGGACGGGTAACCTGGGATGAATACAGAGAAATTGCCCGAGAAGCCAGGGATCAGGTTAGGAAAGCCAAGGCCCTGACAGAATTAAATTTAGTCAGAGATGTCAAGGGCAACAAAAAAAGCTTTTATAGGTATGTTGGGGAGAAAAGGAAAACTAGGGAAAATGTAGGCTCTCTCTGGAAGGCAACGGGAGATCTGGTCACCCAGGACACTGAGAAGGCTGAGGTGCTCAATGACTTTTTTGCCTCAGTCTTTACCGGCAAGGGCTCGTGCCACACTGCCCAAGACTTAGAAAGCAAAGAAAAGGTCCAGGAGAATGAAAAGCTGCCCATTGTAGTAGAAGATCATGTTCGGGAGCACCTAAGGAACCTGAAGGTGCACAAGTCCATGGAACCTGATGGGATGCATCTGCAGGTCCTAAGAGAACTGGCAGATGAAGTTGCAAAGCCACTATGCATCATATTTGAAAAGTCCTGGCAGTCTGATGAAGTTCCTGCAGACTGGAAAAAGGGGAAAATAACCCCCATTTTTAAAAAGGGTAACAAGGAAGACCCAGGGAACTACAGGCCGGTCAGTCTCACCTCAGTGCCAGGCATGATCATGGAGCAGATGCTCCTAGAAACTATGCTAAGATCATGGAGCAGATACTTCTAGAAACTATGCTAAGGCGCATGGAGAATCAAAAGGTGATTGGTGACAACCAACATGGCTTCACCAAGGGCAAATCGTGCCTGACCAATCTGGTGGCCTTTTATGATGGGGTCACAACATGGGTGGACAAGGCTAAAGCAACTGATGTCATCTACCTGGACTTGTGCAAGGCATTTGACACTGTCCCACATGGCATCCTTATCTCGAAATTGGAAACGTGGGTTTGATGGATGGACCACTCCGTGGATAAGGAACTGGCTGGATGGTCGCACTCAAAGAGTTGTGGTCAAAAGCTCGATGTCCGAGTGGAAACTGGTGAGAAGTGGTGTCCCTCAAGGGTCGGTATCAGGACTGGTGCTCTTCAACATCTTTGTCGGAGACATGGACAGTGGGATTGAGTGCACCCTCATCAAGTTTGATGATGACACCAAACTGAGTGGTGTGGTTTACATGCTGGAGGGACGAGATGCCATCCAGAGGGACCGTGACAGGCTTGAGAGGTGGGCCTGTGCTAACCTCATGAAGTTCAACAAGGCCAAATGCAAGATCCTGCATCTGGGTTTGGGCAACCCCAAGTACAAATACAGGCTGGGCAATGAGTGGCTTGAGGCCAGCTCTGAAGAGAAGGACTTGGGAGTGGTAGCAGATGAGAAGCTGAACATGAGCCGACAATGTGCTCTTGCAACCCACAAGGCCAACCGTATCCTGGGCTGCATCAAGAAAAGCATGGCCAGCTAGAACAAGTCCAGAGGAGGGCCATGAGGATGATCCAAGGGCTGGAGCGCCTCTCCTATGAGGACAGGCTGAGAGAGTTGGGGCTGTTCAGCCTCGAGAAGAGACAGCTCCAGGGAGATCTTATAGCGCCCTTCCAGTACCTGAAGGGGGCCTACAAGAAAGCTGGGGAAGGACTTTTCACAAGGGCAGTTAATGACAGGACAAGGGGAAATGGCTTTAAGCTGAAAGAGGGTAGGTTTAGATTAGATATTAGGAAGAAATTCTTTACTGTGAGGGTGGTGAGACACTGGAACAGGTTGCCGAAGGAAGTTGTGGATGCCCCCTCCCTGGAAGTGTTCAAGGCCAGGTTGGATGAGGCTTTGAGCAACCTGGTCTATGGGCAGGTGTCCCTGCTCATGGCAAGGGGGTTGGAACTAGATGGTCTTTAAGGTTCCTTCCAGCCCAAACCATTCTATGATTCTATGATTCTATGATTCTATGATTCTATGATTCTATGATTCTATGATTCTATGATTCTATGATTCTATGATTCTATGATTCTATGATACCATTGTTTGCATTTTTGTCACTGGAATTGAAGGACTTTGTGTTCTGTTTGTCTACAAGCACAAGATTTAAGGGGGTGAGGAATATTTAAATTAATAAGCTGTAGAGAAACATGCTGTGAGAGGCTGAGGCATGGGTGACTTTTAGTCACTAAGGAGCTGGGTGACTTTTAATCACTAATGGGGAGCTAGACTTTTATGCTGTGTGTGAACCTTACTGACTGTATCACGTGGGTGGGGTTTTAACCAATTAGTTGCTGGCACGCATCACATGTTGTGCGGCAAAGTGTATAAAAGGAACCTGTACCAAATAAAGACAGAGCAATCACCCTATCTCTATGAGAAAACGTGGTTTAGACTCTCGGCACAGGCTACCCAACAATAAGCTAAATTGGCAGTTGGATATGCCAATGGGATATTCCATATCATATCACGTCATGTCCAGTATATTAGTTTCAGCTAAAAACCAGGACAAGGAGATTCGTAGGTAAGTTCGTTCTGGAATCCTCGTCAGTTTAGATTATTAATTTAAATATTCTTCATCCCCCTTAAATCTCACGTTGGAGAAGTTCGTGGAGGACTGTCTCCTGTGAGAGGGACCCCACGCTGGTGCGGGGGAAGGAGACCTCCCCCTGAGGAGGAAGCAGCGATAGAAACAACGTGTGATGAACTGACCCCAACCCCATTCCCTGCTCCCCCTGTGCTGCTGGGGGGAGGAGGTGGAAAATTGGGAAAGAGATTAAGCCCGGGAAGAAGGGGGGGATGGGGGAGGTGTTTTAAGATTTGGTTTTTTTACTTCTCATTATTCTCTGATTTTGATTGGCAACAAAGTAAATTTGTTTTTTCCCCCAAGTCGAGTCTGTTTTGCCCGTGCCAGTCACTGGTGAGTGATCTCTCTCTGTCCTTATCTCCACCCACGAGCTTTTCGTTATATTTTTCTCCCCCTGCCCATTTGAGGAGGGGGAGTGATAGAGTGGGCTTTGGTGGGCATCCAGCTTCTAGCCAGGGTCAACCCACCACAGCTAGAAAAGCTGGCTGTAAATGTACTTCACATAGACACTCATGTACCAAAGAGTTGAGACACTGAAGAGCATGAAAACAACCAACAGGTGGACCATGCTGCTAAGATCAAAGTGTCTCAAGTAGATTTGAATTGGCAACAGAAGGGTGAAAAATTTTTAGCCTGCTGGGTGCATGATGCCTCAGGCCATCAAGGAAGAGATGTGACATATAGATAGGCTCGTGATCGAGGGGTGGACTTAACCATGGACATTATTGCACAGGTTATTCATGAATGTGAGATGTGCCACAATCATGCAAGCCAAGCGGTTAAAACCTGCCTGGCATGGAGGACAATGGTTAAAAAATAAATATGGAGAAGCCTGGGAGATTGATTATTTTACTCTCCCACAAATCGGCAGTGGTAAGCACTAAGTGCTGACAATGGTGGAAGCAACCACTGGATGGTTGGAGACATATGCTGTGCCCCATGCCACCACCTGGAACACTATTCTAGGCCTTGAAAAACAAGTCCTATGGCAACATGGTACTCCGGAATTAATTGAGTCCTACAACTGGACTCATTTCCAAACAGCCTCATAAACACCTGGGCTAAAGAACATGGCATTGAATGGGTGTACCACATTCCCTATCATTCACCAGCCTCTGGGAAAGTTGAAAGACACAATGGACTGCTGAAAACTACACTAAGAGCAATGGATGGTGGGACATTCAAACACTGGGATACACATTTAGCAGAGGCTACCTGGCTGGTTAACACTAGGGGATCCACCAATAGAGCTGGTCCTGCCCAATCAAAACTTCCATGTACTGTAAAAGGGGAGAAAATCCCTGTAGATTGAACTGGATCTATATTATATGTCATTACCACCGTGGTTGCTCTATGCCATGTCAAAGGGATTACAGTATGAATTGCCCCAAAATGGATTAAGAACTGGACTTTGAAAAGTGATCAAGGTGCAGCAGTGATGAAACCAGAGCTGGCTCCAGCAATCAGCGCCCAACAACGTCCTTAAGGTTGACATCTTTGACCTACAGACCGTGAGTAGGGGCTGTACCTGATACACTAGCGCATCATCTCCAGTCAGCTCTCCAAGATACACCAGCAACAAGCTCTGGATACAGCATGCAGCAATCCAACACCACACACCAGGTTTTTGTGGGAAGTGCAGGATCTGAGCATGATGAAGATGGTATAGAATAAGGGGTGGATAATGTCCTGGGTTTGGTTAGGATAGAGTTAATTGTTCTCATGGAACTGGGAGTGGGGCAGCCCGGGCAGCTGGTCTGAGGGCCAGGGCAGGTGTTCCATACCACATGACGCTATTCCATACCATGTGACCATGCTCAGTATTTAAACAGGGAAGTTCCTTCATTAGCACTATTGTTATTTGGTGTTGTTTCTCCCTTACTATTCCAGTAAACTGCTTGTGTCTCAACCCCTGAGCTCCGTTCGTTTATATTTTCTCCTCCCCATACCACTGGAGGGTGGGGGGTGAGGCAGGACGTGACCCTTCCTTGTTAAACCACATCAAGCATACAACAGAGACTACACACCATCCTCCTGCTGTATCCAATGACACCAGCTCCATTGACTGTGTGAGCTCCACATTATGTTTCCTGAAAGACTGTCATGACAGATGGAACCCAAAGTTATCGGCTAAATAAACTCAGTACATATTTTGGAAAGATGGCCAATTAATTAAGGAAATTATATTTATGTGTGTGTGTATATATATCAAGAATCATAGAATCATAGAATTGTAGTGGTTGGAAAAGACCTTTAAGATAATTGAGTACAACCATAAACCTAACACTACCAATTCCACCTCTAAACCATGTCCCTAAGCACCTCATCTACCTGTCTTTTAAATGCCACCAGGGAAGGTACACTCCACCACCTCCCTGGGCAGCCTGTTCCAATGCTTGACTACCCTTTCGGTGAAGTTTTTTCTAATAGCCAATCTAAACCTCCCCTGGTACAACTTGAGGCCATTTCCTCTCATTCTATTGCTTGTTACCTGGGAGAAGAGACCGACTCCCACCTCTCTACAACCTCCTTTCAGGTAGTTGTAGAGAGCGATAAGGTCTCCCCCTTAGCCTCCTTTTCTCCAGGTTAAATGACCCCAGTTCCCTCAGCTGCTACTCATGAGACTTTTTCTACATGCCCTTCCCCAGCTTCATTGCCCTTCTTTGGACACACACACTTCAGCACCTCAATGGTTTTCCTGTAGTGAGGGGCCCAAAACTAAACACAGTATTTGAGATGTGGCCTCACCAGTGCCTGAGTACAGAGGGAGGATCACTTCCCTAGTCCTGCTGGCCACACTATTTCTGATGGAAGCCAGGATGCTATTTGCCTTCTTGGCCACCTGGGCACACTGCTGGTTCATGTTCATCCAGCTATCAACCAATACCCCCAGGTCTTTTTCTGCCAGGCAGCTCTCCAGCCACTCTTCCCAATGCCTGTAACATTGCATGGGGTTGTTGTGACTGTTGCCTCTCAGAGGCGTGACGACCTGGTCCAAGAATGGCACGGCGACCACCCCCAGGCCGCTCACCTAATACTCTGACCTTTCAAAGCTGACCCTGACATATCAGCACCCACACCAGATGTGTACGGTGCTCTGCCAACTAATTCCCACACTTTCCGTCGTTTTTACCATCTTGAGCTAAAAGATATTCTGGGTAAGCTGCTCTACACGTCTGGCCACACAAGAAAACAATATACGTGTCACAATGCAAAGCAAAATATAATACTGAGCCATCTAAGGCCTTCCCTTTACTTCTGACCAATTATATTAGAATTTTCTCATCTTGTGTCTTTATTCTGTTTTTTCAGTAAAAGTCAAAAATTAGTTGCCAAGGCCGAAACCGCCTGCATCTTAGGCTCTTAAAAAGCCAAAAATTTCCCCTTTTTTATTTTTTTGTACCACAAAGGCGTTGTCCACAATCTTCTGCAGGATCCTGTGCAGACACGATAGCAAACAAGGCACTAATAAAAGGTTACCAAAATTACAAATAACATCTTAAATCCTGACTTTAATAGTCAAGAGACCCATTCTTGTAAAAACTACTCGCTAGTATGGGGCTATGTTTTGGATTTGTGCTGAAAACAGTGTTGATAATAGAGGGATGTGGTTGTTGTTGCTGAGCAGCGCTTACACAGAGTCAAGGGCTTTTCTGCTCCTCACACTGCCCTGCTAGCCAGTAGCCTGGGGGTGCACAAGTAGTTGGGAGGGGACACAGCTGGGATAGCTGACCCCCAACTGACCAAAGGGATATTCCATACCATATCACATCATGCTTAGCAATAAAGCTGAGGGAGTGGAGATTGGCAGGGGCTGCCATTTCTCGGGGCCTGGATGGACATCTGTTGACTGGTGGTGAGCAATTGTTTCCTTTTGCATCACTTGTTGTCCGTGCTCTGTGTTGGTTTTTTTTCCTTCCACTTTTTAAAAAGTTATTAAACTGTCTTTATCTCAACCCATGAGTTTTTGCATTTTTACTGTTCTGGTTCTCCCCTCAACTTACTGTGAGGGAGCGAGCAAGCAGCTGTGTGGTGCATAGCTGCCTACCAGGGTTAAACCACAAGAGTGCTTTAATTTTTTACCTTAATTTCTACTCTGGTTGTATGAGGAAACAGCTGCCCAATCAAGGAGAAGTCTGTTCCTACCATACTGATAGCTAAAAAGAACATGTCAGTTTCTGGGAAAAAATATAAGTATTTAAGAGTACTTAGGGTTGTCATCCTTTTTACCATGAAAAGGACCCATGCTGGAGCAGTTCGTGAAGAACTGCAGCCTGTGGGAAGGACCCATGTTGGAGAAGTTAACAAAGGACTGTCTCCGGAGGGAGGGGCCCCATGCTGAAGCAGGAGAAGAGTCTGAGGAGGAAGGAGCGGCAAAGACAACATGTGATGAACTGACTGCAACCCCTATTCACCATCCCCCTGTACCACTCGGGGGAGGAGGTAGAGCAATTGAGAGTGAAGTTGAGCCTGGGAAGAAGGGAGGAGTGGGGAAAGGTATTTTAATATTTGGTTTTATTTCTCATTACCCTACTCTGACTTTTGATTGGTAATAAATTAAATTAATTTCCCCGAGTTGAGTCTGTTTTGCCCATGATGGTAACTGTTGAGTGATCTCCCTGTCTTTATCTTAACCCACAAGCCTTTTGTCCCCTTGTCCAGCTGAGGAGGGAGAGTGATAGAGCAGTTTGGTGGGCCAAGGTCAACCCACCACAGTTGGTAGTGCCTCTGCGATAACATAACATAAGAAACAGTAAAAAAGCTGTGCAACACCAGCCAAGACGAGTGAGAATATGTGAGAGAAACAACTCTGCAGACACCAAGGTCAATGAAGAAAGAGAGGGAAGAGGTGCTCTGGGTGCCGGAGCAGAGATTCCCCCGCAGCCCTTGGTGAAGACCATGATGAGGCAAGTTGTCCCCCTGCAGCCCATGGAGGTCCACAGGGGAGCAGATACCCACCCTGCAGCCCATGGAGGACCCCATGCCAGAGTAGGTGGTGCTGCCCTGAAGCAAGCTGCATTCCATGGAGAACCCATGCTGGAGCAGTTTTCTGCATCCCATGGAGAGGATCCCACACCAGTTCATTCCCCATTGAGCCAGGAAGATAAATACTGAATAAATGTTTTTTTAATGCTGATAAATGTTTTCTTAAAACAGAGGACTATTGCATAATTGAGATCATTCACATTCTAGAAACAAGTAGCTTCCATAATAATGAAATTATGAACCTTCACATCAGTCTTTGACCTCCTAATATACTACTCTTTATGATATTTATTTTATTTAGTTATAAGGTATCTTTACAGTCTAAACACAGATTAGTGTCTTGACTTCAAATAGCCACTGTTGATGACATTTGCTGAAAATATAGCAATTAACTCCTGAGGCTTAGGTAATTTGACAAACCATCACTGAAAAAAAAACCCTTGCAGTTTTCATAACTATATAAACTGTATTTGTGTAGATTGTATTGGGTCTGTCTGGGATGGAGTTAATTTTCCCCATAGCAGCCCTGAATGCTGTGTTTTGTATTAGTAGCTAGAAAGGTGTTGATAAGGCACCAGTGTTTTGGTTACTGCTGAGCAGTGCTCCCACAGCATCAAGGCTGTCTCTCCAACATTCCCCCTGCAGTAGGCTGGGGGTGGGGAAGGTCTTAGGAGGGATCATAGCCAGGACAGCTGATCCAAACTGACCAAAGGGATATTCCATACCATATGACATCTGCTCAGAAATAAAAGCAAGGAGAAAGGAAGGGGAAAGGGGTAGCATTTGTTACTTCCGTTTGTCCTCCAGGAACCACAACACATACGAAACCCTGCTTCCCGGGAAGTGGCCAAACATCGCCTGCTGATGGGAAGTAGAGAATAAAGAGAAATCAGGCATTTTACATACATTTCTACTATTCTTTATAAACAGAAAAACAAAGTATTCCAAAAGCAGCATAGTGTATTCCAAAGCTAAATTTTCCATCTAAAGTTGTAAAAAACATTTCCAGATGTAAAAAGTCACATGTGGTGGTGTCAACCTAGACATAATAACAAATTCACAGCAGTCATAATCAACCTCCACCCCCAAGAAAAACCACAGCTGTCCATATGTACTGAAATCATCCCATGCAGATATATAGCTGTGGTGGTTTAACCACAGGTAGACCATGCAGTCCTGTACTCACTCCCCCAATCTGGTGAGATGGGAAGGGAATCACAACAAAGGGGGCACAGATAAGGATGAAGGACAGGGACGGCTCACTCACCAGCTATGGTCATGGGCAAAACAGACTCAAACTTGGGGAAGAAAAATCAATTTAATTTGTTGCCATTCATCCAAGTAGCACAGGGAGACATAACAACCACATTTTTAAGACACCTTCCCCCCACCCCTCCCTTCTTCCCAGGCTCAAATTAATTTGCTCCCGATTTCTCTACCTTCTCCCTCCACAGTGGCATAGGGGACAGGGAATGAGGGTTGCAGTCAGTTCACCTATGCCGCTCTTCCCGGCATGAAAGTCCAGGAACAAAGTGTTCCAAAGTAAGCTTCCCACAGAGTCACAGACCTCTTTAGGCACAGCTCATGTCTGGGCATGGGGACATCCATGGGCTGCAGACAGGCCTCCAGTCCAGCACACCTCCTCACCCCCTGGCTCTGGGGGTTCACCCCCACTCTGACATTGAGCATCTCTCAGGGTCTCAATTCAGTCACACTTGCCCTCAGGCTCAGCTTTTCTGCTCCAATGTGGAGTTCACCATGGTCTACACATGGGTATCTGCTCCACTGTTGAACCTCCATGGGCTGCAGGGGACCTTCTTTACCTTCTCCTACTCCATGTGGTTGAACTGAGTGTCTGAGGTTCTCTGTCCTCCCCTTCCTCCTCCTTCCTCCTGGAAACGAAGCTCTCTTTGTTTAGGCCGATGGTCGCCTTTTGTTCAGGTTAATGGTGTCTCCTCCAGGTTCTCTCCACCTTCTTCTTTTCAAGATGGTCCTTCCCCTCACAAATATGGATTCGCAGAGGCGTTTCTCTAGTGCTCATTGGCTCAGCCTGGGCTGGGGGGGGATACGCCTTGGAGCCAGGGGAGCTTTCACTCTCACAAGGTGGCCCCTTCTCCCACTACCAAAACTGCCCCCACACACATGCACACAAACCCAACACAATAGCTTACATAATTTATTCCTGCCCATGCTGGAAGAACCAAGTAGAGACACTGTTAAAAAGTGCTATTTGTTCCATATTGTGGTGAGTTGACCCTGGCAGGATGACAGATGCCCACCAAAGCCACTCTATCACTCCCTCTCCTCAATTGGACAGGGGGGAGAAAATATAACAAAAGGCTTGTGGGTCGAGATAAGGACAGGGTGAGATCATTCACCAATTACCATCACTGGCAAAACAAACTCAACTCAAATGAATTTAATTTATTACCAATCAAATCAGAGTAGGATAATAAGAAATAAAACCAAATCTTAAAGCACCTTGCTCCCACCCTTCCCTTCTTCCTGGACTCAACTTTTCTACCTCCTCCCCCCCAGCAGCACAGAGGAATGGGGAATAGGGGTTGCAGTCAGTTCATCGCACGTCATTTCTGCTGCTCATAGACATAGTACAAACACACACATAATTAAAATATTGTAAAAAACTGAATGCCTTTTTAACATCCAAGAAAATTATTTTACAAAACCACACAAGTGTCTTTTAATTTCTTTTTAAATACCTTCAAATTATTTTACCAGAACTGCTCTAAATCTCATGGTAATAGGGTATTTTAGGAAGTCAATAATTTGATAGTTTAACATTTTTAAAGAGTCATACCCTTCTAAGCAAAATTATTGAAAACATTGACACCTGAAAAGAGCAGCAAGGTTCGAGATATAAAGCTAGAGCAAATCATACAGACAACTGAATAACAGTGAGCAGGCATGTACAAATGTGAGGAGTGAACTAAATAGAAGACATTCAGAAGTTTGAGAATTATTCATTATTCATTGAATCTAATAAAACATGGCATCTTCTCTATCATCTCCTTCAAAACCACATTTCTCATAGAGTACATTTGCCAGTACTAAAATGCAGCTAACTGCTGCTCATATTTCATCACATATTTGCACTGTTTTCTAAATTAAGATAATTCAGCTCTCAATACATAAATAAACTCATGTTTTTTCCCAACTGAGATAGTTGTTCTTTAGTCACAAAGCAAGTAGTAATCTAGTTGTACTGAGTCTGTCTGAGATGGAATTAACTTTGCTTATAGCAGCCCTTATGGTACTATGTTTTGGATTTGTGACTAAAACAGTGTTGATAACATATCAATGTTCTAGCTGTTGTTGAATAGTGCTTGCACAGCAGCATCAAGACTTTCTCCCCTTTTCTCCCCTACTTTGTGCCTGCCCCCCAGCAAGTAGGTTGCGGTGTCCTGGTTTTGCTAGGATAGAGTTAATTTTCCTCTTAGTAGTTAGAAGAGCTGTGGTTTAGTTTCAGTGTAAGATTTGTTATGAGAGGAATGTTGATAAAAGTACTGATGTTATTAGTTGCTGCTGGAGCTCAAGGCCATCATGTTTGACTGGTTCACAGCTGCATTAGGACTGGGAGGGAGAAGCACAGTGAATAGCAAAACCCAAAACTGGCATACTGAACAAGTTATTTGCCTCAGTCTTCACTGGCAGTCAGGCTTCCCATGTCTCTCGAGTCCCCGAACCTCTAGGCGGGGGTCAGGAGAGTGGAGTCCCTCCCACTGTAAGAACAGAGCAAGTCACAGACCACCTCATGAGACTGAATGTGTACAAGTCTATGGGGCCAGATGACATGCATCCCAGGGTCCTGAAGGAACTGACTGTTGTGGTTGCCAAGCTGCTCTCCATCATATTTGAAAAGTCATAGCTGTCAGGTGAAGTCCCTGGTGACTGGAAAAAGGGAAACTTCACTCTCATTTTCAAGAAAAGGAGAAAGGAAGACCCGGGGAATTACAGGCTGGTGAGCCTCACCTCTGCCTGGGAACATCATGGAGCAGATCATCGTGGAAACTATGGCAAGGCACATGCGAGATGAGGAGGCGATCCAAGACAGCCAATACGGCTTCACCAGGGGCAGATCGTGCCTGACCAATCTGGTGGCCTTCTATGATGGAGTGACAACATTGGTGGATAAAGGAAGGGCAACTGATGTCATCTACCTGGACCTGTGCAAGGCCTTTGACATGGTCCCGCACCACATCCTTATCTCTAAATTGGAGAGATATGGATTTGAAGGCTGGACTATTCCATGGATAAAGAATTGGTTGGACGGTCACAGCTAGAGGATTGTGGTGAATGGCTTTATGTCCAGGTGGAGACCAGTGATGAGTGCTGTCCCCCAGGGGTCAGTCTTGGGACCGGTGCTCTTCAGCATCTTTATCAATGACCTGGATAGTGGGACTGAGTGCACCCTCAGCAAGTTTTCTAATGACACCAAGCTGAGTGGTGCAGTTGATACAATAGATGGAAGAAATGCCATCCAAAGGGACCTGGACAGGCTTGAAAAGTGGGCACATGAGAACCTAATGAGGTTCAACAAGGTCAAGTGCAAGGTTATGCACTTGGGTTGGAACAATCCCAGGTATGTGTACAGACTGGGAGAAGAACTCATTGAGAGCAGCCCTGCTGAGAAGGACTTGGGAGTCCTGGTGGACGAGAAGCTTGACATGAGCCAGTAGTGTGTGATTGCAGCCTGGAAGGCCAATGGTATCCTGGACTGCATCAAAAGAGGGGTGGGCAGCAGGGCGAGGGAGGAGATTGTCCCCTTCTCCTCTGCCCTTGTGAGGCTCTATCTGGAGTATTGTGGTCAGGCCTGGAGCCCCCAACACAAGAAAGATGTAGAGCTGCTGGAGCAAGTCCAGAGGAGAACCATGAAGATGATCAGAGGGCTGGAGCATCTCTCTTATGAAGAAAGGTTGAGGGAGCTGGGTTTGTTTAGCTTGGATAAGAGAAGGCTCCGGGGAGACCTCATTGCAGCCTTCCAGTACTTGAAGGGAGCTTATAAACAGGAGGAAGAGTGACTTTTTACATGGGCAGATAGTGATAGGACAAGGGAAAATGGTTTTAAACTAAGAGAGGGGAGATTTAGGTTAGATATTAGGAGGAAATTTTTCACCCAGAGGGTGGTGAGGCACTGAAACAGGTTGCCCAGAGAAGTTATGGATGCCCTGGCATTCAAGGCCAGGTTGGATGGGGCCCTGGGCAGCCTGATCTAGTGGTTGGCAACCCTGTCCACAGCACGGGGGTTGGAACTAGATGATCTTTAAGGTCCTTTCCAACCCAAGCCATTCTATGAACCATTCTATGATTCTATGATTCTTCTTTATAAACAGGAGTACTTTTCTCTTCCTGTCTGCAATTTTAAGAGACCAATCAAAAACATTACCAGACTGGCCAGACTTATAAGGAGAACTTCAGATTTAGTGTGGGGAAGGGTATGCAGTTTTGAGCAACAGAGAAGAGTCAGGGACTATTGATGCCTTAGGAACCAACAGGGAAAGACCTGTGAAATGCCTCAAATGAATTAGGATGTTGTGGTGGGTTGACCCTGGCTAGAGGCCGGATGCCCACCAAAGCCCACTCTATCACTCCCCCTCCTCAAATGGGCAGGGGGAGAAAATTATAATGAAAAGCTCGTGGGTGGAGATAAGGACGGAGAGAGATCACTCACCAATTACTGGCACGGGCAAAACAGACTCGACTTGGGGGAAAAAACAAATTTACTTTATTACCAATCAAAATTAGAGGAGAATGAGAAGTAAAACCAAATCTTAAAACACCTCCCCCATCCCTCCCTTCTTCCCGGGCTTAATCTCTTTCCCTATTTCCACCTCCTCCCCCCAGCAGCACAGGGGAACAGGGAATGGGGTTGGGGTCAGTTCATCACACGTTGTTTCTGCCGCTGCTTCCTCCTCAGGGGGAGGACTCCTTCCCCCGCACCAGCGTGGGGTCCCTCTCACGGGAGACAGTCCTCCACGAACTTCTCCAACGTGAGTCCTTCCCATGACTGACAGTTCTTCACGAACTGCTTTAGCATGGGTCCATTCCATGGGGTGCAGTCCTTCAGGAAGGGACTGCTCCAGCGCGAGTCCCCCACGGGGTCACAAGTCCTGCCAGCAAACCTGCTCCGGCGTGGGCTCCTCTCTCCACGGGCTACAGGTCCTGACAGGAACCTGCTCCAGCGCAGGCTTCCCGCGGGGTCACAGCCTCCTTCGGGCATCCACCTGCTCCCGCGTGGGGTCCTCCACGGGCTACAGGTGGTCATCTGCTCCACCATGGACCTCCAGGGGCTGCAGGGGGACAGCCTGTCTCACCCTGGTCTTCACCACAGGCTGCAGGGGAATCGCTGCTCTGGAGCCGGAGCCCATCCTCCCCCTCCTTCTTCACTGACCTTGGGGTCTGCAGAGTTGTTTTCTCTTACATCTTCTCACTCCTCTCTCCCGCTGCAAAGTGTGCAGCTTTTTTTCTCCCTTTCTTTTTTTTTTCTTAATTCTGTTCTCACAGCGGCGGGTCCCTTCTTGTAGCCGGCTGGCATTGGCTGTGTCGGGTCGGACATGGGGGAAACTTCTGGCAGCTTCTCTCACAGAAGCCACTCCATGTCCCCTGCCCCACTGCTACCAAAAAACCTTGCCACGCAAACCCAATACAAGGTCATTTGAGGGAGGTGCAGGTAGTCCCATGACGAAGTAAAATCAGTAAGTGGAGCTGAATCTCCTAGATCTTTTGACTCTTCCTTTTGAGCAGTTAAATCCTGGGGAGGCGCAGAGGGACTTGTGGAGGCCTCACCTGTGACTGCAGAGGCAGTGGTAGTTTGATCTGGTCGTAATTGGTGTAAAGAATCTTGATCTGCTCTTAACTTATGTAAAGAATCAGTAATTAACCGCCATGTAGTTAGCAGGGGTGTTGTTGTGGCATCAGTAAGTAGCTTTCCTGCCTCTTCCCAAGCAGCCACTTGGAAAGCAGAATTAGCATCTGAGGGTGCGCCGTTATTTCTGCACCATATCAGTAGCTTTCGAACTGCTGTCTCATCATATTTAAGTCCTCTTTTCTTCAAAATGAGCATTAAAATAGTCAATATAGATTTTACCTCCGCTGACATTTGCGCACCCATAACTGGGAGGGGTGGGGGGAGGTAATTTGCTTCTTGTAGATCGGGTCTAACCACCTCTATGGTCCGCTGCTTCCTTTCGTCATATGCCGGCTTCTGGTAGATTCGGGTCTTGTGCAGCTCTATGGTCTGCTGCCTTCTCTGCAAGCTCGGCTCCACCACTGGCCGCTCTCTGGTCCGCAGTTCTCTATCCCCACGTCGAGATCATGTCGAGGTCATGTCAGGATCACATCGAGATCATGTCAGGGTCACCAATTGTGGTGGATGAAGAAATGACCAACACCAAGATGTCTTTAGTCATCAGCACTTTACTGAAGCTTTGCACTGCTTATATATCCTTTTTTCCTCCTCCACGCCCCAAGCACGCAGCACTCTTTCACTTTTGATTCATTACCCCTTATCACACACGCACCTAAACAACTGACATGACTGGATAAATCCACCTGTTCACGAGCCTTTCTTTTACTTCTGACTGGTTACTAATAACAGCTCATAAGCCATCCTTATCTTGTCTCATACACATTCTTTCTTGTTTTTCCCAATTTGTTTTACTTTTCACTCAAGGTCAGGAATTGATTGCTCAAGGCTGAGGCCGCCTGAGTCTTCGGCTCTTAAAGCACCAACACAGCACATCCACAGGCCTTCCCTCATCCACTAAGCGCCTCACCCTGTCACAGAAGAAGATCAGGTTAGTCAGGCAGGACCTCCCTTTCATAAACCTGTGTTGAATGGGCCTGATCCCCTGGTTGTCTTGTATGTGATGCATGATGGCACTCAGGATAATCTGCTCCATCACCTTGCCTGGCATCAAGGTCAGACTGACAGGCCTGTAGTTGATCGGATCATCCTTCCGGCCCTTCTTATAGGTGGGCATCACATTGGCCAGCTTCCAGTCATCCGGAACCTTCCCAGTTTTCCAGGACTGCTGATAAATGGTGGAAAGTGGCTTGGTGAGTACTTCCGCCAGCTCCCTCAGTACCCTGGGGTGGATACCATCTGGCCCCATAGACTTATGGATGTCTAAGTGGTGCAATAGGTCACTAACCATTTCCTCTTGGATTACGGGGGCATCATTCTGCTCCTCAATCCTGTCTACTAGCTCAGGGCTCTGTGTATTCAGAGAGCAGCCTGTCTTACCATTAAAGACCGAGGCAAAGAAGGCATTAAGTACCTCAGCCTTTTCCTCATCCTTTGTCACAATGTTTCCCTGTGTATCCAACAAAGGATGAAGATTCTCCTTAGCTCTCCTTTTGTTACTAATGTATTTAAAGAAGCATTTTTATTGTCTTTTACTGATGCAGCTAGATTGAGTTCTAGCTGGGCTTTGGCCTCTCTAATTTTCTCCCTGCATAGCCTCACAAGGTCCTTGTAGTTCTCATGAGTTGCTTGTCCCTTCTTCCACAGATCATAAACTCTCTTTTTTGTCCTGAGCTCCAACCTAAGCTCTCTGTTCAGCCAGGCCAGTTTTCTTCCCCACCAGCTCATCTTCTAGCACATGGGGATAGCCTGCTCTTATGCCTTTAAAATTTCCTTCTTAAAAAGTGTCCAGCCTCCTTGGACTCCTTTGCCCTTCAGGACTGCCTCCCAAGGGACTCTGCCAGCCAGACTCCTGAACAGCCCAAAGTTAGCCCTCCTGAAGTCCAAGGTGGCAGTCCTGCTGACCCCTCTCCTGCCTTCTCCAAGAACAGAAAACTCTATCATCTCATGATCACTGCACCCAAGACGGCCTCCAACCACCACTTCACCCACCAGTCCTTCCCTGTTAGTGAATAACAGGTCCAGTGGGGCACCTTCCCTGGTTGGTTCCCTCATCAGCTGTGTCAGGAAGTTGTCTTCTACATACTCCAGGAACCTCCTAGACTGTCTCGTCTCTGCTGTGTTGTATTTCCAGCAGACATCTGGCAAGTTGAAGTCCCCCACAAGAACGAGGGCCCGGGATCCTGCAACATACCCTAGCTGCTTGTAGAATATTTCATCTACCTCCTCATCTTGGTTGGGTGGTCTATAGCAGATCCCCCACCATGATATCTGCCTTGCTGGTCTTCCTCCTGATTCTTACCCACAGGCACTCAACCTTATCATCACCATCATTAACCTCCAGGCAATCAAAATACTCCTTGACATAAAGGGCTACTCCACCTCCCCTTCTTCCTTGTCTATCCCTTCTGAAGAGTTTGTAGCCATCCATTGCAGCACTCCAGTCATACAGGGAATCCCACCACATTTCTGTGATGGCTGCTATATCATAGTTTTCCTGCTGCATGATGGCTACCAGCTCCTCCTTTTTGTTGCCCATGCTGCATGCATTTGTGTAGATGCACTTCAGCTTGGCTGCTGGTCCCATCACCCTATTAGAGGAGGAAGCCCTAATTCCCTCATGATGATTCTTGGGAGCCTCTGTGGTTCCTGCCTCATCAAAACACCTTGTTTTTCTGCTACCATCTGGATTCATCTCTGTACTTCCTCTGTGTCCTGGTTTTTAGCTGAAACAGAGCTGGGTTTCCTTTTCAGTAGCTAGAATAGTGCTGCGTTTTGCTTTTCAGCCTGGGACTTCTTATGAGAGAAACACTGATAACATACCAGTGTTTGCATTTTTGTTGCTGGAAGTGAAGGACTTTGTGTTCTGTTAGTCTACAAGCACAAGATTTAAGGGGGTGAGGAATATTTAAATTAATAAGCTAAACTGGCATTTGGATATGCCAATGGGATATTCCATATCATATCATGTCATGTCCAGTATATTAGTGAGGGTCTCTTCCTCTTTTAGCTCTCTGGCTTTCACTCAGGCTCTCGTTCTTCCTGGATTGCGGTTTCGGTTCGGGATTGTCACTCCTCCAGGATCATTATCTGGGAACAGGCTGGGCTTGGTAAGTGGATTGTGAGCAATAGCACTGGGTATCATTCTTTTGTATATTTTGTTACTGTTATCATTATCACTACTATTTTAATATTAGTATTATTTTAAGTTTTCTTTCAATTATTAAACTGTTCTTATCTCAAGCTACAAGTCTCCTTACCCTTGCCCACCAATCCTCTCCCCTGTCCCCTGGGGGTGGGGGGGAAGTGGGTGAATGGCTGAGTTGGCTGCTAGCCATGGGCTAGCCCAGTGAATCTATCACACTCTGGGACAGCAGACTTAAGGACCCCACTATCACAACATTCCTCAAACACTCTTATGCTGGCCCCCAGCCTTGCCTCCATTCAGACTGGCTTAATCCCCGTCCGCCTTCAAATCTAGTTTAAAGCCCTGATTTAAAGCAACTGATGTCATCTACCTGGACTTGTGCAAGGCGTTTGACACCGTCCCACATAGCATCCTTATCTCCAAATTGGAAACATGGGGGTTTGATGGATGGACCACTCGGTGGATAAGGAACTGGCTGGATGGTTGCACTCAAAGAGTTGGGCTCAACAGCTCAAAGTCCGAGTGGAAACCGGTGATAAGTGGTGTCCCTCAAGGGGCAGTATTGGGACCGGTGCTCTTCAACATCTTTGTCAGAGACATGGACAGGGGGATTGAGTGCACCCTCAGCAAGTTTGCTGATGACACCAAGCTGAGTGGTTTGGTTGACATGCTGGAGGAACAGGATGCCATCCAGAGGGACCTTGACAGGCTTGAGAGGTGGGCCTGTGCTAACCTCATGAAGTTCAACAAGGCCAAATACAAGGTCCTGCATCTGAGTCGGGGCAACCCCAAGTACAAATACAGGCTGGGCTATGAGTGGCTTGAGGCCAGCTCTGAAGAGAAGGACTTGGGAGTGGTGGTAGATGAGAAGCTGAACATGAGCCGGCAATGTGCGCTTGCAGCCCAGAAGGCCAACCGTATCTTGGGCTGCATCAAGAGAAGTATGGCCAGCAGGTCGAGGGAGGTGATTCTCCCCCTCTACTAGAACAAGTCCAGAAGAGGGCCACGAGGATGATCCGAGGACTGGAGCACCTCTCCTACGAGGACAGGCTGAGAGAGTTGGGGCTGTTCAGCCTCGAGAAGAGACAGCTCCAGGGAGATCTTAAAGTGGTCTTCCAATACCTGAAGGGGGCCTACAGGAAAGCTGGGGAGGGACTTTTCATAAGGGCAGTTAATGACAGAACAAGGGGAAATGGCTTTAAGCTGAAAGAGTGTAGGTTTAGACTAGATGTTAGGAAGAAATTCTTCACTGTGAGGGTGGTGAGACACTGGAACAGGTTGCCCAGAGAAGTTGTGGATGCCTCCTCCCTGGAAGTGTTCAAGGCCAGGTTGGATGAGGCTTTGAGCAACCTGGTCTAGTAGAAGGTGTCCCTGCTCATGGCAGGGGGGTTGGAACTAGATGATCTTTAAGGTCCCTTCCAATCCAAACCATTCTACGATTTTATGAAAGCCATAATTCAGCAGCCCAGATGGGTTTGCCTCTAAGCTGCCAATTACTCTTCTTCCATTGTTGCAACCACCCCCACAGGGCATTTGCCACCTTCCATGAGTCCGTATAGAGGTAGAATATTGGCCACATTTCTTGCGCAGCAATATCTAAAGACAGTTGGATGGCTTTCACCTCTGCAAATCCGCTCGATTCATCTTTTCCTTCAGCAGCCTCTGCCACTCGTAGTATAGGACTCCACACAGCAGCTTTCCACCTTCGATGTTTCCCTACAATATGACAGGAGCCATCAGTGAACAGGGCATATCACTTCTCATCATCTGGTAGTTCATTATATGCTGGAGTCTCTTCAGCACACATCACCTTCTCCTTCAGTGACATTCCAAAATCTTTGCCCTCTGGCCATTTTGTGATCACTTCCAGAATTCCTGGGCAACCAGGGCTTCCTATTTGAGCCCACTATGTGATCAGTGAGGCTCACTTACTCCATGTGGCATCAGTTGTATGATGTGTAAAGGAAGCCCTCCCTTTGAGCATCCAGCCCAGCACTGGCAGTGGGGCTGCTAAGAGGAGCTGTGCTTCAGGACCAACTACCTCCAAAGCAGCTTGACCTCCCTTGTATGCTGCCAATTCTCTTTTTCAGTCAGAGTATATTTGGCCTCTGATCCAACTCCAAAACCCTGGCGGACGACCTCGAGTATCTCCAGGTGCTTTCTGCCACAGACTCCAAGTTGGGCCATTCTCCCCGGCTGCGGTGCAGAGCAGATTTTTAACATCTTGTCCTGCCTGGACTGGCCCAAGGGCTACTGCATGGACTATCTCCTGTTTGATTTGTTCAAAGGATTGTTGTTGCTCAGAACCCTATCTAAAGTCATTCTTCTTCCGAGTCACTTGATAGAGAGGGCTCACAATCTGACTGTAATTTGGAATATGCATCCTCCAAAAACTCACAGCACCTAAGAAAGCTTGGGTGGATACATAGCAGTTATTTTGTTGATCGCATCCACTCCATCTTGCCATTTTATTTCTAAAAACTGAATCTTTTGTGCAGGTAGGTCCCTTGACCTTACTTCATTTTATGGCAAAACCAGCTTTCAGAAGAATTTCAACTATTTTCTTTCTCAAAAACCTATTCTGCTATGTTTCCCCAAACAATGCTATCGTCAATGTACTGCAAGTGTTCCAGAGCTTCACTCTATTCCAGTACACTCCAGATCAGTCCATGGCAAATGGTGGGGCTGTGTTTCCACCCCTGGGGCAGTTGATTCCAGGTGTACTGGACACCCCTTCAGGTGAAAGCAAACTGCAGTCTGCACTCTGCTGCCAAATGAATTGAGAAAAATGCATTAGCTATATCAATTGTGGAGTACTACCTATCTGTTTTCTACTCCAGTTCATATTGAAGTTCTAGCATATCTGGCACAGCAGCAATCAGCGGCAGCGTGACTTCATTCAGGCCTCAATAATCTACTGTCAGTCTCCACTCTCCATTAAACTTCCAGACAGGCCATATGGGACTATTGAATGGTGAGCGAGTCTTACTAATCACTCCTTGGCTCTCCAGTTGGAGATTCTCTAGAATCAGCTAATGGATGGGAATCGAAGAGTCTCGGTTGGTGCAATATTGCTACCTGTGCACTGTTGTAGTAACAATCGGCACCTGTTGTTCTTCAACCCTCCGCAATTCCACAGCAGAAGGGTCCTCTGAGAGACAAGACAGAGCAAACAACTGTTTAATTTCCTCTTTCTCCAAAGCTGCTATACCAAAAGCCCACCAGTACCCTTTTGGGTCCTTGAAATACCCTCTCTTGAGGTAATCTATGCCAAGGATGCGAGGGGTCTCTAGGCCAGTCACAGTGGGGTGTTTTTGCCACTCATTCCCAGTCAGACTCACTTCAGCTTCCAATACAGTCAGTTGCTGGGATCCCCCTGTTACTCCAGAAATACAGATGGTTTCTACCCTGCTATAGCTTGATGGCATTAGGATACATTGTGCACCAGTGTCCACTAGAGCCTTATACTCCTGTGGGTCTGATGTGCCAGGACGTCGAATCCACACAGTCCAATAAATCCAGTTATCCTTTTCCTCCACCTGGCTGGAGGCAGGGCACCTCTAATCCTGATCATGGTATTTGTTATTCACTTCTTGCAAACACAAGTTGGAAGTCCCTTCAAGAGGATCAAAAATGAGATCAGCCCTCCTACTCCATCTGGAGAACTGCCCACTGGAGACTGGAGCAGCATATTTCCTGGAAGAATTCCCTTTTTTGTTTGTTTTTTCTTGCAACTCACATACCCATGCCCCTAGGATCGAGGTAGGTTTTCCATCCCACCTCCTCTTGTCCTCTCCATGGTCACACAAGTAAAACCACAGGGTTCTTCGTGGAGTGTATCCTCTATGTCCTTTCTCTTGAGCAGAGGGACGCTGGCTCCTGATAGCTGAGATACTGGTAAGTACAGGTGGGGAAATGGACATATTCTCTTTGGGTTGCTGGACTTCTTGGGACAGGTTTTCTACAGCCGAGACACAGGCTCTTATGGAGGATGAGAGACTTCCTTTGCATTGCCAAAGTTGATCAGCACAACTAATACCCTCAAGTACTAGATACCTTTCTCTATGGTGGTCCACTTATTTGGGTGACATGTAACATCGTCTTTGAGGGGGTATCTTTCCCTCACACCTGACACCTGACAGAAGTTGCCTCCAGAGGCTGAGGGTTTGTGCCTTTTTCCCAATTGCATTGTCAATACCACCTTCCCTAGACAGAGATCCCAGTTGCTTGGCTTCCCTATCCTCTAGTTCTCAGCTACTGGCCCTGGTATCCCAGCACCGGAGCAGCCAGGTAACAGTGTGCTCACCCAGATGGAGGTTGAAATCTTTCCTCAGATGTCGCAGCTCACTTAGGTGCAGAGATTGAGTGATTATCTCTGGTTCTGCATCTTCCTTCTGTTCTCGTGATGACCCTGATTCACCTTTTCCCCCTTGCCAAGCAAGCTGACTTTTTTGTGCATTTCTTATTCTGTACAGGAGCAACTGATAGTGGCACAGGTTGATTCTCTGATTTGGTTTCAGTAGCAGTATCTTGAGGTGGTTTGACCTTTTGGCTTGCAGCCAAACCCAGTCTACTTTCTCATTCTCCCGACCCCCTCCAGGGAGTAGGGGAGAGAATTTGAAAGGAAAGGACAAGGAGACTCACAGGTTGAAATAAAAACTATTTACTAATTATAATAAAATGATAATGATAGTAACAGTGGTAACAGAATATACAAATGAGTGATGCACAGTGCAATTGCTCACCACCCAATGACCAGTGCCCAGCCTGTGCCAGCCAGCAATCACAGAGCAGAGCAAGAGTCCCAAAACCACAATCCTGGAAGAGCAAACCTGAGTGATCCCCAAAAGAAATACCCTCGCCTTCCTGTCAACCCTGGTTAATATACTGACATGACATGATATGATATGATATGATATGGAATATCTCATTGGCACATCCAAATGCCAATTTTAGGTTTTTCTCTTTACTACACTTTCCCCTCCCAGTCCTAATGCTTCTGTGAACCAGCCAAACACGATGGCCTTGAGCTCCAACAGCAACTAATAACATTAGTACTTTATCAACATTCTTCTCATAACAAATCCTACACTGAAACTAAAACACAGCTATTCTAGCTAATAAGAAGAAAATTAACTCTCTCCTAGCAAAACCAGAACAGTATGCACCTCTTATACCATACCATTTATGTCATGCTCAGGTATCTATCTATCTATCTATCTATCTATATATATATATATATACATATTGTCCTGGGTTTGGTTAGGACGGATTTAATTTTTCACAGGGAACTGAGAAGGGAGCAGCCGGGGCAGGTATTCCATACCACCTGACATCATGCTCAGTATTTAAACAGGGAAGTTCCAGGAAGAGGGGGCTGCTGGGTACTGTGGTTCGCGAGCCGGTCGGGTGGTGAGCTGTTTGGTTCCGTGTACCACTTGTTATTTTTTATATTTCATTAGATCTGTTGTTGTTGTTGTTGTTGTCATTTGGTGTTGTTTCTCCCTTACTATTCCAGTAAACTGCTCATATCTCAACCCCTGAGCCCCGTTCGTTTACATTTTCTCCTCCCCATACCACTGGAGGGTGAGGGGTGGGGTGGGCAGTGACCCTTCCTGGTTAAACCATGTCAATACAAAAACAAATATCATTCCCTTAGTTTATGGGCCATTCCTTTAAAATGTCTGTTAAGTCCATTACCTTAGGTTCTGTCACGACAATCTTTCAAGGTAGGAGACATAATGTGGAATTTGCCTAGTCAATTTAATAGGTCACAGTGGACACAGCAGGAGGATGCAGTGTAGTTTCTGTTGCATGCTGCATCTGGAGCTTGTAGTTGATGTATTTGGTGTGGTCCATGCTCAGGGTCTGAGGGTTGAAGATGTTTATCTCAAAGAAGCTGTTGGGTCCCCGTTCCAGTCCTATTTGAGTTCATTCTGCATTAACCCAGGGAATGCAGTTCATTGCATCATTCCAATTTCCAGGGGCTGGTGCATGATAGGGAATGTGGTACACCCACTCAATGCCATGTTCTTTGGAACAAATGTATATGAGATTATTTCGGTATTGAGTCCCATTGTCTGACTCAATTCTGTCTGGGGTGCCATGTCTCCACAAGACCTGCTTTTCAAGCCCTAAAACAGTGTTTTGGGCAGTGGCATGGGGTACAGCATATGTCTCCAACCACCCGGTTGTTGCTTCCACCATGGTAAGAGACGTAGAGCTTGCCACTGTGAGTTTATGGAAGCATGATATAGTCAATCTGACACACATCTCCATATTTAAATTTTCACCATCATCCTCCATACCAGAGAGGTTTTAACCTCTTGGCTTGCTTGATCGCAACACATGTTTCACAGTCATGAATAACCTGTGCAATAATGTCCATGGTTAAGTCCACCCCTCGATCACAAGCCCATCTATATGTTGCATCTCTTCCTTGATGGGCTGAAGAGTCACGGGCCCAGCAGGCTGAAAATTTTTCACCATTATGTTGACAGTCCAGGTCTACTTGAGACACTTTGATCTTGGCATCCCGGTCCACCTGTTGGTTGTTTTGATGTTCGTCAGTGGCTCAACTTTTGGGTACATGATCATCTACATGGCGTATCTTTACAACCAGTATCTCTAGCCGAGCAGCAATGTCTTGCTGCAATTCAGCAGCCCAGATGGGTTTGCCTCTGTGCTGCCAGTTGCTTTGTTTCCATTGTTGTAACCAACCCCACAGGGCATTTGCCACCATCCATGAGTCCATATAGAGGTAGAGCACTGGCCACTTCTCTCGCTCAGCAATGTCTAAGGCCAGATGGATGACTTTTACCTCTGCAAACTGACTCGATTCACCTTTTCCTTCAGCAGCCTCAGTGATTTGTTGAGTAGGACTCCAAACAGCAGCTTTCCACCTTCGATGTTTTCCTACAATAAGACAGGACCTGTCAGTGATCAAGGCATATTGTTTCTCATTATCTGTTGGTTCATTATATGATGGAGCCTCTTCTGCATGTGTTGCCTCTTCCTCTGGTGACATTCCAAAATTTTTGCCTTCTGGACAGTTTGTGATCACTTCTAAAACTCCTTGGTGATTGGGGCTTCCAATTTGAGCCTGTGGTGTGATCAGTGCAACTCTTACTCCATGGTGGCATCAGGTGCATGGTGTGTAGAGGGAACGCTCCCTTTGAACATCCAGCCCAGCACGGGCAATTGGGTCACCAGGAGGAGCTGTGCTTCAGTACCGATCACTTCTGAAGCAGCTCAAACTCCCTCATACGCTGCCAATATCTCCTTTTCAGTTGGAGTATAGTGGTCTACAGATCCTCTGTATCTACGACTCCAAAACCCAAGGTGTCAATCTTGAGTTTCCTCAGGTGCTTTCTGGCAGAGGCTCCAGGTTGGTCCGTACTGAAGCACAGCTCCTCCTGGCGCTCCAATTGCCCGTGCTTGGCCGGATGTTCAAAGGGAACGTTCCCTCTACACACTACACAACCAATGCCACATGGAGTAAGTGGATCGCACTGATCACACAACGGGCTCGGATAGGAAGACCTGGTCACGCAGGAATCATAGAAGTGATCACGAACTGGCCAGAAAGCAAAGATTTCAGAATGTCACCTGAAAAAGAGGTAACACGAGCTAATGAGGCTCCACCGTACAATGAACTACCAGATAGTGAAAAACAGTACGCTCTGTTTACTGATGGGTCCTGCCGTATTGTAGGAAAACATCGGAAGTGGAAAGCTGCTGTGTGGAGTCCCACCCGACAAGTCGCAGACGCTACCGACGGAAAAGGTGAATCAAGCCAGTTTGCAGAGGTAAAAGCCATCTAGCTGGCCTTAGACATTGCTGAATGAGAAAGATGGCAAATGCTCTACCTCTATACGGACTCATGGATGGTGGCAAATGCCCTATGGGGGTGGTTACAACATAGGAAATAGAGCAACTGGCAGGGCAGAGGTAAACCCATCTGGGCTGCTGAATTATGGCAAGACATTGCTGCTCGACTAGAAAAGCTAACTGTAAAAGTACGTCATGTAGATGCCCATGTGCCCAAAAGCTGAGCCACTGAAGAACATCAAAGCAACCAACAGGTAGATAAAGCTGCTAAGTTCAAATTGCCCCAAGTAGACTTGGACTGGCAACAGAAGGGTGAAAAATTTTTAGCCCGATGGTCCCATGATGCCTCAGGTCACCAAGGAAGAGATGCAAGATACAACATATAGATGCCCTCGTGATTGAGGGGTGGACTTAACCATGGACACTATTGCACAGGATATTCATGAATGTGAAACGTGCTGTGATCAAACAAGCCAAGAGGTTGAAACCTCTCTGATATGGAGGACAATGGTTAAAATATAAATATGGAGAGGCCTGGCAGATTGACTATATCACACTCCCACAAGCCCGTAATGGTAAGCGCTATGTGCTTACAATGGTGGAAGCAACCACCGGATAGTTGGAGACATATGCTGTGCCCCATGCCACTGCCCGAACACTATTCTAGGCCTTGAAAAGCAGGTCTTGTGTCGACATGGCACCCCAGACAGAATTGAGTCAGACAAAGGGACCCATTTCCGAAACAATCTCATAGATAATTGGGCCAAAGAACATGGCATTGAGTGGGTGTGTCACATTCCCTATCATGCACCAGCCTCCGGGAAAGTCAAACGATGCAATGGGCTGCTGAAAACCACACTCAAAGCAATGGGTGGTTGGACTTTCAAACACTGGGATACACACTTAGCAAAGGCCACCTGGTTAGTCAATACCAGAGGATCTGCCAACCGAGCTGGACCTGCTCAATCAAGACTTTTACGTACTATGGAAGGGGACAAAGTCCCTGTAGTGCACATTAAGAATTTGCTTGGGAAAACTGTGTGGGTTATTCCTGCCTCAGGTAAAGGTAAACCCATTGTAATAGTTTCACTGGGCTAGTCCTTGGCTAGCAGCCAACACAACCGTTCACCCACTTTCCCCCCCACCCCCAGGGCATAGGGGAGAGGATTGGGGACAAGAATTAGGAGGCTTGTAGGTTGAGATAAAAACAATTGAATAATAGAAATAAAAGAAAACTTAAAAAAACCCACCAACAACAACAAAAACAACTAAACAACTAATATTAAAATAGTAATGATAATGATAACAGTAATAAGATATGCAAATGAGTGATAACCCAGTGCAAACTGCTTACCACCCACTGATAAGTGTCGCGATGGAGGGAAGACCCGGGCGCTCAATATGAGTGATCAGCAAGCTTCCGTTTATTGATTACATACGTGCTCCTTATATACAGTGGTTAATTAAGCTCATGCATATTCTTAAAGACCCATACTGATTGGTTTATTAATTATCCTGGGAACTTCTTCTTTGTTATAACAGGTGGTTTTGCTCTGTTCACGTCCCAAGGACATCAACAGGATACTCCTCACTTTGCGGTTACCAACTGAAAGCTACTCCCTTCTTTTTCCCAACTTATTTATTTGAAGTCTCAAGGGCAAGTAAGTATCCTGGAGACTTCTGTTAATTTACCCTGACTTATGTCAAGGGCCTAAGCTGGCTCACTGCGGCCTCTGATTGTACAACATCTCTAGTGATCTACAACAGATAAGCCCAGCCCATTCCCAAATAACGATCCGGGAGGAGCAACAATCTTGAACCGAAACCTTGATCCCGGAAGAACCCGAGCCCCAAGAAAAAAACCCATGCCGATCCACCCCTCCTTTCCAGTCAGCCCCGGATAATATACTAAACATGATGGGATATGATATGGAATATTTCATTGGCACATCCAAATGCCAATTCTGGGTTTTACTATTCACTATGCTTCTCCCTCCCAGTCCTAATGCAGCTGTGAACAGCCAAACACGGTGGCCTTGAGCTCCAGCAGTAACTAATAACATTAGTACTTTTATCAATGATGTTCTCAAAACAAGTCTGAACTGATGTATTGGGTTTGCGTGGCAAGGTTTTTGGTAGCAGTGGGGGAGGGGACATGGGGTGGCTTCTGTGAGAGAAGCTGCCAGAAGCTTCCCCCATGTCCGACCCGACACAGCCAATGCCAGCCGGCTACAAGAAGGGACCCGCCGCTGGCCAAGGCCGAGCTAATCAGTAATGCCTCTGTGATAACATAATTAAGAAAAAAAAAGGAAGGGAGAAAAAAAAGCTGCACACTTTGCAGCGAGAGAGAGGAGTGAGAAGATGTAAGAGAAAACAACTTCGCAGACACCAAGGTCAGTGAAGAAGGAGGGGGAGGATGGGCTCCGGCGCCGGAGCAGAGATTCCCCCCGCAGCCTGTGGTGAAAGACCAGGGTGAAGCGGGCTGTCCCCCTGCAGCCCCTGGAGGTCCATGGTGGTGCAGATGACCACCTGTAGCCCGTGGAGGACCCCACGCCGGAGCAGGTGGATGCCGAAGGAGGCTGTGACCCCGCAGGAAGCCTGCGCTGGAGCAGGTTCCTGTCAGGACCTGTAGCCCGTGGAGAGAGGAGCCCACGCCGGAGCAGGTTTGCTGGCAGGACTTGTGACCCCGTGGGGGACTCGCGCTGGAGCAGTCCCTTCCTGAAGGACTGCACACCATGGAATGGACCCAGACTGGAGCAGCTCGTGAAGAGCTGTCAGTCATGGGAAGGACTCACGTTGGAGCAGTTGGTGGAGGACTGTCTCCCGTGAGAGGGACCCCACGCTGGTGCGGGGGAAGGAGACCTCCCCCTGAGGAGGAAGGAGCGGCAGAAACACCGTGTGATGAACTGACCCCAACCCCATTCCCTGTCCCCCTGTGCTGCTGGGGGGAGGAGGTGGAAATCGGGAAAGAGATTAAGCCCGGGAAGAAGGGAGGGATGGGGGAGGTGTTTTAAGTTTTGGTTTTACTTCTCATTCTCCTCTAATTTCGATTGGTAATAAATTTGTTTTTCTCCCCCAAGTCGAGTCTGTTTTGCCCGTGCCAGTAATTGGTGAGTGATCTCTCTCCGTCCTTATCTCCACCCACGAGCTTTTCGTTATAATTTTCTCCCCCTGCCCATTTGAGGAGGGGGAGTGATAGAGTGGGCTTTGGTGGGCATCCGGCCTCTAGCCAGGGTCAACCCACCACAACTGAAAACAAAACACGGCTCTTCTAACCTGAGAAGAAAATTAACTCTATCCTAGCAAAACCAGGACACCCATTTGTGGGATTACTTTTGCTCAAGGACCTGGATTTACCTGGTGGGTGATGCAGGAAGATGGAGAAGTTCGATGTGTACCTCAGGGGGACTTGATTTTAGGTGAAAATAGCCAAAGAATTGCTTATTATCATTATTATAGTTGTTGTGTGTCACACTAACAGTTCTATATTAAGTATATTCCCAGGTTAACAAGGTGTGAACCCGGCTTGGACCAGAACTGGTGCTTAACAACTTCTTTAAGATCAACATCAGCAACCCTGGGCAATGACTGTACCAAATAAAACCAACCACGAACTCCAGATACAGCATACAACAGAGACTATACACTACCCTCCTATTATACCTGATGACGTCAATTCCATTGACTGTACAATACCCAATGACATCAGTTCCCAGTAGCTACACAAGTTCACATCACAGGTTTTAGTTGTTTTGGTTTTTATTTGATTTTTAAAAAACAAAACAAAACAAAACAAAACCTATTACAACAGATGAAACCTGTAATTATGGACTAAATTAACTCTGTATATTTATATATTGATGACACAATACATGAACTAGGGGTATGATAGTTGCATATATATATGTGTGTGTATATAGATAGTTATATATATTTACCTTCATTTTTGGTTGTTGTTTTTTGGGGTTTTTTTTGGTTTTGGTTGTTTGGGTTTTTTTAAAAGTTAGTAGTAATTAATCTAAATCCATTAGGATGTATGAAAACCTGAGCATGACGTAAATGGAATGGAATAAGGGGTGGATTGTCCTGGTTTTTTAGATGAAATAGAGCATTTTTCTGTGGGGTTTTTTTTTGGTTTTTGGTTGGGTTTTTTTAGTAGCTTGAATTGTGAGGCGTTTTCCTTCCAGCCTGGGACTCGCTATGAGAGAGACACTGATAACATACCAATGTTTACATTTTTGTCACTGGAAGTGAAGGACTTTGTGTTCTGTTAGTCCACAAGCACAAGATTTAAGGGGGAAGAATATTTAAATTAATACAGTTAATTGACAATTAGATATGCCAGTGGGGTATTCCAGATCATATCACGTCATGCCCAGTATAGTAGTGAGGGTCTCTTTCTCTCTTGCTCTCTCTGGCTTTCGCCAGGGGGGAAGTGGGTGAACAGCTGTGTTGGCTGCTAGCTAAGGGCTGGCCAAGTGAAACTATCACACACTCATAAAAGTTTATTGAGAAGACAAATACCATAACCACGAATGTCTCCATTTCCTTCTTGCTTTCCTTGAGCTTTTATTACTGAGCATGATGTCATGGGCATGGAATATAATTTCGGTCAGCTCTCTCAGTTATGTAACAGAATCACAGAATGGTTGAGGTTGGAAGTGACCTCTGGAAGTCATCTTGCCCAACACCCTTGCTCAAGCTGGGCTACCTAGAGCCGGTTGCACAGGACCATGTCCTTACAGCTTTGGATTATCTCCAAGGTGGGAGACTCCACCACCTCCAAGAGCAACCTGTTCCAGTGCACTGTCACCCTCACAGTAAATAAAGGGTTTCCTGATGTTCAGATGGAACCTCCTGTGTTTCCATTTATGCCCATTGCCTCTTGTCCTGTCACTGGGCACCACAGAAAGGAGCCTGGCTTCTTCTTTGCATCCTCTCTTCAGGCGTTTATATTCATTGATGAGATTCCCCCTTGAGCCTTCACTTCTCCAGTCCTAGATCTCTCAGTCTTTCCTCATAAGAGAGGTACTCCAGTCCCTTCATTACCTTTGTGGCACTTCATTGGACTCTTTTGTGGTGGATTAACCTTGGCTGGACACCAGATGCCCACCAAGCCACTCTATCACTCCCCTTCCTCAACTGGACAGGAGACAGAAAATATAACAAAAGGCTCATGGGTCAAGATAAGAATAGGGAGATCACTCAGCAATTACTATCACAGGCAAAACAGATTTGACTTGGGGAACATTAAATTTATTGCCAATCAAAATCAAAGTAGGATAATGAGAAATAAGAACAAATCTAAAACCACCCTTCAATCTGATCCCTCCCTTCTTCCCAGGCTCAACTTCACTCACAACTTCTCTACCTCCCCTTCCCTCCAAGCAGTGCAGGGGGATAGGGAATGGGGGTTGAGTTCATAACGCTGCTTCTCTGCCCTTCCCCTGCTCCAGCAAGGGATCCCTCCCATGAGAGACAGTCCTTCAACAAGCTTCTCCGACATAAGTCCTTCTCACAGGCTGCAGTTCTTCATGAACTGCTCCAGTGTGGGTCCTTTCCATGGGATGCAGTCCTTCAGGAATGGACTGCTCCAGCGTGGATCCCCTGCAGAGTCACATGTCCTGCCAGAAAACCCGCTCCTGCATGAACTCCTCTCTCCATGGGGTCACAGCCTCCTTCAAGCACATCCATCTTCTCCAGCATGGGGTCCTCCACAGGTCTCAGGTGGATATCTGCTCCACCGTGGAGTTCCATGGGCTGCAGGGGGACAATCGGCATCACTATGGTCTTCACCACGGTGCTTGGATCACCTCCTCCCTCTCCTTCTTCATTGACCTTTGTGTCTGCACAATTGTTTCTCTCACATATTCTCACTCCTTTATCTTCCGACTGCTGTTGCTAAGCAGATTTTACCCCTTCTTAAATGTGTTATCACGGGAGCGCTACCATCATCGCAGATGGGCTTAGTCTTGGACAGTTTCGAGTCCCTCTTGGAGTCAGTTAACACTGGCTCTATTGGATATGGGGGTGGTTTCTTGCATCTTCTCACAGAAGCCACCTCTCTAACTTCCCCACTACCAAAACCTTGCCATGTAAGCCCAATATACTTTCTCCAGTATGTCCATGTCTCTCTGATGAAGTATAATTTTGTCTCTGAAGTGACACGTATCTTTCCAATCAAAAAAACATTATTAGTGGTCATAGTTTGAAATTAGGGATAAGAATGGAAATCTGTTAACACAGAACGCATGCCTGTCCCCTGAAATGCATATTATAATAGACACCTTTAGTATTAATGGATATAGAACTGTTGAATTGTCAAGCACCAAGGGGAGGAAAAGTAAGGGAGTTAAAGATAAAATGACATTCTGACAAAATTCAGTATAATAAACCTGACATTTATTTTTCTTCTATCTCAAGACATTGCATAAAATACAGAGATAAGTAGTTCTTCTTCTGTTATACTCAAGTTAAGATCATGTAAACTATATCTTTTAAAATATTCCTTGTATTGTTCAGTACCAGTAACTTCAATAAATCCAGGAGTGTTATTCACTTGAAGTTAAATGTGTTCTGAAATGGGAAATGTTATCTTCAAATTCATGAGATCAACTTATTGAAATGAACTGCTATTCCTGGATACACTTTACAAAAGTGGTATCTTCCCTGTTTTATGTATGAAAGGACCCATGATGGAGTCTGGTAGACATCTTGACATCAGTGACAAAAAGCTATTAATATTATCTTCTTCTATCCTTTGTGCGATGTCATTAAGAAGCATAAATGCAGGAGAATAATCTTGGGCAATTGTTGATATCTCTAGTGAATAATAGAACATCTCCATTTCGGATATATTAAATTTGCATCCATTTTTACTTCCAAGCATATTAATCTTAAAAACACTGGGTAAAGACAGGGATTCTACACAATCCTGAAAGTACTGCAACATACATGTATTTGTGATAAAGATTTCTTTACCTTTTAGGAACTGAAAGACGATTGAGACATACACAGAAACAGTATTACTCTCACAAGCTACAGAAGTGTCAAAGTCCAATAAATACTTAATGAAAACTAGAAGAGAAAGCTATGAATTAAGAAAATTTAACTGGTCAATGAAGTACATAATTAGTGGAAGGTTTCAATGGTGCTGCAGATGTTCATCATTTCCTGATTAACTTTCCAATGACCCATTATAGTTGATCGAGTTAAATAAATAGGATATAATTTGGGAGACTGCTTTGGAAGGAAAGCTGCAAGCATAAATTGATAAAAAATAAGTGTCCAGTAACTTTTTAAAATGCGTTGATATGTTGCAAGTTCTAGAGCTTTCTCTCTAGTTTTTCTTTTACATCACAATCCAAGAGCTCACTCATTCTTTTCCCTGCAAGAAAATCCTGGAACAAAGGATGAAAGAATTTATAAATCAAATGAAGCTTTTGGGCACTGAATTTGCTCGGTAAAGCTAATCTAACAGCTTCATCTCCATCAACCCAGAGAGATCATACTCATTGAAGTCAAAGTGCAGTTTGAAAAGACCCTTGGGATCAAAGAGCTATTTTCCTGAGCAATGCTGTTTTTCCACTTCCTGCTTCACCTTCAGCACAGTAGTGGAGTTAAGATTCACAAGGACTTCATGTATTCTTTGAGACAACTGACAGACCCCCATAGAGTAATTTCCAATCGATGGTAAAATGGTTTCTGTTGTATGGTGGGCTAACCTTGGCTGGCTATCAGTTGCCCACCAAGATGTTCTATCATTCCCCCTCCTCAGTAAGACAGGGAGAAAATAAGATGGAAAAGCTCATTGATCAAGATAAAGACGGGGAGATCACTCATCAATTACTATCACAGGCAAAACAGATGACTATGGGGAAGATTAATTGAATTTATTGCCAATTAAAATAGTTAGATGGTGAGAAACAAAGATAAAAAAACCCCTACCTTCCCCCCACATCCCCTTTCTTCCCAGTCTGAACTTCATTCCTTCATTCTCAACTCTTCTGCCTTCTACCCCTCCCAAGTATGGGGGATGGGGAATGAGAGTTGCAGTCAGATCATAACACTTTGTCTCTGCCACTCCTTCCTCACACTGTTCCCCTTCATGAACTGCTCCAATGTGGGTGCTTCCCATGGGCTGCAGCATGGGTCCTTTTCATGGGGTACAGTCATTCAGGAATGGACTGTTACATCGTGGGTCCCCCACAGGGCCCCAGTTCCTGCCAGGAACCTGCTCTTGCATAGCTCCTCAGGCTTCAGGTTCCTTCAGGGCATATCCACCTTCTGTGATGTGGGGTCCTCCATGGGCTGCAGGGTGGATATCTGCTCTGGCATGGTCTTCTCCAGGGGCTACAGGGCAATCTCTGCTCCAGCACCTGGAGCACCTCCTTCTTCACAGACCTTGGTGTTTGCAGGGTTGTTTCTCACATTTTTATAACTTCTTCCTTCCACAGCTACCACATAGCATTTTTTACTGTTTCTTAAATATGTTATTACAGAGGCATCATAAGTGTCACTGGTTGGCTCAGCTTTGGCTAGCAGTAAGTCCATTTTGGAGCTGGCCGGAACTGGCTCTGTCTCACATGGGAGCAACTCCTGCTCTCTTCTCACAGAAGCCACCCTCTTCAGTGACCCCACCCCAAACTTGCCACATAAACCCAATAGAAGTTCCCAAAGGAAAACAATTTGCTGAAGCTATTATCATTGTAAACTGTTCAGTTCATTTCTTTGCTTCTTGAAGATATTGGCTTTCAATGAGTGTCATGCCTTCAAAAGGGGATGACATTAAAATTGTAAATCTTACAGAACTGATGACTGTGTACATAAAAGTCAAATATAGTCAGCTATCTATTAAACTGGAGTAATAGGAACCTGAGATTTTCTAGATAATTGAAAAAGCTGATATCACTTGCAGATAAGCCAGCTGAACCCACACTATAAGCTTCATGAAGATTCTGCACTGCGCTCTCTAGAGCAGTTGTTTTGGCAGGGTTTCTAATTTCTGGTGTAGAGCATAACTTCTGGATAGGATCAGCTACATTCTCTGTGCCCAAGGTACAATTAGTCCACAAACTAGCTAATCCACCCCAAATAATGGTGCGTGGACTATATTTTGATATTCCTGAACAGCTGAAATAAAGGAAATGTACTCTTACATCTGTTTCATTATCTGGGTATGTAGCATATGCATTGCCAAATAACCTTATGGTAATCTCTTATGAGGTTGGTTGTACCATTTTTTTCTTTATATATTCAAAGTACAGTGAACCCCAGAAACACCCACTGGCTTTTATTGTGTTTCACTAAATTGATACCAGAGAGCTCTTTGTCGAAAGCATTTTAGACAAGGTTTACTTATGCTATAGTCTGAGGGAGTGGCACTTCTAACCAGAAATAGCCAGAGGCTGCTTTCAGCAAAAAGGATATGTACACATTGGTAAATTTCTAGTGTGAACAAACATCTTCATTAGTAAGCTGGCAACTGTCATTTTTATTATTCCCTCTGCTATTTCAGTACCATGAAGCTTTACAACTATTATGCTTACAAAGCTCTGAAATGTACTTGTATTGCCTTCAAAAATAACAAGATACCTCCATCTGATACATACATCTCAGATAATTTGGGTCTTTCTAGGAGACAGTAATAACCATTATTGCCATACTACAGCAGATTTACTTTTGAGTTATGAGCTCTGTGGTTGCATATCAGTACTGTTGTGCAGCAACTCAGTGCAAAATCATTGTGTATGATTGCTTCACTTACACATCCATATGCATACATCAAGAAAACCATTGCCTTGAAATTACCATAATATTTGGGGGGGGGGGAATCATCAGAAGCAAAACACAGGAAAAACTTATTCCAGCTTAGGGTTTTTTGTATCCAAAAGCATGCACATATATATATATATCTATATCTCCATTCCATACTACATATTATACATACTTGCAATTTTTCAAAATAAAAAACGGACTCTGTAACGGACTCGCTGCAAGTCAAAGCCCATGAGCAAAGCTGGTTGGCTCTCTGGTTGCTCTTTCAGTGACTTTCAAAGTATTTTTGAGCAGCTGTAACTAAAATGAAGTTATTAAAAGATATAGAAGTTAGCACAATGTATTTCTTTATTTGCTTACAATTGGCAGAAAATTACCCTATTTCACAAACATTCCTTTTGTTTGGAAGCTTTTACCATACTTCAATGTTTAAACATTATTTTTTCCATGAACAAAATGGATTTTCACAGGGGCACAAATCACCCCCTCCTCTTCTGCCCCATCTCACCCCCCCCAATGTTTAATACATATACTCCTAATGATTAGCACATTAGAAGTTTTATTTACATCATGAATACAGAATATCAAACTTCACATACATATTTTAATATCTCTTCTTTCAGAAAGCTCAAACTTACAAACAGCAATTCCCCCCCCACCTCCCCTGAGGTATAAAATTTTAAAAAATCTTCAAATACTGAAACATTCTCACATGTCTACTCAGGAAACATACTGTACATATCCCAAGAAAGGTTAAAATGTGTAAGAAAATAAAAATAAATTAAGGGACACACTGCTTATCTACAGTTTCTTTCAAACTATTTCAGTTTATAATTTATTATTTTATCTCTCTATTAATATAGATTACTTTCATGGCTCAGAACAGGCAGGGAATAGTTTGTGGTTTATTATTCAGTCCAGGTCTGATCCTACAATGTTAACTAGAAGGTGAAGCAACTTCTCTTGATGCTGACGCAGTATGTTTAGACTTCTGGGCCATGTAAGTAGCTAAAGGAGCATTCACGCTGCAGAGGTCTTTGCTAAAGAGTCTAGTCTGCACATTTATCTATACAAGTTAGTTAGTGCTTGATATTTTGTTATACTCAGTTGTGGTGGGTTGAGCCTGACTAGATGCCAGGTACCCACCAAAGCCGCTCTATCACTCCCCCTCCTCAACTGGACAGGGGAGATATAACGAAAGGCTCGTGGGTTAAGGTAAGGACAGGGAGAGATCATTCAACAATTACCATCATGGGCAAAACAGACTCGACTTGGGGAAAATGAATTTAATTTATTGCCAATCAAATCAGAGTAGGATAATGAGAAATAAACACAAATCTTAAACCACCTTCACCCTCCCCCTCTCTTCTTCCCAGACTTAACTTTTCTCCTGATTTTGTATCACCTCCCCTTGAGCAGCATAGGGAGGCGGGGAATGGGTGTTGTGATCAGTTCATCACACGTTGTTTCTGCTGCTCCTTCCTCCTCAGGGGGAGGGAGAATATGTGAGAGAAACAACTCTGCAGACACCAAGGTCAGTAAAGAAGGAGGGGGAGGAGGTGCTCCAGGCAACAGAGCAGAGATTCCCCTGCAGCACGTGGAGAAGACCATGGTGAAGCAGGCTGTCCCCCTGCAGCCCATGGAGGTCCATGGTGGAGCAGTGTGGTGGTTTGAACTACAGTGGGACCACGTCGTCCTGCATTCACTCCCCCCACCCAGTGAGATGGGATGGGAAACACAACAAAGGGGACACGGGATTAGGAATGAAGGACAGGGACGGCTCACTCACCAGTTATGGTCACAGGCAAAACAGACTCAAACTTGGGGAAGAAAAATCAATTTAATTTGTTGCTAATCATCTGAGTAGACATAACAACCACATCTTACAACACCTCCCCCCACCCCTCCCTTCTTCCCAGGCTCAAATTACTTTGCTCCTGATTTCTCTACCTTCCCCTCCCAGCGGCACAGGAGGCAGAGAATGGGGGTCGAGTCAGTTCACCTCTGATGCTCTTCTCAGCATGAAAGTCCAGGAACAAGATGTTCCAAAGCAAGCTTCCCATGGAGTCACAGACCTCTTCGGGCTCAGCTCCCAGCTCTGTCATGGGGACATCCACAGGCTGCAGACTCACCCCCCACTCTGGGGGTCAACCCCTGCTCTGGCAGCGAGCAACTCTCGGGGTCCCAATTCCAGTCACACTTGCCCTCAGACTCATCTTTTCTGCTCCAGCATGGAGTCCTCCATGGCCTATATGTGGGTCTCTGCTCCGCTGTTGAATCTCCATGGGCTGCAGGGGACTTTGTCTTCTCCTACTCCATACCATAGAACTGGGTGTGGGTCTCTGTCTTTTCCTCTGGCAATGAAGCTCTGTCTGTGTCTGTCTGTCCTTTGTTTAGGCTGATGATCTCTCTGGCTGATGATTGTCTTTTGTTCAGGTCAATGGCCTCTCCTCCAGGTTCACCCCCACCTACTTCTTTTCAGGACAGTCCTTCCCCTCACAAATATGGATTTGCAGAGGCATTTCTCTAGTGCTCATTGGCCCAGCCTGGGCTGGGGGGTCTCCTCCTTGGAGCCAGGGGAGCTTTTCGCTCTCACAAGGTGGCCCTTCCCCCACTACCAACCCCCCCCCCCCCTTCCCAAACCCAACACAAGCAGATACCTGTAGCCTGTGGAGGACCCCACGTTGGAGCAGGTGGATGCACCTAAAGGAGGCTGTGACCCCATGGAAAGCCCATGCTGGAGCAGGCTCCTGGCAGGACCTGTGGCCCCATGGAGAGAGGAGCCCATGCTGAAGCAGTTCGTGAAGAACTGTAGCCTGTGGGAAGGACTTACATTGGAGAAGTTTGTGGAAGACTGTCTCGTGTGGGAGGGACCCCATGCTGGAGCAAGGGAAGAGTGAGAGGAATCATAGAATTGTAGTGGTTGGAACAGACCTTTAAGATCATCGATTCCAACCATAAACCTAACACTACCAATTCCACATCTAAACCATGTCCCTAAGCACCTTGTCTACTCATCTTTTAAATACCACCAGGGAAAGTGACTCCATTACCTCCCTGAGCAGCCTTTTCCAATGCTTGACTACCCTTTTGGTGAAGAAGTTTTTCCTAATATCCAGTCTAAACCTCCCCTGGTACAACTTGAGGCCATTTCCTCTCATTCTATTGCTTGTTACCTGGGAGAAGAGACTGACCTCCACCTCTCTACAACCTCCCTTCAGGTAGTTGTAGAGAGCGATAAGATCTCCCCTGAGCCTCCTCTTCTCCCAGCTAAACAACCCCAGCTCTCTCACTTGCTCCTTGTAAGACTTGTGCTCCAGGCTCTTCACCAGCTTCGTTGCCCTTCTTTGGACAAACTCCAACACCTCAATGTCTTTCCTGTAGTGAGGGGCCCAAAACTAAACACAGTATTTGAGATGTGGCCTCTCCAGTGCCAAGTACAGAGGGAGGATCACTTCCCTAGTCCTGCTGGCCACAATATTTCTGATGGAAGAGAGAATGCTATTGGCCTTCTTGGCCACCTGGGCACACTGCTGGCTCATGTTCATCCAGCTATCAACCAATACACCCAGTTCCTTTTCTGCCGGGCAGCTCTCCAGCTACTCTTCCCCAAGCCTGTAACACTGAATGGGATTTGCTGTGACCCAGGTGCAGGACCTGGCACTTGGCCTTATTGAACTTCATGCCATTGGCCTCAGCCCATCAATCCAGCCTGTCCAGATCCCTCTGCAGAGCTTTCCTACCCTCAGAGAGGTCAACACTCCCACCCAACTTAGTGTCATCTGCAAACTTAGTGAGGGTGCCCTCAATCCCCTTTTCAAGATCATTGAGAAAGATATTAAACAGAACTGGACCCAACACTCATCCTTGGGGAACACTGCTAGTGACTATCTACCAATTGGATTTAACTCTGTTCACCACAAAACAGAACTGTGGTGGGTTAACCTTGGCTGGACACCAAGTGCCCACCAAGTCACTCCATCAGTCCCTTCCTAAGCAGGATCAGGAGGGGAGAAAATAAGATGGAAAAAAAATAAATTGTGGGTCAATATAAAGGCAGTTTAACAGAAGCAAAAAGCAAGGGCCACGCACAGAGACAGAGGAAGAACAAAATATTTATACTCTACTTCCCATCAGCAGGTGATGTCTTCACTTCATGGGAAGTAGAGCCTCAGCATGCATAGTGGTTGCTCCAAAAGACAAGCACCTTAATATCAAATACCCCCTCCCTCCCCACTCCATTCTCCTAGCTTTTATTGCTGAGCAAATGTCATATGGTATGGAATATCCCTTTGGTCAGTTGGAGTCAGCTGTCCTATGTCCCCTCCCAAGATCTTCCCCATACCCAGCCTACTGGTGGGGTGGGGTGGAGAAACATTGGAGAGAGCCTTGATGCTGTGCGAGCAGCACCAAAACACTGGTGTGTTATCAACACCTTTCTAGCTACTAATACAAAGCGCAGCACTATGAGGGCTGCTATGGGGTAAATTAATTCCATCTTAGTCAGACCCAATACATCAGTCAGTATCATATTCCTCTGTTTTTAATTCATCTTCCTCCATGATTGCCTGAACTGCAATAGTCAGAGGTTGACTGCAGTTATTCCAGTCTAGACAGTTATTTCCACTGCACTGTCTAGAAGTAAGAGTAAATCCATCCAATTGAGTCTCATTCATTTTGGTTTACTCCATTTGCATAGCAATCTCCATAGCATTCCCATCAGCAGGGTCCCTCTCGTAATATCGAATAAGTCTGGTTTTGTTTATTTTATCTCGGAAAGGTTTTCTAAAGCCTTACAAGTCTGTTGATGTTACCTGAAATGGACTGCTAAGAGGCAAACCCATCTGAGCTGCTGTATTATGGCAAGACATTGCTGCTCAGCTAGCGAGACTGGTTGTAAAGATACGTCATGTAGATGCTCATGTGCCCAAAAATCAAGCTGCTAAGATCAAAGTGTCTCAGGTAGAGCTAAACTGGTAGCATAAGGGTGAAAAATTTTTAGCCCACTGGGCCCATGATGCCTCAGGCCAAGAAGGAAGAGATGCAACATATAGATGGGCTCGTGATCGAGGAGTGGACTTAACCATGGACACTATTGCACAGGTGTATTGGGTTTGCATGGCAAGGTTTTGGTAGCAGTGGAGGGGGGACATGGGGTGGCTTCTGTGAGAGAAGCTGCCAGAAGCTTCCCCCATGTTCGACCCGACACAGCCAATGCCAGCCAGCTACAAGAACGGACCCGTCGCTGGCCAAGGCCGAGCCAATCAGTAACGCCTCTGTGATAACATAATTAAGAAAAAAAAAAAGGAAGAGAGGGAAAAAAAGCTGCACACTTTGCAGCTGGAGAGAGGAGTGAGAAGATGTAAGAGAAAACAACTCTGCAGACACCAAGGTCAGTGAAGAAGGAGGGGGAGGAGGTGCTCCAGGTGCTGTAGCAGAGATTCCCCTGCAGCCTGTGGTGAAGACCATGGTGAGACAGGCTGTCCCCCTGCAGCCCATGGAGGTCCATGGTGGAGCAGATGGGAAAACCGCACTGGAGCAGGTTCCTGTCAGGACCTGTAGCCCGTGGAGAGAGGAGCCCACACAGGAGCAGGTTTGCTGGCAGGACTTGTGACCCTGTAGGGGGACTCACGCTGGAGCAGTCCCTTCCTGAAGGACTGCACCCCATGGAATGGACCCATGCTAAAGCAGTTCGTGAGGAACTGTCAGTCATGGGAAGGACTCACGTTGGAGAAGTTGGTGGAGGACTGTCTCCCGTGAGAGGGACCCCACGCTGGTGCGGGGGAAGGACTCCTCCCCCTGAGGAGGAAGCAGTGGTAGAAACACCGTGTGATGAACTGACCCCAACCCCATTCCCTGTCCCCCTGTGCTGCTGGGGGGAGGAGGTGGAAAATCGGGAAAGAGATTAAGCCTGGGAAGAAGGGAGGGATGGGGGAGGTGTTTTAAGATTTGATTTTACTTCTCATTCTCCTTTAATTTTGATTGGTAATAAAGTAAATTTGTTATTTCCCCCAAGTCGAGTCTGTTTTGCCCGTGCCAGTAACTGGTGAGTGATCTCTCTCCGTCCTTATCTCCACCCACGAGCTTTTCATTATAATTTTCTCCCCCTGCCCATTTGAGGAGGGGGAGTGATAGAGTGGCCTTTGGTGGGCATCAGGCCTCTAGCTAGGGTCAACCCACCACAACAGGTTATTCACGAATGTGAAACATGTGCTGTGATCAAACAAACCAAGAGGTCTGATCCTCTCTGGTATGGAGGATGATGGTTAAAATATAAATATGGAGAGGCCTGGCAGATTGATTATACGGCATTCCCACAAACCCGCAGTGGTAAGCACATAGTGCTTACCATGGTGGAAGCAACCATGCAGGTTGGAGACCTATGCTGTGCCCCATGCCACTGCCTGAAACACCATTCTAGGCCTTAAAAAGCAGGTGTTGTGGCGACATGGCACCCCAGACAGAATTGAGTCAGACAACAAGACTCATTTCCGAAACAATCTCATAGACACTTGGGCCAAAGAACATGGCATTGAGTGGGTGTGTCACATTCCCAATCATGCACCAGCCTCCAGGAAAGTCAAATGATGCAATGGACTGCTAAAAACCACACTCAAAGCAATGGGTGGTGGAATTTTCAAACACTGGCACACAAATTTAGCAAAAGCCACCTGGTTAGATCTGCCAACTGAGCTGGCCCTGCCCAATCAAGACTTTTACATACTGTAGAAGGGAATAGAGTCCCTGTGGTTCACATTAAAAATATGCTGGGAAAAACAGTCTGGATTATTCCTGCCTTGGGTAAAGGTAAACATATTCATGGGATTACTTTTGCTCAGGGATCTCGGTACACTTGGTGGATGATGCAGAAGGATGGGGAAGTCCAATGTGTGCCTCAAGGGAATTTGATTTTGGGTGAAAATAGCTGATGAATTGCTATATCACCATTGCTATGGTTGTGTATTATACTCACGACTTTATATTAAGAATTTCCACAGGTTAATGAAGAAGGAACTGCAATGGAACTAGAGCTGGTACCCAACAACTTATTTGAGATCAACGTCTTCTACCCACAGACCCTGAGCATGGACTGTGCTAGATTTGCCAGCTACAAGTTCTGGATGCAGCATGCAACAGAGACTACACACCATCCTCCTGCTGTGTCCAATGTCCCCTAGTTGATTGACTGTGCAAACTTCACATCATCTCTCCTGTGCTTGCTTTTCCAGGATTGCTATTTCAGTTTCAGGATTCCTTTTCACTCCTCCAGGATTGTTATCAGCAGGTGGTGAGCAATTGTACTGTGTATCACTCATTTGTATATATATAGTTGTTATCACTATAATTACCATTGCTATTTAATTTTATTTTACTCTAATTATTAAATTGTTCTTATTTCAACCTACAAGACTCCTTACCTTTACCCCTCCAATTCTCTCCTTGATTCCCTGGGTGGGGGGTGGGGGAAGGAGGGATGGTGCAAGTGGCTGTGTCTTGTTCGGCTGCCACCTAAGTTAAACTATCACACTCTTTCAAGAGAGTAAAGTTGCCAATACAGTTCTGCAGATAGATCTGTACTAGTACCTGGGTTATCCACAGCAAGTTCTTGAATACATCCTTGTGGAAATAATGGTGAACAGTGAGATGAGTGAGTTTGCTGATGATATTGTTAGATATGCTAATACAGATGTGGGCTGATGGAAGAACTATGCAAAGACTTTCTGAGACTTAATTTGATCATATTATTGCCTTGTCGCTCAAAGTACACAAAGACCTGAAATTCATGCAGTAAAAAAGGGAAGAAGAATTTTAAATACTCCAGCATGAGGATCTTGTGTTACACACTTTTAAAGCACCATATATGCTTGGATGAGAGTATTAGCTCTGTGGGTAAATATGAGAGGCTGTATCTTAAGAGATGCATAGAGAAAGAATTTGCAAGATTTAGACTTAGGCTGGATCTACAGACCTAATGAACATGCTCAACTGAAAATAAACTTCCAGCTTTCTGGACTGCCTAACAGGTAGGAAATTAAGTGCATAGAGATTAAGAAAGGAAGTAAGAGAGAGGCCTTGAGAGGAAGGTTTAAAAACTGGTTTAGCAAGGCTTAGCTTACAAGAAAACCCAGCAGTCTCAGGAGAAATGTTAGCAAAATAGCACCTTCTTTATTCTTAAGTATTGAATGAAATAAAACTGTAGAGAGCAAAATATATTAAGTAAATATTAAGGTTCTGACCTGTTTTTTCTAAGATAGAGTTAATTTTCTTTTTAGTATTTTAGTTGCAGTGTTTCAGTTCAGACTTATTATGAGAAGAACGTTGATAACAGTGCTGGTGTTGTGAGTTGCTGCTGGAGCTCAAGGCCACCGTGTTTGGCTGCTTCACAGCTGCATTAGCGCGGCGAACAGGATGGGCAAACAGGGCGTGGTGCGTCAGAAGGGCGCGATAGCGTGGCAGTTAGCGCCGCAGTTAGCACAGGTGGGGCGAGCAGGGCAGCGCGCTGTAGCTCTGCTGATAGCAGCACTTCATCGCAGCAGCTAGCCCACTTGGAGGTGTGTCCCTTGCTGCCTCTGAATATGGTGTCCTCCAGGCAGAGAGGTTGTAACAAAAACACTGTGGCGACCCAGACAGAGGGCCTGCCCCGAACGGTGGCTGTTCAGGTCTCTGGATGCAGGGAGTGTCAGAGCCTGCTGCTGCCGGGGGAGGGAGGGAGGCATTCCACCTGTGTGAGGTGTGAGCAAGTGGACGATCTCCTCAGTATGGTGGTGAAACTTAAGGAGGAAGTTGAGAGACTGAAGACCATCAGGGAGTGTGAGAAGGAGATTGACTGGTGGAGTAACTCCCTGGCATGTCAGTCAGAAATGCCCCAGGAGGATAACCCCCAAAAAGGTGATGGAACCCCCACCGTGTCGGGCGGGGAGGGGGGACCTGAGGCAGCCTCTGCCCTGTTGCTGTCAGGCAGAGGCAAGGGACCAGGGACATGAGGAGGGTTGGAAGAAAGTCCCAGTTCGACATCATGGGTGACCTCCTTCCCTACCTGCTTTGCCTCTCTCTAATAGGTTTGAGGCCCTGCCTCTTGAAAGAGAGGTTGGTGAAGATGTGGTGCAAGACCCATCTACTAGGCCACAATGGAAGAGATGGTTGACTCAGCCCCTCAAGACTGCCTCTGATAGGAAAGAAAGAAGGGTCATTGTAGTAGGCGATTACCTTCTGAGGGGGACAGAGGGCCCGATATGCAGGGTTGACCCTCAACATAGGCAAGTATGTAGTCTTCCTGGAGCCCGGATCAGGGATATCACCAGGGCATTCCCCAACCTGGTGCACCCGACAGACTACTACCCAATGCTGATCTTCCAGACAGGTGGGGAAGAAGCTGCATCCCGTAGTCTGAGGGGGATGAAGAAAGATTTCAAGGCCTTGGGACAACTGCTAAAAGGGTCTGGGGCTCAAGTGATTTTCTCTTCCCTCCTTCCACTTTCGGGTGCTGATATGCGATGGAATGGCAGAAATAAGGCCTTAAATGACTGTCTACAGGACTGGTGCTACAGGCAGGGCTTTGGGTGTTTTGATAATGGCTGGTTTCATAGGACACCAGTCCAGACAGGGATTTGTGGGGAAGGCCTATCCCGCAGGGGCAAAAGGAGGCTGGGGCAGGAATTGGCAGGGCTCATTTGGAGAGCTTTAAACTAGATTGGAAGGGGGAAGAGGTTACAGTTGGGCTCGTGCCAGTGGGGCAGCAGTCTAGTATTGATGAAGGCCTGGAGGCCTCCCACCCCCCTAGGCTCAAATTGGTGTACTCGGCTCGCTCCCTGAAATGCCTGTACACCAATGCACACAGCATGGGGAATAAACAGGAGGAGTTAGAAACCCCAAGATAGCAGGTTAACATTCAGGGACTGCTTCTTCCAAGATCAAGATCAAAGCATCCCGATATGTAGGAAGTCAAGGAAGGGAGCCAGGAGACCTGCTTGGTTAAACAGGGAACTGCTGGGCAAACTCAAGTGGAAGAGGAGACTTCACAGATCATGGAAGGAGGGGCTGGCCACTTGGGAAGAATATAAGGATGTTGTCAGAGGATGGAGGGAGGCAACTAGGAAAGCCAAGGCCTCCTTAGAATTAGACCTTGCCAGAGGGGTCAAGGACAACAGGAAGAGCTTCTTCAAATACATGGCAGATAAAGCCAACACTAGAGGCAATGTAGGCCCACTGATGAATGAGGTGGGTGCCCTGGTGACAGAAGATACAGAGAAGGCAGAGTTACTGAATGCCTTCTTTGCCTCTGTCTACTCTGCCGGAAGCTGTCCTGAGGAGCTCCGTACCCCTGTGGCCCCTGAGGAAGTCAGGACAATAGAGAAGATTGCCTTGGTTGATGAGGACTGGGTCAGGGACCAATTAAGCAATCTGGACATGCATAAATATATGGGTCCAGATGGGATGCAACCACGGGTGTTGAGGGATCTGGCTGAAGTCATTGCTAGACCACTCTCCATCATCTTTGCTAAGTCGTGGGGAATGGGAGAGGTGCCTGAGGACTGGAGGAAGGCAAATGTCACTCCAGTCTTCAAAGAGAGCAAGAAGGAGCACCCGGGTAACTACAGACTGGTCAGCCTCACCTCCATCCCTGGGAAGGTGAAGGAACAACTTATCCTTGGTGCCATCTCAAGGCATATGAAGGATAAGAGGGTCATTAGGGGCAGTCAGCAAGGCTTCACCAAGGGGAAGTCGTGCTTGACCAACCTACTAGACTTTTATGAAAACGCAACGAGGTGGCTTGATGATGGCAAAGCAGTGGATGTGTTCTATCTTGATTTCAACAAGGCATTTGACACCGTCTCCCACAGCATCCTCACTGACAAATTGAGGAGGTCTCGGTTAGATGGTCAGATAGTGAGATGGACTGTGAACTGGCTGGTGGGAAGAAGACAGAGAGTGGTGGTCAATGGGGCTGAATCTAGTTGGAGAACTGTGTCTAGTGGAGTCCCTCAAGGGTCGGTACTAGGACCAGTATTATTCAATATATTCATCAACGACCTGGATGAGGGAACAGAGGGCACTGTCAGCAAGTTTGCTGATGATACCAAGCTGGGAGGAGTGGCTGACACACCAGAAGGCTGTGCTGCCATCCAGAGAGACCTGGACAGGCTGAAGAGTTGGGCAGAGAAAAACCTCATGAAATATAATAAGGGCAAGTGTAGGGTGTTGCACCTGGGTAGGAACAACCCCAGGTTCCAGTATAGGTTGGGGAATGATCTACTAGAGAGCAGTGTAGGGGAAAGGGATCTGGGAATCCTGGTGGACAGCAGGATGACCATGAGCCAGCACTGTTCCCTTGTGGCCAGGAAGGCCAATGGCATCCTGGGGTGCATTAGAAGGGGTGTGGTTAGTAGGTCAAGAGAGGTTCTCCTCCCCCTCTACTCTGCCCTGGTGAGGCTGCATCTGGAATATTGTGTCCAGTTCTGGGCCCCACAGTTCAAGAAGGACAGGGAACTGCTTGAGAGAGTCCAGCACAGAGCCCCCAAGATGATTAAGGGAGTGGAGCATCTCCCTTCTGAGGAAAGGCTGAGGGAGCTGGGCCTCTTTAGCTTGAGGAGGCTGAGGGGGGACCTTATTAGTGTTTATAAATATATGAAGGGTGAGTGTCAGGAGGATGGATCTAGGCTCTTCACAGTGGTGTCCAATGATAGGACAAGGGGCAATGGGTGTAAGCTGGAACACAGGAGGTTCCGCTTAAATTTGAGAAGGAACTTCTTTACTGTGAGAGTAACAGAGCACTGGAACAGGCTGCCCAGGGAGGTTGTGGAGTCTCCTTCTCTGGAGACATTCAAGACCCGCCTGGATGCCTTCCTGTGTGATCTCATCTAGGTGTTCCTGCTCTGGAAGGGGGATTGGACTAGATGATCTTTTGAGGTCCCTTCCAATCCCTGACATTCTGTGATTCTGTGATTCTGTGATTCTGTGATTCTGTGATTCTGTGATTAGGACTGGGAGGGAGAAGTGTAGTGAATAGCAAAGTCAAGAACTGGCATTTGAATGTGCCAATGAAATATTCCATATTATATCATGTGAATAATGTAACAGTCTTGTTTCCTCTTTAGTTTCTATAAACACTGGCAGGTGACTGTTCTGTTTTTTAAGGCCAGGTTGGATAAGGCTTTGAGCAATCTGGTCTAGTGGAAGGTGTCCCTGCTCATGGCAGGGGGGTTGGAACTAGATGATCTTTAAGGTCCCTTCCAACCCGAACCATTCTATGATTCTATGATTCTATGATTCTCCAGGACTTCTGTTGGTTTTTCCATGGCTGAGACAGAGAAACTGTCTTCAAATCCCTGGAGCCAGATAGCCACTTCATTTACAGCTGGTGCCTCCTCATCCTCTTTTAATTCTACTGCTGCCAATGACCTCGCATATGATGCTGGTGCACTCTGTACGACATTTTGTCACATGGGTACTGTGCACGGGATTCCATCTGGATCTTCAATTAACCTCATCTCCCTCGGGTCTTGGTAAATCAGCTCCCGCACAGCTAGTTCCCTCAGGTACTGAATCCCTTTCTCCATGCTGACCCATTTGCCTGGATTGCATGTAATATCATCCTTGAAGGGACACCTTTCCTTCGCACCCACCAAGAGCCGTCTTCAAAGACTGCGGGTTGGGTCCCCTCTTGCAGTTGCTTTGTCAATGCCCCCTTCCATAGGGAGGAATCTCAGCTGCTTGGCTTCTCTACCCTCTAACTCCATGCCACTGGCCCCATTATCCCAGCATCCGAGCAGCCACGCAATGAGGTGCTCACCTTGGTACTGGTATGTGTTGGTTCTCTAGTTCATCTGCAGTGCTTCTTGATGGGGTTGGAGTAGCTGCAGTGTTTGTCACAGGGCTTGGAGTAGCCACATTGCCTGCTGTTGAGGTTGGAGAGGCTGCAGTGTCTGTTGCCGAGGTTGTAGCAACTGAAGAACTAGCAGCATTATTATGCTAGTTTGATTATCCCAAGAATATTCAAAATTCTCAAAAACTCTTGTAACTGGGAGCGGGAAATTGAACGAAGATGTTCCCCCTCCCAAAGGGAAAAAAACACTGGTGTAATTGGTAAGAACATTCACCAGATAGCTCCCGCAATGCGCACATGGAGCTACTTCTGCTGCTTTGCTCTGTGTGCCGCCTGCCACCGCTGAATACAAGTACAAAATTGGTCTCACTACCCATCTTTTTATCGTACTAACAACCATCACTGTACCACACAGCAGAACAGTACCCCTAGCCCCAAACCAGCACCTAGGGACGGCGAAAAATATAAACAGCATGTAAGGTGCCACCTCAAAGAACTCAAAGAACAACTCATCAATTCAGTACAACAACAATCCAATCACTGACAACCAAGTCATTATAACAAATGCTTATTGCAGATTCTTTCTAACACACTTTGGTCAGAACTGTCATCTCAACCTTTTTTTCCCCACGATGGGTGACAAAAAGACTGTGATAGTTTATCTTAGCTGGCAGCCAAACAAGACACAGCTACTCGCAGCACCACCACCACCCACCCACCCCCTTCCTTCCCCCCCACCCAGGGAATCAGGGAGAGAACTGGAGTGGTAAAGGTAAGGAGACTTGTAGGTTGAGATAAGAGTAATTTAATAATTAGAATAAAATAAAATTCAAATAATAAGAATAATAAGAGTAATAATGATAACAACTATATATATATGAGTGATGCACGGTACAATTGCTCACCACTCACCAATAATGATCCCGAAGGAGCAAAAAGGAACCCTGAAACCAAAATCGCAATCCTGGAAAAGCAAGCCTGCGACTGTGAAGCAGGACATGCTAGTGCTCAGACCACTGTAATAATGTGCATTGCAGGGAATGCAGTTGAGGAGAGTTTTTTTAAGCATTCCAAAGGCTTCAAGGGTCCTGAGATTGTTGCAGGTCTGTTGCATGAAAAGGGTGGCAAAGCAATTTAGCAGGAAATAAACCCCCTTGCGTTCCAACTCTCCCTCAGATAACTGAAGGAGCAGGGGGCAGCTAGGCTTAGATCCTGAGTGATGCCAAATAGATCACTATCGGTGCGACAGCTGCGGATGCACCGAATAGTGTGCTGCAGTCCTGTGCCCACGATTTATGGACTTACACGGCTAAACCCTGTGGTGGGTTGACCCTGGCTAGAAGCCGGATGCCCACCAAAGCCCACTCTATCACTCCCCCTCCTCAAATGGGCAGGGGGAGAAAATTATAACGAAAAGCTCGTGGGTGGAGATAAGGACGGAGAGAGATCACTCACCAGTGACTGGCACGGGCAAAACAGACTCGACTTGGGGGAAAAAACAAATTTACTTTATTACCAATCAAAATTAGAGGATAGTGAGAAGTAAAACCAAATCTTAAAACACCTCCCCCATCCCTCCCTTCTTCCCAGGCTTAATCTCTTTCCCGATTTTCCAGCTCCTCCCCCCAGTGGCACAGGGGGACAGGGAATGGGGTTGGGGTCAGTTCATCACACGTTGTTTCTGCCGCTGCTTCCTCCTCAGGGGGAGGACTCCTTCCCCCGCACCAGTGTGGGGTCCCTCTCACGGGAGACAGTCCTCCACCAACTGCTCCAACGTGAGTCCTTCCCATGACTGACAGTTCTTCAGGAACTGCTTTAGCATGGGTCCATTCCATGGGGTGCAGTCCTTCAGGAAGGGACTGCTCCAGCGCGGGTCCCCCACAAGGTCACAAGTCCTGCCAGCAAACCTGCTCCGGCGTGGGCTCCTCTCTCCACGGGCTACAGGTCCTGACAGGAACCTGCTCCAGCGCGGGCTTCCCGCGGGGTCACAGCCTCCTTCGGGCATCCACCTGCTCCCGCGTGGGGTCCTCCATGGGCTACAGGTGGTCATCTGCTCCACCATGGACCTCCATGGGCTGCAGGGGGACAGCCTGCCTCACCACGGTCTTCACCACAGGCTGCGGGGAATCTCTGCTCCGGCGCCTGGAGCACCTCCTCCCCCTCCTTCTTCACTGACCTTGGTGTCTGCAGAGTTGTTTTCTCTTACATCTTCTCACTCCTCTCTCCAACTGCAAAGTGTGCAGCTTTTTTTTTCCCTCTCTTCCTTTTTTTTTTTTTAATTATGTTATCACAGAGGCGTTACTGATTGGCTCGGCCTTGGCCAGCGGCGGGTCCGTTCTTGTAGCCGGCTGGCATTGGCTGTGTCGGGTCAGACATGTGGGAAGCTTCTGGCAGCTTCTCTCACAGAAGCCACCCGATGTCCCCCCTTCCACTGCTACCAAAACCTTGCCACGCAAACCCAATACAAGTGCCCAAGCTACAAATAATTGGCACAAGGTAGGAGAATTTTTCATACCTTGTGGTAAAACAACCCAATGATATCTTTTTGCAGGTTCAGTCTTATTGATAGATGGTACAGAAAATGCAAATTTTTCACAGTCATCTGGATGTAATGGAATTGTGAAAAAACAAACTTTTAAATCAGTAACCAATAAGTCCCAGTTCTCTGGAAGCATTACAGGGCTTGGAAGTCCTGGCTGAAGGGCTCCCATGTCCTGCATCACAGCGTTTATTGAACGTAAATCATGCAATAGTCTCCATTTCCCACTCTTTTTAGGGATGGTAAAGATTGGAGTGTTCCAAGGACTAGTAGACGGCTCAATGTGTCCTGCTTGCAATTGCTCTTGCACTAAATTTTAAACTGTGGACAGCCTCTCTGCCTTTAGTGGCCATTGATCTACCCAGACTGGGGTATCAGTGATCCAGGTGAGCTTTTGAATTGGCTGCCCCCAATGGCCGCCTCTGAAAAGGCTGTGTTGTGAGCACTGCACCCATCTGACTGAGAAGATCTCTTCCAATTAAAGCGGCTGTCGTGGCTAACACATATGGTCTCGTACTGAGTTTTGTACCATCTTTGAAGCAAAAGGTTGTGGAGAACATTATTGAGACTTGGTTACAAAACAAGGGTCACGATAACATTCAGTTAATTAAAATATGAGCAAGAACAGGACATCTGTGCTCCTAGAATAGAGTCAGGATGTAGTAGAAACATTGTAATTAACGGTTAGCAAGAATAGAATGCCTTTATCTGTAGAAGGAAATAAGTCCTTGCAGCTGCAACCATAAGATAAGCATGCTATGGGAAAGTAGGGTGTGGGTGACTTTTAATCACTAACCAATAAGGAGCTAAGCTTTGCAGTATGTATGAGCCTCATTAACTGTCCCAATCAGCTAATAACACGCATTATATGTTGTATATCAAAAGTATATAAAAGGCACCTGTATCAAATAAAGGCAGAGCATTCACTCTAACTCCATGAATATACGTGTCTGACTCTCTCGCACAGCAACAAATGGCGCCCGTACAGGGACGCTGGTTACCCTGATCCGCCGTAGAGACGAAACGTTGAACGGAATCCCTTACCCTGATCCGCCGTAGAGACGAAACGTTGAACGGAGTCCCTCACCCTGATTCGCTGTAGAGACGCATGAAGCTTTGAACCGCGGAGCCCCTCGTCCTTATCAAACAGGTGAGGCTGGGCTGTTTGCTAGTGTGGATATTTTGCCAGCCGGCACGCATAATGGAAGCAGAGTTTACTGCGGCAGAACGACTGCTCCTCGCTATCCTCTCTAAGAGAGGGGAGGAAGTCTCTGAGAAGCTTTTACATAAACTAGTATCCTGGGCTAAAGAGCAAGGATTCTTTAAAGTACCCCCTCTCTTATTTGAATGGGAGGAATGACGGTCGCTGGGTGATCGCATGTGGGACTTAACAATTTCAGATAAAGGTAAAAGTATTAAAGAGCTCAGAGCACCCTGGAGGGTGATTATTAACGTCCTTCAAGATATTAAAGCGGAATCCCGAATATCGGCTGCAGTTATGAAAGCTTTGTCCCCAGTTACGAAGCAGCCTGACTCTCGTTCTAATCCCTGCTCCGCCAACCCATTTTTATCATGTCCGGCTGTACAATCCGGTCCTCAATGGCCACTGAAAGGGATGACACCCCTTGTCAGACGGTTGCAGACCTTTTACCATCAACACCTTCTACAGCTGTGTTACATCCACCTCTCCCAGAGCCGCTTACTCTACCATCGGCTCCAGCTACTGAGGACATGCCTCAAGCCGGGTTTGTAAATCAGCCTACTGACGTAGGGAGTCCGGCTTGCCGCCCTCCTGATCAAACAACAATAAATCACTCCATTCCTGCATCTTCTGCAATTCTGAGTTGCGGCTCTACTTTAGATTCTGGCTCGAACCCCTCCCCTTTAGAAATTTTACCACCATCGCCTGTAGATCCCTCCGATATTCCGTTACCACCTGAAATACATGATGTTTATCCAAGTAATTTACCCCTCAGTCAATTAGCTCAGGATCTCAAACGTATCATAGGGCAATTAGATCAACAAAATCGAAAAGTGATAGATCAGTGGGAGAAGGTTTTACGAGCCACTCCAACTAATAGCAATCCATCTACCCCTGGCCATTCCAATATAGCACAAACCCCATCTTTAATGGAGGTTATAGAGGGAAAAGACCCTTCTCCATGGCCAACAGGGGTAGCTCGTCCAAAGAGGTGGTCAGGAGTCATCAAAGATGCAATTGTGGAGGGAGGATGGACACCATCGCTATTAGCCTGTCTAATAATACGAGATGAAAATGGTGGAGGAGCTCAATACGAAGCTCATGAATGGAAAATTTTACAGCAAGCAAAAAATACTTTAAAAGACAATGGTCATAAATCAGAAACTGGGCGGGCCATGATACATTGGCTGTATACATCAGATTTAAATGCTCCTATGGACTGTGTCAATTTAGCTCGGATTCTATTGTCTCCCTCACAATTTTTGATATGGCATAAAGAGTGGGAACGTTTAGCGCAGGTAGAAGCTACAAAACCACGGGGGGAAGGGAGACCCTCTAGCAGGCATATGTGCTGATATGATCACGGGGGCGGGTATGTTTTCCAGCATAGCAGAACAACTCCGATATCCTTACCCGTTATTGCAGCTTGTGTCACAAACAGCTATTCAAGCTTATGAGGCTGTGCCAGATACTGCGGGAACCCCTTCTTTCACTAGTGTAAAACAAGGACTGACAGAGACTTATTCTCATTTTATTGATCGTTTGCATTCTGCTATATTGGGTAATTCGAAAATTGCCACTGAAAATAAAGAAAGTATGTTCCGGTTGCTAGCTTTTGAGAATGCAAACTCCAAAACTAAATCTATTCTAGCAACTCTCCCGCAAGGCGCAAGTGTTTCTGATATGTTAGAGCTTGCCTTGCGAGCAGAACAAGGACAGCAAGCAAACAATATTGCAGGAGCTGTTGCAGCTGCTATACAGCCTACAACCAATCTAGTCGCTGCGGCAGTAAAAAAGCTCAGTCAAAAATCTCATTCTTTTGGTCCTCCTTCTATGGGTCCCTTATCCAGCTCAGTAACCTGCTACTGTTGTGGCAGGCAAGGACATTTTCTGCGAACATGCACAGTGACTGTCTGGTGTGATTATTGCCAATGCGGTAACCATGCTACAGCGATTTGCAAAGGGGCAAAAAACGGCCGTCCGAGCGCAAAGCCCCCCCGCGCCAAGACACAAATGGGAGTGGCACAGCAACCTTGTCCTCTCCAGCCACAAGAGGGAGCCTGGGCATCGATTTGGCAGCAGCAATAGATATCATCCTCTTAACAACAGCTCCCCATAAAATTCCTACCACCACATATGGCCCACCTTGTAATGTTAATTCTACCACTGGAGCCCTACTTATTGGACGCTCCTCTACCGGACTTGCGGGATTAGTAATATTGCCAGGCGTTATTGATGCCGACTTTACAGGACAAATTCAAGTCATTGCTTTTACTTTACAACCCCCATTATCAATCACTGCGGGAACACGCATCGCTCAATTACTGTTATATGAGAGACATCCAGCCACGCCTCACGCCTTGACCCGTGAAAGAGGGGATGCAGGTTTTGGGTCTACAGGACAGCAACTGGTTAATCTTGTACAAAAAATGGAGCAACGCCCACAGCTGTCTATAAAATTACAATGTGCTCTGGGCATCTGTACAATATTGGCCATGTGTGATACTGGGGCAGATGTAACTATCTTCTCAAAGCGTAACTGGCCTCGACATTGGCCACTGACCAAAGCATTAGATTCTGTACAGGGAGTGGGTGGTGGTCAGGTACCTTTACAAAGTAAAGATCCAATACAACTATACTTTCCTGAGGGTCAATCTGTGTCTGTTAAACCGTTTGTAATGCAATTGCCAGGAGATTTGCAAGGACTAATTGGGTGAGATGTTTTATCACAATTGGGAGCAGTAGTAGTTATCCCACCACAAGGAAATACCAATTCTGATATTTTACCGCCTTTTCCATAGTGGCCATTGCAGAGTCGCTGCCCATTCCAGCTATTGCATGGAAAACTGATGAACCGGTTTGGGTTGAACAATGGCCTATGACTAAGGAGCGACAGCAAATTGCAATGCAACTAGTAGAAGAGCAGTTACAATTAGGCCACATCAAGCCATCCACTAGTCCTTGGAATACTCCTATTTTTGTTATACCTAAAAAGTCTGGGAAATGGCGTTTATTGCATGATTTGAGGAAAGTAAATGATCAGATGTGGCCCATGGGTGCTTTGCAGCCAGGTATCCCTTTACCTACTATGTTACCTAGGGATTGGAATATCGTAGTAATTGATTTGAAAGATTGTTTTTTCACAATACCTTTACAACCTCGGGATACATGCCGGTTTGCATTTACACTTAAAAGTACCAATAAGGCCAGACCTGATCAACGGTTCGAATGGGTGGTACTTCCACAAGGTATGCGTAATAGTCCTACCATGTGTCAATTGTATGTCGATTGGGCCCTACAACCAATTCGATCAAAATATCCTCATTTGTTAATCTATCATTATATGGATGATATTTTGTTTTGTTCTCAATCCCCATTGCCGTCGTCTCTTTTACAGGATGTAACTAACATGTTGCAATGCTGTTCTCTTGTAGTCGCACCGGAGAAGATCCAGTCTATGCCTCCCTGGAAGTATCTTGGTTGGCTCATTTGTCAAAAAACCGTGAAACCACAAAAGCCATTAGTTGTATCTAAGATTACCACTCTAGCCGATGTACAAAAACTTGCCGGAGATCTGCAATGGCTACGATCCCTTACCGGGCTTACCAATGCGGACCTAGCCCCCTTTACAGCTCTACTGCGGGGTACTGACCCGGGCGCCAAGGTAGCTTGGACTCTTCAACATCAACGCCACTTGCAATCCATAATGGATAAACTTACCCTTGCCTCTGCTGATCGGTGTTTACCAGATGCTCCTCTAATTTTGTTTTGCAGCTCCCTCCCCACTGACCCATTTGCCTTACTTTTACAGGTTCCTCCTTTAAAAGAGAAGGGGGGAAGTACGCAGGAATTAATTCTGGAGTGGCTATTCCCACCACAAACCCCACCGCGAAGTATTTTTCAACGAACAGAATTGATAGCACAACTTATGGTAAAGGGTAGGAAACGTTGTGTAGATGTTAGTGGTTTTGAGCCCTCTGAGATTTGGTTGCCTCTACGTCAAGAGGATATGGAATGGCTTTTAGCAAATTCAACACCTATGCAATGTGCCTTGGAGGGTTTTCCGGGAAGTTTAAAGGCAAAAACACCTTGTGGTTCTGTCTTGCGTGTCCTGAATCAATTGCAATGGCAGCCAAGACATAGCATTTTGACAACACCTTTAGTGGATGCTTATACGCTCTTCACTGATGCTGGTAGAAGATCAAAAAAGGCTGTTTGTGTATGGAAGTCTGAAAATCAATGGCAGCATCATATGATTTGGGGCACGCAGGATGATTCACTGCAGACCCTTGAATTAAAGGCAGTTCTTTGGGCATTGACTCGATGGGTTCATAAGCCATTAAATATTGTGTCTGATTCACTGTATGTTGTAGGTGTGGTCCAGCGAATAGAGGATGCGATTGTCAAAGGATCAAAACGGGAGATACTGACCAGGTTGTTTTATCAGTTGCAACAGGTAATCGGACAATGCACACAGCCCTGTTGCATCATCCACATTAGGAGCCATCAAATGACGGTTGGTCTTGGTGAAGAAACTGGGCCTTGGTGGATTCCGAGCAGATGGACGCGAGCTGTCAATGACCGATGAAATTACCTATCGTCGACAGTATAGACGATGGCAGCTTTTATCCCCTCTGCTTGCTGAGATCAGCACACTGCTCGGAGAAGAAGTGATCCTCTGGACATCAAGGACTGATTTTGATAAACTTGTTGCATGTATTATAAGTGAGCTTTTGCTGTTTCTTAGACAAGATATAGATTATAATTGCTTGCATTGTGCCTCTATACACCATCGTGCCTGGATCAAAATTCCACACTTGTGGACCCTTGAGCCGAACAATTAGAATGATGCATAACGGCACTTTTCTCGCCTTCGTAATTGCCTGGTCACTCAATCAGCTAAAACAAAAAATGTGGATGACTGAAGTTATCATTTTATCTACCCTTTGTGGTATCACTTATGGCCTGCATACTATTGATCCCTGAACGAATTTATGGGTCACTTGGGCAAAGAAAACCCAGACGACCTCGTTTTGTCTAGCACTAGCCTCTGTGACCAACCCTTTTCAAACATGTTTAATTGGCATTCCTGGGTACAATGAAACCAATTTTAAAAATATGACCACAGCAAATTGTAACACAGCCAGGAATACCAGTGCCTGTACAGCAATGCTGTTGGCCGGTCTCAATGTATCGTTGCCAGAGGACCCCCAAGAAATTAACCTATTGGGTAGTAGACTACTAAATAGCTCTCTAAAGGAGTCTGGATGTGTGTTGTTGGGATTTTACAGGTGGTATGTAGATGATACTCCTGTTTGGCTCACCCCTAAACGCTATCCTTTTTGGAACGGCCGATATATGTGTGGTAACGATACCAACGGTACCAGTACGAGATATGGGTGGGAACCTGGTCAGATCAGAATTTGGACAAACAACAGTGCCAAAGCATTACCTGACAATGTGTATTTGATATGTGGAGAGCGAGCCCGGCACAGTATCCCGAGACATGCCTATGGTGGCCCCTATTACCTGGACCGATTAGCCTTTTTTGCACCAAATGCTTCTATGGTCTCGCGGTTCCTTTTTAACAAAGCAGCTCGACCGAAGCGTTCTATTACTGACCTCTCCCTAATTGCAATGACCAGGCAGAGCTGTGGGGACCAACGGCTCGATTTTTTGCTGCACTAGTCCCGGGAGTGGGCACGGCCCATGCCCTCACGACAATTGGTAAATTAGCATGTTGGATGGTCAAACAGTCTAATGCCACCACACGAATCTTGACTGAATTAGCCCAAGACATGGATAGTCTGAGGCACCAAATTTTACAAAATCGGGCAGCAATTGATTTTTTATTGTTGGCTCACGGCCACGGTTGTGATGATTTTGAAGGCATGTGTTGTTTTAACCTCTCTTCTCACTCAGTATCTATTCACAAACAACTACAATGGCTTAAGGACCACACTGGTGACATTAAGGTAGTCACCAACCCTCTTGATGCCTGGCTTTCTTCATTTGAATTGGGGCCATGGCTGAAAACCATAGTGATGTATTTAACTGGTATTGGAGGCACAATTTTATTGGTAATATTTTTGTTGCCTTGTCTGCTTAGCTGCTTACAAAATTTAGTTATTAAGACAGCTCATAGAACACAGACTGCTCTCCTTGTACAGAAAACGGGGGAAATGTGGAGAACACTATTGAAATTTGGCTTCGAGACAGGGGTCATGATAACATCCAGCTAGTTAAAAATATGAGAAAGAACAGGGCCTCTGTGAGAACAGTGCCCCTGTGAAACATTTTAATTAACGGCTAACGAGAATAGAAGGTCTTTATCTGTAAAAAACAAGTAGAGTCCTTGCAGCTGCAGCCATAAAATAAGCATTCTGTGAGAAACTAAGGTGTGGATAACTTTTAATCACTAACCAATAGAGAGCTAGACTTTCATGATATGCATAAACCTCATTAACTGTGTCGTGGGATGTGGTGGGTTGACCCTGGCTAGATACTGGGTGCCCACCAAAGCCCACTCTATCACCCCCCTCCTCAGCAAGATGGGGAGGGGAGAAAATAAGATGGAACACAAAAAAAACCAAACTCGTGGATCGAGACAAAAGCAGTTTAATAGAAGCAAAGCAAAGCTGCGCGCGCAGAAGCAAAAGAACAAAATATTTACTCTCTACTTCCCATCAGCAGGCGATGTCTGGCCACTTCCCGGGAAGCAGGGCTTCATACGCGTTGCGGTTCCCGGAGGACAAACGGAAGTAACGAATGCCCCCCCTTCCCCCTCTGTTCTCCTTGCTTTATTTCTGAGCATACGTCATATGGTATGGAATATCCCTTTGGTCCGTTTGGGTCAGCTGTCCTGGCTGTGTCCCCTCCCAAGACCTTCCCCCCTCCCAGCCTACTGGGGGAAATGTTGGAGGGACAGCCTTGGTGCTGTGCTAGCACTGCTCACCAGTAACCAAAACACTGCTGTGTTATCAACACCCCTCGAGCCACCAAATACAAAACACAGCACTCTGAGGGCTGCCACGGGGAAAATCAACTCCATCCCAGCCAGACCCACTACATGGGAATAGAGTTTTAACCAATTAGTTACTAACACGCAGCGTATGTGTGGTGGGTTGACCCTGGCTAGAAGCCGGATGCCCACCAAAGCCCACTCTATCACTCCCCCTCCTCAAATGGGCAGGGGGAGAAAAATATAACGAAAAGCTGGTGGGTGGAGATAAGGACGGAGAGAGATCACTCACCAATTACTGGCACGGGTAAAACAGACTCAACTTGGGGGAAAAAACCCCAAATTTACTTTATTACCAATCAAAATTAGAGGAGAATGAGAAGTAAAACCAAATCTTAAAACACCTCCCCCATCCCTCCCTTCTTCCCGGGCTTAATCTCTTTCCCGATTTCCACCTCCTCCCCCCAGCGGCACAGGGGAACAGGGAATGGGGTTGGGGTCAGTTCATCACAGGGTGTTTCTGCCGCTGCTTCCTCCTCAGGGGGAGGACTCCTTCCCCCGCACCAGCGTGGGGTCCCTCTCACGGGAGACAGTCCTCCACCAACTTCTCCAACGTGAGTCCTTCCCATGACTGACAGTTCTTCACGAACTGCTTTGGCATGGGTCCATTCCATGGGGTGCAGTCCTTCAGGAAGGGACTGCTCCAGCACGGGTCCCCCACAGGGTCACAAGTCCTGCCAGCAAACCTGCTCCGGCGTGGGCTCCTCTCTCCACGGGCTACAGGTCCTGACAGGAACCTGCTCCAGCGCGGCCTTCCCGCAGGGTCACAGCCTCCTTCGGGCTTCCACCTGCTCCGGCGTGGGGTCCTCCACGGGCTACAGGTGGTCATCTGCTCCACCATGGACCTCCATGGGCTGCAGGGGGACAGCCTGCCTCACCCTGGTCCTCATCACAGGCTGCAGGGGAATCTCTGCTCTGGCGCCTGGAGCATCTCCTCCCCCTCCTTCTTCACTGACCTTGGTGTCTGTGAAGTTGTTTTCTCTTACATCTTCTCACTCCTCTCTCTCGCTGCAAAGTCTGCAGCTTTTTTTTCTTCCCTCTCTTTCTTTTTTTTCTTAATTATGTTATCACAGAGGCGTTACTGATTGGCTCGGCCTTGGCCAGCGGCGGGTCCGTTCTTGTAGCCGGCTGGCATTGGCTGTGTCAGGTCGGGCATGGGGGGAAGCTTCTGGCAGCTTCTCTCACAGAAGCCACCCCATGTCCCCTCCCCCACTGCTACCAAAACCTTGCCACGCAAACCCAATACAGTATGTTACATTATGTTGTATGGCAAAGTATATAAAAGGCACTTGTATCAAATAAAGTCGGAACATCACTCTAACTCTATGAGTATACGTGTAGATTCCAGGCACAGGCTACACGGTAGCTCCTCTGGACAATGTCCATAACATTTTTTTTCATTTGACTATTGCTGTTTTCATAAGCCAATTGATCTAGTAATTTAAGTTTCATGTCAGGATCAAAGTCTGGATGATCTTTTAAGGCAGCATGTAATCTGTCTACAAAACTTGTAAATGGTTCAGTGGGTCCTTGCCACACTGTAGCAAACGCTGGAGTAGGCTTTCTCGATTCCGGTAGACTTCTCCAAGCTTTCCAGGCTAAATCCTGAGAAAGCTGGAGAATTGGAGTCTGCAAACAGGATTGCATGTCAGCAGTAGCAAAGGCTCCTACACCCAGCAGCATATCTGCATTAACTAAGTGAAGAACGTCATCTGACGGACGCTGCAAATTTTTCGCCTCTACATTAACACAGAGGTCCTTCCAGTACTGAAAAAACTGTATTTGTTGCGAGGGGCTTAAAAGAGTATTAGTTAGCATTCTGATATCATGAGGCGCTAATAAGGTATCGTTAAAAATGTGTGTTAGAACTGCTTCTGTAAAATATAATTTTAACCCATACTGACTTATAGCATTTTTTGCTGCTTTTATAGTTTTCCAATCTAAAGCTGTATAAGCCCGTTCATCATTTGGTCCCACCGAAACTGGAAAAGCAGAGGGAGTATTAGGCAACATTTCCCCTTCTACTAAATCATCCGTTATAATTCCCCTCCACTGATGATGTGGATTTTCTCCTTCCCCTCCACCCCTTCTATTAAAGCAACATTTTTGGATTGTTCTGCCCTAGACACCTGAGGAATAGAAAAAGAGTTAGTATGAATAAAGGATATGGGTGCATCCTTGTCCTGGTTAGCTGCTAAGTCCTTAAGTTTTTCTATTAGCTGTTGAGATGGGTCGTCTAAGTTCACTTTTCTCTCCTCTGGTTCTCTCGGGGTGTTCAGGGTAGAAGGTGGCAGAGGTGGATAGAGGGAATGTGCATTCTCACAGGCTGAAGTAGAGTGCTGTGGTGAATCTTGTACAGGCACAGAAGGGTTAGTTACCGGCTGCATGGGGGGAGAGGTATTTCTGGGGGAGGTCGTGAAAGCAGTGGAGTAGTCATACTTGTTACTGCCGATACAGGCAGAGGTGGATTATACATATTTGCATTAATTGCCGCAGGTGCTGGCGGTGAAATATTGTCCATAAATATCAGTGTGGAAGTCGATATCTTTTTACCGCATGGCTTACTGGTAGAAGCAGTAGGACTTAATGCTACAAAGGCTGACGCAGCAGCATCGCATTCTGCTTTTAACTCTTGAAGGGTATTTTTAAGCAGCTTCCATAAGGTAGCAAAGTTTTGTGCTTCTTTAGATCCATTGCTAATTTCTTCCCATAGAGCATTGCCTATTCATTCCCAAGTGTCAAGTTCAAAGGCAGTATCCACCCCGGATAATAACTCTCTGTCCTTACACCATAGCAATAAATGTTTCAAACACATCACATCATATTTTATGCCTTTCTTAGAGAGAAAATGTTGGAGGAGCTTAATCATGGCTTCCTCTTCCTTACTAAGAGAAGCCCCCATTTCTCTATTTCTCTATTTCTCTCTTTTTCTATTTCTCTCCTCTGTCCGGCCGCTCACCTCACTGTTGGGTGAATCTCTGCTGCAGCAATGCCTCGATGGGACACCTCAATGGGTCTTCCCCTCTCTTCAGGGGCTCCGGACTCGTTCCAGACGGTCCTTTCCTCCGGCCGGTTCTTCCCTCACTTCAAACCTGTCGCATAGCGATGAATAGGGTCCCTGTTCGGGCGCCAGTTGTGGGAACTCAATGATGGACTCTGCCACACGATCAATATGATCAAGCAAGAAGCCATTTATTTGTTTGAATACAGTAATATTTATACCCCAAAACTAATGAAATCACCCACACCTGTTAACATGTTATTGGCTCTTCACTCCCAGCATGAGCAGTTCACATGCCCCTAATTGGCTGATGGACTTTGCATGCATCCCTTCCTGTTTGCTTGCCAGGGGACATCTTTTGGATACATTCCAAGGTTCCTTTCTCATATCTTGTTGACGCAGGTGCTTCTCATATCTCTAGACATGTATCCCTTCAGTTCCCACAGTTCTCTCAGGGTATGCCAATACACGTTCTCACACTCCCCACAAAAGATGGTACCTGTTATCCCATCCCTATTAAGAAACTTGCAGTGCAAAATCATCTCCCTTGTCTATATTTGGATAAGTTCCATTGCAGAAATAGCAAATGTCCCAAGCTAAGAGCAGCTCACAGTCTCTAGATAAAAGACTGCTTCTTTAAGTGCATGTTGTTCAGACTGATGCATTTGCATATTTGATTAGTAAATTTGGATTTCAGACACACATTAAGCTATGCTGCTGTATCACTTCATCCCTATTCCTTTCCCTTCCTCCTGTCATGCTTACACAATCCATCCTATAGTCTCATCTAGCCTTAGTTATGGTAAAAAGAAAGAAAAAAAAAAAAAGCTCACACTGATTTTTGGTGGAGTATATAGCTGTATGACAGAACATACCAAAGAAATAAAAAAGTGTCAATGACAAAAATATCAATAATAGTTTCAATCAACAGATGTGGGTTTTGTTTTATTTTTTGTTTGTTTTTAATTTAAGATTCATTTTACTGAAGTTTAATCTATTAAAAAAGTCAGTATTTAGCCAAATCTTAATATAAGTTTTACTTATGGGTTATTTTATTAAAGAGCAAGATCAGGGTCAAATGTCCTTACTATATTACAGGTAGTATTTTTTAGCCTGGCTTCATGGGAAAACAGGGACTACCTGACTATGCTGTTTGTCTTTCAACCTCAAATCCCAATCTAATAACTTTTGAACCCTTTAACCAATTTTAGCCAAATTTGACAGAGTGATAGAGATTTCAGGGATTGTATGGGTTTTGTGTAAGTCTTGGCTGCCAGGGCACACTGCTGACTCCTATTGAGCCTGCTGTCAACCAGCACCCCCAGATCTGTTTCTGCAGGGCTACTCTCCAGCCACTCCTCTCCCAATTTATGCTTGTGTCCAGTGTTACTCCATGCCAGGTGCAGAATCTGGCATTTGTTCTTGTGCATTGGGTTTGTGTGGCAAGGTTTTTGGTAGCAGTGGGGGAGGGGACATGGGGTGGCTTCTGTGAGAGAAGCTGCCAGAAGCTTCCCCCATGTCCGACCCGACACAGCCAATGCCAGCCGGCTACAAGAAGGGACCCGCCGCTGGCCAAGGCCGAGCCAATCAGTAACGCCTCTGTGATAACATAATTAAGAAAAAAAAAGGAAGGGAGAAAAAAAAAAGCTGCACACTTTGCAGCAGGAGAGAGGAGTGAGAAGATGTAAGAAAAAACAACTCTGCAGACACCAAGGTCAGTGAAGAAGCAGGGGGGAGGATGGGCTCCGGCGTCGGAGCTGAGATTCCCCCCGCAGCCTGTGGTGAAGTCCAGGGTGAGACAGGCTGTCCCCCTGCAGCCCCTGGAGATCCATGGTGGAGCAGATGACCACCTGTAGCCCGTGGAGGACCCCACGCTGGAGCAGGTGGATGCCCGAAGGAGGCTGTGACCCCGCGGGAAGCCCGCGCTGGAGCAGGTTCCTGTCAGGACCTGTAGCCCGTGGAGAGAGGAGCCCACGCCGGAGCAGGTTTGCTGGCAGGACTTGTGACCCCGTGGGGGACTCGCGCTGGAGCAGTCCCTTCCTCAAAGGACTGCACACCATGGAATGGACCCATGCCAAAGCAGTTCATGAGGAACTGTTGGTCATGGGAAGGACTCACGTTGGAGCAGTTGGTGGAGGACTGTCTCCTGTGAGAGGGACCCCACGCTGGTGCGGGGGAAGGAGACCTCCCCCTGAGGAGGAAGCAGCGGCAGAAACACCGTGTGATGAACTGACCCCAACCCCATTCCCTGTCCCCCTGTGCTGCTGGGGGGAGGAGGTCCCTTCCAGCCCAAACCATTCTATGATTCTATGCCAATAGATTAAATGCTCTAGTTATATACAAAGGCTTTAATTATAAGCCTTAAATTAAGTTGACTTTTGAGTGAACTTCCCAACCTGTACTATAGTAGCATGAAATGCAACTGTGAGATTCTTTCCCCAACCTGAATCACAGCAGCATGAAATAAGACCGTGAGACTTTTCCTCCTACAATCCAAAGCCAGGTGCAAGAATACCAAAATAGTAGCTTCTCAAACATATCTCAGGTCCTGGAAAAATCCAGGATGTGCCCATGTGAAGTGAAACTTCCCCACCAGATGTTACCGTGCCTTTCTGTCTGTGTAATTTGTTTGTTAGATTGTATAAAAGCACGACCCTCTCACAGCAAAGATGGAGACCTCACCTATGAGTGGACGCACTGTGTAGGACGGGGCTCTCCAACTGATGTACAGTATGAAGATGATGATAAGTATTTGGGAAATTGGTGTTGTTTCTTTCTTAATCACTATGCTTTCACTTTTGTAGTAATGATTAGGTGCATTACCCTGTTTAACTCTCTATCTCGCTTATTCTTCTTCTTTCCCTGTTTTAAACTAGAGTAAAACAAGTTTGTTTCTAGTATTCTGTTGGTGTCTGTGTCTTTTTTTGCCAGCCCCGTCAATTGGCAAAACATCTAGATAATACAAAAATACAATATTTTATATAATGTTCAGCTTAATCTGCATTTCACCCGTGACATATGATCTTAAAAGAGTGAAAATTCTGTGGAAGCAGTAGAGATTAGCAAAGTAGGGTAAAGCAGTAAGGGTACAGTGAGACAGATGTAATCTAAGTCTGCCTGTCAGTAATATTTTTGTCTACCACCAGTAGTTCCACAGGAGCAAGAATTCTTACACTGTGTGCCAAGATTCACTCATAAAGATCTAAAGGTCACAGAGCAAGGCCCTCCACAATGGTATAGAATTACATGACACCCATAGTTTGGACCTGAGAAGAGAATTTATATTAATACAGTAAGAGTTTTTACAACACTGCAACATTCCTTATTCTTCAGAATCTCTCTTTTCCTTTTATGCTATTTTTCTTTCAAAACTGAACAGGAAGTTTAGTTTAACTGTAATGCTGAAATATCAATACTGTTACATTGCATTAAGGAATACTCTTTGTATTGATATATACAGTACAATCAAACCCTGAAAAGGCAGAGGTTCTCAACACTTTCTGTCTTTACCAGTACTGTTGGGCCCCAGGCCTTGGGAACAAAAGTCCAGGTTGATGCAAACACAGACCCGCTGTCAGTGAAGGAAGAGTTGGCATGCAAACTATTACAGGAGCTTGACCCCTACAAATCTATGGGCCCTGACAATATCCACCAGAGGGTGTTAAAAGAGCTGGCAAACGTTGTTGGGGGGACATCCCAGGAGACTGGAAGAAGGCTAATGTCACCCCCATCTACAAGAAGAACATAAAGAGGATCCAGGAAATTATAGTCCCAGCAGTCTTACTTCAGTCTCTGGGAAAGTTATGGAAGGAATCCTCCTGGGGACTATCACAAGTCAAATGAAGCACATGATTGGGAAAAGCCAGTATGGATTCACCAAGAGCATTTTGTGCTTGACAAACCTGATCGCCTTCGACGACAAAGGAACCTACTTGGTTGATGTGGGGCAAGCAGAAGACATTGTCTACCTCGATTTCTCCAAGGCTTTCGATACAGTTCCTCATAGCCTCCTCCTAGAGAAATTAATGTGTTACCATCTAGAGAAGTGGTCTGTGTGGTGGATGGGGAACTGGCTGACAGGTTGCACCCAAAGGGTGGTGGTAAATAGCTCCTTTCCAAACTGGCAACCTGTCACAAGTGGGATCCCCTAGGAATCAATATTGGGCCCAATGCTGTTTAATATCTTCATAAGTGATCTGGATGATGGGATCAAGTGTACCCTGATAAAGTTTGCTGATGATACTAAACTGAGTGGGGAAGTTGACACTTTGGAAGGGAGAGCCACCCTGCAGGAAGACCTGGAAAAGCTAACAAGAACCTTATGAAGTTCAACAAGGACAAGTGTAAGGTCTTGCTCCTGGGAAAACATGATCCAGGATTGCAGCACAGACTAGGATCTATTCAACTGGAGAGCAGCTCTGTGGAAAGGGACCTGGGGGTCCTGGTGGACAACAAGCTCAATATGAGTGAACAGTGTTCAAAGAGAATCAATAGGATGTTGAGTTGCATCAACAAGGGAATCACCAGCAGAGATAAAGAAGTCTATCCCACTCTACTCAGTGTTTGTCAGGCTACACCTGGAACACTGTGTTCAGTTTTGGTCCCTGCTATACAAAAAAGATGTGGACAGGCTGGAGAGGGTCCAGAGAAGGGTCACAGAAATGATCAAAGGACTGGGAAGCCTGCCATATGACGAAAGGCTGAGAGGACTAGGTTTGTTCAGCCTTGAGAAGAGAAGGCTTAGGGGAGACCTTATCACCATGTTCCAGTACTTAAAGGGTGGTTACAAAGAAGATGGAGACTTCCTTTTTACAAGGAGTCACATGGAAAAGATGAGGGGTAATGGGCACAAGTTATTCCTGGGGAAATTTCAATTGGACAGAAGAGGAAAATTTTTCACAATGAGAGTAGTTAGCCATTGGAATAATCTCCCCAGGGAAGTGATGGATTCCCCAACATTGGATACTTTTAAGATTCGGCTGCAAAGGGTGCTGGGCCATCTTGTCTAGACAGTGCTTTTGCTGTGCTTTTACCAAAAAAGGTTGGACCAGATTATCCTTGAGGTCCCTTCCAACCTGGTATTCTATGATTTATGAAACCCTTTGTCCTGCCATGCTGCAGACTAATTAGTATTCTGTTGAGTGAGTTCATTTATTTGCATTTTCTGCACTTCTGAACATAGCACAAACTCAAGAGAATGACATTTGAATGTCTCCTGTTTATCATGTTTTCCAGAAGGCTATCTAGACTAAAAATCTGAAAGAGAGTTTAAGCTATTTTACAAAACCACGGAAAATGCAAGTATGCTTAGACTTATAATTTTGATTACTTTTCATTCTAAGTATCCACAGTAGAATAGACTTAGACTGGACAAATTAATTCTAAAAAGGAAGACTTGCACTAAAGAATAAATCAGAATTAAAGTTGCCACCAAAATTCCAACTAGCTAAAACACTATAGCTTTACACCACCAATTAAGTTTTCCTCAAATTTGATAAGAGCACATTTCACTTCCTTTTAATTCTCTGTCCAGTCTACCAAGATGATTCCTTTTAAACTTGCATGTCTTCTTTTGAGAAGTTTTAACATTCAATCCACTTTAAAAGAAGAATTCATGGTTCATAAAAAATTTTTCACCTAAGATACTAAAAAATAAATAATTTACCTCGTCACTCCAGTCACAATTGTTCCACTTGCATTTATTGAACTGATAAATATTGAGGCTCATAGCAATGTTCCTGAAGTTTGTTCCAGAAAAGCAGATACATCATCAAAATCTTTTGAGTCAGCTTGGATTTCTACCAACATTAAAATGAATGCCCGTTCCTCCTCTGGATATCTATGATCATTGTTCACTACTGCAATTTTTTCAGAGAAAATAACAAAACAACTATAATTCAAGTTTAAAAGTTATACTGTTCTCTTTTTCATGCCCTCACCACCTAGAGTCATTAGATTTTAGACACTTATTTCTCAACAGAAAAAGAGATTGGGAATATCCCGGACAAAACATGCTACTTTTGAGACGAAATACCCATCACCAACCCCTGGAGTCCCTCCACTGAAATTGAGTCCCAATTATCATTCAGAAAGAAGACTATTAAGAATGTCTAGTAGGGATAGAACCTTTTACTTTTTAAATTAGATTTCTAGCATTAAAGAACAACTTTTAATTAAAATGTAATTAATTAAATTAAAATTAATTTAAATTTAAGTAAATTTGTGTAACAGTGGTCAAATGGCCCTGTCTCTAATTGCTGCTACCAGGTGTTAAGTTACTTGTTTAAGTGCTAGGAGTCATCTGTTTTGTCAATAAACCAAAGGGTTTTTTTCCCCTCACTACTGACTTATAAAAGAACCAGAGAATCATAATTGTGAATTTAATAAATTATAAATATATGCAATTTAGCCAACAAATGGAAATTAACAGATAAGTGTCAGTTTCCATCTGTTAAAATTAATTTAAGGAGATCCATAAATCTATGGGTCCAGATAGGATGCACCCATGGGTGTTGAGGGATCTGGCTGAAGTCATTGCTAGACCACTCTCCATCATCTTTGCTAAGTCGTGGAAAACAGGAGAGGTGCCTGAGGACTGGAGGAAGGCAAATGTCACTCCAGTCTTCAAAAAGGGCAAGAAGGAGCACCCGGGTACCTACAGACCAGTCAGCCTCACCTCCATCCCTGGGAAGGTGATGGAGCAACTTATCCTTGGTGCCATCTCTAGGCATATCAAGGATAAGAGAGTCATTAGGGGCAGTCAACATGGCTTCACCAAGGGGAAGTCGTGCTTGACCAACCTTCTAGACTTTTATGAAAACGCAACGAGGTGGCTAGATGGTGGCAAAGCAGTGGATGTGGTCTATCTTGATTTCATCAAGGCATTTGACACCGTCTCCCACAGCATCCTCACTGACAAATTGAGAAGATATGGGTTGGATGGTCAGATAATGAGATGGACTGTGAATTGGCTGGTGGGAAGAAGCCAGAGAGTGATGGTCAATGGAGCAGAGTCTAATTGGAAACCTGTGTCTAGTGGAGTCACTGAAGGGTCAGTACTAGGACTAGTACTATTCAATATATTCATAAATGACCTGGATGAGGGAATAGAGTGCACTGTCAGCAAGTTTGCTGATGACACAAAGCTGGGAGGAGTGGCTGACACAGCAGAGGGCTGTGCTGCCATCCAGCGAGACCTGGACAGGCTGGAGAGCTGGGTGGGGAAAAACTTAATGAAATATAATAAGGGCAAGTGTAGGGTGTTGCACCTGGGCAGGAACAACCTTGTGGAGAAACATGCTGTTGGAAACTAAGGCGTGGGTGACTTTTAATCAATAAGGAGCTAGACTTTTATGCTGTGTGTGAACCTCACTGACTGTGTCACGTGGATGGAATCTTAACCAATTAGTTGCTGGCATGCATCACATGTTGTGTGGCAAAGTGTATAAAAGGAACCTGTACCAAATAAAGACAGAGCATTCACTCTATCTCTATGAGAATACGTGATAGACTCTCGACACAGCAACAGATGGCGCCCGAACGCCACTGATTACCCTGGCTCTCCACAAGACACGAAACGCTGGGCGAAACGTTGAGTGGAGGTCGTTACCCTGATTTATTGCCGCAAAAGACGAAACGCTGTGCGACACGTTGAGCGGATCCCCCCCGGCCGTATAGACGATATGTTGAAGGCATTTGTGGTAGAGACGTACGAAGCGTTGAACCACGGAGCTCCCCATCCTTATCAACTTCAGGTAAGGCTGAGTTGTGGTTTTGCTAGTGCGGTTATTTTGCCGGCCGGCATGTATAATGGAAGCAGGATTTACTGCGTGGAGCGCCTCATTATCTTCTCTAAGAGAAGGGAGGCATCTCTGGGAAGCTTTTTTATAAGCTGGAATCCTGGGCTAGAAGCAAGGATTCACCCCCTTCCCCCCCCACCTTGTTTGAATGGGAGAAATGGCAACATATGTGGAACTTGGCAATATCAGATAAAGACAAGACAGTCAGGGAACTCACTGCACCTTGGAGAGTAAGCAGACTCTCGAAGAGCGGTCGTAAAAAGCTTCTCAAGCTAGCAAAAAAGACTGCACCGCAGGCTCGAGGCACCTTGGAAAAAAAGCAGAAAGCAAACTCCCGAATAGCGGTCGTAAAAATCTTCTCAAGTTATCAAAAGGAATGCGAAGAATGCATGAGACTCAGGTTACTGATATCAGCCAGAAATAAGAGTTAACCCTCTCGTTAACCCTCTCATTACTTAAATTCTTTTTAGAAAAGCAAGATATAGCATTTTTTTCAAACTCCTGAGAAGTATTTTAATGAGAATAAGCGGAGAAGTTTTGGAAAATGAACTGCGTAGTGTGGGCAAGTTTCCCCCCTCCGAACAAGATGGCGCCCGCCCCCGAAAAAGAAGTGCGTCAGTTTCTGGACAAGATGGCGCCGGGCCCCTTCTTCCCCCCCTTCTTCTCCCCCCCTTTTTCCCCCCCTCTGCATACTGTTATGGGGCAAGATAGCACCGGCAAATAAGATCTACGTAGATTGCTGACCAAGATGACACTGGCTGGGAGGCGGTGCTGAGCTGCGAGCTGAAGGACCCGGGGGGGAGGCACCTCCCCCGCCTCGCACCACCCACCCCCCCCCTTTTCCCCACCCCAGGGAAGCTCCGTTTGTGTGGATATATTTTCTTTGTAATTGTTTAATGTGTACACTAAAATGAAATAGGAACTGGACAGACACTAAACGAGAATTTTAAAAGTTTATGGGATCAGAGATAAATATAAAGTCATCACTATTGTATGAGAGAGTTCCACAGAACTACTAACTTTGTGTGGAGGCTATGCTTGTCGTTACAGATTCTGGACCACCGTGGGATTTTTCTTCAAGCAACTTATTGTTAAATTTCGTTTGATAAAAAAAAAAAAAAAAAAAAAAAAAAGAGGTAAAAAGTCTTAAAAGCCCTGGACACTGTATGTAGAAGAATATAAAGATGTAAAGATATGTATTAGATAGTAACATAAGTAGGTAATGAAGTGTATATTAGTAATAGAAAATAACAAAGAGTAGATGTGCATATGAATTATCCTTATTGTCATAGGTAAAGATGTATCACTAAGTTTTCTGCAGGAGTTTATACGGTTTCCAAAGAGTATTTTTAAATTAACAAAATGAGCATGAATCCAATTTTCAGTAGAAGCCATGAAGTTTTATGAGACTTTTAACTTTTAATTTTCTTTCCTGATGAAAAATAGTGTCACCAGTTATCACCTTTATAATTAAGGCCCTGTCATCATTTTCAAGGTGAGCATTTATTTTCAAGGATGTATAACATGACTATAAGGATACTGTAAGCATGAAATTTGGTTTGGAAAAACAATCTTAACTAGCAGGGACTTCTCCTGAGGAGAGATTTTTAGTTTGTTTCTTTGTTTTGTGACATGGATTATATTTCAAATCAGAAATCAATCAGCAAAGCAAGGCCAACCCCATATTAGTATCATTAATACTATTGTTATTGTTATGAAATTTTTTTATGCTTCAGAAATAGTTCTGTTTTAGGGTAATGTAAAGAATGAAAGCTCTGAACCAAGTCTCAATTAAAAAAAAAAAAAAATACTGAGGCAGCAGATGCAGAGATTTTAAATTGGCCACTATAAATGTACATTTAGTACTGAAGTTATCTACTAATTTTTGATTGGGGCCACTGACTGCAGCGCTTGCCCGACACTTAAACTTAAATGGAAAACAGAAAAGCCTGTTTGGATTGATCAATGGCCTCTATCAAAAGAGAACCTGCAACATGTTGAGGAACTTGTACAGCAACAATTAAAATTGGCTCATATTAAACCCTCTGTTAGCCCATGGAACACTCCTATTTTTACCATTCAGGAAAAAATCTGGGAAATGGAGACTATTACATGATTTGAGAACTGTAAACAATTGTATGGAGGACATGGGAGCCTTGCAACCTGGGTTACCATCTTCAGCCATGTTGCCAGAAAAATGGGATTTGTTAATACTAGATCTTAAGGATTGTTTTTTCACAGTTCTTTTACACGAGGATGATGGTGACAAGTCATTGCATTTTCTGTGCCTTCCCTCAATAGGGTACTGCCACAGGGTATGAAAAAACTCTCCTACCATTTGTCAGTAGTTTGTGGATTTAGCCTTAAGACCGTGGCGAAGGGAAAACCCTGACTTGCTTACATACCATTATATGGATGACTTATTGATAGCTAGTCCTACCATGCTTGCAGAATGTTGGTCTAGTCATTGCACCTGAAAAGGTTCAAAACATTCTCCTTGGAATTACTTGGGCATGCAAATTACAGAAACTAGACTTATACCTCAGAAAATTATTTCGCACTCAGAAATTAAGACTGTTAATGATGTTCAAAAATTGATAGGTGATCTGCAGTGGCTTCGAACTTTCTGTGAAATTACTAATACAAATTTTTCTCTTTTGATTGACCTTCTACGAAATAGTAGTTCTCTTTCTAACCCTAGATCATTTACTGTGGAGGCTACGAAAGCACTGGATGACATTACAAAAAAAAAAAAAAAAAATTTTTTTTTTAGACACTCAGCCATAGATCATAGATTGGAAGATTATCTTTTTTCCTTAGTTATCTATAACCAAGAGAAAGAAGTTGTTTTGTTAATTGTTCAGTTACCTGACAGCGCCCCTATGCGATTAATAGAGTGGGTATTTCATGGTTCTACTTTTAGGGGCCACAATTACTACTCGGGCCGATGCAATTGGGCAGTTGATACTAAAGTCGGGGCCCGAGGACACCCATGGTAGGTTACTCACAATGTACATTTAGTACTTTGGGTAAGGATATTAGTGCTTGAAATACACAAATTTGTAGCTTGTCATGGAATAAAGGCAGGTTTTAAAATACCAATTTTTCAAAACACATTCACAATGATAAATACATTTTGCTACACCAACAATTCAGCGATTAATAAGCCACTTATATTGTACAATGACATAGTAGCTTCTGAAGCAGAAGATTGCATCTAAGATGGGGATTTTTAGTAGCATTTTTACAATTTCATTATGAATTCCTAAAAAGATATTAGGTTGTTATAACTTGAATGTTCTGACATAAAACCACAACAGCAAGGAATTTCAGAGTTGATTCTATTTCGGTTGTCTTCTATGATTTTATCCAGGTATCGTAGCACATAAGATGCACAGAGTGCAATCTCCTGACATGCTGTACCTTGCTACAACAGGGATGAGTACAGAACAAATTTTCTTTCCTTGTTTTTGTGGGTTTGTCATAGCTTTGATATTTACATGTTTTCTTTTCATTGTAGAAACACAAAATGGTTTATACTGTATTTGGGTAACACTAATTAAGATGGATACTGACAAACTGGGAATCCTTGAACTGCTCTAACTTGCAATCAACATTAATTTGGATTTTTCTTTAATTCTGCAGATGCATTTTTTATTGAAGTGGTTAAATTGTTTCAAATGTGAAAGTGTTTTGGGTAGTATTTTATATTGATGTATATATTGCAATAGAAATCATTGTAATAATTGTAATAGTTTTTTTTAGGTATAAGTACACTACACCCAGATAAATGGAGCTATACAGTACTGTGATGTTCAACACCTGGGCAGAGCTACTGCTTGAAAAAACAAGTTGCAGTGTCAGTAAACCGTATAGATCAAGTATTCAGTGTTAGCACTCACTAATGCAGAAGGAGAAGAGATGATTTCAACATGATTTCAACCCTACATAGCATTCATACATCTCATAAGTCAGTACATAAAAAAAAAAAGAGAAAGGAAGAAAGAGTCCTAAGCTTATAGTTATTACTGCATTAAGATTTTGTTAATTAGCATTGTTTTAAGACCTTAAGTTGTAGTACCTAGATAAAACATGTGGATAACTTTTGTTAATGTAAGGAAGTAAGAATCACTATGGCTTTCACTACCTATGCCCGAGAATCCTTTTAGAACCTGTCTTATAAGAGTGCTTTATATAACTTTGTTCACACAGATGTTACTAGTCATTGATGGCATTAGACATGCAACACTGCAAAATAGAGTAGCAATTGATTTTTATTTGTTAGCACAAGGGAGATGTTTGTGAGGAATCTGAAGGCATGTGCTGTATGATTCTACCAGACCACCCAGACTCAATTTATATGGCCATTAGAAGGTTAAGGGAAAATGTCAAACAGTTGAGGATAAATAGTGATAATTGGTTAAGCGAGTAGTTTTTACACGAATGAATTCTTTGACTATTAAAGTCAGGATTTAAGATGCTATTTGTAATTTGGTAATCTTTTATTAGTGCCTTGTTTGCTATCGTGTCTGCAAGGGCCCTGCAGAAGATGGTGGACAACGCCTTTGTGGTATAAAGACAAAAAATAGAAATTGTTGGCTCCTTAAGAGGCCAAGATGCAGGCAGTTTCGGCCTTGGCAATTAATTCCTGACTTTTAAAACACCAGAACAGAGAAACAAGATAAGTAAATTTTGCTTTGCATTGTAGCGCATATATTGTTTTCTTGTATGGCCAAACGTGTGGAACAACTTGCCCTAGGTGTTCTTTTAGCTCAAATTGATAAAAACGGGGAAGAGTGTGGGAAACTGTTGGCAGAGCACCACGTAGAGCACCGTACACATCTAGTGTGGATGCTGATATGTTAGGATCAGCTTTGAAAGATCAGAATATTGAGTGCTTCTCTAGGTCGGATTGATATTGATTTGGGTATGGAGTGGAGTCAAGCTGGTTTGATGTGGACTTTGGGCTGATTTGTTTTCATGCTGGGTCGGAGATCTGGCCATCTCGGATTGTTTAGGAGACTGGATGGGAAATGGTAGCCATTTCCATGTTGGTGTCTCTTCACAGCAGAAATACATTTCTTTTGGCAACCTGTCGCTTTAGCTTTCAACTTTAATTAAAGAGAGTGTATGCTTTTTTAGGCATTAAAATTTTTAGTTCTAATTATAGTAAGAATTGCTTATAGATGTGTAATGAAAGGAGTACAAAGTGTCACTGCTACAGCCTTGTTTGTTTTAAAAGAATAAGGGGAAGATGTTGGGGACCTGGCCATATTGCAGGACTGTAATACTAGCTGGGCCCCGACTGCGTGACAAAAGAGACAAGCTGAGAGAAAGGAATTTGACTACATGTGAAAGTAATAAACAACTATTGACAAGATGGACGCCAGCTGGAAATTTACGACGAGGAAGTGAACCTGAACCAAGATGAGAACGAACCAGTGAGACTGAGAGATCAACGTATGATTAGTGCTATTAACCAATAGTAATTAGCTTCGTAGTGTGTGGACATGTATGCGAAACCAAGTCAAAAGAAACTTTGACAATTTTGTATCAGGAGGTAGCCTTAGCTGGTAACCACAAAGTAGGAGTACCCTGTTCCCTGTTAACGCTTGGCTTTCCTCACTTGGATTGGGACCGTGGTTGAAAACCATAGTGATGTATTTAATTGGCATTGGAGGCATAATTTTATTGGTAATATTTTGTTGCCCTGTTTGATCAGCTGCTTGCAAAATTTGATTATAAAGACATTTTTTCTAGAACACAGGCCACTCCTTATACAAAAGAAAAAGGGGGAAGTGTGGAGAAAAATGCTGTGGGAAACTAAGGCGTGGGTGACTTTTAATCAATAAGGAGCTAGACTTTTATGCTGTGTGTGAACCTCACTGACTGTGTCACGTGGATGGAATCTTAACCAATTAGTTGCTGGCATGCATCACATGTTGTGTGGCAAAGTGTATAAAAGGAACCTGCACCAAATAAAGACAGAGCATTCACTCTATCTCTATGAGAATACGTGATAGACTCTCGGCACAGCAACACAACCCCAGGTTCCAGTATAGGCTGAGGAATGATCTACTAGAGAGCAGTGTAGGGGAAAGGGATCTGGGAGTCCTGGTGGACAGCAGGATGACCATGAGCCAGCACTGTGCCCTTGTGGCCAGGAAGGCCAATGGCATCCTGGGGTGCATTAGAAGGGGTGTGGTTAGTAAGTTGAGAGAGGTTCTCCTCCTCCTCTACTCTACCCTGGTGAGGCCGCATCTGGAATACTGTGTCCAATTCTGGGCCCCACAGTTCAAGAAGGACAGGAAATTGCTTGAGAGAGTCCAGCACAGAGCCACAAAGATGATTAAGGGAGTGGAGCATCTCCCTTCTGAGGAAAGGCTGAGGGAGCTGGGCCTCTTTAGCTTGGAGAAGAGGAGGCTGAGGGGTGACCTCATTAATGTTTATAAATATTTGAAGGGTGAGTGTCAGGAGGATGGAGCCAGGCTCTTCACAGTGGTGTCCAATGATAGGACAAGGGGCAATGGGTGTAAGCTGGAACACAAGAGGTTCTGTTTAAACTTGAGAAGGAACTTCTTTACTATGAGAGTAACAGAGCACTGGAACAGGCTGCCCAGGGAGGTTGTGGAGTCTCCTTCTCTGGAGACATTCAAGACCTGCCTGGACGCCTTCCTGTGTGATCTCATGCAGGTGTTCCTGCTCCGGCAGGGGGATTGGACTGGATGATCCCTTGGAGGGATCCCTTCCAATCCCTAGCATTCTGTGATTCTGTGATTCTGAGATAACATTTTAGTCAAATTTGACAGAGCAATAGAGATTTCAGGGGTCATATGGGTGTAGTTTTTAGCTGGGACACAGCTAGGTTTATTTTTAGTAGCTAGAATAGCGCTGTGTTTTTGTTTCAGCATGGGATTTGTTATGAGAAAAATGCTGATAACATGCTAATGTTTTCAATTGTTGTTGGAAGTCGAAGGACTTCATGTTTTGTTAGTCTACAAGTGCAAGGTCTAGGGGGAGCAAGGAATATTTAATTTAATAAAGTAGATCATCATTTGGATATGCCAATGGGATATTCCATATCGTATAATATCATACTCTATATATTAATGAGGATCTCTCTCTTGTGGGGTTCTCTCTCTCTCTGGCTCTCACTTGGGCTCTTGGTCTTCCGGGATTGCGATTTTGATTTTGGGATTGTCGCTCCTCTGGGATCATTATCCAAACACAGGCTGGGTTTGGTCAGCAGGTGCTGAGCAATTGTACTGCGTATCACTCATTTGCATATTTTATGATTACCATTATTATTCTAATATCATTATTATTTTAAGTTTTATTTTCTTTCAATTATTAAATTGTTCTTATCTCAATCTACGAGTCTCCTTACCCTTACACCTCCAATTCGCTCCCCTGTTCCCTGTGGGAAGGGAGAGTGAGAGCTAGCTAGCCAAATGCTAGCCAAGTGAAACCACCACAATGGGTTTTGTGTAAGTCACCATCTGAGTAGAGGAGAAAGACCCTATTGCAGTCTCCATTAAAAAAAAAAATGAAAGGAGGGTTCAGTCTTCATCTATTCTGCTTGGCTTATTTAGCAGCTGAGAGGCATCGATTGCTTTACTAGTCAGGACACTTGTATTAGTTAAATAGTCACCATAAATGTAGCTCCAAGCTAGTAGCAGCATATGTGATCTCTTTCCCTAGTGGTAGGTCAAACATGCATAGAATACCAAGAGAAGGATTAGGAGAAATGTGAACTTGAAAGTATTGGTGGGGTGTATATGAGAACAGTGTATGTGGGGGCTTTGTTCATTAGTCATACTGCAATGAAAGGGGTCTTAGAGATAAAAGAAGAGCTCAAGTTACTGTTTGAGGGAGCTAGTCTTAAAAAAAATTATGAAAATAAGCTTTGCTCTTGGCAAAATAATTGTATAATTTTAAATCTGAATTATCTGTTCAGATAACTCTTATTTTTTTAGCGAGTTATCAATGAGCAATTCTGTGTGATTCTACTGTTTTAAGATCCAAGTACAGTGCTGAATCTTATTATTCTTTTTTTGCATTTTTCTTTTTTTGATCCGAGTACAGTGCCTGTACTCAGCACTGGTGAGGCCACACCTCAAGTACTATGTTCACTTTTGGGCCTCTCACTACAGGAAAGATGTAGAGGTGCTGGAGCGGGTCCAAAGAAGGGCAATGAAGCTGGTGAAGGGCCTTGTGGAGTAATTGCTGGAGGAAATGAAAAATCAGAAAATGGCTGTGTCCACACAATACAGTGCCAAGGAGGATCCTAGGGAAAAAGTGCAGCTGATATGCCGGGAATTTAATAACATTGCCTTGGTTCCAAGTGTTTACTGTACCAGAGATGGGAAAGAGTGGTAGCTCCTTCTCCAACTCCCCATGCCAGATACTGCTTTGACTCCACAAGGCTTGATGTATGGTCTATCTGTGATTCTGGATCAACAGCTGGCATCCCTTTTGACAACTACCTCTCTTTGTGGACCTTGACAAAACCATAACTCAATACCACTGACCCCTCTCTTTCCCCCTCATAGAGCACATCTCTAAGTTTTGGCAATTTCTACCATAAAAGGGGAACGGAAGTGCCTTTTGCCAATCACAGTAAAGGTATGACTAGAGTCACTCAAGCTCCAACTTGCAGGTAGAAAAATAGCATAAAAATAATCCCAAGAAGGGAGAGAATTAAGGAAGACACCATCATGGAGGATGCCATCATCGTGGACAAGTCAGGGACAGCACCATTGCAGACCTCTGACTCCTGGGACTAGCTGACGGGCTGAGCCTTTCTTCTCCCCCATTGGGACGCCTTTGGTTAAGACTTAGATCTAGACTTAGACTCAGCCAAGAACTCCTCTCTCAGACACTTAGAAAACTCCGAAGAAATCCTTACTAATTCAGCGCTTTGTAGTACCCTAACATCCTGCTACAATTAATGGTTTTAGTAATTTGTAATCTCAGTATAAGCATTTATTTCTGCAGACAGTGGTTTATCACCGGCAATCCATACCGATCTGTATTAATCCTGTTGCTCTGTTAAAGGTGCTTTCATTTGCTTACAGACTTGCTGCACAATTTCTTGCTGGGCTGCTGCCTGATGGCTGTGGGTGTCCATTTCTTGCCGGGCTGAGGCCTGGTAAGGCCACGAGAGCCCATAAATTGTGACTGGCCAATGGGTGAGGGACACTATCAAGTGGATATGTGTATTGGGTTTGCGTGGCAAGGTTTTTGGTAGCAGTGGGGGAGGGGACATGGGGTGGCTTCTGTGAGAGAAGCTGCCAGAAGCTTCCCCCATGTCCGACCCGACACAGCCAATGCCAGCCGGCTACAAGAAGGGACCTGCCGCTGGCCAAGGCCGAGCCAATCAGTAACGCCTCTGTGATAACATAATTAAGAAAAAAAAAAGGAAGGGAGAAAAAAAAGCTGCACACTTTGCAGCAAGAGAGAGGAGTGAGAAGATGTAAGAAAAAACAACTCTGCAGACACCAAGGGAAGTGAAGAAGGAGGGGGAGGGAATGCTCTAGGCGCCGGAGCAGAGATTCCCCGCAGCCTGTGGTGAAGACCAGGGTGAGACAGGCTGTCCCCCTGCAGCCCCTGGAGGTCCATGGTGGTGCAGATGACCACCTGTAGCCCGTGGAGGACCCCACGCCAGAGCAGGTGGATGCCGAAGGAGGCTGTGACCCCGCGGGAAGCCTGCGCTGGAGCAGGTTCCTGTCAGGACCTGTAGCCCGTGGAGAGAGGAGCCCACGCCGGAGCAGGTTTGCTGGCAGGACTTGTGACCCCGTGGGGGACCCGCGCTGGAGCAGTCCCTTCCTGAAGGACTGCACCCCATGGAATGGACCCATGCTAAAGCAGTTCCTGAAGAGCTGTCAGTCATGGGAAGGACTCACGTTGGAGAAGTTGGTGGAGGACTGTCTCCCGTGAGAGGGACCCCACGCTGGTGCGGGGGAAGGACTCCTCCCCCTGAGGAGGAAGCAGCGGCAGAAACACCGTGTGATGAACTGACCCCAACCCCATTCCCTGTCCCCCTGTGCTGCTGGGGGGAGGAGGTGGAAATCGGGAAAGAGATTAAGCCCGGGAAGAAGGGAGGGATGGGGGAGGTGTTTTAAGATTTGGTTTTACTTCTCATTCTCCTCTAATTTCGATTGGTAATAAAGTAAATTTGTTTTTTCCCCCAAGTCGAGTCTGTTTTGCCCATGCCAGTAACTGGTGAACTGGTGAGTGATCTCTCTCCGTCCTTATCTCCACCCACGAGCTTTTCGTTATAATTTTCTCCCTCTGCCCATTTGAGGAGGGGGAGTGATAGAGTGGGCTTTGGTGGGCATCCAGCCTCTAGCCAGGGTCAACCCACCACAATATGGCACTGAGGTGCTCGTACTTGTGGTGTCTTGTCGAACTGTGTCTGTCTGTAACCAGCCATCCCAACTGACCCATGCTCAGCAGGACACTGATAAATTATGTAGGTTTAGCCATGTAAGTCCATAAATCGTGGGCACAGGAGTGCAGCACACTATTTGGTGCATCCACAGCTGTTGGACCGACAGTGGCAGTACTGCCACTCAGTGCATCCACAGTTGTCAGACCGATAGTGCTCGATTGGGCATCACTCGGGATCTAAGCTTAGCTGCCCCCTGATGTGCGGAAAGAGACTCCACAACTTTGTAAAGTTGTAAAGTAGGTATGTTTATTCAGCGCTGGGCGCAGGGGGATCGCTCCACCACAAATGTGCGCACCTTAAAGCAGTTAGCTCTCTATATTTAAGGTACATTCCTATACATATTCATTAGCTAATGCAAAACGCCTATACATATGCATGACCTTTCCCCACTTCGTATTAAAATTAGGTCTCCTCCCCTTCGCGCTTGCGCAGAGCTTTGTGGTGGTGGTCGTTGAGGGTCTTAGAGAGAAATCTTCATCGCAACCGATAGTTACCCAACCCTCCTCATTGTCACCTGTAGTTAACCTCTTGGTTTTGCACATGCGCACTTTCTTCTTGGATCTGAGCCTGGGCCTCTTCCTAGTTATCTTTGCTCATTAGCTTTAAATTGGTTGGAGTTCCGTGATAAATCATCCAGAAGGCCCATCCTTGGCAAGTTGGGAGTTGGAGCTCCGTGGTAAATCGTCCACGAGGCCAGTCCTTGTCAAGCTGAGATAAGAAAACTAAGAAACTAGCTGCAAATACCAAATGTCCACTATCACCCCCCAGCTCCTCCAGTTATCTGAGGGTGAGTTGGAACACAAGGGGATTTATTTCCTGCTAAATTGCTTTACCACCCTTTTCACACAACAGGACTGGAGAACAAGTCTTGCAAGAAGTGGCTGAGGGAACTGATGTTGTTTAGTCTGGAGAAGAGGAGGCTCAGGGGTGACCTTATCGCTCTCTACAACTATCTGAAGGAGGTTGTATAGAGGTGGGAGTCTGCCGAGAGGGAACACCCATGGACTCCACACATGATTTAATGTGAATTCTACTGGAGACCTTTATTATTGGTTACATGATCACTTATATACTCTTAAGCTGCTAACACGCACACACACATAAAAACTCTTCATTGGCTAAAAGCTACTGTTCACGTGCCTGGTTACAATACTTGATTGGATAAATCCACCTGTTCATAAGGCATTCGTTTTACTTCTGACTAATTACATAAGAAGTTTTCTTATCTTGTTTTTCTTGCATTCTTTCTTATGAATCTGTTCTGTTCTATTTTTTCACCCAAAATCAGGACTTAATTGTTCAAGGCTGAAGCCTCTTGCAGCTTTGGCTCTTAAAGGGTCAACAGGAGTCAGACTCTTCTCCCAGGTAACAAGCAATAGAATGAGAGGAAATGGCCTCAAGTTGTACCAGGGGAGGTTTAGATTGGATATTAGGAAAAACTTCTTCACCGAAAGGGTAGTCAAGCATTGGAACAGGCTACCCAGGGAGATGGTGGAGTCATCTTCCCTGGTGGTATTTAAAAGATATGTAGATGAGGTGCTTAGGGACATGGTTTAGAGGTGGAATTGGTAGTGTTAGGTTTATGGTTGGACTCAATGATCTTAAAGGTCTTTTCCAACAACTACGATTCTGTGATTTTGTGAAAAAATTAGGTGTCTTTTAGTTTGCACTACCTCATCTGTTTAACTTAGAGACATAAGAATATTTCATGGGTCAAACCACATCTCCATCTATTGTTTTGTTTTTATCAGCAACTAAAATTGGTTGCTTTTGTGAGGGAACAGTGTTTGCTTGGATGATGCCCTAGTTCTTTAGTTAGATGGTTCGTTGATGAGGTGGACAGGTCATGCCTTACTCTTTCTCTTAAGATTCTTTCCATCTTGGTCAAAGTTGGACAGTAAGGATTGAGGCTCCCAATTGTTCTGGCTTGATTGTGGCTATAATGGCATTGGTATCATAGAATTACAGAATGGTTGAGGTTGGAAGTGACCTATGGAGGTCATCTAGTCCAACCCCCCTGCTCAAGCAGAGCCACCTAGAGCAGGTTGCCCAGGACCATGTCCAGACAGCTTTTGAATATGTCCAAGGAGGGAGACTCCACTATCTCTCTGGGCAACCTGTTCCAGTGCTCAGTCACCCTTACAGTAAAAAAACAGTGTTTCCTGATTGAGATGGTTTCACTCCTTTGGCTTGCAGTCAAACCTAGTCTGTTCTCCCCCCCCCCCCCCCCCCCGCCAGGTTGTAGAGGAGAGAATTGGAAGAAAAAAGGGCAAGGAGACTCACAGGTTGAGATAAAAACTATTTACTAATTAAAATACAAACATAATAATAATAACAGTAAAAACAGACTATACAAATGAGTGATGCACAGTGCAATTGCTCACCAGTTGCCAACCGATGCCCAGCCTGTGCCAGCCAGTGATCCCAGAGCAGAGGTAGTCCCGAAACTGAAACCCCAGAAGAGTGAGCCCGAGTAATCCCCAAGAGAATAGCCCCGATGTCACAGAAATCTTTTAAAAATCTTCTTATTTTAAAGCTGTTAGCAAAGTGCATGGGTTGGCAACCGCTGGATGCATATCTTGAACTATTGAATTTATAGTCCTTAAATCTTATGCCAACCTGTACTCTTCACTTCCTGGTTTCTTTACAGGTAGGATTGGAGCATTGTATGCAGAATCACATTCTACTAATAATCCATATTGCATACAATTTTCAATTATTTTCTCTAATTCTTTTCTTGCTTACAGTTTCATAGGGTATTGTTTTTGCCTTACCAGAATTGCTCTTTCTTTGAGCATTACCTGCACTGGTTCCACTGCTTTAGACCAACCTGGTACCTCACCAGCCCAAGACAGATATCCCCCCAGCCCAGGCTGAGTCAATGAGCACGAGAGAAAGACCTCTGCAAATCCATATTTGTGAGGGGAAGGAAGAGAGGAGAGACCGTTGACCTAACAAAAGTCAACCATCGGCCTAAACAAAGGACAGATAGACAAAGAGAGCTTCTTTGCCAGAGGGAAAGACAGAGACAAAGGAAGTCCCCTGCAGCCCATGGATGTTAAACGGCAGAGCAGACACCCACATATAGGCCATGGAGGACTTGAGAGAGAAATTGAACCTGAGGGCAGTTGTGACTGGAATTGAGACCCCGAGAGTTGCTCGCTGCCAGAGCAGGGGTTGACCCCCAGAGTGGGGGGTGAGTCTGCAGCCTGTGGATGTCCCCATGCTGAAGCCGGGAGCTGAGCCCGAAGAGTTCCATGACTCCATGGGAAGCTTGCTTTGGAACATCTTGTTCCTGGACTTCCATGCCGGGAAGAGTGTCAGAGGTGAACTGACTGAACCCCCATTCTCTGCCTCCTGTGCCGCTGGGAGGGGAAGGTAGAGAAATCAGGAGCAAAGTGATTTGAGCCTGGGGAAAAAGGGAGGGGTGGGAGAAGGTGTTGTAAGATGGGGTCATTATGTCTTACTATGCTACTCGGATGATTTGCAACAAATTAAATTGATTTTTCTTCCCCAAGTTTGAGTCTGTTTTGCCTGTGACCATAACTGGTGAGTGAGCCGTCCCTGTCCTTCATTCCTAATCCTGTGCCCCCTTTGTTGTGTCTCCCATCCCATCTCACTGGGTGGGGGGAGTGAATGCAGGACGACGTGGTCCCACTGTAGTTCAAACCACCACAGGTATATATCAAAATTTGTGTGTAAAAACACGTGAGCCAAATCCACACTTTACTGGACAAAAGAAAGTCCCAGTTTCCCTTTACCATGTGGCATCAACAGTTGTTAAACTTTGATCAATAAATTTATATTTACAAGTACTCAAAACAGAGCATGCTGTCCTGGTAGCTACTTTCTCATTCCCCAACTTTAATGTGATCAGGTGCGGGAACTCAGTGATGGACTCTGCCACACGATCAATATGATCAAGCAAGAAGCCATTTATTTGTTCTAATACAGTAATATTTATACCCCAAAACTAATGAAATCACCCACACCCATTAACATGCTATTGGCTATTCACTCGCAGCATGAGCAGTTCACATGCCCCTAATTGGCTGATGGACTTTGCGTGCATCCCTTCCTGTTTGCTTGCCAGGGGACATCTTTTGGATACATTCCAAGGTTCCTTTCTCATATCTTGTCGGCGCAGGTGCTTCTCGTATCTCCAGACATGTATCCCTTCAGTTCCCTCAGTTCTCTCAGGGTATGCCAATATACATTCCCACACTCCCCACAATTCCCCTCTTTTCTTTTTGGAAGCAGAAAAAGAAAAAACTTTTGTTAAACATTGCAATATACAAGGTGTCATGACAATTACAACAAAATTGAATACAATAATGGTTAAATTTAATATAGTAATGGTTAAACAAGTTTTTTTAAAAAAAATACAAGCCATAAACTTAAAGCCTAACTTATCAGTTATATAAATACTTATATTCTCTTAAAATGATAATACATACATAAACATTTTTTTATTAGTTAAAAGAATCTTTGCTAATTGCTTATATACTCTTAAACTGATAACAAATTTTTATTAGTTAAAAGCTATCGTTACACACACTTGGTTATAATACTTGATTGGATAAATCCACCTGTTCATGAGGCATTCTTTTTACTTCTGACTAATTATATTAGAAATTCCTTATCTTGTTTCTTTATTCTATTTTTTTCACTCAAAGTCAGGAATTAATTGCTCAAGGCCAAAGCTGCCTGCAGCTTGGGCTCTTAAAGGGCCAGCAATTCCCCCTTTTTGTTTTTGTACCACAAAGGCGTTGTTCACCATCTTCTGCAGGGCCCTTTGCAGACACGATAGCAAACAAGGCACTAATAAAAGGATTACCAAAATTACAAATAGCATCTTAAATCCTGACTTTTAATAGTCAAAAGATCCATTCTTGTAAAAAACACTTGCTTAACCAATCATCACTATTTACCCTCAACTGTTTGACATTTTCCTTTAACCTTTTAATGGCCATATGAATTGATTCTGAGTGGTCTGATAGATTCATACAGCACATGCCTTCATATTCCTCACAACCATGTCCCTTGTGCTAACAATAAAAAAATCAGTTTCCGCTCTATTTTGCAATGTTGCGTGTCTAATGCTATCAGCGTCTACTAACATCTATGTGAGAATTTGTGACGTGAGATTTGTTTATTTAGCTATCCAACAACCTAGCCTTTTCACATCTCCTAATGCTTTCCTGCTGCAACATTAGGGGGAAATAGCACAGTTAGGATCATGGCAGCAGTGTCCCAAAACTGTATCTGATCGTTACAATTTTCAGCAAAATAAGAAATGCTTCTCTTGTGTTGAGTGTTGTTGTGGTTCTGTAAGAGATGTGTTTAAATGGAAGATTATAAAAACAGATCTAAAAGCTAGCATAGCATTTTTATAGTGCTTATAATTGTTATTTGGCCATGTCTGATTATATAGCTGCTGAATTTGTGTTTCATTAAATGTGATAAGGCTACCATTACTTACATATCCTAAAAAGCTTTCAAAGTTATACAAAGGCACTCCTATAAGACAGGTTCTAAAAGGATCGCTGGATGTAGCCATTTAAAGCCACAATGATTCTTGCTTTGTTATATTAGCAAAAAGTTACCCAAATGTTTTGTCTAGGTACTACAGCTTAGGGTCTTAAAACAACACTAATTACCAAAAATCTTAATGCAGTAATAACTATAAACTTAAGACTTTTTTTTTCTTCTTTTTTTTATTTTTTCTCTTTTTTTTTAATGTATTTGCAGAACTAAAAAAAATCCAAATTAATGTTGATTGCCAACAGTACAGCATCTCTATGGTATGTTTCCTAATAAATGAGAGAATGGAAATGTATTAAAATCAGTTAAAATAAGTATCACAAAATAGAATTAATGTTAGAGCAGTTCAAGGATTCCCAGTTTGTCATTATCTACCCTAACCAGTGCTACCCAAATACAGTATAAGCCATTTAAGTGTTTCTACAATGAGAAGAAAACATTCAAATATTAAAGCTATGACAAACACACAAAAGCAAGAAAAGAAAATTTGTTCTGTACTCATCCCTGTTGTAGCAAGGTACAGCATGTCAGGAATTTGCACTCGATGCATCGTATGTGCTACGATACCTGGATACAACCATGGAAGACAACTGAATTGGAATCAACTCTGAATTTCCTTGCTGTTGTGGTTTTACATCAGACCATTTAAGTTCTAACATCTTAGTGTCTTTTTTTTTTTTTCTTTTCCTGAAGGGAAGAAGAGAGAAGAATTCATAATGAAATTGTAAAAATGCTACTAAAAATCCCTATCTCGGACAGAATATACTGCTTTAGGAGCTACTGTGTCATTGCACAATATAAGTGGCTTATTAATTGCTGAATTGTTGGTGTAGCAGAATGTATTTATCATTGTGGATGTGTTTTGAAAATTGATATTTTAAAACCTGCCTGTATTCCATAACAAGCCACAGTTTTGTGCATTTCAAACACTAATATCCTTACCTAAAGTAGTAAATATACATTTATAGTGGCAAATATAAAATCTCTGCCTCTGCTGCTTCAGTTTTTAAAATGAGACTTGGTTCAGAGTTTTCATTCTTTACATTACCCTAGAACAGAACTATTTCTGAAGCATGAAAAATTCATAATAATAATAATCACAGAATCACAGAATCACAGAATATTAGGGATTGGAAGGGACCTCGAAAGATCATCTAGTCCAATCCCCCTGCCAGAGCAGGAACACCTAGATGAGATCACACAGGAAGGCGTCCAGGCGGGTCTTGAATGTCTCCAGAGAAGGAGACTCCACAACCCCCCTGGGCAGCCTGTTCCAGTGCTCTGTCACCCTTACTGTAAAGAAGTTCTTTCTCAAATTTAAGCGGAACCTCCTGTGTTCCAGCTTACACCCATTACCCCTTGTCCTATCATCGGTCGTTACTGTGAAGAGCCTGGCTCCATCCTCCTCACACTCACCCTTCAAATATTTATAAACATTAATCAGGTCCCCCCTCAGTCTCCTCTTCTCCAAGCTAAAGAGGCCCAGCTCCCTCAGCCTTTCCTCATAAGGGAGATGTTTCACTCCCTTAATCATTTTGGTGGCTCTGCGCTGGACTCTCTCAAGCAGCTCCCTGTCCTTCTTGAACTGTGGGGCCCAGAACTGGACACAATATTCCAGATGTGGCCTCACCAGGGCAGAGTAAAGGGGAAGAAGAACCTCTCTTGACCTACTGACTACACCCCTTCTAATGCACCCCAGGATGCCATTGGCCTTCTGGGTTGTTTTTTTGTTTTTTTGGGGGGTTTGTTTTGGTTTGGTTTGTTTTGTTGATTCATTCCTGACATGAAATATAATCCATGTCTTTTAAAAAAAAAACAAACCACAAAACAAAAACCCCCAAAAATCTCTCCTCAGAAGAAGTCCCTGCTAGTTGAGATTTTTTTTTCCAAAACCAAGTTTCATGCTTACAGTATCTTTATAGTCATGTTATACACCCTTGAAATGGTGACAGGCCCTTAATTATAGAGGTGTTAACTGGTGACACTATTTTTCATCAGAAAAAAATTAAACGTTAAAAGCCCCACAAAAAGTCATAGTTTATACTGAAAGTTTGATTCATGCTCATTTTGTTAATTTAAAAATACTCTTTGGAAACTGTGTAAACTCCTGAAGAAAACTTAGTGATCTTTTCCTGTTAAAATAAAGATAATTCATATTCACCTCTACCCCATGCTATGTTCTACTACTAATATACACTTCATTACTTGCTCATGTCACCGTCTAACACATATCTTTACATTCTTCTACATATAGTGTCCAGGGCTTATTTTTAATCAAATGGAATTTGATAACTATTACACTTAGGAGTTTTTCTTGAGGTTTTTGGGGTTTTTTTGTACTCTCTCTTGTCTTCCAACCAGGGGCTTATCAACTTCACTGGAACCCACCATGTTCGACACAAGCACAGCCCCTACCCCAAGTTATCAGTACTTTGGGACTTCCTTATACCATAGTTAATAACCTTATCTCCAATTTCTCGAGCCCCACGTTGGGCGCCAAAAAAGACTGTGGTGGGTTGACCCTGGCTAGAGGATGGATGCCCACCAAAGCCCACTCTATCACTCCCCCTCCTCAAAATGGGCAGAGGGAGAAAATTATAACGAAAAACTCGTGGGTGGAGATAAGGACAGAGAGAGATCACTCAGCAAATACTGGCAAGGGGAAAACAGACTCAACTTGGGGAAAAAACAAATTTACTTTATTACCAATCAAAATTAAAGGAGAATGAGAAGTAAAACCAAATCTTAAAACACCTCCCCCATCCCTCCCTTCTTCCCGGGCTTAATCTCTTTCCCGATTTCCCACCTCCTCCCCCCAGCAGCACAGGGGGACAGGGAATGGGGTTGGGGTCAGTTCATCACACGGTGTTTCTGCTGCTGCTTCCTCCTCAGGGGGAGGAGTCCTTCCCCCGCACCAGCGTGGGGTCCCTCTCACGGGAGACAGTCCTCCACCAACTTCTCCAACGTGAGTCCTTCCCATGACTGACAGCTCTTCACGAGCTGCTCCAGTCTGGGTCCATTCCATGGTGTGCAGTCCTTCAGGAAGGGACTGCTCCAGCGCGGGTCCCCCACGGGGTCACAAGTCCTGCCAGCAAACCTGCTCCAGCGTGGGCTCCTCTCTCCACGGGCTACAGGTCCTGACAGGAACCTGCTCCAGCGCGGGCTTCCCGCGGGGTCACAGCCTCCTTCGGCATCCACCTGCTCCGGCATGGGGTCCTCCACAGGCTACAGGTGGTCATCTGCTCCACCATGGACCTCCAGGGGCTGCAGGGGGACAGCCTGCTTCACCCTGGTCTGCACCACAGGCTGCGGGGAATCTCTGCTCCGGCGCCTAGAGCACCTCCTCCCCCTCCTTCTTCCCTGACCTTGGTGTCTGTGGAGTTGTTTCTCTTACATCTTCTCACTCCTCTCTCTCCAGCTGCAAAGTGTGCAGCTTTTTTTCTTCCCTCTCTTCCTTTTTTTTTCTTAATTATGTTATCACAGAGGTGTTACTGATTGGCTCGGCCTTGGCCAGCGGCGGGTCTGTTCTTGTAGCCGGCTGGCATTGGCTGTTTCGGGTCGGACATGGAGGAAGCTTCTGGCAGCTTCTCTCACAGAAGCCACCCCATGTGCCCCCCTCCCCCACTGCTACCAAAACCTTGCCATGCAAACCCAATACACTCTGATTCTTTAAACTTTTTAAATTCTCATTTAGTTTTCGTTTAGTTCTCATTTAGTTCCCGTTTAGTTTCCATTTACACATAAAACAACCACAAAGAAAAACTACGTTTACAACACTGAACTATAATCTCTCACTTCGTTCGTCTCCGTAGACTCTGCACCCGCCCTGCAGTCAGGCTGCGCTCACTCAAGTAACACAGACACTCAGTCACACAAATGTGAAGGGCTCTTCACTCCTCTCACTCACTCACACCACAAAATATGCCAATCATACAATAGTCAGATTCTCGTGCAACGCAAACTATAAACCGTTAACCATTTGCCACAGGTCCACACCAAGCAGTGTAACTTAAACCATAATTTTAGAGGGTCTGGAATGCAGGCTGAGCTCATCTGAGGAAGGCGCAGGGGTCCCATGATGAAGTGAAATCAATAAGTGGAGCTGAGTCTCCTGGATGTTCTGTCTCTTGGTAAAACCTGGGCCGCGGGCGGCAGCGGAGCAGCTGCTCTCCGGGCTCGGCCTGCGGTGCGTGAAGTCACAAGGGAGTGGGGGGAAGCCCCCCCTTGCCTCAGCTCCCCACACTCCCCACAACCATGGGCTCTACGGGGGATCCTTCTGAGTGTGTCCCCAGTCCCGGTCAATCTGAGTCCTGTCCCAAAGTAACTCCGTCAATCTAGAATTCTCCTTCCCTCTGATGTGGAAAAGCAGGCAAAGCGTTAAAACATCTAATAATATAATAATATTATAATCTAATAATATAATATAATATAATATAATATAATATAATATAATATAATATAATAATAGCCACCAAGGCAAAGGAACTGTGTATAGTATGGACAATCAGTTTGCTAAACTTCCTTGGACTTAATGGTTATCAAGTCTCTCCACAGAAAGCCCAAGTGGCCCAACAACAAGTAACTTACTTCAGATACGAGATAACTGCAGGCCAGCGGACCCTGGGAACAGCAAGGAAGGAGGCTATCTGTCAGACCCCTCAACCACAGACGGCTAAAGAACTCCATACGTTCCTCGGAATGATGGGATGGTGTCATCTATGGATATATAACTACAGACTCTTAGTAAGGCCGCTTTATGAACTGTTGAAATTTAATCAAAAGGACTTTGTCTGGAACGGAGAAGCAGAAAGGGCATTTCGTCAGTTAAAGAAAGCACTAATGGGCACCCCTGCCTTAGGGCTGCCAGATACCACTAAGCTCTTCTGGCTGTTCCCTCATGAGATGCAGGGTATAGCCCTAGGAATTCTGGCCCAAAATCTGGGACCATACCGGAGAGCAGTGGTGTACTTCTCCAAACAACTTGATGAAGTAAGTAAAGGTTGGCCTAGCTGCCCGAGAGTGGTAGCAGTGGTGGTGATAAATATTGAAGAAGCGTGTAAGTTCACACTAGGCCAGAAAATTACAGTATTGGTATCTCACACCATATCAGCAGTATTGGAGGTAAAAGGCAGGCACTGTCTTTCCCCACAAAGGTTCCTTAAATAACAAGCTGTCCTAGTGGAGCAAGATGATGTGGAAATAGTGGTTGCTAATATTGTCAATCCAGCATGTTTTCTCAGCAGAACCATGGGGGAACCAGTATTACATGACTGCCTGGAGACTATTGAAGCAGTTTATTCTAGCTGACCTGACCTAAAAGAAGAGCCGCCGGGAGACGCTGAGGATTCGTGGTATACGGACAGAAGCAGTTTTGTCCAACAAGGCATCCACAAAGCAGGATACGCAGTAACTACTGCAGATCAGGTAATAGAGTCCAAAGCCCTTGCCCCAAATACCTCGGCACAAAAGGCAGAAATAATAGCTCTACCTCAAGCATTGGAGCTGGCCAAAGGCAAGAGAATTAATATCTGGACTGATTCTAAATATGCTTTTGGGGTAGTCCATGCTCATGGAGCTGTATGGAAAGAGAGAGGACTCTTATCTACCCAAGGTAAGCATATAAAACACGTTGAAGAAATCCTTAAACTCCTAGAAGCAGTGCAGCTGCCTGAGAAGGTAGCTATTATGTATTATAAAGCTCATCAGAAAGGAAACACCGCTCAAGAATTGGGCAATGCTATGGTGGACCAAGAGGCCAAAAGAACAGGTGAGGAAAATAATCCAGAAGTGCAGTCTTTAGTCCCAGGCAGTAAAATACAAATTGATTGTGAACCCAGATATTCTAAGGAAGATCAGAAATTAATAGAAGACCTAGGGGGAAAAAATAGAGAAAGGTAAATGGGTAAAAACTCCACAAGGTAAAATAATAATACCATTCGCATTATTATGTGCCGTACTCATAGCAGAGCATAGAAAATAGAGGCCTTGTATAAGTATTTGATCTGGCTAATAGTCACCCGGAACTTGTATACCACTATTAAGCAGGTAACAAAGCAGTGTGAGGTTTGTTTGCAAAACAACCCTTAAACAGGACCTAGAGCCAAGCCTAGACAGATAGGGACAGGGAATTATCCCAGGCAGCAGTAGCAAATTGATTTCTCAGAACTTCCCAGAAAAGGGGGGTTTCAATACCTGTTAGTCTTGACAGATACCTTTTCAGGGTGGCCAGAAGCATTCCCTTGCTGAACTAATAAAGCTAGGGAGGTAACCAAGGTAACCAAGATGCTATTACAAGAAATAATACCGAGATTTGGGGTTCCCGTGGTACTTTCATCAGATCAAGGGCCACACTTTGTTGCAAAAATCATCCAACAAGTTAGCGGGCTTTTGGGGATAGATTGGCAACTGCACACACCATATAACCCACAATCAAGTGGTCAAGTAGAAAAAATGAGCCACCTAATTAAGCTGCAAATTGTAAAACTGGGTCAAGAAGCCAGTTTGCCTTGTCCCCAATCATTACCCTTGGCACTCCTAAGAATTAGAACTAAGCCCAGAACTAAGGAAGGGCTAAACTCTTTTGAAATAATGTATGGAAGACCCTACATTGTACAAGCAGGAATATCAACCCAAATGGGGAATGAGATATTAACTGATTACATAATAAGCTTGCAAAAACAGCTTAGAGAGATAGAGAAGCTAGTTTTAGGAACTAGAGCCTGAGGCCTTGATGGACCTGTGCATAATGTTAAACCTGGTGATTATGTATATATCAGGTCTCTTTCAGATTCTCCACTGGAGCCGAGGTGGGAAGGGCCTTTCCAGGTGCTTTTGACATCTCACCTTGACATTAAGGTGAAAGAGTGGGTCGCGTGGATACATCACATGCAAGTCAAGAAAACTCCTCGACTGCAATGGGAATCGACTCAAATCGGCCCTTTGAAATTACTGTCGGAATAATTGGACTAAATTTAATCATAGTGGGGGCATGGGAACAGAATGTGTATTTACAACTCTTAAGTGGCATTGTAAGTAACTTTAATCTATCCTCTTGTTGGATCTGTACACAGCCACCTGAAAATTTGGGAAGAGGGTTCCCTCTGATAGGCAGTGTATTCTGAAATAGTAAAAGCATTTAATAACATAAATCTTACAGAGTACGTTAGAATTAACGAAAAGGACTTACAATGGGCATTAGATCTCAGCATTGCACTAAACTCAAGTCAAGGTGTCTCTTGTGTTCAAAGGTGCTCCCAGGATACAATTGGGAAAAACCAAGGGGGAGATAACACCGACCCCAGGTGTGGGGAGACAACCTTCATAGGAAAGTACCCTAACTGCACCTCTTATTGGCAATATGGAGGTGCTAATATATGGAACAAGAATCAAACAAGAAGAAAAGGCAATAAAGCTACACCTAAATGGTGGCTTACCCCTATAGGAAGAGGGTGGTATCAGCTATGTGGAAAACAGACACAAAAGATCTTACCTCTGCGATGGAAGGGCAAATGTGCAGTAGGACCAGTCTTCCCACACATTACTCTAACTTCCTATTTGGAACAAGGAATAATATGATCATATATGAGAAGATTCAGACAAACTAATAACCCCCTCATAGACAGACCCTCGAGATTTCACAGTTTTGCTCAATAGTTCTTTCCACAGTTAGGAGTGAGTGAGCTAGAGAAAAATATAGTAAACCTTTCGGCTATGATGGAATCAGCCATGAACACCACAATTGATGCTATACAAGCGCAACAGCTAGAAATAAGAAGCATTTCCATATTAGCATTACAGAACAGATTAGCCTTAGATATGCTGTACAGTAAAGAAGGAGGGGTATGTGCAGTAATAAACCAAAGCTGTTGCACTTATGTTGGTCAAGACCAGCGAATAGAAACCAATTTAGAAAAAATCTGGGAACAAACTAGAACATTGCATCAAATAACCTTGGACAACACCTCGTTTGGGTTTACTGAACTCTGGGAGACACTCACTTCTTGGCTACCTAATTTTAAATGGCTTAAGCAGCTTTTTATTATAGTTATCATGATCATTGTATTAGGAATATTAGTTTGTTGTATGTTGCAATGCTTTATGTGGATGTGTAAATGAACTGGGAATGCCTATGAGGAGTGGAAGAGACATAAACTAAGGCAAAACAGAGAGAGTGGTAAATATTTTGCCAAGACCCTTAAAGGGAATGGTGCTATTTTGCAAAAGAATATGCAAAGAAGAAAGAAAAGAGGGGGACTTGATGTGGAAAAGCAGGCAAAGAGTCACTAGTAATGTCTTGGTATAGGAACCAAGACATTGGTTAAATGTCTTGGTATGGGAAAAGCAGGCAAGGAGATGAAACATTTATCAGCATAGTAATCAGATAGCAAGAGGCCCAAAACTCAGTGGCAAGCAGAAAATACATAGATAAGAGGAACTGTTGGTACACAAAACAGCAATCATATTGTCTGTAAGAAGTAACTATCTAGCTAGAACTGGTCTTGTAGTTTGGAGCTCAACCAACCCAGCATTCCAAGCCAAAGGTGAAAAGTACACAGCGAAGAAGACTGTGAGCCTTCATCCAGAAGACCCCTATAGACGACCACAAGATAGCAGTGCGCAAGTGCCAGGAGGAGACTTATGATAATGGTTCCTGGAAATAATTACCAAAGTCACACCTATCCCCAGAATTAATTGTAATAACCCAGCCCAAATTAGTGAATATGTATATTTTGTGTAATAAATAGATGCTTGCTTTGTGATCCGGTGTGCAAGTTTGGAGGAAAGATCCCCCTTGCACTCAGCGCTGCAATAAACATACCTGCTTTATAACTCTCTGTGAGTTGTAGAGTCTGATTCCATCCGTCACCTCTCCATGGAGTTTGTCTAGGACCCTGTCTGTATCTTTTATTTTGAGGATATTCCCTTTTCCAGTTGTCCTTGCTGCTTGCAAATTGCACACTGATCCTTTTCAAGACGGCTGTATGGAGTTCCATTCTCTTTTCCAATTGTCCATTTTCTTTCCAGTTCTTGTAACTTTTAATATCCAGATTTGATTGCTCAATAAATATATTCACCAGTGACAGAGCATCTCCCTCTCTGTCTGGATCTAAGTCAGAATATTTCCAAGCAGTTTCACATAATCGCTTATAAAATGCGGAAGGTTTTTCATCCTTCCCTTAGTGTCATGGGTTTGGTTAGGATAGAGTTAATTGTTCTCAGGGAACTGGGAGCGGGGTGGCCGAGGCAGCTGGTCTGGGCTCTCAGAGCAGGTGTTCCGTACCACATGACGTCATACTCAGTATTTAAACAGGAAAGTTCCGAGGGAGGGGGCTGCTGGATACCGTGGTTCGTGAGCCGGTTCTGCGATAAGTTTTTTTTTTCCTCTTCCTGGGATGGCTTTTTTTTGGTGGGGTTTTTTTTTGTTTGTTTTTGGGGTTTTTTTTTATGTTGTTTATTCTTTCATTAGTACTGTTGTTTTTGTTGTTTGATGTTGTTCGTCCCTTACTATTCCAGTAACCTGCTCCTGTCGCAACCCCTGAGCCCTGTTCGTTTATATTTTCTCCTCCCCATACCACCGGAGGGTGGGGCAGGCAACGACCCTTCCTGGTTAAGTGTGGTGGGTTGACCCTGGCTAGAGACCGGATGCCCACCAAAGCCCACTCTATCACTCCCCCTCCTCAAATGGGCAGGGGGAGAAAGTTATAACGAAAAGCTCATGGGTGGAGATAAGGACGGAGAGAGATCACTCACCAATTACTGGCACGGGCAAAACAGACTCGACTTGGGGGAAAAAAAACAAATTTACTTTATTACAAATCAAAATCAGAGGAGAATGAGAAGTAAAACCAAATCTTAAAACACCTCCCCCATCCCTCCCTTCTTCCCGGGCTTAATCTCTTTCCCGATTTTCCACCTCCTCCCCCCAGCAGCACAGGGGGACAGGGAATGGGGTTAGGGTCAGTTCATCACAAGGTGTTTCTGCCGCTGCTTCCTCCTCAGGGGGAGGTCTCCTTCCCCCGCACCAGCGTGGGGTCCCTCTCACGGGAGACAGTCCTCCACCAACTGCTCCAACGTGAGTCCTTCCCATGACTGACAGCTCTTCACGAGCTGCTCCAGTCTGGGTCCATTCCATGGGGTGCAGTCCTTCAGGAAGAGACTGCTCCAGCGCAGGTCCCCCACGGGGTCACAAGTCCTGCCAGCAAACCTGCTCCGGCGTGGGCTCCTCTCTCCACGGGCTACAGGTCCTGACAGGAACCTGCTCCAGCGCGGGCTTCCCGCGGGGTCACAGCCTCCTTCGGCATCCACCTGCTCCGGCGTGGGGTCCTCCACGGGCTACAGGTGGTCATCTGCACCACCATGGACCTCCATGGGCTGCAGGGGGACAGCCTGCTTCACCATGGTCTTCACCACAGGTTGCGGGGGGAATCTCTGCTCCGGCGCCGGAGCCCATCCTCCCCCTCCTTCTTCACTGACCTTGGTGTCTGCGAAGTTGTTTTCTCTTACATCTTCTCACTCCTCTCTCCAGCTGCAAAGTGTGCAGCTTTTTTTTTCTCCCTTCCTTTTTTTTTTTTTAATTATGTTATCACAGAGGCGTTACTGATTGGCTCGGCCTTGGCCAGCGGCGGGTCCGTTCCTGTAGCCGCTGGCATTGGCTGTGTCGGGTCGGACATGGGGGAAGCTTCTGGCAGCTTCTCTCACAGAAGCCACCCCATGTCCCCTCCCCCACTGCTACCAAAAACCTTGCCATGCAAACCCAATACATTAAGCCACGTCACCTTAGTTAACCTGGTAATTACATTTTTCACCCCATATAAAATTAGCCTTTGATTTCCAAAGCGTGTGCTGATTGATGAGGATTTTCCCTGTATGTTTCAGCCATTTCTTTCCAGGCCTTTAAATCAGCTCCAGATAAGGACACTGTTACTCACACTGGTTCTCCCTCCGGTCCTACTGCCTGCCTCAGAGGGGCTTGGAATACAGCTCCTCCTCATCTAGTCCGTCCCTCAATCAGACTATAAATTTCATTCCTGAAAGCTCTTTCTCAGATTTCCTCCATGTAATAGGTATATAAAGGGAATTTGCTAATCAAGCGATACAATTTGTGAAATATTAAACAGCGATGGTAGGTTACCATAGCACCTGTATATCCTGTTATTTAGCTAAAGGTTTAAAGTTTATGCAATGTTGTCATCGTGCTCAAACATCCTGTTATTTGACCAAGGATTAAGCCCAAAATGTACTTATAAGGCATGTAGTAAAGGGATTTGCATGCACAGCATAATAGGCTAAGTAGCGAACAAAGGAAACTTTGTATCTCAACTAAGGAAGAGATCCCAGAGATTGTGAAAGATACTAACTGAAAACTGCCACGATAACGGAGACTCCGGAGGGCGTCGGCGACAACTGAAGCATTTTGCTATGAGCAAAGAGGATGGAACCCCCAAGAAGAGCCAAGATAAAAAGGGACTGCTGTGCCTATCTAATTTGCGAATCATTGGTGGAGCGCAGACTCCCCGGCCGCCCAGCGCTGCTTTTGCTCACCTATTCCTACTCAATAAATTACTTTTAAATTTATTATTGGACTTTGAGTCAAATTTACTTATAACACTCCAGACCTTCATCCTTCCTATTTTCTACTTGCCTATTCTGTCCTTTATTCCCAGAAGCTCTTTCTCTGTCTTGTTCACGATTTTAATTTCCATACTCAGAACATTAGTATCCTTAGTAATCAATCCACAATCCTTCCAACTCCTATAATTATTTCACAGAGAATAAATCAGCATATGGTATCTTATCCCATTTTCCTTCCCTCCTACAAAACAACCTTAACTGTAAAATAGTATTGTACTTTATAGTTTCATTCTTTGGCCATTTTTCCTGCTTATCCAAAGAATACATCAGCCACCAATGATTACAATACTCTATGCGCTGTTTCTGAGTAAGAGGATCTCCCCCCATCTTTCCCCACTATTTCAATATACATCCCAGAGGAGATTTTTTTTGAAATCTACCCCTCTTCCACCAAAGGCTTATTTCCCATTATGAAACGAAATAGAGAGCAATACAAGATAAAGTAAAACCAGCACAAAACGCAGAGAACAGTACAAAAGACAACCCAACATTGAGGACTCAAACCCCTCGTGTCTGGTGAAACCAATTTCATCCCACCCTTTAAACAACACTAAAAACGAGCAGAAATGGACAAAAAACTGACACAAACAGGGACTCTAACCCCTTATGCCACAGACATGTTGGGGACTCGAACTCCTTATACCTCTTTCAGTGGGACTCTGTCCCACCATTACTGCAGAAAGTTTCCAAACTCACATTTCCAAGAACTCCTTAATATATTTAAATATCCTTTTCACACATGTACTGGTCATCTTGTTCGTCTTCAGGAGTCCTCTGGTGGTCATTGAAACTTTTGTCACTGTGCCCTTTAGTTGAATTTTTCTTTTGGGCATGCTTAGTTCATCTTTTAGCCTTTTTACAACACTTCTATCTCCACAAAACTAGTTTATTCTACAATTACTAACTTATCTATCCTATTGCAAAGTTTTTGATGCCTCAAGTCTCCTTATTATCTATTTTAGACTATAAACTTGACTAGGCCTAGCAGATATGTATCTAACTTTCAATGTCACATTGTTTAAGCAGAAGGGTATGTTCTTTTGGAATGGTATCACTGATTTCCAGTCAACCCTGGTTAATATACTGAACATGACATGATATGATATGGAATATCTCATTGGCATATCCAAATGCCAATTTGGGGTTTTACTAAATACTACGCTTCTCCCCTCCCAGTCTGCAGTTGCAAACTACCCCAACATGATGGCCTTGAGCTCCAGCAGCAACTAATAACACTAGTACTTTATCAACATTCTTCTCATAACAAATCCCATACTGAAACTAAAACACAGCTATTCTAACTAATAAGAAGAAAATTAACTCTATCATAGCAAAACCAGGACAGTGATGTTCAAAGGGAACCTCTTGTGTTTCAGTTTGTGCCCATCGCCTCTGGTCCTGTCATGGTGCGCCACTGAAAAGAGCCTGGCTCTGGCTTCTTTTCACCCTCCATTCAGGTATTTATACATGTGTAGCAGATGCACCCACCCTGACAAAGACCTTCCAAAGACCGGGGCTTTCCGGCTGTTGAAACCTGATTACCTGTTTCTTTTCACGTGCTTACCTTGCCTTTTCGCACATTTACAGTGACTGTTGCCAGGTTCACAGTCGCTGGAGCATGAGGCCCCTAGCCAATCAGAATTGACCACAGATCAGACTTGACTATGGTATAAACAGACCCCCACCAGAGAGCCGATTTTGGGTAAGTCCTCCTCGGAGCAGCGAGTCTGCAGTCGAGGACTCTCCCCTTGGATTGGGACATCGCCCAAGGAAAGCCCTCGAGGTTGAAAGCCCTCATCTTATAGGTGAGTGCACATTTTGGGTCATCATTCTAAGGATTGTTCCTGAAAACTTAGGAATTTTTAAGTCAGCTGTGTAGTAGTATTTATTCCTGCCTGGCATCTGAACTTGTGGTTTACTATTGTTTGTTAGAGTGTTAAGTAATTTTGGTTGGAATAAATTTCATTTGAGTGACTGCCTTGTCTATTTTGTGGGTGCCCCAGTGACAATATGGATGAGATCCTGAGATCCCTCCTGAGCCTTCTCATCTCCAGGCAGAACAGTCCTAGTTCTCTCAGCCTTCCTCGTATATGAGGTTCTCCAGTCCCTTCGTCATCTTAGTGGCCCTGTGCTGGACTCTCTCCAGTAGCTCCACATCTCTCTCATAATAGGGAGTGCAGAACTGGCCACAGGAGTCCAGGTGTGGCCTCACCAGTGCTGAATAGAGAGGAAGGATCACCTCCCTCGACCTGATGGCAATACTTTGCCTAATGCAGGCCAGGACATTGTTAGCCTTCTTTGCGGCAAGGGCACACTGCTGGCTCATGTTCAACTTTGTGTCCATCAGGAGCCCCAGGGCCTTTTCTGCCAAGCTGCTTTCCAGCTGGCTGACCCCCAGCATGTACTGCTGCCTGGAGTTATTTCTTCCCAGGTGCAAGACTTTGCACTTCCCTTAGATAAACTTAATGAGGTTCCTGTCAGCCCATTTCTCCATTTCTTCTTCATCACTTCAGTCAGTTTGTCTAGTTGCCAGAATTGATGCTGTGTTTGGGAGAGCAGTTCTACAAGGGCAGGGGAAAGACTCCAAAACATACTTCATTATAAAGCTGAATGTAGAGAATTGCTGTCTATAGTCATTCAGTATAAGAATATACTTGTGGACTGTTGTTTGTAGGTAGAAATTATTTATCAGAAATCAAAGTTCTCTGAGATGCTTGGCCATCCTGTACTTTCCCTCCTGGTCTTCTTTTCTTTGGAGACTCTTGATGTGAAACCTTTTAATGATTTTAGAATGGAAAGGTAGTTGAAATTGGAGACCTATAAGGTGGAAGGCACAGCATGGGTCAAGGACACACATAAATGAAGCTACTTTGAAGACTGTAAGGATCAAAGGTCTTCAGTATGTTTGTATAATCAGAGTATGAATGTACACGTGTTACACATCTTAAAGTTAGTTAAGAGTAGTTAGTCTCTTTCCCTTTTTTGGAACTTTTGGCAAAATTACAAAAGGAAAATGGATATAAAACTGCATTAAAAGTGTTCTTAATTCAAATGTGTTTACAGTAATGTAAGCTTAGAAGTTAGTGTAGGGAAGTACAGTTGTATCTCTAAATGCATCTGAATTTATTTACCAGTAAAATGTTTGGGATTTATATTAGTTGATTATGTGGGGTTATTAATTTTCTTTCTTCAAGCAGAATATCCTAATATACCTGGATTCATGGCAGTACATTTAGTGTTCCTGATAGCAAATGTTAGATATTTTAAGTAACATACAATTACTTTACCAAAAACTTATGTATATAATGTTGTTCAGAGATATATGTTAAAATATTTTCATTCAATTTAGTTGATTCTGTAAATTTATCTTGGCAAGCAGAAATATTTCCAGATCAAGATCATTTTGGTCTTATTTTCTATAATCAAGTAGTCATGTCCTCACAAGGAATTCCACAGGTAATTTGCTTTTGCTTAAGAATTGAATATACTGACTAGTTTTTTATGCCTATTGCTTTGGCTAGTTTCAAGGCTTTTACCCATGCTTTGTTTTTGACAGCATGGAGTTTGCTGACCTAATGGACCAGTCTAGGAATTGTAGGCACTGTAAACACAGTGACTATCCACAAAATGTGATTATAGTTTTGAAAAAGCTGTCTTCCATCTTGACCTTAGTGTTAATGACGTGACTTGCCTGCTTCTATCTTGGAGTAGGAGAAAAGGGGAATTGACAGCATGGTATATAGGGCCATATGAGGAAGCATTAGGGAATCTATTGAAACAGTTGATTATTCTGCATCAGTGCTGTAAAGGTGAGGACCCCTTTGATGATGGTTAGTAAATGAGACATACTTTTGCTAAGGGGGGGTATGTGTGTATTTATATATCCATTTTATACACTAATGTGCTGTATGATAAAACTGCCCTGACAACGAGGTCATTTTCTAATGTGTTAATGATGCATAGAATTACTGTTAGTCAGTTCCTGGATTTAGAAGTGGTTTTGTGCCATGGATATTTCAGGAGTTCATTGGAGAGAATTTTTTTATGCAAGTCTTGGACAGGCCAACCAGGGAAGGTGCTCTACTGGATCTATTACTCATGAAGAGTGTGGACTGGTTGGGGATGTGATTGCCAATGGCAGACTTGGCTACAGTGCAAATGGATGACAAAGTATAAGATCCTGATGGAGAAGAGGAAGACACCAGGAGGTGCTGGTCCATTATGATCCCATTAAGAAAGGCACTCAGACTCTGTGTATTGGGTCTGGCTGAGATGGAGTTAATTTTCCCCATAGTGCTGTGTTTTGTATTGATAGCTAGAAAGGTGTTGATAACACACCAGTGTTTTGGTTACTGCTGAGCAGTGCTCCCACAGCATCAAGGCTGTCTCTCCAACATTCCGCTCTCCCCAGTAGGCTAGGGAAGATCTTGGGAGGGGACATAGCCAAGACAACTGACCCAAAGTGACCAAAGGGATATTCCATACCATATGATGTCTGCTCAGAAATAAAAGCTAGGAGAACAGAGGGGGGGGGGGGGGGGGCATTCGTTATTTACAATGTCTGTCTTCCAGAGCAACCTCTACACAGACTTACTTACTTCCCGGGAAGTGGCCAAACATCACCTGCTGATGGGAAGAAGATAATAAATATTTTGTTTTTCCTTTGCTTTTACACTTGGCCTTTGCTTTTGCTTTATTAGACTGCCTTTATCTTGACCCACAAATTTTTTCCATCTTATTTTCTCCCCTCCTCGTCCTACTGAGAAAGGGAGTGATAGAGCAGCTTGATGGGCACCTGGCATCCAACCAAAGTCAATCCACCACACTCTGTAAGGTTTCATTCACAATGCTGTTTATTAGAGCTAACACTATAAAGAAAGATAGAATAGTATAGATAGTCGTATGTTCCTTACTCAGGAACCCTGAGTGGTGTAGCATTGAATGGCCTTCCAATCTACATGCAGCATGCCATGCAGACTCTGATTTTCATGCTTGATACATAGCAAGCAGCGAACAAAAGCAGTAGTGTGAGGTTCCACATAGTGGTTCTGTGTGAGATAAAACAAAGGAATTATTTTTTATATACAATTTAGGAATGGAGAGTCTCCTCTAGTATCATTAATACAGTCATTAGTTCTGCATATTGACTGGTATCTCTCCCTGCCTTGCTTAGCTGGATTAAACGTGACAGCCTTCCACCAGCTCTAACCCTTAACATATTTGGCTGATCCAAGCATACTGTCACTGCTCAGAGGTGAGAATCCCATATGGTGGGGCTTCTTGAGCCTGGGCAGGGGATATCAGCTCCAGTTTAGTTTGAATTGCATCTGTCAGTCCTATTCGGATTATTTTTTCTCACCAGGCACTGATTTTGTGGGGACCTGACTTTTACCTGCATGGGAATACACTGTTCCCATTTTACAGTGCTGGATTGTTGTGCTCTCTGCGGTTTAATTTCCTATTCATGCTCACTCATAATGTCCAAGACACTTCCCCATACCTCCCCAACATTCTGCTCAGTAGATGCAGTAAGCAAGGTGTTGCCAAAATAACGGGACAGATCCCATTTTTGGGGACAGGCTGCATTCCTCCAAGTCCTGAGCCACAATCCCTTGATAAGGCATGGGGCTGTGCTGGTATCCCTGAGGCAGCACGGAAACACACACTGCTGACCTTCCCAGGAAAAGGCAAACTGGACCTATGACTCCCAGCTTTAGGGATGCTGAAGGAGGCATTCACCAAATCAGTAACAGAAAGCAGGACACTCACCCTAGCCTCTGGCTGCTCTGGCAGGATGACACTATCAGGAGCGACCACAGTCCTAGGAGGTGGCCATGCTCAAAATCCAGTAACCTACCTGATCTGCGGAATCAAACCTTACAACTCGCAGAGAGTTATAAAGCAGGTATGTTTTATTCGCTGACGGGCGACAGGGTGGATCGCTCCATAAAGGCCCTGCCCACCCACTCTTTTACAAAGGCATTATTTAAAGTACACACACATACATATTCATTAAATTTAGGATGGGTTAAGCTAATTAGTTCAAAAAAATTTTTAACATAAGTTCACTCCCATTCACGCTTGCGCACTGCCTCCTGTTGATGCTTGTTAGCACCCTTGTAGACCTCTAGACAAAACAAAGACAGCTTTCTTGCTTCAGACTGCAGGTGTTGCATACCAGTTCCTTCTTCTCTTGCTCCAGACTGCTCGCATACCAGGCACCACAAGGCCTTTGCTGATAGTGTGGAATAGCTTGTTAGTTATTGTAAAAGTTTCCCACTTAACACAGACAAAACGATCTAAACTTGAACTTTCCCACCTAACACAGAGACAAAATGAAGCTAAGCTTATTTTCTAAAATCTAATTCTTAATACAGAAAATAAATGAATAAATCTAACTATATTTTATATGTTTGCATATCAATTTCCCCATCTCTTATCCTAGGCAAATTTGTTTGCCCAACACACAATCCCTTTTCCAAAGCGGAACTGGAATTATCCATTAACTTTGCTTGAAAGTTGCTTCTTAATGCATTCTCATGTGCCCTAAGTAGAGAAGTTAAAGATGTTAGTCGCTGTAGCATTCTCCAATTCCAAACAAACAGTATGGCAGATAAAGCAAAACCAATTAGTACTAATATCACAAGGACAACAATGGGGTGACATAACCTATTTAGAGTACCAGTTGCAGTAGGTGCCCATCCAAATAGTGCATCCCACCAGTTGTGTTTTGTATCTTCTTTTGCTCTTTTTAAGACCCTATGAATTTCCTCTGTGTCATGGTGGACAGTTAACAGGGTTTCTGTCCATTTTCTTGAGCCTCTTTCAAGATTGTGATCAAATCTTGATGTCTCATCAATTGTTTTACCAATGTAAGATTCATTCCAATAGGTGCAGGTAATAATTTGTGAAACATTACATAGTTGGATTTTATCAACTGGTGGGATACCACTGGTGCTAAATAAGAAAAGTCACATCCAACAATTTTAACAAAGTTACAAAAATTAGAATGATTCTCACTATCTACTATTATTTTGTTTATTGTCACAGAGTCACAAGCCATTCTCAAACATACACAACCTTGGCCAGTATATACAAGCACTGTCTTTTGATTACTGTCTGGATGGATTTCGAAATGACAAATGCTTTGCTCAGTATCGAGGCAAATGTCCTGAGTGTTGATTTTATTACTTTCACAAATGAATCCTTGTTGTTCTCATGCGATGCAAATTTACAGTTTGCCATTTCTCATTCACTTTTTGAGCCCATACTCTATGTTCAAAGGGGTAGAGCACAACTCCATTGTGGTTCAATCTTAATGCAATGATAGGGTGGATTACGTATATTGAAGCATTATGTATTGTAATAAACAACCAAGACTTGTAATCAAGGTAGGTTTAGTTTTATTTGTGAGGACAAAGTCAATAAAGCAAAAGCAAAGCGCTGGGTGTTTGACCCAAGTCAGAGGCACACCGGGAAAGATACGTTATCCCTTTATATACGTTTAGGATTGCATTAGTCACATACATATTCATTTTAAGTTTGGGTTATTACAATTAGTTTTAAAAAGGGGCAGGGTTATCCTAATTACTTTGGGGGGACTTATTAAGATAAAATCTTATCTTTTCGTGCATGTGCACTACTGTCCAGTGGTTGTGAGAAAGGTCCTTGGCAGGAAGGCCCACAGTTTTCTTCAGAGCGACCTCTTCACCCCTGTTGAGGGGGTTATCTGACGTCCAGACCACCAGTCTGGTTCTCTCCAGATGGTGGATGCAGTGGTGTTTATATCTCCACAGTTCCTCAACTTCCCCCCTTTGTTCCCCCAAGATTGGTCATTTTAGGCCTCTTCATCAAATTCCTCATAAGTCAGCAAAAAAAAAAATAAAAAGAATTATTATGGCGAAAGCCAACAACACTCTCCCCCATCTTTCACAATCTTCCCTTTTCTTATTTATACTACATTTGGCTTGAGCCATAATCCTCTTGGTGACTGATCCCTTCGTTTGTCTTATAAATTAACTCTGCTTCATCTAGAGGGTGTGGTTTGTTTCTCACCCTTCTTATTATCATTATTTGTTTAGTCGAGCTTGAGGTGGTCGATTCCGGATCCGCTGGCATGGAAACTACCTACATACCTTTGACTACAGTGGTTATAAGTTGGATAAAACAAAGAATAAGACAGGGGAGAAACAACAACCCAGCAATCGAACATAAAAATATAAACCCTATTTTCTTCCAACATGCTCCCCTAAAAATATTCTCCCACCAATCTGCATTCCACATAGGTTCCCATTTCTGGACAAGCACATGTGCAATTTTTCAGATTTCTTTGGTTATTTCTAATACAGCATCTCCACTGTCATGTATTTTCAAGCAACAGTCTGAGGTATTCCATTTTCCACAAACTCCACCCTCCTCAGCCAACAAGTAATCCAAGGCTAGCCTATTTTGGTAAATCGCAGCCCTCATTTTTGTCTGTTGTTTCGATATCAATTCTAAGGCTTGGACAGTTTTATTGGAAATTATTTCTACTACTGCTTGGAGCCTGATAATACGATTTAACATATAAATGGGAGTTCAGTAACCCCAGCTACCATCCTGGGCCCAAGTAGCCGGCCCATATACTTGGATTATTCTCTCAGGCCATTCGTCCTCACCCCATTTTTGAGATCCTCCTATTACCTCCCTCTTGGTTCTCCCCAAAGAATCATATACTGGAACTCCTAAATTGTCTCCTTTGGATCCTGGTAATAGGAAAAAACCCGATTGTATAATACCTAGTGTACAGCTACCCCTCCAGTTTGAGGGTAATTCAGAATAAGCTCTTTTTCCACATATCCAGAACAACCCTTCTGGAGCCCTCCAAAAGCCCTCCTGTGTTTCAGTTATTTTGTCCCAATACTTAGCTATTTCTGGGAGGCCCTTATAAGGGTTTGCAGCTGTACCATTACACCAAAAAAACTTAGTTATCTTACTGTATTTGCAATTCCCCGTTTCATTGTTTAGAACCCAGATTCCCTCTGGTTCCCTCGGGTACCACCAGGTGGAAGTACCATTTGTAAGTTTTAATCTTTTACAGGGAGTATTCCCCACCCTCTTGGAATATTTTCCCCCTTCTCTCCTTAAGCATTCTTCTCCTAAGGTGGAAGAGCTTAAAATCCATCCTCTCTGCTGCTACTAGTACGGTTCCACTGGAGTAATTCTTTAGGTCCTAGGCTACTTCCTTTCCAAGGCCATTCCTCTGTCATGAGAGGCCCCCCACAAATCCAACAATTGGTTACATTTAATTCTCTGCTTATCCTTTCTCCTAAGTCTACCAACAGATTTTTCCCCAGCTTTGGAAGTCCTATTTCTTCCTCCAATTGCTTTTTGATTTCTGCATATAAATCTCCTCCTGGTCCCGGAGGCATTTATTTACGGGCAATAGACTTGGTTCTATTTCTTATTATTTTGGTTTTTACCATATCTTGGACCCCACCCCCATCTGATATATCCCAATGGCCGGCTTTAGTAGAGCAAATATACTTTTCTCCTCTTGGGCACCCAACTCCCAGGCGTTGGCCTCCTTTTCCCAAGTTTTCAGCCACCCAATATTGCTGCCCACCATAAGTACAGGTTTGTAGATTTTGGGTTTCATAACAATGCCGATTTATGTGGGAGTGAACAGAAAGAGTAAAAAGTTTTTGTCTCCCATAGTATACATACTGGAAACACTTCGAGCATTCTTTTGCTTGTGTTGGTATTAGGCCAGTGAATAGGAGAAGCCACAGAGGTCCGGCATGACTTATACCCCCACTTCCCATGCCTATGAGGGTGCCACCCATAGCAGGGTAATATCTCTTCTTGATGGCGAGTATAGAAGTCAACCCGGTCTTGCCCTCAACGCTCCTACCTTCTTTTCCAAGCAAATTACTTTTTACACTTGGAGACCACTTTTTCCCACTCTTTATCAGGAACCTCCCACAAAATCAGCACCGATGATTCCCATCCGCAAATTAGAGTTACAATATCGGTAGCCTTGATCGAAGCCTGGGCCAGGATGAGATTAAGTTGTCTGCAACTTGGGCAGTATGGATGCCTTCTGGCATCTACTAATTCTGTTTGCAATTCAAACACTTATATTTAGTCCAGCTATAGTGCCGTGCATGGGGATGTATCAGGAAGGGTATGCTATGGGGCACCGCAGGGGGTTGCAATTCTCTTGTCAGGTCTGGATAAAGTGTGCTATTTTCTTTACACAAATCACAAGCCAATGCAAATAAAAAACTTTAAGTTTGTAGCAGCAGTACTCCTCCCAGGGGGGTATTGAATTTTTCTTAGAGTCTTTTTGGGTTGCACCTGGAACCACCGATATAATTCGGGTTTTACCTCCCAAGTCTTTATAATTTCTTGAGTTCTGTTTGGCTCCTCATGCATTACTACATTGGTCCACGTTTAAAGGTGAGTTTGAGATCCCTAGGAGTTGAGGTTACAGTCCAATCTTTGGGTTCTTCCACTGGTCCTTTAATTCTGCTGGCATGTGTCCATCCTCTTTCCCTGGTTCGTACTGCAGCTTCCGTAGTCAGCAACACCTGAAAGGGACCTTCCCACTGGGGAGTTAAAGATTGTTCTTTCCAAGTTTTTATTAAAACCCACTCCCCAATTTCTATGTTGTGTAGTTTGAAATCTAGTGGGGTTGTCTCGGGGAGCAACCCCTTATTTCTTAACTGCTCTAGGTTTCTTGTTATTTGCATAATGTATTTTCTAATACTAGCCTCCCCTCCCCTCATAAGTAGCCATTTCATGTGGAGAAGCTAAAAAGGGTAAGCCAAACATCATTTCATAAGGGGAGACTCCGAGGTCTGCCCTTGGCTGCGTTCGGACTCTAAGTAATGCTAAGGGAAGGCATTTAACCCATGAGAGCTGGGTTTCCACCATTAATTTGGTTAATGCTCGTTTTAAAGTTGGGTTCATTCGCTCAACTCTCCCTGAACTTTGAGGGTGCCATGGGGTATGTAGTTCCCATCTGATGCCTAGGGCTTGGGTTACTTGTGTTATTATTTTAGAGGTGAAGTGTGTTCCCTGGTCTGAATCTATCTTGTGGATCATCCCATATCTAGGAATAATCTGTTCTAATAGGGTCTTTGCTACTACGTTAGCAGTAGCTTTAGTGACGGGAATGGCTTCTATCCAATGGGTAAGATGGTCCACTAATACTAAGAGAAATTTATACCGTTGTACTGGTCGTAGTTCAGTAAAGTCTATTTGGATACTTTGAAATGGGTGTAAGGCCAACTCATGCCCTCCCAATATGGTTTTCCTCATAACTTTTTTATTAACTTTCTGGCAAGTGATACACCTATCGGTAATTTGTTTTGCTATTCCAAATATCCCTATACACCCAAATTGTCTAAGAAAATGATCACAAATGGCTTGAGTACCCCAATGTGTCTCTCTATGTAATTCTTCTAATATTTTATTGGCTAAGGTTTTGTTTAACATCTGACGTCCATCAGGAAGCAGCCATTTCCTGTCTGGGGTCTTTTGACTTCCTATTTTAATCAACTCTTTTTCCTCAGATTCGGTAAATTGAGGAATGTCCTTATTTTTCTGTTCTTGCTGTAATTTTAGCAATTTTTCCTCACCGTTCTCAGCAGCATCCTTTGCCTCTGGGTCGGCTAAATTATTTCCCTTGATTTCAGGTGTCATATCTCTTTGGTGCCCCTTTATGTGGACTACTGCAATTTCTTTAGGTAATTTTAAAGCTCTCAGTACCTCTAGAATTAAACTTTCATGGACTAGTTCTTTTCCCTTTGAGGTTAATAATCCTCTTTCTTCCTAGATCTTTCCAAAGGTATGCACTACTCCAAATGCATATTTAGAGTCAGTATATATAGTTCCTTCTTTACCTGTTAAATATTCCAATGCTCTTTTTAGGGCATATAACTCGCAGCTCTGGGCTGACCAATTTGCTGACAGTTTCCTTTTTTCTATGGTTCTCATATTATTCCCATCTACTACTGCGTATCCGGACATCCGTCTCCCTTGGACACATCTAGATGAACCATCTACGTATATTCTTTCCCCTTCTGGCAGGACTTAGTCCATCAAATCCTCTCTGACTTTGGTCTGATAACTTATTACTTCTAAACAATCATGTACCAATTCCTCTTAGGGCTCCCCGTATAAAAATTGGGCTGGATTTTGATTTTTATCTGTGACCATAGTTAAGTCATCATTGTCTATTAATATAGCCTCATATTTTAACATTTGGGAATGGGTTAGCCATTTTTCAGCTTTTTGGTTTAGGATATTCCTTACTGCATGAGGAGTGTGGACTATTAGTTTCCCTCTAAAAGTGAGTTTCCGACTTTCCTCTACTAATAAAGAGGTCGCAGCTATAGCTTGGATACACACTGGCCAACCCCGACTGACTGGATCTAATAGTTTTGACAGGTAGGCTACAGGTTTTTTTATTCCTCCCCATTCCTGTGCCAATACCCCATGGGCTACTCCGTTCTCTACGTTAACAAATAAATAAAAGGGCTTCTCTAATGATGGTAAACTTAAAACAAGAGCCGTTACTCATTTAGATTTTAGCTCCTCCAGCCCTCTTTGGTCCCCTTCTGTCCAATTGATTTTATCTTCTCCTGTTAGTTTTTCATATAAGAATTTTACCGCTTGAGTATATCCTTCTATCCAGATCCTACAGTACCCTAGTAACCCCAGTAATTTTCGTATTTCTCATTTAGTGGTTGGAGGCGGGAGAGAAATTATGCCAGTAATCCTTTCAGGGTTTAATTTACGGCTTCCCTGACTTATCATGTGTCCCAAGTATCGTACTTCAGTTTCCACAAATTGTAATTTCTCTTTTGAGACTCTCAATCCCTTCTCACCTAAAAAGTTTAGTAACTGAATTGTTGCTTCCCTTACTGACTCTTCCTCATGCCCCGATATTAACAGATCATCCACATACTGCGTGATCTGAATTCCTGGAGGAGTAAGAAGGGTTTGCAACAACTCCTCTAATGCCTGTCCGAATAGGTTTGGGGATTCAGTAAATCCCCGAGGTAGTCTAATCCATCGTAGTTGTTGCTTACAACCTGTATTGGGGTCTTCCCATTCAAAGGCAAAGATATTACAACTTTCTTCAGCTATTGGACATGCCCAAAAGGCATCTTTTAGGTCCACTACACTGAACCATTTATGTTCTGGGGAAACTTTACTTAAAAGGGTATAAGGGTTTGGGACTACGGGATATAGGGTTAAGGTTCTTTTGTTTACTTCTCGCAGATCTTGTACTAACCTGTATGTTCCATCTGGCTTCTTAACTGGTAAAATAGGGGTATTGTGAGGGGACATACAGGGTTCAAGAATGCCATCAGCGATAAGTCCCTCAATTACCGACTGGAGCCCTTTTCTCCCTTCCATCGAGATAGGATACTGTTGGACTCGTATGGGATGATTTTCTTTTTCTATAATAATTTTGATTGGCTGAATCTCTAGACCACCCCTATTTTCCCCATACTTGCTGATCAATCCTAGATTCATCTTCCTGACATAATTTTAGTATTCTTGCAATCATTTTACCCTCCTCAGGAATTACCCCAATTCCCAACTGGACTTGCAGGTCTCTTCCTAATAAATTACACCCTGCTCCAGGTACTAATAGGATATCCCCTATCCCCATTTTATCATCCCCCTTAAATATAACTTGTATGATTAATGGAGCTTTAAAACTTTCTCCTTTTGCCCCCATTACACTTATTACTTCCTATCCCCAGTTCTTCCTTCAGGATCTGGCAGTCCCTTTCTAAGAGGAATCAGATCTCGTCTGCCAGTTCCATCCTTCCTTCCAGGTTTCCATCCAGCCCTTCTATTTGTTCTATATTCCTGGATGTTCCCTTCCCGCATGGTTGCTACCATGATTTTAGTTTTTGTTTTTACTTTTTCCTCATCCCTTCGTACATAAACCTTCTGAGCTTCTTTAAATAATTCATTCAAACCCTTATCCTGCCACTCTTCCAATTTTTGCAATTTCTTACGAATATCCGGCCATGCATGAGTAACAAACTGAACCTTCAGTAAAGTTTGTCCTTCAGGACTCTCAGGACCTATTCCAGAGAATTGTCTCATATTTTTCCGTAACCTCTCCAACCATTCATTTGGGGTTTCTTCTCTCCCTTGTTGCCCAACAAAGGTTTTTGTTAAATTCTGCCCTCTAGGAGCAGCTTCCTTTATACCTTTAATAATTAGATTCCGATAATCGCTCATACTTCTACGGCCCCCTGCATCATTTTGATTCCAATTAGGATTAACAATTGGCATTTTCTGATCTCCTGGTGGGCCTTGTTGATTCTCTCGTTCCCATATCCTCATACCAGCCGTTCTCACCATTTGTCTTTCCTCAGGGGAAAATAATATGCCCAGTATTGATTGCATTTCTTCCCAGGTATAAACATTAGGACCCAGGAATTGATCTAACTGTTCAGATAAGCCCATAGGGTCCTCCAGCAATCCTTTCAGTTCCTTTTAAAATTCCTAACTTCAGTAGAAGTTAGAGGAACGTTGACAAATCCCATTCCACCTTGTGCTCCCCCCATAGGCACTTCCCTTAAAGGAAATAAACTTAATTTGGGGGATCCTTTTAATTCAGGGGATTCTTTTATATCATCATCTTTTTCCTTTATTTTCATTGTTTTGGAGGAAGATCTCTTTCTGGCTCTTGGAGAGGAAATAGGAGATGTGTCATCAATTAACCTTTGGGACTTATCAGACCTTCCTCTAGTGTTAATTGTTGATCTGTCCCCAGGGGAGGGTGGGACAATTGGGGGATGGTGATATGGAGGAGGTAGATTTTCAAGGGGATCCCACCGCTTTTCCTTTTTATTTGTGGAGATTTCTGATACTTTAAAGGTGTGCACTCCCTTCGGCCAGATTTCTCCTTTCCAACAGGAGGCATATTCACTCTCCTCAGGATTACAGAGTTCCCTAGAATTCACATAGAGGTTTAAAGCTTAGCATATCCAGCCTTCAAAAGACCCGTATCTTGGCCAATATAAATAGTCGGGTCTTATTTTCTCCTTTGTCCATTCTGCCATACAATATTGAACCATCTTAATTTTATCTTTACTTTTGGTATCGGGATCATAGTCCCAATTGGCTAATTTTAACCCCAGGGGACTGTCCTCGGCTATATCTGCTGGCGGCTTTTCACTCCTCTTCTTCCTGGGTTTCCTGTGGCCCTTTTTGCTTGTCCATTGTCCCTTTTTTTTTAATTTTTTTTTTCCCGGGGCTATCTTGTCTTCCACTCACCTAGCAATCAAGCTCCTTCTTTCCCTGGGGCTGTCTCTCAAGCCCCCTCCTTATCTCTGGGTTCAAGCCCCCACTTCTTTCCCTGGGGCTGTCTTTCACTCACTCTCTAGGCTTCATCTCTTCACCGGCCAATTCCCTCACGGGAGATTGGAACCGCGGTCAGAAAGACTCCACACTCGCTTCCCAGATCCGGACTGTCCGGTCCGAGTCTCACACAAACACCAATCAAGCCCCAAACCCCCACCCAACCAAGCAATACTTACAGTCTCCTTTTCTTGCTTGGACCTTTGTGCACAAGAATTATAGGCTACCGCGGTTTTCCGGGGGAGCTCCTTATCCCCTTTTGCTTTATGAGTCCTCCTCTCCCACGGGATTTGTCAGCTTCAAGTCCCAGCGATCCAGGGAAACCCAGCGGGCTACCGAAATCGGTAGGGCGCCTCCCGCTCGGGGTCCTGGAACACACTGGAACCAAGTGCCAGCTCCTGGACGAGCCCCGAAATTGTAATAAACGACCAAGCCTTTTAATCAAGGTAGGTTTAGTTTTATTTGTGAGGACAAAGTCAATAAAGCAAAAGCACAGCGCTGGGTGCTTGACCCAAGTCAGAGGCACACTGGGAAAGATACGTTATCCCTTTATATACATTTAGGATTGCATTAGTCACATACATATTCATTTTAAGTTTGGGTTATTACAATTAGTTTTAAAAAGGGGCAGGGTTATCCTAATTACTTTGGGGGGACTTATTAAGATAAAATCTTATCTTTTCGTGCATGTGCACTACTGTCCGGTGGTTGTGGGAAAGGTCCTTGGCAGGAAGGCCCACAGTTTTCTTCAGAGCGACCTCTTCACCCCTGTTGAGGGGGTTATCTGACGTCCAGACCACCAGTCTGGTTCTCTCCAGATGGTGGATGCAGTGGTGTTTATATCTCCACAGTTCCTCAACTTCCTCCCTTTGTTCCCCCAAGATTGGTCATTTTAGGCCTCTTCATCAAATTCCTCATATGTCAGCAAAAAAAAAAAAAAAAAGAATTATTATGGCGAAAGCCAACAACACTCTCCCCCATCTTTCACATGTACGGTCAATACAAAGGTCATGGCTGTACTAGTGAAGGGGTCATAGATGAAGTTTACCAGAGCCCACCAGGATTGGAACTCTTTACTCTGGAATGATGTATCCACGATGCTTGCTCCGTGTGTGTTGTCAATAAGACCTGGAATGGTCCTTCCCACTTTGGCTCCAAAGGTGAACCTGAAAGAGATCTGACATATACATAATCACCTGGTTCTATATTATGCATTGGTTCATCCAGGCCATGAGCACGGGTTCCCAAAACTAGCTTTTCTATTTCTCTAAATTGTTTCTGTAAGCTTATTATACAGTTAGTTTGTAGAGAGCTGGCTGCATGACAAAGGTCACATAGATCCACTGCAGCTGGTAGAGCAAGAGCTGGCAGAGCACCGCACACATCTGGTGTAGGTGCTGATATGTCAGGGCCAGCTCTGAGTTTCCCCCCGCTCTTTTTTCTCTCTTCTATTATTTTTGTGTTGTTAATTTCTCAAATCACTAAGAGATATTTGTACAATCAGAGCTTTTAGCAGAAGCAGTGAAGGTATTAAAATGGCTCAGGCCCCCTTGACATAAGTCAGGGAGGATTAACAGAAATCTTCAAGAGGCCTACTCTCCTTGAGAACTTCAGACAAAACAATTTTAATCAAGCTGGGAAAAAAGGGAGTTGGAAATCGTGAAGTTAGGGAGTGTCCTGTTGTTGCCCTTGAAGCTTAACTGAACACCACCTGTTATAACAAAGAGAAAGTTCTCAGGAAAATTAATGAGCCAATCAGTGTGGATTTTTGGGAATATGCATAAGCTTAATTAACTGCTGTATATAAGAAGCATATGTGTAATCAATAAATCGGAAGTCTGATGATTCAACTCATATTGAGCTGTCCGGATTTTCCCTCCGTCGCAACATTAGTTAATACTTCAGTACCAACTTGTACTGATTGTTCCATACAATATCTCAAAAGGGCTTAATCCTTCCTTAACCCTTGGTTTGGTTCTGATTTGTAACAAAGCTCGGGGTAGTGACTGAGGCCAAGCTAATCCAGCTTCTTGACCCAATTTTACAATCTGTAATTTAAGGAGGTGGTTCATCTTTTCACCTGACCATTTGCCTATGGCCTATAGGGAGTATGCGATTGCCAGTCTATTCCCAGAAGCCTCCTGACTTGTTCTGTGATTTTGGCCACAAAATGAGGACCTCTGTCTGAGGATAATGTTTTAACATAAGTTCACTCCCATTCACGCTTGCGCACTGCCTCCTGTTGATGCTTGTTAGCGCCCTTGTAGACCTCTAGACAAAACAAAGACAGCTTTCTTGCTTCAGACTGCAGGTGTTGCATACCAGTTCCTTCTTCTCTTGCTCCAGACTGCTCGCATACCAGGCACTGCAAGGCCTTTGCTGATAGTGTTGAATAGCTTGTTAGTTATTGTAAAAGTTTCCCACTTAACACAGACAAAACAATCTAAACTTGAAGTTTCCCACCTAACAGAGACAAAATGAAGCTAAGCTTATTTTCTAAAATCTAATTCTTAATACAGAAAATAAATGAATAAATCTAACTATATTTTATATGTTCGCATATCATACCGTCCCACTCTAGGACCTAGTTGATTCCTTTACAGGCTAAACAGGGCTATTAAAAGGTGAATGTGTCTGACAGAGCAACTGCTTCTAGCAACTATTTAATAGTCTGAGAGGTGCCAGCATGCCCCCAGGCAGCCATAACTGCTCCAAGGCTACAGGCTTGCAGGAAGACCCCAGCACAATGAGAGGGATGCAAACCTCCCCACTGCTTGTGCCTGGACCCAAGGTGATGGAATTCCAAAGGGACATTTTGCCCCAGCAGTGTTAAAAGTCTTGCCTGCTAAAAGATAATGATCTATGATATATTGGGGTACCCTTGGATCCCACCCCTGAGTTGTAAGAGGTAGGTATCTTCCTGGCTGAAAGGGCAGTAAAACTTCTTAAGACAGTTCTTCTACCTTAGGTTTGCTGCCCAAGGGCTCCTGTGTGCTGCTGCACCTGCAGCTCATGTGGGGTAGTGTGGTGGGTTAACCTTGGCTGGATGCCAGGTGCCCACCAAGCTGCTCCCTTTCTCAGCAGAATGAGGAGGTGCGGCAGATGAAGAAATGACCAACACCGAGATGTGTTCAGGCATCAGCACTTTATTGAAGCTTTGCACTGCTTATATATCCTTTTTTCCTCCAGCACGCCCCAAGCACACAGCACTCTTACTTTTGATTCATTACCCCTTATCACACACACACCTAAACAATTGACATGATTGGATAAATCCACCTGTTCATGACCCATTCTTTTACTTCTGACTGGTTACTAATTACAGCTCACAAACCATCCCTTATCCTGTTCCATATACACCATGTTTGGCTGGTTCACAGCTGCATTAGGACTAGGAGGGAGAAGTGTAGTGAATAGCAAAGCCCAGAAATGGCATTTGGATGTGCCAATGAAATATTCCATGTCATATCACGTCATGCCAGTATATTAACCAGGGCTGACCGGAAGACATGGCACTTCTCTTCCGGGGGTACCTCTCTGGGGGATCGCTCAGGCTCACTCTTCCATGGTTTGGGTTTTGGGACTGTCTCTCCTCCGGGATCGTTAGCTGGAACAGGCTGGGCATCAGTCAGCCGGCAGTGAGCACTGTGTATCACTCATTTGTATAATTCTGTTATCACTGTTGTTATCATTATCATTTCATTTTAATTAGTAAATAGTTTTTATCTCAACCCGTGAGTCTCCTTGCCCTTCTTTCCAATTCTCTCCCCTACTCCCTGGGCGAGGGAAGGGGGGTGGTGATAGAGCAGGCTGTGTTTGGCTGCAAGCTGCAAGCAAAGGGGGTGAATCCACCCAAACTACCACAAACGCTCAAGTTAAAGCTATTATCTCCGCCTTTTGTGGTGAAGTGTTTGAGGCAAGGGCCCCAGACTTTATTACCTTGTCTGTAGTAGTCACTGTGTGCCCCACTTTGCGCTGACCGTACTTGATGAAACTGCTGCCATCTGTATACCACGTGTCCTCAGCATCCTCCAGTGGTTGTTCCTTCAGGTCTGGAGTAGACTGCTTCAATGGTCTCCAGGCAGTCATGGGTCACCGGTTCTCCTGTAATTCCACTAAGGAAAGATGCTGGGTTGACAATGTTAGTCACTATTATCTGGACATCATCCTGTTGCACCATAATGGTCTGGTATTTGAGGAATCTCTGTGGGGATAGACAATGCCCCCCCTTTTGCTTCCGGTACGGTGGACACCATATGAGACACTAGCACCGTCATCTTTTGGCCCATTGTAAATTTGTGAGGCTCTTGGATGTTAAGTATTACTGCAGCCATTGCTCTCAGGCAGCTGGGCCATCCTCTACTCACTTCATCCAATTGTTTGGAGAAGTATGCCATGGCTCTCCGATCTGGGCCTAGGTTTTGAGCTAAAATTCCCCGTGCAACACCCTGATTCTCCTAGGAGAACAGCCAGAAAGGTTTCATGGGGTCTGGTAACCCTAAGGCTGGGGCCTGCATGAGTTCTCATTTTAAGTTGTGGAAAGCCTGCTCAGCTTCTCTATTCCAGGTGAGATCTTTTGAATTAGTTTTAATGAGTTCATAAAGTGGTCTTACCAGGAGTCCATAGTTGTAGAAACGACATCAAACCGTTCAGAGCTCCTTAATCGTCTGTGGCTTGGGAGTTTGGCAGATGACTTCCTTTCTTGCTTTCCCCAAGGTCTGTTCGCCTGCTGTGATTTCATATCCTAGATATGTCACCTTTTGCTGAGCTATTTGAGCTTGCTGTGGAGAGACTCGGTAACCACTTAGTCCAAGAAAGTTTAATAAACTCACAGTCCAAGCTATATTTTGTTCCTTTGCTTCAGTGGCTACAAGGAGATTGTCCACATACTGCAACACAGTCCCGGTCCCAGGTGGCGATTCCCATTGTTCTAAATCCTTCACCAACTGGTTTCCGAAAAGGGTAGGGCTGTTCTTAAAGCCTTGTGGAAGTACAGTCCAAATTAGCTGTGTTTTCCTCTCAGAATCTGGGTTTTCCCACTCAAGGGCAAATAACAATTGACTTTCTGGGCTCATAGGTAGGCAGAATAGGCATCCTTTAAATCCAGAATGGTAAACCAAGCCAATTCAGATTTTAATTTAGTCAATAATGTGTATGGATTGGCTACCACAGGGTATAAATCCTCAGTTATTTTGTTCACAGCCCTGACATCCTGGACTATCCTATCCAGGCACAGAATCACAGAATCACAGAATTCTGTGATTCTGTGACTATCCTATAATTTCCATCTGGTTTCTTCACTGGTAATATAGGAGTGCTGTACTCAGATTCACATTCAATTAATAATCCGTACTTCAGAAACTGTTCTATGATTGGGCAAATCCCTTGTCTATCCTCTAACCCTAAGGGATATTGCTTTACTCTCTCTGGCTTAGTTCCTGCTTTAATTTTGACTGCTGTCAGTGAAGCTGTTTTTGCTTTGCCAGGTATTTCAGTGACCCATACCCATGGGAATACTTGATCCTGAACCTCCTTGGGTACTTCTGTCTTTGCAGAGGGACTTACTAAGGCCAGACTTATAAACTCAATTAGCTGATTATCCCCCACTTCAAATTCTATTCCTTCCTTCCCAAACCTTATTTCTGCCTCCAATAATAAATTTCTCCCCAATAAGGGCTTTGATGAATTTGCCATATAAAGAAATTTATGTATTCCTAATTGTTTCCCCAATTTGAACTTCAGAGGTTGGAGAAAATAGCCTTTTCGCTTTGGCCAGTAGCTCCCTTTACCATTACAAAATCATTGTCTATAGGTGTTAGAGCCTGCTTTAAAACCGAAAATGTTGCTCTGATATCTACTAAAAATCCCACACCCCCCCTCGTTTTTGTTTTCCTAGCTTTAACATAACCAGTGGAAGATTTAATATAACCAGTGCATTGCTAGGGTAGACTCCCCGGGTCCCCGTCATAGTTTCCTGCCATAGGGGCCTGGGTTCTGGGGGTATTTGTGATTTTTCTACCCCCTTGTCTCCTTTGGGGACACTCGTTCTTCCAGTGTCCTGTTTGTTTACACCATGCACACTGATTGATCCCCAGCAGGGGGGTCTCCAAGGGCCTCCGCCTCCTGGAGTCCCTGTTTCTCTTTTTGTCGTGGCCCCCCCTTGCTGTAAAGCCCCTACAAGAGCTCTCTATCTCTTCTCCGATTTTCTTCAGCAGCTTCTGCCTCCCTCCTCTGCCTCGCCAGTTCTTTCCAGTGTTTTATTACACAGCTTACAGGGCCAGCTTTGGGCATTCTTTTGTACCAGTTAAACTGATAACAGTAATACCATACCCGAGGCAAGAGGTGCAGGCGAGTGCTTGTCCTACAGTGGATGCACCTGAATTCAAAGCAATTCTCGAGATAAAACTCCTGTCTCTATTTGGAGAGATACAGGTGCTTGTGCACTCCCCACACTGAGGGGCTAAGTTATTGCTTTGTTTTACATCTCCTCCCATACCATAGTGATGAGTTTGTATTTATCTCTTTAACATATAAGTTTCACTAGTCTCACTGATTCTTTAAACTTTCTAAATTCCCGCAGAATACCTGTTCAAGTTCACCTGAGCGCTCAATTCTGTCCCAGTCAGATCAGAATTTACATCGGTTACACCAGAAATCGCTTCCAAACTGCACCCAGACGTTCTGGTCACAGCCAAAACACTTAAAAATAAAAATTGGTTTGCATGAAAAATCCTCAGGTCCATGTATAGGACACCAGAAATTAAAACTTGGTTCAGGTAACCCTGTTCCAAGGTCTGCCATACGCTTAAGAACACACTCAGAATAATACGGACACTGACCACTGGAATGTGACCCCCCTGTCTGTTCCGAAGTGGGTGATACGTCTCCCTTAAAGTGTGTTCACGCAGTATCTAAAACTACTGGAAAAACTCCGGTTTAGCTTCCCTAATATCTATGAGTCTTAAATTCCCGTTTAGTTCCCCCCCCCTCATTAAACAACCACAAAGACAAATTACGTTTATAACATTGAACTATAACCTCTCGCTTTGTTTGTCTCCAGCTGTTTCCCTCGCGGGAGACCAGAACCGAGGCTCAGAATTTTGCACCCGCTTGGCAGTCGGGCTGCAAACAACACAGACACTCAGTCACACAAACAGGCCTGTTACTCCTCTCACTCACACCACAAAATATGCCAATTAAACAACAGTTCTCGTATAGCGTAAATCATAAACCATTAACCGTTTGCCACAGATCCACGCCAAGCAGTATAACTTAAACCATAATACACGGTACCGGGTTTTTACAACAGATGTATAAGATGACAGCTATCCCACACAGCGCTCCTGCTATCTCAGCTAGCTGCAGTTACCATTCCCTCACGGCTTATAGGATCTCGGGTCCCCCCTCACCATACGTGAGCCCCTCAGGGCTTATAGGATCTTGGGTCCCCCCTCACCCCGCATGAGTCCCCCCGTTGGGCCCAACAAATCCAAGGAGCGAGCAATATTGCCCCCTCACTACGCACAGGATTTCTCCCATGGCTTATAGGGTCTTGGCAAGCAATACTACTCCTCACCTCGCATGGGACGCCTCCACACAACTTATAGGTTCCCCTGCAGGTATTCCCAATTTACATTCCTGGTCTGCCCGCTGATGGTCTGTCTCTTTCCCCGCAGCGATCGGGAGATCCTCCAGAGAAATAATCCGGCGGTGCCTTAGGATGTCCCGCTCCCATCTGGCCTGCACCTGGGAAGAGAGGAGGTCCCATCTGGGGCACCAAATTGATCTGCAGAATCAAACCTTAGAACTCATAGAGAGTTATAAAGCAGGTATGTTTTATTCACTGGCAGGCAACAGGGTGGATCGCTCCAAAAGGCCCTGTGTGCCCACTCTTTTACAAAGGCATTATTTAAAGTACACACACACATATTCATTAAATTTAGGATGGGTTAAGCTAATTAGTTCCAAGAAATTTTAACATAAGTTCACTCCCATTCACGCTTGCGCACTGCCTCCTGTTGATGCTTGTTAGCACCCTTGTAGACCTCTAGACAAAATAAAGCCAGCTTTCTTGCTTCAGACTGCAGGTGTTGCATACCAGTTCCTTCTTCTCTTGCTCCAGACTGCTCGCATACCAGGCACCACAAGGCCTTTGCTGATAGTGTTGAATAGCTTGTTAGTTATTGTAAAAGTTTCCCACTTAACACAGACAAAACGATCTAAACTTGACGTTTCCCACCTAACACAGAGACAAAATGAAGCTAAGCTTATTTTCTAAAATCTAATTCTTAATACAGAAAATAAATGAATAAATCTAACTATATTTTATATGTTCGCATATCACTTATAGGCCCCCTTCAAGTATTGAAAGGCTGCAATAAGGTCTCCCTGGAGCCTTTTCTTCTCCAGTCTGAACAACCCGAACTCTCTCAGCCTTTCTTCATAGGAGAGGTGTTCCAGCCCTCTGATCATTTTTGTGGTCCTCCTTTGGACCCGCTCCAGCAGGTCCATGTCTTTCTTGTACTGAAGGCTCCAGAGTTGGATGCAGTACTCCAGGTGGGGTCTCACCAGAGAATAGAGGGGGAGAATCACTTTCCTCAACCTGTTGGCCATGCTTCTTTTGATGCAGCCCAGGATAGGGTTGGCTTTCTGGGCTGCGAATGCACATTGCCAGATCATGTCTAGCTTCTTGTCCACCAGTACCCCCAGGTCCTTCCCCGCAGGGCTTCTCCAAATCCCTTCATCTTCCAGCTTGTATTGATACCAGAGGTTGCCCCAGCCCAGGTGCAGGACCTTGCACTTGGCCTTGTTAAACCTCATGAGGTTCATATGGGCTCACTTCTTGAGCTTGTCCAGGTCCCTCTGAATGGCATCCTGTCCTTCAGGTGTACATCAACCACACCACTCAGCATGGTGTAGTCTGCAAACTTGGTGAGGGTGCACTCGATTCCACTATCTATGTCATTGATGAAGATATTAAACAGTACTGGTCCCAGTACAGACCCCTGAGGGACACCACTTGTCACCAGTCTCCATCTGGACATTGAGCCATTGACCACTACCCTCTGGATGCAATCATCCAGCCAATTCCTTATTCACTGAATAGTCCATCCATCAAATCCATATCTATCTTATTTAGAGAGAAGGATGTTGTGAGAGAGCATGTCAAAAGCCTTACAGAAGTTCAGATAGACGACATCCGTAGCTCTTCCCTTGTCCACTGATATAGTCACTCCCATCATAAAAGGCCCCTAGGTTGGTCAGGCAGGACTTGCCCTTGGTGAAGCCATGCTGTCTGTCTTGAATCACCTCCCTGTCCTCCATGTGCCTTAGCATAGCTTCTAGGAGTATCTGTTCCATGATCTTCCCAGGCACAGAGCTGAGGCTGACAGGTCCATATTTCCCAGGGTCCTCCTTTCTACCCTTTTTAAAAATGGGTGCAATGTTTCCCTTTTTCCAGTCGCCAGGGAATTCATCTGGCTGCCATGACTTTTCAAATATCATGGAGAGTGGCTTGGCAACTACATCAGCCAATTCCCTCAGGACTTTGAGATGCATCTCATCGGGTCCCATAGACTTTTGTATGTTCAGGTTCCTCAGATGGTCACGAACCTGATCTCCTCTTACACTGGGACGGACTTTGCTCCCCTAGTCCCTGCCCTACGGTCCATCCACTTGAGAGGCATGGGAAAAGAGGTTGCCAGAGAAGACTGAGGCAAAAAAATCGTTTAGTACCTCAGCCTTCACCTTATCTGCTGTTACTAGTTTTCCGGTCTTGCTGATCGGGTAGGGTATGCTTTCTTTGACCTTCCTTTTCTGTCTGACATACCTGCAGAAACCTTTCTTATTAGTCTTTGCATCCCTTGCCAAGTTCAGCTCCAGCTGTGCCTTGGCCTTCCTCACCCCATCCCTACACAACCGGGCAAAGTCTCTATACTCTTCCCAGGATACCTGTCCCTGCTGCCACTGCAGCAGGCGAAAGCAGCAGGTTCGGAATCTCTCATTCCCTCTCTAGCAAGGACCGAGCTCCGCTGTGCCTGCGTTCCCGCTCACATGCCTCTGCCCCGGGTGCTGCTGCAGAGATCCCCCAGTTCGCAAGGTAACGAGAATAAATTTGCTTTTTGCATTTTATCCATGGTTTTTGTGGTTGTTCCTGTGTCCTGCCTGTGTCGGCTCACACATTTGGCATAGTTGGCAGGATCCAGGAACAGCCATGCCATGGCTGAGAAAGAAGTCGGGGACTGGGAAGGCCGTGTCAGTGACTCCCCACATTGCAGGTTGGCCCAGTATTAAGGGCTGGGCACCCATAGCTGCTTTCCTGGCTGAATTTGCTCTGCAGGAAGCATGGCCTGAAATAGATGATGGGGCGGTGGTTACCCCCCAGAAAATTGAAACAGCTATGTGCGGATTGCCAAGGAAAGCGGCATCAGGTTCTTCTTGCAAATTAGCAGGGAGACTGGGATGGTTGTTAGCTACCAGCCTTAGAGCTTTTCACCGTGAAAATGTTGCATTACGGATTAAAGTGAGACTTGGAAAAGGAGGTTGGGGCTTTACAAGATGCAAAAGCAATCGCACAAAAAGTAGTTACTCTTCAAGCAGAGCGATGTTATGAGCTACAAGATAATGTAGGGTGGTTGGTAGTGTGTATTGCTAATGAACAAAGGGATAAATATGGAAAAAGTAAGGTTTTGAGTTCCCAAGTTTGTGCCCTCACTATGAAATGGTTTTGGAATCCTGAGAAATGGGACAGAAATATTCAGAGTGAATCCTCAGACTGGACTGAGTTTGAATTTAGTATGGACTTAAAAGCCAGGGAGGTGGTGGAAGCACAACCCCTTATACAAATGATGCAGCAGGAAAAAGCAGACAGGGGAGTGCAGATCTCAGATGCTGAGTTAAAAGAGTTAAGAGCTAAAGAGTCTAAAGAGTTAAAGGAAATTTGGGCTGTAATTCTGGGGCCACCTGTTCGGGTGGTGAATAAAGGAAAGAGGGCAAAACCGAAGGAGTTACAGCACAGGTGGTGAAGAAAAAAATGTGGAATGATCTTGTACAAGCTGGTACCCCAACTTCTCTTCTTATTTTACATCCTTTGTTGATATCAGATTCTCGAGTTCTTGTATTTCAGGTACCTCCAGCAAATACCTGTGCCTCATGTAGAGGAGATAGCATTGGAACAGTGTTATTGGTGTCACAAACCCAACATCGAATTGAAGTTCAATTTGAAAAAGCCCAAGCTACAGCTCTCCAAGCTGTGTGGGTAAATAGCCCACTTCAGGTTATCAAACCCAAATATCAGCTGAAGGAGCTGGAGCAACAGCAGATGTATTACTGGATGGAGATGACACTCCTGTTTTCCTCCTCCACCACAGGTTGGCTCATCGTGCTTATCCTACAGGCACATGCCCTGGATACATTTCTGCAAGACCAACATGTAAATACTTAGATTTGGTTAGCCTCTACTGTAACTAACTCATCTGCGTTTTGCGTTAAGGGCAGATTAACAGCTGCAGATCTTTTGACAAGTGTCTTATTGATGTACCAATCCTAGTAGCTGTATTACAGAATTATATTATGCTAAGTGATTCTGATGTTAATGTTTCTCATTATTATTTTTTCTGAGTTGGCAATGGCTGTATGTCAATGAACATTACAAAATTGATTGATGGTGGACTATTTCCTCCTTTGACACTATAAATACTCCTCTGATTTTGAAGGCACATGTTGCTTCGACATAACTGTTGAATCAGCCAGCATAGCAGATGACATTCAACATCTCCAAGACTTAATGCATCAAATGAAACCATCTACTAGTTGTGCCTGGCTAGCTGAGTGATTTTATTTCCTGACAGGATGAATGGGACACCTGATTCAAAGTATTATTGTAGTAATACATTTCTTTTTCTATATGTGTTTATTGTGTGCCTCTGTTACGTACTCTGTGCTACACTCCACAAGTCCAAATGCACTCCTCCAGCTTTGCCTTCCCCAGCAGAAGCAGTCTATTGAGCGAGGGGGTGGAATGTGGGAATATAACGAAAGACTAGCAAGGAGGACTGTAAATACGCTCAAGCGACTTGCAGCTGAGGTGTCAAAAAACACATGTATCAGACTACTAATCATTGTTTAATCTTATGTGCTTGTGTATTGGGTTTGTGTGGAAAAGTTTTTGGTAGCAGTGGGGGAGGGGACATGGGGTGGCTTCTGTGAGAGAAGCTGCCAGAAGCTTCCCCCATGTCCGACCCGACACAGCCAATGCCAGCGGCTACAGGAACGGACCCGCCGCTGGCCAAGGCCGAGCCAATCAGTAACGCCTCTGTGATAACATAATTAAGAAAAAAAAAGGAAGGGAGAAAAAAAAAGCTGCACACTTTGCAGCGGGAGAGAGGAGTGAGAAGATGTAAGAGAAAACAACTTCGCAGACACCAAGGTCAGTGAAGAAGGAGGGGGAGGATGGGCTCTGGCACCGGAGCAGAGATTCCCCCCGCAGCCTGTGGTGAAAGACCAGGGTGAAGCAGGCTGTCCCCCTGCAGCCCCTGGAGGTCCGTGGTGGTGCAGATGACCACCTGTAGCCCGTGGAGGACCCCACGCCAGAGCAGGTGGATGCCGAAGGAGGCTGTGACCCCGCGGGAAGCCCGCGCTGGAGCAGGTTCCTGTCAGGACCTGTAGCCCGTGGAGAGAGGAGCCCACGCCGGAGCAGGTTTGCTGGCAAGACTTGTGACCCCGTGGGGGACCCGCGCTGGAGCAGTCCCTTCCTGAAGGACTGCACCCCATGGAATGGACCCATGCCAAAGCAGTTCGTGAAGAACTGTCAGTCATGGGAAGGACTCACGTTGGAGAAGTTGGTGGAGGACTGTCTCCCGTGAGAGGGACCCCACGCCGGTGCGGGGGAAGGACTCCTCCCCCTGAGGAGGAAGCAGCGGCAGAAACACCCTGTGATGAACTGACCCCAACCCCATTCCCTGTCCCCCTGTGCTGCTGGGGGGAGGAGGTGGAAATCGGGAAAGAAATTAAGCCCGGGAAGAAGGGAGGGATGGGGGAGGTGTTTTAAGATGTGGTTTTACTTCTCATTCTCCTCTAATTTTGATTGGTAATAAAGTAAATTTGTTTTTTCCCCCAAGTCGAGTCTGTTTTGCCCGTGCCAGTAACTGGTGAGTGATCTCTCTCTGTCCTTATCTCCACCCACGAGCATTTCATTATATTTTTCTCCCCCTGCCCATTTGAGGAGGGGGAGTGATAGAGTGGACTTTGGTGGGCATCCGGCTTCTAGCCAGGGTCAACCCACCACATTCAGTTATTAAATTGTTCTTATCTCAACCTATTATTCTCCTTGCCTTTACGTCTCCAATTGTCTCCCCTGTTCCCTGGGGTGGGGGGAGAGTGAGCAAGCAGCTGTGTAGTGTTTGGCTGCCAGCCAAGTTAAACTAGCACACAGTATACCTTTAGGCCTAATGTAAAATGTCACTTACCTCGTTATAGATATCAGATGCCAGGAAAGGGGTCTCTCAACCTCGAGGAGTAACCTTGAGAGGCATCCCTGCTCAAGGGGGAGATCATTGCTGTGCAGCCTGCTGCTGTACAGGAGAGCTGAATGGGCTTGAGAGGGCTACAGATATTTATAGTGTAAAGTTATTAACTCGTAGTCAAATCCCCCTTTGGTGTATGTGCAGGAGCGCAGCTGTAACAGTTTTAGTTTTGTCTAGTCCCAGCTCAAGCTGGTACTGTTAACTTCTGATAAGACGTGGCCCAGATTCCTTAGTTCCTGAAAAAAATTTCAAGATTTGCACAGCAGGGCTGATTTCACTCAGGTCTACCTGTCGGTGATGTCTGAACCAAAGTACTGCTCACTCAGAGTGGGAGCATCTGTGATATTGACTGAAGCAAGTGTCTGTGCATGACTTTCAAACACCTTTTATAAAACAAATTTACAAACACATTAAGGTTGACTCTAGAAGAGTGGAGGAACTAGTCAAATCACACAGAACAGGTAAAGAAAAAAGTAGCAGATTCAAGATTCTGAAGATGTGCCCAGTTGCTGCAGACCACACAAAAACTTTACATCTATGCTCAAACAATTTTTGCCTTCTGCACTTGAGTATCAGGCCAATTGATTAATGTAGGAATGAAAGTGATTATGCATTACTTAGTACTTATTTGGGGGATTTGAATCCTTCAAAGCTCACCGTTTTCTAGTTCAAGTATTGAATAGGACTGAGTATGAACATTAATCTGACAGAGACTGTAAACAGATTGTAAATACACCAGAATTACTGCAGAGAACTGAGCACCTAATGTAATGTCTTCACCCTGCCTTTCTTATTGCTTCCCTGATACCAACCACCTTAGTGCTTATGTAAGTAATGTTATTTGCATAATAAACTTATCAAACAAAAGATAAGGCTACTACATTTCCAGGTTGTACATGTCCCCAATTTAAGTTTCTTGCAAAGTCCCACCTAATTCAGCTCTAAAATGCTATTTGAAAGTGTGGGAGCCAGACACTGCCTTCACATTTTAGAGATTAAAAAGCAAGCAGATTCAACTGATATGGAGCAGTTATTACTGAATCACAGGAGATGGACACTTGGTTTATCCACAATCAACATCAAAAAAGGTTTTAGAATCTTTGATGACCTATAGGTCCAATCCAGTGCAAGCTGAGCTGCCCAAGGAGTTACAAGCTAAAACAAAACAACAGGATAAACACCCTCCGTAATGTGTGTGGACAGTGTCCAAATTTTATGTGCTTTGAAGTATTGAAGTGGAAACTCTTCCCCATTCAAGACAGATTGCCTCTGATTGGTCGCAATTATTTACCAGCTGGGACCAGCGTTGGGGCTATTCATGTTTTTTCAGACACACTAGGAAAAGAATCAGTCTTCAAAAATTGTTAATGAAATTTCTCTACTGGCTGTTTGCAGCTAGTGTAATAATACACCAGACAATATATTTAAAAAACATATTTCAACTGTTTGTCAACTATGTTCCTTCAAACTGTGATAATCTAGTCAGTTTGATAGACAAACCCACATGCTCTAGACTATTTTGAAAGCTCAGTGTTTCACATGCTCAGAGTTAAGTTATTTTTTTATGCCATACTACCAAGATATTATCAAACTGCTCACTGAAGACGTGCATTTCTGCCACATCCACAAATCCTTTTTTGCATTTCTGCAATTTATTTACTTTGACAAACAGTCAGTGGTAACCAATTCTGTAATTTTTTGAACTATTTGTTATTGTCATATAAATGTCAGAGAGAAGAAGCAAAAATACTAACATGAAGTAAAGATTCAAATAAAATTAAAGGACAAATTAAAAGAGTACACACATTATTCCATACCAATCCTCTATCAGTCATAGCTAACAAGACTTATGAAGCTAAATCAGTTACTATTACAGAGTACTGTATTGCTTTATATAGGAACACATGAAAGCTGTTCTGAATTAGTTTCTTCTTTCCCCATGGCAAGCTTTTCTCATTAAAGAAAAATGGGTTTAAGTCTTGCAGATAAAACAACACATGAAAATCCTCAGGCCTGCAGAGCACAAAATTGCTGAAATACAGACAGTATGTGATGGTCTAGTTCAGCTGTAAACAGGAGGTTCTCCAGGGTCACCATGTACTGCTGAATTATCTGGTGATGCTGCAGATAAAAAGATAAACCTTTGATGTTTTCATTCATCTTCATACACAAGAAGAGGCAGAAGAGTCAATACATATTGAATCACAGATCAAATGTTTTCACTAGAACTAACAAGCACATCTAATTTACACAACACATTAATCTTTGTCGACTGCAAGAATGGAACATAGACTGTAATCCTGTTCTGAGAAGTACTGGGTTCCCTGTAGCTACTCAGGTCTAATCCTGATTCTGAATAGTGTGAAGAGGCAACTGCACAGATATGATAGGACTCAAGACATTTGCTTTAGCATTAAGTCATTTTTTATGATCAGGGTAGAGACTAACCCTTAGAGAGAATTATGCAGTTTCCCATCCTCTAACACAATTTATGTTCATGTAAACACAAATAATCTTCTATTACTCTGTCTATTGCTTTCAGGCAGTTACTTAACTGGCTTTTTACATCTGTTGCTGGATTTAATATAGAGCCAAGAATTCCAAACTAGATTTTAAAATATTTATTCATTATAATCAGATACATAAATTTAAAACATTTTCAGCCACTTGTTAGGCACTTATTTTGGTATATTTGTTCTCTCAATATTCTGTCCTTACTATAACACGTGGTAAGAAAACCTCAGCTACATTTACAACCCCATCTCAATATTGTTTTGCACTATATTCACAGTGCAAGAAACAAATCAAGGAGCTCACCCTCCAGTCATTTAGCAAGTCTGTAGCAAGGATGGAGTCCAAACCAGAGACAGACACAGCGAAAACTCAAACAGCTATGTCTGTTCTAATGGAGCTGGTAAAAATAAGTGACCAAGTTCAGCTCTCAAATCATGTAAGCTTTTATTTCCAGCAGCTGCCCAAAGCCTTCCAAAACAAGAAGTAAAACTTACCTGTAAGAAGATTTGCTGCAACCTCTCTATACAGCTTTTGTACCAAGGCGTAAATACATCAATCCCACCAGTTTCACAGCGCACTAAGTGTTCAGTTAACAACATAATGAAACGCTGTAGAAGAATACAAACAGAATGTTGGCTCAGCAAATCTTTTCAGATGAAAATAGGTTACTAGTCTCAGATGAGATAATCCATGGAACATTTGACAGATAGAAGCTTTGAACAGCAATGTCAGAATGAATATTTCACTTAGGAGACACTAAGTAGAGTAACTGCTTATATTCAGAATACTTTTTGTTTGTTTAGGAAATTGCATGCTATTAAATGAACTCATTTTCTCAGGCTCTTGATGCTGAAACAATTCTTATTTAGGGGAGTTAGGCAGTTCTTTGATTCTTATCCAGAATAAGCCCATCTAACCCTTCCCATGTACTCATCCCAAGAAAATTATTAAAATACAAATGATGCTGCAAAGACATCACCCAGCATTACCTGGAATATAACAAGGAAGAGATTCTTCTGTTCACTCTGGGCTGATTCTACTCTCTCCTGCAAACGTTCTATTTGCTCTTCTAGAGGTCCATCTTCCCTATCACTACTTCGATCATCATCATCATCTTCATCAGTTTCTCGCTGTAAGTAAAAACAAAAAACAACTAACTGGAGATGTGACTACCTGTGGATTCTGCTAGTATCCATTAGAATGATAAACAGGCCTCTTGACTGATCAAACTCAAAGTCTGCAGAATCACAGAATCACAGAATCACAGAATATTAGGGATTGGAAGGGACCTTGAAAGATCATCTAGTCCAATCCCCCTGCCAGAGCAGGAACACCTAGATGAGATCACACAGGAAGGCATCCAGGCAGGTCTTGAATGTCTCCAGAGAAGGAGACTCCACAACCTCCCTGGGCAGCCTGTTCCAGTGCTCTGTCACCCTCACAGTAAAGAAGTTCCTTCTCAAATTTAAGCGGAACCTCCTGTGTTCCAGCTTACACCCATTGCCCCTTGTCCTATCATTGGTCATCACTGTGAAGAGCCTGGCCCCATCCTCCTCACACTCACCCTTCAAATATTTATAAACACTAATAAGGTCCCCCCTCAGCCTCCTCTTCTCCAAGCTAAAGAGGCCCAGCTCCCTCAGCCTTTCCTCAGAAGGGAGATGCTCCACTCCCTTCATCATTTTGGTGGCTCTTCGGTGGACTCTCTCAAGCAGCTCCCTGTCCTTCTTGAACTGTGGGGCCCAGAACTGGACAAAATATTCCAGATGTGGCCTCACCAGGGCAGAGTAGAGGGGAAGAAGAACCTCTCTTGACCTACTAACCACTCCCCTTCTAATGCACCCCAGGATGCCATTGGCCTTCCTGGCCACAAGGGCACAGTGCTGGCTCATGGTCATCCTGCTGTCCACCAGGACTCCCAGATCCCTTTCCCCTACACTGCTCTCTAGGAGATCATTTCCCAACCTATACTGGAACCTGGGGTTGTTCCTACCCAGGTGCAACACCCTACACTTGCCCTTATTATATTTCATCAAGTTTTTCCCTGTCCAGCTCTCCAGCCTGTCCAGGTCTCTCTGGATGGCAGCACAGCCTTCTGGTGTGTCAGCCACTCCTCCCAGCTTTGTATCGTCAGCAAACTTGCTGACAGTGCATTCAATTCCCTCATCCAGGTCACTGATGAATATATTGAATAGTACTGGACCGAGTAACGACCCCTGAGGGACTCCACTAGACACAGGTCTCCAACTAGACTCCGCCCCATTGACCACTACTCTCTGGCTTCTTCCCACCAGCCAGTTAAGTCCATCTCACTACCTGATCATCTAATCCACACTTCCTCAATTTGGCAGCGAGGACGCTGTGGGAGACAGTGTCAAATGCTTTGCTGAAATCAAGATAGATCACATCCACTGCTCTGCCATCATCAAGCCACCTCGTTGCATTTTCATAAAAGTCTAGAAGGTTGGTCAAGCACGACTTCCCCTTGGTGAAGCCGTGCTGACTGCCCCTAATGACCCTCTTATCCTTCATATGCCTTGAGATGGCACCAAGGATAAGTCGTTCCATCACCTTCCCAGGGATGGAGGTGAGGCTGACCAGTCTGTAGTTACCCGGGTCCTCCTTCTTGCCTTTTTGAAGATTGGAGTGACATTTGCCTTCCTCCAGTCCTCAGGCACCTCACCCGTTCCCCATGACTTAGCAAAGATGATGGAGAGTGGTCTAGCAATGACTTCAGCCAGCTCCCTCAACACCCATGGGTGCATCCCATCTGGACCCATATATTTATGCATGTCCAGATTGCTTAATTGGTCCCTGACCCAGTCCTCAACAACTGAGGCAAACTCCTCCATTGTCCTGACTCCCTCTGGGGTCTCCAGGGTACAGAGCTCCTCAAGACAGCTTCCGTCAGAGTAGACAGAGGCAAAGAAGGCATTCAGTAACTCTGCCTTCTCTGTATCCTCTGTCACCAGGGCACCCACCTGTATTGGGTTTGCGTGGCAAGGTTCTGGTAGCAGTGGAGGGGGGGGGGGGGTGACATGGGGTGGCTTCTGTGAGAGAAGCTGCCAGAAGCTTCCCCCATGTCTGACCCGACACAGCCAATGCCAGCCGGCTACAAGAACGGACCTGCCGCTGGCCAAGGCCGAGCCAATCAGTAACACCTCTGTGATAACATAATTAAGAAAAAAAAAATGAAGAGAGGGAAGAAAAAAAAGCTGCACACTTTGCAGCAGGAGAGAGGAGTGAGAAGATGTAAGAGAAAACAACTCTGCAGACATCAAGGTCAGTGAAGAAGGAGGGGGAGGAGGTGCTCCAGGTGCCAGAGCAGAGATTCCCCGCAGCCTGTGGTGAAGGCCATGGTAAGGCAGGCTGTCCTCCAGCAGTCCATGGAGATCCATGGTGGAGCAGATGACCACCTGTAGCCCGTGGAGGACCCCAAGCCGGAGCAGGTGGATGCCCGAAGGAGGCTGTGACCCTGCGGGAAGCCCACGCTGGAGCAAGTTCCTGTCAGGACCTGTAGCCCGTGGAGAGAGGAGCCCACGCCGGAGCAGGTTTGCTGGCAGGACTTGTGACCCCGTGGGGGACTCGCGCTGGAGCAGTCCCTTCCTGAAGGACTGCACACCATGGAATGGACCCATGCCAAAGCAGTTCGTGAAGAACTGTGAGTCATGGGAAGGACTCACATTGGAGAAATTTGTGGAGGACTGTCTCCCGTGAGAGGGACCCCACGCTGGTGCGGGGGAAGGAGTCCTCCCCCTGAGGAGGAAGCAGCGGCAGAAACACCCTGTGATGAACTGACCCCAACCCCATTCCCTGTCCCCCTGTGCTGCTGGGGGAAGGAGGTGGAAATCGGGAAAGAGATTAAGCCCGGGAAGAAGGGAGGGATGGGGGAGGTGTTTTAAGATTTGGTTTTACTTCTCACTATCCTCTAATTTCGATTGGTAATAAAGTAAATTTGTTTTTTCCCCCAAGTCGAGTCTGTTTTGCCCGTGCCAGTAACTGGTGAGTGATCTCTCTCCGTCCTTATCTCCACCCACGAGCTTTTCGTTATATTTTTCTCCCCCTGCCCATTTGAGGAGGGGGAGTGATAGAGTGGGCTTTGGTGGGCATCCGGCCTCTAGCCAGGGTCAACCCACCACACCACCTCATTCATCAGTAGGCCTACATTGCCTCTAATGTTGGCTTTATCTGCCATGTATTTGAAGAAGCTCTTCCTGTTGTCCTTGACCCCTCTGGCAAGATCTAATTCTAAGGAGGCCTTGGCTTTACTAGTTGCCTCCCTACATCCTCTGACAACATCCTTATATTCCTCCCAAGTGGCCAGCCCCTCCTTCCATGATCTGTAAACTCTCCTCTTCCACTTGAGTTTGGCCAGCCGTTCCCTGTTTAACCAAGCAGGTCTCCTGGCTCCCTTCCCTGACTTCCTACATATCGGGATGCTTCGATCTTGAGCTTGGAAGAAGCAGTCCCTGAATGCTAACCAGCTATCTTGGGCCCCTTTACCTTCAAGTACTCTGTCCCATGGGATTTCCCCTAACAATTGCTTGAAGAGGCCAAAGTTGGCCCTCCTGAAGTCCAAGGTTGCAATTTTACTTGTAATTCTGCTTATGCCACATGAGCTAAAGCTGCTCTGTAGCCTTTCAAGTGCTATATGTTGAGGGCTGCTTACTTTATAAATAGAATTCAAGAAGGAAATTTGGAAGGAAGGAGAATGAGAAGCTTAAGCTGAATCAACTTGAGACAATGCCAGGATTAAAAAGGCCTGGAAACAAACAAACAAACAAAACCAAACAGAAGAACCATGGTAGGTTGTACTGGGTCTGTCTTAGGTGTAGTTAATTTTCTTCATAGCAGTCAATATGGTGCTGTGTTTTGTATTTGAGATTAAAACAATATTGAAAATTGTATTGGGTTTATGTGACAAGGTTTTGTCAGTGGGGTCTGCAGGGGCAGTCTCTGTGAGAAGAGACCAGAGTCGCCCTGTGCTGGACACAGCTGGTGCCAGTCAGCTTCAAAACAGACCCACCACTGAACAATGCTGAGCCCATCAGAGAAGCTGGTGGCACCTCTGTGAAACATATTGAAGAAAGGGCAAAATGCTACACAGCAGAGAGAACTGCAGGAACCCAAGGTCAAAGAAGGAGGGGGAGGAGGTGCTCCAGGCACTGGAGCAGAGATTCCCTTTCAGCCTGTGGAAAGATCACTGTGGAGCAGGTGGATATTTCCTGAAGGATCGCAGCCTATGGAGAGGACGTGTGCTAGAGTAGAGGAAAAGTGTGTGGAGGAAGGAGCAGCAGAGAAGAACTATTATGAACTGACTGCAACCCTCCCATTCCCCATCCCTCCTACAATGCTGAGGGAGAGGAGGTAGAAGAGTCAGGAATGAAGGAGTGAAGTTGAGCCTTGGATAAATGTTGGAGAGAAGGTGTTGTTTTAATTTTGCCTTTGTTTCTCACTAGTCAAATCTATTTTAATTGGCAATAAATTTAATTTTCCCCAAGTCAAATCTGTTTTTCCCATAATGGTAATTAGGAAGGGATCTCCCTCTCTTTGTCTTGACCCATGAGATTTTCCATCTCTTTTATCCTCCTGTCCTGTTGAGGAGGGGGAGTGAGAAAGTGGCTGGGTGGGCATCTGTCTGCCAGTCAAGGTCAACTCACCACAATAACATGCTAATATTTCAGCTGTTGCTGAACAGTGCTTGCACAGCATCAAGACCTTTTCTTTTTCCCACTTTGCCCCTCGAGTGACTAGGCTGGGAGGGGACACAACTGAGACAGCTGACCCCAACCGACCAAAAGGATATTCCATGTCATATAATGCCATGCTCAGCAATAAAAAAAATTGAGGTTTGGTCTTCTAAGGTAGCCATTGCTTGGAAAGTGCCTGGGCATTTGTCTGCTGGTGGGAGGTGGTGGGTGACTGCCTTTGTATTACTTGTTTTTTTTCCTCTTTCCTTCGCTTATTAAACTGCCTTTATCTTGACCCAGGTTTTCTTGCCTTTGCTCTTCCTATTCTCTCCCTTATGTCACTGCAGGGGAAAGTGAGCAAGCAGCTGTGTGGTGCTTGGCTGCTAGCTGGGGTCAACCCACCACACAGGTTTAAAGATTTGCAAGATCATTTTCTAGTGGAGCCACAAAAAGATGGTAGGCTGACTATCATCAACAGACAAATAGCAGCTCAGTAACATATCTGTGGCAAACGTTTTTAAAAACTTGTCGAAACACTGTTACAGGACTCGGATTTCATTCAAGAACCTCACTGACATCACAGGATTGCCAAACCGAAATATCTTTAGTGCCAGAACTCAGATGGATCTGGTGGGCTAGCACAGCTAGAGGAAAGGGACTGGAGCCCAGGGTGTTCAAGTGGGAAGACGACATATAAAATCTAGTGGATAGTCTCCAATTAAAAAGGGCCAGTGTCCTGGTTTTGCTAAGATAGAGTTAATTTTCTTTTTAGTATTTCAGTTCAGACTTATTATGAGAAGAACGTTGATAACAGTGCTGGTGTTGTGAGTTGCTGCTGGAGCTCAAGGACACCGTGTTTGGCTGCTTCACAGCTGCATTAGGACTGGAAGGGAGAAGTGTAGTGAATAGCAAAGCCCAGAAATGGCATTTGGATGTGCCAATGAAATATCCCATATCATATCACATCATGCCAGTATATTAACCAGGGCTGACCGGAAGACAGGGCACTTCTCTTCCGGGGGTACCTCTCTGGGGGATCGCTCGGGCACTTCTCTTCTGGGGGTACCTCTCTGGGGGATTGCTCAGGCTCACTCTTCCAGGGTTTTGGTTTTGGGACTGTCTCTCCTCCGGGATCGTTAGCTGGCACAGGCTGGGCATCAGTCAGCAGGCGGTGAGCACTGTGTATCACTCATTTGTATAATTCTGTTATCACTGTTGCTATCATTATCATTTCATTTTAATTAGTAAATAGTTTTTATCTCAACCCGTGAGTCTCCTTGCCCTTCTTTCCAATTCTCTCCCCTACTCCCTGGGCGAGGGAGGGGGGAGGGTGATAAAGCAGGCTGTGTTTGGCTGCAAGCTGCAAGCAAAAAGGGTGAATCCACCCAAACTACCACAGCCAGAAAGACAGCCATCCTCATAACAATAAAAATACCATGCTAGTTCCCCTTTAAAAAAAGAACACATTATATCAGATCTGCTATCTAGTAATTGGATAAGGAAAACTCCTACACAAGGAAAGTCCTATACAAGGCTCCAAGGTGCATGGAGTCTTGGTTGCAGCTGTCTCCTGATTAAGGAGGGTCAAGCACTCTTTTAGCCGATGCAGCTCCCAAAGGGCAGCTAACAGACACAGCCAACAGATGCAGCAATTTGTGCAGAAAGGTGCCTCAGCTGAATTTGTACCAGCGTAAGAGACTCAGGTATGGCAGTAACATTCCACAGGGCAGGTTCACCAGCAGTTGTTGGAACAGCTGCCCCTGCCAGGGCAGAGGCTTCAACGCAGACAGAGCTTCAGATGGTAAAAGCACCTCTCCAAGTCCCAAGCTGCAAGGAGTACCTAGGGCCTCTCTCTGGCACCAGGAGAGAAAGCACTCTGTTCTGCAGGAGGTGTGTTTGTGCTGTCTTGGACAAGCTGTGTTGCCCACTGGAAGAGTCACGGTAAGAAGTGAGCAGGATGAGCAGCCTGTGTTCTTCAAACATTATTCTTCGAACTAATTAATCTCAGAGTGGCTGATAATTTATGGCTTGTGCCAATCCTTTGTATCCATTGTATTACAAGGGCCACATTACCCATCTCCTAATGTGTTGTCTGGACATGTAAAAGCCTTACTGAAATTAATTAAAATAGACCTTCACAATTCTCTTCTTCCAAGCAATGATTTAGATAAGGAGGAGGGAAGCTCAGGGCAGGTGAGAAAATTTTGTGTCAGTGCTGGTAAACATTTGTGGTACACATCTCAAATCAAGATTAAAAAAGTTACTTCCTCTGCCATGCTCCTAAGCATGGTGCCAAACCTTACGGTAACTAGTGTCTGATGTGACCCTGGATTTCCTATTTGTTTGCAGTCGGAATCATACCACGGAGACATATATCTCCTGGCTACTGGAGTCCAGCCAGCACTGACAGCACAGGAGTAGTCAAATGGAACTAACAAAGGCTGGCATGTGGAGAGCAGCTGGAACCTTTTTCAGTTGTCCAGTATTTGTGTAAGGTGCTGTTAGTTCTAAGGTCCATTAACTTCCAGAGAAACAAATAAGGTTTCCTCCTTGAGATGCATAAAAATTGTAGATATAAACCAAAATGACTTAATGGATACAATATTCCCCTCAGTGATTAAACTCCAGACATCTTTCCAGTCCAGTGCTTTAATATTTTCCCCTCTAGATTTTTTAATGCATTGTTTAATGCTGGTTTTTGAATGTCCTCTGTGAGTGCTAAACAGCTGTCTACCTCACTTTGTAGGGCCTGTCCTGCTATGCTTGAGACCAGGCTCTGGAACTGTGAATTCCTTGCCACAATTTCTTGAGGAAAAGACATTCCAGAAAACCATTTCATGATGGACCACTGTATTGGGTTTGCGTGGCAAGGTTTTGGTAGCGGTGGGGGGGGGGCGGGAAATGGGGTGGCTTCTGTGAGAGAAGCTGCCAGAAGCTTCCCCCATGTCCGACCCGACACAGCCAATGCCAGCCGGCTACAAGAACGGACCTGCCGCTGGCCAAGGCCGAGCCAATCAGTAACGCCTCTGTGATAACATAATTAAGAAAAAAAAGGAAGAGAGGGAAGAAAAAAAAAAGCTGCACTTTTTGCAGCTGGAGAGAGGAGTGAGAAGATGTAAGAGAAAACAACTCTGCAGACACCAAGGTCAGTGAAGAAGGAGGGGGAGGAGGTGCTCCAGGCGCCGGAGCAGAGATTCCCCTGCAGCCTGTGGTGAAGACCATGGTGAGGCAGGCTGTCCCCTTGCAGTCCATGGAGATCCATGGTGGGGCAGATGACCACCTGTAGTCCATGGAGGACCCCACACCGGAGCAGGTGGATGCCTGAAGGAGGCTGTGACCCCGCGGGAAGCCCGCGCTGGAGCAGGTTCCTGTCAGGACCTGTAGCCCGTGGAGAGAGGAGCCCACGCTGGAGCAGGTTTGCTGGCAGGACTTGTGACCCCGTGGGGGACTCGTGCTGGAGCAGTCCCTTCCTGAATGGACCCATGCCAAAGCAGTTCGTGAAGAACTGTCAGTCATGGGAAGGACTCACGTTGGAGAAGTTGGTGGAGGACTGTCTCCTGTGAGAGGGACCCCACGCTGGTGCGGGGGAAGGACTCCTCCCCCTGAGGAGGAAGCAGCGGCAGAAACACCCTGTGATGAACTGACCCCAACCCCATTCCTTGTCCCCCTGTGCTGCTGGGGGGAGGAGGTGGAAATCGGGAAAGAGATTAAGCCCGGGAAGAAGGGAGGGATGGGGGAGGTGTTTTAAGATTTGGTTTTACTTCTCATTCTCCTTTAATTTTGATTGGTAATAAAGTAAATTTGTTTTTTCCCCCAAGTCGAGTCTCTTTTGCCCGTGCCAGTAACTGGTGAGTGATCTCTCTCCGTCCTTATTTCCACCCACGAGCTTTTCGTTATATTTTTCTCTCCCTGCCCATTTGAGGAGGGGGAGTGATAGAGTGGGCTTTGGTGGGTATCCAGCTTCTAGCCATGGTCAACCCACCACACCTTGCAATAACCTTTGAAAGATCATGGTGATTGGGAGAAGTGCCTGAAGACTGGAGGAAAGCAAATGTCACCCCTCTCTTCAAGAAGAGCAAGAAGGAAGACCCAGGTAACTACAGACCGGTCAGCCTCACCCTGGGAAGGTGATGGAGCAGCTAATCCTGGGAACAACTTCTAGGTGCCTGAAGGACAAGATGGTCATCAGTAGTCAGCATGGATTCATCAAGGGGGAGTCATGCTTGACTGACCTTATAACCCTCTATAATGAAATGACTGGCCTGGTAGATGAGGGGAGAGCAGCAGATATTGTCTGCCTTAACTTCAGGAAGGCCTTTGACACTGTCTCCCACAAGATCCTCATAGACAAGCTGTTGAAGTATGGGCTGGATAAGCACATAGTCTAGTTGGAGGCCAGTAACTAGCAGTGTACCCTGGGGGTCAATACTAGGTCTGATCCTGTTCAACGTCTTCATTAATGAACTGGATGATGGGACAGAGCTTACTGTACCCTCAGCAAGTTTGCAGATGACACCAAACTGGGAGGAGTAGCTGATACACCAGAGGGTTGTGCCACCATCCAGAGGGACCTGGACAGGCTGCAGAAATGGGCTGACAGGAACCTCACGCAGGTTCAACAAGGGGAAGTGCAAAGTTCTCCCCCTGGGGAGGAACAACCCCATGCACCAGTACATGCTGGGAGCCAACCAGTTGGAAAGAAACTTTGGAGAAAAGAACTTGGGGTTCCTGATGGAAACCAAGTTGAACATGAGCCAGCAATGTGTCCTTGATGCAAAGAAGGTTAATAGTATCCTGGGCTACATTAGACAAAGTACTGCCAGCAGGTTGAGGGAAGTGATCCTTCCCCTCTACTTGGCACTGATGAGGCTACACCTGGAGTGCTGTATCCAGTTCTGGGCTTCTCAATACAAGAGAGGCATGGACATAGTAGACAGAGTCCAGCAAAGGGCCACAAGGATGATTAAAGGACTGGAACATCTCTCCTAAGGAAAGGCTGAGACAGCTGGGACCATTTAGCCTAGAGAAGAGAAAGTTCGGGGAGGGGGGGAATCTTATCAATATATATAAATACCTGAAGGGAGGGTGCAAAGAAGATGGAGCCAGACTCTTTCCATTGGTGTCTAGTGACAGAACAAGAGGCTATGGGCAGAAGCTGAAACACAGAAGGTGGTGTCTGAACATAAGGAAACACTTTTTTTACTGTGAGGGTGACTGAGCACTGCAATAGGTTGCCCAGAGAGGTTGTGGAGTCTCCCTCTTTGGATATATTCAAACACCATCTGGACATGTTCCTGGGCAACCGCCTCTAGGTAGACCTACTTGAGCAGGGGGGATTGGAAACGATGACCTCCAGAGGTCCCTTCCAACCTCAATTATTCTGTGATTAAATGATGTATTGCAAGAAAGGGGGAATCTGGTAGACTAAGGCACATTTTATACATTCAGTTACAGATATCACTTCAGTCTCACAATGTTGTTTCTCTGCAATAATATCCATAAATTAACAGCTATAAACTTTTTTTTTTGTAAAAAGAGTATATGTAACTTAAGAAAAAAAATAGGGCTATGTGCTAACTCACCTACTTATATGCAAATCACACTTGAAATTTATATTTTTTAATGCAAACTAGTAACTTGAAAGATATTCTGACAACTATGAATTACTGCAATATTTAAAGTATAAGACTAACTGCTCAAGGACCAGTAGACACTGTGTTAACTCCCCTAGGAGCAGGCAGGTAAGCCTTGGCCTCATCCCATAACATGCCAGTCCACTTAGCACTGGGGGCATCAAAATTTGACATCTTACATCCTCAATGAGGAACTGCAGTCTAATAAAGCATCTGCTTCCAGAACTACTCATATTTTGTCTATTTTACTGTGATAGGTTAACTTTGGCTGGCCGCCAGGTGCCCATCAAGCCCTTCTATCACTCCCCTTCCTCAGTGGGATGAAAAACTCACAGGTTGAGATAAAGGCAGTTTAATAAAGAAAAGCAAAGGCTGTGGGAGGAATAATAATTTTTTAAAAAAATCTGTTCTCTACTTCCCATCAGCAGGAGATATCCAGCCACTTCCTGGAAAGTGGGGTCTCAGTGCACATAGTGGTTGATTCAGAAGACAAATGCCTTAATAACAAATGCCCCCCTTCCTCTTCCTCCTTTCTCTTAGCTTTTATCGCTGTACACAATGTCATATGCTATGGAATATCTCTTTGATCACTTGGAGTCAGCTCTCCTGGCTATGTCCCCTCCCAACTTCTTGCCCACCCCCAACCTACTGGGCTTTGGGGGTGAGGGGGTTGGACAGACAACCTCCATGCTGTGTGACTACAGCTCAGCAGTAGCCAAAGCACTGGTGTGTTATCATCAACATTGTTCTAGCTACAAATACAGAGCACAGTACTATGAGGGCTGCTATGGGGAAAGTTAACTCCATCCCAGCCAGATCTAATACATTTACTTACAAAAGTTATCTAATGGCATAACACTGCCCTTGAAAGCACTCAGTACTTAAAAGCTGCAGCTAGGAGACAGTACAAAAACAAAAACATAGGCATATCCATTGAATGATACCAGAAAATCTCTTTGCCTCACAGTGAAATCAATGAATAGCTCTTCAATACTCACAAACATTTGTTAATTGTTGATGAACATAGATTGAGGAGGTAAGCAACTACCATGGCTGTTGCTGGGAATGAGCAAGGAAAAGAGTTGAAAGAGTTAGGATGAACTGACATCAGCAAATCATGAGGTCCTAGTGATCTCTCAGCTGATGCTCACAGGAAATGGCTTGTGCTGGTGACATTTTTTGCATGATCCTGTATGTGTTCCATGTTGTGCCAAATTCTGATGTTAACCTAGGCCAAAGATTTAGAAGTAGCCTAATGTTTTGTGCAGGTACTGGAAGACCATAGATCAACAAGGAAATATTCTTCTTTCTATGAAACTAAGATAATTTCTATAAATTGGCTTCATTCAATATCAGGATTAAATATTGTAGTCAGCCAAACTGTCTTGGGTCCTGCCCTCTGGAGTTGCTACAGGAGATACTACTCTCACTGTACTTTATAGCATCGTTACTTAGACCTGAAGCCCCAAAATAGGCAAACGTGAATTAAAACAAGGACTGATTAGACTAGAGTGGCTGGCTAGAGACATTGAAAGTGCTCAGTGCCATAAAACACTCAGATGGGGAAGGCACAGAAAGCATCTTCTTTTCCCAAGTATAGTACAAAATCCCAGTAACCCAGCTGCTTGTCCAGGAATAACAAGCTTCTACTATCACTTAGGACTTAAGAGTCCACACAATGCATCTAAAAATATTTGATAGTCATCTCACTGTAAATAGTAGTCTAGGTGATACAAGGACATTAAAAAATAAAATCCAAGAGAAGCAAATGGCAGATGCAACTGTTGAAATCCAGCAGCTTATGTTAAAAGAACAGCAACAACTATCTCTGCTTCTCAACTGACAGCTTGCTGTTTCCATGCACTTCTCCACACAAGATACAAGGTCTTAAATGACTACTTACTAGTAAAATTGGAAAGCAACTAACAGAACCTATGGTAAACTTGAGTATGAATTTGACTGTTCCCATTGCTACCCAATAATATAACAGGAACCAAGATTTCAAAAAACAGAGTGAAAGAAGTTCATGTTGGAACAAAAACTTAAGAAAAAAACCTTCAATGGTGCGAATGCATGTGAACTTCTTTAAAGACTTAACTGAATTCTCAGGCTCTAGCAGCCTTTAGAAAAACATACAAAAAATGTGTCAACTTTAGTGTCCTAGTACTAGAGATGGCAACATGTATAGAAATGCCTCCTGACAGTATTTTTATTCAGCCTTTCCAAGAACCAATTGCACATCAGTCTGAAATGTGACAGCCTGCAGGTTACTTGGTGTCAAATATATGTATAAAACAAACAAACAAACAAACAAATTACTCTTTTGTGCTGTCTTGCCAATCTTGTCTTAGTCTCCTCCAGTTCTTTGTGAATCTTCAGTACATGCTTGTTCATTTTACGAATTGTGGAATGTAAGATTTCCCAGACATAGAACCTAGGAAAGATGCAGAATCCAAAACAGTAAATTGCACACTGTTCCAAGACAGAAAATGCACAGGTCTACTATAACTCTCAACTCTTCGTATTCAAACCATCAGAAACAGAGCAGCTTTCTACTGCTACAGAGCAAGTTAAATTAATAAACAAATAGAGAAGTGCACAACACTGATCTGGGGGATCATTATTACTTAGGACATCTACTGGAGTGAGTAAACATTCAATATTAAGAAAGCATATCACTCACTTCTTACCTGTACTTTGCACTGAATTACCAAACTAGTGCTTTATTTCAGAATCATTCTGCAACACTACTACCATCAAACTGCCAGGTCTAATAATTTTTCCCAATCTCAGTAAACAATATATCTGAGGGTGATGCAGGATACACGCCCTAGGTGCAAACCAAGACTTCACCAGGTTAGCAGCGATACAACAGGGTTAATGGTTCTTGTCCAGAAATGGTCCTAGAGCTTCTCCTTCCACTCTGGCAAACTTACAGGCTACTTGCATGAATCTTGCTAGCATAGCTTTTTGAAGGACATAGAAATGCACGCTGCAGCTCAGAGGAAAATACTAAAGCTTGCGTTTTAGGGAAGCAACACAATTTTATGTAGAGTTTAAAGCAAAATAATGAAAGAAAAAATAACAATTATTTTAAGTTTTAAAAAATGGATTCCAACAATTTAAAATAAAAATTCAGATAAAAAGCAACTGAAGACAGAAATTCTGACTTGTTACCTAGTAAAATCATGTGCAAGTTCTGAAGAGAAGATCCAGTTTGCTACTGCAGCACAATCAACAATCTGTGTTCGAATCATCTTATCCACAAGAACAGCAATCATCTACATTTTGGGAAAGAAAAGATGGTCATTCCTACCACAAGAAACGGTCAAGTTTACCTGCTGCAACATGGAGTCTGTGAAATAACTGTGGGCTAAGGTACAACCAGTGCTGGGTTGTATGAAAAGCTATTAGAGTCAAGTTTGGTTTTATGCAACTTTGCAAATACATTAGTCAAATTAATGGGTGATTTCAAACACTTTAGGAAACTAGTACTGCTTAAAGCAGACATCTCATATGCTGAACCTAAAAATGCTCAGACTAGGGGAGCTGTATCAATCATGCCAAGTATGCATTCGCATTTTAACAAGTCGTCTTTACTCCTCATGAAAGTGAAAACTCCACTTTTCATTCAAGTGAGTGCTTCTGCTATTCCCAAGAGCAAAAATACAAGAATTGGATTTTGAGACAAGGCATCAGAGAAGTAAGTCACAACAGTCAACACTGGAGTACCCAACCAGAAGATGTGTTCCTGTTACATAACCATAAGGTAACAGCAACCACTAACCTACTCTCCTTGGACTGCAACAGTCCCCAACCACAACCATATGCGCTTTCCTGCAAGATCTCTTCATTTTAGAATTAAATCAGCACTGTATATAAGTATTTACTACAGGACCCTACCTTGATGAGGCTTGTGGGAAAATCAAGCAGGTAGCTACAAAAATCTCGTGATTAGAACAGCTTTGTGCCATTCAGAAGAAAGGGCCCATCTTAATTATTCATGTACTCCATACTGCAATACCCAAGAAACTCAACCTGCAACATATTTATTCTCAAATAGTAAAGTGTAACAAAGCTCAATTTAAGGTAGAAAACTAAATTAACAGAATGAATCAGAGAACTCATGACTCATTTCTTAATTTCCAAGACTGCTTCCTATATGCATTTGTCCTAAGAAATTCTTCCTAGCATTATCCAGATTACCTAGTTTGAGCCTTCATATAACACAGGCATAGGAATTTGTGAAAGTATTCAATCTTGATGTTAAAGTTTCCCTTTATAACATCAAAGCCTTTGTGCTCCCAGAAAATAGTTGAGACTGTGACCATCCATATTTTAAAGGTTGATATTTCAGGTATAAATGTATATATATATTTAATCTCTTCTTTTTTTAATCCTTTTGTTTAAGAAGCTATTTTACAATATCTTACCTCTCTTTCAGGACCTGACTTTTAAGAATATTAAAAGTAATCTTTTAGTAACCGTAGAAATTTGGCCTCAGGCCCAGTAGCAGATGCAAGGATTCTCCATCACTCAGTGAGATTGTAATAGGTATATTAAGAGAATTTGCTAATCAAACAATCGATTTGTCTTGGAAAAACTTGTATAATGTCGAATCACAATGCTATGTTTAACAATGCTATGTTTAAGTATCTTGTTGTTTAACCACAAATTGAGCCTGAAGTGTACTTATAAGACATGTGTGTAGAGAAGTAAAAGATTTTAGAAAAGGGGGGATGATAGCGGGCATTTTGTATTTTTTTAGTTTGTCTCTTTAAGCTTTAAGCGCTAACATTTCTAGCTTCATAGTTTTCTTATCTTAACCTAACAAAGACGGGCCTTGTAGCCAGTTTATGGTGGGCTCTTAATATGTCAGGAGTGAGGCCTAACGAATAATTTATTACAGAACCTAGATGCCAAGATGGCCAGGGATGAGCCTTGTAGGTGATATAACAGGAAACTCCCTTCCACGCCAAACGGCCTTGCGGGACATATAACAGAACAACTCCCCACATACCAAAGGGATGAGGGCCTGTAGAAAACTCCAACCCGTTTAGAGCTGATAAGCAAGAATAACTAAAGAGGGACTCAGGCCCAGATTCAAGTGATGAAGATTTCCCTCTAAGATCCTCAACGACCACCACCACAAAGCTCTGCCGCAGGCGTGGAGGGGAGGAGACCTAATTTTAATACGAAGCGGGGAAAGGTCATGCATATGTATAGGCGTTTTGCATTAGCTAATGAATATGTATAGGAATATACCTTGAATATAGAGAACTAACTGCTTTGAGGGGCGAGCCGTTGGCGGAGCGCAGACTCCCCGGCCGCCCAGCGCTGCTTTTGCTCACCTATTCCTACTCAATAAATTACTTTTAAATTTATTATTGGACTTTGAGTCAAATTCACTTATAACAAGATTACTTTTGGAAGCCTGGCTCATGCAATTGAGGCACCAATCATTTCCAGACATAATATCATATATTACAAACACACCAGGGAGAAATATCCAAATAACTAATAGAGAAAAACTGAACACAAGTTTCTTACTGATCTCCATTTATAAAACAATGACAACATGGGGAAACAACAACTGGTGTGAAGAAATGGCATGTTTTAAACAACTGAGGTATTTTTCATAGTTCTTTTAGCACATTATTTCATCAGACTCAGATATGAACTTTAACTATGGTAGTGTCACAGACAAATCCGTTCTGAATGTTGGTTGAGAACAGATTTACTTGCTCTATCTGTGCATAACACTGACTCCAACCTGGTCTTTGTGGCTCATTGTTATCATGGTTTAACCCAACAGGCCACTAAATACCACACAGCTGCTCGCTCACCCTCCTCCTGCCTTGGGGGATGGGGGAGAGAATTAGAGGGGTAAGGGTAAGGAGACATGAAGGTTGAGATAAAGACAGTTTAATAATTTAAATAAAGTGAAATAATAATTATAATACTAACTAAAACAATAATAATAATAATGATAGAATATACAAACGAGTGATGCACAATGCAATTGCTCACCACTCACCAACCAAGGCCCAGATCATTCCCAGCTAGTGATCCTGGAGGAGGAGAGAGATCCCAAAACCGCAATCCCGGAAGAGTGAGAGATCAGATTTTCAGCCAACCCTCATTTATACACTGAACATGACATTATATGATATGGAATATCCCATTGGCCAATTTGGGTCCATTGCTCTTGCTATGCTCCTTTCTAGCTTGCGCAAGTCCTTCTAGCTAGACCCACACAAGCAACACATGAGAAGTTGAAAAGTCCTTGATTTCTGAGCAACAACTAAAAACATCAGTATATTATAAACATTCTTTTCATACCAAATCCCATACTAAATCCAAGACACAGCGCTATTCTAGCTACTAAGAAAATTAGCTCTATCCCAGCCGAAACCAGTATAATTGAGATTGCTAGTGAAAAACCACACAACTGTTAAATAACCAGGTTCTCTCTTCAGCCTATTTCTATGTTACAAAATCTTGCATTGCGTCTGGCAGAGATGGAGTTAATTTTCCCCATAGCAGCCCTCAGAGTGCTGTGTTTTCTATTGGTAACTAGAAAGGTGTGGGTAACACACCAGTGTTTTGTCTACTGCTAGAAGTGCTCACACAGCATCAAGGCTGTCTCTCCAACATTCCCCACCACTACCAGTAGGCTGGGGGTGGGCAAGATCTTGGGAGGAGACATAACCAGGACAGCTGACCCAAACTGAACAAAAGGACATTCCATACCATATGACTTCTGCTCAGCAATAAAAGCTAGGAGAACAGAAGGGGAAGAAGGGGTATTTGTTATTTATGTTTGTCCTCTGGAGTAATTACTATGCATACTGAAGCCCTGCTTCCCAGGAAGTGGCTGGACATTGCCTGCTGATAGGAAATAGAGAATAAATATTTTGTTTTTCCTTTGCTTCCGTGAGCGGTTCTTGCTTTGTGCTTCTATTAAACTGCCTTTATTTTGACCCATGAGTCCTTTTTTTTTTTCTTTTTTTTTTTCCCATCTTATTTTCTCCCCTCCCTGTCCTGCTGAGGAAGAGAGTGATAGAGCAGCTTGGTGGACATCTGACATCCAGCCAAGCTTAATCCACCCAAGGTGGGGCATGAAAAATTCAAGATAAGGATAGTAATTGAGAGAGGAGAGGTTAACAGGCAAAACATGGACTGAACAGAGCTAGAGAGTGAAATGTGGGATGACTGTGGGGGTTTTCTGTTGTTTAATTGTGGTGAAGAGACAAGGGATGGATTGTGTGTAAATTGTCCACTTTTGTCCAGTGTTGTAATGATGTTATTTTTTATTTTGGTGTGGGGATGCTTTTTTTTTTGTTGTTGTTGATGTGAGCAAAGTTTGTGAAGATTGTGTGATAAATGTGGATTTTAACAATAATTCTTAAATATGTGATTCACAGAGGTGAGTAGTGGAATGTATTGGGTTTGCACGGCCAGGTTTTGGTAGCGAGGGGGGGCATAGGGGTGGCTTCTATGAGAACCTGTCAGAAGCTTCCCCCATGTCCGACAGAGTCAATACCAGCCAGCTCCAAGACAGACCTGCTGCTGGCCAAGGCCGAGCCAATCAGTAACAATGGTAACACCTCTGTGATAACATAATTAAGAAGGTGAAAAAGAAAAAAAAACTTCCACATTCTGCAGCTGGAGAGATGAGTGAGAAGATGTGAGAGAAACAACTCCGCAGACACCAAGGTCAGTGCAGAAGGAGGGGGAGAAGGTGCTTCAGGTGCCAGAGCAGAGATTCCCCTGCAACTTGTGGAGAAGACCGTGGTGAGGCAGGCTGTCCCCCTGCAGTCCATGGAGATCCATGGTGGAGCAGATGTCTACCTGTAGCCCATGGAGGACCCCAGGCCAGAGCAGGTGGATGGCCAAAGGAGGCTGTGGCCCTGTGGAGAGCCTGCGCTGGAGCAGGCTCCCGGCAGGACCTGTGGCCCCTGTGGAGAGAGAAGAACCCATGCTGGAGCAGGTTTGCTGGCAGGACTTGTGACCCCGTGGGGGACCCATACTGGAGCAGTCTGTTCCTGAAGGACTGCACCCCATGGAAAGGACCCATGCTGGAGCAGTTCATGAAGAACTGTCAGTCATGGGAAGAACTCATGCTGGAGAAGTTCGTGGAGGACTGTCTCCTGTGAGAGGGACCACACGCTGGAGCAGGGGAAAAGCGTGAGGAGTCCTCCCCCTGAGGAGGAAAGAGCAGCAAAAAATAACATGTGATGAACTGACCGCAACCCGCATTCCCTGTCCCCCTGTGCCACTGGAGGGGAGGAGGTAGAAAATCGGGAGAAAAACCCGGGAAGAAGAGAGGGGTGGGGGGAAGGTGTTTTAAAATTTGGTTTTATTTCTCATTATCGTACTCTGATTTGATTGGCAATAAATTACATTCATTTTCCCCAAGTCAAGTCTGGTTTGCCCGTGATGGTAACTGGTGGATGATCTCTCCCTGTCTTTATCTCAACCCACGAGCCTTTCATTATATTTTCTCTCTCCTGTCCAGTTGAGGGGGAGGAGTGATAGAGCAGCTTTGGTGGGCACCTGGTGTTCAGCCGAGGTTAACCCACCACAGATCTTTATCTTAAAAAGCATAAAGCACGAGAATGCTGTTCCAGTATTGAAATTTTGAAGAAAAACAAGGTTGGGTTGGGTTTGTTTTGGTTTCATTTTTAAGTTATTCTCTTGTAAACCAGAGCATAACACAAAGTCTTCTACATTAAATTTTAATGTGAAAGTCTCACTGATAGAGAATACATTTGATGTCCAGTTTAAGGCACTTAACAGTAGTAAACACAACTTCAATTCTTTTAAATGCAAATAGACAACAGACAGTATTTTAAAATATACAAAGGAAATTGCAATGCTTTATATTTTAACATGACTTTCTGTGAGTGGAAACTTCTACAAATACCTGCCATTGATGCTCTTACCTGTGGATGATTCTTCCAAACCTCGTATACAACTCTCAGGACATGGAGTTTCCCCTCATCACTTTCAGCAAGTACTTTGAAGACTTCATGAAATCTTTAAAGAAATTTAAGTAGTCAATGGAGGGGTTAGGATCAGGGCAATGAAGCAGGAGACACACAGTAAGTGGTTTAGATGGTCCCAATGTTTTCTTTTGGCCAATTTGCAACAATTCTGGAAAGGCCACCCCCTGACAAACAGAACTGTCCTGAGTTTAAAAGGTTGCAGAGACAAGATAGCTCCTAAAAGCAATGTAACCCTGCCTCAGGGGCAAACTTACTCCTCAAAGCTAGGCTACAGTTCCCATGCTTTTAAATGCAGGACAGAACTGCAGAGAGAGGCATGCTTATCTATATGCAAGCAGAGTGAAATTTGCTGCTTTTTGTGCCTTGGACTTTGCCTATTGATAGGTGTTTCCATAACCATAGACCATTATTCAATCTCCCCTCTACTGAGGAAAGCACTGAGAGCATCTAATTCAGTAGAGTGAAGCTGACTCCTATGTCAGTATTCATAGCTCAGTTTATGTAATGTAGCTATAAATTTTAAATGGTTCCTTTTAACCTTATGGATATCACTGTTGATATGCAGCAGTGAAACCACTATAGCTCTGAATACAGAGTCCTGCTCCTTATGTTACTGACTGTATGTATGCTAGTGACCATCGTTTGTTATAAACCATCATCATAAATCTTCCATGTACAGACAAAAATCAAGCTTTTACATTTGTAAAGTATATAAAGTTGTATAAATAGAAAAATAATTCAGTGAGACACGACTACCTCTTTCATACTGAGACAGTTTAACAGCATCAAGCATGCAGTGTCAAAAATAAGTTATTTTAATCTCATTTTGCTTAAACAGTTGCAGTCAATCCTCTAGAAGTTAAAGCATGTCTTTAAGAGCATGCACTCCAAAAATATCCTAGAATAAATTTTATATTGCTTAGGTATATTTAAGAAGTCATGGTTGATTTTTAAAATTTATTTATTAATTTATTTATTTTTTAAAACACCGATTTAACTGATTTTGAGTCATACGGGTTGTTACAACACACTGTAGAAGACATGACACTGTCATGGGAGGCATGCAGTCATTCAACATGAAGCACTTGCTCCTCAGGGCACTCAGCACATGATTAATTTTAAAATGAACTTATCTACCAGCTGTTCCTTCTCTGTGATGCTCCAAAGTACATTATGCTTGTGAACTCACAGATGAAGCCAGCCAAAGGGGTTTAGGAAAGGATCCCCCCATGCATACACTATATGGCTTTGTACATTTAAATATGCATCAGTCTTGGGAAAACAGAATACACAGCAAAGAAACAAATCACTCTACGGTGGCTTCCCGGCAGTTCAGATACTAGTAGCATAATGTGCTGTTGGACAGTTAAGGAAGAATAGGTAAGGCTTGATGTGAGAGAAAAAAAGCAGGGAAAACTACAGTAAGTACATTTTAAAGCCAGCTGCAGCAGTACTCCTCTCCCATTATTCTTTGGGGTCTTCTAAACATTCATTAGCATCACAAATCAGTTAAGCACTTGCAAGCTTATTGCCTGTCCTGGAGGTGCTATCTGCTGCACTGTGACCATTTTCAGCTCCAACTTTTCTTCCAATCATGTAAGTCTAAATAAAGTTCAGTCATGCAAATGAAACCGAAAACAGAGAAGGTATGGCTTGAGCAATAACTTTCCTCTTTCAAAGGAAAATATAGACAGAGTGTCTCATTTGTTTGATTTAGAAACTATCATTAAGAGGATGTAATAGATTTGCAAGTAGCTCATCTGGACACTAGCTAGGGTATTTTTCGCAGTGGGTATTTCTCAAGACTTTGAAATAGTATGCAGAAAGTATCGTAACACACCACACTTGTTAAAAGATTACTTAAGACTTCCTATTAACTCTCTTTATATTTTAGGGAAATTAAATTTTCACAATTAGGAGTCACATACAGAAATATCTACACTCTTAATGAGTTGATGAACTGCCACATAAATTCTCTCCCCCCTTTTTGCTTTGTTTTGGTTGTTTGTTTTTTTTAAATCAACTGACTAACCTGCATATTATTGATTTAAACACAACAGAACAACCTAACAGCAGTATGCTTGTGCAGGCAAATAACTCATAGTGCAATACCTTTTGATAGTAACAAAAGTAAGGTGAGAGCTGGGTTGAAGGACATCTTTGTAGGTTACAATGAAGGGTACAAGGAGATTTATTTCAGCTCAATTTCAGGAGTAACATTTGCATTTGAGAAAGCTACAAAGATTTTTGATTTTTTTATTTCAATAGCAGACATTTACAACATTCTCCACTGCACAGATGTACATTTCCTCTCGCACTTTCTGACAACATTAAACTCCAGGGAAGACCTAATTGCTTCTGTGCAGTGACTGAGTACCAAACAGTCTCCATTTTAGAACTGCTACAGGGCTACTGGCATAATTAGGAACTGAATCACAGACATTCAAGGATACACTCAGTCATGCTCTGGTGAAGAACACTGATATGCCCAGATGTGATAACAGGAAAACCTCAAATTGATATGTACCTTTATACTTGCAAGAGACTTAAAAGCAGATGGAACCCTCACCCTAATGCAATCAACATGCTTAAGATGTGTATGGTCCTGTTAATAACTCCATTCAGCTATGTAACCTAGTTTTCACTTTACCTTCCTTTTAGTAGTTACTGCTTCTGTCCAAAACACACCATCACATCACATTGTAAAGCATCTAAAATGTTACCTGAAGACTGTAGATTAGTTATTTTATCAGGCACTTCACTGTCAGAACTGAAATGGTTCTGTAAGCCCCAAAATAATGCACATACCACACTTACTTAGCCAGAGCACTGAAGGAGTGGCTGAAAGACTTCGCAGCTAGATGGAGCAGAGTCTGTACAAAAACTTCTATTTTCAAAGGATTTAAGGTGAATCCTTCATCTGTAAGTTATTTAAAGTTAAAACAATAAATACTTCAAGTAGAGGTTTTAAGTTCCTCCAAAATCTTTAAAGATAATTTTTGTAAAATTAATTAAAACAATAAATTAAGTTTTAGCAATCGGATTTTGTAAGGCTGAACAGGGAGTTAGTAAATATCTTCTAAAAGGTGCAGATCTTGGGACTTCCATCTGTCATGGAGAAAACATGTAGAAATGGTTCCAGGTTAACAAGAAATAGCAGCAGAGAGACAGCTATACTAGTGGCATCTAACAGCACTGATGGAGAGAAGCAGGGAACAACAGCTGAAGATGCTGCGGAAGTCTGCATTGGATTGGAGACAAGGCAGGCCATAGAGCATGGGAAAAGGGGGAGTGGATGAGAAGAGAGGAAGCTGCAGATGATTATAATACAGAGGTTGGGTATTTGGAATGGTTGGGGAAGGGGGGCACCAATTGTGCACAGGGGATGTAGGACACTTGAGGTGAATGGTTCTGATTCCCCTGGACACTGCTGTAGACCTGCTGGCAACAATGGGTAAGAAAAGGAACATTGATTACTATGTGGTCTTTAGAGCAAATCAAGGAAAACAATATTGGCTCTCAAGCAAAAAAAAAGCTCACTGCTACTCTATGCCTGCATATCAGAACACTTACAAGTATTGCAATATTACCCAAACTGTCCCTATGTTTTAAAGATCACTCCTCAAACCTGTAGCTCACACTCCTTTCAGACTCCAAGAGCACATTGCCTTTGGAAATCAAGCATTAGGTGTGGCTGGATCAACAGCAAAGCCGAAAAGAACTTCAGCAAAGTCCTATTGTGAGAATGCCAGTTTCATTTAGATCTAGGGAAAGCTAAGATAGCCAGGGTGCTAGCTTTAACTGCTATGGGACTGTATCAACAGGAGGCAAGCTCTTAAGTAGGGCAAAGGCACTGGATCTTCGGGACAAAGCTGACAAAATGAGCTCTAATGCTAAAGGCAAAGGCAAATGTTAAAAATCCTTCATGCCATCTCTGTGGACAATTAGCAGAACCCACATCAAGGGCCAGGTTGCTGCTTCTATTAACTAGAACAGACCTGTCTCTGGTACATGACAAGAACAGAAGAAACACTGACAATTGTATGTTACTTCCATTTATTGTTAAACTGAAACCAACTATTAGAAAGGAAAGCATACAGTTCAATTAGCAGCAGAAACCATAACTACAGGACAGCAAAATGGTTTAGATGCAAAACTAATGACAACCTTGCAACGCTTAATATCAGATGTCCTTACCATTGTCATCATCCTTATTTGGATTAGGCACATCTTTTAAAATGTTGAAGATTTCATCGTTACTGGCCTTATTTTTAATTGCAATCGTTAAACAGAGTGCTACAGCATACCCAGGAAGAGATCCTAAATGGAAACAGAAAGTTCATATAATCCTTTTCGAGTCTAGGATGGAATTAATATTTTTACATCAGCATGTTTCTCAGAGAAGCATTTACACTTCCCAGCTACCCCCAAAACTCGCTACTCCCAATAGCACTGTCCACATGACTATTCCATAAAATTAATCAATGGGTTTCCTATTCTTCACAAAATCAAGCCCTTTTCTAGCATCTTCAGAGTTGAGGGGGGGAGTAACTCCCCTGATTAAAACTCCATTCTAATTTCTATCAGCTTCTTGACAATGCAATACTTACCTGTATTTTTTCATTTATCTCTGCCTTTGATAATGACAGATCCTTAGTGTTATTTGCTGCCTCCCTGCTTGCATCATTAAATCAAATTTGTTTAGTAAAATCTTTTATTGTTAAGTGCCTCATTCATACAAAAACAAGTCCATATTGTCTTTTGCCATACATTTTTCTGCACAGTATCCTGCCTGAATGATGGAAATAAATTAAATTTTCTTTTTTTAGACTCCTGGCAAACCAAAGCAATGCTGTAGCACCTAGACTGCAGTCACCTCAGCATGATCTAACTTCATACAGCTAAACTTTTTTTTATTTTTTAAAAAAAGGTCTAGATTAGAAAGATCCAGACATAACACTAGATCAATATCAAGCATATTTATTTCAGCTGAGTTCTCTTTCATGAAATTAAGTGACTTGACACTCAAGCTAGGACATTCCCTTGCTTTGAAATAATTTGCTTGGAACTGAAGTTTCAGTAACTTAAATACTTACTATTGCTTTCATCTCCATATTTGTAAATACACACTGGGTTTGCAGGGCTGAGGACAGAAAAGCTTGGAGGAACAATGTCTATTATTCGCTGATGGTAGGAAAGCCTACAAAAGTAAGTTTCACAGCAGTAGAATTATAATAGCATATCATCATCAGGGTTGACTCAACTCACTGATTTAAAGTATCTTTCCTATTTTTTAATTTGGACTGTGCAAAAAAAATAAAATAAAAAATGTTTATTCAGTGCAATGGTAGTTCCTGACAGACAGCAAGAACTAACTTAATCAAAACTTTCTAGAAGATGTTTAATACTAGAATTTCATCCTTAGGGACATGGTTTAGAGGTGGATTTGGCAGTGTTAGGTTTACGGTTGGACGTGATGATCTTAAAGGTCTTTTCCAACCAAAACAATTCTATGATTCCATGATTCTATAAGATACTTATTTATCTTAAACTAGGGATATAATAAACCCCCCTATTTCTGTGAATAACCACTGTTTTTCAGCAAAATGCCTGAACTCTTCTTCCTTCCCTTCCTGCTCTATTATCAACTCTTTTTACCTATCCTCAAGCAGAAAAAAATAAAGCCTTCTTAATTTGTACCTAGAAGCATGAACAAGTGGGATGTCACCTCCACTTGTTCCACCTATTTGTTCCCCAGTTCACTAGGAAAAACAGTGCCCTACAACAGATAAACTAGAAGAAAACTGAGCAAGAAAACAACAGAGGTTAGCTAAAAATGTTAACTGTATGCTTAAGACAAGAGCCACATTTAAAAGAATGCATTATTACCTGGAAGCAATGGCCAAACTTCAATTTAACGTAACTACAAAAGAAAGATGTTCGGAACTCTTACTTACCTCATGCATTTTTCCAAAACCTCTCTCACAAATTTGGATTTGGGCTTTTCAAGGTCTTGAGTAAGACAGTCTGACCTATCAAAGAAAAAAACCCACAACAACAACCAAAAAAACCCCAAACAACAACAAAAAATCCCCCCACACAATAATTTCTAACAAATATATTTGCGTTCTAATCTGTTTTGGTCTGATACAACTGGTAGGGAACATTCACTGAATAATCACAATTCATAAAATCATTCAGGTTGGAAAGAATCTCAGGAGGCTGCCTACTCCAACTTCCTGCTCAAAGCATGGTCAACAATAAATTCAAACCAGGTCACTCAGGGTTTTGTCCAATCAGTTCTGAAAACCTCCAAGGATGGAGATGCCACAACCTCTCTGGGCCCCTGCTCTAGTGCTTATCCTCACAATTAAATATTTTGCTTTATATCCAGATGGAACTTCCCCTGTTTGAATTTATGGCCACTGTCTCTCATCCTCCTGTCATGCATCTCAGTAAGGCGACTGGCCCCGTCCTCTCAGTAACCTCCTCATAGGTATTAGAAGGCTGCTATTAGGTCCCCCTGAAGCCTTCTCTTCTCTCCAGGCTGAACAAGCACAGCTGCCTCAGCCTCTCCTCATGGAGCATGTGCTGCAGCCCCCCCGAGCAGCTTGGTGGCCCTCTGATTAACTCCCACCAGCTTCTCAATGTCTGTCTTGTATCAGGGGGCCAAAACTGGACACAAGTGCCAGGTAAAGGGGAATAATCACTTCCCTCAATCTACTGGAATGCACTGCCCAGGATACTGTTGGGTCTTTGTCACTGCTGAAGTACACTACTGGCTTGTGTTTAGCCTATTGTCCAGCAAGGTCCCCAAGTCATAAAATCACAGAACCATAGAATGGTTTGGGCTGGAAGGGACCTTAAAGATCATCTAGTTCCAACCCCCCTGTCATCAGCAGGGACACCTTCCACTAGACCAGTTTGCTCAAAGCCTCATCCAACCTGGCCTTAAACACTTCCAGGGAGGGGGCAGCCACAACTTCCCTGGGCAACCTGTTCCAGTGTCTCACCACCCTCACAGTGAAGAATTTCTTCCTAATATCTAATCTAAACCTGCCCTCTTCCAGTTTAAAGCCATTCCCCCTTGTCCTGTCATTAACTGCCCTTATGAAAAGTCCCTCCCCAGCTTTCTTGTAGGCCCCCTTCAGGTACTGGAAGGCCGCTATAAGATCTCCCCGGAGCCGTCTCTTCTCCAGGCTGAACAGCCCCAGCTCTTTCAGCCTGTCCTTATAGGAGAGGTGCTCCAGCCCTTGGATCATCCTCGTGGCCCTCCTCTGGACTCATTCTAACTGGTCGATATCTGTCTTCTGTTGGGGGCTCCAGAACTGAACACAGTAACCCAGGTGGGGCCTTACGAGTGGAGTAGAGGGGGAGAATCACCTCCCTCGACCTGCTGGCCACGCTTCTCTTGATGCAGCCCAGGATACGGCTGGCCTTCTGGGCTGCAAGCGCACATTGCCGGCTCATGTTCAGCTTCTTGTCTACTACCACTCCCAAGTCCTTCTCTTTGGAGCTGGCCTCAAGCCACTCATCGCACAGCCTGTATCTGTGCTTAGGATTGCCCCAACCCAGATGCAGGACCTTGCATTTGGCCTTGTTGAACTTCATGAGGTTGGCACAGGCCCACCTCTCAAGCCTGTCAAGGTCCCTCTGGATGGCATCCCGTCCCTCCAGCGTGTCAACCACACCACTCAGCTTGGTATCGTCGTTAAACTTGCTGAGGGAGCACTCAATCCCACTGTCCATGTCGCTGACAAAGATGTTGAAGAGCACCAGTCCCAATACCGACCCTTGAGGGACACCACTCGTCACCAGTTTCCACTCGGACATCAAGCTGTTGACCACAACTCTTTGAGTGCGACCATCCAGCCAGTTCCTTATCCACCGAGTGGTCCATCCATCAAACCCCCATGTTTCCAATTTGGAGATAAGGATGTCATGCGGGACGGTGTCAAACACCTTGCACAAGTCCAGGTAGATGACATCAATTGCTTTAGCCTTATCCACCAATGTTGTGATCCCATCATAAAAGGCCACCAGATTGGTCAGGCACGATTTGCTCTTGGTGAAGCCATGTTGGTTGTCACCAATCATCTTCTCATTCTCCATGTGCCTTAGCATAGTTTCTAGGAGTATCTCCTCCATGATCTTGCCTGGCACTGAGGTGAGACTGACTGGCCTGTAGTTCCCCGGGTCTTCCTTGTTACCCTTTTTAAAAATGAGAGTTATGTTCCCCTTTTTCCAGTCTGCGGGAACTTCACCAGACCGCCAGGACTTCTCAAGTATGGTGGATAGTGGCTTTGCAACTTCATCTGCCAGTTCCCTCAGGACCCGTGGATGCATCCCATCAGGTCCCATGGACTTGTGCACCTTCAGGTCCCTTAGGCGCTCCCGAACCTGATCTTCTTCTATAATGGGCGGCTTTTCATTCTCCTGGACCCTTCCTTTGCTTTCTAGGACTTGGGCAGTGTGGCACGAGACCTTGCCGGTGAAGACTGAGGCAAAAAAGTCATTGAGCACCTCAGCCTTCTCAGTGTCCTGGGTGACCAGATCTCCCGTCGCTTTCCAGAGAGGGCCCACATTTTCCTTAGTTTTCCTTTTCTCCCCAACATACCTATAAAAGCTTTTTTTGTTGCCCTTGACATCTCTGGCTAAATTTAATTCTGTCAAGGGCCTTGGCTTTCCTAACCTGATCCCTGGCTTCTCAGGCAATTTCTCTGTATTCGTCCCAGGTTACCCGTCCTTCCTTCCACCCTCTATAGGCTTCTTTTTTGATCCTAAGTTTGTTTGTTCAGGATCTTCCTGTCCATCCATGCAGTCCTCCTGCTGTTTTTGCCTACCTTCCTCTTTGTTGGGATGCACCGCTCCTGAGCTTGGAGGAAGAGATCTTTGAGTATGATCCAACTGTCCTGCACCCCTCTTCCTTCCAGGAATTCATCCCATGGTACGTGACCAAGCAGATCCCTGAAGCGGTTAAAATATGCTCTCCTGAAATCCAGGGTGGTGAGCTCACAGTGTGCCTTCTTCACCGCCCTAAGGATCTCGAATTCCACCATTTCATGGTCACTGCAGCCAAGACAGCCCGAGAGCTTCGCGTTCCCCACCAACTCCTCCTTGTTGGTGAGAACAAGGTCCAGCATGGCACCCCTCCTCGTCGGTTCCTTGACCACCTGGAGAAGGAAGTTGTCCTCCACGCATTCCAGGAACCACCCCAGCTTTCTTGTAGGCCCCCTTCAGGTACTGGAAGTCTGCTATAGGATCTCCCCAGAGCCTTCTCTTTTCCAGGCTGAACAGCCCCAACTCTCTCAGCCTGTCCTCATAGGAGAGGTGCTCCAGCCCTCGGATCATCCTCGTGGCCTCCTCTGGGCTTGTTCTAACAGGTCCATGTCTTTCTTGTGTTGGGGGCTCCAGAAATGGACTGGACACAGTACTCCAGGTGGGGCCTTACGAGAGTGGAGTAGAGGGGGAGAAACACCTCCCTTGACCTGCTGGCCACGCTTCTCTTGATGCAGCCCAGGATATGGTTGATCAGTCCCCTGCCTGCAACATTGCAGGGGGTTAGTTTATATCAACTATGGGACTGTGTGTTTGTCCTTTGAATTTTGGGAGTTTCCTCTCAGGCCATTTCTCCAGCCTGAATAGGTCCCTCTGAATGACAGCCCTGTCCTCAAGCGTATCAACTGCACCCCCAAATGTAATGTTGTCTGCAAGCTTGATGAGGGTACATTCTGTCTCCTCCACATCACTGATAAAGATCTTAAACAGGACAGGTCCCAGGGTTGACTTCTGTAGTACTCCACTTGTAACCAGGCACTGGATGGAGTAAAAACCATTAACCGCTACCCTCTGAGCCTGACAAACCAGACAAGTTTTCATCCATCTAGACTGTAACAATCCAATTTGGATACAAGGATTCTGTAGGAGACCACATAAAAAAGCTTTTCTAAAGTCAAGGTGGATGACATTCACTGCTCTCCCCTTATCCACAATTTTAGTCCTTTCATTATACAAGGTAATGAGGTTGGTTTACCCTTGGTAAACCCATACTGACTGTTCCCAGTCACCTTCTTATCCCTTGTGCTCAGAAATGCACTCCAGGGACCAAAGTGAGACTGACAGGCTTATAGTTCTACAGATTGTTCTGTTGGCCTTTTTTGAAAATGGGTGCAACATTTACCTTTCTCCAACTATCAGGGACCTCTCCTGATCTACACAGCCTTTCAAAGACAATAGAGAGCAGCTTCACAATGAAATTGGCCAGCTGTCCCAGCACCCTCGGGTGCATTCCATCTGGTTCCATGAATTTGTATGGCTTGAAATTTCTCAAGAGAATCCAGACTCGATCCTCTTCCCCTACTGGTAATTCTCCTCCTTGAAAACTATCTCTAAGCACAGAGACTCGGGAGACCGTGTTTGTGAAGACTGAGACAAAAAAAGGCATTGAGTACTTTAGCTATCTCTAAGGTCACTAAATCACCTGCCCCATTCAGCTGCAGGCCTGTATTTTCCTTGCTTATTCTTTTACTGGTAATATAGCAGCAGAATCTCTCATTTATGTCCTCTGCGAATCTCAATTCAAGTTGAGCTTTGTTTTTCCTAATACCATCCCTGCATTCCCATGCAATGTTTCTAAATTCCTCCTTTGTAGACTGTCCTTGCTTCCACCTCCTGTGCACATCCTTTTGCACTGGACCTCAGTTATGATCTCCCTGATTAGCCAAGCTGGCCTACTTGGTTGCCTGAGTATCAGGATAGATCATCCATGTACTTGAAGGAGGGTGTCCTTAAAGACATGTCAGATCTTTGGAGTTCCTTTGCCCTTCAGAGCTATCTCTCATGGTGTCCTGTTTTTGCTATGATAGAGTTAATTTTCTTCTTATTAGCTAGAATAGCTGTGTTTTAGTTTCAGTGTAGGATTTGTTATGAGAAGAATCTTGATAAAGTATTAATGTTACTAGTTGCTGCTGGAGCTCAAGGTCATCATGTTTGGGTAGTTTGCAACTGCAGACTGGGAGGGGAGAAGCGTAGTAAGTAGCAAAACCCAAAATTAGCATTTGGATATGCCAATGAGATATTCCATATCATATCACGTCATGTCAGTATATTAACCAGGGTTGACCAGAAGATGGAGGTATTCTCTTGGGGATCACTTGGGCTCGCTCTTCCGGGATTTCGGTTTTCAGGACTGTCTCAGCTCCAGGATCACTGGCTGGCACAGGCCAGGCATCGGTTGCCGGGTGGTGAGCAACTGCACTGTGCATCACTCATTTGTATATTCTGTTATGACTGTTGTTATCATTATAATTTTAATTAGCAAATAGTTTTTATCTCAACCCGTGAGTCTCCTTGCCCTTTTCTTTCCAGTTCTCTCCCCTACTCCCTGGGGGGGGAAGAGAGTGAGAGCAGGTTGTGTTTGGCTGCAAGCCAAAAGGGTAAAACCACCACACATGGAATCCTCCCTACCAGTCCCCTGAATAAGACCACATCTGCTCTCTTGAAGTCTACGGTCTGTACTCTGCTACTCTCCTTCCTCACTCCCCTCAGGATCTTGAGCTCCACTATTTCATGATCACTACAGCCAAAGCTGCCATTGATTATCACATTCTCAATCGGTTCTTTCTTGTTAGTAAATAGCAGATTCAGCTATGTGTCACTCCTGGTTGGCCCATCCAGTACCTGTGTCAAGAAGTTATTCCTGACGCTCTCCAGAAACCTCCTTGACTACTTGTATACCTCTGTGTTGCCCTTTCAGCAGATGTCAGGGGAGGTTTAAGTTTTCCATGAAAAACAGGGTCTGTAATCCAGATAATTCCTACAGTTTAAAGATGACTGACCACTTTCTAATCTTGATCAGGTAGTTTGCAACTCCCACCACGATGCCACCCTCACTGGCCTCTCCTCCCATCTTGACCAACAAGCTCTCAATCAGCCTGCTGCCCATTCCATAAAAGAGGTCCATGTATTCAATCTGGTCCTTCACATAGAGGGCAACTCCCCTTCTCCCCTGTCTGTCTTTTCTGAAGAGTCTGAATCCATTCATTACAGAACTGCGGTTATATTGAGCTCTCCCACCACAGCTCAGCTACTCATCACAGTTCTTCATCCACAAACAGAGCTCTAGCACTTTCTTTGTTTCCCAGGCTGTGTGCATTTGTGCACAGACACTTGAAGGGGGCCCTTTTGTCCTACTTTATCTTTCCAAGTGCTTTCTTGCTCCCATCACCCCACCCCATGTACTTTCCACCTCATTTTCCATTCCCTCATGGCACTTCATGGCAAGGAAGAAGAGGAGGAGGAGTAGCCCTTTACATTAAAGGAGGGTTTTGATTGCCTGGAGGTTAATGATAGTGATGACAGGATTGAGTGTCTGTGGGTAAGAATCAGGAGGAAGACCAGCAAGGCAGATATCATGGTGGGGGTCTGCTATAGACCACCCAACCAAGATGAGGAGGTAGATGAAATATTCTACAAGCAGCTAGGGGACATCTCGTGATCACAGGCCCTCATTCTTGTGGGGGACTTCAACTTGCCAGATGTCTGCTGGAAATACAACACAGCAGAGAGGAGGTGATCTCGGAGGTTCCTGGAGTATGTAGAAGACAACTTCCTGACACAGCTGATGAGGGAACCGACCAGGGAAGGTGCCCCACTGGACCTGTTATTCACTAACAGGGAAGGACTGGTGGGTGAAGTGGTAGTTGGAGGCTGTCTTGGGTACAGTGATCATGAGATGATAGAGTTTTCTGTTCTTGGAGAAGGCAGGAGAGGGGTCAGCAGGACTGCCACCTTGGACTTCAGGAGGGCTAACTTTGGCCTCTTCAAAGACCTGCTTGGAGGAATCCCATGGGCTAAGGCTTTGGAGGGCAGGGGGGCCCAAGAGAGCTGGTTAATTTTCAAGCAACACTTCCTCCAAGCTCAAGATTGCTGCATCCCTAAGAGTAAGAAATCTAGCAAAGGAGGCAGGAGGCCTGCATGGATGAGCAAGGAACTTCTGGAGAAACTCAGTCAGAAGAAGGAAGTCTACAAAATGTGAAAAAAGGGAATGGCCACTTGAGATGAATATAGGGACGTTGTCAGAGTATGCAGGGTTGCAACGAGGAAGGCCAAGGCCTGCTTGGAATTAAATCTAGCAAGGGATGTCAAGGACAATAAGAAGGGCTTCTTCAAGTACCTCAGCAGCAAAAGGAAGACTAGGAACAATGTGGGGCCGCTGCTGAATGAGGTGGGTGCCCTGGTGACAGAAAAGGCAGAGTTACTGAATGTCTTCTTTGCTTCAGTCTTTACTGCTGGTCCTCAGGATTCTCAGGCCCTGGGGGTAGGAGAGCAAGTCTGGAGAGAGGAACTTTCCCTTGGTCAAAGAGTATTGGGTTAGGGACCACTTAGCCAAACTCAACACCCAGAAATCTATGGGCCCCGATGGGATGCACCCTCGAGCGCTGAGGAAGCTGGCAGATGTTACTGCAAAGCCACTCTCCATCACCTTTGAAAGGTCATGGAAGGCAGGAGAGGTGCCTGAGGACTGGAGGAAAGCCAATGTCACTCCAGTCTTCAAAAAGGGCAAAAAGAAGGACCTGGGAAACTACAGGCCAGTCAGCCTCACCTCCATCTCTGGGAAGGTGATGGAACAGTTCATTCTGGAGGCCATCTCTAAGCGTGTAGAGGAAAAGGTTATTGGGAATAGTCAACATGGATTCACTAAGGGGAAATCATGCTTGATCAATCTGATAGTCTTCTATGATGGCATGACTGGCTGGGTGGATGAGGGGAGAGCAGGGGATGTTGTTTACCTTGATTTCAGCAAGGCTTTTGACACTGTCTCCCATAGCATCCTCATAGGTAAGCTTAGGAAGCGTGGGTTAGATGAGGGGACAGTGAGGTGGGTGAAGAACTGGCTGAATGGCAGAGCTCAGAGGGTTTTAATCAGCAGTGCAGAGTCTAGTTGGAGGTCTGTGGGTAGTGGCGTTCCCCAAGGGTCAGTACTTGGTCCAGTCCTATTCAATATATTAATCAGTGACTTGGAAGAAGGGACTGAGGGTACCCTCAGCCAGTTTGCTGATGACACTAAACTGGGAGGAATGGCTGATACACCGGAAGGCTGTGCTGCCATTCAGCGAGATCTGGATAGGCTGGAGAGCTGGGCGCAGAGGAATCTGATAAAGTTCAATAAGGGCAAGTGTAGGGTCCTGCACCTGGGGAGGAATGACCCCAGGCACCAGGACAGGTTGTGGGTTGACCTGCTGTAAAGCAGCCCTGCAGAGAAGGACCTGGGAGTACTGGTGGATGACCAGTTGACCATGAGCCAACAATGTGTCCTTGTGGCCAAGAAGGCAAATAGCATCCTGGGGTGCATTAAGAAGAGTGTGACCAGCAGGTTGAGGGAGGTGATCCTCCCCCTCTACTCTGCCCTGGTGAGGCCGCATCTGGAGTATTGCGTCCAGTTCTGGGTCCCCCAGTTAAAGAGAGATAGGGAACTTCTGGAGAGTCCAGCAGAGGGCTACAAAGATGATTAAGGGGCTGGAACATTTTTTGAATGAGGAAAGACTGAGAGAGATGGGTCTGTTTAGCCTGGAGAAGACTGAGAGGGGACCTTATTAATGTTTATAAATATCTAAAGGGTGAGTGTCAAGAGGATGGGGCCAGACTCTTTTCAGTGGTGGCCAGCAATATGGCAAGGGGCAACAGGCACAAACTGCAACACAGGAGGTTCCATTTAAACATGGTATGAACTCTATCACCCAACATACCTAGTTGAAAGCCATTCTCGCCAGGTTGGCAAGCCTGTTGGCAAAGATGCTCTTGCCTCACCTTGTCAGATGGATCCTGGCTCTCCCTAGCAATCCTCATTCCTCAGAGGGACCCACAGTCATAAAAGCCAAAGTGCTACCTGCAACAGCAGCCGTGCAGCCAGCTGTTAACTCAGAGAATGTATCCACTCCTCATGTAGGTTTGAGAATACCACCCTTGTCCTTCACCTTTGTCCCCATAGCTCTGTAGCTACTCTTAATATATTCCAGGTCTCCCCTGGCAGTGTTATTGGTGCCCACATGGATAAGCAGCAAGAGGTAATAGTCCAAGGGCCAGCTGGCTCTGAAGCCTCCCTTACAGAGACTATTCCCCTGCATTAGCTATTACAGGACTGTACTGATCCTATAAGTTCAGATCTAAGGGCAGAGAAGGAGCCTTTCTCCTGCTCCAGAAGTTACAAGTCTCCAGCCTCCCCCATCTTGGCTACCTCCATCCACCACTGGTTTAAGTGTAGCTTCTTGCTGTCCCTTCTTCCTTCCACTATGTGGCTCAGGCTCTGGTCTTTGCAAGGTCTCCGCACAGACCCCGTTGATTCGTTTGCCTTCACTAATGCTACAACAGCCTGCTCACCTCCTTACACAGCTCCTTTACCTGATGATTCTGCTCTTTGACCAGAACACACCTCCCACAAGCAAAACCACCATTACCTCCTGCTTCAGGCAATTCCTGCAGCCCCAGACCTTGACAGCGACATTCTTCCTCTAAAGCTCCATCTGGAACAAGGCTTTTAATTTACCAGGGGTGTTGTTTATAACCAGTGCTGGGGACAGAGCCCTGTGGCACATCACCACCATTGCTGTACAGCTGCACACTGGAGCTCCCTGGTGTGCTGACTGCCCTGCTAACTGCTTCTGTTTTCTGTACTGTGGGAGCTGCATTTCTGCTTACCAGCTAAACAGGCATTACCCACAGCAGCTGACCAGCAGATTACTCCCTAGTCAGCAGACTGTTTTAGACTTTCATGTTTTTTACAGTGTACACAATTTGAAGATAGCCAGTCTATTACTATTTCCTTATTGTCCATTAGCAATCTTAGGAATCTCATCTTCATAAGGTAACTTTTTGAATGGCCTCTCCAAAAAATTAAAGCAGTGTTTGCTCTGTTGGTTAGACTGCTTTTCTGAGGAAACAAAGCTTGTGTGATTTCACTATGTTCCTTCCTCCAAACAATTTTTGGGTTCTTGGCTGATGTTAAATACATTTCAGAGAAAGAGAAGTCTCAAAGACAGTTATATACTTAAAAGTTTTGTGAAAACTGGCAGCTTGGTTAAGAGATATCCACATCAGTGTTCCAAATAAGGGGAATGCAGGCAATGAAAAAACAGCTATTTGGAGGCTCCCACTTGGTCAGTCAACATGAACAAACTTGATAAGCAGCAAATGCACAACTCCAAATTGGCACAAGACGGGACATAAGTAAACCTGCAGTAATACATCACATATAGGGCTGCATCCCTGTTCCCAGGGACATCTAGACGCACTGGCTATGGGATGCAGGTATGGTAGCAAGCTGCAGAAGTTAGACTTGTAGGGAGGACTAAGCCTTCAAGTAATCTTTCTTTATATGTGGGAGCAGGACAGGATGGGAGTAAGCAGAAGGCATGGTACCTGGAATACAAGGCTTTGGGAAAGCTATGGTTAGGCACTGAGGGGGTGCAGGGAGCTCCTGCTAGAAGCCAAAAGATCAAGATTCAGGGGGAGGGTGGGGGATGTTGTGTTAGGATGGCACTCAAAGAGTGAGGTTACACATATGAATGCAGGGAGCCAAAGAGAAGGAGAGTCAAGGCAAATTACTGATAAGTAGGAGAGTCCTGAAAAGCTTGCAAACAACTGATAAGGACAATAATCTACAAGCAAATCAGGTTTACACTGTTTACAGAACACAGTACTGCTTGGATATTCATTACAGAAAACTGTGATTATTTTTATAGTGACTAAAGGTTAGCAACCTTGTCTACCAAGGAATAGTAGTAAACAGGTGGGGAGGAGGGATCAAAAGTGTTAGTGGAAAGCAGTTAACAGAACCACTATGTTGAGACATTTACTGGAGAAGTTTGAAGGTTTAAGTTATGATGGGAGACAGAGACTGACTCACCAATCTTCCCAGCTCCAACGGAACTGAAAGTTACTCAGGTGGTGGGAAAACCAGTTAATAAACCTTTTTTAAAAGAAAGATCTATTAAATATCAGAACTGCAAAGAAAAACAACAAACAAAAAATCCCCACAAACCTCCTAATTGACAAGTAGAATACATCTATAAGAAAATCTCAAAAATGAGCTTAGACTCTCCAATCTGTAGTTATTAATGCATTAAATAGACATAGATGTTGACTCAGAAAAAATATTGGATTGAGAGTCAAAAGTCAGCCTTTATGGATGAATGTGCAGTCTCTCTTGTTATGGTGCATATATGAGACTAATGACGTACTAAAATAAGCAGTGAAAAAAAACTTAGTGCAAGTCTAAAGGTTTTCACATTTTTGCACAGTAATTTCAGTTCTACATAATGCAGGCCACTCACACCACAGAAACACCACTGCTCTTTTCCAGCTAGCCAACCTTTCCATAAACCCATTTCCAACCCTTTCCTTCCTCAGGCCGATAGGGAGGAGAAAGTAGTACATAACCAAAGGGGGTATGGATGTGGAAGAGTTGTCATAGTTTTTATAGCTGCACTGTACAGTTAATCAGACTAGTGACTTGAAGGAAAGAGTTTCTGGGGGAAGAGAGGTAAGTGGTCAGTCTGTTCCTTACCTTCTCTTCAGATGGCTCAAGTCTAGTGCCCCAAAAACATTTTCATAGAATCACAGAACCATAGAATGGTATGGGCTGGAAGGGACCTTAAAGATCATCTAGTTCCAAACCCCCTGCCGTGAGCAGGGACACCTTCCACTAGACCAGGTTGCTCAAAGCCTCATCCAACCTGGCCTTAAACACTTCCAGGGAGGAACATCCACAACTTCCCTGGGCAACCTGTTCCAGTGTCTGACCACCCTCACAGTAAAGGATTTCTTCCAAATATCGAATTTAAATCTACTCTTATTCAGTTTAAAGCCATTACCCCTCATCCTATCATTAGCTGCTCTTGTAAAAAGTCCCTCCCCAGCTTTCTTGTAGGCCCCCTTCAGGTATTGGAAGACTGCTAAAAGGTCTCCCTGGAACTGCCTTTTCTCCAGGCTGAACATCCCCAACTCTCTCAGCCTGTCCACATAGGAGAGGTGCTCCAGCCCTCTGATCGTCCTTGTGGCCCTCCTCTGGACTCACTCTAGTAGGTCCATGTCCTTCTTATGTACAGAATCAAACTGTTTATAAAGGATTTCAGATGATCCTTTTAAAAAATGCATCAATATCCAATGCACATGAAAAATGAGAAACATTTTCTATTGTCCCCAAAATACATACTTACCTGTCTATACATGTAGTATTCATTGTATCCAAGCGCATGTAAAGCATTTCTGTGGCTTGTGCAAGCTGAAAGTTTCTTATTAAAGTTAACAGAGAAGCATCTGAAATCATAAGTTACTCTTTCAATTTTTCAGAAATGATTTCATCAACTCTCTACTGACAGCTCCCTGTCTCTATATCATGCCTTACCCCATTTTGAAAAGGCCACAGGAATATATAAATAATGAAGCATGCAATTTTCTCCAATAAGTCACATCTATTCTCTAATCCAAGTTTGGTTTTCTTCCATTAATTAGTGAGATCATTAGCTGCTTTTACTAGAAGCCAGGATCCCCACCATGAGACAACAAAAACTGCACACTAATGATAGGAATGGACATCAATCTCGTTATGGATCACATTTTTATGACCTCACAGTTTTAGCTTTGCACGCTCCTGTTGCTGTCAAATCAACAGATCATCTTTGCTCATCATTAACAGCTCAAGGAAGTACATCCACACTGGCCTGACCCAAAGACCATGGCCAGCCAACTCCAATTCTTTGTTGCTGTATCCCTATTGATACTTATTGCAAGCAGGTCCTCACAATTTTAGGGATAGTCTCAGTGAGAGTTTAGGCTATGTGGTATCAATCATTGGGTGATTTCAAGCAGCAGAATAAAAATTTGGGAATGGAATTACCAGTAGGTATGTCTGTTAGTCCTCTATTCTCAGTTACTGTAGCTCAGCCACAATCTAAAACTACAATTAAAAGGGGCCAATGCAACACTCAGAATTAGCTAGGAGCTGATACTTCCTTCATCACCATTAACTACTCTCTGACCTGAGAGATTATTAATGACTTTATGAATACTCCAGGTCTATTTCAGTACAAACTCAAACAGGTTAATTTATCTACTACAGTTTGCAGTGAAATGGACTAGGAGCACTCATACCTCAGTTACAACTAAAGATTTAAGAAATTAATAATTTCATTTCATTTTCTAGGTTTTAATGTGACTGTAACCATGTCACAAGCTGCCCTGATATAAAAATAGGTCTCAGAGTAATTCAATTTATTTATTCCATCCCTTGGCTACAAGAGGGCTCCTCAAAAAGATCTGAGGAAGAATCAGAACAAGGTGTCTCAGTTTGCCTGGTCTGCAAGCTAAAGAACAGACTTAAATGTGAATGCAGGCTTTACTGTTGAGCTGTGTAATTCCTTCATGTGAGCAGTGTTATTGGCAAAATTTCAAACAGCTAAATATGGAAAGAAGGAAAATTTATTACTGTTGACATTTATTGCTATTCTATCTTGTACAGAACAAAAGAAAAAATACTTCACTTTAAAAAGGCTCTTTAGCAGCATGAAAAGGATACAACTTGTGGTAAAGAGCCAGGCTGGAGTTTGCACAGTTCAATGAGGAGTGCTGTGTACATAACCTCAATATGTGGTGGAGATGGAAGCTGAAACAATTCTGCAAATATTACCTACGTGGGAGGAAAGCACAGAATCAGAGCACAGTGAGACTCAACCTGCACAGTCCTGAACTTGAGAACAGCAATGCACACATTCAGCAATTATACACCAAAACAAGGCCCATTTTATTCTGTCAAACTCATGTTCTGGGAATAAGAGAAGAGCTTCAAAAGATAGTGCAAACTCTTCACCATACTAATATAAGCCTCCTTAATTACCCCTATCATTTTAGATTAATGTAATGCATAAGACTACTATTATGCAACAATTCTGTTATGCCTAGTAAATACAATGAACAGTGTAGAAACGTGAACTAAGTTATAGCATAAGCTAATGCAATATTATAGCAGAATCTGAGGAAATAAGGGAGCAAGCTAGCTGAATTCATCTGCTCCTGACCTAGGAAAGTATTAAATGAAAGATAAGCATTTAACATGAAAAAACAGTTGCATGAAAGTGACATCTGTACCTTTCTTAGAGCACTGTGTTTACTTTACTCCCACCTAAAAAGTTATATAAGGGTATTTGCATGTCTGTTCAGCAAGAAACTGCTCCTATCCTCAGGATACAAAAGAGAAAACAAACACCAACAAAAAAAAGATAAGGACTGATCTACTTGAGACATTATATAGCATCATGTTTTTGAAAATCATCAAGTGTTCATTATCAAATGTTCAGATACAAGTTTCAAACTGGCATATACTGAGGAGGGAGGGGGAAATCACCTGGCTACCTGGAAGATCAGAGCACTGATGACATACTCAGATTCTGTAAAGCTTAAGTTCTAAGTTAAGTTCTAAGTTCTTATGTTTTGTTAACACTTCGGTTTGACAGACACCAATAATACCAACAAACATCTATGTGGAGCTATTAAGAAAAAGGGGCCACACTTCAGAGCATTTCACACAGACTACAGAGTAGCATGGAGAATTCTGGGCTTGGTCTTATGAACTTTAAAGACATGAGGCCCCACAGGTGATTAATCCTTTCAGTCACCACTATAATTGGGTTTATTTGAAAAGGGATAAAGTTTATATTTACTTCTGCCTTGCAAATAAAGAAAAGTGTTGTTTTAGCATTTAGAAAATATCAGTTAGGCTAAATTACATCTATTGCTCTACGTACCTCTGCAAAGCAAGGGAAATCTCTTAGAGATGTTGATTATATTGTAGTTGAAGGCAATGTATTATCAACTTGACAGAAAAAAGCAATAAACAAACGGAATACAAGGCTGCAGAATTCACACTGAAGTTTAAAACACTGCAGCTCTGTTGAAAACATTTGGAGACAAGAAATAAGGTTAGTATTCCAAAATAAATTCAGACACTTAGGAGGGGAACCAAAGAAATTAGCAGTTATGCTCAAACAGTCTGTATATCAGCTTTCTATTTCTTCTCAGTAAAGGGACAGGCAAGGAAGGAGGGACAGGGGGGTGCCACCTGTGTAAAAAAAATTGACTGATTGCACAGAACTGTCTTTGAAATACAGCAATAAACAGGTTGAGAGTTTATGGGTGAAAATTAGAGGCCAAGCCAACAAATGAAACTTCGTGGTTGGTGTCTATTATAGTCTGCCCAAACAAGCATTCTTACTTCAACTACAGGAAGCATCACACTCACAGGCTCTGATCCTGCTGTGGGACTTCAACCATGCTGACATTTGCTGGAAAAGCAGCACAGCAAGCTGAATGCAATCCAGGAGACTCTTGGAGTACATTGAGGACTTTTTAATTCACATGGTAGACAGTCCAATCAGAGAAGCGTTACTGGACCTGTTGCTCACCAACACAGATGAACTAATTGGAGAGATCATAACTGGTGGCAGCCTGGGCTGCAGTGATCATGCCCTAGTGGAATTTGTGATCTCAAGGAATATGGGCCAGGCGAAGAGTAAAGTCAAGACTCTGAATTTTAGGAGAGCGAACTTCCGGGAGTTTAAAGAACTAGTGGATGGGACCCCCTGAGAAACTGTCCTCAGGGATAAAGGAGCAGAAGGGAGCTGGCAGCTCTTTAAGGACATTTTCTTAGAGCACAAGAGCTCTTGATTCCCATGCATAAGAAATCAGGCAAGGAAGGCAGGAGACCAGCATGGCTGAGTAAGGACCTTCTGGTTGAGCTGAAGTACAAGAAAGAAATGTACAGGCAGTGGAAACAGGGACATACATCCTGGGAAGAATATAGGGCTGCTGTCGGTTCCTCGACCACCTGGAGAAGGAAGTTGTCCTCCACACATTGCAGGAACCGCCTGGATTGTTTGTGGCCTACTGTGTTGTCCCTCCAACAGATGTCAGGGTGGTTGAAGTCCCCCATGAGGACCAGGGCTTGTGAATGTGAGGCTGCTCCTATCTGCCTATAGAGGGCCTCATCTGCTTGGTCTCCCTGGTCTGGTGGCCTGTAGCAGACCCCCACTGTAACATCCCCTTTCCCTGACTTCCCTTTAATCCTGACCCTTAGACTCTCACTTAGCTCCTCATCTGTCTCCAGGTGGAGCTCCATACACTCCAGCTGGTTGTTGACATAGAGGGCAACACCCCTTCCTCATCTCCCCTGCCTGTCTTTCCTGAAGAGCCTATATCCTTCCATTCCAACACTCCAGTCATGGGAGCCATCTCACCGTGTCTCTGTGATGCCAATGAGGTCATATCCCTGCAGGCACACATACATTTCCAGCTCCTCTTGTTTATTGCCCATGCTACGTGCATTACTGTAGAGGCATTTAAGTTTGGCCCCAAGTGAAGCTGACTTTGACTTGCTGGCTGGAGCAGCTGGAATCCCACTGTGGTGCTCTTCAGGCATGTACCTCCCAGAGTTACTACCAGCAGTCTCAGTTATATCCCCTCCCCTCCTTCCAATCTAGTTTAAAGCTCTATCAATGAGCCCTGCTAATTCTTGCCCCAGGATCCTTTTCCCCTTCTGAGACAGGTGTGTCCCATCTTTTGTCTGTAGCCCTGGTGCCGTGTAAACCTCCCCATAGTCAAAGAAACCAAAATTCTGCCTGTGGCACCAGCCTCTAAGCCATGTGTTGATCAGATGTGTCTTCCTGTTGCTATCAGTAAACCTTCCTGCCACTGAAGGGACTGAGGAAAACACTACTTGTGCTTCCAGTTCTGCAACCAGTCTCCCTAATGACCTGAAGCTCTTAATCGCTTTTGGACTTTTCTCTGTAATCTCATCTCTACCAGCTTGGATGACCAAAAGCTAGTAGTAGTCTGAGGGCCGCACCAGGCCAAGGAGGTTCTTGCTAATATCCCTGACCTGGGCCCCAGGGAAGCAGCAGACTTCCCTGTGGGAGGGATCTGGTCAACGTATGGGGCCCTCAGTTCCCCTCAGAAGGGAATCCCCTACCACAACTACCCTCCTTTTTTTCTTGATTGAACTAGTCCTGAGCTGTGGGGGTGACTGACTCACCCTGGATCACTCTTGTCCCTGAGTGAGCTGCGAGATACACAAAAAGATTACAGCTGTCATGTAGGCCAGAGGATTATTACTTGGTTGCTCCGATGCTGGGATAATGGAGCCAGTAGCCTGGAACTGGAGGGCAGGGAAGCCAAGCAACTGGGATCCCTTGCCAGAGAAAGTGGAATTGATAAAGCAATTGGAAAAAAAACACAAAACCTCAGCCTCTGGAGACGTCTTCGATCAGCCGTGAGGGAAAGGTATCCCATCAAGGGTGATATTGTATTGCAACCAGGGGTAGGCAAATGGACTACCATGGATAAAGGTATCCAGCTTTTGAGGGAACTGGCTGTGCGAGAACTGATTTATAATGATCCAGACAATGTGCAGTTACCCGCAGATCCAGATGAAGTCTGATGCACCATACCTGTGTGGCGGAAGCTCATACGAAGCGCGCCCACCTCATATGCCAACTATTTGGCAGTACTGAAATGGAAGGATGATGACGGACCAACAGTGGATGAATTGGCAATCCAACTCTGGCAATATGAGGAAAGCCTCTCTCCCTCCCTTGTTTTGGTTGTGGAGAAACTGACCAAATAAGTGTCCCAGTTATGCTCTCTACCCATACAGACCAATGTCTGAGCCACTTAAAGTGAGCATCCTCCTATGCAGAGCAATCCCACGAATGGGTTTACCTTTACCTGAGGCAGGAATAACCCAGACTGGTTTTCTCAGCATATTTTTAATGCAAACCACAGGAACTCTATTCCCTTCTACAGTAAGCAAAAGTCTTGATTGGGCAGGGCCAGCTCGGTTGGCAGATCCTCTGGTGTTGACTAACCAAGTGGCTTTTGCTAAATTTCTGTCCCAGTGTTTGAAAGTTCCACCATTCATTGCTTTGAGTGTGGTTTTTAACAGCCCATTGCATCGTTCGACTTTCCCGGAGGCTAGTGCATGATAGGGGATGTGGTACACCCACTCAATGCCATGTTCTTTGGCCCAATTCTCTACCAGATTATTTTGGAAATTAGTCTCGTTATCCGACTCAATTCTGTCTGGGGTGCCATGTCGCCATAAGACCTGCTTTTCAAGGCCTAGAATAGTGTTCCGGGCAGTGGCATGGGGCACAGCATATGTTTCCAGCCACCCGGTGGTTGCTTCCACCACTGTGAGCACATAACGCTTGCCACTGCGTGTTTGTGGAAGTGTGATGTAGTCAACCTGCCAGGCCTCTCCATATTTATATTTTAACCATTGTGCTCCATACCAAATAGGTTTTAACCTCTTGGCTTGCTTAATCACAGCACAGGTTTCACATTCATGAATGACTTGAGCAATAGTGTCCATGGTTAAGTCCACCCCTCGATCATGAGCCCATCTATATGTTGCATCTCTTCCTTGATGGCCTGAGGCATCATGGGCCCATTGGGCTAAAAATTTTTCACCCTTATGTTGCCAGTCCAGGTCTACTTGAGACACTTTGATCTTAGCAGCTTTATCTACCTGTTGGTTGTTTTGATGTTCTACATTGGCCCAACCCATGGACACATGGACATCTACATGAGGTACTTCTGTGGCTAGCTTTTCTAGTCAAGCAGCAATATCTTGCCATAATTCAGCAGCCCAGATGGGTTTGCCTCTGTGCTGCCAGTTGCTTTGTTTCCATTGCTGTAACCACCCTCAGAGGGCATTTGCCACCATCTGTATAGAGGTAGAGCACTGGCCATTTCTCTCATTCAGCAAGGTCTAAGGGCAGCTGGATGGCTTTTACCTCTGCAAACTGGCTTAATTCACCCTTTTCTTCAGCAGCTTCTGCGACTCGCTGGGTGGGACTCCACATAGCAGCTTTCCACTTTCGATGTTTTCCTACAATACAACAGGACCCATCAGTGAACAGGGTATATTGTTTCTCATCATCTGGTAGTTCATTATACTGTGGAGCCTCATCAGCTCATGTCACCTCCTCCTCAGGTGACATTCCAAAATCTTTGCCTACTGGCCAGTTTGTGATCACTTCCAAAATTCCTGGGTGGTTACGGCTTCCATTTTAAGTCCATTCTGTGATCAGTGCGACCCACTTACTCCATGTGGCATCAGTTGCATGGTGTGTGGAGGGAACGCTCCCTTTGAACATCAAGCCCAGCACTGGCAATCGGGGTACCAGGAGGAGCTGTGCTTCAGTACCCATCACTTCTGAAGCAGCTCGAACTCCCTCATATGCTGCTAATATCTCTTTTTCAGTAGGAGCATATCGGGCCTCTGATCCTCTGTATCCACGACTCCAAAACACAAGGGGTCAACCTCGAGTCTCCCCTGGTGCTTTCTGCCAGAGGCTCCAGGTAGGGCCTTTCTCTCTGGCTGCGGTGTAGAGCACATTTTTAACACCTTGTCCTGTCTGGACTGGTCAAGGGCTACTACATGGACGATCTCTTGTTTGATTAGTTCAAAGGCTCGTCGTTGCTCAGGACCCCATGTGAAATCATTCTTCTTTCGGGTCACCTGGTAGAGAGGGCTCACAATCTCACTGTAATGTGGAATGTGCATTCTCCAGAAACCCACAATGCCTAAGAAGGCTTGTGCTTCCTGTTTGTTAGTTGGTGGAGACATAGCTGTTATCTTATTGATCACATCCATTGGGATCTGACAACGTCCATCTTGCCACTTTATTCCTGAAAACTGGATCTCTGGTGAAGGTCCCTTTTACTTTGCTTTGTTTGATGGCAAAACCAGCATTCAGAAGGATTTGGATTATTTTCTTCCCTTTCTCAAAAACTTCTGCTGTGTTGCCCCACACAATGATGCCATCAATGTATTGCAGGTGTTCTGGAGCTCCACCCTGTTCCAAGGCAATCTGGATCAGTCCATGGCAAATGGTGGGACTGTGTTTCCACCCCTGGGGCAGTCGATTCCAGGTGTACTGGACACCCCTCCAGGTGAAAGCAAACTGTGGCCTGCACTCTGCTGCCAAAGGAATGGAGAAAAACGCATTGGCAATGTCTATGGTAGCATACCACTTGTCTGCCTTGGACTCCAGTCCATACTGAAGCTCTAACATGTCCGGCACAGCAGCACTCGGTGGTGGTGTGACTTCATTCAAGCCATGATAGTCCACTGTCAGTCTCCACTCCCCATTTGACTTCCGCACTGGCCATATGGGGCTGTTAAAGGGAGAGCGAGTCCTGCTGATCACTCCTTGGCTCTCCAGCTGACGAATCAGTTCATGGGTGGGAATTACGGAGTCTCGGTTGGTGCGATATTGCCGCCAGTGCACTGTTGTGGTAGCAATCAGCACCTGTTGCTCTTCAGCCCTCAGGAATCCCACAAAAGAAGAGTCCTCTGAGAGACCAGGCAGAGCAGACAGATGTTTGATTTCCTCTGTCTCTATGGCAGCTATGCCAAAAGCCGACCGGTACCCTCTTGGGTCCACACAATATCCTCTCCTGAGGAAATCTGTGCTGAGAATGCACCAAGCATCTGGGCCAGCCACAATGGAGTGCTTTTGCCATTTCCTCCCAGTTAGGTTCGTTTCAGCCTCCAACACAGTCAGCTGTTGGGATCCCCCTGTCACTCCAGAAATAAAGATGGATTCTGCTCCTTTAAAATTTGATGGCATCAAGGTGCACTGGGCACCAGTGTCCACTAAGGCTTTATACTGCTGGGGGTCAGATGTGCCAGGCCAACAAATCCATGCAGTCCAATAAACTCGGTTATCCCTTTCCTCCACCTGGCTGGAGGCAGGGCCCCTCTAATGCTGGTCATCATATTCATCACTCACTTCTGCTGAAATATGATCAAAAGGATTAGGAGCAAGGAAAGGATTGAGAGTAGCATCAGCCCTCCTATTCTGTCTGGGGAATTGTCCACTGGAGACTGGAGCAGCATTTTTCCTAGAAGGACCAGAAGAATCCCTATTTGTACTTGTTTTTCTTTGCAGCTCGTGTACTCATGCCTGCAGGACCAAGGTAGGTTTCCCATCTCACTTTCTCATGTCTTCTCCATGGTCACAGTGTGCCCAGTGGTGTATACCATCTCTCTTGAGCAGGGAAACGCTTGCTCCTAACAGCTGAGACATAGGTCTGAATGGGTGGAGGGTGGAGCCTGTCCTCGAATCGCTGGAACTCTTGGGACAGTTTCTCCACATGTTTCTCCAAGACTTCTGGTAGTTTTTCCACTGCCGGGACACAGGCTCGTACAGAGGCAGAGAGACTGTCTTCAAATCCCTGGAGCCAGATAGCCACTTCATTTACAGTTGGTGCCTCCTCATCCTTTACTTCTACTGCTGCCAATGAGCTGGCATATGATGCTGGTGCACTCCGTACGACATTTCGAAACATGGGTATTGTGCACGGGATTTCATCTGGGTCTTCAGTTACCCTCATGTCCCTCGGGTCTTGGTAAATCAGCTCCCTCACAGCTAGTTCCCTCAGGTACTGAATCCCTCTCTCCATGCTGACCCATTTGCCTGGATTGCATGTAATATCATCCTTGAAGGGACACCTTTCCTTCACACCCACCAAGAGCCGCCTCCAAAGACTGCGGGTTGGTTCCTCTCTTGCAATTTCTTTGTCAATGCCCCCTTCCTTAGAGAGGGATCCCAGCTGCTTGGCTTTTCTACCCTCTAACTCCATGCCACTGGCCCTGTTATCCCAGCATCTGAGCAGACACATAATGAGGTGCTCACCTTGGTAACGGGTGAAATCTTTTTGTATATCCCACAGCTCACTCAGGGTTAGAGATCGGGTAGTTATTGTACTGTCTCCATTTCCATCTCCCCTTCCCTCCTCCTCTTCCTCCTTAGGAAGATCATAAGCTTGATCTTCTTCATCCCTCTGTAAATGTACTGACTTTCGTGTCCACTTCTTCTTCCATACAGGGGCAACTGATACTGGCACGTGTTGGTTCTCTAGTTCGTCTGCAGTGCTTCTTGATGGGGTTGGAGTAGCTGCAGTATCTGTCACAGGGCTTGGAGTAGCCACATTGCCTGCTGTAGAGGTTGGAGAGGCTGCATTGTCTGTCTCAGGGTCCTGGGGGAACTGGCAGATGTAGTTGCTAAGCCACTGTCCATCATATTTGAAAAGTCATGGCAGTCAAGTGAAGCCCCTAATGACTGGAGAAAAGGGAATATCACACTCATTTTTAAAAGGGTGATAAGGAGGACCCTGGGAACCATTTTGTTTGTTGGAGGTAGACAACGTGGCTTCACCAAGGGCAAATCGTGTTTGACCACTCTAATGGCCTTCTACAATGGAGTGCCTGCATCAGTAGACAAGGGAAGAGCAACTGGTGCCCTCTACCTGCACTTCTGTAAGGCCTTTGACACAGTCCCCCACAATATTCTTGCCTATAAATTGGAGAGAGATGGATTTGATGGGTGGACTCTTATATGGATAAGGAATTGGCTGGATGGCCATGTCCAAAGAGTTAGAGTCAACAGCTCAATGTCCAAATGGAAACTAGTAATGAGTGGTGTCCCTGAAGGGTCCATACTGGGACCAATATTGTTTAATATGTTAATTAATGACATAGCAGGACTGAGTGCACCCTCAGCAAGTTTGCTGATGACACCAAGCTGAGTGGTGCAGTTTATTTGCTAGAGGGAACGGATGCCATCCAGAAGGACCTTGACAGGCTGGAGAAGTCGGCCCATGTGACCCTCATGAAATTCCACAAGGTCAAGTGCAAAGTCCTGCACCTGGGTTGGGGCAGTCTCAAATATCAATACAGCTTGGGGGATGAATGGATTGAGAGCAGCCCTGCAGAGAAGGACTTGGGGGTACTGGTGGATGAATAGCTGGACACAACCCAGCAATCATAGAACCATAGAATGGTTAGGGTCAGAAGGGACCTTAAAGATCATCTAGTTCCAACCCCCCTGTCATCAGCAGGGACACCTTCCACTAGACCAGGTCGCTCAAAGCCTCATTCCACCTGGCCTTGAACACTTCCAGGGAGGGGGCAGCCACAACTTCTCTGAGCAACCTGTTCCAGTGTCTCACCACCCTCACAGTGAAGAATTTCTTCCTAATATCCAATCTAAACCTACCCTCTATTAGCTTAAAGCCATTACCCCTTGTTCTGTCATTAACTGCCCTTGTGAAAAGTCCTTCTCCAGCTTTCCTGTAGGCCCCCTTCAGGTACTGGAAGGCTGCTATAAGATCTCCCCGGAGCCTTCTCTTTTCCAGGCTGAACATCCCCAACTCTCTAAGCCTGTCCACATAGGAGAGGCGATCCAGCCCTTGGATCATCCTTGTGGCCCTCCTCTGGACTCGTTCTAACTGGTCCATGTCTGTCTTGTGTTGGGGGCTCCAGAACTGGACGCAGTACTCCAGGTGGGGTCTTACGAGAACAGAGTACAGGGGAAGAATCACCTCCCTCGACCTGCTGGCCACACTTCTCTTGATGCAGCACCGGATACAGTTTGCAGCCCAGAAAGCTAATTGTATCCTGGGCTGCATCAAAAGAAGCGTGGCCATCAGGTTGAGGGAGGTGATTCTGCCCCTCTACTCCACTCTGGTGAGACCCCACCTGGAGTACTGCATCCAGCTCTAGGGTCCCCAACACAATAAAGAAATGGATCTGTTCGAGCAGGTCCAGAGGAGGGCCACGGAAATGATCACAGGGATGGAACACCTCTCCTATGAAGAAAGGCTGAACAACCTGAAAGGCGGGTTGTTCAGCCTGAGGAAGGCTCTGGGGAGACCTTATTTACATCCTTTCAGTGTTTAAAGGGAGCTTATAAGAAAGATGGAGAGAGGCTTCTTACCAAGGCCTGTAGTGACGGGACAAGGGGTAACAGTTTCAAACTGAAAGAGGGTATATTTAGATTAGATATTAGGAAGAAATTATTTACGATGAGGGTGGTGAGACACTGGAAAACAGGTTGCCAGAGAAGTGGATGCCCCATCATTGGAAGTGTTCAAGGTCAGGTTGGATGGGGCTTTGAGCAACCTGATCTAGTGAAAGATGTGCCTGTCCATTGCAGGGGGGCTGGACTATATGATCTTTAAAGATCCCTTCCAACTCAAAACCATTCTATTAATAGAAGAGTTTCATCTATACAAGCTTTGGTTATTTTCAGATTTGATGAGTTTCTGAATCAAATAATTTTTCAAGGCCTTTAAGTAGTTTGTTTAATCATGATCTGTGATAACTGGTTTTGGAAGTAATGTGTAACTGAGCATAAAGTAATATTCTGCAAAACAGTTGTATGTTACTAGCTAGAGTCTGGTGACCGGAAGATCTCGTGATGTACGGAAAGATGAGACCCCTCTCCCGACAGCCAATAGCATTTGACCTATGATGTAAGCATGCGGAAGTGACATCACAAACCCAGGGTATATAATGTTGCGTCACACACCAATAAACGTCATTTGCCATCCACCACATTGGTGTCAGTGAGCTGATGACCCGAGCGGCCTGGGGGTGGTCGCCGTGCCGTTCCTGAACCAGGTCCCCACGCCTCCGGAGAGGCAACAAGTGGTGCCGAAACCCGGGAACCACCTACAGGGCACTCGGGACGGGAAATTCGCCTGGAGTCGGCCGAACGGCGGCTGGAGCAGCAAAAGCTAGCCCTGGCGGGGAGGACGCTCCCGGACCAACAAGGAGAATGGAGGCCCTTGTGCAGGTCGTATCTCAATTACATAAGCAATGGGGGATTGATTGCAAGCCTAAAGATTTTACTCTCGCAGTTGCGAGGCTTTTACAGATTGGGGTCATTGACCAGCCGGTGGATATTCTCCACCCTAAAGTATGGGATAAGTGCACTAAAGCCCTTGCCGAGGAGACAATGTCCTCAGGCTCTGGCAAGCACCTTAAGTCGTGGGGGAAAGTCGTGCAGGCTTTACAAAAAGCCATAGAGGAACAGGAAACCTGGAAGGCAGCAAAGAACTGCTTGATGGCTATCCCGAAATTGGGAGTCGGGGCAGCCACACAGACTTTGCATGCACCAGGAGATAATGATTCTACTGAATCTAAAAGTTTACAAGAGGGTGATGCGTCCCCTCAACCCCCGAACCCCAACCTGCCTGTAGAAGGGCAAAAACAACCTAAAACCTTTTGGGGTGGTTTAGCCCAGGAAGCCAGAGACACCGCGAAGAAGTCAGAAGAATCTGGCACCGCGAAGAAGTCAGAATCTGGGGAAGCCTGGGCTGAACCACCACCATATGCGCCTCAAGATGGCGCTGAGAGCAAAGGGGAAGAGCGAGGCAAAAACGCACGTGGCAGGGACAGGGGGGGAGCGCTAGAACTAACAAGCGCACGTGGACGGGAGGGGGAGGAGAACGACAAGGGGAAAGGCGGTGGGGGCGAGTGGAAGGAGGAGGGGGACGTGATCGAAGGGCGGAAAGCCAGTCAGAGCGGCCATTCGAAAGAATGCCTTTGTAAAGCAAACACCCCACCGGGTGGAGGGTGGGGCGGCCATTCGAAAGAATGCCTTTGTAAAGCAAACACCCCACAGGGTGGAGGGTGGGGAGGCCATTCGAAAGAATGCCTTTATAATGCAAACACCCCACCGGGCGGAGGGTGGGGCGGACCCAGAGGGACGGGCGAATCAGGAGGACGGGGCGAGCTGAGGGGGAGGGAACGGCCCGCCCGCAAGGGAAGCAGGCGGGGCCGGAGCCCAACAAAAAGGGACTGGAAACCGGAAGTAACCAGTCAGTCGAGCTCCGACTCCGACACTAGCTAGGACGAGCGGCTCGTAACCGATTCAAACTCAGAGGAGAAGGATGTGGAAGTAATTACAGTAAAAAGCAAAAATACTCCCATCCGAAATAAAAAGGGATTGCGAGAAGAAAAAACTCCTCTCACTGACTGGAGGAAAATAAGGATTGCATGTGCCGATCTGGTCCCATCGGCCACGCTAGCCTTCCCGGTCCGACTGGCGGAGGAGGGGCAGAGGTTCTACTCGCCGGTTAACCCTAAAGACATACAAGCAATTTTTAAAGCAATTGCGGACAAAGGCCTTAATTCTGCCATGGTCTCCACCCTCATAGACAGCGTTTTTGGGGGAGATGATATGCTCCCGTTTGATATAAAACAAACTTGCAGGTTAATTTTTGATGGGGCAGGGATGATTGTTTTTAAACAAGAATGGGAGGATAACTGTACAAGGCAACTAGCCCAAGTGACTGGGGCAGATCACCCGCTACATGGCTCCAGCCTGCAGCGGCTAATGGGTACAGACCCAACAATGATGACCCCCCTGGCCCAGGCCCAAGACCTGCGGGCCCATGAAATTGTGACAACTACTCGTGCAGCCAGGGAAGCCATCCGCACAACCTGTAGAGTTATTGTCAAGCCATCGCCATGGTCCACAATAAAACAAAATGAGAGTGAGAGTTTTACACAATTCTTGGATCGCCTCCAGGCAGCAGTCGATTCCTCGACCCTGCCTGCAGAAGCGAAAGGCCCGGTTGTCGCAGATTGCCTGTGCCAGCAGTGTAATTCGGCAACCAAAGAAATCCTACGATCACTGCCAGTGGAGTCAAGTGTTGCAGACATGATTAAGCATGTCGCAAAGGAAGAGCATCTAGCCCCGATTCAGGTAGCTGTGAGCACTGCAATAGCTAACGTGATGGCATGTTTTAAATGTGGCCAGGCGGGCCATGTTGTGGCGAACTGCCCTCGGTTGGGGAACCCGACGACAGCGCCCCCTCCGGGCCAAAACAGACCCAGGGGACCGTGTTGGGCTTGTGGAAAGAAAGGACATTTTGCCAAGGAATGCAGATCTAAAAACCAGGGAAACGGGAGGGGGAGAGGGCACCCAGGCCGCACACAGCCCTCTCCCATGTGGGACATGAGGCGGCCCAACTATGCCAACCCCAAGTGGGGCGAATCGTTCCCAAACCCGCTGCCCCTTCAAGAGGCGACCAATTTTATGGTTCAACCAACGTTCCAGCCAAACCTGCCCCCACCTCAGGGACAACAGGGACCACCCCCTGGAGTCGAGACCCCAGGGTGGCCCTGGCAATAAAGTGTGATAACCCGCCAGTGGCGTGGGGGATCTGTTCCCTCCACAATACCTTAGATAGCACCACCATTAGCGTCCCCTTTTTAATCGATACCGGAGCAGATGTTACAGTTATTCCCGAGACACACTGGCCCCCGCATTGGAAATTACAAGATGCCCCCATGGTGGGTGGAGTAGGGGGATTATCCCGGGCTCAAAAAAGTGCTCAATTGGTAGCAATCACGCTTCACACTGAAAGAGGCCCGGAGAAAATCATTACCCTCTTCCCATATGTCATGTCAGGAGTCCCGCCCCTGCTGGGAAGGGACGCTTTAACTCTATTAAAAGCCAGGGTTACAAATTTACCCTAAGGGCCACTGCCACACACCCACCTCCACCTATTAAACTGACGTGGAAATCATCCGACCCAGTGTGGGTCGAGCAGTGGCCCCTGTCAAAGCCTCGAACGGATGCTCTTCTTGAGCTAATCGACCGTGAGCTACAACGAGGTCATATAGAGCCTTCTACTAGCCCATGGAATACCCTAGTCTTTGTAATACCCAAACAAACCGGCGAAGGGTTTCGCCTTCTCCATGACCTGCGTGAAGTTAACAAGAAAATTCAGCCAATGGGTCCTGTCCAGACATTATTGCCCATGAACTCTATAATACCAGAAAAACAACCTTGTGCTGTCCTTGATATTAAAGACTGTTTCTTTTCAATACCCCTACATGAGGAGGACAAGGAGCGGTTTGCTTTTTCTGTTGTGTTCCCAAACAGCCAACGCCCCAACCTACGCTTCCAGTGGAAAGTGCTACCACAAGGGATGATCAACTCACCTACTATCTGCCAGATCACAGTTGATCGAGCATTAGCACCGGTTCGGCGCAACAACCCAACCGCGACCATCATCCAGTACATGGACGACATCTTGATCGCCGCGCCGTCAGGAAGTCAGGTAGACCAGCTGGTATCAGCAGTTTCAGAGACTTTAAAAGCAAACGGGTTCGAAATCGCAAGCGCAAAAGTTAAAAGAGGACCATGTGTAACTTTTCTGGGAACGGGGATCACAAACTCTTACATAACCCCCCTCCAGATAAAAATCCGTCGAAACATCAGAACACTCCATGATATGCAACAATTAGTGGGATCCTTGCAATGGCTCCGCAACATTGTCCTGGTCCCTCCTGAAATCATGACCCCCCTATGTGATCTTCTGAAAGGAAAGCACCCCTGGGAGCAAAAAACTCTAACGACGGATGCTATGAACTCTCTTGACTTTATCGAGCTGCAGGTATCATCAAGCACGCTCGCCAGGTGGAACCCACATGTACCACTGGACTTGTACGTACACTTCACGGAGGGAGGGGGAGTAGGGGCACTAGCCCAGGGGCCCCCTGAAAAAGCCCAACCAATACAATGGATAGTCCTGGGAAAACCATCACATGCATTCTCCCCAGGAGCCGAGTGCCTTGGTAATCTCATCATGAAAGGCAGAAAACTCGCCCTAAGACACCTGGGCATCGAGCCCGCCAGGATATACCTACCCTTCCGCAAACAGCTCCCAACGCAATCAGTGGCAATGTCAGAGTATCTAGCTATAGCTCTCGTTGGATTCGGTGGAGAAATCCGGTATGCTGTGAAGCCTCCCTGGACTCAAATGCTGGCCATTGTCGACATCGACCTCCCACGGAAGATCATGGACCGACCCCAGCAGGGACCAACTGTCTTCACGGACGCATCCTCAACAACCTCAACCGCGGCAGCAGTGTGGCAATCCGGGAAAGAATGGCACTGTGTTAAAATGACCGATTGTGCGCTCTCCGTCCGGCAGCTGGAAGCGATGGCCGTAGTACTGGCGTGTGGACTGTTTCCAATGGAACACCTCAACATAGTGACTGATTCGCTGTTCGTAGCCAAGCTTTGCTTAGCCATGTCGGGGCCCGGCGTGGCAACATCCACAATAGCCCTAATGCTGGAGGAAGCCCTTTCTTCTCGAAAGGGCACCATATCGGTCATCCACGTCAATAGCCACAACCCAATCAAGGGGTTCTTCCAAATCGGCAATGACAAAGCAGACGCCACTGCGAAAGGGTTGTGGACGCTGAGAGATGCCCGTCAGCTACACGAGTCTCTCCACATCGGAGCCAAAGCGCTGGCCAAGAAATGCGGGATCTCAGTCACTGACGCGAAACACATAGTAGCCACGTGTCCCCACTGTCAAAAAACACCATTGCGGTCCAGTGGTGTCAACCCCAGAGGCCTTAAAGCCTCCGAGGTGTGGCAGACAGATTTTACGCTCTGTCAGTTACTAAAACCTCGAGCGTGGCTAGCAGTAACCGTAGATACATATAGCGGAGTGATCGTAGCCACACAACATCTCAAAACTGACTCCAAAGCAACCATCCAACACTGGTTAACAGTCATGGCGTGGCTTGGCATCCCTAATCAGATTAAAACAGATAATGGGTCAAACTTTGTCTCTAAATCAGTCCAAACATTTGCTTTAAAATGGGGTATCACTCTAACACACGGCATTCCATATAACAGCACAGGACAAGCCATAGTCGAGAGAGCAAATCAAACTTTAAAATCTAAACTAGAGGTGTTGGCAAAAACAGAAGGTTTTGCCAATGCCATCCCCCCAAGAGACCAAGCACGCTTGTTAGTAACCACTCTCTTAGCTCTAAATCAGTTCCCCAGGGGGGAAGAGAGGAATAGCCCTGCTCAAAAACATCGGGCCACTCAAGCGTTAGAAGAAGGACCGTTAGTTATAATCAGAAACGAGCTGGGGGAATGGGAACAGGGGTGGAGGCTAGTTCTTATGGGACAAGGGTATGCCGCGGTCAAAAAAGATGGGAAAGTTAAGTGGTGTCCGCTTAAGTCCATTAAACCGGACCTCTGGGATAAAACTAATGAAAGCTGTGAGTTTCTATCCACAGGACCGGATCATCGGATGCCCTCATAATCCACACGCCTCAGTGACAGGAGAAGATGGCGAGTCGGCAAACATCCCGTCTGCACCCGAAGGGTCCGTGCTGTCAGAATCCAATCAATGGCAACGTAATTTCCATGGAAGTAGGCGGCAATATCTTTGTGTGCTTTTGATTTTGGGACTTGCCATGGTAAAACAGGTAAAAACAGAACACCATCCCCATCAGCCATTCAGATGGGTCCTACGAGACCCCATAGACAATGACAGAGTGATAAGGGAGGACACAACAGCAGGTGCTCCGACTTTTACAGTTACAATTGGTGACTTGCTCCCCTGGGCTGGAGAACCCGAATCTAAATCATTATGGGGAACATATTGGTGCCCTAGCTCAAACCCAGGAAAGAGTTACTGCAATTATCCAGGATATTGGTTTTGTGGATATTGGGGATGTGAAACCATTGTAACAAGTGATAGATGGAGACCACAAAAAGATGATGAATTTCTGAAAGTAACCTGGGGACCAAATAAGTGCGACCATCCAAAATTTGCAAGCAACGGTCTCGTATATCATAAAGGTAATTGTACCCATTTGAACTTAGAGATCCTACACCCAACCAATACAGGTTGGTTAGTAGGGAAAATGTGGTCAATATTCATTCACAAAGCTTTTATAGATCTAGGAGCAGTCATTCAAATTATCAAACTCATACCACAAGCACCTCAAGAAATTGGGCCTAACCGAGTTCTCAATCCGACTAAACCGGTCCCTAACCCACAAATAGCCACGTCCCCTCCACAAAACACCATGAACAATATAGGAGTTATCACATCAATTATGACACGTACTACCCAAACCCCTGACAAAAATTCTCTCTGGGAAATGATGCGGGCTACCTACCAAATGCTGAACAAAACTAATCCAAATCTTACAGAACACTGCTGGCTGTGTTATGGAATCAAACCACCCTTTTATGAGGCCGTAGCAGTAAATGACTCGCCCACACGAGTAAACAATGCAAATCCTACCCAGTGTAATTGGGACATAAAAAATCAAGGGATTACTTTGGCACAAGTAATTGGAAGTGGTGTATGTGTAGGTAAAGTTCCAAAACACAAAGAGCGCCTGTGTGTTAGCAGAATACAAGATAAAACCCCTGCGAAATGGTTAATACCGCCCAACAATAGCAAATGGGTTTGTTCTATCATGAGAGTCACACCTTGTCTGTTGTTGAAAATATCTGACGCATCCTCAGAATATTGTGTCCAAGTAACCATAGTCCCCAAAATTTTTTATCATTCTGAAAACTTTGTATATGATTCACAATTTACCCCAGAACACCATCTATCAAAACGAGAACCCTTCACGGCATTAACAATAGCTACTCTAATGATCATAGGAGGTGCGGGAGTGGGTACAGGAGTAGCGTCCTTGGTGCAGCAGAATAAAGAATTTAGCGCCTTAAGAGTAGCAGTAGACGAAGATCTGGCTAGAATTGAACGGTCAATAAGTGCACTAGAACAGTCGCTTAGATCACTATCCGAAGTAGTGCTGCAAAATCGAAGAGGATTAGATCTGATGTTTTTACAGCAAGGGGGAATGTGCGCTGCACTAGGAGAAGAATGTTGTGTGTATGCAGACCACACCGGAATAGTGAGAGACACCATGGCCAAATTGCGAGAGGGATTGGAAAAACGCAAGAGAGAAAGAGAGGCACAACAAAATTAGTTTGCATCGTGGTTTGACCACTCACCATGGCTGGCCACTTTAGTGTCTACCCTGATGGGGCCAATCACAATGATCGTGATAGCACTGATCTTCGGACCCTGTATACTAAACAGGCTCGCATCGTTTGTCAAGAACCGGCTAGAGAAAGTTAACATCATGCTGGTAGAACGTCGGCAACTGCTCTAAGAACGCTCCTGCCCGGATTTTCCCTTTTCTATTCCTATTTATACCTCATTCCTCCCAGTTACCCTTTAACTACCTCACTCAATGTGCCTTATGTTTTTTATCCAGGTCTGTGGTACTTTCTCACAGTGCTGTAAAACAGAATCAGAAAATGTTGCATTTAGTATGTTTTTTACCTTCAGTTATGATGTAAATATTCTTTAAAACCTTTTATAACTTAATTTAATAATGCATAGGGAGAGGGGAAATGTTACTAGCTAGGGTCTGGCGACCGGAAGATCTCGTGATGTACGGAAAGATGAGACCCCCTCTCCCGATAGCCAATAGCATTTGACCTATGATGTAAGCACGCGGAAGTGACATCACAAACCCAGGGTATATAATGTTGCGTCACACACCAATAAACGTCATTTGCCATCCACCACATTGGTGTCAGTGAGCTGATGACCCGAGCGGCCTGGGGGTGGTCGCCGTGCCGTTCCTGAACCAGGTCCCCACACCTCCGGAGAGGCAACAGTTGTAGAAACACCTGAGGTGTTAAGGTCCCTGAAAGTACTTTAGGTGTTAACGGCAGAAAAACTTTACTAACTCTAAGATCTCTCTTGAATGAACTTGGAGTACGGAAAGTATCTGAAGCTAAGCAAAACTAAGTTTCAGGGCATTCAGATTATTTGGGGTTTTGGTGCAAAGTTGAATTGTTAATCCCATCTTGATTAAGGTAAGCATTCCACAATCTTATGCCTTTGCAATTAGCTCTGAATTTTGTTTGTAGTTACCTCTTTTTAAGTTTTTCACATGACAATTGGCTGTTATTACTTCAATCACTTTTTATCTTTTAACTTTAGACAGAAGTTTTTGAAGCAAGTTTTCTACAGCTCTGCATCATGTTAGCAGTCCAATGAAAGGAGGTAGGAAGAGGAAAAGTACATTCCTATTCCAGTATATATTTATGGTTATTTAAAATCCTCCAACTTGAAAAAGAAAACATACCACTATTTCACAACAAATACCTTTCAGGGTCACTGTTATACGATTCATCCAAGTGACTTAGAAGATCACTAAAAAAAGACTAACTTAAAAGATCTTGCAAACAAAAGTTACTTAAGTGCTGTCATCTCCAAGACAGTCTAGCACATCGGAGTGATTAACACAGAGAAACATTCAAGAGCAGCTTGAGAAATACCACGACTTTGTATGCTGTTACACCTTAAGATCCTGATTCTTGAACAAGGTTCCTAAACGTCACATAAATAAATTAATAACAATAGTCATAATAATAATAGTTGAATTTATTAATATCTAACCTATTCAAAGCCATTGCACTTTAAGTCAACAGGATAAGACTGCAGACTCCTAAATCATACAAAAATTTAATAGATCCATCATGGAATTAAATGGGGTTTGTTACTTTGGAAATAAAGAAGTTATCTGTAGAACACATACCTCTACTATGTGGTAGTTCAAGGGGATCTTATTATTTCCTGGATAGCTCAACAACTGTGCAGCACTGCAAATTAACAGATGCATTTAGTTTAAACTGAAAAGCAGCAAAAATGATGTAGATACTAAACAGACATTAAATACTTAATCTTTGCAAGAGTTTACACTTATGAAACAGGTAAAATAAGCAGACCTCAAAGACTGAAATTGTCTATTTATTCACAGAACACATACAAAAAAACTGACACAAGCTCTTAACAGCAGTACCTGATCCGTGGTTCAGAGAGACACATTTCATCTCCATACCCAAGTAATACTTGAACACAGACTGTTAAAAAAAATACAGTTTTAAATAAACCCTCTCGGTGACCTGTGATGCTGTCATCTGTCCACTACAGGACCAACTACATTGGTATATCAGAGAAAAAAAAATAAAAAATCCAAACAATAGATTTGGTTTTCAGGCATTCTCAACCCATCAAAACAATGGGCTACAGAAGACATATTAGTGTTACAAATGAATTAGTTAAAAGATACAGTATCACACATTATTTATAAAAAGTTTAAAAAGTTAATCAAGCCAGCTTGCAGAGGCAAAGGCCATCCAAGTGGCCTTAGACATTGCTGAGTAAGAGAAAAGGCCAGTGCTCTATCTCTATATTGACTCATGGATGGTAGCAAATGCCTTGCGAGTGTGGTTACAGCAACAGAAACAGCAACTGGTAGTGCAGAGGCAAACCCATCTGGGCTGCTGAATTATGGCAAGATATTGCTACTCGGCTAGAGAGACTGGTTGTAAAGTGCAAGATCTAGGGGGAATATTTAAATTAATAAGCTAAATTGGCATTTGGATAGGCCAATAGGATATTCCATATCCTATAACATCATATCCGGTTCATTAGTGAGGGTCTCTTCCTCTTTTAGCTCTCTGGCTTTTGCTCAGGCTCTCGCTCTTCCGGGACTGCGGTTTCAGTTTGGGATTGTCACTCCGCCGGGATCGTTATCTGGGAACGGGCCAGGCTTGGTTGGTGAGTGGTGAGCAATTGCACTGTGTATCACTCCTTTGCATATTTTATTACTATTATTATTATCATTATTATTTTAATATCATTATTAATTTATTTTTTCTTTTATTTCAATAATTAAATTGTTCTTATCTCAAGCTACGAGTCTCCTTACCCTTGCCTCCCAGTTCTCTCCCCTATCCCCTGGTGGGGGAGAAGTGAGTGAGTGGCTGTGTTTGGCTGTTAGTCAATTGCGAGCCAAGTGAAAACACCACATAGGGGAAGCCATGATTGTATATAAACAGTGCTGGGAACCCATAACAATAAGCAGCATCTTACCAAGTCTTTCTCTCTTTCCAGTGGGATTTGATGATGCAGTGTAGGTTTTCTTCTATTACAAATCTTTCAACAGAATGACTGCCAGGCATGACAGGGCCCTATTAAAATGGAATCAAGACTGATGAAAGATCACTGTAGAGAAACACAATTTTTTAATACACACACACATATAAATAAAAATAAAACTTGACAGATTTAATTAGGCACTCATGAAGATTTGACATAAGCAAGTTTTAGAGTCAACAGCTAAAAGACAGGCTTCAAACTTTAGTACAAAGTTACCAAATACAACATTATCATAAGAAATTATTTTGGGGTTTTGTACCAGATTTTACATGAATTATGTAAAAATCTTATAACAAATACCCAGCTATGATTTCAACTGTGCCCATATTTACAATGAAACTGTTTTGTTGAAGTTTATACTTTGTTTATTTCATGTACAAGACTTAAGTACTTCTATATTTAGGCAGCTAGGACCATGCAAAACAATTGACATTTTGCACTTTTTGTTTCTTCAAATTACACAAAATTATTATACATCGGAAGTGTATTAATATACACTTCATCTTTTCCAGTTAGAGCACAGAAGATCAGAGTGATCTAGGAACTGACAATGCAGCCTGCTCTAGTCGCAAAGTGAAAACATTGCAGCTTTACTCATCTCAATGTACTGTCTTTATGCTGGTTATAAAAGCATAGTTTAATAGCTAGCTTAACAAACATGCTTTACTTCATAATTAGTCCACAGTGTGGCTTAGTTGTATATTCACTGTTACTATGCATCAGCTGATGCAAGAACTCAAGCTGCAAGAACTCGATTGCATACCAGTACCCTATTATCCTTTACAGCCTTGCAAAACTAGATCCAAAGCATCGCAAACCTACATTTATAGCAAGTGCAATACTTGCAAAAGATAACTATTTAATTGGCTCTGAGAACTATCTTCCAAAAACCCAAAAGAAACAGTCCCAGAAACATTCTAAAAAATAGGACAGAATGATTTCATAAGCACATTGTTAATTCTTTGTAATGTGCTCAGTTATGTATCAGTGTTCCAGAAAATACAACAAAATGGCACTGAGATTACTGTATCTATTTGCTCTTCTCATTGTGGCTATAACAGCTCTGTTCACAGAAAGGCAGAAATTTTGACTAGTGAGGGTAATCTCACTGTAAAACTAAAGAACCATCAAGGTATAAAGCATGCAGGAGTGAGTATAGGCCATACTGGTAGAGAAGTGGTGCTGCATGTTAAAGGGAGCACAGATGCAAATCAGATCAACAAGATAAACATGTAAATAAATAACAGAACTCTGATGGATTGACATTCCAGGCCTAAACAGGCCTGTATTTGACTACATGACTGACTGTGACAGCAACACAGGCTATAACATGCTGAGTAAAATACAATACTGCATTTTTTCATTTTACATACTTAGCTTCAAAAAGGGTGTTATGAATAGAAGCTAAAAAGGGCAGCTAAAATGTTCCATTTTTGAGGGTGGCACAGAGACTATTTAAAGCTATGTGCAGCAAATGCATACTATTTACTGAGAGACTTGCAAAGATGCAAAAAGGAAAACAGACAAGCTAAACAGTAGTACAAGAGAGGTTAGCAAAAGGAATCCTGAAAGCTGAAGTTGTATCTAGATGAAGACATGCCAAAAAGCGATTACCCACCAAAGAGTTCAAGGAACTTGAGAATGAAATAGTTGACCTATTAATTGGGGTGCATATCCTCTCATTCAAAATCAGCCTGATATCTAATCAACCAAGATGCTATCAATTGTACAGGTCTCCCAGGAAATTGCAAACCAGCAAGGTTGGCTTTCATACTGGGCAAATTATTGAAAACTATTAAAAAAATAATGGCATTACGAGGCGTAAGCATAAATGCTGTTTGGGAAGAGGCAGCACAGCTTTTTTAAAGTCAGGCCTCTCAAACTTATTGGAGCTCTCTGATGAAGTCAACAATTGTGTAGATATGAGAAACATGGCTGACAGTCTAGCTTGTATCTTCAAAAGGCTTTCATGTAAACTAAGCAACTGTGAGAGACTGAAAGAGTTAACTTATGTCTCAAACATTGTAGCAAGACAGGTTCTGCACAGCAATAAGTTCTGCATAACAAAAGCAACCAGAAGAGGAGCAATTAGGGGATTCAGAAGGTGGCAGAAGGCAAAGAAGGCAGTGTTGGAGGATGTGCAGTTCTGTGTTCTGACATGCTGAGCAAAACACCACCATATATGGCCAAAGGTCACACAGAGTTCATTGGAGGAAGGGGCTCAACCACCACCAAGAGCGCCTGAAAAGACCCTCCATGACCACCCCTCACAATGGCACCTGCACAGTGCGACAAGAGTTACATCAGTCCTCACTTGAGGGGCAGGGGCTGAACTGTATAAAAGACACAAACTGACAGCGGCGTGCACGCCCACCACCAGAGGACTACCCCATCATCAGGATAATTGTGGGATGCAAAGATGGTGATATCTTTCCTTATCTCTTTCCTTCCCTGTCTCTCTTTTCTCTTCTTTTCCCTCTTCTTATAGACTTTTCTAATAAGAACCCGCATTGCCAATGTTTTTACATTTTCCAAGTTCAGGTTATTTCCATTATAAATAAAATGTTAACTGGTCGTTTGGTGTCGTTCCACCTTAATTTAGCCCGAGGGGATTTGCAGAACTTTAGTCACTCTCCTCCTCTACCTCTGAAGTGGGATGCAACACATGAAAGCAACCACAGTATAAGAGAGGAAGTCCTTACACAGATAAAGAACTGGTTAAAAGATAAGCAAGTGATCAGTTCTCACAGCAGAGGAGGTTCATCTGCATAATCCCACAGGAATCCATCCAGGGACCTGTGCGGTTCAGCAGATCCATAAATTATCTGGAAAGGGAGCAGGCATTGGATATGAAAAAGCTTGCAGATGCTACTTTTAAATAACTTGGTAGCAAGAAGGGCCATCCATGAAAAATTGCAGATTAAAAAAAAAAAAACCCTTGAGAAATTTGGTGTCTGGGTGTTAAAGCAGAAGATAACCATAAAATGTTTGATTTTTGCCTACAGATGGTAAAAATAGACCAGCTTCACATATAAAGTGGTGAGCACTGAACTGCCCTCTATCGTTCAGGAATGCAAACTTGGCTGTGACATAGTTCTATACAAAACTTATCTCAGTATTCAATAACAGATTGGACTTATCGGAAAAGGAATAGAAAACAACACTGAACATTATGCCACTGTATAGGTTCATGGTGCATCCACATCTTCCATTCCATGTGCAGTTCTAGTCATATTTGCCACTCTCTCCTCCCCCAACAGGATACAGCAGTATAGCAGAACTGGAAAAGTTTCAGAAAAAGGTGATGGTGGTGACCTAGGGTATAGAACAGCTTCTGTATAAGGAACAATGAGACAGGCTACTATCATTCAACCTAGAAAAGACACAGTTGAGTCAGGATATGTTAGAGATTTTGTAAATTATTAATTTCCTAGAGAGGTTGGAGAGAACAAATGTTTGTTGTCTCTTCCAATGCAAGAATTGGGGGCCATCAAATGAACCTAAGAGGTGGAAAAGTGCTTGGGGAAAGCATTTTCTTTTCTTCCTCTATGCCTAAATTATCTTGTCAAAACATCTGCTCTTGGCCACTGCTGGAGACAGAAACTGAGCTAGATGGACTTTTGATCTAACCCAAGTCAACCACTGTGTTCCATGATCTATATCAACTAATTTGAACAGATGGGTAGAGGATAGTCTTCAATGTATAAAGTTTCTATAAGCAGCTAGGCTGAGGAAATCCAAACCACCATCCTCACAGGAGAGGCTACTACCCAAACAGTTATATTAGACATCAGAGAATCTATTCAAGACATATCCTCAATAAAAACACCTGAAAATCACTTATTAAATTTAAAACTTCAATAATCTACCTGGCAGCATTAACTCTTGTAATCTAGTTAATATACTCAGCAATATAAAAATGTAATTACTGCTGACTTTCAAACTGATAACCATTCTGGTAGAGGCGATACTGCTTCTTGACCAGCACTGCCTTGCAACCTCCCGTTGCACATTCAGTTCCACCCCAGCAAATACATACCTCTGGGTCATCTGTGTAGTCAAACATACGAAAAATAACCCTTGGCATTGGGTACACTGAATCTTCAGTGTGAGGTGGAGGAGTGAATGGAGGCAGGTTATGCTGCAGTGCTTCACAAAGAATACTGTCAAAGGCAAGGTAAGGCCTCAGAATGTGTCTTTCTTGCCAATGGTCTTTTTTCAACTTCTGAATCTGAGCCCAAAGGCAGTCCAAGTACTGAAAGAAAAGACATGAAATATCAGATATACTGAATTTTATAAATGAACTTGTAGCTCCCTGTGACGTATGGACTATCAAACATTTAGGTAAATTCCTTATTGCATTCAGAAAAATACCAAGCAGCTACTTAAATTGCTTATTAAAAGCCACCTAGTGATTCAGTAAACCAAGAGACAACTCTGAAAAGTCATCTTGCTCCTAATTTCACACATTAAAGATATCTGCCATTTTACTAGTAAAATAAACACCAGAGTGCAGTCCAGGAGTCCAAGTGTGACACACAAATTCACTGCATGAATATTCAGTCAACATTCATTCTACCTACAAAAAGACCCATATTATTTCAATATTACAATTAAAGATATAAATACAGTCTGAGAGATATAAAATTGGGGGATAGTGATTAAAATAAGGAGAGCAGGGCTGATGTTCAGAGGAACCTGGACGGGCTGGAGAAATGTGCTGACAGGAACCTCATACAGTTCAACAAAGGCAAATGCCAAACCCTACACCCAGGAAGGAACAACCCCAGGCACCAGTATATGCTGAGGGCTGACCAGCCAGAAAGCAGCTTTGCAGAAAAGGACCTGGGGGTCCTGATGTAGAAGTTAAATGTGAGTCAGCAGTGTGCCCTTGGAGCAAAGAAAGCAAATCACATTCTGGGCTTTATCAGCAAGAGCATAGCCAGAAGGTCAAGGGAAGTGATCCTTCCCCTCTATTCAGTACTTGTAAGGCCACATCTAAAGTGCTGTGTCCAGTATTGGGCTCCTCAGTAGAAGACAGACATTGATATATACTGGAGTGCATCCAGAGGAGGAAAAAGTAAAAGTTCGACAAAAAGAAAAACAACCCCACATCAGCCACCTCTCCCCTCTAATACCTCTGCATTAATTATGAAAGAGGGTGTAATTAGTGCTGCATAACATTTGCATGTATCTGTTTAGCACTTTCTAGAGCTGTAAAAAGCAAAGCCACTGCAGGAAGAGCACTCTAAAGGTTTTCTTTTTGCAGAAGGGAAACATTTTAATGGGTGAATTACACCTTTCTTCTCCAAAAGGTACTTTCAGTACAGAGCCTTGTAACTCCATTTCCCAAGAATATTATGTTCAGTGACGATTCCTCATTTAGCAGCATTTCCTAGAGGGGACTGTCATCAAACAAAAAAATGCTCTCCCACTCACCCAATGCAGCTCTAAGTTTTAGCCCAAGACTTAGAATAGAACTTCTTACCTAGAATCCATTGGGAATAAAGACACATGGGAGGGCGATTCAAAAGAATTAAATTTTATCTTAAAGCACCTTTAATTTAAAATTTCCAAAGAACACTTCAGCCAAATAATTATCTTTGTGGAAGGAAGGATGAGTAACCTGGGAAGAATACAGAGAAATTGCCCAAGTGGCCAGGGATCAGTTTAGGAAAGCCAAGGCCCTGACAGAATTAAATTTAGCCAGAGATGTCAAGGGCAACAAAAAAAGCTTTTATAGGTATGTTGGGGAGAAAAGGAAAACTAGGGAAAATGTGGGCCCTCTCCAGAAGGCAACGGGAGATCTGGTCACCCAGGATACTGAGAAGGCTGAGGAGCTCAATGACTTTTTTGCCTCAATCTTTACCGGCAAGGACTTGTGCCACACTGCCCAAGTCCTAGAAAGCAAAGGAAGGGTCCAGGAGAATGAAAAGCCGCCCATTACAGAAGAAGAAGATCAGGTTCAGGAGCACCTAAGGAACCTGAAGGTGCACAAGTCCATGGGACCTGATGGGATGCATCCACGGGTCCTGAGGGAACTGGCAGATGAAGTTGCAAAGCCACTATCCACCATACTTGAGAAGTCCTGGCGGTCTGGTGAAGTTCCCGCAGACTGGAAAAAGCGGAACATAACTCCCATTTTTAAAAAGGGTAACAAGGAAGACCCAGGGAACTACAGGCCAGTCAGTCTCACCTCAGTGCCAGGCAAGATCATGGAGCAGATACTCCTAGAAACTATGCTAAGGCACATGGAGAATGAGAAGATGATTGGTGACAACCAACATGGCTTCACCAAGAGCAAATCGTGCCTGACCAATCTGGTGGCCTTTTATGATGGGGTTACAAGATTGGTGGACAAGGCCAAAGCAACTGATGTCATCTACCTGGACTTGTGCAAGGCTTTTGACACCATCCCACATGACATCCTTATCTCTAAATTGGAAACATGGGGGTTTGATGGATGGCCCATTCGGTGGATAAGGAACTGGCTGGATGGTCTCACTCAAAGAGTTGTAGTCAACAGCTTGATGTCCGAGTGGAAACCGGTGACGAGTGGTGTCCCTCAAGGGTCGGTATTGGGACCGGTGCTCTTCAACATCTCTGTCAGCAACATGGACAAGGGGATTGAGTGCACCCTCAGCAAGTTTGCTGATGACACCAAGCTGAGTGGTGTGGTTGACATGCTGGAGGGATGGGATGCCATCCAGAGGGACCTTGACAGGCTTGAGAGGTGGGCCTGTGCCAACCTCATGAAGTTCAACAAGGCCAAATGCAAGGTCCTGCATCTGGGTCGGGGCAACCCGAAGCACAAGTACAGGATGGGCAATGAGTGGCTTGAGGCCAGCTTCAAAGAGAAGGACTTGGGAGTGGTGGCGGACGAGAAGTTCAACATGAGCTGGCAATGTGCGCTTGCAGCCCAGAAGGCCAACCGTATCCTGGGCTGCATCAAGAGAAGCGTGGCCAGCAGGTCGAGGGAGGTGATTCTCCCCCTCTATTCCACTCGTAAGGCCCCACCTGGGTTACTGTGTTCAGTTCTGGAGCCCCCAACACAAAACAGACATGGACCAGTTAGAACAATTCCAGAGAAGGACCACGAGGATGATCCGAGGGCTGGAGCACCTCTCCTATGAGGACAGGCTGAGAGAGTTGGGGCTGTTCAGCCTCAAGAAGAGAGGGCTCTGGGGAGATCTTATAGCGGCCTTCCAGTACCTGAAGGGGGCCTACAAGAAAGCTGGGGAGGGACTTTTCACAGGGGCAGTTAATGACAGGACAAGGGGCAATGGCTTTAAGCTGGAATAGGGTAGGTTTAGTTTGGATATTAGGAAGAAATTCTTCACTGTGAGGGTGGTGAGACACTGGAACAGGTTGCCCAGGGAAGTTGTGGCTGCCCCCTCCCTGGAAGTGTTCAAGGCCAGGTGGAATGAGGCTTTGAGCAACCTGGTCTAGTGGAAGGTGTCCCTGCTCATGGCAGGGGGGTTGGAACTAGATGACCTTTAAGGTTCCTTCCAGCCCAAACCATTCTATGATTCTATGATCTTTTAAACAGTACAGAATAAATAAAGCCTACTTGCCTCTTCTTGTGGATGTGGTTTATCAGCTGTCCAAACTTGTAACATGGGTACATGAATCTTCTGGCGACGTCTGTTTGTAAAGGAAAGAAAACCTAATGTTTAAAAAGCTGATCTAAAAAAGCGATGTTTTCTTATTGTGAGTGTACTACTATTTGGTCTATTGAGCTGATGAGGTCTGCAGTAGTATAAAAAAAGGTTTGTGAACAATGAAATTATCACTAACACCTAGTCTCAATGGCAGTGTCAAATCACTTGGAGAAAAAGACACACACACAGACAGATAGACACAAAGATATAGGTGACCAGCAGCTTAGTCATAACAATGCAGACATATATGCATCAAGAAAATATTACCTTCAACACACACAGAAGTTGAGAGTGATACTTAAGTTGTTTAGATTCATAAACTTCTCCATCTATTTTATTTTTCAGGGTCTTTTCCCCACAGTTGTATGGATCTAAGAATTTATAGTACTTCTAAATTAACAATAATCAAAGCTATCGATCCATACTTGAATAGGTACCAGAAAAAAGTATAATTTTACTGGTTATAGCTTACTTCAGATAACTTTCTGTGTGGGACAAGAGGCGATCTATTTCAGCATCTTTCTTCTCATACAACTCCTTTCCAACCCAAGGCAAAGATGACAGAAATGCAAACACATACCAATCACATCGTACCTACAGGAAATAAATTTAAAAATAATTTCTTTGACAAACTTATTGAATTTGTCTCAATGCAAAGAGTAGCAAATCCAGGAGTACTTAAGGGGATGTAGAGATCAACTCCAGTTAAATCAGCAATCAATACTTAGGATTACAACTGTGCATCAGTTCAAGTTCCTGAAGATGTGTCAAGAGACTGTTTGAAAACAGGATCGTATAATTCAAGAGGCAGACATTTAGACATACAGTATATTTGGAGACCCACACAAAAATCCTTCTACAGAGCCTCTTTACTTAAATCATTCAAAGTTACTTATGATAAGTTTCCTGAATAATTTATTTTAAAACTCTTAAGAAAGAAAAAAATGAAATTGAAGTTGAACTAAGCTATCAGCAGAATGATTTAATAATTGACCCTTCCATAAACTAGGCATATGTAACCCATAAGGTGCATCACTGTTACAGTGACCTTAACATGATCTATGAATTCTTTAGGCTACTGCAATGCACTCATAAGCAAAGAAAGAGCTAAATCTAATTCCCATAGTCCATGGTGTGTTAGCTGTATTGGCAGCCAAGAAAAAAACATAAAATATAACATATTTCAGGTAAGAATATTTGGAACATGACATGCACACATAAGAGAACAAATATCACTTTTAGAATCTTTCTGCAAACTAACTATATATTACAACTGTTCAATAAACTTGGCAGAACTCACTGAGTATTATATACTTAACAGAGGCAAAGGAAAATAAATTTGAGTTACCTCATGTACCTGCATGTATTGTCTAACTCACAGGATCCTTTTATTCATGCTAAGTGAATGTTTTATTCATGATACAGTGAAATTGTGTAAAAACAGCACAACACTTAAGATGGTAGCTACTATGCTTACCTGTGGTATATCTTCCTCCTGTGTCATACTCACAAAGTTCTCAAACATGGCAACCATTGAAGGTGCAGCTATTACGTGACAATTCACAAGATCAGATAGAAAACGAATCTATTGAACAAGAAAAAAAATGTTATTTTATTAACTTTTTAAATTAATGCTCTTGCATTCAACTACATAAAAAGAAATAAGCATTAATTTAGCTTCAAATGGGGGGAGGGATGGACATACAGGGGGAGGAGGAAGGGGGGAAGAAGGCACAACAGAGCGAGAGAGAAATGGATGGGACACAGTGACAACTGGAGAAAGAAGTGAAAGGGAGACACAGGGCACAAGTCAATGCATCTGTTTTGCCAATTGATAGGGCTGGCAAAAAGGACACAGACACCAACAGAATACTAAAACCAGACTTATTTTACTCTAGTTTAAAACAGGTAAAAAAGAAGAATAAGCAAGGTAGAGAGTTAAACAGGGTAATGCACCTAATCATTACTACATAGGAGTAGCATAGTGATTAAGAAAGAAACAACACCAATTGCCCAAATACCTATCATCATCTTCATCCTGTACATCAGCTGGGGAGCCCCGTCACAGCGAAGGATTTGGAGCCTTTCCCCAGCAACTGGGAGGTCCTACGCAGTGCGTCCACTCATAGGTGAGGCCTCCATCTTTGCTGTGAGAGGGTCCTGCTTTTATACAATCTAACAAACAAATTGTGTAGACAGAAAGGCACTGTAACATCTGGTGGGTAAATTTCACTTCACATGGGCACATCCCATATTTGGCCAGGATCCGAGATATGTTTGAGAAGCTACTATTTTGGTATTCTGCACCCGGCTTTGGATTGTAGGAGGAAAAGTCTCACGGTCTTATTTCATGCTGATGTGATACAGGCTGGGAAAAGAATCTCATGGTTGCATTTCATGCTACTATAATACAGGTTGGGAAGTTCACTCAAAAGTCAACTTAATTTAAGGCTTATAATTTAAGCCTTTGTATATCAGCATCACAGGGTAGAAGTGTGAGAAGCAGCAGCAAGAACATGAGCTAGAGTGCATGACAGGGTGGGAGCTTGAGAAAGAACAAGCCAGAGGGCACCATTGGTTGACAGCTGAAGAAAGAATGAGTCAGACACAAAGAATGCAATTCAGTGCATGATAGATAGAGCACATCATAGGGAGGGAACTGGAAAAAGCAGGAGGGAGCCAGAGGGCAGCAGCCTAAGAATGAGTGAGACACAAGGCAAGAGCCAGAATGCATTACAGGGCGGTAGCTGGAGAAAGAACAAGCAAGAGAGTGAGACACAGGGCACAAGCCAGAGAAAGAAATAGCCAGCTAGTGAGACATGAGGCAGGGGCTGGAAAGAGCAGGCATGAGACACAGGGCAGGGTCCTGCAAGTGAGAGAGTGTGACATGGGGCAGGGGCAAAAGTCGGAGAAATAGAGATATGGGGAGTAGGCAAAGGGTGGGGCAGGGGAGCTGTTGGGGGTAAGAGACACAGAGGAACACACACAGTATGCAAGACTGAAGATGGAGATTCACTTTTTGCATGTATCCAGAAGAATAACAGTACACATCAGTGTTAAATCAGTATGCTGCTCATAGACAACTTTCATACAAAATACATTTCTATGGTCACTTATCCATAACTTGAACTAGTTTCATACAAACAGACCCTTAAAACCACTGCTATTGTCAGGTTTTAACAAGGCACCAAGCTAATGGTATGCTGCTAATCAAATGGAAGTGGTTACAAAAGGAGCCAGCACTTAAAATTACCCACTTGGTCTTCATTACTCAAAAGCAGGATGAGCATACAGGACTGATTACAGCCATCCAATATAACCTATCCACTTGGGAATAAGCTGCCTTTAAAATAAATAAATAAAGGGACCCAACAGGAACAGTATTTGTTTTTGAGCACAGTATAAATTAATAGCTTTCATTCACCTTCTAGATTTTTCTGTAGAACAAACTGGGGGAGGAGAAAGAAAACTTTTGATTTCCTAAGAGTTAATTTGGCTATAGGAAATTTCTCACATAGTTTGGAGATCAGTTTTTGCAATCATAACCTAATTTTTCATCTCCTTAGGAAGGAATACCATGCACTTTCTCCTGGCATGGCTATGGAGCACTACATGGGGATGCCAGAAAAGACCATGTCGCATAAAGAAAACCTCCAGCCCCTCACGATGTCAAAAGGAAGAGTAAGTAATATTGGGTGGGGATAGGGAGAGGTAGACTAGGGGAAAAAAGTGATGTGAAAGATTCCACTTACTAAGTACTCAGCTTCACTATACATGTTGACTTTCAAACATTCTTTGAGCTGACGAATCATGGCTTCGACAAATTCCCCACCAAAGTTGTAGTTCCTGGCATTCAACAGTCCAACTAAGGTTGTGTAAATAGTAAGCTTTTCTGGTAATAGACGTGCACTGATTTAAATGAAGAAAAACAAGCATTTTGTTAAATGTTAATTTATCACATGCCAACCACTGTATTTACATAGCATCTTCAAACCTGCTTTGTATAGGTTACGCTTCTCTTGTGTTTAAGCAAGGTAAACTGCTAACCTGACATTAGTTATATGTCCTGTGGACAAAAGATTACAGAACATCCTTTTTAGGACTACAGTCCTTTAGGAATATATACACTACTTTTAACTACATTTCAATATATTTTCTCTTTAATTGTTTTTAACTTGTAAGCATTTAGTATTGTAGCAGGTTCTAAAACCTATAGCAACTACACTTTAAGACATTTTCAGCTGCAGTCTCCAACTCAGCAAAACTTTAAATCTGGAAAAAAGCTGTTATTGAAGCAAAGGACATAAGGTATCAGACTGGAATGACATTTGACAAAAGCTTCTACTAATATAATTTTAAGTACTGCCAAAATATATAATTCAACAGAAAGTTTTGAGAGTATCAGTCATTAAAAAAAAAAAAAATTATTAAATATATATATATATATATATTAGAAACCATTTTGACTATTCTGCCTCATTTTCCAGTGTTTTATATACTCTATGGGAATATGGCCAAATAATACCATTTAAGACAATTTGTCCAGTGTAGCATGTTAGCCTTTCTATTATACTAGAACAGCAAGATTGCACAAGAGATGTACACATTTTACATCACTTAAAAGTTAAATTTGATTGCAAGTATCTCAAACTTAAGTAAACAATTTTCAGTATAAGGTCTGAAAGAAATAGACAGGTTAGGTCCTATTGTAACTACTTATTTTCTTCAAATGTTTTGTAAATGTGTAAGCTAACTCCATGCCTTCAAAAGCATTCAGCTGTTGTGGGAAACAGATGTACTGTTTGACTTATGTTTATGAACAGTGCTATAAAATTGATTTAAAGTTTCCTTACAGCTATAGAACAAGCCAGCACTGAAACACCCCCCCCCCCAAAAAAAAAAAAGTAAAAAAAAAGTTATACACTATTGCAAACCCCACACAATCCCCTCCTAGGACACATCCCCAGTGGCCCAACAGATAAAGCAACTGTTCCAGTGCTTTGCTAGGAAGAGGAAGGAGTGCTGCTAGCTAAAGGGGAGCCTACCTCTGGTCCCTTCATCTCTCCACTACTAGTGGGTAGGTTCATGGAGAGAGAAGCACTTCAGCCCCTAAAAAGGGGAATAGGAAAAGTAGGAATACACAGATAAGAATTGGCACCCAACAGATTTTTGTATTCTTTAGTGACTATTCAATTCAGAAACAAGATACTACTCAGCATATCCCCCATTGGCAACAAGAAAGCAGCTCTGAGATCCTTGCAGATCTTTTGCCTGGAGTAAGACAAATCCTAAGCAATAACAATGTTCAAGAACTAAATGCTGTTCACAGCATTTAAAATACTTCAAATACTTAAACTTTTCTATTTAGCATAGATAACAGAGCATCTCCCAAATCTTCTGCATACATACACAGTACAAAGAATTCTTAAAATCTTGCTTTTATAGTTTGGTAGATCAGCTTCCAAGACACCAGCTAGACCCTCCAAGTTGCTCTCCAGAGAGGAAGTGCTCTAAGAAAGAAAAGAGTGTCTCCTCATCAATCAGGTATATCAACTATCCCCACAGTAACAAGCAGAAGACAAGCAAATAGGATAAAACAAAATATTACTTTGCATTTTCTTCCTGTTAGAAGTAATGATTCAAATTCCATTAGGAATTCACAATTTCTCTCATTTGCTAGAAATAAGAAGCAAAAATGACTAAGAGCAGCTTCAACTGTGACTTTTCCACAGCAAGGAGCTCTAGTGTTTTTAAGAGTTAACATAGCTTCAGAGGTCTCTCAGTAACTGAATTAAACATATTAATGACATCAGGGGAAATGAAACAACGACATAGCTTGTATGTGGCTTAAATTACATCATATTTGTTGTCACTCTTTTCTATGCTTATTACAAGCAACAAACCCAAGATCAGTTGTGACACTGGTGAGGGACTTCCGTTGTTTGTTTGGGCTATTTTGGTAGACATCTCATTAGTTTCCCTCTACTCCTTGAAAAAAAATTGGAAGCAGTGATAAAGTTCAGAGTTGGAACCATACTTCCTCCCTAGTTATACTTCAGCACTGTATCACAGGGTTAGCATTTAAGAATTTTCTTTTTAAAAACACAATTTTGCAGAGGCCAACAATTTTCCAGCTAGGATGTTTCTAATGGATTTTCTTTTTTTGGACCATTAATGTTCTATTAACAAATAAAAACATATAAAACAAAGAAAACAATGTATTATGTTCAAGGACCCTAAGTCACAAAACAATATGGAAATAGTATTTATACCTTTTCTCCCACTCTGCATATTAAAGATTCAAGTCTCTCTTCAATTTCAGATGGCTCAGATGTTCTCCTCCTTTTGTGAGGTTGCCCTGTTTCAATACATTAAATATGTTATTTGCCTGCTGTGGTGGGTTGACCCTGGCCAGTGGCCAACCACGCACGCAGCCACTTGCTTACTCTCCCCACTCCCAGCATGATGGGGGAGATAATAGGAAGAGCAACAGTGAGAAAACTCATGGATTGAGGTAAAAGACAGTTTAATAAGTGAAGAAGGGGGGCAAGAGGGAAAGAAGTGATACAAAGGAAATCACTCACCACCTCCCACCAGCAGACCAATGCCTATCCAGTCTTTAAGTGACAACCACCTTGGAAAGACTATCTTCCAGTTTTATTGCTGAGCATGACGTTATATGGTATGGAATTATCCCTTTGGTCAGTTGGGGTCATCTGTCTGAGATGTGTCCCCTCCCAACATCTCGTCCATCCCCAGCCTACTTGCTGGAGGGGCAAAGTGGGGAAAAAAAAAAGGCCCTGTGCAAGCACTGCTCAGCAATAGCTAAAACATTGGTGTGTTATCAACACTGTTTTGGTCACAAATTCAAAGTACAGCACCATGTGGGCTGCTATGAAGAGAGTTAATTCCATCCCAGCCAGACCCAGTACACCTGCTTATTCTAAAAGAACTCTCTAGATACTTCTACCATTCCAGTAACATACTTTAAGAAAAAAAGCCCTGACAAAACATTCAAAATTGACCCAATAAACAAGAAAAACAAAAGTATAGCCATATTAGTGATTACCTAATCTATGAAGTAGAAACAGTGAACATTGTATCTGTCTCAAATTTTATTTAGAAATAATTCTGCATTTCTGCTACAGTATGAGACAGTATATGTGAGATAAACTAAACATACTTTACAGAGTTATCAGTTACTGTGTATTTTGTTAGTGCTTTAGAACATCTTCTTCAGCATATATATACATATTAAAAAAATAATATTAAGAATCCTTGCTTATATTTTCAGGGTTTTTATAGGCTTAGAAAAAACTGCACAACAAAGCAATTAAAAAAATTAAACGAATTTATCTTTACAATCAAAAGCTGAAAAAGCTAGTCACAAAACTGTCCAACTCTCCGCTCACACAGATTTACGTTATTAAGAGAAACAGCATTTGCTTCAGTTTCTGAAGTTGTCGTTCTCCCCTCTCAATGTTTTCTGAACGTTTTCCATTAAGCCTCTACAAGATGCAAGAACACATCCTTCTGACTGCACGTATGCAGAGCTGAGTGCTCTGATCAGTTTACTTTCACTCAGGGTGCTTCCTGTATATGAGGCAGACCGAAGCAAGGGCTCAGGACAGTCTTTAGTCCCAGTTACATAAAGGACAGTCTTTAGTCCCAGTTACATAAGCTGATTCCTTGCACCAGAACGCCCTACAAGTCCTGACAGAGGACCAGGGTGAGCCACCAGCACCCAGAGCCAAAGGCGAGGCAGCGCCCCGGGGAATCACCTCAGCAGAGACCTGCCCCTCCCCCAGCCCTAAGGATGACACGGCTCCAAGCGCAGGGCATGCGGAGTCCAGACCCTGGAACTCACTCACTCAATCCATGCTTACCATCGCTCTCGTTACTGTGCCGCCGCCGCCGCGACATACTAGGAGAAGAGAAAAAAGCAGGAACGTTATACCCACAGTAGGAGAAGAGAAGGAAGAACACGATGTAAAGACCATACAACAGGGATCAGGATATTTTCCTCCGCTTGCCTCCTCCTAACTTCCTGTTCGTCTCAATCTTCTTCCGGGGTAAAAGAGCAATAGGAAAAGCTTCTGCCTTCTCTTTCACGATTTCCCGGGACTCTGGGAATTAGCGCTACTCTACCTGTTTCTCTATAGTACAAAGAACTCGGATGATTTCTAAGATGGGGAAAGGAATAGACACAAAGTTAGTGAATTTTCCATTAAATAAAAAAGTTTTATTTACTTTCACTTGTGCCTGGTCTCTTTTGAAGGCTTATATTTTGCTCACTGTGCTCATTGTACCATACTGATGCCTTGTGACATCCCAAGGTTTCTGGTAGGCTCCCAGACACAAGCCACATTAGCTTTGATGATCTGACAAGGCAAAAAAATCCCTTGACAATTTGAAAAATTTACTTGCTATAAGCAGATTTGCATCTGGCTCACACCTCACATCATCTAGCACAAGTTCTAATTTCTCTATTTTAAAAATGAAATTTAGACAAGTTAAACTTTGAAGTACAGAAAAGACCTGTTTTGGTTTTTAGCTGGAACAGAGCTGGGTTTCTTTTTAGTAGCTAGACTAGTGCTGTGTTTTGCTTCCAGCCTGGGATTTGTTATGGGAGAGACACTGATAACATACCAGTGTTTGCATTTTTGTCACCAGAAGTGAAGGACTTTGTGTTTTGTTAGACTACAAGTGCAAGATCGAAGGGGGTGAGGAATATTTAAATTAATAAGCTAAACTGGCATTTGGATATGCCAATGGGATATTCCATATCATATCACGTCATGTCCAGTATATCAGTGAGGGTCTCTTCCTCTTTTAGCTCTCTCTGGCTTTCGCTAAGGCTCTCGCTCTTCTGGGATTGCGGTTTCGGTTCAGGATTGTCGCTCCTCTGAGACCGTTATCTGCGAACGGGTGGGCTTGGTCGGTTGGTGGTGAGCAATTGCACTGTGTATCACTCATTTGCATATTTTGTTACTGTTATCATCACTGCTATTTTAATATTAGTATTATTTTAAGTTTTCTTTTATTTCTATTATTAAATTGTTTTTATCTCAACCTACAAATCTCCTTATCCTTGCCCCCTAATCCTCTTCCCTATCCCCTAGGTGGAGGGGAAGTGGGTGAACGGCTGTGTTGGCTGCTAGCCAAGGGTTAGCCCATTGAAACTATCACAAGACCTTAGCTTTTGATCTTCCTTTACTCAGCTGGTTTAGATCCCCTCTATGATTCATCCAGTTTCCTTGAACTCATTCCTAATTTTGTGCACCTTTCACAGATGCTTACACCTGCGCAAAGCATTACTGCTGTCACCAAAATCAGGAATGAACTTAACACCAATGTAGTCTTAAGAAGCAGGCATTCTTTATTGCAGCACTGGGAACATGAGGGACAGCTCCACCTAACCTGTCCAACCAAGCATCTAAGTCCATCAGTTTTTATACACTTTTTCTGTCGAATCATTGTTACATAACTTCTTTTACATAAAAAAGCATATTATGCTCGCTCTTAAATTTAACCTTTATAATGATTGGGTTTTTTTAATTATATAACCTTATCAATATTCTTAACCCAAAACAATCTTTGGTCAGTTCTACTTAGCTCTACTGATTGGAATCCTTGATATTGAAATCAAGATGGGAAGGGTAAGGGGGTTTCCAAACAGCATAACTGGTGTCCATTATGGTCTCCTTAGTTTCTTAAAACAAAACCTAGAAAATCCAGTGACTTCCTAATGAGGTTTCTGTAGTTACCTATTTCAAACTTAACAATCTTAACTTATACATTACGCTTTATTATTTTGCTTCTTCTTAATCAAACTTAACTCTTTCTTTTATATGATCTAATCCTTGATTATTTTATCAGAATAATCTGATAAAATAATTTCTGATTATTTCTGAAAAATTTTCTGATACAGAAGCATTTGCCTCCATTTTACATTGCTATAATCAATGGTAAAGATGGGGACTTTATAGGATCACTCCCCCCACCCCCCAAAAAAAAAGTGTTTTTCCTGCAGTGTCAAAGCAAACCCGTGCTAATGTGACCCAACATGTCACGACGGAGAGAAGACCCAGACGCTCAATATGAGTGATCAGCAAGCTCCGTTTATTGATTACATACGTGCTCCTTATATACAGTGGTTAATTAAGCTCATGCATATTCTTAAAGACCTATACTGATTGGTTTATTAATTATCCTGGGAACTTCTTCTTTGTTATAACAGGTGGTTTTGCTCTGTTCACGTCTCAAGGACGTCAACAGGATACTCCTACTTTCCGGTTACCAACTAAAGCTACTCCCTTCTTTTTCCCAGCTTATTATTGCTAAAGTTGTTTGAAGTCTCAAGGACAAGTAAATATCCTGGAGACTTCTGTTAATTTACCCTGACTTATGTCAAGGGCCTAAGCTGGCTTACCCTCGCTGCTTCTGCTAAGCCTCTGATTGTACAACATCTCTAATGATCTGCAACAATTCCCCCTTTTTCTTTTTGTACAATCAGGGCTGTAGCAGTGACACTCTGTACTCCTTTCATTACACATCTATAAGCAATTTTTACTATAATTAGAACTAAAAATATAATGCCTAAAAAGCGTACACCCTCTTTAATTAAAGTTAAAAACTAAAGCGACAGGTTGACAAAAAGAAATGTTAACCATGCATCAAACGGGTTTACATCCTTGACAATGTTCTGAGTGTGGTCTTTTAACCACTGCAATTTTGCATGTATAGATTCTCCGTGATCTGACAAATTAAAACAACACACAAAATAATAGAAGGGGGAAGGGGGGGGAACTCACCGCTGACCCTGACATATCAGCACCTACACCAGATGTGTGCGGTGCTCTGCCAGCTCTTGTTCTACCAGCTGCAGCAGATCTACGTGGCCTTTGTCACATAGCCAGCTCTCAACAATTCCCCCGTTTTTATTATTTTGAGCTAAAAAGATATTTTGGGTAAGTTGCTCCACACGTTTGGTTATACAAGAAAATAATATACGTGCTACAATGCAAAGCAAGATTATAATACCAAGCCATCTAAGGCCTTCCTTAATGAGAGACAAAGCCCAACTGTCGATGTTACCAAACAAACTCATAAACCAGCCATCAAACCAAGAAGTTTGTTGTTTAATTTTCTTGGTGTGTTCAGTAAGCCATTTCAGTTGAGCGTGTATCGATTGGCTGTGATCGGAAAGGTCCCCTCTACTTCTTCACATCCATGGCCTTGTGCTAACAATAAAAAATCAATGGCGGCTCTATTTTGCAAAAGTGCGTGCCTCAAACTATCTGCATCTTGAGCTAATTCACTAATTACTTTTGTGGTTACATTGGATTGTTTAACTACAAAGTCGTTTTCATGGCCATATCAGGTAACTCCGGATTCAGCCTTCTTCAGAGCTGATTTTACCCACCAACTGGGTATCCACTGCGAACCTGTGGGTGTAAGCACACAGACATAACCTCGACCAAAATACAATACTTCAGCAGGGCCATGCCAGGCTCCTGTAGCTAAGTCCTTGAACATGACATAGCTCCCTGTTCCTTTTCTAGTAGAAGGGGCTCCCTCCCTATGTTTAATTATAGGGGGTTCCTTTTCTTCCCCAAACACACATAAATGATTCAATACAAAAAGAGCCTTCATAACTCTCTCTTTAGGGTCCACAACGTCCTTAAATTTATCTAGATACTTCTTTATGGTCCCATTCGCTCGCTCCACAATGGCCTGGCCTGTTGGAGAATGTGGGATTCCGGTGACGTGGGCAACGTTCCAGTTTTGGAGGAATGTTCGTAAGGCTTTGCTGCTGTAAGCAGGTCCATTGTCCATCTTAATCGTGCCGGGAACTCCCATGACTGCAAAGCAACTGGTAAGATGCCGACGCACATCTCTAGTCTTCTCACTAGGTTGAGGCGTTGCCCATATAAGGTGACTATAGGTGTCAATTGACACGTGGAGGTACTTAAGACGTCCTAGAGCTGGAACATGGGTGACGTCCATTTGCCAAACTTCATTGGCCTTCAGTCCTCTGGGGTTGACACCGCAGCCTACCCCCACACCTTGATTGTGAAAACTGCATATGGGACAAGCTTTAACTATAGCTTGTGCTTCTCTCATAGAGATATCATAACTTCGAGCTAGACCTTTCGCATTTTGATGGAATGTGGCATGCGCCTCTCGTGCTTGCTGATGGACAGATAGCGGTGGTTGGGCAATTGCAGCTACAAGCTGATCAGCTCGATCATTTCCCTCGCCCAAACCGTCTATTCCCACATGGCTTCTAATGTGCAACACTGTATAAGCCTCAGTGCGCTCTGCTACAGCTAACTGCATACTTATCAATAATGTCATCAGTCTCTTATTCTTTACATCGCGCAAGGTCGCCTCTTCAATTCGGTTGGCGATCCCTACAACATAAAGAGAGTCTGAGACAACATTAAGACGAGTATCTTTCCAGTGCCCAAGGGCCCAGGCAACAGCATACAGTTCTAACGTTTGTAAGGAATCATCGGGTGCTGCGTCTAGTATTTGGTGCTTCCAGTCAGCAGCATCTTTCCATGTTAGTGCTGCTTTTCTTTACTTCTTCCCTGCGTCTGTAAAAACTGTGATTGCGTTGTCTAACGGTTCCCGAGCCCTTTTTGGCTTTTGAATCCATCTATGGTTGGTCATCCATGCTAGCACAGGCACCGATAATGACTGTACACTTATCAAGGGTCCTCCATCAAGGAGGGCTTTTTGAAGCTCTGGTGAGTTAAGGAGGTACCAGTCCAGATCTTTTGGCGAAATGGGTATCCAAATAGTTCTCGGCACTGTCCCATCAATTTGTAATATGCGGAGGCACGCTTTTTGGATCCGGTCTGCTAGCGTCATCACATTTCCTTAAACAGTTCTGCGAGGTTGTAATGATGGGGCGATCCATTCCAATATCCTTATGTCCTTAGGGGGCTCCTCCGTTTTCATTATTTTGCATTGTGTGATGGCGGCTAATAAAAATTGCTGACCACAAAGGACCATAATGTCGAGCGGTAGTTGAGGGTCGCGTCGTGCCGTGACACTTGTTACAACCTGGTCGGCAATGGATTGTAATGCTTCCTTTTGAGCATCATTGAGAACGATAGGCTGAGAGGGATTGGTACCCTTCAACAGTGGACGCAGTTCATTTAAAAGTTCATTGGGGAAACCCACTACGGGATGGAGCCATTGAAGATCGCCTATGAGTTTTTGTGCGTCATGCAAGGTGCGGATATTTGTATGAATTGTCAGTTTTTGTGGCTGAATAACGATCTCGGTAATTTTCCATCCGAGATATGTCCATGGGGCAGTAGTTTGCACCTTCTCCGGTGCTATTTATAGACCTTTTGTCTTCAATGTGTCTCGTAAAAACTCTTGTTGCTATTCTGTAAATGTCTGTTTTTGGGCTAACAAAATATCGTCCATATAATGGTAAATAATAGTGTCTGGAAATGCTTTTCGAATTGGTTGCAAGGCAGAGTCCACATAGAGCTGACAGAGGGTTGGTGAATTACGCATGCCTTGTGGGAGTACTGTCCATTCAAATCGCTGAGCAGGGCCTTCCCTATTAATTGCAGGAAGGGTGAAGGCAAAACTTTGCTTGTCTGCCTCATGCAAGGATATTGTGAAAAAACAATCTTTGAGGTCAACAACAAGCAATGACCATCCTTCTGGCAACATTGCTGGATTAGGGAGGCCTGGTTGAAGGGCCCCCATGTCATGCATTTGTTGATTAACGGCTCGCAAATCATGTAACAGTCGGTATTTACCAGATTTCTTTTTGATCACAAAAATTGGCGTATTCCATGGACTTGTTGACAGCTGCAGATGTCCCTGGCTGTACTGCTCCTTAACCAAGGCGTGCGCTTGTTCCAGATTTTCCCTTTTCAGTGGCCACTGCTCAACCCAAACTGGATGCTCAGTCTTCCACAGGATCGGGATAGGGAAAGTCCAAGCAATGGCCACTCCTAAAAAGGCGTGTTGGTAGTGAGCACCATGCCCATTTGGGCAAGAATGTCTCTTCCCACAAGGGCAGCAACACTGGGTGGTAAAGGGATAATGGAAACACAGCAGTTCACTATTTGATCGTCTATTGTCCATTGCAATGGGGGTGACTTGCGTGCAATAGTGAGTCCTCCTACCCCCGTAACTGTAGCATCTGAGTCAAAGGTGGGCCAATGTTGGGGCCAGTTATAGCTGCTTATAATGGATACATCGGCGCCCGTGTCAAGCAGTGCCGTGAGGGTAATCGATTGTCCCTGATATGCTACTGTTACTGTACGGCGCGGTTGAGTTTTCAGACCCACAGTTAGCATAGCAGTTAGTCCCATAGACCCAAATCCTTTATTGCCTCTCTCAATTGAATTCAGCGGTTCCAATTTTTGGGTGAGCGCTGGAAGTGGAACCAATTGGGCCAACCAGGTACCTCGCTCAATAAAACATGGTGTGTTGCGACGGGGGGAAAAAATCCGGACGCTCAAAATGAGAATCATCAGACTTCCCATTTTATTGATCACACATATGCTTCTTATATACAATCTGTTAACCAAGCCCACATACGTTCTTAAAAATCCACACTGATTGGCTTATTAATTCTCCTGAGAACTTTCTCTTTGTTACAACAGCTGGTGTTTGTTCAGTTGAACTTCAAAGGGCAAAAACAGAATACTCCCTTTTTTCCCAGCTTGATTAGAATTGTTTTGTCTAAAGTTCTCAAGGAGAAGAGGCCTCCTGAAGATCTCTGCTAATCCTCTCTGATTTATGTCAAGGGGCCTAAGCCATTTCAATGATTTACAACAATGGTGGGAAGAGGGTTTGCAACATAATTTGTATTTCTCCGGTGAAATCTGCATCAATTACTCCAGTAAGCACCTGTAGTCCTTTCATAGAGGCCGAGGAGCGGCCTATAAGCAACGCTCCAACAGCTTTACCGTTTATCACAATAGGTCCTTTAACTCCAGTGGGAACCCGCTGTGGTCGGTTATCAATGAGGGTAATGTCTATTGCAGTTGCCAAGTCCATCCCGAGGCTCCCTCGGGTTGCGGGTAGGAGAGGAAAGGGTTGTTCATCGCTACTGTCGCTGTGCCGCTGGCGGGTTCCTGATTCGCTGAAAACGCTGTCGCTCTTGGGGTCGTCGCGGGGCGGGCTTTTCTGCTCGGCTTCCCGTTTCCCGATCGTGGGCTTTTACACGCTGCGCTGGCATGGGTGTCGGATCGGCAGTGTTGGCACCATACTGCTCCGGAGTTGCATGCTTTTCGTATATGACCAGAGACACCACATCGAAAGCACCGTAGACGAATATTGGGGCGTGTGGTGCTGTCCTTTTGGTATTGCAAAGGTGCAAGAGCATCAAGGACTTGGTTTTGAGATGCTTCTGCTTGTTGTTTAAGCCCCTTACCTAGCTCTTTTATAGCATTCACTAACATAGCTTGAGGTCCTACAGGGATTTGTGACATTCTTTCTAAAGCTTCCTCAATTGTCTATGTCCCGGGCAGTGTAACTAATATGCCTCGTGTGATGGGGTTACAGTTTTGGATGGCGCACTGTTTTAGCAAAGCACCATGCAAATATTCTGGAACCCCAGCCGCTATAATAGTGCCGGCTACTCGATCAATAAAAGTGCCAGACGGCTCTTCTATTCCCTGCTTAATTCCCATATATGATGGGACGCCCCCTGGCTGCTTTATTTGATCGAGTGCCCGGCGTGCTAATAGCATAGATTCCCGTACTTTATCTGGTCCTAACAGCGCTTGTGCCTCTGTCCTGATATATGGTCCCACTCCCATGAGTTCCTCTAATGTTACTCCATGCAGTGGGTCCCCTGCTCCCTGCTGCATTGCCACAGATTGCTGACAGAGTGCTTGCCAATGTGCCCCAAATAGTATTTGCTGGTGCTGTGTTAATATAAGTTTTGTGATGCTCCGAACATCACTCGGAAGCAATAAGGTAGACCCCCACATAAAATCTAACATTTGGCGAGTCGGCTCTCCTTTTATGCCTGACTCGTTAACAATTGCACGCAGTTGGGTCAACAATTTCCAATCGAGAGTCTTAAGCGTAACGTTTATTTGACCCTGTGCTTTGGGGCCAGAATATTCTACCGGAAATGCACGAGCAAGTTCTCTGGCAGTTTCTGTATCACCCTCGGCAGCAATGTTCTTCGCAATCTCCTTCCAAAATTCCTCTCGTTCCTGAGATATCCTTTGACCTTCCCCAAAAAAAGGGTTAGTATTTGCTTGGGGTGTTGATGGAATATACTCTGGCGGGGAAGCCGGTGGCCACCATTCAGCAGCTGCTGGCAAATTGCATCGTTCAGGGGAAGGCGCCGTCGGCAGGACCTCAGGGTCTGCCGAGATGGCTGGCGCCTGCGCAATCGGAGGGTCGGGAGGAGCGGGGGGAACGGCGGGGGGAGGCGCCGTCGGCAGGACCTCAGGGTGTGCCGAGATCACTGGCGCCTGTGGAGCGGGGAGAGCGGCAGGGGGTGCGGCAGGGGGAGTGGCGGGTGGGGAGGAAGACAGGAGGCAGTCAGCGGAGCGTGTGGGGCAGGGGAAGCGGCGGCGGGGGGGGAGAAAAAGGCCGTTGTGTCACTGGCGTAGGTGGTAACACCATGTCCCCAAAGCCGGACGCAACCCCACCGTTTGCTTGTATGGTGAATTGTCTCACCGAGGGTGGCAGCGGGCAGCTTTCCCTCTCTCCCCCCCCGGGGCGCACCTAGACGCTGTGACGCCGGGGCAGCAGCCTTCTGCTCCGCCTCATGCTGAGCTAAAGCATTAATCACCCCCCGCCATGGCTTCATTAATTTTTTAACTACCTTGTCATCTTGAATAACTGCATCAAACATCTTATCCCCAAATGTTCGCCATTCCTCCCTCTCAAAAACCTCATTAGGGTCAAGAAAACAGCCTTTCGCAACCCCATATGCTAAAAGTCCAGGGAGTTTCTTTTTTACAGTTAATCCCTGGGGTGCTCCGCTTTTCTAAAAAGCATTTGAGCAAATCATACACCGCTTGTCTTGTAGTCATACCTAATCGTCAGCGCGCTGTTGCAGCCTTTGCAAGATCTCGGCGGTGCGTACGGCAGGACCCTCTATAGGTGCTCCAGGGCTCGGAGGTACCAGCCTCTTGTAGCCTCCCTCGCTGCAAAGGGACCGATGTAGAATTCCATACATCGTGGCCGCAGCATGCCCTCTGTAGGGTCCGATCCTTGCCCTCTTTAGGGTCCCTGTTCAGGCGCCATTTGTCGCGACGGAGGGAAGACCCGGACGCTCAATATGAGTGATCAGCAAGCTCCGTTTATTGATTACATACGTGCTCCTTATATACAGTGGTTAATTAAGCTCATGCATATTCTTAAAGACCTATACTGATTGGTTTATTAATTATCCTGGGAACTTCTTCTTTGTTATAACAGGTGGTTTTGCTCTGTTCACGTCTCAAGGACGTCAACAGGATACTCCTACTTTCCGGTTACCAGCTCCCTTCTTTTTCCCAGCTTATTTTGCTAAAGTTGTTTGAAGTCTCAAGGACAAGTAAGTATCCTGGAGACTTCTGTTAATTTACCCTGACTTATGTCAAGGGCCTAAGCTGGCTTACCCTCGCTGCTTCTGCTAAGCCTCTGATTGTACAACATCTCTAATGATCTGCAACACCAACACTTGCCATTTTCAGTGTTCTCCTGCAGTCTTCTCCCAAGCATCCATGACCTGTGTATTTACAGAATGCCACTGCTGTTACCAATTTGTAGTGGTCACGGTCATGACCTATGAGGGTTACCTGACCCATGGGTGTATAAAGATCATGACCGTGGGCTTCTCAGGATTCCGCAATGCACAAGGACACAGAGGTCTGGGTTTCTGAGAATTTCTTTATTATGAATTACTACAAAACTACTATTAATAAAAGCAAATACACACACACATACTGCAAGTCACTACACAATTACCCCTAGGAAAGCAAGTATGTATATATATTACAAAAGTAAAGCAAATATATGTATATTGCAAGTTCTTAAAGAATTCCAACTAGTGAAGTAAGTATATACTTATGAAACTTTAACTGTGTGCGCACCTATAAACATATTATATGAGATGTTACTGATATGACACTCACCAAACTGCTCCCAGGAGTGGGGCTAATCGACAACAGAAAACTCTCACTTCAAAGATGATCTGCATCATGGAGTCAGGAGTCAGCCAGGCATCCCCAGCAAGGGTCCGGTCTGTCTGGGAGATCTCAAGCAGGGAAGCTCTTGAAGAGAAGCTCATTTTGGGTAGCTAGTGAGTTACCTTTTATACCTTGTTGGTACAGATGCATAAGTGGGCAGTGGACATCAGTTCCCAGAATAGTTGTTGATGACTCCTGTTTTCCTGGAAGGTCAGTTAGTTTTATCAGTTTCTTTGTCCTTCACCCTTCAAGGTTTCTGTCCTGACCAGTGCTCCCCATCAAGGAGGTTTCAGCTGAGCTTATCAGAGACTGGCTAAGGAGATATCCTTCTTTGTCAATATGTTTACCAAGTCACCTTTGCGGAGGCTGCAGTCAACCAGGTAGACAGCTAAGCATCACACAGCTGCTCTTCACTCTCCCACAGTGGGATGGGGAAGAGAATAGGAAGGGTAAAAGTCAGAAAACTCAAGTATGGGCTAGATGAGCAGACAATGAGGTCCATTGAAAACTGTCTGGATGGACGAGCCCAGAGGGTGGCGATCAGTGGCACGAAGTCTAGTTGGAGTCCAGTAACTATACCTCAGGTGTTGATACTAGGTCCAATCCTGTTCAATGTCTTCATTAATCATCTGGATGATGGGTAGACATACTGTACCCTCAGCGAGTTTGCTGATGGTAGAGAAATGGGAGGAGCGGCTGATATACCAGAGGGTTGTGCTGCCATCCAGAGGGACCTGGACAGGCTGGAGAAATGGGCAGGCAGAAGCCTTGTGCAGTTCAACAAGGGGAAGTGCGAAGTCCTGGCCCTGGAGGGGAACAACCCCATGCACCGGTACATGCTGGAGGCCAACCATCTGGAAAGCAGCTCTGCAGAAAAGAACGTGGGGGGCTCCTAGTGGACACCAAATTGAACATGAGCAGACAATATGCCCTTCCTTCAAAGAAGGCTTAGGATATCCTGGGGTGCATTAGGAGGAATGTAGTCAGCAGGTCGAGTGAGGTGATCCTTCCACTCAGCACTGGTGAGGCCACACCTGGAGTCCTTTGTCCAGTTCTGGGCACCCCAGTAGAGGAGAGACATGGACATAGAATCATAGAATCATAAAATGGTTTGGGCTGGAAGGGACCTTAAAGATCATATAGCTCCAACCCCCCTGCCATGAGCAGGGACACCTTTCCACTAGACCAGGTTGCTCAAAGCCTCATTCCACCTGGCCTTGAACACTTCCAGGGAGGGGGCAGCCACAACTTCCCTGGGCAACCTGTTCCAGTGTCTCACCACCCTCACAGTGAAGAATTTCTTCCTAATATCCAATCAAAACCTACCCTATTCCAGCTTAAAGCCATTGCCCCTTGTCCTGTCATTAACTGCCCTTGTGAAAAGTCCTTTTCCAGCTTTCCTGTAGGCCCCCTTCAGGTATTGGAAGGCCGCTATAAGATCTTCCTGGGGCCTTCTCTTTTCCAGGCTGAACAGCCCCAACTCTTTCAGCCTTTCCTCGTAGGAGAGATGTTCCAGCCCTCGGATCATCCTCGTGGTCCTTCTCTGGACTCATTCTAACTGATCCATGTCTCTCTTGTGTTGGGGGCTCCAGAACTGGACGCAGTACTCCAGGTGGGGCCTTATGAGAGCAGAATACAGAGGGAGAATCACCTCCCTTGACCTGCTGGCCACACTTCTCTCGATGCAGCCCAGGATACTGTTGGCCTTCTGGGTTGCAAGTGCACATTGCTGGCTCATGTAGAGAGAGTCCAGCAAAGGGCCACAAGGATGATTAAGGGACTGAAGAATGTCTCATATGTGGAAGGTGTGAGAGAGTTGAGACTCTTCAGCCTGGAGAAGAGAAGGCTCAGGGGGGATCTCCTCAATGTATACAACTACCTGAAGGGAAGGTGCAAAGAAGAAGGAGCTAGACTCTTTTCAGTGGTGTCTAGTGACAGGACAAGGGGCAATGGGAACAAACCAAAACACAAGAGGTTCCATCTGAACATCAGAAAACTCTTTTTTATTGTGAGGATGATCGAGCACTGGAGCAGGTTGTTCAGAGTGGAGCCTCCCTTGGAGATAAACAAAAGCCATCTGGACATGGTCCTGGTCAACTGGCTCTAGGTGGCCCTGCTTGAGCAGGAGGGTTGAACAAGGTGACCTCCAGAGGTTACTTCCAACTTCAATCATTCTGTGATATTGTCACCGAAATCGGGAATTAACATCTTAACACCAAAGTAGTCTTAAGAAGCAGGCACTTCTTTACTACGGTGCCGGATGCACGGGGGATCATTCCACCTATCGTGCATAGCGACTCATCCCTCTATAAAAGCTTTATGCTATCAAAACATGCATATTCATTTCTTTTCCAAGAATTTATTAAAGTATTCATTAAATTTCCAAGAACCCATTTGCGGGAACTCAGTGATGGACTCTGCCACACGATCAATATGATCAAGCAAGAAGCCACTCCAGTACACACAAGGGATCTTTTTTCACATCGTTCCATTGCATCAGCAATGCAAAGGGGTGACAATTTGCAGGACCTCCAGTAACAGTAGCCAAAATGACTTTTAAATCAGGATCATATCTACTGCCATATGATTTTGTTACCTTGTCTACAATGTGCTGCAAAGCAAAAGTTTGTGTTTCAGATAATTCTCTTTTAGCAGCGGCATCAGGCGTGCCTTGAAGTAAAGGCATTAAAGGACTGAGGTCTTCATTAGTAATGTGTATTGGGTTTGCATGGCAAGGTTTTGGTAGCAGTGGGGGAGGGGGGGACATGGGGTGGCTTCTGTGAGAGAAGCTGCCAGAAGCTTCCCCCATGTCCGACTGGACACAGCCAATGCCAGCCGGCTACAAGAAGGGACCCGCCGTTGGCCAAGGCCGAGCCAATCAGTAACGCCTCTGTGATAACATAATTAAGAAAAAAAAGGAAGAGAGGGAAGAAAAAAAAAGCTGCACCCTTTGCAGCTGTAGAGAGAGGAGTGAGAAGATGTAAGAAAAAACAACTCTGCAGACACCAAGGTCAGTGAAGAAGGAGTGGGGAGGATGGGCTCCGGCGCCGGAGCAGCGATTCCCCCACAGCCTGTGGTGAAGACCAGGGTGAGACAGGCTGTCCCCCTGCAGCCCCTGGAGGTCCATGGTGGGGCAGATGACCACCTGTAGCCCGTGGAGGACCCCACGCCGGAGCAGGTGGATGCCTGAAGGAGGCTGTGACCCCGCGGGAAGCCCGCGCTGGAGCAGGTTCCTGTCAGGACCTGTAGCCCGTGGAGAGAGGAGCCCACGCCGGAGCAGGTTTGCTGGCAGGACTTGTGACCCCGTGGAGGACTCGCGCTGGAGCAGTCCCTTCCTCAAAGGACTGCACACCATGGAATGGACCCATGCCAAAGCAGTTCATGAGGAACTGTCAGTCATGGGAAGGACTCACGTTGAAGAAGTTGGTGGAGGACTGTCTCCCGTGAGAGGGACCCCACGCTGGTGCGGGGGAAGGAGACCTCCCCCTGAGGAGGAAGCAGCGGCAGAAACACCGTGTGATGAACTGACCCCAACCCCATTCCCTGTCCCCCTGTGCCGCTGGGGGGAGGAGGTGGAAAATCGGGAAAGAGATTAAGCCCGGGAAGAAGGGAGGGATGGGGGAGGTGTTTTAAGTTTTGGTTTTACTTCTCATTCTCCTCTAATTTCGATTGGTAATAAAGTAAATTTGTTTTTTCCCCCAAGTCGAGTCTGTTTTGCCCGTGCCAGTAATTGGTGAGTGATCTCTCTCTGTCCTTATCTCCACCCACGAGCTTTTCGTTATACTTTTCTCTCCCTGCCCATTTGAGGAGGGGGAGTGATAGAGTGGGCTTTGGTGGGCATCCAGCCTCTAGCCAGGGTCAACCCACCACATAATGCCACACAGCGGTTGAATCCACTGAATATCCCCTACTAATTTTTGCACATCTGTCAATGTCTGAATATGAGTTTGAAGTGTAACTTTTTGTGGTCTAACTTGTTCAGCTGACAGTGTCCAGCCAAGGTAATGCCATGGTGGTTTTTTCTGATTTTTTTCTGGAGCTATTTTTAAACCTGTAGACTCAAGTTTGGATCTCAATTCAGTAATTAAAAGGTCTGTGTGCAGATGTTGACCAGCTATTAAAATATCATCCATGTAATGATAAATCAGTAATTGAGGTTTGGCTTGCCGAATAGGTTGAAGTGCCCAAGCTACAAATAATTGGCACAAGGTAGGAGAATTTTTCATACCTAGTGGTAAAACAACCCAATGATATCTTTTTGCAGGTTCAGCCTTATTGATAGATGGTACAGAAAATGCAAATTTTTTCGCAGTCATCTGGATGTAATGGAATTGTGAAAAAACAATCTTTTAAATCAATAACCAATAAGTCCCAATTTTCTGGAAGCATTACAGGGCTTGGAAGTCCTGGCTGAAGGGCTCTCATGTCCTGCATCACGGCGTTTATTGCACGTAAATCATGCAATAGTCTCCATTTCCCACTCTTTTTAGGGATGGTAAAGATTGGAGTGTTCCAAGGACTAGTAGATAGCACAAGGTGTCCTGCTTGCAATTGCTCTTGAACTAAATTTTGAACTATGGACAGCCTCTCTGCCTTTAGCGGCCACTGATCTACCCAGACTGGGGTATCAGTGATCCAGGTGAGCTTTTGAATTGGCTGCCTCCCAATGGCCCCCTCTGAAAAGGCTGTGTTGTGAGCACTGCACCCATCTGACTGAGAAGGTCTCTTCCAATTAAGGCGACTGTCGTGGCTAACACATATGGTCTCGTACTGACTTTTGTACCATCTTTGAAGCAAAAGGTCACTGAGGTTTTGCTGATTCGAGAAATTTGGATACCACTGATTCCGAAAAGACCATTGATGGTTTCAGTCAGTAGCCAATGTTTTGGCCATTTGTGTAGTGGAACTACAGTGATGTCGGCCCCAGTATCAATAATCATTTTTAAAGCAACCAATTCTCCATCACTATTTTGAATTTGAACCCATTCTTCTGGTTTTGTTTTTTGAATGTTTAATGCCAACAACACTTGTGGTGTTCCTGTTGATCCAAAACCTTCATCGCCTCGGACTAAATGTCCTCGACAGGGTACTTTTGCTTCCAAAGGTACCAGCTGAGCAATACACAGAATCACAGAATCACAGACTGTTAGGGATTGGAAGGGACCTCGAAAGATCATCTAGTCCAATCCCCCTGCTGGAGCAGGAACACCTAGATGAGTTCGCACAGGAAGGCGTCCAGGCGGGTCTTGAATGTCTCCAGAGAAGGAGACTCCACAACCTCCCTGGGCAGCCTGTTCCAGTGCTCTGTCACCCTTACTGTAAAGAAGTTCTTTCTCAAATTTAAGCGGAACCTCCTGTGTTCCAGCTTACACCCATTACCCCTTGTCCTATCATCGGTCGTTACTGTGAAGAGCCTGGCCCCATCCTCCTCACACTCACCATTCAAATATTTATAAACATTAATCAGGTCCCCCCTCAGTCTCCTCTTCTCCAAGCTAAAGAGCCCCAGCTCCCTCAGCCTTTCCTCATAAGGGAGATGTTCCACTCCCTTAATCATTTTGGTGGCTCTTCGCTGGACTCTCTCAAGCAGCATCCTGTCCCTCTTGAACTGTGGGGCCCAGAACTGGACACAATATTCCAGATGTGGCCTCACCAGGGCAGAGTAAAGGGGAAAAAGAACCTCTCCTGACCTACTGACTACACCCCTTCTAATGCACCCCAGGATGCCATTGGCCTTCCTGGCCACAAGGGCACAGTGCTGGCTCATGGTCATCCTGCTGTCCACCAGGACTCCCAGATCCCTTTCCCCTTCACTGCTCTCTAGGAGATCATTTCCTAACCTATACTGGAACCTGGGGTTGTTCCTGCCCAGGTGCAACACCCTATACTTGCCCTTATTATATTTCATCAAGTTTTTCCCTGCCCAGCTCTCCAGCCTGTCCAGGTCTCTCTGGATGGCAGCACAGCCTTCTGGTGTGTCAGCCACTCCTCCCAGCTTGGTATCATCAGCAAACTTGCTGACAGTGCATTCAATTCCCTCATCCAGGTCATTTATGAATATATTGAATAATACTGGTCCTAGTACTGACCCCTGAGGAACTCCACTAGACACAGGTCTCCAACTAGACTCCGCCCCATTGACCACTACTCTCTGGCTTCTTCCCACCAGCCAGTTAATAATCCATCTCACTACCTGCTCATCTAATCCACACTTCCTCAATTTATCAGCGAGGATGCTGTGGGAGACCGTGTCAAATGCTTTGCTGAAATCAAGATAGATCACATCCACTGCTCTGCCATCATCCAGCCACCTTGTCGTGTTTTCATAAAAGTCTAGTAGGTTTGTCAAGCACGACTTCCCCTTGGTGAAGCCGTGCTGACTGCCCCTAATGACCCTCTTATCCTTGATATGCCTAGAGATGGCACCAAGGATAAGTCGTTCCATCACCTTTCCAGGGATGGAGGTGAGGCTGACCGGTCTGTAGTTACCCGGGTCCTCCTTCTTGCCCTTTTTGAAGATTGGAGTGACATTTGCCTTCCTCCAGTCCTCAGGCACCTCTCCCGTTCCCCACGACTTAGCAAAGATGATGGAGAGCGGTCTAGCAATGACCTCAGCCAGCTCCCTCAACACTCGTGGGTGCATCCCATCTGGACCCATAGATTTATGGATGTCCAGATTGCTTAATTGGTCCCTGACCCAATCCTCATCAACTGAGGCAATCTTCTCCATTGTCCTGTCTCCATCTGGGGTCTCCAGGGTACAGAGCTCCTCAAGACAACTTCCGGCAGAGTAGACAGAGACAAAGAAGGCATTCAATAGCTCTGCCTTCTCCGTATCCTCTGTCACCAGGGTACCCCCCTCATTTATCAGTGGGCCTACATTGCCTCTGACGTTGGCTTTATCTGCCATGTATTTGAAGAAGCTCTTCCTGTTGTCCTTGACCCCTCTGGCAAGATCTAATTCTAAGGAGGCCTTGGCTTTCCTAGTTGCCTCCCTACATCCTCTGACAATATCCTTATATTCCTCCCAAGTAGCCAGCCCCTCCTTCCATGATTTGTAAACTCTCCTCTTCCACTTAAGTTTGGCCAGCAGTTCCCTGCTTAACCAAGCAGGTCTCCTGGCTCCCTTCCCTGACTTCCTACATATCGAAATGCTTTGATCTTGAGCCCAGAAGAAGCAGTCCCTGAATGCTAACCAGCTGTCTTGGGCCCCTTTACCTTCAAGTAATCTGTCCCATGGAATTTCCCCTAACAATTGCTTGAAGAGGCCAAAGTTGGCCCTCCTGAAGTCCAGGGTAGCAATCTTACTTGTAATTCTGCTTATGCCACATGAGATTTGGAACTTCACCATCTCATGATCACTGCAGCCCAGGCAGTCCTCAACCTTCACAGCCTCAACCAGAACCTCCTTGTTAGTGAGGATCAGATCCAGCGTCACTCCCCTCCTGGTTGGTTCATCCACCATTTGCATCAGGAAGTTATCATCGATGCACTGGAGGAACCTCCTGGATTGGGGGTGGCTGGCCGAGTGGTCTCTCCAGCAAACATCTGGGTAGTTGAAATCCCCCACAACAACCAGGGCCTGGGATTGCGAGGCTGCTGTCAGCTGCCTGTAGAAGGCCTCATCAATTTCTTCACCCTGATCTGGTGGCCTGTAATAGACACCCAGACAGTATCAACCCTACCAGCCTGCCCCTTGATTTTTACCCACAGGCTCTCAACTAGCTCCTCATCCGCCCCTGGATGGATCTGAATACACTGCAGTTGCTCTCTCACATAAAGAGCAACTCCACCACCTCGCCTCTCTGGCCTGTCTTTCCTGAGAAGGACATAGCCATCCATGACCACATTCCAGTCATGTGAGCTATCCCACCATGTCTCTGTAATTGCCACCAGATCATAATCCCCTGACCGAACACGGGTTTCTAACTCCTCCTGCTTGTTCCCCATGCTGCGTGCATTAGTGTACAGGCATTTCAGGGAGCGAGTCGAGTTCACCAGTTTCAGCCTAGGGGGGTGGGAGGCCTCCCTGCCTTCATCAATTCCAAACTGCTGCCCCACTGGCACAAGCCCAGCCATGACCCCTTCCCCCTTCCAATCTAGTTTAAAGCTCTCCAAATGAGCGCTGCTAATTCCTGCCCCAGCCTCTTTTTGCCCCTGCGAGATAAACCTTCCTTACACATTACTGTCTGTACTGGCGTCCTATGAACCCAGCCATTATCAAAGAACCCAAAGCCCTGCCTATAGCACCAGTCCTGTAGCCAGTTGTTTATGGCCTGAACTCTGCCATTGCAACCCACATCAGCACCCGAAAGCGGAAGGACAGAAGAGAAAATTACTTGCGCCCCAGACCCTTTCAGTAGTCGTCCCAAGGTCTTGAAATCCTTCTTCATTGCCCTCAGACTACGGAATGCGGCTTCCTCTCCTCCTGTCTGGAAGATCAGGAGCGGGTAGTAGTCTGTTGGGTGCACCAGGTTGGGGAGTGCCCTGGTGATATCCCTGATCCTGGCTCCTGGAAGACTACATACCTCCCTGTGTTGAGGGTCAGCCCTGCATATTGGGCCCTCTGTTCCCCTCAGAAGGGAATCACCTACTACAATGACCCTTCTTTCTTTCCTGTCGGAGGCCGTCTTTAGGGGTTGGGTCACCCGCCTCTTCCTCTGTGGCCTAGTAGGTGGGCCTTGCACCTCGTCCTCACCAACATCTTCACCAACGTCTCCTTCAAGAGGCAGGGCCTCAAACCTATTAGAGAGAGGCACCTGAGGGGGCAAAGCAGGTAGGGAAGAAGGCCGCCCATGATGTCGAACTGGGACTTTCATCCAACTCTCCTCATCTCCCCGGCCCCTTGCCTCTGCCTGACAGCTACAGGGCAGCTGCCTCCTCAGGTCCCCCCTCCCTGCCTGATAGGGTGGGGGTTCCCTCACCTTTTGGGGGGTATCCTCTTGGGGTATTTCTGACACCAGGGAGTTACTCCACCAGTCAATCTCCTTCTCACACTCCCTGATGGACCTCAGTCTCTCGACCTCCTCCTTAAGTTTCACTACCATGCTGAGGAGATCGTCTACCTGCTCACACCTCACACAGGTGGAGAGTCTCCCTCCCTCCCCCGGCAGCAGCAGGCTCTGGCATTCTCTGCAGCCAGAGACCTGAACAGCCACCGTTTGGGGCAGGCCCTCTGTCTGAGTCGCCACAGTCTTCTTACTATAACCTCTCCGCCTGGTGGACACCATCTTCGGAGGCAGCAAGGGACACACCTCCAAGTGGTTGAGCTGTTGTGATAGAGTACTGCTAGCCGCAGAGCTACAGTGAGCAAATACGTGCACCTTTTGTGACATTTACTGGTGGAATAAGGGTTTGTACCATGATGTTGATAACTCCAGTATAATCCGCATCTATTACCCCTGGTAGTACAAAAATTCCCTGCTTAGTGGCTGATGACCACCCAATGACTAAAGCACTTAAACCATGACCCAAAGGTCCATTTAAGGTGGTTGGAATGCATTTAACAGCCATATCTGGAATTGTGAATTCTATTGCTGTTTCCAGGTCCACTCTGACACTGCCATCAGTGTCGGAGCAGACGTGGTCCAAGCACCCTGAATTTGTGTCTTTGCGCGGGGGGTCCTCGTGCTCTGCCAGAAGTTTCACAATTTTTGCCCTGATACATGATAGTTAGATTTGCAGTCCTTAGCCCAATGGCCATATTTTCCACATCTTTTACATATACTATTTTCCCTCTTCAACGCTCTAAAATGGCCAGTTTTACCACAATTATGGCATGTTGCACCAGATTTGCCAGTTTGCTGATTTTTTATAAAAGGTTTCACAGCAGCTGCCAAGGCTGAAGCCATAAATGCTGCTTTGTTCTGTTCCCCCATACGGTCACATAATTCTAACATTTCACCTACGGTAGCTTCTCTGGACAATGTACATAACATTTTTTTCATTTTACTATTGCTGTTTTCATAAGCCAATTGATCTAGTAATTTAAGTTTCATGTCAGGATCAAAGTCTGGGTGGTCTTTTAAGGCAGCATGTAATCCGTCTACAAAACTTGTAAATGGTGCAGTGGATCCTTGCTGCACTGTAGCAAACGCTGGAGTCGGCTTTCCCGATTCCGGTAGACTTCTCCAAGCTTTCCAGGCTAAATCCTGAGAAAGCTGGAGAACTGGAGTCCGCAAACGGGATTGCATGTCAGCAGTGGCAAAGGGTCCTACACCCAGCAGCATATCTGCATTAACTAAGTGAAGAACGTCATCTGACGGACGCTGCAAATTTTTCACCTCTGCATTAACACAGAGGTCCTTCCAGTAGTGAAAAAACTGTATTTGTTGCGAGGGGCTTAAAAGAGTATTAACTAGCATTCTGATATTATGAGGCGCTAATAAGGTACTGTTAAAAATGGTTAATACTGACTTACAGCATTTTTTGCTTCTTTTATAATTTTCCAATCTAAAGCTGTATAAGCCCGTTCATCATTTGGTCCCACCAAAACTGGAAAAGCAGAGGGAGTATTAGGCAACTTTTCCCCTTCTACTAAAGCATCCCTTATAATTCCCCTCCACCGATTATATGGATTTTCTCCTCCCCCCCTCACCCCTTCTATTAAAGCAACGTTTTTGGATTGTTCTGCCCTAGACACCTGAGGAATAGAAAAAGAGTTAGTATGAATAAAGGATATGGGTGAATCCTTGTCCTGGTTAGCTGCTAAGTCCTTAAGTTTTTCTATTAGCTGTTGAGATGGGTCGTCTAAGTTCACTTTTCTCTCCTCTGGTTCTCTCGGGGTGTTCGGGGTAGAAGGTGGCAGAGGTGGATAGAGGAAAGGTGCATTCTCACAGGCTGAAGTAGAGTGCTGTGGTGAATCTTGTACAGGCACAGAAGGGTTAGTTACCGGCTGCACGGGGGGAGAGGTATTTCTCGGGGGAGGTGGTGAAAGCAGTGGAGTAGTCATACTTGTTACCGCAGGCGCTGGCAATACAGGCAGAGGTGGATTATACATATTTGCATTAATTGCCGCAGGTGCTGGCGGTGAAATATTGTCCATAAATATCAGTGTGGAAGTCGATATCTTTTTACCGCATGGCTTACTGGTAGAAGCGGTAGGACTTAATGCTACAAAGGCTGACGCAGCAGCATCGCATTCTGCTTTTAACTCTTGAAGGGTATTTTTAAGCAGCTTCCAAAAGGTAGCAAAGTTTTGTGCTTCTTTAGATCCATTGCTAATTTCTTCCCGTAGAGCATTGCCTATTCGCTCCCTAGTGTCAAGTTCAAAGGCAGTATCCACCCCAGATAATAACTCTCTGTCCTTACACCATAGCAATAAATGTTTCAAACCCATCACATCATATTTTATGCCTCTCTTAAAGAGAAAATGTTGGAGGAGCTTAATCACGGCTTCCTCTTCCTTACTAAGAGAAGCCCCCATTTCTCTATTTCTCTCTTTCTCTATTTCTCTCCTCTGTCCGGCCGCTCACCTCACTGTTGGGTGAATCTCTGCTGCAGCAATGCCTCGATGGGCTGCCTCAATGGGTCTTCCCCTCTCTTCAGGGGCTCCGGACTCGTTCCAGACGGTTCTTCCCCCGCTTCAAAGCCGTCGCATAGCGATGAATAGGGTCCCTGTTCAGGCGCCAATTGTGGGAACTCAAGGATGGACTCTGCCACACGACCAATATGATCAAGCAAGAAGCCATTTATTTGTTTTAATACAGTAATATTTATACCCCAAAACTAATGAAATCACCCACACCTGTTAACATGTTATTGGCTCTTCACTCGCAGCACGAGCAGTTCACATGCCCCTAATTGGCTGATGGACTTTGCATGCATCCCTTCCTGTTTGCTTGCCAGGGGACATCTTTTGGATACATTCCAAGGTTCCTTTCTCATAACTTGTCGACGCTGGTGCTTCTCATATCTCCAGACATGTATCCCTTCAGTTCCCACAGTTCTCTCAAGGTATGCCAATACATGTTCTCACACTCCCCACAGCCATTAATATATGTAAATGTCCTTTTCTCATGCATACTAGTCATCTTGGGGGAGGGGTCCTCTGGTGGTCGTTTAAACTTTTGTCACTGTGCCCTTTAGTTGAACTTTTCTTTTGCGCATGCTTAGTTCATTATTTGGCCTGTTTACAACACTTCTGTCTCCACAAAACTGGTTTATTCTAGAATCACAACCTTATCTGCCCTATTTCAAAGTTTCAATGCCTCAAGCCTCCTCATTATCTATTTTAGACTATAAACTTGACTAGGCCTAGCAGATATGTAACTAACTTTCAATGTGTCCTGGTTTTAGCTGAAATAGAAAATAGAGATAGGTTTCTTTTTTTTTTTTTCAGTAGCTAGAATAGTGCTGCGTTTTGCTTCCAGCCTGGGACTCGCTGTGAGAGATGCACTGATAACATCCCAGCGTTTGCATTTTTGTCACTGGAAGTGAAGGACTTTGTGTTCTGTTAGTCTACAAGCGCAGGATTTAAGGGGGGAGAAGAATATTTAAATTAATAAACTTAATTGACATTTAGATATGCCAATGGGATATTCCATAACATATCACGTCATGCCCAGTATATTAGTGAGGGGGTCTTCCTCTCTTGCTCTCTCTGGCTTTCGCTCGGGCTCTCATTCTTCCGGGATTGCAGTTTTGGTTCAGGATTGTCTCTCCTCCGGGCTCATTATCTGGGAACAGGCTGGGCTCGGTCAGGAGGGGGGTGAGCTATAACATTGGGTGTCATTCACTTGCATATTTTGTTACTGTTATCATTATCACTGCTATTTTAATATTAGTATTATTTTAAGTTTTCTTTCAGTTATGAAACTGTTCTTATCTCAACTTACAAGCCTCCTTATCCTTGCCCCCCAGTCCTCTCCCCTATCCCCTGGGGGTGGAGGGGAAGTGGGTGAACGGCTGTGTTGGCTGCTAGCCAAGGGCTAACCGTCACATTGTTTAAGCAGAAGGGTATGTTCTTTTGGAATGGTATCAATATGTCTCCTTTTTCCTTAGTTATTTACCATTCTCCCAGTCCTGTTGTCATCTGTCAAGTTCACCAGTAACAGTTCTATGAATTTCCCTGGATCATTCATAAAATGTTATATAGTAGAAGGTCAATAACTAATTTTTGTAATTGCAGTAAAAGCACATATACTAGTTTTTGGTTGTATTTTAAAAATTGGTCTTAGAAATCTGTTATTTTATATAATACATGTGTAGGTTATTTTCATTCTATTTTTTTAATTTGAACGTTGTGTGGTAGCAAGTGAAATGTCATGTAGAAGAATATTATTATATCAGTTATATTGTTAGAATGGTTTAATTATTTTGTATAAATATTTGAAAATAAATTTTTTAATTTTTATTATTAATTCAACAAAGAGTTTAGGTTCTGGGGAATTTTTAAAAGCCAAAAAGTTTAATTAACATTTTTTATACTGGAACATTTAAAATATGTGTCAGAACAATACCTTGTTTTTAAAAAAGGCTAAAAATTTCTCAAATCATAATAGAAAACATTGCATTTTATTGAATGAAGTATGATCTAAAATTATTCATTTTTTTACTTGAATTAAAAAAATCTGATCTCATGCACTTTTGTTTGTTAGGCAGAATTTGTTTATCAGCCTTCAGAGTTTTATAAGAGGCAGAAGGCTGATACTGTAGAAACTTAGAAAATTATGATAAAGTGTTGTCCAAAATTAACTATGAGGCAAAAACATCAGGACTTTAGTTGAAATATACCTGATTAACCAAAATATGAAAAAATAATATAACATGGTCAAGAGGAGTCAACAGAAAGGTAAAAGACAGATAATCACAATTGATTACCTCATAAAGCTCTGACCATTATCATGGGAAGTGGCTACACTGCATAATTCTGATGATTCATTTATCACATGCCAATTTAAAACTTCCTAATTTCTGCCCTTCATTGCTTTTGTTATAAGGAACTTTGCTGCTCTGATGTGTAAAAGCCATCAGATTTTAAGTCCAATACTATTCAGTTTATACACTTTTGTTGCTGTGCAAATACTGTCATTTAATTTAATAAATATTCTTCCTCCCTGAGGTTTACCTACTGGTGTATTTTTAGAGATTAATCATATTCCCTCTTGATGTTGACTTTGATATACTAAATAAACTGTAAGGGAGTTAACCTTGGCTGGTTGCCAGATGCCCACTCAGTTGCTCTCTCAGGAGGACAGGGGGAGAAGATAAGATGGAAAAGCTCATGGGCTGAGACAAAGACAGGGATATCACTTAGCAATTACTGTCATGGACCAAACAATTGGGGAAGATTAATTTTTTTCCAAATAATAGAGTTAGATAGTTAGAAACAAAGGCAACGCTAAAAACACCTTCCCCCACCTTCTTCCCAGGCTCAAATCCACTCCTTCATTCCTGACTCACCTACATTTTCCATCCTGCTTAGTGGCACAATGTGGATGGAGGATGAGGGGTTGTGGTCAATTTGAAACAGTTCATCTCTACTGCTCCTTCCTCCTTGTGTTGGGTTGGGGGAGGGTAGTGTTTTTGTTATTGGGGGAAGGGGCTACAGTGATGGCCCCTGTGAGAAGAAGCTCCCCTGGCTCAAAGGCAGACCCACCTCCAGCCCAGGCTGAGCCAATTAGCAATAGGAAAATGCCTATTTGAATCAATATTTATGAGGGGAAGGACTATTTTGAAAAGAAGAAGGTGGAGAGAACCTGGAGGAGAGGCCATTGACCTGAACAAAAGACGACCATAGGCCTAAACAGAGAGGAGCATCATTTCCATGAGGAAGGAGGAGGGAGGGTGGGGACGGGACACAGAGATCCTCAGACACCCAGTTCAACACGAATAGAGTAGGAGAAGGTAAATGAGGTACTCTGCAGCCCATGGAAGTTAAATGGCAGAGCAGATACCCACATGTAGGCCATAGAGGACTTCACCCTGGAACAGAGCCCAAGGGCAGGTGTGACTGAAATGAGACCCCAGAGACGCTCAGCACCAGAGTAGGCAGGATCCTCAGAGTGGGGGGAGGAGGTGTGCTGGACTGGAGACCCATCTGCAGCCTGTGGACATCCCCATGCTGGAGGTGGGAGCTGTGCCCAAAGAGGTCCATGACTCCATGGGAAGATCGCATTGGAATACTTTGTTCCTAGACTCTTGCAGCCTGCGGGAGAGATCTCATGCCAGAAAGAGCAGCATAGGAAAACGGACTGTAATCCCCATTCCCTGCCCCTTGTGCCACTGAGGGGGAGAAGGTAAGTAATCTGAGCCCAGGAAGAAGGGAGGGATGGGGGAAGGTGTCTTAAGATGTGGTTGTTATGTTTCACTATGCTACTTGGATGATTAGTAATGAATTAAATTGATTTTTCTTCCCCAGGTTGAGTCTGTTTTACCAGTGAACATAACTGGTGAGTGAGCCCTTCCTGTCCTCATTTCGATCCATGACCCCTTTGTTGTGATTCTTTTCCCATCTCACCAGGTGGGGGGGGGGGAGGGGATGAGTGCAGGACTCCATGGTCTTAGCTGTGGGTGAAACCATCACACTCATACTTTTCTTCTGCTGGAGCAAGGATGAAGGCAGTGGTCCATCCTGTAAGACAGATGTATGTCTGATAGCACTTCACAGGTGGTTTTCAATACAATAAGTATCTCTCTAGACTTGCCTGTAAAGGTATGTCACATACATGCTTACATGCCCAAGAACTGTGCCACCAAAGCACATCAAAACAACAAGCAGGTAGACAAGGCTGCCAGAATTGAAGTGACTTAGGTGGATCTGAACTGGCTGTGAATGGCTGTGTCTTGTTTGGCTGCCAGCTAAGATAAACTATCACAGTCTTTTTGGCGCCCAACATGGGACACAAAAGGTTGATATAACGACAGTTCTGACCAAAGTGTGTTAGAAAGAATTTGCAATAAGCATTTGTTATGATGATTTGGTTGTCAGTGATCGGAATGTTGCTGTACTGGATTGCTGAGTTCTTTGAGTTCTTTGAGGTAGCACCTTACATGCCGTTTACATTTTTCACCATCCCTAGGTGTTGGTTTGGGGCTAGAGGTACTGTTCTGCTGTGTGGTACAGTGATGGTTGTTAGTACGATAAAAAGATGGGTAGTGAGACCAATTTTGTACCTGTATTCAGCAGTGGCAGGCGGCACACAGAGAGAAGCAGGAGAAGCAGCTCCATGTGCGCATTGCGGGAGCTATCTGGTGAATGTTCTTGCCAATTAAACCAATGATTTCTTCCCTTTGGGAGGGGGAACAACTTTGTTCAATTTCCAGCTCCCAGTTACAAAAGTTTTTGAGAATTTTGGATATTCTTGTGATAGTCAAACCAGCATAATCGTGCTGCTAGCTCTTCTGAATGTATGCCAGGTTTTAATGCATGTCAGACTACTTAGGAGAATCACCCAGCTGCTGGAGTTACCCTGGCACCTTCTACAGTTACCTCAACTTCTGTGACTGTTACTGCGGATACTCCAGTTGCTTCAACCTCGGCGACAGACACTGCAGCATCTCCAACCCCTACAGCAAGAAATGCAGCTACTCCAACCCCAGCACCTGCTACAGTTGCTTCAATCTCTGCAACAGACAATGCAGCCTCTCCAACCTCTACAGCAGGCAATGTGGCTACTCCAAGCCCTGTGACAGATACTGCAGCTACTCCAACCCCATCAAGAAGCACTGCAGACGAACTAGAGAACCAACACGTGCCAGTATCAGTTGCCCCTGTATGGAAGAAGAAGTGGACACGAAAGTCAGTACATTTACAGAGGGATGAAGAAGATCAAGCTTATGATCTTCCTAAGGAGGAAGAGGAGGAGGGAAGGGGAGATGGAAATGGAGACAGTACAATAACTACCCGATCTCTAACCCTGAGTGAGCTGTGGGATATACAAAAAGATTTCACCCGTTACCAAGGTGAGCACCTCATTATGTGTCTGCTCAGATGCTGGGATAACAGGGCCAGTGGCATGGAGTTAGAGGGTAGAAAAGCCAAGCAGCTGGGATCCCTCTCTAAGGAAGGGGGCATTGACAAAGAAATTGCAAGAGAGGAACCAACCCGCAGTCTTTGGAGGCGGCTCTTGGTGGGTGTGAAGGAAAGGTGTCCCTTCAAGGATGATATTACATGCAATCCAGGCAAATGGGTCAGCATGGAGAGAGGGATTCAGTACCTGAGGGAACTAGCTGTGAGGGAGCTGATTTACCAAGACCCGAGGGACATGAGGGTAACTGAAGACCCAGATGAAATCCCGTGCACAATACCCATGTTTCGAAATGTCGTACGGAGTGCACCAGCATCATATGCCAGCTCATTGGCAGCAGTAGAAGTAAAGGATGAGGAGGCACCAACTGTAAATGAAGTGGCTATCTGGCTCCAGGGATTTGAAGACAGTCTCTCTGCCTCTGTACGAGCCTGTGTCCCGGCAGTGGAAAAACTACCAGAAGTCTTGGAGAAACATGTGGAGAAACTGTCCCAAGAGTTCCAGCGATTCGAGGACAGGCTCCACCCTCCACCCATTCAGACCTATGTCTCAGCTGTTAGGAGCAAGCGTTTCCCTGCTCAAGAGAGATGGTATACACCACTGGGCACACTGTGACCATGAAGAAGACATGAGAAAGTGAGATGGGAAACCTACCTTGGTCCTGCAGGCATGAGTACACGAGCTGCAAAGAAAAACAAGTACAAATAGGGATTCTTCTGGTCCTTCTAGGAAAAATGCTGCTCCAGTCTCCAGTGGACAATTCCCCAGACAGAATAGGAGGGCTGATGCTACTCTCAATCCTTTCCTTGCTCCTAATCCTTTTGATCATATTTCAGCAGAAGTGAGTGATGAATATGATGACCAGCATTAGAGGGGCCCTGCCTCCAGCCAGGTGGAGGAAAGGGATAACCGAGTTTATTGGACTGCATGGATTTGTTGGCCTGGCACATCTGACCCCCAGCAGTATAAAGCCTTAGTGGACACTGGTGCCCAGTGCACCTTGATGCCATCAAATTTTAAAGGAGCAGAATCCATCTTTATTTCTGGAGTGACAGGGGGATCCCAACAGCTGACTGTGTTGGAGGCTGAAACGAACCTAACTGGGAGGAAATGGCAAAAGCACTCCATTGTGGCTGGCCCAGATGCTTGGTGCATTCTCAGCACAGATTTCCTCAGGAGAGGATATTGTGTGGACCCAAGAGGGTACCGGTCGGCTTTTGGCATAGCTGCCATAGAGACAGAGGAAATCAAACATCTGTCTGCTCTGCCTGGTCTCTCAGAGGACTCTTCTTTTGTGGGATTCCTGAGGGCTGAAGAGCAACAGGTGCTGATTGCTACCACAACAGTGCACTGGCGGCAATATCGCACCAACCGAGACTCCGTAATTCCCACCCATGAACTGATTCGTCAGCTGGAGAGCCAAGGAGTGATCAGCAGGACTCGCTCTCCCTTTAACAGCCCCATATGGCCAGTGCGGAAGTCAAATGGGGAGTGGAGACTGACAGTGGACTATCATGGCTTGAATGAAGTCACACCACCACCGAGTGCTGCTGTGCCGGACATGTTAGAGCTTCAGTATGGACTGGAGTCCAAGGCAGACAAGTGGTATGCTACCATAGACATTGCCAATGCGTTTTTCTCCATTCCTTTGGCAGCAGAGTGCAGGCCACAGTTTGCTTTCACCTGGAGGGGTGTCCAGTACACCTGGAATCGACTGCCCCAGGGGTGGAAACACAGTCCCACCATTTGCCATGGACTGATCCAGATTGCCTTGGAACAGGGTGGAGCTCCAGAACACCTGCAATACATTGATGGCATCATTGTGTGGGGCAACACAGCAGAAGTTTTTGAGAAAGGGAAGAAAATAATCCAAATCCTTCTGAATGCTGGTTTTGCCATCAAACAAAGCAAAGTAAAAGGGACCTTCACCAGAGATCCAGTTTTCAGGAATAAAGTGGCAAGATGGACGTTGTCAGATCCCAATGGATGTGATCAATAAGATAACAGCTATGTCTCCACCAACTAACAAACAGGAAGCACAAGCCTTCTTAGGCATTGTGGGTTTCTGGAGAATGCACATTCCACATTACAGTGAGATTGTGAGCCCTCTCTACCAGGTGACCCGAAAGAAGAATGATTTCACATGGGGTCCTGAGCAACGACGAGCCTTTGAACTAATCAAACAAGAGATCGTCCATGTAGTAGCCCTTGACCAGTCCAGACAGGACAAGGTGTTAAAAATGTGCTCTACACCGCAGCCAGAGAGAAAGGCCCTACCTGGAGCCTCTGGCAGAAAGCACCAGGGGAGACTCGAGGTTGACCCCTTGTGTTTTGGAGTCGTGGATACAGAGGATCAGAGGCCCGATATGCTCCTACTGAAAAAGAGATATTAGCAGCATATGAGGGAGTTCGAGCTGCTTCAGAAGTGATGGGTACTGAAGCACAGCTCCTCCTGGTACCCCGATTGCCAGTGCTGGGCTTGATGTTCAAAGGGAGCGTTCCCTCCACACACCATGCAACTGATGCCACATGGAGTAAGTAGGTCGCACTGATCACAGAATGGACTTAAAATGGAAGCCGTAACCACCCAGGAATTTTGGAAGTGATCACAAACTGGCCAGTAGGCAAAGATTTTGGAATGTCACCTGAGGAGGAGGTGACATGAGCTGATGAGGCTCCACAGTATAATGAACTACCAGATGATGAGAAACAATATACCCTGTTCACTGATGGGTCCTGTTGTATTGTAGGAAAACATCGAAAGTGGAAAGCTGCTATGTGGAGTCCCACCCAGCGAGTCGCAGAAGCTGCTGAAGAAAAGGGTGAATTAAGCCAGTTTGCAGAGGTAAAAGCCATCCAGCTGCCCTTAGACCTTGCTGAATGAGAGAAATGGCCAGTGCTCTACCTCTATACAGATGGTGGCAAATGCCCTCTGAGGGTGGTTACAGCAATGGAAACAAAGCAACTGGCAGCACAGAGGCAAACCCATCTGGGCTGCTGAATTATGGCAAGATATTGCTGCTTGACTAGAAAAGCTAGCCACAGAAGTACCTCATGTAGATGTCCATGTGTCCATGGGTTGGGCCAATGTAGAACATCAAAACAACCAACAGGTAGATAAAGCTGCTAAGATCAAAGTGTCTCAAGTAGACCTGGACTGGCAACATAAGGGTGAAAAATTTTTAGCCCAATGGGCCCATGATGCCTCAGGCCATCAAGGAAGAGATGCAACATATAGATGGGCTCATGATCGAGGGGTGGACTTAACCATGGACACTATTGCTCAAGTCATTCATGAATGTGAAACCTGTGCTGCGATTAAGCAAGCCAAGAGGTTAAAACCTATTTGGTATGGAGCACAATGGTTAAAATATAAATATGGAGAGGCCTGGCAGGTTGACTACATCACACTTCCACAAACACGCAGTGGCAAGCGTTATGTGCTCACAGTGGTGGAAGCAACCACCGGGTGGCTGGAAACATATGCTGTGCCCCATGCCACTGCCCGGAACACTATTCTAGGCCTTGAAAAGCAGGTCTTATGGCGACATGGCACCCCAGACAGAATTGAGTCGGATAACGAGACTAATTTCCAAAATAATCTGGTAGAGAATTGGGCCAAAGAACATGGCATTGAGTGGGTGTACCACATCCCCTATCATGCACTAGCCTCCGGGAAAGTCGAACGATGCAATGGGCTGTTAAAAACCACACTCAAAGCAATGAATGGTGGAACTTTCAAACACTGGGACAGAAATTTAGCAAAAGCCACTTGGTTAGTCAACACCAGAGGATCTGCCAACCGAGCTGGCCCTGCCCAATCAAGACTTTTGCTTACTGTAGAAGGGAATAGAGTTCCTGTGGTTTGCATTAAAAATATGCTGAGAAAACCAGTCTGGGTTATTCCTGCCTCAGGTAAAGGTAAACCCATTCGTGGGATTGCTCTGCATAGGAGGATGCTCACTTTAAGTGGCTCAGACATTGGTCTGTATGGGTAGAGAGCATAACTGGGACACTTATTTGGTCAGTTTCTCCACAACCAAAACAAGGGAGGGAGAGAGGCTTTCCTCATATTGCCAGAGTTGGATTGCCAATTCATCCACTGTTGGTCCGTCATCATCCTTCCATTTCAGTACTGCCAAATAGTTGGCATATGAGGTGGGCGCGCTTCGTATGAGCTTCCGCCACACAGGTATGGTGCATCAGACTTCATCTGGATCTGCGGGTAACTGCACATTGTCTGGATCATTATAAATCAGTTCTCGCACAGCCAGTTCCCTCAAAAGCTGGATACCTTTATCCATGGTAGTCCATTTGCCTACCCCTGGTTGCAATACAATATCACCCTTGATGGGATACCTTTCCCTCACGGCTGATCGAAGACGTCTCCAGAGGCTGAGGTTTTGTGGTTTTTTTCCAATTGCTTTATCAATTCCACTTTCTCTGGCAAGGGATCCCAGTTGCTTGGCTTCCCTGCCCTCCAGTTCCAGGCTACTGGCTCCATTATCCCAGCATCGGAGCAACCAAGTAATAATCCTCTGGCCTACATGACAGCTGTAATCTTTTTGTGTATCTCGCAGCTCACTCAGGGACAAGAGTGATCCAGGGTGAGTCAGTCACCCCCACAGCTCAGGACTAGTTCAATCAAGAAAAAAAGGAGGGTAGTTGTGGTAGGGGATTCCCTTCTGAGGGGAACTGAGGGCCCCATACGTTGACCAGATCCCTCCCACAGGGAAGTCTGCTGCTTCCCTGGGGCCCAGGTCAGGGATATTAGCAAGAACCTCCTTGGCCTGGTGCGGCCCTCAGACTACTACTAGCTTTTGGTCATCCAAGCTGGTAGAGATGAGATTACAGAGAAAAGTCCAAAAGCGATTAAGAGCTTCAGGTCATTAGGGAGACTGGTTGCAGAACTGGAAGCACAAGTAGTGTTTTCCTCAGTCCCTTCAGTGGCAGGAAGGTTTACTGATAGCAACAGGAAGACACATCTGATCAACACATGGCTTAGAGGCTGGTGCCACAGGCAGAATTTTGGTTTCTTTGACTATGGGGAGGTTTACACGGCACCAGGGCTACAGACAAAAGATGGGACACACCTGTCTCAGAAGGGGAAAAGGATCCTGGGGCAAGAATTAGCAGGGCTCATTGATAGAGCTTTAAACTAGATTGGAAGGAGGGGAGGGGATATAACTGAGACTGCTGGTAGTAACTCTGGGAGGTACATGCCTGAAGAGCACCACAGTGGGATTCCAGCTGCTCCAGCCAGCAAGTCAAAGTCAGCTTCACTTGGGGCCAAACTTAAATGCCTCTACAGTAATGCACGTAGCATGGGCAATAAACAAGAGGAGCTGGAAATGTATGTGTGCCTGCAGGGATATGACCTCATTGGCATCACAGAGACACGGTGAGATGGCTCCCATGACTGGAGTGTTGGAATGGAAGGATATAGGCTCTTCAGGAAAGACAGGCAGGGGAGATGAGGAAGGGGTGTTGCCCTCTATGTCAACAACCAGCTGGAGTGTATGGAGCTCCACCTGGAGACAGATGAGGAGCTAAGTGAGAGTCTAAGGGTCAGGATTAAAGGGAAGTCAGGGAAAGGGGATGTTACAGTGGGGGTCTGCTACAGGCCACCAGACCAGGGAGACCAAGCAGATGAGGCCCTCTATAGGCAGATAGGAGCAGCCTCACATTCACAAGCCCTGGTCCTCATGGGGGACTTCAACCACCCTGACATCTGTTGGAGGGACAACACAGTAGGCCACAAACAATCCAGGCGGTTCCTGCAATGTGTGGAGGACAACTTCCTTCTCCAGGTGGTCGAGGAACCGACAGCAGCCCTATATTCTTCCCAGGATGTATGTCCCTGTTTCCACTGCCTGTACATTTCTTTCTTGTACTTCAGCTCAACCAGAAGGTCCTTACTCAGCCATGCTGGTCTCCTGCCTTCCTTGCCTGATTTCTTATGCATGGGAATCAAGAGCTCTTGTGCTCTAAGAAAATGTCCTTAAAGAGCTGCCAGCTCCCTTCTGCTCCTTTATCCCTGAGGACAGTTTCTCAGGGGGTCCCATCCACTAGTTCTTTAAACTCCCGGAAGTTCGCTCTCCTAAAATTCAGAGTCTTGACTTTACTCTTCGCCTGGCCCATATTCCTTGAGATCACAAATTCCACTAGGGCATGATCACTGCAGCCCAGGCTGCCACCAGTTATGATCTCTCCAATTAGTTCATCTGTGTTGGTGAGCAACAGGTCCAGTAACGCTTCTCTGATTGGACTGTCTACCATGTGAATTAAAAAGTCCTCAATGTACTCCAAGAGTCTCCTGGATTGCATTCAGCTTGCTGTGCTGCTTTTCCAGCAAATGTCAGCATGGTTGAAGTCCCACAGCAGGATCAGAGCCTGTGAGTGTGATGCTTCCTGTAGTTGAAGTAAGAATGCTTGTTTGGGCAGACTATAATAGACACCAACCACGAAGTTTCATTTGTTGGCTTGGCCTCTAATTTTCACCCATAAACTCTCAACCTGTTTATTGCTGTATTTCAAAGACAGTTCTGTGCAATCAGTCAATTTTTTTTACACAGGTGGCACCCCCCTGTCCCTCCTTCCTTGCCTGTCCCTTTACTGAGAAGAAATAGAAAGCTGATATACAGACTGTTTGAGCATAACTGCTAATTTCTTTGGTTCCCCTCCTAAGTGTCTGAATTTATTTTGGAATACTAACCTTATTTCTTGTCTCCAAATGTTTTCAACAGAGCTGCAGTGTTTTAAACTTCAGTGTGAATTCTGCAGCCTTGTATTCCGTTTGTTTATTGCTTTTTTCTGTCAAGTTGATAATACATTGCCTTCAACTACAATATAATCAACATCTCTAAGAGATTTCCCTTGCTTTGCAGAGGTACGTAGAGCAATAGATGTAATTTAGCCTAACTGATATTTTCTAAATGCTAAAACAACACTTTTCTTTATTTGCAAGGCAGAAGTAAATATAAACTTTATCCCTTTTCAAATAAACCCAATTATAGTGGTGACTGAAAGGATTAATCACCTGTGGGGCCTCATGTCTTTAAAGTTCATAAGACCAAGCCCAGAATTCTCCATGCTACTCTGTAGTCTGTGTGAAATGCTCTGAAGTGTGGCCCCTTTTTCTTAATAGCTCCACATAGATGTTTGTTGGTATTATTGGTGTCTGTCAAACCGAAGTGTTAACAAAACATAAGAACTTAGAACTTAACTTAGAACTTAAGCTTTACAGAATCTGAGTATGTCATCAGTGCTCTGATCTTCCAGGTAGCCAGGTGATTTCCCCCTCCCTCCTCAGTATATGCCAGTTTGAAACTTGTATCTGAACATTTGATAATGAACACTTGATGATTTTCAAAAACATGATGCTATATAATGTCTCAAGTAGATCAGTCCTTATCTTTTTTTTGTTGGTGTTTGTTTTCTCTTTTGTATCCTGAGGATAGGAGCAGTTTCTTGCTGAACAGACATGCAAATACCCTTATATAACTTTTTAGGTGGGAGTAAAGTAAACACAGTGCTCTAAGAAAGGTACAGATGTCACTTTCATGCAACTGTTTTTTCATGTTAAATGCTTATCTTTCATTTAATACTTTCCTAGGTCAGGAGCAGATGAATTCAGCTAGCTTGCTCCCTTATTTCCTCAGATTCTGCTATAATATTGCATTAGCTTATGCTATAACTTAGTTCACGTTTCTACACTGTTCATTGTATTTACTAGGCATAACAGAATTGTTGCATAATAGTAGTCTTATGCATTACATTAATCTAAAATGATAGGGGTAATTAAGGAGGCTTATATTAGTATGGTGAAGAGTTTGCACTATCTTTTGAAGCTCTTCTCTTATTCCCAGAACATGAGTTTGACAGAATAAAATGGGCCTTGTTTTGGTGTATAATTGCTGAATGTGTGCATTGCTGTTCTCAAGTTCAGGACTGTGCAGGTTGAGTCTCACTGTGCTCTGATTCTGTGCTTTCCTCCCACGTAGGTAATATTTGCAGAATTGTTTCAGCTTCCATCTCCACCACATATTGAGGTTATGTACACAGCACTCCTCATTGAACTGTGCAAACTCCAGCCTGGCTCTTTACCACAAGTTGTATCCTTTTCATGCTGCTAAAGAGCCTTTTTAAAGTGAAGTATTTTTTCTTTTGTTCTGTACAAGATAGAATAGCAATAAATGTCAACAGTAATAAATTTTCCTTCTTTCCATATTTAGCTGTTTGAAATTTTGCCAATAACACTGCTCACATGAAGGAATTACACAGCTCAACAGTAAAGCCTGCATTCACATTTAAGTCTGTTCTTTAGCTTGCAGACCAGGCAAACTGAGACACCTTGTTCTGATTCTTCCTCAGATCTTTTTGAGGAGCCCTCTTGTAGCCAAGGGATGGAATAAATAAATTGAATTACTCTGAGACCTATTTTTATATCAGGGCAGCTTGTGACATGGTTACAGTCACATTAAAACCTAGAAAATGAAATGAAATTATTAATTTCTTAAATCTTTAGTTGTAACTGAGGTATGAGTGCTCCTAGTCCATTTCACTGCAAACTGTAGTAGATAAATTAACCTGTTTGAGTTTGTACTGAAATAGACCTGGAGTATTCATAAAGTCATTAATAATCTCTCAGGTCAGAGAGTAGTTAATGGTGATGAAGGAAGTATCAGCTCCTAGCTAATTCTGAGTGTTGCATTGGCCCCTTTTAATTGTAGTTTTAGATTGTGGCTGAGCTACAGTAACTGAGAATAGAGGACTAACAGACATACCTACTGGTAATTCCATTCCCAAATTTTTATTCTGCTGCTTGAAATCACCCAATGATTGATACCACATAGCCTAAACTCTCACTGAGACTATCCCTAAAATTGTGAGGACCTGCTTGCAATAAGTATCAATAGGGATACAGCAACAAAGAATTGGAGTTGGCTGGCCATGGTCTTTGGGTCAGGCCAGTGTGGATGTACTTCCTTGAGCTGTTAATGATGAGCAAAGATGATCTGTTGATTTGACAGCAACAGGAGCGTGCAAAGCTAAAACTGTGAGGTCATAAAAATGTGATCCATAACGAGATTGATGTCCATTCCTATCATTAGTGTGCAGTTTTTGTTGTCTCATGGTGGGGATCCTGGCTTCTAGTAAAAGCAGCTAATGATCTCACTAATTAATGGAAGAAAACCAAACTTGGATTAGAGAATAGATGTGACTTATTGGAGAAAATTGCATGCTTCATTATTTATATATTCCTGTGGCCTTTTCAAAATGGGGTAAGGCATGATATAGAGACAGGGAGCTGTCAGTAGAGAGTTGATGAAATCATTTCTGAAAAATTGAAAGAGTAACTTATGATTTCAGATGCTTCTCTGTTAACTTTAATAAGAAACTTTCAGCTTGCACAAGCCACAGAAATGCTTTACATGCGCTTGGATACAATGAATACTACATGTATAGACAGGTAAGTATGTATTTTGGGGACAATAGAAAATGTTTCTCATTTTTCATGTGCATTGGATATTGATGCATTTTTTAAAAGGATCATCTGAAATCCTTTATAAACAGTTTGATTCTGTACATAAGAAGGACATGGACCTACTAGAGTGAGTCCAGAGGAGGGCCACAAGGACGATCAGAGGGCTGGAGCACCTCTCCTATGTGGACAGGCTGAGAGAGTTGGGGATGTTCAGCCTGGAGAAAAGGCAGTTCCAGGGAGACCTTTTAGCAGTCTTCCAATACCTGAAGGGGGCCTACAAGAAAGCTGGGGAGGGACTTTTTACAAGAGCAGCTAATGATAGGATGAGGGGTAATGGCTTTAAACTGAATAAGAGTAGATTTAAATTCGATATTTGGAAGAAATCCTTTACTGTGAGGGTGGTCAGACACTGGAACAGGTTGCCCAGGGAAGTTGTGGATGTTCCTCCCTGGAAGTGTTTAAGGCCAGGTTGGATGAGGCTTTGAGCAACCTGGTCTAGTGGAAGGTGTCCCTGCTCACGGCAGGGGGTTTGGAACTAGATGATCTTTAAGGTCCCTTCCAGCCCATACCATTCTATGGTTCTGTGATTCTATGAAAATGTTTTTGGGGCACTAGACTTGAGCCATCTGAAGAGAAGGTAAGGAACAGACTGACCACTTACCTCTCTTCCCCCAGAAACTCTTTCCTTCAAGTCACTAGTCTGATTAACTGTACAGTGCAGCTATAAAAACTATGACAACTCTTCCACATCCATACCCCCTTTGGTTATGTACTACTTTCTCCTCCCTATCGGCCTGAGGAAGGAAAGGGTTGGAAATGGGTTTATGGAAAGGTTGGCTAGCTGGAAAAGAGCAGTGGTGTTTCTGTGGTGTGAGTGGCCTGCATTATGTAGAACTGAAATTACTGTGCAAAAATGTGAAAACCTTTAGACTTGCACTAAGTTTTTTTTCACTGCTTATTTTAGTACGTCATTAGTCTCATATATGCACCATAACAAGAGAGACTGCACATTCATCCATAAAGGCTGACTTTTGACTCTCAATCCAATATTTTTTCTGAGTCAACATCTATGTCTATTTAATGCATTAATAACTACAGATTGGAGAGTCTAAGCTCATTTTTGAGATTTTCTTATAGATGTATTCTACTTGTCAATTAGGAGGTTTGTGGGGATTTTTTGTTTGTTGTTTTTCTTTGCAGTTCTGATATTTAATAGATCTTTCTTTTAAAAAAGGTTTATTAACTGGTTTTCCCACCACCTGAGTAACTTTCAGTTCCGTTGGAGCTGGGAAGATTGGTGAGTCAGTCTCTGTCTCCCATCATAACTTAAACCTTCAAACTTCTCCAGTAAATGTCTCAACATAGTGGTTCTGTTAACTGCTTTCCACTAACACTTTTGATCCCTCCTCCCCACCTGTTTACTACTATTCCTTGGTAGACAAGGTTGCTAACCTTTAGTCACTATAAAAATAATCACAGTTTTCTGTAATGAATATCCAAGCAGTACTGTGTTCTGTAAACAGTGTAAACCTGATTTGCTTGTAGATTATTGTCCTTATCAGTTGTTTGCAAGCTTTTCAGGACTCTCCTACTTATCAGTAATTTGCCTTGACTCTCCTTCTCTTTGGCTCCCTGCATTCATATGTGTAACCTCACTCTTTGAGTGCCATCCTAACACAACATCCCCCACCCTCCCCCTGAATCTTGATCTTTTGGCTTCTAGCAGGAGCTCCCTGCACCCCCTCAGTGCCTAACCATAGCTTTCCCAAAGCCTTGTATTCCAGGTACCATGCCTTCTGCTTACTCCCATCCTGTCCTGCTCCCACATATAAAGAAAGATTACTTGAAGGCTTAGTCCTCCCTACAAGTCTAACTTCTGCAGCTTGCTACCATACCTGCATCCCATAGCCAGTGCGTCTAGATGTCCCTGGGAACAGGGATGCAGCCCTATATGTGATGTATTACTGCAGGTTTACTTATGTCCCGTCTTGTGCCAATTTGGAGTTGTGCATTTGCTGCTTATCAAGTTTGTTCATGTTGACTGACCAAGTGGGAGCCTCCAAATAGCTGTTTTTTCATTGCCTGCATTCCCCTTATTTGGAACACTGATGTGGATATCTCTTAACCAAGCTGCCAGTTTTCACAAAACTTTTAAGTATATAACTGTCTTTGAGACTTCTCTTTCTCTGAAATGTATTTAACATCAGCCAAGAACCCAAAAATTGTTTGGAGGAAGGAACATAGTGAAATCACACAAGCTTTGTTTCCTCAGAAAAGCAGTCTAACCAACAGAGCAAACACTGCTTTAATTTTTTGGAGAGGCCATTCAAAAAGTTACCTTATGAAGATGAGATTCCTAAGATTGCTAATGGACAATAAGGAAATAGTAATAGACTGGCTATCTTCAAATTGTGTACACTGTAAAAAACATGAAAGTCTAAAACAGTCTGCTGACTAGGGAGTAATCTGCTGGTCAGCTGCTGTGGGTAATGCCTGTTTAGCTGGTAAGCAGAAATGCAGCTCCCACAGTACAGAAAACAGAAGCAGTTAGCAGGGCAGTCAGCACACCAGGGAGCTCCAGTGTGCAGCTGTACAGCAATGGTGGTGATGTGCCACAGGGCTCTGTCCCCAGCACTGGTTATAAACAACACCCCTGGTAAATTAAAAGCCTTGTTCCAGATGGAGCTTTAGAGGAAGAATGTCGCTGTCAAGGTCTGGGGCTGCAGGAATTGCCTGAAGCAGGAGGTAATGGTGGTTTTGCTTGTGGGAGGTGTGTTCTGGTCAAAGAGCAGAATCATCAGGTAAAGGAGCTGTGTAAGGAGGTGAGCAGGCTGTTGTAGCATTAGTGAAGGCAAACGAATCAACGGGGTCTGTGCGGAGACCTTGCAAAGACCAGAGCCTGAGCCACATAGTGGAAGGAAGAAGGGACAGCAAGAAGCTACACTTAAACCAGTGGTGGATGGAGGTAGCCAAGATGGGGGAGGCTGGAGACTTGTAACTTCTGGAGCAGGAGAAAGGCTCCTTCTCTGCCCTTAGATCTGAACTTATAGGATCAGTACAGTCCTGTAATAGCTAATGCAGGGGAATAGTCTCTGTAAGGGAGGCTTCAGAGCCAGCTGGCCCTTGGACTATTACCTCTTGCTGCTTATCCATGTGGGCACCAATAACACTGCCAGGGGAGACCTGGAATATATTAAGAGTAGCTACAGAGCTATGGGGACAAAGGTGAAGGACAAGGGTGGTATTCTCAAACCTACATGAGGAGTGGATACATTCTCTGAGTTAACAGCTGGCTGCACGGCTGCTGTTGCAGGTAGCACTTTGGCTTTTATGACTGTGGGTCCCTCTGAGGAATGAGGATTGCTAGGGAGAGCCAGGATCCATCTGACAAGGTGAGGCAAGAGCATCTTTGCCAACAGGCTTGCCAACCTGGCGAGAATGGCTTTCAACTAGGTATGTTGGGTGATAGAGTTCATACCATGTTTAAATGGAACCTCCTGTGTTGCAGTTTGTGCCTGTTGCCCCTTGCCATATTGCTGGCCACCACTGAAAAGAGTCTGGCCCCATCCTCTTGACACTCACCCTTTAGATATTTATAAACATTAATAAGGTCCCCTCTCAGTCTTCTCCAGGCTAAACAGACCCATCTCTCTCAGTCTTTCCTCATTCAAAAAATGTTCCAGCCCCTTAATCATCTTTGTAGCCCTCTGCTGGACTCTCCAGAAGTTCCCTATCTCTCTTTAACTGGGGGACCCAGAACTGGACGCAATACTCCAGATGCGGCCTCACCAGGGCAGAGTAGAGGGGGAGGATCACCTCCCTCAACCTGCTGGTCACACTCTTCTTAATGCACCCCAGGATGCTATTTGCCTTCTTGGCCACAAGGACACATTGTTGGCTCATGGTCAACTGGTCATCCACCAGTACTCCCAGGTCCTTCTCTGCAGGGCTGCTTTACAGCAGGTCAACCCACAACCTGTCCTGGTGCCTGGGGTCATTCCTCCCCAGGTGCAGGACCCTACACTTGCCCTTATTGAACTTTATCAGATTCCTCTGCGCCCAGCTCTCCAGCCTATCCAGATCTCGCTGAATGGCAGCACAGCCTTCCGGTGTATCAGCCATTCCTCCCAGTTTAGTGTCATCAGCAAACTGGCTGAGGGTACCCTCAGTCCCTTCTTCCAAGTCACTGATTAATATATTGAATAGGACTGGACCAAGTACTGACCCTTGGGGAACGCCACTACCCACAGACCTCCAACTAGACTCTGCACTGCTGATTAAAACCCTCTGAGCTCTGCCATTCAGCCAGTTCTTCACCCACCTCACTGTCCCCTCATCTAACCCACGCTTCCTAAGCTTACCTATGAGGATGCTATGGGAGACAGTGTCAAAAGCCTTGCTGAAATCAAGGTAAACAACATCCCCTGCTCTCCCCTCATCCACCCAGCCAGTCATGCCATCATAGAAGACTATCAGATTGATCAAGCATGATTTCCCCTTAGTGAATCCATGTTGACTATTCCCAATAACCTTTTCCTCTACACGCTTAGAGATGGCCTCCAGAATGAACTGTTCCATCACCTTCCCAGAGATGGAGGTGAGGCTGACTGGCCTGTAGTTTCCCAGGTCCTTCTTTTTGCCCTTTTTGAAGACTGGAGTGACATTGGCTTTCCTCCAGTCCTCAGGCACCTCTCCTGCCTTCCATGACCTTTCAAAGGTGATGGAGAGTGGCTTTGCAGTAACATCTGCCAGCTTCCTCAGCGCTCGAGGGTGCATCCCATCGGGGCCCATAGATTTCTGGGTGTTGAGTTTGGCTAAGTGGTCCCTAACCCAATACTCTTTGACCAAGGGAAAGTTCCTCTCTCCAGACTTGCTCTCCTACCCCCAGGGCCTGAGAATCCTGAGGACCAGCAGTAAAGACTGAAGCAAAGAAGACATTCAGTAACTCTGCCTTTTCTGTCACCAGGGCACCCACCTCATTCAGCAGCGGCCCCACATTGTTCCTAGTCTTCCTTTTGCTGCTGAGGTACTTGAAGAAGCCCTTCTTATTGTCCTTGACATCCCTTGCTAGATTTAATTCCAAGCAGGCCTTGGCCTTCCTCGTTGCAACCCTGCATACTCTGACAACGTCCCTATATTCATCTCAAGTGGCCATTCCCTTTTTTCACATTTTGTAGACTTCCTTCTTCTGACTGAGTTTCTCCAGAAGTTCCTTGCTCATCCATGCAGGCCTCCTGCCTCCTTTGCTAGATTTCTTACTCTTAGAGATGCAGCAATCTTGAGCTTGGAGGAAGTGTTGCTTGAAAATTAACCAGCTCTCTTGGGCCCCCCTGCCCTCCAAAGCCTTAGCCCATGGGATTCCTCCAAGCAGGTCTTTGAAGAGGCCAAAGTTAGCCCTCCTGAAGTCCAAGGTGGCAGTCCTGCTGACCCCTCTCCTGCCTTCTCCAAGAACAGAAAACTCTATCATCTCATGATCACTGTACCCAAGACAGCCTCCAACTACCACTTCACCCACCAGTCCTTCCCTGTTAGTGAATAACAGGTCCAGTGGGGCACCTTCCCTGGTCGGTTCCCTCATCAGCTGTGTCAGGAAGTTGTCTTCTACATACTCCAGGAACCTCCGAGATCACCTCCTCTCTGCTGTGTTGTATTTCCAGCAGACATCTGGCAAGTTGAAGTCCCCCACAAGAATGAGGGCCTGTGATCACGAGATGTCCCCTAGCTGCTTGTAGAATATTTCATCTACCTCCTCATCTTGGTTGGGTGGTCTATAGCAGACCCCCACCATGATATCTGCCTTGCTGGTCTTCCTCCTGATTCTTACCCACAGACACTCAATCCTGTCATCACTATCATTAACCTCCAGGCAATCAAAACCCTCCTTTAATGTAAAGGGCTACTCCTCCTCCTCTTCTTCCTTGCCATGAAGTGCCATGAGGGAATGGAAAATGAGGTGGAAAGTACATGGGGTGGGGTGATGGGAGCAAGAAAGCACTTGGAAAGATAAAGTAGGACAAAAGGGCCCCCTTCAAGTGTCTGTGCACAAATGCACACAGCCTGGGAAACAAAGAAAGTGCTAGAGCTCTGTTTGTGGATGAAGAACTGTGATGAGTAGCTGAGCTGTGGTGGGAGAGCTCAATATAACCGCAGTTCTGTAATGAATGGATTCAGACTCTTCAGAAAAGACAGACAGGGGAGAAGGGGAGTTGCCCTCTATGTGAAGGACCAGATTGAATACATGGACCTCTTTTATGGAATGGGCAGCAGGCTGATTGAGAGCTTGTTGGTCAAGATGGGAGGAGAGGCCAGTGAGGGTGGCATCGTGGTGGGAGTTGCAAACTACCTGATCAAGATTAGAAAGTGGTCAGTCATCTTTAAACTGTAGGAATTATCTGGATTACAGACCCTGTTTTTCATGGAAAACTTAAACCTCCCCTGACATCTGCTGAAAGGGCAACACAGAGGTATACAAGTAGTCAAGGAGGTTTCTGGAGAGCGTCAGGAATAACTTCTTGACACAGGTACTGGATGGGCCAACCAGGAGTGACACATAGCTGAATCTGCTATTTACTAACAAGAAAGAACCGATTGAGAATGTGATAATCAATGGCAGCTTTGGCTGTAGTGATCATGAAATAGTGGAGCTCAAGATCCTGAGGGGAGTGAGGAAGGAGAGTAGCAGAGTACAGACCGTAGACTTCAAGAGAGCAGATGTGGTCTTATTCAGGGGACTGGTAGGGAGGATTCCATGTGTGGTGGTTTTACCCTTTTGGCTTGCAGCCAAACACAACCTGCTCTCACTCTCTTCCCCCCCCAGGGAGTAGGGGAGAGAACTGGAAAGAAAAGGGCAAGGAGACTCACGGGTTGAGATAAAAACTATTTGCTAATTAAAATTATAATGATAACAACAGTCATAACAGAATATACAAATGAGTGATGCACAGTGCAGTTGCTCACCACCCGGCAACCGATGCCTGGCCTGTGCCAGCCAGTGATCCTGGAGCTGAGACAGTCCTGAAAACCGAAATCCCGGAAGAGCGAGCCCAAGTGATCCCCAAGAGAATACCTCCATCTTCTGGTCAACCCTGGTTAATATACTGACATGACGTGATATGATATGGAATATCTCATTGGCATATCCAAATGCTAATTTTGGGTTTTGCTACTTACTACGCTTCTCCCCTCCCAGTCTGCAGTTGCAAACTACCCAAACATGATGACCTTGAGCTCCAGCAGCAACTAGTAACATTAATACTTTATCAAGATTCTTCTCATAACAAATCCTACACTGAAACTAAAACACAGCTATTCTAGCTAATAAGAAGAAAATTAACTCTATCATAGCAAAAACAGGACACCATGAGAGATAGCTCTGAAGGGCAAAGGAACTCCAAAGATCTGACATGTCTTTAAGGACACCCTCCTTCAAGTACATGGATGATCTATCCTGATACTCAGGCAACCAAGTAGGCCAGCTTGGCTAATCAGGGAGATCATAACTGAGGTCCAGTGCAAAAGGATGTGCACAGGAGGTGGAAGCAAGGACAGTCTACAAAGGAGGAATTTAGAAACATTGCATGGGAATGCAGGGATGGTATTAGGAAAAACAAAGCTCAACTTGAATTGAGATTCGCAGAGGACATAAATGAGAGATTCTGCTGCTATATTACCAGTAAAAGAATAAGCAAGGAAAATACAGGCCTGCAGCTGAATGGGGCAGGTGATTTAGTGACCTTAGAGATAGCTAAAGTACTCAATGCCTTTTTTTGTCTCAGTCTTCACAAACACGGTCTCCCGAGTCTCTGTGCTTAGAGATAGTTTTCAAGGAGGAGAATTACCAGTAGGGGAAGAGGATCGAGTCTGGATTCTCTTGAGAAATTTCAAGCCATACAAATTCATGGAACCAGATGGAATGCACCCGAGGGTGCTGGGACAGCTGGCCAATTTCATTGTGAAGCTGCTCTCTATTGTCTTTGAAAGGCTGTGTAGATCAGGAGAGGTCCCTGATAGTTGGAGAAAGGTAAATGTTGCACCCATTTTCAAAAAAGGCCAACAGAACAATCTGTAGAACTATAAGCCTGTCAGTCTCACTTTGGTCCCTGGAGTGCATTTCTGAGCACAAGGGATAAGAAGGTGACTGGGAACAGTCAGTATGGGTTTACCAAGGGTAAACCAACCTCATTACCTTGTATAATGAAAGGACTAAAATTGTGGATAAGGGGAGAGCAGTGAATGTCATCCACCTTGACTTTAGAAAAGCTTTTTTATGTGGTCTCCTACAGAATCCTTGTATCCAAATTGGATTGTTACAGTCTAGATGGATGAAAACTTGTCTGGTTTGTCAGGCTCAGAGGGTAGCGGTTAATGGTTTTTACTCCATCCAGTGCCTGGTTACAAGTGGAGTACTACAGAAGTCAACCCTGGGACCTGTCCTGTTTAAGATCTTTATCAGTGATGTGGAGGAGACAGAATGTACCCTCATCAAGCTTGCAGACAACATTACATTTGGGGGTGCAGTTGATACGCTTGAGGACAGGGCTGTCATTCAGAGGGACCTATTCAGGCTGGAGAAATGGCCTGAGAGGAAACTCCCAAAATTCAAAGGACAAACACACAGTCCCATAGTTGATATAAACTAACCCCCTGCAATGTTGCAGGCAGGGGACTGATCAACCATATCCTGGGCTGCATCAAGAGAAGCGTGGCCAGCAGGTCAAGGGAGGTGTTTCTCCCCCTCTACTCCACTCTCGTAAGGCCCCACCTGGAGTACTGTGTCCAGTCCATTTCTGGAGCCCCCAACACAAGAAAGACATGGACCTGTTAGAACAAGCCCAGAGGAGGCCACGAGGATGATCCGAGGGCTGGAGCACCTCTCCTATGAGGACAGGCTGAGAGAGTTGGGGCTGTTCAGCCTGGAAAAGAGAAGGCTCTGGGGAGATCCTATAGCAGACTTCCAGTACCTGAAGGGGGCCTACAAGAAAGCTGGGGTGGTTCCTGGAATGCGTGGAGGACAACTTCCTTCTCCAGGTGGTCAAGGAACCGACGAGGAGGGGTGCCATGCTGGACCTTGTTCTCACCAACACGGAGGAGTTGGTGGGGAACGCGAAGCTCTCGGGCTGTCTTGGCTGCAGTGACCATGAAATGGTGGAATTCGAGATCCTTAGGGCGGTGAAGAAGGCACACTGTGAGCTCACCACCCTGGATTTCAGGAGAGCATATTTTAACCGCTTCAGGGATCTGCTTGGTCACGTACCATGGGATGAATTCCTGGAAGGAAGAGGGGTGCAGGACAGTTGGATCATACTCAAAGATCTCTTCCTCCAAGCTCAGGAGCGGTGCATCCCAACAAAGAGGAAGGTAGGCAAAAACAGCAGGAGGACTGCATGGATGGACAGGAAGATCCTGAACAAACAAACTTAGGATCAAAAAAGAAGCCTATAGAGGGTGGAAGGAAGGACGGGTAACCTGGGACGAATACAGAGAAATTGCCTGAGAAGCCAGGGATCAGGTTAGGAAAGCCAAGGCCCTTGACAGAATTAAATTTAGCCAGAGATGTCAAGGGCAACAAAAAAAGCTTTTATAGGTATGTTGGGGAGAAAAGGAAAACTAAGGAAAATGTGGGCCCTCTCTGGAAAGCGACGGGAGATCTGGTCACCCAGGACACTGAGAAGGCTGAGGTGCTCAATGACTTTTTTGCCTCAGTCTTCACCGGCAAGGTCTCGTGCCACACTGCCCAAGTCCTAGAAAGCAAAGGAAGGGTCCAGGAGAATGAAAAGCCGCCCATTATAGAAGAAGATCAGGTTCGGGAGCGCCTAAGGGACCTGAAGGTGCACAAGTCCATGGGACCTGATGGGATGCATCCACGGGTCCTGAGGGAACTGGCAGATGAAGTTGCAAAGCCACTATCCACCATACTTGAGAAGTCCTGGCGGTCTGGTGAAGTTCCCGCAGACTGGAAAAAGGGGAACATAACTCTCATTTTTAAAAAGGGTAACAAGGAAGACCCGGGGAACTACAGGCCAGTCAGTCTCACCTCAGTGCCAGGCAAGATCATGGAGGAGATACTCCTAGAAACTATGCTAAGGCACATGGAGAATGAGAAGATGATTGGTGACAACCAACATGGCTTCACCAAGAGCAAATCGTGCCTGACCAATCTGGTGGCCTTTTATGATGGGGTCACAACATTGGTGGATAAGGCTAAAGCAATTGATGTCATCTACCTGGACTTGTGCAAGGTGTTTGACACCGTCCCGCATGACATCCTTATCTCCAAATTGGAAACATGGGGGTTTGATGGATGGACCACTCGGTGGATAAGGAACTGGCTGGATGGTCGCACTCAAAGAGTTGTGGTCAACAGCTTGATGTCCGAGTGGAAACTGGTGACGAGTGGTGTCCCTCAAGGGTCGGTATTGGGACTGGTGCTCTTCAACATCTTTGTCAGCGACATGGACAGTGGGATTGAGTGCTCCCTCAGCAAGTTTAACGACGATACCAAGCTGAGTGGTGTGGTTGACACGCTGGAGGGACGGGATGCCATCCAGAGGGACCTTGACAGGCTTGAGAGGTGGGCCTGTGCCAACCTCATGAAGTTCAACAAGGCCAAATGCAAGGTCCTGCATCTGGGTTGGGGCAATCCTAAGCACAGATACAGGCTGTGCGATGAGTGGCTTGAGGCCAGCTCCAAAGAGAAGGACTTGGGAGTGGTAGTAGACAAGAAGCTGAACATGAGCCGGCAATGTGCGCTTGCAGCCCAGAAGGCCAGCCGTATCCTGGGCTGCATCAAGAGAAGCGTGGCCAGCAGGTCGAGGGAGGTGATTCTCCCCCTCTACTCCACTCGTAAGGCCCCACCTGGGTTACTGTGTTCAGTTCTGGAGCCCCCAACAGAAGACAGATATCGACCAGTTAGAATGAGTCCAGAGGAGGGCCACGAGGATGATCCAAGGGCTGGAGCACCTCTCCTATAAGGACAGGCTGAAAGAGCTGGGGCTGTTCAGCCTGGAGAAGAGACGGCTCCGGGGAGATCTTATAGCGGCCTTCCAGTACCTGAAGGGGGCCTACAAGAAAGCTGGGGAGGGACTTTTCATAAGGGCAGTTAATGACAGGACAAGGGGGAATGGCTTTAAACTGGAAGAGGGCAGGTTTAGATTAGATATTAGGAAGAAATTCTTCACTGTGAGGGTGGTGAGACACTGGAACAGGTTGCCCAGGGAAGTTGTGGCTGCCCCCTCCCTGGAAGTGTTTAAGGCCAGGTTGGATGAGGCTTTGAGCAAACTGGTCTAGTGGAAGGTGTCCCTGCTGATGACAGGGGGGTTGGAACTAGATGATCTTTAAGGTCCCTTCCAGCCCAAACCATTCTATGGTTCTGTGATTTTATGACTTGGGGACCTTGCTGGACAATAGGCTAAACACAAGCCAGTAGTGTACTTCAGCAGTGACAAAGACCCAACAGTATCCTGGGCAGTGCATTCCAGTAGATTGAGGGAAGTGATTATTCCCCTTTACCTGGCACTTGTGTCCAGTTTTGGCCCCCTGATACAAGACAGACATTGAGAAGCTGGTGGGAGTTAATCAGAGGGCCACCAAGCTGCTCGGGGGGGCTGCAGCACATGCTCCATGAGGAGAGGCTGAGGCAGCTGTGCTTGTTCAGCCTGGAGAGAAGAGAAGGCTTCAGGGGGACCTAATAGCAGCCTTCTAATACCTATGAGGAGGTTACTGAGAGGACGGGGCCAGTCGCCTTACTGAGATGCATGACAGGAGGATGAGAGACAGTGGCCATAAATTCAAACAGGGGAAGTTCCATCTGGATATAAAGCAAAATATTTAATTGTGAGGATAAGCACTAGAGCAGGGGCCCAGAGAGGTTGTGGCATCTCCATCCTTGGAGGTTTTCAGAACTGATTGGACAAAACCCTGAGTGACCTGGTTTGAATTTATTGTTGACCATGCTTTGAGCAGGAAGTTGGAGTAGGCAGCCTCCTGAGATTCTTTCCAACCTGAATGATTTTATGAATTGTGATTATTCAGTGAATGTTCCCTACCAGTTGTATCAGACCAAAACAGATTAGAACGCAAATATATTTGTTAGAAATTATTGTGTGGGGGGATTTTTTGTTGTTGTTTGGGGTTTTTTTGGTTGTTGTTGTGGGTTTTTTTCTTTGATAGGTCAGACTGTCTTACTCAAGACCTTGAAAAGCCCAAATCCAAATTTGTGAGAGAGGTTTTGGAAAAATGCATGAGGTAAGTAAGAGTTCCGAACATCTTTCTTTTGTAGTTACGTTAAATTGAAGTTTGGCCATTGCTTCCAGGTAATAATGCATTCTTTTAAATGTGGCTCTTGTCTTAAGCATACAGTTAACATTTTTAGCTAACCTCTGTTGTTTTCTTGCTCAGTTTTCTTCTAGTTTATCTGTTGTAGGGCACTGTTTTTCCTAGTGAACTGGGGAACAAATAGGTGGAACAAGTGGAGGTGACATCCCACTTGTTCATGCTTCTAGGTACAAATTAAGAAGGCTTTATTTTTTTCTGCTTGAGGATAGGTAAAAAGAGTTGATAATAGAGCAGGAAGGGAAGGAAGAAGAGTTCAGGCATTTTGCTGAAAAACAGTGGTTATTCACAGAAATAGGGGGGTTTATTATATCCCTAGTTTAAGATAAATAAGTATCTTATAGAATCATGGAATCATAGAATTGTTTTGGTTGGAAAAGACCTTTAAGATCATCACGTCCAACCGTAAACCTAACACTGCCAAATCCACCTCTAAACCATGTCCCTAAGGATGAAATTCTAGTATTAAACATCTTCTAGAAAGTTTTGATTAAGTTAGTTCTTGCTGTCTGTCAGGAACTACCATTGCACTGAATAAACATTTTTTATTTTATTTTTTTTGCACAGTCCAAATTAAAAAATAGGAAAGATACTTTAAATCAGTGAGTTGAGTCAACCCTGATGATGATATGCTATTATAATTCTACTGCTGTGAAACTTACTTTTGTAGGCTTTCCTACCATCAGCGAATAATAGACATTGTTCCTCCAAGCTTTTCTGTCCTCAGCCCTGCAAACCCAGTGTGTATTTACAAATATGGAGATGAAAGCAATAGTAAGTATTTAAGTTACTGAAACTTCAGTTCCAAGCAAATTATTTCAAAGCAAGGGAATGTCCTAGCTTGAGTGTCAAGTCACTTAATTTCATGAAAGAGAACTCAGCTGAAATAAATATGCTTGATATTGATCTAGTGTTATGTCTGGATCTTTCTAATCTAGACCTTTTTTTAAAAAATAAAAAAAAGTTTAGCTGTATGAAGTTAGATCATGCTGAGGTGACTGCAGTCTAGGTGCTACAGCATTGCTTTGGTTTGCCAGGAGTCTAAAAAAAGAAAATTTAATTTATTTCCATCATTCAGGCAGGATACTGTGCAGAAAAATGTATGGCAAAAGACAATATGGACTTGTTTTTGTATGAATGAGGCACTTAACAATAAAAGATTTTACTAAACAAATTTGATTTAATGATGCAAGCAGGGAGGCAGCAAATAACACTAAGGATCTGTCATTATCAAAGGCAGAGATAAATGAAAAAATACAGGTAAGTATTGCATTGTCAAGAAGCTGATAGAAATTAGAATGGAGTTTTAATCAGGGGAGTTACTCCCCCCCTCAACTCTGAAGATGCTAGAAAAGGGCTTGATTTTGTGAAGAATAGGAAACCCATTGATTAATTTTATGGAATAGTCATGTGGACAGTGCTATTGGGAGTAGCGAGTTTTGGGGGTAGCTGGGAAGTGTAAATGCTTCTCTGAGAAACATGCTGATGTAAAAATATTAATTCCATCCTAGACTCGAAAAGGATTATATGAACTTTCTGTTTCCATTTAGGATCTCTTCCTGGGTATGCTGTAGCACTCTGTTTAACGATTGCAATTAAAAATAAGGCCAGTAACGATGAAATCTTCAACATTTTAAAAGATGTGCCTAATCCAAATAAGGATGATGACAATGGTAAGGACATCTGATATTAAGCGTTGCAAGGTTGTCATTAGTTTTGCATCTAAACCATTTTGCTGTCCTGTAGTTATGGTTTCTGCTGCTAATTGAACTGTATGCTTTCCTTTCTAATAGTTGGTTTCAGTTTAACAATAAATGGAAGTAACATACAATTGTCAGTGTTTCTTCTGTTCTTGTCATGTACCAGAGACAGGTCTGTTCTAGTTAATAGAAGCAGCAACCTGGCCCTTGATGTGGGTTCTGCTAATTGTCCACAGAGATGGCATGAAGGATTTTTAACATTTGCCTTTGCCTTTAGCATTAGAGCTCATTTTGTCAGCTTTGTCCCGAAGATCCAGTGCCTTTGCCCTACTTAAGAGCTTGCCTCCTGTTGATACAGTCCCATAGCAGTTAAAGCTAGCACCCTGGCTATCTTAGCTTTCCCTAGATCTAAATGAAACTGGCATTCTCACAATAGGACTTTGCTGAAGTTCTTTTCGGCTTTGCTGTTGATCCAGCCACACCTAATGCTTGATTTCCAAAGGCAATGTGCTCTTGGAGTCTGAAAGGAGTGTGAGCTACAGGTTTGAGGAGTGATCTTTAAAACATAGGGACAGTTTGGGTAATATTGCAATACTTGTAAGTGTTCTGATATGCAGGCATAGAGTAGCAGTGAGCTTTTTTTTTGCTTGAGAGCCAATATTGTTTTCCTTGATTTGCTCTAAAGACCACATAGTAATCAATGTTCCTTTTCTTACCCATTGTTGCCAGCAGGTCTACAGCAGTGTCCAGGGGAATCAGAACCATTCACCTCAAGTGTCCTACATCCCCTGTGCACAATTGGTGCCCCCCTTCCCCAACCATTCCAAATACCCAACCTCTGTATTATAATCATCTGCAGCTTCCTCTCTTCTCATCCACTCCCCCTTTTCCCATGCTCTATGGCCTGCCTTGTCTCCAATCCAATGCAGACTTCCGCAGCATCTTCAGCTGTTGTTCCCTGCTTCTCTCCATCAGTGCTGTTAGATGCCACTAGTATAGCTGTCTCTCTGCTGCTATTTCTTGTTAACCTGGAACCATTTCTACATGTTTTCTCCATGACAGATGGAAGTCCCAAGATCTGCACCTTTTAGAAGATATTTACTAACTCCCTGTTCAGCCTTACAAAATCCGATTGCTAAAACTTAATTTATTGTTTTAATTAATTTTACAAAAATTATCTTTAAAGATTTTGGAGGAACTTAAAACCTCTACTTGAAGTATTTATTGTTTTAACTTTAAATAACTTACAGATGAAGGATTCACCTTAAATCCTTTGAAAATAGAAGTTTTTGTACAGACTCTGCTCCATCTAGCTGCGAAGTCTTTCAGCCACTCCTTCAGTGCTCTGGCTAAGTAAGTGTGGTATGTGCATTATTTTGGGGCTTACAGAACCATTTCAGTTCTGACAGTGAAGTGCCTGATAAAATAACTAATCTACAGTCTTCAGGTAACATTTTAGATGCTTTACAATGTGATGTGATGGTGTGTTTTGGACAGAAGCAGTAACTACTAAAAGGAAGGTAAAGTGAAAACTAGGTTACATAGCTGAATGGAGTTATTAACAGGACCATACACATCTTAAGCATGTTGATTGCATTAGGGTGAGGGTTCCATCTGCTTTTAAGTCTCTTGCAAGTATAAAGGTACATATCAATTTGAGGTTTTCCTGTTATCACATCTGGGCATATCAGTGTTCTTCACCAGAGCATGACTGAGTGTATCCTTGAATGTCTGTGATTCAGTTCCTAATTATGCCAGTAGCCCTGTAGCAGTTCTAAAATGGAGACTGTTTGGTACTCAGTCACTGCACAGAAGCAATTAGGTCTTCCCTGGAGTTTAATGTTGTCAGAAAGTGCGAGAGGAAATGTACATCTGTGCAGTGGAGAATGTTGTAAATGTCTGCTATTGAAATAAAAAAATCAAAAATCTTTGTAGCTTTCTCAAATGCAAATGTTACTCCTGAAATTGAGCTGAAATAAATCTCCTTGTACCCTTCATTGTAACCTACAAAGATGTCCTTCAACCCAGCTCTCACCTTACTTTTGTTACTATCAAAAGGTATTGCACTATGAGTTATTTGCCTGCACAAGCATACTGCTGTTAGGTTGTTCTGTTGTGTTTAAATCAATAATATGCAGGTTAGTCAGTTGATTTAAAAAAAACAAACAACCAAAACAAAGCAAAAAGGGGGGAGAGAATTTATGTGGCAGTTCATCAACTCATTAAGAGTGTAGATATTTCTGTATGTGACTCCTAATTGTGAAAATTTAATTTCCCTAAAATATAAAGAGAGTTAATAGGAAGTCTTAAGTAATCTTTTAACAAGTGTGGTGTGTTACGATACTTTCTGCATACTATTTCAAAGTCTTGAGAAATACCCACTGCGAAAAATACCCTAGCTAGTGTCCAGATGAGCTACTTGCAAATCTATTACATCCTCTTAATGATAGTTTCTAAATCAAACAAATGAGACACTCTGTCTATATTTTCCTTTGAAAGAGGAAAGTTATTGCTCAAGCCATACCTTCTCTGTTTTCGGTTTCATTTGCATGACTGAACTTTATTTAGACTTACATGATTGGAAGAAAAGTTGGAGCTGAAAATGGTCACAGTGCAGCAGATAGCACCTCCAGGACAGGCAATAAGCTTGCAAGTGCTTAACTGATTTGTGATGCTAATGAATGTTTAGAAGACCCCAAAGAATAATGGGAGAGGAGTACTGCTGCAGCTGGCTTTAAAATGTACTTACTGTAGTTTTCCCTGCTTTTTTTCTCTCACATCAAGCCTTACCTATTCTTCCTTAACTGTCCAACAGCACATTATGCTACTAGTATCTGAACTGCCGGGAAGCCACCGTAGAGTGATTTGTTTCTTTGCTGTGTATTCTGTTTTCCCAAGACTGATGCATATTTAAATGTACAAAGCCATATAGTGTATGCATGGGGGGATCCTTTCCTAAACCCCTTTGGCTGGCTTCATCTGTGAGTTCACAAGCATAATGTACTTTGGAGCATCACAGAGAAGGAACAGCTGGTAGATAAGTTCATTTTAAAATTAATCATGTGCTGAGTGCCCTGAGGAGCAAGTGCTTCATGTTGAATGACTGCATGCCTCCCATGACAGTGTCATGTCTTCTACAGTGTGTTGTAACAACCCGTATGACTCAAAATCAGTTAAATCGGTGTTTTAAAAAATAAATAAATTAATAAATAAATTTTAAAAATCAACCATGACTTCTTAAATATACCTAAGCAATATAAAATTTATTCTAGGATATTTTTGGAGTGCATGCTCTTAAAGACATGCTTTAACTTCTAGAGGATTGACTGCAACTGTTTAAGCAAAATGAGATTAAAATAACTTATTTTTGACACTGCATGCTTGATGCTGTTAAACTGTCTCAGTATGAAAGAGGTAGTCGTGTCTCACTGAATTATTTTTCTATTTATACAACTTTATATACTTTACAAATGTAAAAGCTTGATTTTTGTCTGTACATGGAAGATTTATGATGATGGTTTATAACAAACGATGGTCACTAGCATACATACAGTCAGTAACATAAGGAGCAGGACTCTGTATTCAGAGCTATAGTGGTTTCACTGCTGCATATCAACAGTGATATCCATAAGGTTAAAAGGAACCATTTAAAATTTATAGCTACATTACATAAACTGAGCTATGAATACTGACATAGGAGTCAGCTTCACTCTACTGAATTAGATGCTCTCAGTGCTTTCCTCAGTAGAGGGGAGATTGAATAATGGTCTATGGTTATGGAAACACCTATCAATAGGCAAAGTCCAAGGCACAAAAAGCAGCAAATTTCACTCTGCTTGCATATAGATAAGCATGCCTCTCTCTGCAGTTCTGTCCTGCATTTAAAAGCATGGGAACTGTAGCCTAGCTTTGAGGAGTAAGTTTGCCCCTGAGGCAGGGTTACATTGCTTTTAGGAGCTATCTTGTCTCTGCAACCTTTTAAACTCAGGACAGTTCTGTTTGTCAGGGGGTGGCCTTTCCAGAATTGTTGCAAATTGGCCAAAAGAAAACATTGGGACCATCTAAACCACTTACTGTGTGTCTCCTGCTTCATTGCCCTGATCCTAACCCCTCCATTGACTACTTAAATTTCTTTAAAGATTTCATGAAGTCTTCAAAGTACTTGCTGAAAGTGATGAGGGGAAACTCCATGTCCTGAGAGTTGTATACGAGGTTTGGAAGAATCATCCACAGGTAAGAGCATCAATGGCAGGTATTTGTAGAAGTTTCCACTCACAGAAAGTCATGTTAAAATATAAAGCATTGCAATTTCCTTTGTATATTTTAAAATACTGTCTGTTGTCTATTTGCATTTAAAAGAATTGAAGTTGTGTTTACTACTGTTAAGTGCCTTAAACTGGACATCAAATGTATTCTCTATCAGTGAGACTTTCACATTAAAATTTAATGTAGAAGACTTTGTGTTATGCTCTGGTTTACAAGAGAATAACTTAAAAATGAAACCAAAACAAACCCAACCCAACCTTGTTTTTCTTCAAAATTTCAATACTGGAACAGCATTCTCGTGCTTTATGCTTTTTAAGATAAAGATCTGTGGTGGGTTAACCTCGGCTGAACACCAGGTGCCCACCAAAGCTGCTCTATCACTCCTCCCCCTCAACTGGACAGGAGAGAGAAAATATAATGAAAGGCTCGTGGGTTGAGATAAAGACAGGGAGAGATCATCCACCAGTTACCATCACGGGCAAACCAGACTTGACTTGGGGAAAATGAATGTAATTTATTGCCAATCAAATCAGAGTACGATAATGAGAAATAAAACCAAATTTTAAAACACCTTCCCCCCACCCCTCTCTTCTTCCCGGGTTTTTCTCCCGATTTTCTACCTCCTCCCCTCCAGTGGCACAGGGGGACAGGGAATGCGGGTTGCGGTCAGTTCATCACATGTTATTTTTTGCTGCTCTTTCCTCCTCAGGGGGAGGACTCCTCACGCTTTTCCCCTGCTCCAGCGTGTGGTCCCTCTCACAGGAGACAGTCCTCCACGAACTTCTCCAGCATGAGTTCTTCCCATGACTGACAGTTCTTCATGAACTGCTCCAGCATGGGTCCTTTCCATGGGGTGCAGTCCTTCAGGAACAGACTGCTCCAGTATGGGTCCCCCACGGGGTCACAAGTCCTGCCAGCAAACCTGCTCCAGCATGGGTTCTTCTCTCTCCACAGGGGCCACAGGTCCTGCCGGGAGCCTGCTCCAGCGCAGGCTCTCCACAGGGCCACAGCCTCCTTTGGCCATCCACCTGCTCTGGCCTGGGGTCCTCCATGGGCTACAGGTAGACATCTGCTCCACCATGGATCTCCATGGACTGCAGGGGGACAGCCTGCCTCACCACGGTCTTCTCCACAAGTTGCAGGGGAATCTCTGCTCTGGCACCTGAAGCACCTTCTCCCCCTCCTTCTGCACTGACCTTGGTGTCTGCGGAGTTGTTTCTCTCACATCTTCTCACTCATCTCTCCAGCTGCAGAATGTGGAAGTTTTTTTTTCTTTTTCACCTTCTTAATTATGTTATCACAGAGGTGTTACCATTGTTACTGATTGGCTCGGCCTTGGCCAGCAGCAGGTCTGTCTTGGAGCTGGCTGGTATTGACTCTGTCGGACATGGGGGAAGCTTCTGACAGGTTCTCATAGAAGCCACCCCTATGCCCCCCCTCGCTACCAAAACCTGGCCGTGCAAACCCAATACATTCCACTACTCACCTCTGTGAATCACATATTTAAGAATTATTGTTAAAATCCACATTTATCACACAATCTTCACAAACTTTGCTCACATCAACAACAACAAAAAAAAAAGCATCCCCACACCAAAATAAAAAATAACATCATTACAACACTGGACAAAAGTGGACAATTTACACACAATCCATCCCTTGTCTCTTCACCACAATTAAACAACAGAAAACCCCCACAGTCATCCCACATTTCACTCTCTAGCTCTGTTCAGTCCATGTTTTGCCTGTTAACCTCTCCTCTCTCAATTACTATCCTTATCTTGAATTTTTCATGCCCCACCTTGGGTGGATTAAGCTTGGCTGGATGTCAGATGTCCACCAAGCTGCTCTATCACTCTCTTCCTCAGCAGGACAGGGAGGGGAGAAAATAAGATGGGAAAAAAAAAAAGAAAAAAAAAAAGGACTCATGGGTCAAAATAAAGGCAGTTTAATAGAAGCACAAAGCAAGAACCGCTCACAGAAGCAAAGGAAAAACAAAATATTTATTCTCTATTTCCTATCAGCAGGCAATGTCCAGCCACTTCCTGGGAAGCAGGGCTTCAGTATGCATAGTAATTACTCCAGAGGACAAACATAAATAACAAATACCCCTTCTTCCCCTTCTGTTCTCCTAGCTTTTATTGCTGAGCAGAAGTCATATGGTATGGAATGTCCTTTTGTTCAGTTTGGGTCAGCTGTCCTGGTTATGTCTCCTCCCAAGATCTTGCCCACCCCCAGCCTACTGGTAGTGGTGGGGAATGTTGGAGAGACAGCCTTGATGCTGTGTGAGCACTTCTAGCAGTAGACAAAACACTGGTGTGTTACCCACACCTTTCTAGTTACCAATAGAAAACACAGCACTCTGAGGGCTGCTATGGGGAAAATTAACTCCATCTCTGCCAGACGCAATGCAAGATTTTGTAACATAGAAATAGGCTGAAGAGAGAACCTGGTTATTTAACAGTTGTGTGGTTTTTCACTAGCAATCTCAATTATACTGGTTTCGGCTGGGATAGAGCTAATTTTCTTAGTAGCTAGAATAGCGCTGTGTCTTGGATTTAGTATGGGATTTGGTATGAAAAGAATGTTTATAATATACTGATGTTTTTAGTTGTTGCTCAGAAATCAAGGACTTTTCAACTTCTCATGTGTTGCTTGTGTGGGTCTAGCTAGAAGGACTTGCGCAAGCTAGAAAGGAGCATAGCAAGAGCAATGGACCCAAATTGGCCAATGGGATATTCCATATCATATAATGTCATGTTCAGTGTATAAATGAGGGTTGGCTGAAAATCTGATCTCTCACTCTTCCGGGATTGCGGTTTTGGGATCTCTCTCCTCCTCCAGGATCACTAGCTGGGAATGATCTGGGCCTTGGTTGGTGAGTGGTGAGCAATTGCATTGTGCATCACTCGTTTGTATATTCTATCATTATTATTATTATTGTTTTAGTTAGTATTATAATTATTATTTCACTTTATTTAAATTATTAAACTGTCTTTATCTCAACCTTCATGTCTCCTTACCCTTACCCCTCTAATTCTCTCCCCCATCCCCCAAGGCAGGAGGAGGGTGAGCGAGCAGCTGTGTGGTATTTAGTGGCCTGTTGGGTTAAACCATGATAACAATGAGCCACAAAGACCAGGTTGGAGTCAGTGTTATGCACAGATAGAGCAAGTAAATCTGTTCTCAACCAACATTCAGAACGGATTTGTCTGTGACACTACCATAGTTAAAGTTCATATCTGAGTCTGATGAAATAATGTGCTAAAAGAACTATGAAAAATACCTCAGTTGTTTAAAACATGCCATTTCTTCACACCAGTTGTTGTTTCCCCATGTTGTCATTGTTTTATAAATGGAGATCAGTAAGAAACTTGTGTTCAGTTTTTCTCTATTAGTTATTTGGATATTTCTCCCTGGTGTGTTTGTAATATATGATATTATGTCTGGAAATGATTGGTGCCTCAATTGCATGAGCCAGGCTTCCAAAAGTAATCTTGTTATAAGTGAATTTGACTCAAAGTCCAATAATAAATTTAAAAGTAATTTATTGAGTAGGAATAGGTGAGCAAAAGCAGCGCTGGGCGGCCGGGGAGTCTGCGCTCCGCCAACGGCTCGCCCCTCAAAGCAGTTAGTTCTCTATATTCAAGGTATATTCCTATACATATTCATTAGCTAATGCAAAACGCCTATACATATGCATGACCTTTCCCCGCTTCGTATTAAAATTAGGTCTCCTCCCCTCCACGCCTGCGGCAGAGCTTTGTGGTGGTGGTCGTTGAGGATCTTAGAGGGAAATCTTCATCACTTGAATCTGGGCCTGAGTCCCTCTTTAGTTATTCTTGCTTATCAGCTCTAAACGGGTTGGAGTTTTCTACAGGCCCTCATCCCTTTGGTATGTGGGGAGTTGTTCTGTTATATGTCCCGCAAGGCCGTTTGGCGTGGAAGGGAGTTTCCTGTTATATCACCTACAAGGCTCATCCCTGGCCATCTTGGCATCTAGGTTCTGTAATAAATTATTCGTTAGGCCTCACTCCTGACATATTAAGAGCCCACCATAAACTGGCTACAAGGCCCGTCTTTGTTAGGTTAAGATAAGAAAACTATGAAGCTAGAAATGTTAGCGCTTAAAGCTTAAAGAGACAAACTAAAAAAATACAAAATGCCCGCTATCATCCCCCCTTTTCTAAAATCTTTTACTTCTCTACACACATGTCTTATAAGTACACTTCAGGCTCAATTTGTGGTTAAACAACAAGATACTTAAACATAGCATTGTTAAACATAGCATTGTGATTCGACATTATACAAGTTTTTCCAAGACAAATCGATTGTTTGATTAGCAAATTCTCTTAATATACCTATTACAATCTCACTGAGTGATGGAGAATCCTTGCATCTGCTACTGGGCCTGAGGCCAAATTTCTACGGTTACTAAAAGATTACTTTTAATATTCTTAAAAGTCAGGTCCTGAAAGAGAGGTAAGATATTGTAAAATAGCTTCTTAAACAAAAGGATTAAAAAAAGAAGAGATTAAATATATATATACATTTATACCTGAAATATCAACCTTTAAAATATGGATGGTCACAGTCTCAACTATTTTCTGGGAGCACAAAGGCTTTGATGTTATAAAGGGAAACTTTAACATCAAGATTGAATACTTTCACAAATTCCTATGCCTGTGTTATATGAAGGCTCAAACTAGGTAATCTGGATAATGCTAGGAAGAATTTCTTAGGACAAATGCATATAGGAAGCAGTCTTGGAAATTAAGAAATGAGTCATGAGTTCTCTGATTCATTCTGTTAATTTAGTTTTCTACCTTAAATTGAGCTTTGTTACACTTTACTATTTGAGAATAAATATGTTGCAGGTTGAGTTTCTTGGGTATTGCAGTATGGAGTACATGAATAATTAAGATGGGCCCTTTCTTCTGAATGGCACAAAGCTGTTCTAATCACGAGATTTTTGTAGCTACCTGCTTGATTTTCCCACAAGCCTCATCAAGGTAGGGTCCTGTAGTAAATACTTATATACAGTGCTGATTTAATTCTAAAATGAAGAGATCTTGCAGGAAAGCGCATATGGTTGTGGTTGGGGACTGTTGCAGTCCAAGGAGAGTAGGTTAGTGGTTGCTGTTACCTTATGGTTATGTAACAGGAACACATCTTCTGGTTGGGTACTCCAGTGTTGACTGTTGTGACTTACTTCTCTGATGCCTTGTCTCAAAATCCAATTCTTGTATTTTTGCTCTTGGGAATAGCAGAAGCACTCACTTGAATGAAAAGTGGAGTTTTCACTTTCATGAGGAGTAAAGACGACTTGTTAAAATGCGAATGCATACTTGGCATGATTGATACAGCTCCCCTAGTCTGAGCATTTTTAGGTTCAGCATATGAGATGTCTGCTTTAAGCAGTACTAGTTTCCTAAAGTGTTTGAAATCACCCATTAATTTGACTAATGTATTTGCAAAGTTGCATAAAACCAAACTTGACTCTAATAGCTTTTCATACAACCCAGCACTGGTTGTACCTTAGCCCACAGTTATTTCACAGACTCCATGTTGCAGCAGGTAAACTTGACCGTTTCTTGTGGTAGGAATGACCATCTTTTCTTTCCCAAAATGTAGATGATTGCTGTTCTTGTGGATAAGATGATTCGAACACAGATTGTTGATTGTGCTGCAGTAGCAAACTGGATCTTCTCTTCAGAACTTGCACATGATTTTACTAGGTAACAAGTCAGAATTTCTGTCTTCAGTTGCTTTTTATCTGAATTTTTATTTTAAATTGTTGGAATCCATTTTTTAAAACTTAAAATAATTGTTATTTTTTCTTTCATTATTTTGCTTTAAACTCTACATAAAATTGTGTTGCTTCCCTAAAACGCAAGCTTTAGTATTTTCCTCTGAGCTGCAGCGTGCATTTCTATGTCCTTCAAAAAGCTATGCTAGCAAGATTCATGCAAGTAGCCTGTAAGTTTGCCAGAGTGGAAGGAGAAGCTCTAGGACCATTTCTGGACAAGAACCATTAACCCTGTTGTATCGCTGCTAACCTGGTGAAGTCTTGGTTTGCACCTAGGGCGTGTATCCTGCATCACCCTCAGATATATTGTTTACTGAGATTGGGAAAAATTATTAGACCTGGCAGTTTGATGGTAGTAGTGTTGCAGAATGATTCTGAAATAAAGCACTAGTTTGGTAATTCAGTGCAAAGTACAGGTAAGAAGTGAGTGATATGCTTTCTTAATATTGAATGTTTACTCACTCCAGTAGATGTCCTAAGTAATAATGATCCCCCAGATCAGTGTTGTGCACTTCTCTATTTGTTTATTAATTTAACTTGCTCTGTAGCAGTAGAAAGCTGCTCTGTTTCTGATGGTTTGAATACGAAGAGTTGAGAGTTATAGTAGACCTGTGCATTTTCTGTCTTGGAACAGTGTGCAATTTACTGTTTTGGATTCTGCATCTTTCCTAGGTTCTATGTCTGGGAAATCTTACATTCCACAATTCGTAAAATGAACAAGCATGTACTGAAGATTCACAAAGAACTGGAGGAGACTAAGACAAGATTGGCAAGACAGCACAAAAGAGTAATTTGTTTGTTTGTTTGTTTGTTTTATACATATATTTGACACCAAGTAACCTGCAGGCTGTCACATTTCAGACTGATGTGCAATTGGTTCTTGGAAAGGCTGAATAAAAATACTGTCAGGAGGCATTTCTATACATGTTGCCATCTCTAGTACTAGGACACTAAAGTTGACACATTTTTTGTATGTTTTTCTAAAGGCTGCTAGAGCCTGAGAATTCAGTTAAGTCTTTAAAGAAGTTCACATGCATTCGCACCATTGAAGGTTTTTTTCTTAAGTTTTTGTTCCAACATGAACTTCTTTCACTCTGTTTTTTGAAATCTTGGTTCCTGTTATATTATTGGGTAGCAATGGGAACAGTCAAATTCATACTCAAGTTTACCATAGGTTCTGTTAGTTGCTTTCCAATTTTACTAGTAAGTAGTCATTTAAGACCTTGTATCTTGTGTGGAGAAGTGCATGGAAACAGCAAGCTGTCAGTTGAGAAGCAGAGATAGTTGTTGCTGTTCTTTTAACATAAGCTGCTGGATTTCAACAGTTGCATCTGCCATTTGCTTCTCTTGGATTTTATTTTTTAATGTCCTTGTATCACCTAGACTACTATTTACAGTGAGATGACTATCAAATATTTTTAGATGCATTGTGTGGACTCTTAAGTCCTAAGTGATAGTAGAAGCTTGTTATTCCTGGACAAGCAGCTGGGTTACTGGGATTTTGTACTATACTTGGGAAAAGAAGATGCTTTCTGTGCCTTCCCCATCTGAGTGTTTTATGGCACTGAGCACTTTCAATGTCTCTAGCCAGCCACTCTAGTCTAATCAGTCCTTGTTTTAATTCACGTTTGCCTATTTTGGGGCTTCAGGTCTAAGTAACGATGCTATAAAGTACAGTGAGAGTAGTATCTCCTGTAGCAACTCCAGAGGGCAGGACCCAAGACAGTTTGGCTGACTACAATATTTAATCCTGATATTGAATGAAGCCAATTTATAGAAATTATCTTAGTTTCATAGAAAGAAGAATATTTCCTTGTTGATCTATGGTCTTCCAGTACCTGCACAAAACATTAGGCTACTTCTAAATCTTTGGCCTAGGTTAACATCAGAATTTGGCACAACATGGAACACATACAGGATCATGCAAAAAATGTCACCAGCACAAGCCATTTCCTGTGAGCATCAGCTGAGAGATCACTAGGACCTCATGATTTGCTGATGTCAGTTCATCCTAACTCTTTCAACTCTTTTCCTTGCTCATTCCCAGCAACAGCCATGGTAGTTGCTTACCTCCTCAATCTATGTTCATCAACAATTAACAAATGTTTGTGAGTATTGAAGAGCTATTCATTGATTTCACTGTGAGGCAAAGAGATTTTCTGGTATCATTCAATGGATATGCCTATGTTTTTGTTTTTGTACTGTCTCCTAGCTGCAGCTTTTAAGTACTGAGTGCTTTCAAGGGCAGTGTTATGCCATTAGATAACTTTTGTAAGTAAATGTATTAGATCTGGCTGGGATGGAGTTAACTTTCCCCATAGCAGCCCTCATAGTACTGTGCTCTGTATTTGTAGCTAGAACAATGTTGATGATAACACACCAGTGCTTTGGCTACTGCTGAGCTGTAGTCACACAGCATGGAGGTTGTCTGTCCAACCCCCTCACCCCCAAAGCCCAGTAGGTTGGGGGTGGGCAAGAAGTTGGGAGGGGACATAGCCAGGAGAGCTGACTCCAAGTGATCAAAGAGATATTCCATAGCATATGACATTGTGTACAGCGATAAAAGCTAAGAGAAAGGAGGAAGAGGAAGGGGGGCATTTGTTATTAAGGCATTTGTCTTCTGAATCAACCACTATGTGCACTGAGACCCCACTTTCCAGGAAGTGGCTGGATATCTCCTGCTGATGGGAAGTAGAGAACAGATTTTTTTAAAAAATTATTATTCCTCCCACAGCCTTTGCTTTTCTTTATTAAACTGCCTTTATCTCAACCTGTGAGTTTTTCATCCCACTGAGGAAGGGGAGTGATAGAAGGGCTTGATGGGCACCTGGCGGCCAGCCAAAGTTAACCTACCACAGTAAAATAGACAAAATATGAGTAGTTCTGGAAGCAGATGCTTTATTAGACTGCAGTTCCTCATTGAGGATGTAAGATGTCAAATTTTGATGCCCCCAGTGCTAAGTGGACTGGCATGTTATGGGATGAGGCCAAGGCTTACCTGCCTGCTCCTAGGGGAGTTAACACAGTGTCTACTGGTCCTTGAGCAGTTAGTCTTATACTTTAAATATTGCAGTAATTCATAGTTGTCAGAATATCTTTCAAGTTACTAGTTTGCATTAAAAAATATAAATTTCAAGTGTGATTTGCATATAAGTAGGTGAGTTAGCACATAGCCCTATTTTTTTTCTTAAGTTACATATACTCTTTTTACAAAAAAAAAAGTTTATAGCTGTTAATTTATGGATATTATTGCAGAGAAACAACATTGTGAGACTGAAGTGATATCTGTAACTGAATGTATAAAATGTGCCTTAGTCTACCAGATTCCCCCTTTCTTGCAATACATCATTTAATCACAGAATAATTGAGGTTGGAAGGGACCTCTGGAGGTCATCGTTTCCAATCCCCCCTGCTCAAGTAGGTCTACCTAGAGGCGGTTGCCCAGGAACATGTCCAGATGGTGTTTGAATATATCCAAAGAGGGAGACTCCACAACCTCTCTGGGCAACCTATTGCAGTGCTCAGTCACCCTCACAGTAAAAAAAGTGTTTCCTTATGTTCAGACACCACCTTCTGTGTTTCAGCTTCTGCCCATAGCCTCTTGTTCTGTCACTAGACACCAATGGAAAGAGTCTGGCTCCATCTTCTTTGCACCCTCCCTTCAGGTATTTATATATATTGATAAGATTCCCCCCCTCCCCGAACTTTCTCTTCTCTAGGCTAAATGGTCCCAGCTGTCTCAGCCTTTCCTTAGGAGAGATGTTCCAGTCCTTTAATCATCCTTGTGGCCCTTTGCTGGACTCTGTCTACTATGTCCATGCCTCTCTTGTATTGAGAAGCCCAGAACTGGATACAGCACTCCAGGTGTAGCCTCATCAGTGCCAAGTAGAGGGGAAGGATCACTTCCCTCAACCTGCTGGCAGTACTTTGTCTAATGTAGCCCAGGATACTATTAACCTTCTTTGCATCAAGGACACATTGCTGGCTCATGTTCAACTTGGTTTCCATCAGGAACCCCAAGTTCTTTTCTCCAAAGTTTCTTTCCAACTGGTTGGCTCCCAGCATGTACTGGTGCATGGGGTTGTTCCTCCCCAGGGGGAGAACTTTGCACTTCCCCTTGTTGAACCTGCGTGAGGTTCCTGTCAGCCCATTTCTGCAGCCTGTCCAGGTCCCTCTGGATGGTGGCACAACCCTCTGGTGTATCAGCTACTCCTCCCAGTTTGGTGTCATCTGCAAACTTGCTGAGGGTACAGTAAGCTCTGTCCCATCATCCAGTTCATTAATGAAGACGTTGAACAGGATCAGACCTAGTATTGACCCCCAGGGTACACTGCTAGTTACTGGCCTCCAACTAGACTATGTGCTTATCCAGCCCATACTTCAACAGCTTGTCTATGAGGATCTTGTGGGAGACAGTGTCAAAGGCCTTCCTGAAGTTAAGGCAGACAATATCTGCTGCTCTCCCCTCATCTACCAGGCCAGTCATTTCATTATAGAGGGTTATAAGGTCAGTCAAGCATGACTCCCCCTTGATGAATCCATGCTGACTACTGATGACCATCTTGTCCTTCAGGCACCTAGAAGTTGTTCCCAGGATTAGCTGCTCCATCACCTTCCCAGGGTGAGGCTGACCGGTCTGTAGTTACCTGGGTCTTCCTTCTTGCTCTTCTTGAAGAGAGGGGTGACATTTGCTTTCCTCCAGTCTTCAGGCACTTCTCCCAATCACCATGATCTTTCAAAGGTTATTGCAAGGTGTGGTGGGTTGACCATGGCTAGAAGCTGGATACCCACCAAAGCCCACTCTATCACTCCCCCTCCTCAAATGGGCAGGGAGAGAAAAATATAACGAAAAGCTCGTGGGTGGAAATAAGGACGGAGAGAGATCACTCACCAGTTACTGGCACGGGCAAAAGAGACTCGACTTGGGGGAAAAAACAAATTTACTTTATTACCAATCAAAATTAAAGGAGAATTAAAACACCTCCCCCATCCCTCCCTTCTTCCCGGGCTTAATCTCTTTCCCGATTTTCCACCTCCTCCCCCCAGCAGCACAGGGGGACAAGGAATGGGGTTGGGGTCAGTTCATCACAGGGTGTTTCTGCCGCTGCTTCCTCCTCAGGGGGAGGAGTCCTTCCCCCGCACCAGCGTGGGGTCCCTCTCACAGGAGACAGTCCTCCACCAACTTCTCCAACGTGAGTCCTTCCCATGACTGACAGTTCTTCACGAACTGCTTTGGCATGGGTCCATTCAGGAAGGGACTGCTCCAGCACGAGTCCCCCACGGGGTCACAAGTCCTGCCAGCAAACCTGCTCCAGCGTGGGCTCCTCTCTCCACGGGCTACAGGTCCTGACAGGAACCTGCTCCAGCGCGGGCTTCCCGCGGGGTCACAGCCTCCTTCAGGCATCCACCTGCTCCGGCGTGGGGTCCTCCATGGACTACAGGTGGTCATCTGCCCCACCATGGATCTCCATGGACTGCAAGGGGACAGCCTGCCTCACCATGGCCTTCACCACAGGCTGCAGGGGAATCTCTGCTCCGGCGCCTGGAGCACCTCCTCCCCCTCCTTCTTCACTGACCTTGGTGTCTGCAGAGTTGTTTTCTCTTACATCTTCTCACTCCTCTCTCCAGCTGCAAAAAGTGCAGCTTTTTTTTTTCTTCCCTCTCTTCCTTTTTTTTCTTAATTATGTTATCACAGAGGCATTACTGATTGGCTCGGCCTTGGCCAGCGGCAGGTCCGTTCTTGTAGCCGGCTGGCATTGGCTGTGTCGGGTCGGACATGGGGGAAGCTTCTGGCAGCTTCTCTCACAGAAGCCACCCCATTTCCCCCCCCCCCCCACCGCTACCAAAACCTTGCCACGCAAACCCAATACAGTGGTCCATCATGAAATGGTTTTCTGGAATGTCTTTTCCTCAAGAAATTGTGGCAAGGAATTCACAGTTCCAGAGCCTGGTCTCAAGCATAGCAGGACAGGCCCTACAAAGTGAGGTAGACAGCTGTTTAGCACTCACAGAGGACATTCAAAAACCAGCATTAAACAATGCATTAAAAAATCTAGAGGGGAAAATATTAAAGCACTGGACTGGAAAGATGTCTGGAGTTTAATCACTGAGGGGAATATTGTATCCATTAAGTCATTTTGGTTTATATCTACAATTTTTATGCATCTCAAGGAGGAAACCTTATTTGTTTCTCTGGAAGTTAATGGACCTTAGAACTAACAGCACCTTACACAAATACTGGACAACTGAAAAAGGTTCCAGCTGCTCTCCACATGCCAGCCTTTGTTAGTTCCATTTGACTACTCCTGTGCTGTCAGTGCTGGCTGGACTCCAGTAGCCAGGAGATATATGTCTCCGTGGTATGATTCCGACTGCAAACAAATAGGAAATCCAGGGTCACATCAGACACTAGTTACCGTAAGGTTTGGCACCATGCTTAGGAGCATGGCAGAGGAAGTAACTTTTTTAATCTTGATTTGAGATGTGTACCACAAATGTTTACCAGCACTGACACAAAATTTTCTCACCTGCCCTGAGCTTCCCTCCTCCTTATCTAAATCATTGCTTGGAAGAAGAGAATTGTGAAGGTCTATTTTAATTAATTTCAGTAAGGCTTTTACATGTCCAGACAACACATTAGGAGATGGGTAATGTGGCCCTTGTAATACAATGGATACAAAGGATTGGCACAAGCCATAAATTATCAGCCACTCTGAGATTAATTAGTTCGAAGAATAATGTTTGAAGAACACAGGCTGCTCATCCTGCTCACTTCTTACCGTGACTCTTCCAGTGGGCAACACAGCTTGTCCAAGACAGCACAAACACACCTCCTGCAGAACAGAGTGCTTTCTCTCCTGGTGCCAGAGAGAGGCCCTAGGTACTCCTTGCAGCTTGGGACTTGGAGAGGTGCTTTTACCATCTGAAGCTCTGTCTGCGTTGAAGCCTCTGCCCTGGCAGGGGCAGCTGTTCCAACAACTGCTGGTGAACCTGCCCTGTGGAATGTTACTGCCATACCTGAGTCTCTTACGCTGGTACAAATTCAGCTGAGGCACCTTTCTGCACAAATTGCTGCATCTGTTGGCTGTGTCTGTTAGCTGCCCTTTGGGAGCTGCATCGGCTAAAAGAGTGCTTGACCCTCCTTAATCAGGAGACAGCTGATTATAATAGCCCAAACCATTCTATGATTCTGTGATTTTATAACTTGGCTGGTAGCCAAACACCACACAGCTGCTCCCAACCCCAGCCTTTCCCCCTCACCCAGGGAATAGGGGAGAGAATTGGAAGGGTAAAGGTAAGGAGACTTGTAGGTTGAGATAAGAACAATTTAATAAATGGAAAAAAATAAACTTAAAATAGTAATGATCATTATAATGATTATAATAATATATATAAATGAGTGACGCACAGTACAATTGTTCATCACCCACTGATAGTGATCCTGGAGGAGTGAAAAGGAACCCTGAAACTGCAATCCTGGAAGAGTGAGCCTGCACAATCCCCAAGAGAATCACCTGGTTTCCGGTCAACCCTCATTAATATACTGAACATGTCACCGAAATCCAGAAATAAACTCCTTAACACCAATGTAGTCTTAAGAAGCAGGCATTCTTTATTGCAGTGCTGGAGACACATAGCTCTGCCTAACATGTCCAATCAAGCATCATAATTCATAAGTTTTTATATACATTTTTCTATCAATCATTGTCACAGAAGTTCCTTTGCATAAATATGCATAGTATGCCCACCTTTAAATTTAACCTTTACAATGATTAGTTTCATTAGTTATATAACCTTATCAAAATTCATAACCCAAAACACTCGTTGGTCAGTTCTACTTAGCTCTACTGATTGAAATCCTTGATGTTCAAATCAAGATGGGAAGGTTAAGGGGTTTCCAAGCAGCATAACTGGTGTCCATGACTATCATCTCCTTAGTTTCATAAAACAAAACATAGATATCCAGTAATTTCTTAGTGAGGTTTCTGTAGTGACGTGGTTTAACCAGGAAGGGTCGCTGCCCACCCCACCCCCCCCACCCTCCCGTGGTATGGGGAGGAGAAAATATAAACAGGGCTCAGGGGTGCGAGACACGAGTAGTTTACTGGAATAGTAAGGGAGAAAACACCAAACAACAACAACAACAGTGCTAATGAAAGAATATAAAATGTAAGAAGTGATACACGGAACCAAACAGCTCACCACTCGACCGGCTCGAGAACCACAGTACCCAGCAGCCCCCTCTTCCCGGAACTTCCCTGTTTAAATACTGAGCATGACATCATGTGGTATGGAATACCTGCCCTGGCCGCAGGGCGGGTCCCCTCCCAGTTCCCTGAGAACAATTAACTCTATCCTAACCAAACCCAGGACATTATCCACCCCTTATTCTATACCATCTACGTCATGCTCAGACCCTGCACTTCCCAATCAATTCCTACCACTGTCTTGTCTTGTTGTAGAGCTATATCTATATCTCTATATCCATAAATGCACAGATATAATTCCCTTAGTCTATGGGCCATCACTCTATAATGTCCACTGAGTTCATTTAACCCATGACTTTGGGCTCCATCTGTCATAACAGTCTCTCAGGGTGAAAAAAAACCTGGTGTGTGGTGTTGGATTGCTGCATGCTGTATCCAGAGTTTGTTGCTGGTGTATCTTAGAGAGCTGACTGGAAATGATGCGCTGGTGTATCAGGTACAATCCCTGCTCACGGTCTGTAGGTCAAAGATGTCTTAATGACATCGTTGGGCGCTGATTGCTGGAGCCATCTCTGGTTTCATCACTGCTGTACCTTGCTCGGTTTTCACCAAAGTCCACTTCTTCATCCAATTTGAGGCAATTCATACTGTAATCCCTTTGACATGACATATAGCAACCACAGTAGTAATGACACACAATATATATGCAGTTCAAATTATTTAATATTCTCACCCAGAGTCAAATCTCCTTGAGGTACACATCGGACTTGCCCATCCTTCTGCATTACCCACCAAGTGCACCCAGGTCCTTGGGCAAAAGCAATCCCACGAACAGGTTTGCCTTTGCCTGTGGCAAGACTAACCCAGACCATCTTCTCTAACATGTTCTTCATGTGAACTACAGGGACTTTGTCCCCTTCTACAGTATGTGGAAGTTTTGATAGGGCGGGACCAGCTTGATTGGTGGATCCCCTAGTGTTGACCAGCCAGGTAGCCTTAGCTAAATGTGTATCCCAATGTTTGAATGTCCCACCATCCGTTGCTCTCAGTGTAGTTTTCAGCAGTCCATTGTGTCTTTCAATTTTCCCAGAGGCTGGTGCATGATAGGGGATGTGGTACATCCACTCAATGCCATGTTCTTTAGCCCAGGTGTTTATGAGGCTGTTTTGGAAATGAGTCCCATTGTATGACTCAATTCTCTCTGGATTGCCATGTCGCCATAGGACTTGTTTTTCCAGACCTAGAATAGTGTTCCAGGTGGTGGCATGGGGCACAGCATATGTTTCCAACCATCCAGTGGTTGCTTCCACCATTGTGAGCACATAGCGCTTATCACTGCAGGTTTGTGGGAGAGTAATATAATCAATCTCCCAGGCTTCTCCACATTTATATTTTAACCATCGTCCTCCATACCAGAGAGGTTTTAACCACTTGGCTTGCTTGATTTTGGCACTTCATTCACACTCATGAATAACATGTGCAATAACGTCCATGGTTAAGTCTACCCCTCAATCATGAGCCTATCTATATGTCACATCTCTTCCTTGATGGCCTGAGGCATCATGGGCCCAGCAGGATAAAAATTTTTCACCTTTATGTTGCCAATCCAAATCTACTTGAGACACTTTGATCTTGGCAGCCTGGTCCACCTGTTGGTTGTTTTCATACTCTTCAGTGGCTCAACTCTTTGGTACATGAGCGTCTACGTGATGTACCTTTACAACCAGTCTCTCTAGTCCAGCAGCAATATCTTTCCATAATTCAGCAGCCCAGATGGGTTTACCTCTATGCTGCAAATTGCTCTGTTTCCATTGTTGTAACCACCTCCACAGGGCATTTGCCACCATCCATGAGTCCGTATAGAGATAGAGCACTGGCCATTTTTCTCATTCAGCAATTACTAAGGCCAGCTGGATGGCTTTTACCTCTGCAAACTGACTCAATTCACTTTTTCCTTCAGCAGCTTCTGTGACACGTCGTGTAGGGCTCCACACAACAGCTTTCCACCTTCAATTTTTCCCTACAACATGATAGGAGCCATCAGTGAACAGGGTATATCTTTTCTCATCATCTGGTAGTTCATTATACTGTGGAGCCTCCTCAGCACGCGTCACCTCCTCTTTCAGTGGCATTCCAAAATCTTTGCCCTCTGGCCACTTTGTGATCACTTCCAAAATTCCTGGACAACTGGGGCTTCTTATTCGAATCCTTTGTGTGCTAAGTGCAAACCACTTATTCCATGTGGCATCAGTTGCATGGTGTGTAGTGGAGGTCCTCCCTGTGAACATCCAGCCCAGCACTGGCAGTCAAGGTGCTAAGAGGAGCTTTGTCTCAGTACCAACCAAGCAGCTCAAACTTCCTCATACACTGCCAATATCTCTTTTTCAGTTGGAGTATATTTGGCCTCTGATCCTCTGTATCCCCGACTCCAAAACCCTAGGGGTTGGCCTCGAGTCTCCCCTGGTGCTTTCTGCCAGAGACTCCAAGTTGGGCCATTCTCCCTGGCTGCAATATAGAGCACAGTTTTAACATCTTGTCTTGCCTGGACTGGCCCAAGGGCTACTGCATGGACTATCTCTTGTTTAATTTGCTCAAAGGCCTGCCATTGCTCAGGACCCCATCTAATGTCATTCTTCTTCCGAGTAACTGGATAGAGGGGACTCACAATCTGACTGCAATTTGGAATATGCAACCTCCAAAAACACAACGCCTAAGAAAGCTTGTGTTTCCTCTTTGCTAGTTGGTGGAGACATAGCAGTTATTTTGTTGATCACATCCACTGGGATGTGGCAACACCCATCTTGCCATTTTATTCCTAAAAACTGGATCTCCTGAGCAGGTCTCTTGACTTTGCTTTGTTTTATGGCAAAACCGGGTTTTGCATTATTTCCAATCCTTTCTCAAAAACTTCTGCTGTGTTGCCCCATAGGATGATGTCGTCAATGTACTGCAGGTGTTCAGGACCTTTACCTTGTTCCAGTACAGTCTGGATCAGTCCATGGCAAATGGTGGGGCTGTGTTTCCACCCCTGGGGCAGTCGATTCCAGGTGGACTGGACATCCCTCCAGGTGAAAGCAAACTGTGGCCTGCACTCTGCTGCCAAAGGAATGGAGAAAAACGCGTTAGCGATATCAATTGTGGCGTTCCACTTGGCTGCCTTGGACTCCAGGTCATACTGAAGTTCTAGCATATCTGGCACAGCAGCAATCAGTGGCGGCGTGACTTCATTCAGGCCCCAACAGTCCACTGTCAGTCTCCACTCTCCATTAGACTTCTGGACAGGCCATATAGGACTATTGAACAGTGGGTGAGTCTTACTAATCACTCCTTGGCTCTCCAGTTGGTGAATCAGCTTATAAATGGGAGCCAAAGTGTCTCGGTTGGTGCGATATTGCTGCCAGTGCACTGTTGCAGTAGCACTCGGCACCTGCTGTTCTTCAACCCTCAGTAATCCCACAGCAGAAGGGTCCTCTGAGAGACCAGACAGAGCAAACAACTGTTTAATTTCTTCTTTCTCCAAAGCTGCTATACCAAAAGCCCACTGGTGCCCTTTGGGATCCTTGAAATACCCTCTCTTGAGTTAATCTATACCAAGGATGCAAGGGGCCTCTGGACCGGTCACAATGGGGTTCTTTTGCCACTCATTCCCAGTCAGACTCACTTCAGCTTCCAATACAGTCAGTTGCTGGGATCCCCCTGTTATTCCAGAAATGCAGATGGGCTCTATACCACTATGGCTTGATGGCATTAGGGTACATTGTGCACCAGTGTCCCCTAGAACCTTATACTCTTGTGGGTCTGATGTGCCAGGCCATCAGATCCACACAGTCCAATAAATCCGGTTATCCCTTTCCTCTACCTGGCTGGAGGCAGGGCACCTCCAATCCTGATCATGGCATTTGCCACTCACTTCTTGTAAATATGAGTCAGAAGTCCCTTCAGGAGGATCAGAAATGAGATCAGCCCTCTCGCTCTGTCTGGAGAGCTGCCCACTGGAGACTGGAGCAGCACATTTCCTGGAAGAATCCCCTTCTGTGATTGTTTTTCTCTGCAACTCATGTACCCGTGCCATTAGGATCGAAGTAGGTTTTCCATACCACCTCCTCATGTCCTCTCCATGGTCATGCAAGTAAAACCACAGGGTTCTTCGTGGAGCGTATCCTCTATGTCCTTTCTCTTGAGCAGAGGGACACTGGCTCCTGATAGCTGAAATACTGGTCTGTACAGGTGGGAAACTGGACATATCCTCTTTGAGTTGCTGGACTTCCCAGGACAGTTTTTCCACAGCTGAGACACAGGCCCATACAGAGGCAAATAGACTTCCTTTGTATTGCTGAAGTTGACCATCTAACTCATCCACCGTTCGTCTCTCAGCTTCTCTCCAGGACATTACTGCCAATGAGTTGGCGTATGATGATGGTGCACTCTGTAAAAACTTCCGCCACATGGATCGTGTGCACTGGACTTCATCTGGGTCTGTGGGTAGCTGTTCGTTACCTGGATCATTATAAATCACCTCCAGCACAGCTAATTCCCTTAAATACTGGATACCTTTCTCCATGGTGGTCCACTTATCTGGGTGACATTTCACATCATCTTTGAGGGGGTATCTTTCCCTCACGCCTGACAGAAGTTGCCTCCAGAGGCTGAGGGTTTGTGTCTTTCTCCCAATTGCTTTGTCAATGCCACCTTCCCTAGACAGAGATCCCAGCTTCCTGGCTTCCATGCCCTCTAATTCCCAGCTACCGGCCCTGGTATCCCAGCATCGGAGAAGCCAGGTAACAATATGCTCGCCCGGATCGCAGCTGAAGTCTTTCCACAGATCTCTCAGCTCACCTAGTGACAGGGATCAGGTGATTATCTCTGGTTCTGTGTCTTCCTCCTGTTCTCACGATGGCCCTGGTTCACTTTCCTCCTTTGCTGAGCGAGCTGACTTTTTTGTGTATTTCTTTTTCTGTACAGGAGCAACTGATACTGGCATGGGTCGATCCTCTGGTTTGGGTGCAGTAGCAGTATTTGTCGTGGGGGTTGGAGTAGTTGCCGTGCTTGTTACAGGGGCTGGACTATCTGCAATATTTGTCATTTTGCTGCCAAATCCAGAGACCTTCTCTTGCCCTTGAGGGTACCGAGTAGTGTTGAATAGGATGCGATAGGCATGGGCCAGGCCCCAGCACGTTGCAATGATCTGTGTCTCTCTGGAATTGCCAGGGTGACAACACACTCTTTCCAAATATTTTACTAATTCTTCAGGATTCTGCACTTGTTCGGGTGTGAATTTCCAAAACATTAGAGGTGCTCACTGTCCCAGGTGCTTGCCCTTACTATCCCACACACCCTGCCACTCATCACTATCCCCTGGGTCAGACCTCTGGGTCATATTCCTAAATAGTTGTTTAACCCACAACAGGAGCTGAAACACATTAAAGAGACCCAGTAATAGAAACATGATGGTTAGAGCATCCCAAGGATATTCAAAATTCTCAATGAATGAGGAAAAGGAGGCAAAGGACTGGGGGAAATCACCCCCCTCTGTCTTCCCCGTAGCCTGGGTGCCATTACTAACACCTTCCGACAGGGGGCGCCCGGGATACGACCATGACGACAACACCGCGAACAAAGAGGCACCCAACCACGTGGAAAGTGATGTGACCATATCATAAGCCGAGACCACACAGTACAACAAAATCATAACCCCGAGCCCTCTCCCAGCCTTGATAAACAGCACCAGAGGGAATATATACTGCACATAAGGCTTTACATAGTGTTATAAGTAAATTTGACTCAAAGTCCAATAATAAATTTAAAAGTAATTTATTGAGTAGGAATAGGTGAGCAAAAGCAGCACTGGGCGGCCGGGGAGTCTGCGCTCCGCCAACGGCTCGCACCTCAAAGCAGTTAGTTCTCCGTATTTAAAGTATATTTCCAATACATATCCATTAGCTAATGCAAAACGCCTATACATATGCATGACCTTTCCCCGCTCCGTATTAGAATTAGGTCTCCTCCTCTCCATGCCTGCGGCAGAGCTTTGTGGTGGTGGTCGTTGAAGGTCTTAAAGGGAAATCTTCATCGCTTGAATCTGAGCCTGAGTCCCTCTTTTGTTATTCTTGCTTATCAGCTCTAAGTGGGTTGGAGTTTTCTACAGGCCCTCATCCTCGTTTGGTATGTGGGGGGGGTTTTCTGTTATATCACCTGCAAGGCTCATCCCTGGCCATCTTGGCGCCTAGGTCCTGTAATGAATTATTCATTAGGCCTCACTCCTGACATGTTAAGAGCCCGCAATAAACTGGCTACAAGGCCCGTCTTTGTTAGGTTAAGATGAGAAAACTATGAAGCTAGAAATGTTAGCGCTTAAAGCTTAAAGAGACAAACTAAAAAAATACCAAATGCCCGACACATGTCTTATAAGTACACTCTAGGCTTAATTTGTGGTTAAACAACAAAACACTTAAATATAGCATTGTGGTTCAACATTACACAAGTTGTTTCCTGTTGCGACGGAGGGAAAATCCAGACAGCTCAATATGAGTTGAATCATCAGTCTTCCGATTTATTGATTACACATATGCTTCTTATATACAGCAGTTAATTAAGCTTATGCATATTCCCAAAAATCCACACTGATTGGCTCATTAATTTTCCTGAGAACTTTCTCTTTGTCATAACAGGTGGTGTTGTTCAGTTGAGCTTCAAGGGCAACAACAGGACATTCCCTAACTTCACGATTTCCAACTCCCTTTTTTCCCAGCTTGATTAAAATTGTTTTGTCTGAAGTTCTCAAGGAGAGTAGGCCTCCTGAAGATTTCTGTTAATCCTCCCTGACTCATGTCAAGGGGGCCTGAGCCATTTTAATACCTTCACTGCTTCTGCTAAAGGCTCTGATTGTACAAATATCTCTTAGTGATTTGAGAAATTAAAATAACACAGAAATAATAGAAGAGGGAAAAAGAGGGGGGGGACTCAGAGCTGGCCCTGACATATCAGCACCTACACCAGATGTGTATGGTGCTCTGCCAGCTCTTGCTCTACCAGCTGCAGTGGATCTATGTGACCTTTGTCATGCAGCCAGCTCTCTACAGTTTCCCAAGACAAGTAGATTGTATGATTAGCAAATTCTCTTAATATACCTATTACACATAGCACAGTCGGGTGATCAAATGAAACAACATTGTGACCAAGGACTATTTAACTACTATATTAAATGTGTACACATATAAAAGATTGCTTTAACACGCTCTGGTCAGGTCTGCTGTTATCTCAACCCTTTCGCCACATTGGGCAACAAAAGACTGACTGGTTTAACCAGGAAGGGTTGCTGCCTGCCCCACCCCCCACCCTCCAGTAGTGAAACTATCACAGGGAAGGAGAAAATATAAACGAACAGTTTACTGGAATAGTAAGGGAGAAACAACAACAGCAGTACTAATTGTAATAAACGACCAAGCCTTGTAATCAAGGTAGGTTTAGTTTTATTTGCGAGGACAAAGTCAATAAAGCAAAAGTTCAGCGCTGGGTGCTTGACCCAAGTCAGAGGCACACCGGGAAAGATACGTTATCCCTTTATATACATTTAGGATTGCATTAGTCACATACATATTCATTTTAAGGTTGGGTTATTATAATTAGTTTTAAAAAGGGGCAGGGTTATCCTAATTACTTTGGGGGGACTTATTAAAATAAAATCTTATCTTTTCTTGCATGTGCACTACTGTTGGATGGTTGTGGGAAAGGTCCTTGGCAGGAAGGCCCACAGTTTTCTTCAGAGTGACCTCTTCACCCCTGATGAAGGAGTTATCTGACCTCCAGACCACCAGTCTGGTTCTCTCCAGATGGTGGATGCAGTGGTGTTTATACCTCCACAGTTTCTCAACTTCCCCCCTTTGTTCCCCCAGGATTGGTCATTTTAGGCCTCTTCATCAAATTCCCCATGTGTCAGCAAAAAACAGAATTATTATGGTGAAAGCCAACAACACCCTCCCCCATCTTTCACACCAATGAAAGAATATACAAGGTAAGAAGTGATACACAGAACCAAACAGCTCACCACTGCCCCGGCCGCCCCCCCCTCCTAGGAAAATTAACTCTTATCCTAACCAAACCCAGGACATTTATTAAGCTATTTCAAACTTAACAATAACTTCTATGGTTACCTGTTTCAAACTTAACAGTTTGACTCTTATATGATCAAATCTTTATTATTTTATAAAAATATTTCCAACAAGCATGACTGTGGTGGGTTGACCCTGGCTAGATACTGGGTGCCCACCAAAGCCCACTCTATCACCCCCCTCCTCAGCAAGATGGAGAGGGGAGAAAATAAGATGGAACACAAAAAAAAACAAACTCGTGGATCGAGACAAAAGCAGTTTAATAGAAGCAAAGCAAAGCTGCGCGCGCAGAAGCAAAAGAACAAAATATTTACTCTCTACTTCCCATCAGCAGGCGATGTCTGGCCACTTCCCGGGAAGCAGGGCTTCATACGCGTTGCGGTTCCCGGAGGACAAACGGAAGTAACGAATGCCCCCCCTTCCCCCTCTGTTCTCCTTGCTTTATTTCTGAGCAGAGGTCATATGGTATGGAATATCCCTTTGGTCCGTTTGGGTCAGCTGTCCTGGCTGTGTCCCCTCCCAAGACCTTCCCCCCTCCCAGCCTACTGGGGAAAATGTTGGAGAGACAGCCTTGGTGCTGTGCTAGCACTGCTCACCAGTAACCAAAACACTGCTGTGTTATCAACACCCCTCAAGCCACCAAATACAAAACACAGCACTCTGAGGGCTGCCACGGGGAAAATCAACTCCATCCCAGTCAGACCCACTACATTCTCCACCCCTTATTCCATACCATTTGCGTCATGCTCAGGTCCCACATAATTTATACCCAGCATACAGGTTTATACATTCTTATTAGCTCTGCCCCCCTGTTCTTTATCAGATAGATATCCCATGGGTTTCCTCCATTCCTCCAAATGTTCACAAACAGGCTTTGACTTGGACCTCTTCTGTTCAAGATAGATGTTCAAGACAAGAGGAGCAGTATGTTTGATTGTTGGGCGCCAACACCATTCAGGTCATCATTGCGAATATTTGTCAGCTTAGGTCATTCCTGCTACATTCCTTCCTGTAACATACAACTCACATCACAGATTAGTTCCCCCCCCCAAGGTTAAATCTCCTTGAGGCAAGCACCAGATCTCCCCATCTTTCCACATTACCTACCAAGTACACCCAGGCCCTTGGGCAAAGACGATCCCATGAATGGGTTTGCCTTTTCCCATGGAAGGGGCAATCCATACCACCTTTCCAAATCACTTTTCTAAGCGCTTGATTTGGGTCATCATTGCACTTGTCTGGTTCCTTTCTGTGTTAAACTCACTCTCCATCAGTTCAGGTCACTCATGCTACATTCCTTCCTGCAACATACAACTCACATCACAGATTAGTTTTCCCCCAAGGTTAAATCTCCTTGAGGCACACACCGGGTCTCCCCATCCTTTCGCATTACCCACCAAGTACACCCAGGTCCTTGGGCAAAAACAATCCCACGAATGGGTTTGCCTTTTCCCATGGGAGGAGCAATCCATACCGCCTTCCCCAGCCACTTCCCTGTGTGCACTACGGGGACCTTATCTCCTCCCACAGTATGTAGGGGTTCTGTTTGTGCAGGCCCAGGACGGTTAGCAGATCCTCTGGTATTAACCAGCCAAGTGGCTTCCATTAAATTTACATCCCAGTGCTTCCATCCCCCATTGTCCAATGCCCTCAACATCGTCTTTAACAGTCCATTGTATCTTTCAATCTTTCCAGAGGCTTGTGGGTGATAGGGAATGTGGTGCACCCACTCAATGCCATGTTTCTTTGCCCAGGAGTTTATGAGGTTATTTCGAAAATGAGTCCCATTGTCCGATTCAATTCTTTCCGGGGTACCATGTCGCCACAAAATTTGTCTTTCAAGGCCTAAGATGGTGTTTCGGGCAGTGGCATGGTTTACAGGGTATGTTTCTAGCCAACCAGTAGTTGCTTCTACCATGGTGAGTATGTAGCGCTTGCCTTGGCGTGTTTGTGGCAGCGGTCCAATATAGTCGATTTGCCAGGCCTCACCATATCGAAAACCCAGCCACCGCCCTCTATTCCAGGGAGATTTTACTCGTGTGGCTCGCTTGATTGCAGCACATGTTTCACATTCATGAGTGACCTGTGTGATGGCTTCCATGGTCAGGTCCACCCCTCGATCACGAGCCCATCGATATGTTGCATCTCTCCCTAGATGTCCCGATGTTTCATGGGCCCATCGAGCTACAAATAGCTCACCTTTACGCTCCCAGTCCAAGTCCACGGGAGCTACTTCAATTTTTGCAGCCTTGTTTACATGTTCATTATTTTGATGTTCTTCTGTGGCACGGCTTTTGGGCATGTGAGCATCTACGTGACGTACCTTTACAGTCATGTTTTCTACTCGAGCAGCAATGTCCTGCCACAATGCAGCAGACCAGATGGGTTTACCCCTGCGCTGCCAATTGGTCTTCTTCCACTGCTGCAGCCACCCCCACAGGGCATTAGCCACCATCCAGGAGTCAGTGTAGAGATAGAGGACTGGCCACTTTTCTCGTTCAGCAATCTTTAGGGCTAGTTGGATGGCTTTTACTTCTGCAAACTGACTTGACTCGCCTTCTCCTTCAGTGGCCTCGATGACTTGTCGTGTGGGACTCCACACAGCAGCTTTCCACTTCCGATGGTTTCCCACTACACGACAGGATCCATCAGTAAACAAAGCATAACACCTTTCATCTTCTGGTAACTCATTATACGGTGGTGCCTCTTGAGCACGAACCACCTCCTCAGGCTGTACTCCAAAATCTCTGCCTTCTGGCCAGTTCATGATCTCTTCCACGATTCCTGGACGGTTGTGTTTACCTAGTCGAGCTCGTTGCGTGATCAATGCTGCCCACTTACTCCATGTAGCACTGGTTGCGTGATGTGTAGAAGGGATGTTTCCTTTAAACATCCAATGTAGCACAGGCAATCGCGGTGCCAGGAGCAGATACGCTTCTGTACCAACAACTTCTGAAGCGGCGCGAACCCCCTCATATGCTGCTAGTATCTCCCTTTCAGTTGGAGTGTAGTGGGCTTCTGATCCACGATACCCCCGGCTCCAGAACCCTAATGGTCGACCTCGGGTTTCTCCTGACGTTTTCTGCCAGAGGCTCCAGGTGAGACCATGGTCTCCAGCTGCAGTGTAGAGTACATTTTGCACAGCTGGTCCTGTTCGGATAGGCCCAAGAGCCATTGCACGAGCTATTTCTTGTTTGATACGCTCAAAGGCTTGTTGTTGCTCAAGGCCCCACTCAAAACAGTTCTTCTTTCGAGTTACTTGATAGAGAGGTCTCACAAGCTGACTGTAACCTGGAACATGCATTGTCCAAAATCCCACAAGGCCTAGGAAAGCTTGTGTTTCCTTCTTGTTAGTTGGTGGAGACAGAGCTGCTATCTTGTTAACCACATCCATAGGCACATGACGGCGTCCATCCTGCCATTTGATTCCCAAGAACTGAATCTCTTGTGCAGGTCCCTTGACCTTGCTTTTCTTAATAGCAAAGCCAGCTCTCAGAAGAATCTGAATTACTCTTTTTCCCTTCTCAAACACTTCTTCTGCCTTATTGCCCCATACGATGATGTCACCAATGTATTGTAGATGTTCAGGGGCATCACCCTTTTCCAGTGCATTTTGAATCAGTCCATGGCAAATGGTGGGGCTGTGTTTCCACCCCTGGGGCAGTCGATTCCAGGTGTACTGGACACCCCTCCAGGTGAAAGCAAACTGCGGCCTGCACTCTGGTGCCAAAGGAATGGAGAAGAACGCATTGGCAATGTCTATGGTGGCGTACCACTTGGCTGCCTTGGACTCCAATTCATATTGGAGCTCTAACATGTCCGGCACAGCAGCGCTCAGTGGTGGTGTCACTTCATTTAGGCCACGATAGTCTACTGTTAATCTCCACGTTCCATCAGACTTTTGCACTGGCCATATGGGGCTATTAAAAGGTGAATGAGTCTTGCTGACAACTCCTTGGCTCTCCAGTTGATGAATCAGTTCACGGATGGGAGCCAAGGAGTCTCGGTTTGTACGATATTGCCGCCTGTGCACTGTCCTGGTGGCAACTGGCACCTGTTGTTCTTCAACTTGTAGCAATCCCACAACAAAGGGATCTTCTGAGAGGCCAGGCAGGGTAGACAGCTGCTTGACCTTGTCTGTGTTCACAGTGGCCACACCAAAAACCCATCTGTACCCCTTTGGGTCCATGCCAAGGATGCAAGGGGCTTCTGGGCCAGTCACAATGGGATGCTTTTCCCATTTGTCTCCCGTCAAGCTCACTTCAGCCTCCAACACAGACAATTCTTGGCATCCCCCTGTCACTCCGGATATCCAGATGGGTTCTGTGCCCTTGTATTGTGATGGTATCAAGGTACACTGTGCACCAGTGTCGACCAGAGCCTTATACTTTTGTGGACCTGATGTGCCAGGCCATCGGATCCACACAGTCCAATATACACGATCGTCCCTTTCCTCCTCCTGGCCGAAGGCAGGGACCCTCTACTCCTGTTCTTCATCAGAGTATTCGCTGTCTGACCTTTGTAGTGCCAGACCAGACGTCCCCTCACCAGGGTCGAGGGAGGTGATTTCAGTTTTTCTATGTCTGGAAGATCGTTGAACACCTTCCTGGGTGTCAGCACCAATTACACTGACAGCCTTCTTAATTGGTCCTTTCTTAACGGCTGTTTTCCCCTTCAATTCGCGTACACGGGCCTCCAGTTTAAAGGTAGGTTCACCATCCCACTTCCTCATGTCTTCCCCCTGGTCACACAAAAAGAACCAGAGTGCACCACGTGGCATACGTCGGGGGCTCCCTTTCCCTCTGACTGGGGCAGGAGAGGATTGATTCCTCGGCATGCCTTTGATAGCCACGGTGCTGGCCCGTAGGGACGAGGAGGTACAGAGATTCTCTTCGAAGTTTTGAAGCCATGAAGACGCTCTTTCCACAGTTGGTGTCTCAACATCGGGAGAATACATTGCCGCCAAGCTATTAGCATATGGCATTGGGGCACCCCGGATTACCTTCCTCCACATAGCCCGTGTGCACAGGACATCCTCGGGATCTTTGGAGTTCTCATCATTGTCAGTATCACTATAAATTACTTCCAGCACTGCCAGTTCTCTCAGATACTGGATACCCTCATCTGCTGTAGTCCACTTTCCTGGGGAATTCATAAGGTCATCTTTGAACGGATAGCGAGCTCTCACACTAGAGAGGAGCCGTTTCCAGAGACTGCAAATTGCCGCCTCTCTTCCAATTCCTCTCTCAATCCCACGGTTTCTAGCAAGGGATCCCAGCTGCTGGGCTTCCCTTCCTTCCAATTGCTGGCTGTCGGCCCCATTATCCCAGCATCGGAGCAGCCAGGCAGCAATCCGCTCACCTGGCTGGCGGCTGTAATCTTTCCGCATGTCTCGAAGTTCTGATGAGGTCAGGGACCGGGTAGTTTCTGCTTCTTGTTTTAGTTCTCTCACTCCTTCCTCCAAGTTCCTCATAGAAGGACCAGCTTCTTGATCCTCTTCTTCCTCTGCCCTCACTAATCGATGATATGGACCAGTGGTTCTCCTTGTCCACTGTTTCTTTTTCACCACTGGGGCGATTACTGCAGTTGTTGCTGTTTGGATCCCTGTCTCAACCATGGTGTCCTCGGATGTGGTCTGGGTCCCTGCCTCAACCACAGTCCTCTGAGAGTACTGAACTGTGGCTCGATAGGCACAGGCCAAGCCCCAGTACAGTGCTAGAAGCTGCTGGTTCTCATTGGGGTAGGCCAGGCACCCCTCCATCAGGTGACGTGCTAGTTTGCCAGGGTTGTGTGCTTCTTCAGGTGTAAAATCCCAGGCTATAGGAGGTGATAACCGTCCTAAGAACCTGCCCAAATCCTTCCACACACCCTGCCACCCAGGGACCGGACGCTTCAGGGCACTTTTCAGTATTTCATCACCCAAAAGCTGCCTTCTCCTACACCAGGACGAGACTATACTCCACAAAAACCATAATATTCCAATAGTATTACTTAGTAGTAATAAACAGCTCACATAAGGGTGAACAAGGACCTCGGGAGCCTGCATAATAAAGCCATCTACATTAACTTCAGGTAGGGAAAAGGAGATGTATTCTCTTGTCTCCTCCACAAGATAGCTCCCCAAGCACAGTAAGGCCATCAGTGCCAGGAATAAGCACATAGTCACTATTTGTACCAGCACACTCCCGAGTTCCTTCATCCTCCCCACAGAATAGCTCCCCCAGCACAGCACTACAATGACATTATATGATATGGAATATCTCATTAGTGTATCCAAATGTCAATTATGGATTTTGCTAATTAGTACGCTCCACCCCCACTCCTTGTAGGCTAGCAAAACATGAAGTCCTTGGACTTCTAGCAACAATTTAAAACATAGTATGATATCAACATTCTTCTGATAACAAATCCCATACTGAAACCAAAACACAGCACTATTCTAGCTACTAAGTAGAAAAATATCCCTATCCTAGCGAAACCAGGACAAATGTTTAATAACAAATTTACTTATTTGAAGATGTTTGGTGCTACATGGATTTTGATTTATAAGAGTGATACAGCAATATACTGAAATCACAACAGAAGCATAATATTGCAATTACAATATACAATTTAATCACAGTATAAAAGTGATTAAAGACCATTACTGGTCTCTATATGCTTACTGTGACAACACTGGGCATCCCCAGTCACCAGGAAGGAAAATATGGGTTGAAGGCATCTCAAGCCCATTGCACTCTTCAAAATTTGTTTTATTAGTTGTCTAGTTTTTATACTTTATGTTGGGCTGAACCACATATACACTTCCCCTCATGCTGGTCTATCTAGCTCAGGAAGACATTACTCCCTGCTAATTATCTCAGGGGAACCTGATGACTCACTGGTACAGCTGTATATCTAAAACAAAGGTTGCCCACCAGTCCCCCTTGTGTTGAGATAAATTCAGCTTTCATTACAGCAGTCATCCTTTACATTCTTCCCTGAGCTCATTATTTTTTCCCTTCTTCTCTGAGTCATCTTCCATTGTGGGGGGTGTGTTGGTAAGTCACAGTGTTATAAATAGCTAAGCAAAGTTCAGGATCTCCTAGTTCACTCCCCTAGGTCTCTGTTTTTCCATGTAGCCAATGACTATTTCTATTAGGAATAATTTAGATCCTCCTTTCCTCTGCTCTCTGTAGTTCATGAGCCAGTCCTTGATTGGCTTTGCTCTGCAGCAATGTGAAAGGTAGACTGAAGCATGCCAAATCCTATGACCTACATGCTTTCTCCTCACGTTGCTCACTAACTGCAGCCTGAGTTCAAAGTGTCTACACTGGACTGGATATTTGCTGGTAGATCAAGTGCCATTTTAGCACTCTTCAGCATGCTCATGTCCATTCTGGACACATTCATGAACAGAACTATAGACCTATGACTGAATTTGGAAGGAACTCTGGGGCTCTGGCTGAAATTAGTTCTTTGTACAGGCCTTCAGCATGAACAGCTTACTCTTGAAAGGAAGCCTGGACCAATGCTTAGCTGACATTTGTAGCCATACTATGCCCTTCTCCACTTAAATATCCACATAGGAGATAGCTGTTTCCAGGAGGAGACTGTGACAATGTGTATAAATATATACACATATCTATGTATATACATTTACCCTCTCCACACACACACATTCCTTTCTTGCTTGGCAGCTAATGGCAGGTACCTGCTGATGTGATGACAGGAGTTAGCCCTACTTCACCAATCAAGAGCTCCTGTCTATTGCATTCCAGATATAAGACTGAGATAGGGTCTATCAAAAAGGATTTACCATCTTAATAATTTCTCTTTGAATGACAGAGTATTTGCTAATCTCAACAGCTTGACTTCAATAGTACTGCTTCTATCCAATTAAGGAGGAATCCAAATACTTATGTGAGAATCTCAGCTTGAAAAATGAGATGAGGGAGGGTAGTGATAAACAAGTACTAGTTAAAAAATCTCTAATTTTTCTGTGAAGCACCAGAAATGTGTAATGCTAAATTTGGAATACTTACTCCAGTAAAGACACACAGCTCAGCTAATTGTTAAAAGACCACTCTCCATCATCTTTGCTAAGTCGTGGGGAACGGGTGAGGTGCCTGAGGACTGGAGGAAAGCAAATGTCACTCCAATCTTCAAAAAGGGCAAGAAGGAGGACCCGGGCAACTACAGACTGGTCAGCCTCACCTCCATCCCTGGGAAGGTGATGGAATGACTTATCCTTGGTGCCATCTCAAGGCATATCAAGGATAAGAGGGTCATTAGGGGCAGTCAACATGGCTTCACCAAGGGGAAGTCGTGCTTGACCAACCTTCTAGACTTTTATGAAGACACAACCAGGAGGCTAGATGATGGTAGAGCAGTGGATGTGGTCTATCTTGATTTCAGTAAAGCATTTGACACGGTCTCTCACAGCATCCTCGCTGCCAAATTGAGGAAGTGTGGATTAGATGAGCAGGTAGTGAGATGGACTGTTAACTGGCTGGTGGGAAGAAGCCAGAGAGTGGTGGTCAACGGGACAGAGTCTAGTTGGAGACCTGTGTCTAGTGGAGTCCCTCAAGGGTCAGTACTAGGACCAGTATTATTCAATATATTCATCAATAACCTGGATGGAGGGAACAGAGTGCACTGTCAACAAGTTTGCTGATGACACAAAGCTGGGAGGAGTGGCTGACACGCCAGCAGGCTGTGCTGCCATCCAGAGAGACCTGGACAGGCTGGAGAGTTGGGCAGAGAAAAACTTGATGAAATATAATAAGGGCAAGTGTAGGGTGTTGCACCTGGACAGGAACAGCCCCAGGTTCCAGTATAGGTTGGGGAATGATCTACTAGAGAGCAGTGTAGGGGAAAGGGATCTGGGAGTCTTGGTGGACAGCAGGATGACCATGAGCCAGCACTGTGTTCTTGTGGCCAGGAAGGCAAATGGCATCCTGGGGTGCATTAGAAGGGGTGTGGTTAGTAGGTCAAGAGAGGTTCTCCTCCCCCTCTACTCTGCCCTGGTGAGGCTGCATCTGGAATATTGTGTCCAGTTCTGGGCCCCACAGTTCAAGAAGGACAGGGAACTGCTTGAGAGAGTCCAGCGAAGAGCCACCAAGATGATTAAGGGAGTGAAACATCTCCCTTATGGGGAAAGGCTGAGGGAGCTGGGTCTCTTTAGCTTGGAGAAGAGGAGATTGAGGGGTGACCTTATTAATGTTTATAAATATGTAAAGGGTGAATGTCAGGAGGATGGAGCCAGGCTCTTCTCAGTGATGTCCAATGATAGGACAAGGGGCAATGGGTGTAAGTTGGAACACAGGAGGTTCCGCTTAAGCTTCAGAAGAAACTTCTTTACAGTAAGGGTGACAGAACACTGGAACAGGCTGCCCAGGAAGGTTGTGGAGTCTCCTTCTCTGGAGACATTCAAGACCCGCCTGGACGCCTTCCTGTGTGATCTCATTTAGGTGTTCCTCCTCTGGCACGGGGATTGGACTAGATGATCTTTCGAGGTCCTAGAGAGGGCACCAAGGATAAGTTGTTCCATCACCTTTCCAGGGATGGAAGTGAGGCTGACCGGTCTGTAGTTACCCGGGTTGTATATATTTGTTTAAGTTTCAGATAAATCCATTGGGACAAAGAGAGCTCAAAATGTAGAAGTGTCCTAAAAAATAACTTAGATCATCTGAATTCACTGATGTACAACAAAACATGTAAAATGAACAGCCAAGCATAGAGCATTGCACTTACATATTGTTTCAGAATTAGATAAGTGTCCTTGTTTTTAGCTGGAACAGAGCTAGGTTTCTTTTTAGTAGCTAGAATAGTGCTGCATTTTGCTTTCAGCCTGGGATTTGTTATGGGAGAAACACTGATAACATACCAGTGTTTGCATTTTTGTTACTGGAAGTGAAGGACTTCATGTTTTTTTAGTCTACAAGATCAAGATCAAAGGGGGTGAGGAATATTTAAATTAATAAGCTAAACTGGCGTTTGGGTATGCCAATGGGATATTCCATATCATATCACGTCATGTTCAGTATATTAGTGAGGGTCTCTTCCTCTTTTGTCTCCCTCTGGCTTTCACTCGGGCTCTCGTTCTTCCAGGATTGCAGTTTCAGTTTGGTATTGTCGCTCCTCCAGGATCATTATCTGGGAATGGGCTGGGCTTGGTCGGCAGGTGGTGAGCAATTGCACTGTGTATCACTCATTTGCATATTTTGTTACTGTTATCATTATCACTACTATTTTAATATTAGTATTATTTTAAGTTTTCTTTTATTTCTATTATTAAATTGTTCTTATCTCAACCTACAAGTCTCCTTGCCCTTGCCCCCAATCCTCTCCCCTATTCCCTGGGGGTGGGGGGAAGTGGGTGAACGGCTGTGTTGGCTGCTAGCCCAGTGAAACTACCACAATAGATTGTCAGATTCTTGTCATTTAAGAACTGTTTGATTATTGTACTTGTATTCTCTACATAGCAAAATAAATATATGCATCATATATGTGTGCATACATGCATAGTTGACAGAGACAGAGAATCGATCCTCTGAGGCTCCAAGAACAATAAACTCTTGTCATAGAGTCAAAAATAGGAGTGCTTCACAGACTGAGTAACTGGTGCAGAATAATAAGAGCATATTTACAAATAACAGTGCATTAACTAATTAAAAAATAACTTCTGAAAACTGCCTATAAGAGGGCAAGTGCTCCATTAAAAGCATTCTCATTGTTTTTCATTATTCCCTTTTGCATCAGTGGTTCTACAGTACATCATTTTGTATTCTTGGATCACCACCAATGATGCTATCAGGAGAGAAACAACTGAAGCAACTTCAGAGAAATTACTGTCTTTATATGGCCACAAGATGATAATACCACAAAGTTGTTAATTCTGCAAACTGACTTTCTTTCACTTCATGCTTTTATTACCCAAGAGAAAATAAATATTGCAGAATATGCTGTGCATAGCTCTAGAATTTCTTCTCAGCCTAGCAGCAATGAGAAGTGCTGCAGAAAGCTGTGATTATTTATATTGTTACCAGATCAAGAGTCACTGTTGCAGACACTAGAGATGTTGTACAATCAGAGGTTTAACAGAAGCAGCGAGGGTAAGTGTGGTGGGTTGACCCTGGCTAGAGACCGGATGCCCACCAAAGCCCACTCTATCACTCCCCCTCCTCAAATGGGCAGGGGGAGAAAATTATAATGAAAAGCTCGTGGGTGGAGATAAGGACGGAGAGAGATCACTCACCAATTACTGGCACGGGCAAAACAGACTCGACTTGGGGGAAAAAACAAATTTACTTTATTACAAATCAAAATCAGAGGAGAATGAGAAGTAAAACCAAATCTTAAAACACCTCCCCCATCCCTCCCTTCTTCCCGGGCTTAATCTCTTTCCCGATTTTCCACCTCCTCCCCCCAGCAGCACAGGGGGACAGGGAATGGGGTTAGGGTCAGTTCATCACAGGGTGTTTCTGCCGCTGCTTCCTCCTCAGGGGGAGGTCTCCTTCCCCCGCACCAGCGTGGGGTCCCTCTCACGGGAGACAGTCCTCCACCAACTGCTCCAACGTGAGTCCTTCCCATGACTGACAGCTCTTCACGAGCTGCTCCAGTCTGGGTCCATTCCATGGGGTGCAGTCCTTCAGGAAGGGACTGCTCCAGCGCGGGTTCCCCACGGGGTCACAAGTCCTGCCAGCAAACCTGCTCCAGCGTGGGCTCCTCTCTCCACGGGCTACAGGTCCTGACAGGAACCTGCTCCAGCGCGGGCTTCCCGCGGGGTCACAGCCTCCTTCGGCATCCACCTGCTCCGGCGTGGGGTCCTCCACGGGCTACAGGTGGTCATCTGCACCACCATGGACCTCCATGGGCTGCAGGGGGACAGCCTGCTTCACCATGGTCTTCACCACAGGTTGCGGGGGGAATCTCTGCTCCGGCGCCGGAGCCCATCCTCCCCCTCCTTCTTCACTGACCTTGGTGTCTGCGAAGTTGTTTTCTCTTACATCTTCTCACTCCTCTCTCCCGCTGCAAAGTGTGCAGCTTTTTTTTCTCCCTTCCTTTTTTTTTTTCTTAATTATGTTATCACAGAGGCGTTACTGATTGGCTCGGCCTTGGCCAGCAGCGGATCCGTTCCTGTAGCCGCTGGCATTGGCTGTGTCGGGTCGGACATGGGGGAAGCTTCTGGCAGCTTCTCTCATAGAAGCCACCCCATGTCCCCTCCCCCACTGCTACCAAAAACCTTGCCATGCAAACCCAATACAGTAAGCCAGCTTAGGCCCTTGACATAAGTCAGGGTAAATTTAACAGAAGTCTCCAGGATACTTACTTGTCCTTGAGACTTCAAACAACTTTAGCAAAATAAGCTGGGAAAAAGAAGGGAGCTGGTAACCGCAAAGTAGGAGTATCCTGTTTACGTCCTTGAGACGTGAACAGAGCAAAACCACCTGTTATAACAAAGAAGAAGTTCCCAGGATAATTAATAAACCAATCAGTATAGGTCTTTAAGAATATGCATGAGCTTAATTAACCACTGTATATAAGGAGCACGTATGTAATCAATAAACGGAGCTTGCTGATCACTCATATTGAGCGTCCGGGTTTTCCCTCCATCGTGACAAGTCACCATCTCATCAGTTAAAATGAGCTGTCTCTGCTGCAGGAACAGGCAGGTTAATAGCAGTGAGAAAGTGAGACCACCTGGTTTGCAGTTCAGAATGGGGTTAGTATGATCCCATTCAAAAAAGACAGAGTACAAATCTTTAATGAAAAGTGGAGATTAAAAACTCCAAAAGAAAAAGAAGATTAATTTAAAGAACAAAACCAAGGGGCAACATCAGCTTTCAAAATGCAGACTGGATATTGGGAAGGATGTTCCACTCCCTTATAATTACTCACCGAATAATGCTTTGCTCCTTCTCCCAAACTTTTTCAGGAGTGAAGTCCTGAGAAAGAGCACTTAATAAAGAAAACGAGCTTGTAGTTAGACCAACTGGATGTACTGTGTCTGGCTGGGATGGAGTTAACTTTCCTCATAGCAGCCCATATAGTGCTGTACTTTGCATTTGTGGCTAGAACAGTGTTGATAATGCACCAATGTTTTGGCTCGAGGCTTTCTTTCCATCACCCCCAACCTCAAAGGCCAGTATGCTGGGGGTGGGCAAGAGGTTGGGAGGGGACACAGCTGGGACAGCTGACCCCAACTGACCAAATATATTCCATACTGTACTATGTCATGCTCAGCAATAAAAGTTGAGATAAAAGGGGGGGTGGGGGGGAGGCATTCATGGTTCAGGTACTATGTGTACTGAAGCCCTGCTTCCCAGGAAGTGGCTGGACATTACCTGCTGATGAGAAGTAGAGAATAAATTTCCTCTTTTTGCTTTGATTCCACACATGGTCTTTGCTTTTCTTATTAAACTGCCATTATCTCAACCCACAAGTTTATCCATCTTATTTTCTCGCCCTGTTCTGCTGAGGAGGGGGAATGAGAAAATGACTGGGGGAGGGCTGGCTGGCAGCCAGCCAGTCAAGGTCAACCTACCACACTAGATCTGTACTCAAACTCCAGATTAAATTTCTGGGTTTACCATATACTATGTGTATGACCCGAGGCAAGCTATACTATCTCTTTATACAGCAATTTCTCATCTTGAAAGTGGAGATAATATTTTCTCTACATGACAGGATTCTTGTGAAGTATAGTTCATTAACAGTAATGAGAAACTTAAATAGAATGGCAATAATGTTTGCAACAGTTCTTTGTATTAATCAAATAATGACACTTCATCATCTAATCACAGGCAAATGAAACACCATCAGTAGGGCACAGGGCTGGGACTGGTGGTTTTCAGTGGCTGGATCTGTAAAAGGGAAGATGAGTGACTAGATCTGTGATCCAATTCTAACACCCCTCACATGAATCATAGAATCATGGAATGGTTAGGGTTGGAAGGGACCTTTGTTGTGTGAAAAGGGTTGGTAGAGCAATTTAGCAGGAAATAAATCCCGTTGCATTCCAATTCACCCTCAGATAACTGGAGGAGCTGGGGGCAGCTAGGCTTAGATCCTGTGATGCCAAATCGAGCACTATCGTGTCGCGACGGAGGGAAGACCCGGACGCTCAATATGAGTGATCAGCAAGCTCTGTTTATTGATTACATACGTGCTCCTTATATACAGTGGTTAATTAAGCTCATGCATATTCTTAAAGACCCATATTGATTGGTTTATTAATTTTCCTGGGAACTTTCTCTTTGTTATAACAGGTGGTTTTGCTCTGTTCACGTCCCAAGGACGTAAACAGGATACTCCTTACTTTGCGGTTACCAGCTTAAAGCTACTCCCTTCTTTTTCCCAGCTTATTTTGCTAAAGTTGTTTGAAGTCTCAAGGACAAGTAAGTATCCTGGAGACTTCTGTTAAATTTACCCTGACTTATGTCAAGGGCCTAAACTGGCTTACCCTCGCTGCTAAGCCTCTGATTGTACAACATCTCTAGTGCTCTGCAACAATTCCCCCTTTTTCTTTTTGTACAATCAGGGCTGTAGCAGTGACACTCTGTACTCCTTTCATTACACATCTATAAGCAATTTTTACTATAATCAGAGCTAAAAATATAATGCCTAAAAAGCGTACACTCTCTTTAATTAAAGTTAAAAGCTAAAGCGACAGGTTGCCAAAAATAAATGTTAACCATGCATCAAACGGGTTTATGTTCTTGACAATCTTCTGAGTGTGGTCTTTTAACCATTGCAATTTTGCATGTATAGATGATCTGACAAATTAAAACAACACATAAAATAATAGAGGGGGGAAGGGGGAGGGGGGAAACTCATCGCTGACCCTGACATATCAGCACCTACACCAGATGTGTGCGGTGCTCTGCCAATTTCCCACAATTCCCCCATTTTTATTATTTTGAGCTAAAAAGATGTTTTGGGTAAGTTGCTCTACACGTTTGGTTATACAAGAAAATAATATACGTGCTACAATGCAAAGCAAGATTATAATACCGAGCCATCTAAGGCCTTCTTCTTACTTCTGACTAATTATATTAGAATTTTTTTATCTTGTTTCTCTATTCTGTTTTTCCACTAAAAGTCAGGAATTAATTGCTCAAGGCCGAAGCCGCCTGCATCTTGGGCTCTTAAAGGGTCAACAATTCCCCCTTTTTGTTTTTGTATCACAAAGGCGTTGTTCACCATCTTCTGCAGGGCCCTTTGCAGACACGATAGCAAACAAGGCACTAATAAAAGGATTACCAAAATTACAAATAGCATCTTAAATCCTGAATTTAATAGTCAAGAGACCCATTCTTGTAAAAACCACTCGTTTAACCAATCATCACTATTTACCCTCAAGTGTTTGACATTTTCCTTTAACCTTCTAATAGCCATATGAATTGATTCTGAGTGGTCTGATAGAATCATACAGCACATGCCTTCAGATTCCTCACAACCATGTCCCTTGTGCTAACAAATAAAAATCAATTGCTGCTCTATTTTGCTGTATTGGGTTTGCGTGGCAAGGTTTTGGTAGCAGTGTGGGAGGGGGGACATGGGGTGGCTTCTGTGAGAGAAGCTGCCAGAAGCTTCCCCCATGTCCGACCCGACACAGCCAATGCCAGCCGGCTACAAGAACAGACCCGCTGCTGGCCAAGGCCGAGCCAATCAGTAACGCCTCTGTGATAACATAATTAAGAAAAAAAAAGAAAGAGAGGGAAGAAAAAAAAGCTGCACACTTTGCAGCTGGAGAGAGAAGTGAGAAGATGTAAGAGAAAACAACTCCGCAGACACCAAGGTCAGTGAAGAAGGAGGGGGAGGAGGTGCTCCAGGCGCCGGAGCAGAGATTCCCCTGCAGCCTGTGGTGAAGACCATGGTGAGGCAGGCTGTCCCCCTGCAGTCCATGGAGATCCATGGTGGGGCAGATGACCACCTGTAGCCCGTGGAGGACCCCACGCCGGAGCAGGTGGATGCCCGAAGGAGGCTGTGACCCCGCGGGAAGCCCGCGCTGGAGCAGGTTCCTGTCAGGACCTGTAGCCCGTGGAGAGAGGAGCCCACGCCGGAGCAGGTTTGCTGGCAGGACTTGTGACCCCGTGGGGGACTCGCGCTGGAGCAGTCCCTTCCTGAAGGACTGCACCCCATGGAACAGACCCATGCTAAAGCAGTTCGTGAAGAACTGTCAGTCATGGGAAGGACTCACGTTGGAGAAGTTGGTGGAGGACTGTCTCCCATGAGAGGGACCCCACGCTGGTGCGGGGGAAGGAGTCCTCCCCCTGAGGAGGAAGGAGCGGCAGAAACACTGTGTGATGAACTGACCCCATCCCCATTCCCTGTCCCCCTGTGCTGCTGGGGGGAGGAGGTGGAAAATCGGGAAAGAGATTAAGCCCGGGAAGAAGGGAGGGATGGGGGAGGTGTTTTAAGATTTGGTTTTACTTCTCATTCTCCTTTAATTTTGATTGGTAATAAAGTACATTTGTTTTTTTTCCCCCAAGTCGAGTCTCTTTTGCCCGTGCCAGTAACTGGTGAGTGATCTCTCTCCGTCCTTATCTCCACCCACGAGCTTTTTGTTATACTTTTCTCTCCCTGCCCATTTGAGGAGGGGGAGTGATAGAGTGGGCTTTGGTGGGCACCCAGCATCTAGCCAGGGTCAACCCACCACATTTGCAGTGTTGCATGTCTAATGCTATCAATGTCTACTAACATCTATGTGAGAATTTGTGACGTGAGATTTGTTTATTTAGCTATCCAACAACCTTGCCTTTTCACATCTTCTAATGCTTTTCCTGCTGCAACGTTAGGGGAAAACAATGCAGTTAGGATCATGGCAGCAGTGTCCCAAAACTGTATCTGATCGTTACAATTTTCAGCAAAGTAAGAAACGCTTCTCTTGTGTTGAGTGTTGTGGTTGTATAAGAGATGTGTTTAAATGTGAGATTATGAAAACAGATCTAAAAGCTAGCATAGCATTTTTATAGTGCTTAAATTTGTTATTTGGCCATATCTGATTATATAGCTGCTAAATTTGTGTTTCATTAAATGTGATAATGCTATCAATACTTACATATCCTAAAAAGCTTTCGAAGTTATACAAAGGCACTTTTATAAGGCAGGTTCTAAAAGGATCCCTGGGCATAGCCAGTGAAAGCCACAGTGATTCTTGCTTCCTTATATTAGCAAAAGTTATCCACATGTTTTGTCTAGGTACTACAGCTTAAGGTCTTAAAACAACACTAATCAACAAAAATCTTAATGCAGTAATAGCTATAAACTTAAGACTTTTTTTTTTTTTAAGTTCTAATTTACCAGATGTGTGAATGCTATGTAGTGTTAATCATGTTGAAATCTTCTCTTCTCCTTTTGCATTGGTGAGTGCCAACACTGAATGGTACAATATTTGATCCGTACGGTTTACTGACACTGCAACCTGTTTCCAAGCAGTAGCCCTGCCCAGGTGTTGAACAGCACAGTACTGTACAGCCCCATCTGTCTGCATGTAGTGTATTTATAACCAAAAGCTATTACAATTATTACAATGATTTCTGTTTCAATATATACATCAGTATAAAATACTACCCAAAACACTTTCACATTTCAAACAATTTTAACCACTTCAACAAAAAAAAATGCATTTGCAGAATTAAAGAAAAATCCAAATTAATGTTGATTGCAAGTTAGAGCAGTTCAAGGATTCCCAGTTTGTCAGTATCTACCCTAACCAGTGCTACCCAAATACAGTATAAGCCATTTAGTGTTTCTACAATGAGAAGAAAACGTTCAAATATTAAAGCTATGACAAACACACAAAAGCAAGGAAAGAAAATTTGTTCTGTACTCATCCCTGTTGTAGCAAGGCACAGCATGTCAGGAGATTGCACTCGATGCATCGTATGTGCTACGATACCTGGATACAACCATGGAAGACAACTGAAATGGAATCAACCCTGAATTTCCTTACTGTTGTGGTTTTACGTCAGAACATTCAAGTTATAACATCTTAGTGTCTTTTTTTCTTTCCTGAAGGGAAGAAGAGAGAAGAATTCATAATGAAATTGTAAAAAATGCTACTAAAAATCCCTATCTTGCACGCAATATACTGCTTTAGGAGCTACTGCGTCATTGCACAATATAAGTGGCTTATTAATCGCTGAATTGTTGGTGTAGCAGAATGTATTTATCATTGTGGATGTGTTTTGAGAATTGGTATTTTAAAACCTGCCTGTATTCCATAACAAGCCACAGTTTTGTGTATTTCAAACACTAATATCCTTACCCAAAGTACTAAATGTACATTTATAGTGGCAAATTTAAAATCTCTGCCTCTGCTGCTTCAGTTTTCAAAATGAGACTTGGTTCAGAGTTTTCATTCTTTACATTACCCTAAAACAGAACTATTTCTGAAGCATAAAAAATTCATAATAATAATAATAGTAATAATAATAATAATATGGGGTTGGTTTTGTTTTGCTGATTCATTTCTGACTTGAAATATAATCCATGTCACAAAACAAAAAAATCTCTCCCCAGGAGAAGTCCCTGCTAGTTGAGATTTTTTTTTTTTTTTTCAAAACCAAGTTTCATGCTTACAGTATCTTTATAGTCATGTTATACACCCTTGAAAATAAAGGCTCACATTGGAAATGGTTACAGGCCCTTAATTATAAAGGTGTTAACTGGTGACACTATTTTTCATCAGAAAAGAAAATTAAAAGTTAAAAGCCCCACAAAAATTCATAGCTTATACTGAAAGTTTGATTCATGCTCATTTTGTTAATTTAAAAATACTCTTTGGAAACTGTGTAAACTCCTGCAGAAAATTTAGTGATACATCTTTTCCTGTTAAAATAAAGATAATGCATATTCACCTCTACCCCATGCTATGTTCTGCTACTAATATACACTTCATTACTTGCTCATGTCACCATCTAACACATATCTTTACATCTTTACATTCTTCTACATATAGTGTCCAGGGCTTATTTTTCACCAAACAGAATTTGATAACTATTATACTTTGGAATTTTTGCTTGAGGAATTTTTTTTTTTTTTTTTTTACTCTCCATTGTCTTCCAACCAGGGGCATATCCACTACACTGAAACCCACCGTGTTCCAGAATCTGTAACGACACAAGCATAGCCCCTACCCCAAGTTATCAGTTCTCTGGGACTTTCTCATACAATAGTGATGACTTTGTATTTATCTCTGATTCTTTAAACTTTTTAAATTCTCGTTTAGTGTCTGTTTAGTTCCCATTTCATTTCCGTTTACACATTAAACAACCACAAAGAAAAATTACCTTTACAACACTGAACTATAACCTCTCATTCGTTCGTCTCCGTAGACTCTGCACCCGCCCTGCAGTCAGGCTGCGTCCCTCAAGCAACACAGACACTCAGTCACACAAACGGGAAGGGCCCTTCACTCCTCTCACTCACTCACACCACAAAATATGCCAATCATACAATAGTCAGATTCTCGTGCAATGCAAACTATAAACCGTTAACCATTTGCCACAGATCCACACCAAGCAGTGCAACTTAAACCATAATTTTAGAGGGTCTGGAATGCAGGTTGATCTCATTTGAGGAAGCTGCGGAGGTTCCCATGATTAAGCAAAATCAGTAAGTGGAGCTGAGTCTCCTGGATGTTCTGTCTCTTGGTAAAACCTGGGCCGCGGGCAGCGGCAGAGCGGCCGCTCTCCGGGCGAGGAATGCGGTGGTTGAAGCCGCAGGGGAAGAGGCGGGGGGGAGCCCCCCTCACCTCAGCCAGCCCAGGTGCGGCGGAGCGGGCCAGGCCTCTGCCCCCCCGCCCGCCTCTGTGTTGTTGTTGTTGCCACGGCCAAAAATGCCTGCATCGGTGTTAAAAGCATTTGCATCATAGTACGACAGTCAGATGGAGTTAAAAATTTAGTAGAAAAGATGTTATCAACAAATGCCTGCATATAGGGAGACTGCAGCCCATAATCTCTTACTGTTTTTCTGGCCTCTTTTACTAGTTCCCAAGGGAACAGAGACCAATAGTTATGTTTCCTTCTTCCATCATTCCCGGTACCCCCATAATCACTGGATGTGCAGTAGGTGTGGGCAAGACACCCCCTCAAGCAAAGCGTTTTTATCACTCCTTGCCATCTCATGGCCGGATCATCATCATTCCCTGTCCCCCTGGTTGTTCCTTAGGGATTCAAATCGGGTCAGTGTCTGCTGTAAGGAGTTTCCTGCTGTTGTTCTAACTCTTCAAGCTCACGAATGAGTTGTTGTGCCCATTCTGGACGATACTCAGGATTAGAGTGTGGAAGTGGCTGTGGAAAATCAGGGGTCAGTAGCGTGGACGGAGGGAGTGCAGGATAGACTGGAACATGGGAAGAGTCTTTGGGAAGAGGGAGGGGGAAGAGGGAGGAGGAAGCCCCCCCTTGGACTGACGCGAGAGCTTCCTTCTCCCGGCGGCTCCTGCGAGAAATGGAGCTCTGTCAGTATTTGCCCTCCCCGGTGGCGGTGGGGCTGGTGGTCCCCTCGGGGAATGGTGGGGGGGATGGTGGGGGGGTGCCCATCTCTTGTTTTTTCCTTGATAAGCAGCAGGCCCAGTAGAGAGGCAGCCTTGGAGAAGATTCTTCACATGCCAGCTGTAATTTTCCTCTGGGATCATCCTTGACACTGTACCTTCCCTTAGTGTGTGGACACAGATATTTTCTAATTTTTAGTTACCTCCAGCAATTACTCCACAACCTTAAAGATCAGCTAGTTCCAACCCCGCTGCTATGAGCAGGGATGCCTTCCACTATCCCAGACTGCTCAAAGCCTCATCCAACCTGGCCTTAAACACTTCCAGGGAGGGGGCATCCGCAACTTATCTGGGCAACTTGTGCCAATGTCTGACCACCCTCACAGTGAAGAATTTCTTTCTAATATCCGATCTAAACCTACCTTTGGGAATATAACGGAAGACTGGTGAGGAGGACTGTAAATATGCTCAAGTGACTTGCAGCTGGGGTGTTGAAAAACACATATATCACACTGCTAATCATTGTTTAGTCTTATGTGCTTGACAAGTAGAACATCTGCCTTTAGATAACATAGGCCTGGGATAGACTCAGGGGCACCCTGAACATGCCTGGGATTCCTGCCCTGCTGTGAGAAAGATCAAAGGACAGTGGAAAATACTGCCTGTGAAAAATCCCTGATATATATAGGCGACTGCTCTCAGGCAGCGAGGAGCACAGCGGCAGCGGCAGCAAACGGTAAGTCCGTGGCTGTTTACGATTTGAGAGGAGGAGCGGTCCCAGCACCAGGGGACACTGCGGAGGTAACGCCGAGTCCCGTCAAGAGCAGCCAATCGCGGGAGCGGGGCTGACGCGGCGGGGGCGGTGCCAGGACCAACCACGGGAGATTTAAACGGCCCCCAGGGAGCGCGAGCGATCAGGGCGTGGCGCGGCAGTTAGCGCGGCAGGGCGAGCAGGGAAGGGCGCTGCTACTGTCAGGATCTGCGATCAACCTCCAGAGCTGAACCGCCCCTGCGGCAGCTCAGCAAAGCAACAACTGAGGCATTGCTGAAGCCTGAGTTGTTAGTCATGCAGGTGGGAACAGCCATGGTGGCTACCCGGTCAAAAGCTGTGGGTAAAAGGAATGTAGCAACCCAGACAGACACTGAATGTAAAGATGCAGGTGTCCAGGTTCCTGGCTGCAGAGAATGCTGGAGCCTCTCCCTTGAAATGGAAAGGTGCAGGGATGACAGCTATATTCCCTGTGAGCAGGTGAATGACCTGCTCATGGTGGCTGAACTAAAAGAGGAGGTGGAAAGGCTGAGAGCTATAAGGGAGGGAGAGAGGGAGACAGACAGGTGGGCTCAAGCCCTCCCATCCCTGAGCCAAGGGCAACAGGCTTTACATGTAGCACAGGATCCCCTACCCTCTTGCCACCAGGTAAGAGGAGAGGACCCAAGAGACAGTGACAAGTGGAAACAGGTCCTGCCTCAGAGAGGCCAAAGAGGCAGGCAGATTATGTGCCAGCTTCCCTTGCCCCCCCAGGTACCACTCCACAACAGGTACGTGGCCTTGGAAATCGTGAGCCAGGAGAATGAGGACAAAAAGGAAGATCTACCCAGGAAGATATCCAGGGTGAATGAATCCCCACAGATTAGGACTAGTTCAATCAAGAAAAAAAGGAGGGTAGTTGTGGTAGGGGATTCCCTTCTGAGAGGAACTGAGGGCCCCATATGCCAGCCAGATCCCTCCCACAGGGAAGTCTGCTGCCTCCCTGGGGCCCGGGTCAGGGATATCAGTAACAACCTCCCTGGCCTGGTGCGGCCCTCAGACTACTGCCCCCTTTTGGTCATCCAGGCTGGTAGTGATGAGATTACAGAGAAAAGTCCACAAGTGATTTAAAAGGGATTCAAATCGTTAGGGAGACTGGTTGCAGGATCAGGTGCACAGGTTATTTTTTCCTCAATCCCTTTAGTGGCAGGGAGGTCTCCTGACATGAACAGGAAGACACAACTGATTAACACATGGCTCAAAGGCTGGTGCAACAGGCAGAGTTTTGGTTTCTTTGACCTTGGGGAGGTTTACACGGCACCAGGGCTATTGGCAAAAGATGGGACACACTTGTCTCAAAAGGGGAGAAGGATCCTAGGGCAAGAATTAGCGGGGCTCATTGATAGAGCTTTAAACTAGATTGGAAGGGGGAAGGGGATATAACTGAGACTGCTGGTAGTAACTGTGGGGGGTGCATGCCTGAAGAGCACCATGATGGGATTCCAGCTGCTCCAGCCAGCAAGTCAAAGTCAACTTCACTTGGGGCCAAACTTAAATGCCTCTATACTAATGCATGTAGCATGGGCAATAAACAAGAAGAATTGGAAATGTATGCGTGCCTCCAGGGATTTGACCTGATTGGCATCACGGAGACGTGGTGGGATGGCTCCCATGACTGGAGTGTTGGAATGGAAGGATACAGGCTCTTCAGGAAGTACAGGCAGGGGAGACAAGGAGGGGGTATTGCCCTCTATGTCAACAACCAGCTGAAGTGTATGGAGCTCCACCTGGGAATGGATGAGGAGCTGACAGAGAGTCTTTGGGTCAGGATTAAAGGGAAGGCAGGAAAAGGGGATGTTACAGTGGGGGTCTGCTACAGGCCACCAGACCAGGGAGACCAAGCAGATGAGGCCCTCTATAGGCAGATAGGAGCAGCCTCATGTTCACAAGCCCTGGTCCTCACGGGAAACTTCAACCACCCCAACATCTGTTGGAGGGACAACACAGTAGGCCACAAACAATCCAAGCGGTTCCTGGAATGTGTGGAGGACAACTTCCTTCTCCAGGTGGTTGAGGAACTGACGAGGAGAGGTGCCGTGCTGTACCTCGCTCTCACGAACAAGGAGGGGTTGGTGGGGAACGTGAAGCTCTTGGGCAATCTTGGCTGCAGTGACCATGAAATGTTGGAATTTGAGATCCTCAGAGCAGTGAAGAAGGTGCACAGCAAGCTCACTACCCTGGATTTCAGGAGAGCAGACTTTGACCTCTTCAGGGACCTGCTTGGTCATGTACCATGGGATGAATTCCTGGAAGGAAGAGGGGTGCAGGACAGTTGGAACATACTCAAAGGTCTGTTCCTCCAAGCTCAGGAGCAATGCATCCCTACAAAGAGGAAGGCAGGCAAAAACAAGAGGAGGCCTGCATGGATGGATAGGAAGATCCTGAACAAACTCAGGATCAAGAAGGAAGCCTACAGAGAGTGGAAAGAAGGACGGGTAACCTGGGAAGAATGCAGAGAAATTGCCCGAGAAGCCAGGGATCAGGTTAGGAAAGCCAAGGCCCTGACAGAATTAAATTTAGCCAGAGGTATCAAGGGCAACAAAAAAAGCTTTTATAGGTATGTTGGGGAGAAAAGGAAAGCCAGGGAAAATGCGGGCCCTCTCCGGAAGGTGACAGGAGAGCTGGTCACTGGGGACATCGAGAAGGCTGAGGTGCTCAATGACTTTTTTGCCTCAGTCTTTACCGGCAAGGACTCGTGCCACACTGCCCAAGTCCTACAAATCCAAGGATGGGTCCAGGAGAATGAAAAGCCGCCCATTGTAAAAGAAGATCAGATTCGGGAGCACCTAAGGAACCTGAAGGTGCACAAGTCCATGGGACCTGATGGGTTGCATCCACGGGTCCTGAGGGAACTGGCGGATGTAGTTGCAAAGCCACTGTCCGTCATATTTGAAAAGTCCTGGCAGTCTGGTGAAGTTCCCACAGACTGGAAAAAGGGGAACATAACTCTCATTTTTAAAAAGGGTAACAAGGAAGACCCAGGGAACTACAGGCCAGTCAGTCTCACCTCAGTGCCAGGCAAGATCATGGAGCAGATACTCCTAGAAACTATGCTAAGGCACATGGAGAATGAGAAGGCGATTGGTGACAACCAACGTGGCTTCACCAAGGCAAATCGTGCCTGACCAATCTGGTGGCCTTTTATGATGGGGTCACAACATTGGTGGACAAGGCCAAAGCAACTGATGTCATCTACCTGGACTTGTGCAAGTCATTTGACACTGTCCTACATGGCGTTCTTATCTCCAAATTGGAAGCATATGGGTTTGATGGATGGACCACTCGGTGGATAAGGAACTGGCTGGATGGTCTCACTCAAAGAGTTGTGGTCAACAGCTTGATGTCCGAGTAGAAACCGGTGGCGAGTGGTGTCCCTCAAGGTTCAGTATTGGGACTGGTGCTCTTCAACATCTTTGTCAGCGACATGGACAGGGGGATTGAGTGCTCCCTCAGCAAATTTGCTGATGACGCCAAGCTGAGTGGTGTGGTTGACATGCTGGAGGGACGGGATGCCATCCAGAGGGACCTTGACGGGCTTGAGAGATGGGCCTGTGCCAACCTCATGAAGTTCAACAAGGCCAAATGCAAGGTCCTGCATCTGGGTCAGGGCAACCCGAAGCACAAGTACAGGATGGGCAATGAGTGGCTTGAGGTCAGCTCCGAAGAGAAGGACTTGGGAGTGGTGGTGGATGAAAAGTTCAACATGAGCCGGCAATGTGCGCTTGCAGCCCAGAAGGCCAACCGTATCCTGAGCTGCATCAAGAGAATCGTGGCCAGCAGGTCGAGGGAGGTGATTCTCCCCCTCTACTCCACTCGTAAGGCCCCACCTGGGTTACTGTGTTCAGTTCTGGAGCCCCCAACACAAGACAGACATTGACCAGTTGGAACAAGTCCAGAGAAGGGCCATGAGGATGATCCAAGGTCTGGAGCACCTCTCCTATGAGGACAGGCTGAGAGAGTTGGGGCTGTTCAGCCTTGAGAAGAGACAGCTCTGGGGAGATCTTATCGCAGCCTTCCAATACCTGAAGGGGGCCTACAGGAAAGCTGGGGAAGGACTTTTCACAAGGGCAGTTAATGACAGGACAAGGGGGAATGGCTTTAAGCTAATAAAGGGTAGGTTTAGTTTGGACATTAGGAAGAAATTCTTCACTGTGAGGGTGGTCAGGCACTGGAACAGGTTGCCCAGGGAAGTTGTGGCTGCCCCCTCCCTGGAAGTGTTCAAGGCCAGGTTGTATGAGGCTTTGAGCAACCTGATCTAGTGGAAGGTGTCCCTGCTCATGGCAGGGGGGTTGGAACTAGATGATCTTTAAGGTCCCTTCCAGCCCAAACCATTCTATGATTCTATGAAAAGCAGCAGGTTTGGAATCTCTCTCTCTTGCTCTCACTCTAGCATGGACCGAACTCCGTGGTGTCTGCGTTCCTGCTTACATGCCTCTTCCCCGGGTGCTGTTGTGGAGATACACCCGTTCGCGAGGTAACAAGAATAAATTTGCTTTTTGCATTTTATCCATGGTTTTTGTGGTTTTTCCTGCGTCCTGCCTGTGTCAGCTCACACACTATCCTCTTCCAGTTTAAAGCCGTTATCCCTTGTTCTATCACTACCTGCCTTTGTAAAAAGTCCCTCCCCAGCTTTCTTGTAGGCCCCTTCAGGTATTAGAAGGCAGCTGTAAGGTCTCCCCAAAGCCTTCTTTTCTCCAGGCTGAACAGCCCCAACTCTCTCAGCCTGTCCTCATAGGAGAGATGTTCCAGCCCTCTGATCATCCTCGTGGCCCTCTTCTGGACTCGTTCTAACAGGTCCATGTCTTTCTTGTGTTGGGGGCTCCAGAACTGGACACAGAGATCAAAAGTTTTTTAATACTTTTTGATATGTTTGATAGCCTTTTCAGACTGATTTATAACAGTTTGCTGATTTAGGTATAGACAAGGAAACTTTCTACTCTGTAATTGGTCTCTGTGTCTCTTTCTCTGTGATACTGTCCAAGTTCAGCTTAGTGGAAACTCTTTAGCATTGCAACATTTTCCATTTTTACCCATGCAGCTGAACCACACATGATCTAGAAAATAAGGATGACTAGCATACAGGTGAGATGGAGGAGGATGGCAGCTTCTCTTAATTTGGAGACCTGGAACACAACAGAACCGAGGTGTCTCTGGGTATAGCTGCCACCAGTTCCTTGCCACTTAGTGGGGAAGATCTGATCTTTTGGTCAAGTTTCATGTTTGAGTCATGCTTGCCATTTTTAGTGGCAAAATGAAACCTTTTTTCTTCTTTTTTAAAGGATAATCTAATGGAGTGGAGTGAGGTCTGTTCAAGAATCACAGTGGTGCAATGCCTATTTTGAATCAGTAAGAGCTGTGGGTGTGGAGCACTCAACAGGAGGCCTAATAATTCTACAAAGTCATGTTTGTATTGCTGCCATAGACTGAAGTCTTAATTCTACAAGGGGAATAAGATAGGAAAGTTTATCAATTTACAGAGAGGGTTTGCTGCTATAAATAGCCTGAGGTCACAAGCCAGAGCATTTGGTCATGGTTTACATTTTATTTTCTGGAAGGTCTGACCTGGATTATATCAGTTCTCATGAACATATTTCACATGTCTCTCGAGGCCTTATGAATGCCGGAACAGAATTAACTGTTTTTATGCTAACAATCCTGGGATGTGCTGTTTCCTGACAAAGCAAAAGTGAGCATCTGAGCAGGTAAGAGATGACTCCTTCCTCCAGATTCTTCTCTCTCAGTTGACTTCAGGAGGAATCTGGAATTCTGGCTTCACCCAGCTCCCTGTCCTGGTTTTGCTAGGATAGATTTAACTTTCTTTTTAGCTGTATTTTAGTTTCAGTGTTTCAGTTCAGACTTATTATGAGAAGAACGTTGATAACAGTACTGGTGTTATTAATTGCTGCTGGAGCTCAAGGCCACCGTGTTTGGCTGGTTCACAGCTGCATTAGGACTGGGAGGGAGAAGCACAGTGAATAGCAAAAGCCAGAACTGGCATTTGGATGTGCCAATGAAATATTCCATATCATATCCTGTCATGTCAGTATATTAACCAGGGTTGACTGGAAGACAGGGGTATTCTCTTGGGGATCGCTCAGGCTCACTCTTACGGGGTTTCGGTTTTCCGGACTGTCTCTGCTCCAGGATCACTGGCTGGCACAGGCTGGGCATCAGTCAGCGGGCAGTGAGCACTGTGTATCAATCATTTGTATAGTCTGTTATGACTGTTGTTATCATTATCATTTTATTTTAATTAGTAGTTTTTATCTCAACCCGTGAGTTTCCTTGACCTTTTCTTTCCAATTCTCTCCCCTACTCCCTGGGCAAAGGAGGGGGAGGGTGAGAGAGCAGGCTGTGTTTGGCTGCAAGCTGCAAGCAAAAAGGGTGAATCCACCCAAACCACCACACTCCCTAACTTTATTGACCTGTAAATAGAGAAGAGGAATTCTACTCAGGGAGAAGGATTCTCCTTCTGGCTGGACATGGAAAGCTCTCTGGTAGACAGGGAGAGTTTGTACCCAAGACTGTTCAAGGCACCAGCCAAAGTCTGATTTCCCAGGTGGTTCAAATGCCCTGTTAAGATGATTTTGGAAAACACTTTTATAACAGGATGGGGCAGATGTGAGGAAGCTCTAGGAGTGCTTTGCTGACTAGGGCCCGTGGTGATCAGAACCATGTAGGAGGAACATACCCCACATAACTGACCACATCTAGGGATGACCTGCTAGGCCTGCTCCCACTGACTCACCCCCGACTGACTGCCGCCGCCCCGGGCTGGCAGCGAGGGGCCACAGAAACGACGTTATACCACAGGCCGCTCCAGGCCATGCTGAGCCGTGAGGCCCACAGGCCCTGTGGCCGCCTTGCCAGGCTGCGGCCGCCCCCAGCGGGGCTCCTGCAGCGCCCCGCGCGCGGCACCAGGGAGCGCTGCTACGCCAGCTGCCTCAACAGGCCCTGGCTCTGCGGCCGTGCCCGGCAGCGGTTTGAAAGTGCGATGGCGGAGGAGCGGGTTGTATATAAGGATTGACAGTATAGAGCAACTGCTCTAGTTGTTGCGTGGTCTCTTTTGTTTTCTGTCTTGCTCGTCGTGCTGAGCCCAGTCGGTAGCGTAGAGCGAGTCGGCCTGGTGGATCCGTTCCCATCACCGCACTAGCACCACTGAGGTCGCCATTTTCACCTCCTCCCCGCCTCAGACCGTCCCGGCCGGGCTCGCCGCGCCGCGGAGGGAAGGCGCTTCGCCGGCGGCAGCAGGCAGTGTTCGGTGCTCAGATACGGCAGGGGAGTCGGCCGGGAGGGCGAAAAGAGGCCAACGTCGCTCCTGCCCGTTGCGTGTGACTGCCCGGTCATCACCAGCCTCCTCCACTCTGCTCCAGCGCCGTGGGGAGGGAGCACAGGACTCCCGAAAGGAGGGGAAGAAGGTGCCGAGGAGAGGTGGACAAGGAGAGACTGCCACTGTGGACAGCGGTGAGTGACTGGGACAGGGATTTGGGTTCCCCCACCAGCCCAGTCGGCGATTTTACCACCCCCTCCTTACCCCTCGAGCACGAGGAACGACCTCGCGGGCTTGCCCGCCATCAGGGGTGCCACAGGGGCCGGATTGGGTAGGGGGCCGTGGAGCAGGTACCTGCGGCCAGCAGTGAGTCGGGCCGCGCCTCGGGCACTGGAAACAGCCGCTCCCTTCCCCCGGGTGGGGGGCTCGAGTTTCTGCCTCCGGACCGGAGTGGAGCGAGGGGGGCAGCCCTGGCAGCCACTCCCTGTGGAGTTCCCAGCCTGCCGTCGGCAGGAGCCCACCGGTATTTTCCGTACTACAAGCCCTCAGCCCTGCGGCTGGTCTGGGCTAGCTCCCCGCGAGCGGCGGCGGGGACGCCGAGGCCCAGGTGAGGTGTTGTGAGAACAGCCCCCTAGCAGGGGTGCTTACCCTCAGAACAGGCAGGCTCTTTGCCAACAGCGTGGTGAGCGATGGTCTTGAGGCGTTTTCAAAACCGTTTTCTTCTGACACTCTAACAAAAAAAAAAAAAAAAAAAAAAAGAGAGAGAGAAAGAAAGAAAGTCAGTCAAGAAAGCGTTTTTGGTAGGTTATACAAATTAGGGTGTTGGTTGGTGGTGTTTATTTTTTGTTTGTTTTTTTTTTTTTTCGTGGTGAGGCAGATGTGAGAGCAGACTGTGTTGAGGGAGGGCAAGTGGTGCTTTGAACAGGTTGCTTGGTGGCAGATCTGCAGGAGGTCAAGGCTGTGCAGGGAGCTCTGTGCTGAACGCAGGGCGTGGTAGCCTGCTGGGGATGCTGCAGTGCCTCCCTCCCGAGCTAGAGGTACGAGTATCTGTTACCGCGACCCCCCTACCTTGCATTTTAAAATAATGATATAGCTTATCGTACAACGGTGTGAAATGCAGAACGTCACTCTGAAGAAAAATTCCTTGAAGCTACCCATTAAAACCAAGTGTCTAAAGGCCGTTAGGGATGTAACAGTGATAAACTTAATTTTGTATCCCAAAGAGCTAAACTCTTATTTTAACCTGATGGTTTGAAATGTGGGGCTTGTCTTTTGGATTAAGCATTTCATTTTTAGTCTGTTATGTACTATATGTAACTTCATGCTTTTATCAAAATTATAAATTTTTCATAGGCTCATCAGTTTCAGGGACTTCTAACTCTGAAGTCAGATGTGAAATGGATCATAAGTCTTCTGATCTTGTGTTTGAACTTGAATGAATGGAGTAATTTTTTTTACTTTTTTTAAAAAATGAGAAACTTTTTAGAAGCAATTTAAACAGAACCCTAAACAGACCTTTCTCACACCCATTCCAAATATCCTTCCTATACTATGATAATGGCTTAAAAAATAATCTAAAAATAAATATGTCAGTAAAGTTGGGGGATTGCTTTAGTTCTATTTCTTTTTTTGTGTGAAGGATCTTCTCTAATGCTCAAGGACTGAGTTGTGTGAGTTTTGTTTTGGTTTTTTTTTTTTTTAAATTGAATTGGTGTTTAAGGAACTCTTGTAAATATAAGGTAACATTAGTATTACAGTTGAAAGAAGTAATTTGGGTTAGAATATGTCCTTTTTGCACTCAAGGCATGTTTAGTTACTGACATTTACTTAGGTCATCTGATTAATATTAGCTCAGTGGAGGTGTGGATCTGTTTCTGAAAGTTGCATTTTTCACTTTGTCAAAACAGATACAATTTTGAAAGACACAATAAAATAACTGAATTTCTGTTGTAATGATTGGTGTGTTTTTTGGGAGCAGTAATGGAATATTGAAGATGAAATTACAGAAAATGATCATGCAAATGCTTGTGACTGTTAATTAATTAAGTAGTAGCCCATGGAGAGGAGCCTGTGCAGGAGCAGGTTTGCTGGCAGGATCTGCAACCCCATGGGGGAGCCGTGCTGGAGCAGTCTTTTCCTGAAGGACTGCACACCATGGAAAGGACCCATGCTGGAGCAGTTCATGGAGGACTATCTCCTGTGGCTGGGGCCCCATGCTGGAGCAGGGGAAGAGTATGAAGAGGAAGAAGTGTCAGAGACAAAGTGTTATGAACCTGGACAAACTTGAGAAGTAAACTGGACAAACTTAAGAAGTGGGCCTGCGTGAACCTCATGAGGTTCAACAAGGCCAAGTGCAAGGTCCTGCACCTGGGTCAGGGCAATCCCTGGTATTAATACAGGCTGGGGGATGAAGGCATTGAGAGCAGCCCTGAGGAGAAGGACTTGGGGGTACTAGTTGATGAAAAGCTGGACATGAGCTGGTGACATTTGCTTGCAGCCCAGAAGGCCAACTGTATCCTGGGATGCATCAAAAGAAGCATGGCCAGCAGGTTGAGGGAGGTGATTCTGCCCCTCTACTCTGTTCTAGTGAGACACCACCTGGAGTACTGCATTCAGCTCTGGAGTCATCAGCACAAGAAAGATGCAGACCTGCTAGAGCTAGTCTAGAGGAGGGCCACAAAAATTATCAGAGGGCTGGAACACCTCTCCTTTGAGGAAAGGCTGAGAGAGTTAGGGTTTTTCAGCCTGGAGAAGAGAAGGCTCCATGGAGACCTTATTGTGGCCTTTCAATACTTAAAGGGGGCTTATAAGAAAGATGGGGACACCTTTTAGCAGGGCCTGTTGCGATAGGACAAGGGGTAATGGTTTTAAACTAAAAGAGGGGAGATTCAGACTAGATATAAGGAAGAAATTTTTTACGATTGAGGATGGTGAAACACTGGAACGGGTTGCACAGAGAAGTGGTAGATACCCCATCCCTGTAAGCATTCAAGGATGGGGCTCTGAACAACTTGATCTAGTTGAAGATGTCCCTGCTCATTGCAGGGGGATTGGACTAGATGACCTTTAAAGGTACCTTCCAACCCCAACCATTGTATGACTGCAACCCCCTTTCTCCATTTCCCCTTGTGCTGCTTAGGGAGGAGGTAGAAGAGTTAGGAGTGAAGAAGGGAAGGGTGGAAGGTGTTTTTTAGTTTTATTTCTCACTATCATACTCTCTTACAATTAATTGGCAGTAAATTAAATTATTCTTCCCCAAGTTGTCTGTTTTGTCCATGATGATTATTTGTGAGTGTTCTCCCTGTCCTTATCTTGACCCACGAGCTTTTTAATTATATCTTTTTTTTTTTTCCCCATCCTGCTGAAGAGGAGGGAGAGAGCAGCTTGGTGGGCACCTTGCAGATAGCCAAGGTCAATCTACCACATATGGGCATAAATTTAATTGTGTGTGAATATTTACATTGTGCTCTTCAATTTAGTTTCCCCTATTAGCTTGGGTAAGAAACTACAATATGGATATACTTGCCTGGATAACTAACACTTTTTTTGCTAATGGGTGGTCTTTTTCTGTGTACCTTCCACTTTGAAAAAATGATCTCCTTTCCATGCAAAGAAGCAATTATCCTGTATTGAAGAAATTTGCTAGTGAAGTTTATATAATTCTATACCAAAGATATATAAATCAGGAATATAAAAAAGTAGTAGTATATGGTCTGTAAAATATTTGAACTCATTTGTACACAAGCTGAATGGAGAACACTGAAACTGTAGCTTGTAGTCAAGAAATGTTGCAGCTATATTGTATGTTACCTTTGATTTAAAGTGTCTTTCACTAATGGTTTAGTGACAACTTAAACTATCATATAACAAGGCAAAATAAATTCTTTTGGAGCATGCTAGTAACTGTGACCTTGTGAGCATGTCAGCTCTGTGGCTTGCAGTGTAGCAGTCTGAGCAAAGTTTGTGGAGAAGGTGGCTTTTTACAATACGGAAAAGAGTTAGAAATGTTTTGAATATCCTTTCATGGTTATTTCTGTCCAAAAACAGTTGGGTTTTTTTAGAAACTGGAAGGAGAGAAATTCAGTGTGTGTTCTGAGTGACTTCCTGCTTTTTTTGTGTTTTTTTTTTTTTTCTTTTTTCCCCTAGGTATCAGAGCATTCAGTGCACTGATTAAATCATTACTCAGAGTAGTGACAAGAAATCAGATCAGGTCATATAAAGGTGTCATGGTAAACAAGAAATGTTAAACATGTTGGTTTGGTGGTTTTTTTTGTGTTTTTTTTTTTTTCTTCTCCTCCACAGCAAAAAGTGTAATTGACTATGTTTTACATCTCTAGGAGTAATGGTTTGTGGTGATGAAATAATCAGCATTTGCTGATATAATTCATTGCCCACTGAAGAGCAGTTAATGTAATACCTGGTAACCTGAGCAAACCTTTAAGAGGTTGTGATGTTTATATACCAGACCTTTTGACCCCCAAAGGTGGGGTGTATGGGGTTGTGATGGGTTATCCTTGGCTAGCTGCCAGAGGCTCACCCAAATGCTCATACATTCCTCTTCATCAACAGGATGGGGAGAAAATAGGATGAAAAAGTTTCCCTGCTGCCTCTTCATGGAGAACCCTGCAACTTTTTCCTCCCCTGCCCCCTTGCAATTGTGTGGCTGGACTTCCCTCTTCAGATAGCCAAAGTATAGCTGTTTCTTGTCATATGATTTTGACCACATGGTGGGTAGATGTGCTTAGTCATGTGAAGGACAAAGTATTAAGGCTTGTGGTTCTTCATCAGTTACTGTGTTCCTCATCTAGTCTTATGAAATACTAAAACATGGTCTTCTATGTTTTTGTCCTAACTTTTTTTTGTAGGTTAACCCCAGTAGGCAGCTAAGCACTACACAGCTGCTTGCTTACTCTGCCCACAGTGGGATGGGGAAGAGAATGGGAAGGGTAAAAGTGTGAAAACTCATGGGTTGAGACAGTGACAGTTTAATGGTAAATAAAAAGCTACATGTGCAGACAAAGAAAATAAGAGGAGTTCATTCACTACTACCCATTGACAGTCAGATATTCAGCAATTTCCAATAAAGCAGGGCTTCATCACACATAATGGTTACTTGGGAAGACAAATGCTATAACTCTGAACTTCCCCCCCTTCCTCCTCCTTTTCCCCAGCTTTTTATTACTAAGCTGCCATATGGTATGGAATATCCCTTTGGTCAGTTGGGGTCGGGTGTCCTGGCTGTGTCCCCTCTCAACTTCTGTACCCCTAGCCTACTCACTGGTGGGGCAGTGTGAGAAAGAGAATGCCCTGATGCGGTGTAAGCGCTATTTAGCAATAGCTGAAACATGGGTGTGTTATCAACACTGTTTTGGTCACAAATACAAAACTATTACCATATGCTGCTATGAAGAAAATTAACTCTATCCTAGCCAAAACCAGTACGCTTCTAGTATCACTACATATTGCTTCATTCACTAAAGGTCTAGAGTATCAGGGAGGGGGGAGGATTGGCACAAGTGGATATGGGGCCAGTTGTCATTTTTAGTGTAAAAATAGTAGTGAATTTGGGGAGAGAAATGCTTTTATATCAATAATAGGTAGAGTTTATTGAGGGAACCCTTATTCCATTCGTTTCTGGTACTGAAAGCTTCTGCAACACTTCCGCAATGCAGTCTTGTTGCCAGAAGTGCTACTCTAAAATGTTAGCAGACTGCATTCATGGTTGTGTTTGTTTCTGGATACCTCCATAGAAAAGCTAGTGTATCTTTACAATCCAAAATGTCTTTTCTGTTACCTTGGTTTTGTACTGTATGGTTTTCATATTTGTTTCATGGACTGTCTTTTCTGTGCAAGATTTTCATGATTTTGGTTTCCTGAAAGTGTGTAAGGAAGTAAGTGTTTAGATTTCATACACATTTGTGTAACTTTTTTATGACTATTTAATTTTCAGTGTAATAATTAATTCAGGAAGTTGGAGCAAGGGCAAAAGAGTAGTTAGTTCATTTATTTAATTGAAATTGAATGTGCTCTGCACAATTTAAGGGCAAAGGAAAAAAATTTAACATAAGATGTTGATTGTTAACATCTCTAATGAAGGACATGGTGTGTGGGGTTTTTTATTTAAGCTTATGTAACTTTTTCTATCTGCAACTCTCAAATTCTAGTTATCACAATAATCTTGTAGAATAACTCTTTGAAGTAACACAAATACAAAACTATGTTCTTCTGTTACTCCATTTCAGATTCCCATTTGTACAAATACTTATTAATTTTTCATTATTGTTCTCTTGTACCCAGTATATTTATATCTTCCACTTCCTTCATTGTTGAACCAGGGTCAAACAAATCACTGGGATGCAGATAGGTTGTATGACTAACTCATTCAGCTTGAATATTTTGTTTGCATTTTGAAGTAGAACACTGCTAATCCAGACTGAACAATAGCAATGCCACAGTGTCACATTTGCTGTCATTTTTCACAGTAAAGGGCAACATGAGCAACAGTCACTGACCCTTTGTGCCAGCGGAAGCCATAAAGTAGAAGAAAGCTAGAAAACCAAGTTCATCAGTAAGAAAGTTACATTAATGGAAACCCATTTTCTTTATACCTTTCTGTCTATATAAAGACTGTATTGTTGCAACAGAGTGAAAACCCGGACGCTCAATATGCAAAAAATCATCAGGCTTCCCTTTATTGATTACACATATGCTTCTTATATACAGCAGTTAATTAAGCTTATGCATATTCCCAAAAATCCACACTGATTGGCTCATTAATTTTCATGAGAACTTTCTCTTTGTTATAACAGGTGGTGGTGTTCAGTTGAGCTTACAAGGACAACAACAGATATTCCTTACTTTACAGTTATCAGCTCCCAGCTACTCCCTTCTATTTTCCCAGCTTAGTTAAGGTTGTTTTGTCTGAAGTTCTGAAGGGAAAGTAGGCATCTTGGAGACTTCACTTATGTCAAGGGCTTAATGCTGCAGCCTAAGCCATTTCAATACTCTCACTGCTTTCTGCTAAAGGCTCTGATTGTACAAATATCTCTTAGTGATCTACAACACTGTATTATCTAAAAAGTAAGATAGGAGAGTGCTTCAGGGAAATTTGTTGATTGTTTAAATTAGATGCTTTAACTGGTTTGTTCTCCTGCTGTGTAATGGGAAAGCAGATGAAAATGTGGCTCACAAAGTGATGCTAGGAAGTGTAATTAGAGCTACATCTACATCATGTTTAGTTAATGTAGTCTGAAATACCGAATATACACTCTGAGAGATCTTCCATTTTTGAGGTTTTATATTTAGACTTCTAAGTAGCTGTAGAATGTACTTTGTAATGATATTATAAATATCTATAGCAGTTTGGAAAGTTGTCTTACAATGCTTTTTTTTCTGGGTGTAGGGTCATATGCCAGTCTTTCCCTTAAATTGACAAAGCTTATGTACAGTGTGAAAAATGACATTCTGAAAAAAACCTGTACGTTTCCTGATCTTTTTCCCACAGTGTTCTTTGCAATCGTATTTTTGTGTTTTATGTTTGATTTTTATGTAGGAAAAAAAGAAGTCTGTTACTTTGTAATCAAGCCACAAAAATTTGGGAAGCCTAAGAGTAATTCTGGCTTCTGCTACCATAAATAATCACATGTCTACAAAAAATGCCCCAAGCCCATGTGGTGTGTAATGCTCAGGACAAAGTGCCATCTGCAATTAGAATGCTGAAGAAGAATTTCCAGAGACTGCTTCAATGCTGATATCCCGTTTCCTGGAGAGGCTGAGAGGAGTGTTAATAGTCCTTGTGAAAAATAGGGGAGAGTGTTGTTGGCTTTCGCCATAATAATTCTTTTTTTTGCTGACATATGAGGAATTTTATGAAGAGGCCTAAAATGACCAACCCTGGGGGAACAAAGGGGGGAAGTTGAGGAACTGTGGAGGTATAAACACCACTGCATCCACCATCTGGAGAGAACCAGACTGGTGGTCTAGAGATCAGATAACTCTGAAGAAAACTGTGGGCCTTCCTGCCAAGGACCTTTCCCACAGCCACCGGACAGTAGTACGCATGCACGAAAAGATAAGATTTTCTCTTAATAAGACCCCTCAAAGTAATTAGGATAACCCTGCCCCTTTTTAAAACTAATTGTAATAACCCAACCTTAAAATGAATATGTATGTGACTAATGCAATCCTAAATGTATATAAAGGGATAACGTGACTTTCCCGGTGTGCCTCTGACTTGGGTCAAGCACCCAGCGCTGTGCTTTTGCTTTATTGACTTTGTCCTCGCAAATAAAACTAAACCTACCTTGATTACAAGGCTTGGTCGTTTATTACAGTCCTTGATGCAAATTGTTTAGTACTTGCATCCAACTACTGATGCTAGGACTCTCACTCGATCCAGTAATTGACACAACAGACCTGGGGCTCCAGTTGCTGGCCCCACATCCACTTGTACCGATCCCCCCTCAGTAGCTAACACTTAGTCCTTGCACCGCATACACACACGGGATAGAGAGTGAGACTGCACAGAGAGATAGTAAAGAAAGTATTTAATAGGAAGATATGAGAAGATAGGACAGGCTGTAGTGATCAGGCATGGGACTCAGACAGACAAGTGTACTTACCGGCCTTATTTTACACGACTGGTCCCTTTTATACCCTTTTCTATTCCTCCTTTGTTCCTCCCCAATCCCTCTTCCCCTACACATTCCCTCCTTATTTTGTATCCACTCCCCCAACATCTTGGACCCTCAGATTTGCATTCTTATCAGTTGCAAAGTTTTAGTTTACATGCAGTTTCTTGATAGTCCATCATTTAGTGCAATTCGAGAGGTTTGTTTCTTGTCTTTGGCTCTGTTGTTTGCCGGTTAGATTTGTGTATTCTTTATATTTTGTTTATGGATTTCACCTTTTTCTTAGTATCCTATTTGACAAGGTTCTTGATTAGATAAATTACTGAAATAAACATTCCCATGTACCTTTATAGATTAGTGTAACTGATGGGATTTGATTCTTGGCACTGCCTCCCCTTACCATTTGTCAGTCATGTTTTTGTATTTTGCTTCCCTCTTATTATCCCTTTTTGCACTGAAAAGGTTCTTGACCAGATACCCTGCAGGCACTCTACTTCCATGTACCCTTACGTTTCATAGCCTGCTTCTCAGAAATCTGTCAGGCTTTGAGGAAAGTTGGGTACTTGGCATGTTTTGAGAAGCTTCTGTCATAAGACTCCAAATGCCATAAGAGACTGGATCATAGACACTGGATCATAGATAGACACCTTCTTTGACTTGGAAAGACCTATGTTAATTGCATGCCATTTTGTAAGGCGAGAGGATTCCTTGTGCAACTGTTAATATGTGAATAGTCATGGCTGAGTGGCTGGGATTGTTCAAGTACTTTCTAGTAGGTATGTGTGGGAATGCTCTATTCTCACTGTGTGCGCTCTGAGGAAAAAGATAATGAAACCATTTATGCCTCTCTCCAAAGACTTGTGTTTCAACAGGAGTTGGCCATGCATATGTAACCCTAGCAACAAGACCTTGTGGGAAAGAATTAGGGTTGCTTTCAAAAGAGAGAGAATATCCACATTTGGAGATGACCAAATGAAACTGGTAGCATGGTATTTAGAAATTAATGGAAGTATAGAAGAACCTATGTATCTGCTTTTGTTCCTAGGTTTATTTTTGGAATGTAACACTTGAACCGAAATCCTCATTTTTAAAATATTTTTTTTAAATAAACAGATAAATCAATGACTTAAGACTTGGCACACTCTTTATTGTTGTTACATTTAACTGTATCCTAATTTCTGGTAATGAATATAACTCTATGTTCTATTAGAAAATAGTAAAAAAAAAATCCTTTTTTTTTTTTTTCAACTTTACAGAGTTTTCACTTGAGAGAGTATTTGCTGAAGCATTTGTAGTGCTGTTAGATACAGTACATAATTCATTGTGTCCTGGTTTTGCTAGGATAGAGTTAATTTTCTTCTTAGTAGGTAGAAAACTGTTTTGGTATCAGTGTGGGATTTCTTAAGAGAAGAATGTTGATAAGGCACAAGGACACTGTGCTTGGGTAGTTTGCGAGTGCAAAGGAGTGGGAGGGGGAAAGTGTAGTATTTGTCAAAACCCAGAATTGACAGTTGGATATGCTATTCCATATCATATTAGATCATGTTCAGTATATTAACTGGGGCTGACCCGAAAGGGGGGGGATTCTCTCAGGAATGGCTCGGGCTCACTTTTCAGGGATTGTGGTTTTGGGTTCGGGGTTCCTTTTCACTCCTCCAGGATTGCTATTGGCAGATGGTGAGCAATTGTACTGTGCATCACTCTATACCCAGAGAGAGAGAGAGTTATCATTATCATTACTATCTTTTGTGCATCACTCATTATTTATATATATATATAAAATCATTATTACTCTTATTATTTTAATTTTATATTTTTCTAATTATTAAATTGTTCTTATCTCAACCTACAAATCTCCTTACCTTTACCCCTCCAATTCTCTCCCTTATTCCCTGGGGGGGAAGCGGGGGGAGGAGTGCAAGTGGCTGTGTCTTGTTTGGCTGCCAGCGAAGTTAAACTATCACAGTCTTTTTGGCACCCAAAATGGGACTCGAAGGGTTGAGATAAAGACAGTTTTGACCAAAGTGTGCCAGAAAGAAATCTGCAATAGGCATTTGTTATGATGACTTTGTTGTCAGTGATCGGAATGTTGTTGCACTGGATTGCCGAGTTGTTCTTTGAGGTGGCACCTTGAGTGCCGTTTATATTTTTTGCTGTCCCTAGGTGTTGGTTTGGGGCTAGGGGTACTGTTCTGCTGTTTGGTACAGTGATGGTTGTTAGTATGATAAAAAGATGGGTAGTGAGACCAATTTTGTACCTGTATTCAGTGGTGGCAGGCGGCACACAGAGCAAAGCAGCAGAGCTGTCTCCATCTCTGTATTGTAGGAACCATCGGATGGATGTTGTTATCAATTATACCAGTGTTTTTTGTTTTTTGTTTTTTTTCTCTTTGAGGTGATATATTGGGGGAACATCTTCGTTCAATTTCCCTTTCCCCACCAGACTGGTTACAGAAATTTTGGAGAATTTTGAATATTCTTGGGATAAGTCAAACCAGCTATATTGGGTTTGCGTGGCAAGGTTTTGGTAGCGGTGGGGGGGGGGAACATGGGGTGGCTTCTGTGAGAGAAGCTGCCAGAAGCTTCCCCCATGTCCGACCCGACACAGCCAATGCCAGCCAGCTACAAAAACAGACCTGCCGCTGGCCAAGGCCGAGCCAATCAGTAATGCCTCTGTGATAACATAATTAAGAAAAAAAAGGAAGAGAGGGGGAAAAAAAAGCTGCACACTTTTGCAGCTGGAGAGAGGAGTGAGAAGATGTAAGAGAAAACAACTCTGCAGACACCAAGGTCAGTGAAGAAGGAGGGGGAGGAGGTGCTCCAGGCACCGGAGCAGAGATTCCCCTGCAGCCTGTGGTGAAGACCATGGTGAGGCAGGATGTCCCCCTGCAGTCCATGGAGGTCCATGGTGGAGCAGATGACCACCTGTAGCCCGTGGAGGACCCCACGCCGGAGCAGGTGGATGCCTGAAGGAGGCTGTGACCCCGCAGGAAGCCCGCGCTGGAGCAGGTTGCTTTCAGGACCTGTAGCCCATGGAGAGAGGAGCCCACGCCGGAGCAGGTTTGCTGGCAGGACTTGTGACCCCGTGGGGGACCCGCGCTGGAGCAGTCCCTTCCTGAAGGACTGCACCCCATGGAATGGACCCATGCCAAAGCAGTTCGTGAAGAACTGTCAGTCATGGGAAGGGCTCACGTTGGAGAAGTTGGTGGAGGACTGTCTCCCATGAGAGGGACCCCACGCTGGTGCGGGGGAAGGAGTCCTGCCCCTGAGGAGGAAGAAGCGGCAGAAACACCGTGTGATGAACTGACCCCAACCCCATTCCTTGTTCCCCTGTGCTGCTGGGGGGAGGAGGTGGAAAATCGGGAGAGAAGTTAAGGCCGGGAAGAAGGGAGGGATGGGGGAGGTGTTTTAAGATTTGGTTTTACTTCTCACTATCCTCTGATTTTGATTTGTAATAAAGTAAATTTGTTTTTTCCCCCAAGTCGAGTCTGTTTTGCCCGTGCCAGTAACTGGTGAGTGATCTCTCTCTGTCCTTATCTCCACCCACGAGTTCTTCGTTATATTTTTCTCCCCCTGCCCATTTGAGGAGGGGGAGTGATAGAGTGGGCTTTGGTGGGCATCCGGCTTCTAGCCAGGGTCAACCCACCACACCAGCATAATCGTGCTGCTAGTTCTTCTGAATGTATGCCAGGTTTTAATGCATGTCAGACTACTTAGGAGAATCACCCCATCCACTGCTGGAGTTAGTCCAGCACCTGCTATGCTTACCTCAAACTCTGTGACTGATACTGTGGCTACTCCAATCCCAGTACCTGCTACAGTTGCTTCAACCTTGGCAATAAACAATGCAACCTCTCCAACCTCTACAGCAGGCAATGTGGCTAATCCAAGCCCTGTGACAGACACTGCAGCTATTCCAGCCCCATCAAGAAGCACTGCAGATGAACTAGAGAACCAACACGTGCCAGTATCAGTTGCCCCTGTACGGAAGAAGTGGACACGAAAGTCAGTACATTTACAGAGGGATGAAGATAAAGCTTATGATCTTCCTAAGGAGGAAGAGGAGGGAAGGGGAGATGGAAATGGAGACAGTACAATAACTACCCGATCTCTAACCCTGAGTGAGCTGCGGGGTATAAGAAAAGATTTCACCCGTTACCAAGGTGAGCACCTCATTATGTGGCTGATCAGATTCTGGGATAACGGGGCCAGTAGCATGGAGTTAGAGGGTAGAAAAGCCAAGCAGCTGCGATCCCTCTCTAAGGAAGGGGGCATTGACAAAGCAATTGCAAGACGGGACCCAACCTGCAGTCTTTGGAGATGGCTCTTGTCAGGTGTGAAGGAAAGGTGTCCCTTCAAGGATGATATTACATGCAATCAGTATGGCCTTCAGGAGGGCCAACTTTGGCCTTTTCAAGTAGTTGCTAGGGGAAATCTCATGGGAAAGGGTACTTGAAGGTAAAGGGGCCCAAGATAGCTGGTTAACATTCAGGGACTGCTTCTTCCAAGCTCAAGATCAGAGCATCCCGACATGTAGGAAGTCAAGGAAGGGCAAACTCAAGTGGAAGAGGAGAGTCTACAGATCATGGAAGGAGGGGTTGGCCACTTGGGAAGAATATAAGGATGTTGTCAGAGGATGTAGGGAGGCAACTAGGAAAGCTAAGGCCTCCTTAGAATTAAACCTTGCCAGAGGGGTCAAGGACAACAGAAAGAGCTTCTTCAAATACATGGCAGATAAAACTAACACGAGAGGCAATGTAGTCCCGCTGATGAATGAGGTGAGTGCCCTGGTGACAGAAGATACAGAGAAGGCAGAGTTACTGAATGCCTTCTTTGTCTCTGTCTACTCTGCTGGAAGCTGTCCTAAGGAGCCCTGTACCCCTGAGGCCCCTGAGGAAGTCAGAACAATAGAGGAGTTTGCTTTGGTTGATGAGGATTGGCTTAGGGACCAATTAAGCAATCTGGACATAAATAAATCTATGGGTTCAGATGGGATGCACCCACGGGTGCTGAGGGCAATTCTGGGTGAGCGGGAAATGAGTGACTCACACATCCACGGGATGCAAACTCAATCCACTTTATTATCAGAAAGCTGCTTGTTATATACCCTTTTAAGTTCCGCATACGTGTCCACACACTACGAAGCTAATTACTATCGGTTAATAGCTACTGTTCACACGTTGACCTCTCAGTCTCACTGGTTCGCTCTTATCTTGGTTCAGGTTCGCTTCCTCATCGTAATGTCCTGTTTTTCCCAGCTGGCATCCATCTTCTTCAATTGATGTTTATTACTTTTCCACGTAGTCACATTCCTTTCCCTCAGCTTATCTTTTCTGGCACGCAGTTGAAAGTGGCCTAGCTGCGGCCTAGCTGGGGCCTAGCTAGTATTATAGTCCTGTAATATGGCTAGGGCCTCAACACAAGGGTGTTGAGGGATCTGGCTGAAGTCATTGCTAGACAACTCTCCATCATCTTTGCAAAGTCATGGGAAATGGGAGAGATGCCTGAGGACTTGAGGAAAGCAAATGTCACTCCATTCTTCAAAGAGGGCAAGAAGGAGGACTTGGGTAACTACAGACCGGTCAGCCTCACCTCCATCCCTGGGAAGGTGATGGAATGACTTATCCTTGGTGCCATCTCAAGGCATATCAAGGATAGGAGGTTCATTAGGCGCAGTCAACATGGCTTCACCAAGGGGAAGTTGTGCTTGACCAACCTACTAGACTTTTATGAAGACACAACCAGGTGGCTAGATAATGATAGGGCAGTGCATGTGGTCTATCTTGATTTCAGTAAAGCATTTTGACATGGTCTCCCACAGCATCCTTGTTGCCAAATTGAGGAAGTGTGGATTAAATGATCAGGTAGTGAGATGAACTCTTAACTGGCTGGTGGGAAGAAGCCAGAGAGTGGTGGTCAACGGGGCAGAGTCTAGTTGGAGACCTGTGTCTAGTGGAGTCCCTCAAGGGTCGGTACTAGGACCAGTATTATTCAATATATTCATCAATGACCTGGATGAGGGAATAGAGTGCACTGTCAGCAAGTTTGCTGATGACACAAAGCTGGGAGGAGTGGCTGACACACCAGAAGGCTGTGCTGCCATCCAGAGAGACATGGACAGGCTGGAGAGTTGGGCAGGGAAAAACTTAATGAAATATAATAAGGGCAAGTGTAGGGTGTTGCACCTGGGCAGGAACAGCCCCAGGTTCCAGTATAGGTTGGGGAATGATCTACTAGAGAGCAGTGTAGGGGAAAGGGATCTGGGAGTCTTGGTGGACAGCAGGATGACCATGAGCCAGCACTGTGCCCTTGTGGCCAGGAAGGCCAATGGCATCCTGGGGTGCATTAGAAGGGGTGTGGTTAGTAGGTCAAGAGAGGTTCTCCTCCCCCTCTACTCTGCCCTGGTGAGGCTACATCTGGAATATTGTGTCCAGTTCTGGGCCCCACAGTTCAAGAAGGACAGGGAACTGCTTGAGAGAGTCCAGCACAAAGCCACCAAGATGATTAAGGGAGTGGAGCATCTCCCTTATGGGGAAAGGCTGAGGGAGCTGGGTCTCTTTAGCTTGGAGAAGAGGAGATTGAGGGGTGACCTTATTAATGTTTATAAATATGTAAAGGGTGAATGTCAGGAGGATGGAGCCAGGCTCTTCTCAGTGATGTCCAGTGGTAGGACAAGGGGCAATGGGTGCAAGCTGGAACACAGGAGGTTCCACTTAAACTTCAGAAGAACTTCTTTACAGTAAGGGTGACAGCACTGGAACAGGCTGCCCATGGAGGTTGTGGAGTCTCCCTCTCTGGAGACATTCAAAACCCACCTGGACACCTTCCTGTATAATCTCATCTAGGTGTTCCTCCTCTGGCACGGGGATTGGACTAGATGATCTTTTGAGGTCCCTTCCAATCCCTAACATTCTGTGGTTCTGTGATCTAGGCAAATAGGTCAGCATGGAGAGAGGGATTCAGTACCTGAGGGAACTAGCTGTGAGGGAGCTGATTTACCAAGATCTAAGGGACATGAGGGTAATTGAAGACCCAGATGAAATCCCGTGCACAATACCCGTGTTTCAAAATGTCGTACGGAGCGCACCAGCATCATATGTCAGCTCATTGGCAGCAGTAGAAGTAAAAGAGGATGAGGAGGCACCAACTGTAAACCAAGTGGCTATCTGGCTCCAGGGATTTGAAGACGGTGTCTCTGCCTCTGTACGAGCCTGTGTCTCGACTGTGGAAAAACTACCAGATATCCTGGAGAAACATGTGGAGAAACTGTCCCAAGAGTTCCAGTGATTTGACAACAGGCTCCACCCTCCACCCATTCGGACCTATGTCTCAGCTGTTAGGAGCAAGCGTTTCCCTGCTCAAGAGAGATGGTATACACCACTGGGCACACTGTGGGTTTACTTGCGTGACCATGGAGAAGACAAGAGAAAGTGAGATGGGAAACCTACCTTGGTCCTGCAGGCATGAGTACACGAGCTGCAAAGAAAAACAAGTACAAATAGGGATTCTTCTGGTCCTTCTAGGAAAAATGCTGCTCCAGTCTTCAGTGGACAATTCCCCAGACAGAATAGGAGGGCTGATGCTACTCTCAATCCTTTCCTTGCTCCTAATCCTTTTGATCATATTTCAGCAGAAGTGAGTGATGAATATGATGACCAGCATTAGAGGGGCCCTGCCTCCAGCCAGGTGGAGGAAAGGGATAACCGAGTTTATTGGACTGCATGGATTTGTTAGCCTGGCACATCTGACCCACAAGCAGTATAAAGCTTTAGTGGACACTGGTGCCCAATGCACCCTGATGCCATCGAACTTTAAAGGAACAGAATCCATTTGTATTTCTGGAGTGACAGGGGGATCCCAACAGCTGACTGTGTTTGAGGCTGAAATGTGCTTAACTGGGAAGAAATGGCAAAAGCACTCGCATTGTGGCTGGCCCAGATGCTTGGTGCATTCTCAGCATAGATTTCCTCAGGAAAGGGTATTTCTAGGACCCAAAAGGGTACTGGTGGGCTTTTGGCATAGCTGCCATAGAGACAGAGGAAATCAAACATCTGTCTGCTCTGCCCGATCTCTCAGAGGACCTCTTCTGTTGTGGGACTGCTAAGGGACGAAGAATAGCAAGTGCCAATTGCTACCTCAACAGTGCACCGGCGGCAATATCGCACCAACCGAGACTCCGTAATTCCCATCCATAAACTGATTTGTCAGCTGGAGAGCCAAGGAGTGATCAGCAGGACTCGCTCTCCCTTTAACAGCCCCATATGGCCAGTGCAGAAGTCTGATTGGGAGTGGAGACTGACAGTGGACTATTGTGGCTTGAATGAGGTCACACCACCATTGAGCACTGCTGTGTGGACATGTTAGAGCTCCAGTATGAACTGGAGTCAAAGGCAGCCAAGTGGTACACCACCATAGATGTTGCCAATGCGTTTTTCTCCATTCCTTTGTCAGCAGAGTGCAGGCCACAGTTTGCTTTCACCTGGAGGGGTGTCCAGTACACCTGGAATCGACTGCCCCAGAGGTGGAAACACAGCCCCACCATTTGCCATGGACTGATCCAGATTGCCCTGGAAAAGGGTGGAGCTCCAGAACACCTGAAATACATTGATGGCATCATTGTGTGGGGCAATACAGCAGCAGAAGTTTTAAAGAAATGAGAGAAAAAAATTGAAATCATTCCGAGAGCCCTTTTTGCTTTAAAATGAAATAAGGTCAAGGGACCTGCACAGGAGATTCAGTTTTTAGGAATAAAATGGCATTGAGTGGATGTATCACGTGACCTATCATGCACCAGCCTCTGGGAAAGTCGAATGATGCAATGGACTGCTAAAAACCACACTCAAAGCAATGAATGGTGAAACTTTCGAACTCTGGGACACAAATTTAGCAAAAGCCACCTGGTTAGTCAACACCAGAGGATCTGCCAACCGAGCTGGCCCTGCCCAATCAAGACTTTTGTTTACTGTAGAAGGGGATAGAGTCCCTGTGGTTTGCATTAAAAATATGCTGGGAAAACCGGTCTGGGTTATTCCTGCCTCAGGTAAAGGTAAACCCATTTGTGGCATTACTTTTGCTCAAGGACTTGGGTGCACTTGGTGGGTGATGCAGAAGCATGGGCAAGTCCAATGTGTGCCTCAAGGGAATTTGATGTTAGGTGAAAAGAGCTGATGAATTGCATATCATCATTGCTATGGCTGTTATGTATTATGCTAACGGCTTTATATTAAGAATTTCCTGAGGTTAATGAAGAAGGAACTCCAATGGAGCCAGAGCTAGTGTGCAACAACTTCTTCAAGATCAACATCTTCAACCTGCAGACCCTGAGCATGGACTGTGCTAGATATGCGATCTGCAAGTTCTGGATGCAGCATACAGTCAGAGACTAAACACCATCCTCCTGCTGTGTCACCTACTCCATTGACTGTGCAAACTTCACATCATCTCTCCTGCCTTGAAAGACTGCCATGACAGGCAGAACCCAAGCTAATAGACTAAATGAACTCAATATACACATTTTGAAGGAACAACCCATAAACTAAGGGAGTAATATTTGTGTGTGTGTGTGTGTGTATATATATATATGTACAAATATATTGAAATTTATATTTAAAGAATGTGAAACCTAAGCATGATATAAATAGTATGGAATAAGGGGTGCATACTGTCCTGGTTTTCAGTAGTAACTAGAAAGCACTGTGTTTTGGTTTCATTGTGGGATTTCTTATGAGAAGAGTGTTGATAAGGTACAAGGACACTGTGCTTGGGTAGCTTGCAAGTGCAAAGAAGTGTGGGGGGGAAGTGTAGTAGTTAGTAAAACCCAGAATTGATAGTTGGATATGCTAATAAGGTATTCCATATCATGTTAGGTCATGTTCAGTATATTAATGAGGGATGACTGGAAAGGGGGGGAATTCTCTTGGGAATTGATTTGGCTCACTTTTCAGGGATTGTGGTTTTGGGTTCGGGGTTTCTTTTCGCTCCTCTGGGATTGCTATTGGTGGGTGGTGAGCAATTGTAAATTGTACTGTGCATCACTCATTATTTATATATATATATATATAAAATCATTATTACTCTTATTATTTTAATTTTATATTATTCTAATTATTAAATTGTTCTTATCTGAACCTACAAGTCTTCTTACCTTTACCCCTCCAATTCTATCCCTAGTTCCTTGGGTGGGGGAGTGCAGCGGATGAAGAAATGACCAATATTGAGATGTGTTCAGGCATCAGCACTTTATTGAAACTTTGCACTGCTTATATATCCTGTTTTCCTCCTCCACAGCCCAAGCAAGGAGCATTCTTACTTTTGATTCATTACCCCTTATCACACACGTGCCTGAACAATGACATGATTTGATAAATCCACCTGTTCACGAGCCATTCTTTTACTTCTGACTGGTAACTGATTACAGCACAAAAGCCATCTTTATCTTGTCTCATACACATTCTTTCTTGTTTTTCCCCACTTTGTTTTACTTTTCACTCAAGGTCAGGAATTAATTGCTCAAGGCTGAGGCCGCCTGCAGCTTCGGCTCTTAAAGCACCAACAGGGGGAAAAGGGGGGTGTGCCAGTGGCTGTGTCTTGGTTTGCTGCCAGCTAAGTTAAAACTGACACACACTGCCACCAGTTAAATAACATGAAGGAGTTCAGTTTAAACTGATTTTTGTGATATGGATATACATTTCAGTACATTTCAGAAATGGTAGTTTGAGAAACTAATTTATTAAAAAGTTCACTGAGCTGTTCAAAAGATTTGTATTAGTGCTTATGAAGGAATTATGCTTATTGTAACAAATATTTTCTAGAGCAGTTGCCATACCTTGCCAATGAAACATTTACAGTTAATCTGATTTATTTGCATGGGGAATACTGAGTGAGTTGGAGGTAATGCTACTGTTCTGACTGCTGTGGAAAGTAATTAACCAACCACAACAGTTTGGTAGAGATGGGATGTTTGGTTGAGAGAGACTGAAAAGTGAATACCTTTTACAAAATGATCTGTGACTGAGTAGCAGATAAGGAAGGCATTGAGAAAGTAACTTCATTTTGTGTGTGAAAGGACAGCAGTGATATCTGGCTTTCCCATTAACCCTGTTATGAGCCATTGTGATGGTTTCACGGGGCTAGCCCTGGGCTAGCAGCCAACATAGCCGTTCACCCCCTCCCTCCCACCCCCAGAGGATAGGGGAGAGGATTGGGGGGCAAGGATAAAGGAGGCTTGTAGGTTGAGATAAGAACAATTTAATAATAAAAATAAAACTTAAAATAATATTAATATTAAAATAGGAATGATAATGAAAACAGTAACAAAATATAATAGAATCTCCTGGTTGGAAAAGGCCTCTGAGATCATCAAGTCCAACCCTACCTGTCCATAAAGGTAAACCATAAAGCTAAACCATATCTTTGAGCACCCCATCTAGCCCTCTTTTAAACACCTCCAGGGATGGTGACTCAACCACCTCCCTAGGCAGCCCACTCCAGTGCCTGAGAACCCTTTCAGTGAAGTTTTTCCTGACATCCAATCTGTACCTCCCCTGGTGTAATTTAAGGCCATTGCCTCTTGATCATTAGTTACCTGGGAGAAAAGACACATACTTGCCTCCCTACACCCTCCTTTCCGGTAGTTGTAGACAGCACTTAGGTCTCCCCTCAGCCTCCTCTTCTCTAGACTAAACCACCCCAGTTCCCTCAGCTGCTCATCATAAGGCTTATTCTCCAGCCCCTTCACCAGCTTCACTGCCCTTCTCTGGACACACTCCAGTGCCTCAATGTCCTTCTTGTAATGAGGGGCCCAAAACTGGACACAGTATTCAAGGTGCAGCCTCACCAAAGCTGAGTACAGGGGAAGGATGACTTCCCTGGTCCTGCTGGCCACACTGTTTCTGATACAGGCCAGGATGCCACTGGCTTTTTTGGCCACCTGGGCACATTGCTGGCTCATATTCAGCCAGCTGTCAACCAACACCCCCAGGTCCTTTTCTGCCAGGCAGCTTTCCAGCCACTCTTCCCCAAGCCTGTAGTGTTGCATGGGGTTGTTGTGACCCAAGTGCAGGACCCAGCATTTGGTCTTGTTGAACCCCACACAGTTGGTTGCCACCCAGGGATCGAGCTTGTCCAGGTCCCTCTGTAGAGCCTTCCTACCCTCAAGCAGATCAACACTACCACCCAGCTTGGTGTCATCCATGAATTTACTGAGGGTGCACTTGATCCCCTCATCCAGATAATTGATAAAGATGTTAAACAGAACTGGCCCCAACGCCGAGCCCTGGGGAACACCACTTGTGACTGGCCTCCAGCTGGATTTAACTCCATTCACCACCACTCTTTGGGCACGGCCATCCATCCATTTTTTAACACAGCAGAGAGTATGCCTGCCCAGGCCAATGGCAGCCAGTTTCTTGAGCAGAATGCTGTGGGAAACAGTGTCAAAGGCTTTACTGAAGTCCAGGTAAACCACATTCACAACCTTTACCTTGTCCACTAAGCAGGTCACCTTGTCATAGAAGGTCAATCAGGCAGGACCTGCCTTTCATAAGCCCATGTTGACTGGGCCTGATCACCTGGTTGGCCTGTGTGTGCTATGTGATAGCACTCAAGATGATCTGCTCCATCACCTTCCCTGGCACCGAGGTCAGACTGACAGGCCTGTAGTTCCCTGGATCCTCCCTCTGGCCCTTCTTGTAAATGGATGTAACATTTGCCACCTTCCAGTCAAGTGGAACCTCCCCAGTCAACCAGGACTGTTGGTAGATGATGGAAAGGGGTTTGGAGAGCACCTCTGCCAGCTCCCTCAATATCCTCGGGTGGACTCCATCTGGCCCCATAGACTTGTGGATGTCTATTTGGCTGAGCAGATCTCTAACCGTTACATCCTGGATCATGGGAGCTTTGTTCTGCTCCCCATCCCTGGCTGGCTCAGGGGGCTGGGTACCCAGAGAGCAGCTGACCTTACTATTAAAGACTGAGGCAAATAAGTTATCATCAATGCACTGGAGGCATTAAGTATTTCAGCCTTATCCTCATCCCTCGTCACTATTGTTCCTTCTGCATCCAGTAAAGGATATAGATTCTCCTTGGATCCCCTTTTGTTGTTAATATAGAAGCATTTTTTGTTATCTTTCACAGAGTTGGCCAAATTAAGTTCTAGTTGGGCTTTAGCCCTTCTGATTTTTTCTCTGCGAGACCTCACTTCATCCTTGTAGTCTTCCCGAGAGACCTGTCCCTTCTTCCAAAGCTCATAGATGTTCCTCTTTTTTCTGAGATCCACCCAAAGGTCTTTGCTCAGCCAGGCTGGTTTTCTTCTCGTTTTTCAGCACATGGAGATGGCCTGCTCTTGCACATCCAGGATCTCCTTCTTGAAGAGCGTCCAGCCTTCTTGGGCTCCTTTACCCTTCAGGATTGCCTCCCAAGGGACTTTACTGACCAGGCTTCTAAATAGTCCAGAGTCTGCCCTCCGGAAGTCCAGGGTGGCAGTACTGCTGACCCCCCTCCTTGCTTCACCATGGATCGAGAATTCTATCATTTCATGATCACTGTGTCCCAGGTGTCCTCCAACCATCACATCTATCACAAGGCCTTCTCTGTTTGCAAACAACAGGTCAAGCAGGGCGCCTTCCCTAGTTGGTTCACTCATGAGCTGTGTCAGGAAGTTGTCTTCCATACACTCCAGGAACTTCCTAGATTGTTTCCTTTCTGCTGTATTATACTTCCAGCAGACATCAGGTAAGTTGAAGTCCCCCACAAGAACAAGGGCTAGCGATCGCGAGGCTTCTCCCAGCTGCTTGTAGAATATCTTGTCTGTCTCTTTATCCTGGCTGGGCAGTCTGTAGCAGACTCCCACCATGACATCTGTCTTATTGGACATTCTGCTGATTTTTACCCATACACACTCAACCCTATCATCATCATCACTAAGCTCAAGGCAATCAAAACACTCTCTACTGCAGAGGGCTACCCCACCACCTCTCCTTCCTTGCCTGTTCCTCCTGAAGAGCTAATAGCCATCCATTGCAGCACTCCAGTTATGAGAATCATCCCACCATGTTTCTGTGATTGCGACTATGTCATAGCTACCCTGCTGCACAATGGCTTCCAGCTCCTCCTGCTTATTGCCCATGCTGCATGCATTGGTGTAGATGCACTTGAGCTAGGCTGTAGATTTCACCTCCAAAAACTGCATACTGCCCCTGGGCTCATCTCTACTGAGCCTAGTTATATCCCCTTCCAACCTAGTTTAAAGCCCCCTCAATGAGCCCTGCCAGCTCATGAGCAAGAATTCTTTTCCTCCTTTGAGACAGCTGAAATCCATCTGTTGCCATCAGACCTTGTGGTGGGTTGACCCTGGCTAGAGGCTGGATGCCCACCAAAGCCCACTCTATCACTCCCCCTCCTCAAATGGGCAGGGGGAGAAAAATATAACGAAAAGCTCATGAGTGGAGATAAGGACGGAGAGAGATCACTCACCAATTACTGGCACGGGTGTTGCCTCTCAGAGGCGTGACGACCTGGTCCAAGAACAGCACGGCGACCACCCCCAGGCCGCTCGGGCCATTAGCTCACAGACACCAATATGGTGGACGGCAAATGGCGTTTTTTTAGTGCGCAACACGGTGTTATATACCTTAGATTTACAACGTCACTTCCGTCTGCTTACGGGAGAGAGATCTTATCTTTCCGTACAGCACGATATCTTCCGGTCGCCTGACCCTTAGCTACCAACATTTCCCCCCTCCCTATGCGTTACTAAATTGGCTAAGATATAAAAGGTTTTAAAGAACATATACATCGTAACTATAGGCGAAAAACATATTAAACGCAGCATGCTCTAACTCCATATTCTATAACACCGCGAAAACGCACCACAGACTTAGGTAAAAAACACAAGGTACACCAAGTGAGGTAGTTGGAGGGTAACTAGGAGTAACAAGATATAACTAGGAATAGAAAAAGGAAATTCTGGGCAGAAGCGCTCTTAAAGCAGTTGTTGGCGTTCTACCAGCATGATATTAACCTTATCTAGCCAGCTCTTAACAAACGACGAGAGCCTATTTAGTATACAGGGTCCAAAGATCAGTGCTATCACGATCATTGCGATCGGCTCCATCAGGGCAGATACTAAAGTGGCTAGCCATGGCGAATGACCAAACCACGATGCAAACCAATTCTGTTGTGCTTCTCGTTCCCTTTTGCATTTTTCCAATCCTTCTCGCAATTTGGCCATGGTGTCTCTCACTATTCTGGTGTGGTCCGCATACACGCAATATTCTTCTCCTATTGCGGTGCACACCCCCTTTTGCTGTAAAAACATCAGGTCTAATCCTCTTCGATTCTGCAACACTATTTCAGATAGTGATCTAAGTGACTGCTCTAATGCACCCATTGGCCGCCCAATTCTAGCTAGGTCTTCATCCACTGCTACTTCCAAGGCACTAAACTCTCTACTCCGTTGCACCAAGGATGCCACTCCTGCACCCACTCCCACACCCCCCAAGACCACCAGAGTAGCCACTGTCAATGCTGCAAAGGGCTCCCGCCCCGACAGCCGGTGGTCTGGGGCAACCTGTGAGTCACATGCAAAGCCCCCAGAATGACAAAAAATTTTAGGGACTATAGTTACCTGGACACAATATTCTGAGGATGCATCAAATTTTTCCAACGATAGACAAGGTTAATAGCACTAATCACACGTTGACCTCTCAGTCTCTCTCAGTCTCACTGGTTCGTTCCCATCTCGGTTCAGGTTCACTTTCTTGCCGTAGTTTCCTGTTTTTCCAGCTGGCATCTATCTTTTTCAGTAGTTGACTATTATTTTAACATGTAGTCACACTCCTTTCCCTCAGCTTATCTAACTAAAAATATAATGCCTAAAAAGTGTACACTCTCTTTAATTAAAGTTGAAAGCTAAAGCAACAGGCTGCCAAAAGAAATGTCAATCATGCATTAAACAGGTTTATGTTCTCCTGTATTTTTGCTGGTAAGAGACACCAACACGGAAATGGCTACCATTTCCCATCCAGTCTCCCAAACCATCTGAGATGGTCAGATCTCCGACCCAGCGTGAAAACAAATCAGCCCAAAGTCTACATCAAACCAGCCTGACTCCACTCCATACTCAAATCAGCACCAATCCGACCCAGAGAATCACCTAATACTCTGACCTTTCAAAGCTGACCCTGACATATCAGCACCCACACCAGATGTGTACGGTGCTCTGCCAACTAATTCCCACACTTTCCGTCGTTTTTACCATCTTGAGCTAAAAGATATTCTGGGTAAGCTGCTCTACACGTCTGGCCACACAAGAAAACAATATACGTGTCACAATGCAAAGCAAAATATAATACTGAGCCATCTAAGGCCTTCCCTTTACTTCTGACCAATTATATTAGAATTTTCTCATCTTGTGTCTTTATTCTGTTTTTTCAGTAAAAGTCAAAAATTAGTTGCCAAGGCCAAAACCGCCTGCATCTTAGGCTCTTAAAAAGCCAAAAATTTCCCCTTTTTTATTTTTTTGTACCACAAAGGCGTTGTCCACAATCTTCTGCAGGATCCTGTGCAGACACGATAGCAAACAAGGCACTAATAAAAGATTACCAAAATTACAAATAACATCTTAAATCCTGACTTTAATAGTCAAGAGACCCATTCTTGTAAAAACTACTCGCTTAACCAATCATCACTATTTACCCTCAAGTGTTTGACATTTTCCTTTAACCTTCCAATGGCCATATGAATTAATTCTGGGGCACATGCCTTCAGATTCCTCACAAACATGTCGCTTGTGCTAACAAATAAGAATCAACTGCTGCTCTATTCTGTAGTACTGCATGTCTAATGCTATCAATATCTACTAACATCTATGTGAGCAAGGTTATACAAAGGCACTCTTATAAGACAAGTTCTAAAAGGATCCCTGGGTGTAGCCAGTGAAAACCACTGTGATTCTTACTTCCTTACATTAGCCAAAGTTATCCACATGTCTTATCCAGGTACCACAACTTAAGGTCTTAATCTCAATGCAGTAATAACTATAAACTTAAGACTTTTTTTTTGGGTTTTTTTTTTTTTTTAGCAATAGCTCTGCCCAGGTGTTGAACATCACAGTACTGTATAGCCCCAGTTGTCTGGATGTAGTGTACTTATAACTAAAAACTATTACAATTATTACCAAAAACTATTACAATTATTTCTGTTTCAATATATACATCAATCTAACATACTACCCAAAACACTTTCACATTTCAAACAATTTTAATTCCACAGAAGGTTCGAAGCCACTGCAGATCACATACCAATTTTTCGAACATCAGTAACAGTCTTAATTTCTGGGCGCGAAATAATTTTCTGAGGTATAAATCTAGTTTCTGTAATTTGCATGCCCAAGTAATTCCAAGGAGAATAATTTCCATTTTCCAGATTTTTTCCTGAATGGTAAAAATAGGAGTGTTCCATGGGCTAACAGAGGGTTTAATATGACCCAATTTTAATTGTTGCTGTACAAGTTCCTCAACATGTTGCAGCTTCTCTTTTGATAGAGGCCATTGATCAATCCAAACAGGCTTCTCTGTTTGCCATTTAAATTTAAGTGTCGGGCGAGCGCTGCCGTTAGTGACCCCAATCAAAAATCAGTAGATAACTTTAGTACTAAATGTACATTCATAGTGGCCAATTTAAAATCTCTGCCTCTACTGCTTCAGTTTTCAAAATAAGACTTAGTTCAGAGTTTTCATTCTTTACATCACCTTAAAACAGAACTATTTAATCTCTCCCCAAGAGAAGTCCCTGCTAATTAAGATTGTTTTTCAGAACCAAGTTTCATGCTTACAGTATCTTTATAATCATGCCATACACCCTTAAAATAAAGACTCACATTGAAAATAATGACAGGGCCTTAAAATTAAAAGTTAAAAGCCTCACAAAAATTAATAGCTTATACTGAAAATTTGATCCATGCTCATTCTGTTAATTTAAAAATACTCTTTGGAATCTGTGTAAACTCCTACAGAAAACTTAGTGATACATCTTTTCCTGTTAAAATAAGGATAATTCATATTCACTTCTACCCCATGCTATGTTCTATTACTAATATACACTTCATTACTTGCTCATATTACCATCTAACACATATCTTTACATCTTTACATTCTTCTACATATAATGTCCACGGCTTATTTTTTACCAAACAGAATTTGATAACTATTATACTTTGAAATATTGCTTGAAGAGAATCTCACCGTGCTCCAGAACCTGTAAGACACAAGCATAGCTCCTACTCAAAGTTATTAGTTCTCTGGGACTTTCTCATACAAAAGTGATGACCTCGTATTTATCTCTGATTCTTTAAACTTTTAAAATTCTTGTTTAGTGTCTGTTTAGTTCCCATTTCATTTCTGTTTCCACATTAAACGATCACAAAGAAAAATTACCTTTACACCCTTTTCCAGGGCATTCTGGATCAGTCCATGGCAAATGGTGGGACTGTGTTTCCACCCCTGGGGCAGTAGATTCCAGGTGTACTAGACACCCCTCCAGGTGAAAGCAAACTGTGGCCTGCACTCTGCTGCCAAAGGAGTGGAGAAAAACACATTAGCAATATTTATGATGGCGTACCACTTGGCTGCCTTGGACTCCAGTTCATATTGGAGCTCTAACATGTCCGGCACGGCAGCACTCACTGGTGATGTGACTTCATTCAAGCCACAATAGTCCACTGTCAGTCTCCACTCCCCATTTGACTTCTGCACTGGCCATATGGGGCTGTTAAAGGGAGAGTGAGTCCTGCTGATCACTCCTTCACTCTCCAGCTGACAAATTAATTTATTAGTTGGCGATAAATTAAATTAATCTTTCCCAAGTTGAGTCTGTTTTGCTTGTGATGGTAATTACTGAGTGATCTCCCTGTCCTTTTCTCGACCCATGAGCCTTTCATTGCATTTCTCCCCCTCATCCTGGTGAGGAGTTGGAGTGATAGAATCACTTGCTGGGTACCTGGTGGCCAGCCAAGGTCAACCTACCACAACTGCCATTTTCCCATTTACCCCAGTTGTTTATCTGAGATTTTCCTTTGAGTATATCCATTCTCAAAATATTCATTCTCAAAATATTAGTTTTTCTCAATAAGAAGGGCCATAGGTATATCAATTTCACAATATTAATTTATCCAGTATAAGTGTTAATTGCATCATTAACATCTGCTACTAAAACTGCTTTTTTAAAAGAGCTTTACTTTCATAGATAACTTGGAATTTGTGCTCCTATATCAATCAAAAATGTTGTGGCATACTTATAATTTACAGCAACCAACATTTCTGGACTCTTGTTCTATGCAGCTGCCTTGCTGGCTCTGGCCCAAACAGTGGAGCCGAGCCAGCTCTCCTAGCATTTAAATTGCCTTGCTCCAAGTGTTGAGTGATACTCCCTAACTTCAGAGGTGGGTGGGGAGCTGGTGTGGGTCCTGAGATCTGCTCCTGGGCTTCTCCTACTAATTGTTTCAGCACTGCAGTCAGCAGACCTGCAGTTGTTGCTTCATTAACCCTTTAGCTAAACATTTTTGCCAAACAGAACTGTGTTCCTCTGATGCACTGTTTGGAGAGTTTTTGCCTTTATTTTTGTTTGATTGGAATTGAGGGTTGGGGGCATTGTGGCTGGGCTTAACTTGCCTGTATGTTCCTAACCTTTACCTTAGAGCCTGATGTTTCATATAAGGGTAAAGCAGACAGCATCTGCTGCAGAACTGTCTCCCATCTAGTAGCTGTTCCTGTCATTGCAGATATGGTGAGCAGTTTCATTGCTGCAGCTGCTCACTTTAGGAGAATCCCCAGTCCTAGTGGTAAACCTTGAGCCTCATCCATGGTGAGGGTAACCTAATTTGCTCCTTCCCCCCATATATGGGCCATCCATTCTAGGGGTGTTTCTCCAGGCTTAGAGAAAAATTTAGTTAGAAGATCAGTTAACTCCATGAAGGTAAAACTTCTCACAGTTGTTTGATAGGGTGCACCTGGTGTTTCCTCTACTTTTATCATAGGAGCAACCACTTTCACATTATTTTCTTCCCCCGCATCATCTGAATCATCATTGTGAGGAGGGTCAGGACCAAGCCAGATATCTCCTGACCATTCACCGTCCTTGATATTATAACATCCACCACTTTAACAGGGTCTGTTTGAGTAGATTGTAGTAAGTGATCCCTACGCATGTGAGCATTGGCTATGATCTGAGGCTGCAATTTTGATTTTAAGAACCTATTCTGATTTTCTATGTACATCGTGTTTTATGCGTCATATTATCTTTTATAGTTGTTTCTTTCTCTCTCTCTAGAATGTTATTCTTGCATGTCTCCTCCTCTAACTTCTCCACTACTGCTTGCAAGCAACTTCCTAACAACCACCACAAGCTTGCTTTCCCCTTTCCTTCCTTCAAATTTTTAGAACATTTCTGCTTTTCAAATTAATTCTAAATATCTCTGGGATCACTACAATGTTGTTCTACCCATGAAAAATCTCAGATAGGATTTTTCCATCCCTCTTTTTCAGATTTATTGTCTAGCTTTTTCCAGCCTTTGTTAGCACTCAATGATTTATTCCCTCTAAATGGTAGCAGTCCTATTTGCAGTCAGTCTTATCAGTACCCTTCCTTACTCACACCACATGTTGCCTCTCTTAGGCTCTTATTCATGGCTGTAATGCTAAATCAGAAATCCCATTATTGCTGAATTGTTAGTAAATAATATTCACCCTCAGGAATATTCCGTCTGTGATGCCATGTGTGAGCTGAAACAGGCAGGATGCAGGAACAACTACAAAAAACATGGATAAAATGCAAAGAGCAAATTTATTCTCATGGCCTCACGAACCGGGGGATCCCTGAAATAGCACCCGGGGCAGAGGCGCGTGAGCGGGAACGCGGGCACCGCGGGGCTCGGTCCTTGCTAGAGAGGGAGCAAGAGATTCCAAACCTGCTGCTTTCGCCTGTATATATCAGGGATTTTTTATAGGCAGTAGTTTTCCATTGTGCTTTGATCTTTCTCACAGCAGGGCAGGAATCCCAGGCATGTTCAGAGTGCCCCTGAGTCTGTCATAGGCCTATGTTATCTAAAGGCAGATGTTCTACTTGTCAAGCACATAAGACTAAACAACAATTAGCAGTGTGATGTAGGTGTTTTTGGACACCTCAGCTGCAAGTCACTTGAGCGTATTTACAGTCCTCCTCGCCACTCTTCCGTTATATTCCCACACACCAGTTAGTGTTAGAGTCAGATACTTTCTGACCACGTTCTTTTAGTTATTCCACATGAGGGTAGTTTAATGTTTAATATCAAATTTGCTTATTTGATATATTTGGTGTTACACAGCAATACAGCAATGTAATGAAATCATAATACAAGCATGATATAGCAATTGCAATATACAGTTTAATCACAATGCAAACATGGTTTCTGTTACCGGTCACTATGTGCTTGCTGCTGTGATGCTGGGCATCCTCAGTCACTGGGGAGGAATACATGGGTTGAAGCCAACTCAAGCCCATTGCTTTTTTCAAAGCTCATTTTGTTGATTGCTCAGTTTTTATACTTAATGTTTAGCTGAGCCATGTATACACTTCCCTCTTTGTGGTGGGTTAACCTTAGCTGGATGCCAGGTGCCCACCAAACTGCTCTATCACTCCCCTCTTCATCAGGATGTGTAGTGGAGAAAATAAGATGGAAAAAAGAAAAAAAAAAAAGAACTCGTGGGTCAAGATAATGGCATTTTAATAGAAGCACAATGCGAAGGCTGCACGCTGAAGCAAATTAAAAAAAAATATTTATTCTCTACTTCCCATCAGCAGATGATATCCAGCCACTTCCCCGAAAGCAGGGCTTCAGTATGCTAAATGTCTTAAATAATGAATGCTCCCCCTTCTCCCTCCATCCTCCTTGCTTTTATTTCTGAGCAGACATCATATGCTATGGAATATCCCTTTAGTCAGTTTGGGTCAGCTGACCTGGCTATGTCCCCTCCTAAGATCTTCCCCACCCCCATCCTACTGGAGTAGGGGCAGAATGTTGGAGACACAGACTTGATGCTGTGGGAGCACTGCTCAGCAGTAACCAAAACACTGGTGTGTTATCAACACCTTTCTAGCTACCAGTACAAAACACAGCACTATGAGGGCTGCTATGGGGAAAGTTAACTCCATCTCAGCCAGACCCAATACACCCTCATGCTAGTCTGTCTATCACAGGAAGACATTATTCTCCACTAGTTATTTCAGGGAAGGCTGATTATACAACCTGATGACCATATATATGGTATGGCCATATAGCTAAACAAAGGTTACCCACTGTGGGGATGTGCCAATTGGTCACATTTTCTTGTAAATAATCCAATTTTTTCCCTTCCTCTTCCCTCCTTTCCCATCTAGTTCTCCTGAATTAGGTATTTGCAGTATTCATTCAGTGTGGATAAGCAAATACTGTAGGGCAATATGACAGCAAAATTGAAATGCTAGCAATGTGAAAACGTGTAATTTCATTACTGTGTTAGCTTACAGTGATAAGATTTTATTTCTCACTACTAACATCTGCTGTAAGTGAATACTGTGTTGGTCATTTGAGAATGCAATATTGAGTCTTTTCTTCCTCACTATATGTGCATGGAGAAGTATAGATATTCTTGAGGAAGGGATAAGAAAGCAAGAGGTATATAGGGGCAGTGTCTGAAGATTAAGACAGGCTAGCATAGAGACCTGGAAAATGCAGAAGCAAGAGCAGGAAGCATGGCCTCCCCTCTCAACAAAATACTGGGAATGAGAGTGAAAAAGGGCTCTCTATCAAGAAGAGCAGTGCTGTTATCTTATTAGTTGTGGTGAGTTGACCTTGGCCAGCTGTCAGACACTCACTCAGCTGTTCTCTTACTCCCCCTCCTCAAAAGGACAGGAGGTTGAAAATTAGATGAAAAAGCTCATGGATTGAGATAAAGACAGAGAGATGGGGAAAATCATGCTTGACTTAAGGAAAATTTAAGTTATTTATTAATTTGTTTTATTGCTACTCAAAATAGATTTGGATAATGAGAAAGAGACAAATTAATACAACAGCTTCCCCCTCACCCTGTTTTTTTCCCAGGCTTAACTTCATCATTCCCAACTCCTCTTCTCCCTTCTCTGCCTGAGAGTGGCATGGGGGGCAGGAATGGAGGTTTGCAATCAGTACATAACAGTTTCTGTCTGTTGCTCCTCACACTTTTTCCCTGCTCCAGCATGTGTTCTCTCCACAGGCTGCAGTCCTTTAGGAGAATTTGCTCCAGCGTAGGCTCTCCACAGGCCACAATTCCTTCAGGAAATATCTACCTGCTCCAGCATGGTCTATTCCGCAGGCTGTAGGGGAATATCTGCTCCGATGCCTAGAGCACCTCCTCCTTCTTCTTCTCTGACCTTGGTATCTGTTTTTTCTCATACTTTTATTCTCTTTCCTTACTGTCTGTGCAGTGTTTTTCCCTTTCTTAAATATGTTTTCACAGAGGTGCTAATAGCTTGGCTGATTGGCTCAGCTTTGACCTGTGGTGATTCCATTGCAGAACCGACTGGAACTAGCTCTGTCTGGTACAGGGCACCCTTTACTTCTCACAGAGGCCACTCTGGCACCTCCCCTGCTACCAAAACCTTGCCATGGACACCCAATACATTAGTGCTGGTCAATAACTATATTAGTATCTAAGCACCTAGTTCAAATCACTTTAAAGGGCTGATAGTTTGCCTCCTTCACAGAATGGAAGAGGTAGATTCAGCAGAACAGAATCAATTGGCTTGCCTGGGTCACCTCCTCTTTGTAATTTCTTTCCTTTTTTTTTTTAAGATCTGTCTGCATTGCTCACAGGGTTCAACATACTTGCTTCATAGTGCAGTACTGCAGGGAGAGCAGAGGTGGCATAAAGAGGAAAAGTACAAGAGCTTGAGTATCTGACAACTTAACATACCTTGAGGGCAATTGCTTTGTTTGTTTTAAATACTGGCAGTAAAATGAAAAGTGCACAGAACTCTAGCTAAAATCAGTTTAAGCCTTAACAGCAAATAGCACATTTCTTCAGTTAATGGGAGGGGAGGGAGATGTTTACTGGTGTAGTTCACTTTTTACAAATTACTGACTCCTCCTTTCCCCCAATATTTTTGTTCCATTTTTAAGTGCTGAGCTCTACCAGATAGATTATCCTACAGAAGCTAGATACATAGACAAAACTGATGGTTTTTTTGTCAACAAGTATTTGAAATAAGAACATGTGGATGTCAAAAACATCAAAGTAGACTGTAAAGTAGGAAAAGTTTCTATCCAACCTTGATTAATTTATTAAAAAAACCCCACAACAGAATATTTTGATTGTCATCTTGGAATATCATACATAATGAAAATAATAGTAAAAGGCAGTTGATGTATGACTTTTCCACTATGAATTCTTTCTCCAATTGAAAGGATTAAAGAAGATACTATTTCTGCTGTATCTTGTTGTAGTGGGTTGACCTGGGCTGGACGTCAGGTGCCCACCAAAGCCGTTCTATCACTCCCCCTCCTCAGCTGAACAGAGAAGAGAAAATACAACAAAAAGTTTGTGGGTCGAGATAAGGACAGAGAGAGATCACTCACCAATTATAATCATGGGCAAAACAGACTCAACTTGGGGAAAATTAATTTATTACCAATCAAATCAGAGAAGGATAATGAGAAATAAAACCAAATCTTAAAATACCTTCCCCCTACCCCTCCCTTCTTCACAGGCTTAACTTTACTCCCGAGTTCTCTACCTCCTCCCCCCAAACAGCACAGGAGAACAGGGAAATTGGGGTTGCAGTCAGTTCATCACACATTGTTTCTGTCGCTCCTTTCTCCTCAGGGGGAGGACTCCTCACACTTCCCCCGCACCATTGTGGGGTCCCTCTCACGGAAGACAGTCCTCCACGAACTTCTCCAATGTGAGTCCTTCCCATGGGCTGCAGTTCTTCATGAACTGCTCCAGCATGGGTCCATTCCATGGTGTGCAGCCCTTCAGGAACAGACTGCTCCAGTGTGGGTTCCCCATGGGGTCACAAGTCCTGTCAGCAAACCTGCTCCAGCGTGGGCTTCTCTCTCCACGGGGTCCACAGGTCCTGCTAGGAGCCTGCTCCAGCATGGGCTTCCCATGGGGTCACAGCCTCCTTAGGGCACATCCGCCTGCTCCAACATGGGGTCCTCCATGGGCTTCAGGTAGATATCTCTTCCACTGTTAACCTCCATGGGCTGTGGGGGACAGCCTGCCTCACCATGGTCTTCACCACAGGCTGCAGAGGAATCTCTGCTCCAGCGCCTGGAGCACCTCCTCCCCCTCCTTCTTCACTGACCTTGGTGTCTGCAGAGTTGTTTCTCTCACATATTCTCACTCCTCTCTTCTGGCTGCTGTTGCACAGCAGTTTTTTCCCCCTTCTTAAATATGTTATCACAGAAACATGAACATGTATGGGCTCAGCTTTGGCCAGCGGCAGGGCCGTCTTGGAGCTGACTGGCATTGACTATCAGACATATGAGAAGCTTCTAGGAGCTTCTCAAAGAAGCCACTCCTGTAGCCCCTCTGCTACCAATAACTTGCCAGGCAAACCCAATACACTTGCTTTTGAAAAAGTGAGGGAGCTGTGAAAAAGCTGTTTGAGAAAGGGGGGGGGAAAGTTAATTGGAGGGAGATAAAGTTTATATACAACTCTGCTCTGAGTTATTACAGAAATAAAGGTGTATATTTTTTACAGAGAGTAATTAATTAACAGAACAACTTTCTAAAGGAATGTATTGGGCTTGCATGGCAAGGTTTTGGTAGCAGTGGGGGGGACACGGACACATGGGGTGGCTTCTGTGAGAGAAGCTGCCAGAAGCTTCCCCCATGTCCGACCATACACAGCCAATGCCAGCCGGCTACAAGAACGGACCCGCCGCTGGCCAAGGCCGAGCCAATCAGTAACGCCTCTGTGAGAACATAATTAAGAAAAAAAAAGAAGAGAGGGAAGAAAAAAAAGCTGCACACTTTGCAGCTGGAGAGAGGAGTGAGAAGATGTAAGAGAAAACAACTCTGCAGACACCAAGGCCAGTGAAGAAGGAGGGGGAGGAGGTGCTCCAGGCACCGGAGCAGAGATTCCCCCCGCAGCCTGTGGTGAAAGACCAGGGTGAAGCAGGCTGTCCCCCTGCAGCCCATGGAGGTCCATGGTGGTGCAGATGACCACCTGTAGCCCGTGGAGGACCCCACGCCGGAGCAGGTGGATGCCAAAGGAGGCTGTGACCCCGCGGGAAGCCCGCGCTGGAGCAGGTTCCTGTCAGGATCTGTAGCCCGTGGAGAGAGGAGCCCACGCCGGAGCAGGTTTGCTGGCAGGACTTGTGACCCCGTGGGGGACCCGCGCTGGAGCAGTCCCTTTCTGAAGGACTGCACACCATGGAATGGACCCAGACTGGAGCAGCTCGTGAAGAGCTGTCAGTCATGGGAAGGACTCACGTTGGAGCAGTTGGTGGAGGACTGTCTCCCGTGAGAGGGACCCCATGCTGGTACGGGGGAAGGAGACCTCCCCCTGAGGAGGAAGCAGCGGCAGAAACACCGTGTGATGAACTGACCCTAACCCCATTCCCTGTCCCCCTGTGCTGCTGGGGGGAGGAGGTGGAAAATCGGGAAAGAGATTAAGCCCGGGAAGAAGGGAGGGATGGGGGAGGTGTTTTAAGATTTGGTTTTACTTCTCATTCTCCTCTAATTTTGATTGGTAATAAAGTAAATTTGTTTTTTCCCCCAAGTCGAGTCTGTTTTGCCCGTGCCAGTAATTGGTGAGTGATCTCTCTCTGTCCTTATCTCCACCCACGAGCTTTTCGTTATAATTTTCTCCCCCTGCCCATTTGAGGAGGGGGAGTGATAGAATGGGCTTTGGTGGGCATCCGGCCTCTAGCCAGGGTCAACCCACCACAATAAGGAATTGTCTGGATGATCGCATCCAGAGGGTAATGGTCAATGGCTCAGTGTCCGGATGGTGATCAGCAATGAGTGGTATATCTCAGGGGTCTGTATTGGGACCAGTACTATTCAATATCTTTGTTGGAGACATGGACAGTGGGATCGAGTGCACCCTCAGCAAATTTGCAGATGACACCAATCTGAGTGGTGCAGTTGACATGCCTGAGGGACAGGAAGCCATTCAGAGGGACCTGGGCAAGCTTGAGAAGTGGGCCCATGTGAACCTCATGAGATTCAACAAGGCCAAGTGCGAGGTCCTGCATCTGGATTGGGGAAAATCCCCAGTATTAATACAGGCTGAGGGATGAAGGCATTGAGAGTGGCTCTGCCAAGAAGGACTCAGGGGTACTGGTGGATGAAAAACTGGACATGAGCCAGCAATGTGCACTTGCAGTCCAGAAAACCAACCGTATCCTGGGCTGCATCAAAAGAAGCGTGGCCAGCAGGTAATTCTGCCCCTCTACTCCCCTCTGGTCAGAGCCCATTTGGAATACTGCATCCAGCTCTGGAGTCCTCAGTACAAGAAAGTCATGGACCTGTTGGACTGAGTCCAGAGGAGGGCCACAAAAATTATCAGAGGGATGGAACACCTCTCCTATGTGGAAATACTGAGAGTTGGGTTGTTCAGCCTGGAGAAGAGCTCCATGGACACCTTATTGTGGCCTTTCAATACTTAAAGGGGGCTTATAAGAAAGATGGGGACAGACTTTTATAGAAGGGCCTGTAGCAATAGGACAAGGGGCAATAGATTTAGACTAAAAGAGGGAAGATACAGGCTTCAAGACAAGGCTCCTGAGACTTTAAAATTTCCTTCTTAAAGAGTGTCCAGCCTTCCTAGACTCCTTTGCCCTTCAGGACTGCCTCCCAAGGAACTCTGCCAGCCAGACTCCTGAACAGCCCAAAGTCTGCCCTCTGAAAGTCCAAGGTGGCAGTCCTGCTGACCCCTCTCCTGCCTTCTCCAAGAACAGAAAACTCTATCATCTCATGATCACTGCACCCAAGACGGCCTCCAACCACCACTTCACCCACCAGTCCTTCCCTGTTAGTGAATAACAGGTCCAGTGGGGCACCTTCCCTGGTCAGTTCCCTCACCAGCTGTGTCAGGAAGTTGTCTTCCACACACTCCAGGAACCTCCAAGATCACCTCGTCTCTGCTGTGTTGTATTTCCAGCAGACATCTGGCAAGTTGAAGTCCCCCACAAGAACGAGGGCCCGTGATCACGAGATGTCCCCTAGCTGCTTGTGGAATATTTCATCTACCTCCTCATCTTGGTTGGGTGGTCTATAGCAGATCCTCCACCGTGATATCTGCCTTGCTGGCCTTCCCCCTGATTCTTACCAACAAACACTCAACCCTGTCATCACCATTATTAACCTCCAAGCAATCAAAATACTCCTTAACATAAAGGACTACCCCTCCTCCTCTTCTTCCTTGTCTATCCCTTCTGAAGAGTTTGTAGCCATCCATTGCAGCACTCCAGTCATACAGGGAATCCCACCACATTTCTGTGATGGCTGCTGTATCATAGTTTTCCTGATGCATGATGGCTACCAGCTCCTCCTTTTTGTTGCCCATGCTGCATGCATTTGTGCAGATGCACTTCAGCTGGGCTGCTGGTCCTATCACCTTATTAGAGGGAGAAGCCCTAAATCCATCATGATGATTCTTGGGAGCCTCTGTGGTTCCTACCTCATCAAAACACCTTGTATCTCTGCTGCTGCCTGGATTCATCTGTTTTACTTCCTCTGGGACAGCAGACTGAAGGACCTCGCAATTGCAGCAACCTTCAAGCACCAGTGTACTATCCCCAGGCTTTGCTCCATTGAGCCTGGCTTCATCCCCTTCCCCCTTCAAAACTAGTTTAAAGCCCTATCAATGAGCCCTGATAACCCCTGAGCCAGGGTCCTTTTCCCCCTACAAGACAGGTGGCCTCTGCTAGGCACCAGCAGATCCAGTGTCTTGTAAATCCACCTGTGCTCAAAGAACTCAAAATTATGCCAGTGCCACCAGTCTCTGAGCCAGGCATTGATTAGCTGGCTCTTCCCCTTTCCTCCCTCTTTATGCCCCATGACTGGAAGGATAGAGGAGAACACCACCTGTGTTCCTGATCCCTTAACCATTTGTCCTAAGGCCCTGTAGTCCCTCTTGATTGCCCTCAGGCTTCTTGTTGCTACTTCATCGCTCCCCACCTGAAATATCAATAGATAATAATCTGATGACTTTTCTAGGGTAGAGAAGGTGGGGTAGCCACAGGAGCGACGTGCCTGCTGTGCCAGGCAGGAGCTTGCTGCCATTGCCCCTTGTCTTTTGAGTCCCCACATTCAGCCAGATGGCAAGTGGACAGGGGATCTTCTGTCTGAGGTGGTCTGTCAGCCTGTCTTAGGGAGGTGTCCTGGTTTTTAGCTGAAATAGAGCTGGGTTTCTTTTTAGTAGCTAGAATTGTGCTGCGTTTTGCTTCCAGCCTGGGACAGGGTGCAGTCCTAATAATCTATCTCCTTCTTGCACTCCCTGATATTCCTTAGCCTGCTGACCTCCTCCCGGAGCTCAGTCACTAAGCGGAGGAGTTCCTGTTTCAATCATCCTATTTCAATAATATTGCTTGGCATTTCATCATTCTGCTAGGAGATAACCAGTGTTCCCCTTTTGTTCTAAAACAGCAGTCACTGCATGAGGCACCTGCACAATTAATTTGCGTTCCAAAGTCAACTTTTTAGCCTCCTGTGTTAGCATCACTGTAGCAGCTACTGCTCGCAAACAAGAAGGCCATCCTTTACTTACTTGATCCAGTTGTTTAGAGAAATATCCTATCGTTCTTTTCCAGGATCCAGTCCTCTGCGCTAATACTTCACGTGTGATGTGTTGTCTTTTGTGCACGAACAGTTCAAATGACTTTTCCAAGTTTGGAAATCCAAGCTCAGGAGCAGTCATCAATGCATGTTTAATCTGGTCAAAAGACCTTTGTCACTCTGGAGTCCATTCAAGGATATTCCCGGATCCTTTCACAGCTTCATACAAAGGCTTGGCCAATAGTCCAAAACTTATGATCCACCATCTGGCCATTCCTAGAAATGCCCACAACTCCTGTTTAGAGATCAACTCGGGTACCTGACAAATAGCTTCTTTCTGCTCCACTCCCAGACTTCTTTCTCCTTGTGTGATAGTGAATCCTAGATAGGTAACAGTGGTTTGTATTATTTGAGCCTTTTTCCTAGATACTTGGTATCAGGCCCTTCCCAAGAAGTTTAGCAACCCAATCGTTGCTTGCACACAGTCCTCTGTTCTGGGACCCCAGCAATATATCATCCACATATTGTAACCAACTTCCAGTCGCATTCTCTTTTTACCAGTTTTCCATTTTTTCTGATTGACATTCTATTAATGGTTCAAGTCCTTTTCTAGCTTCCAATTTTACAGGATACTGTTTTCATCTTACTGGTCGTGCTCCGGGTTTCAATTCAATTTTTACCGACTCTGACACTTTTGATCGTCCAGGTAACCCAGATGCCCATATCAGAGAGCTTCCAGTATCCAAAACTTCCTCTGGAATCTCAGGTGTCTCTTCTTCCTTTCCCGTCTTAAAAGAAAAACTTCCAGCATTTTTTCTTCAGGAATTTGCACATGAATGTGTCCCTTCTCAAAGGTAATTTGCACATTCAATTTACTTAGCAGATCTCTTCCCAGTAGTGGCATAGGGCAATCCGGTACATACAAAAATGTGTGTGTAAAAATATGTGAGCCAAATCCACACTTTACTGGACAAAAGAAAGGCCTGGTTTTCCTTTCCCCTGTGGCACCAACAGCTGTTAAACTTTGATCACTACACTTATACTTACAAATATTTAAAACAGAACACGCTGCCCTGGTATCTACCAGAGATTCTACTTTTTCATTCCTCAGCTTTAATGTGACCAGGGACTCTGTTGGGGATACTTCTGAGTGTGTCCCCAGTCCCTGTTAATATGAATCCTGTCTCAGAGTAAATAACTCTGTCAATCTAGAATTCTCCTTCCCTCTGGACGGAGCTTGTCTAGGACCCTATCTGTATATTTTATTTTGAGGACATTCCCTTTTCCAATGCCCTCACTTCTTGCAAATTGCACACTGATCATTTTCAAGAGGGATGTACGGAGTTCCATTCCCTTTTCCAATTGTTCATCTTCCCCCTCCCCTTTTCAATTTTCTTCTGCTATAGCAACAGCTATAAAGTGAGCTGACTTAATTTGCTCCTTAATGCAAGCAAAACAAAGACAAGAACGTTATGCATCAGACTAGATATAAGGAAGAAAACTTTTACAATGAGGGTGGTGAAACACTGGAACAGGTTACCCAGAGAGGTGATAGATGCCCCATCCCTGGAAACATTCAAGGTCAGATTGGACGAGGCTCTGCGCAACCTGATCTGGTTGAAGATGTCCCTGCTCATTGCAGGAGGATTGGACTAGATGACCTTTAAATGTCCCTTCCAACCTAAATCATTCTATGATTCTGTGATTATGGTATAAGGTCTTGTTGTGTAGCTTTACATCTCTGCACTAGTCTGTTCCACAAAGTAACTGCAAACACACCTACATTTACACAATATATGCGCATTTTACATTTGGTTCCTTTTGGGTTTTTTGGCATTATCATAGAATCATAGAGTCATAGAATCGTTTGGGTTGGAAGGGACCTAAAAGATCATCTAGTTCCAACCCCCTTGCCATGAGCAGGGACACCTTCCACTAGACCAGGTTGCTCAAAGCCTCATCCAACCTGGCCTTGAACACTTCCAGGGAGGGGGCATCCACAACTTCCTTGGGCAACCTGTTCCAGTGCCTGACCACCCTCACAGTGAAGAATTTCTTTCTAATATCCAATCTAAACCTACCCTCTATGAGCTTAAAGCCATTCCCCCTTGTCCTGTCATTAACTGCCCTTGTGAAAAGTCCTTCCCCAGCTTTCCTGTAGGCCCCCTTCAGGTATTGGAAGGCTGCTATTAGATCTCCCCGGAGCCGTCTCTTCTCGAGGCTGAACAGCCCCAACTCTCTCAGCCTGTCCTCGTAGGAGAGGTGCTCCAGCCCTTGGATCATCCTCTTGGCCCTTCTCTGGACTCATTCCAACTGGTTAATGTCTGTCTTGTGTTGGGGGCTCCAGAACTGGATGCCGTAACCCAGGTGGGTCCTTACGAGAGTGGAGTAGAGGGGGAGAATCACCTCCCTCGACCTGCTGGCCACACTTCTCTTGATGCAGCCCAGGATACGATTGGCCTTCTGGGCTGCAAGCGCACATTGCTGGCTCATGTTGAACTTCTTGTCCACCACCACTCCCAAGTCCTTCTCTTCGGAGCTGGCCTCAAGCCACTCATCGTACAGCCTGCACTTGTGCTTGGGGTTGCCCTGACCCAGATGCAGGACCTTGCATTTGGCCTTGTTGAACTTCATGAGGTTGGCACAGGCCCACCTCTCAACCCGTCAAGGTCCCTCTGGATGGCATCCCGTCCCTCCAGACCTCCAGTCTGGTCAAATCTGTCTTTATCTCAACCCTTCATGCCCCACGTTGGGCGCCAAAAAAAGGACTGTGGTGGTTTGGGTGGATTCACCCTTTTTGCTTGCAGCTTGCAGCCAAACACAGCCTGCTCTCTCACCCTCCCCCCTCCCTCACCCAGGGAGTAGGGGAGAGAATTGGAAAGAAAAGGGCAAGGAGACTCATGGGTTGAGATAAAAACTATTTACTAATTAAAATGAAATGATAATGATAACAACAGTGATAACAGAATTATACAAATGCGTGATACACAGTGCTCACCGCCTGCTGACTGATGCCCGGCCTGTGCCAGCTAACGATCCCGGAGGAGAGACAGTCCCAAAACCGAAACCCTGGAAGAGTGAGCCCGAGTGATCCCCCAGAGAGGTACCCCCGGAAGAGAAGTGCCCTGTCTTCCGGTCAGCCCTGGTTAATATACTGGCATGATGTGATATGATATGGGATATTTCATTGGCACATCCAAATGCCATTTCTGGCCTTTGCTATTCACTACACTTCTCCCTCCCAGTCCTAATGCAGCTCTGAACCAGCCAAACACGGTGGCCTTGAGCTCCAGCAGTAACTAATAACACCAGCACTGTTATCAACGTTCTTCTCACAATAAGTCTGAACTGAAACACTGCAACTAAAACACTAAAAAGAAAATTAACTCTGTCTTAACAAAACCAGCACAATGACCAACATATTTCACTTAAGGTCAGGAATTAATTGCTCAAGTCTGAGGCCGCCTGCAGCTTCAGTTCTTAAAGCACCAACATCCCCTCTCCCAACTTCTTGTGTACCCCCACAGCCTACTTGCTGGGGGTTTAGGTGATGTGGACAAAGAGAAAGCCTCCACACTGTGCAAGCACTGCTCAGCAATGGCCAAAACACTGGTGTGTTATCAACACTGTTTAGTCAAAAATCCAAAACACAGCACCATATGAGCTGATATGAAGAAAGTTAACTCCATCCCAGCCAGACCCAGTATACCAGGTAACTGCTGTAGATGAGCATTGGTAAGTCAGCTGTCCTTCTAAACCATAGTTTGTATTTCTTTAGCTTATTTTTTTCCTCTGAATGCTTTGTGAAGTATTCACCTCATCTCATATAAAGTCTATGGCTTTAGAGAAGTGTTTAAGCTTTCACAAATCATGTTATGTCATAGGAAAATACATTCAAAATAAAATATGCAATTCCTAGTGAATTATGCAAACCTGTTATGAATTAATTTTGATTCAGTAAGAAATGCAGTGCTGTCTGACATCATTAGTCCTGTATTGTTGACTCCTTTTAGTAAAGAAGGCAAATATGCTTAGAGTGTATCTGACAAGTAAACATTAACATATATAATCACTACATGTGGTATATTAATATTTTACATAAATAAAGCTCTTTAAAACAATAAAAGGTTGCACAATTTTTTTTATTGAAGAGCTACTGAGTATGCTGTAGAACTTTTATAAACACAGAAGGCAATGCTGACATGGGAAAATTAGACTGGTGAAAGTGCATAAAACTTAGTAGGTATCCCACACTAACTCCCATGTGGATACTAGAATTTCACATTTCTAGTGGAAAAATAGTATTTGTGGATACTACAGCCACTGTGCATTATATTCACACCATAGATTATTACAGTCATGTAGATGACTTCACAAATAATATCAATGAGTCACCTTGTCCTGAGACAGAGAGTTATACCCATATTAGTGATAGGAATACATTAAGATCAGAAAGCAAAGTTGTGATTCTTTGCCTGTTTGATACTAGTTCTCCAATAAATATTTTGTCCATGTCTTTAAATTGTTATTGAATCAGTTTTATGTTTTGTTAATATATTTTTTTAATGTACGCTAAAGACTATTTGATTTATTTCCCACATAATTATGAAAAACAGAGATAGAAAAGAACTGCTCATTCATCTGTTAATTTTTTTACCAAGGTGTGACTGTTCATCTGTGATGTGATTTTTTTTTTGGGGGGGGGTGTTTTTCTGTGCTTTAAAAAAAATAATAATAGTAACTATTATTATTGTACTAATGCTCTATCCAGTTTAGTGCTAAATGACTCACATGCTGGACTGAGACTTCTATAATTTAGAAAAAAAATAGGAGATATTTTCTGATAATTACCTTCCATGTTTTTTGTGCCTTATAGCTTTTCCTGTAATTATATATTCATTTAATTTAGGTTAAATTGATTAAATCTGTGTTAGAGAAGGAAGGGGCTCCAGAGGCTGAGTGTCAGAGTATAAAAGTGTTCATTTGCAAATGTATCTTCAGAAGTATAATTGCCTAGTTATGTTAACAATTTGATTTGTATTTTTGGACATAATAAGCATTCTTCTAATTAAAGGTCTATTTTATGCTTCCATCTGTCTTCTGAAAGTGTGACCATACAAAGAAAAACCTTTTTATTTGATGCATGTTCAGTAAATAAGCTAGATTAGTTGATCTCATTTATTCCTTGTTGTTTAACTTGAATTTTCATTCATTGGCAAAAACACTGCATTGCTGTCTTAGCTGCTTTCAGTGATTAAAAATATTGACTTAATAGGTGTGGGGGAGGTTTAGCTGGCATCAACTAAGTAAGAAATTAATATCTATAGTAAGCATATGCACCTATCTTTCCCTTCTAAAGACAATTGAATCTTTCTGTGAAATTGTAATATTATTGACATAATAATAATGTCTGAGTTGCCTTTCAGCTTTTCATGAAGTAGTATATGTTGGTTATTGGTAAATAAGTGAATGTTGTGCAAAAGCACAATACCCATTGATCTTTTCATGCATGAAATTCCTAGAATAAAATGGGCAGAAAAAGATTCCTTTAAATTCAAGATTTTTTTATTACAGAAATCTAGATATAGTTATTTTAACTTTGACATGATGTAGCTTTGATTCCTTTATGAATTAGAGCAATACACAGCATTTTAGGGTGTGTCTTAAAAACAAGGATAGTTCCAACTCTTGGTGCCATAGTGCTTTACACAAAGATGCCCATGCAGAGGGATGGGGTACAAAGCATATGAGAGGCAGGTGGTGACATCTGGTGAAGGATTGTGATCTGAGGTTAGGTGAAACTGGATCATGTCCATATATGGAAGATATAATAACTAGTCCACACTAATTCTCTGTAGCGTGCTCAAATTGTCTCTGGATTGGGTTCCCTATACTACTTCTGAAAGTTAGCTCCCTTGCACATGGACACCCTCAGTGCTTCAGAAAGTGTCTGCATGGGAGGCCAATTAAGTGCAGAGTTGCTATTATGCAGTGAAATCATATCTCAGATGACAGTGCACCAACCTCACAGTGTATGAGATGAAGGGCTAATCCAGTTTCATATCCAGAACATTTCTGGGTTTTTTTCAGAAAAGGTTTTCCGATTTCTTTAATAATGTAGTTTGTTCTTAATATAATTCACATATGAGAGTCTTTCAAAGGCAAAAATCATCCTATAGGAACATAGCTGTTACTGAAAACTAATAGGAAATAAGTAGCAAATGCTATCTGGCTTTGAGCTAACAGTTTCAGAAACTTTCAGATGTAGGCATTTCTTCAGTCTTCTGAATCATAGAACCATAGAATGGTTAGGGTTGGAAGGGACCTTAAAGATCATCTAGTTCCAACCCCCCTGTCATCAGCAGGGACACCTTCCACTAGATCAGGTTGCTCAAAGCCTCATACAACCTGGCCTTAAAGACTTCCAGGGAGGGGGCAGCCACAACTTCCCTGGGCAACCTGTTCCAGTGTCTCACCACCCTCACAGTGCAGAATTTCTTCCTAATATCCAATCTAAACCTCCCCTCTTTCAGCTTAAAGCCATTTCCCCTTGTTCTGTCATTACCTGCCCTTATGAAAAGTCCCTCCCCAGCTTTCTTGTAGGCCCCCTTCAGGTATTGGAAGGCTGCTATAAGATCTCCCCGGAGCCGTCTCTTCTCGAGGCTGAACAGCCCCAACTCTCTCAGCCTGTCCTTACAGGAGAGGTGCTCCAGCCCTTGGATCATCCTGGTGGCCTCCTCTGGACTCGTTCTAACTGGTCCATGTCTTTCTTGTGTTGGGGGCTCCAGAACTGGACACAGTACTCCAGGTGGGGCCTTATGAGAGCAGAGTAGATGGGGAGAATCACCTCCCTCGACCTGCTGGCCACACTTCTCTTGATGCAGCCCAGGATACGGTTGGCCTTCTGGGCTGCAAGCGCACATTGCCGGCTCATGTTCGGCTTCTCATCTACCACCACTCCCAAGTCCTTCTCTTCGGAGCTGGCCTCAAGCCACTCATCCTCCAGCCTGTATTTGCGCTTAGGATTGCCCCTACCCAGATGCAGGACCTTGCATTTGGCCTTGTTGAACTTCATGAGGTTGGCACAGGCCCATCTCTCAAGCCCGTCAAGGTCCCTCTGGATGGCATCCCGTCCCTCCAGCGTGTCAACCACACCACTCAGCTTGGCGTCATCAGCAAACTTGCTGAGGGTGCACTCAATCCCACTGTCCATGTCTCTGAAAAAGATGTTGAAGAGCACCAGTCCCAATACTGAACCTTGAGGGACACCACTCATCACCGATTTCCACTCGGACATCAAGCTGTTGACCACAACTCTGTGAGTGCAACCATCCAGCCAGTTCCTTATCTACCGAGTGGTCCATCCATCAAACCCCCATGTTTCCAATTTAGAGATAAGAACGCCATGTGGGACAGTGTCAAACGCCTTGCACAAGTCCAGGTAGATGACATCAGTTGCTTTAGCCATATCCACCAATGTTGTGACCCCATCATAAAAGGCCACCAGATTGGTCAGGCACAATTTGCCCTTGGTGAAGCCACGTTGGTTGTCACCAATCATCTTCTTGTTCTCCATGTGCCTTAGCATAGTTTCTAGGAGTATCTGCTCCGTGATCTTGCCTGGCACTGAGGTGAGACTGACTGGCCTGTAGTCCCCCGGGTCTTCTTTGTTTCCCTTTTTAAAAGTGGTAGTTATGTTCCCCCTTTTCCAGTCTGTGGGAACTTCACCAGACTGCCAGGACTTTTCAAATATGACGGACAGTGGCTTTGCAACTACATCCGCCAGTTCCCTCAAGACCTGTGGATGCATCCCATCAGGTCCCATGGACTTGTGCACCTTCAGGTTCCTTAGGTGCTCCCGAATCTGATCTTCTTTTACAATGGGCGGCTTTTCATTCTCCTGGACCCATCCTTGGATTTGTAGGACTTGGGCAGTGTGGCATGAGTCCTTGCCGGTAAAGACTGAGGCAAAAAAGTCATTGAGCACCTCAGCCTTCTCGATGTCCCCAGTGACCAGCTCTCCTGTCACCTTCCGGAGAGGGCCCGCATTTTCCCTGGCTTTCCTTTTCTCCCCAACATACCTATAAAAGCTTTTTTTGTTGCCCTTGACATCGCTGGCTAAATTTAATTCTGTCAGGGCCTTGGCTTTCCTAACCTGATCCCTGGCTTCTCGGGCAATTTCTCTGTATTCTTCCCAGGTTATCCATCCCTCTTTCCACCCTCTATAGGCTTCCTTCTTGATCCTAAGTTTATATTATATTTTATTAATTAGTTTTTATTATATTGATGAGCAATGGAACATAAAACATCCATTACTCCTAAAAAAAATTTCATATTTAAATTTGTTTATCATATAAGTGGCAGTTTGTGCTGAGCACAATATAAATTGTAGCTACAACACATGACCTTTATTTCCCATTTTTGTGTGAATTTCATCTGGTTTTATTTTTTACTGAGCACTAATATATTCTTCTGCCTCTGTCTAGTCTTTTAATAAGTCTGCCTTTGTCTTTGCTGCTATCTTAATAATGTGCTGTCCCAGTTTTGCTAGGATAGAGCTAATTTTGTTCTTAGTAGCTAGAATAGCACTGTGTTTTGGCTTCAGTATGGGATTTGTTATGAGAAGAATATTGGTAAGGTACTAATGTTTTGAGTTGTTAAGAAAATCAAGTACTTTCCAGCTTCCCATTTTTGCTAGTCTGCAGGTGCAGAAGAAACTGAGGGGGAGCGTAGTAAAATTAACAAACCCAGATTGGCATTTGTATATGCCAATGGGATGTTCCATATCATATAACATCATGTTCAGTATATAAATGAGGGTTGGACGGAAAGTTAGCTTTCTGGGGGCTCTCTCTCTCTCTCTTCTGGGACTGTGGTTTCATTTTTGGGATTGTCTCTGCTCCAGGATTGCTAGCCGGGGAATGGGCTGTGCATCAGTCGGCGGGTGGTGAGTAGTTGCACTGTGCATCACTCATTTGTATATTCCATTATTACTGTCATTATCATTATTATTGTCATTACTATTTTATTTCAAATAGTAAATTGTTTTTATCTCAACCCACTGATTCTCTTTCTCATCTCCCAGGCATGTTTAGCTGCTGTCCAGGTTAGAACTACCACACGTCTTTGTGCTTGAGGTAGACTGGTAAACAGAAAAGCTAAAGAAAAATCTAACAGATGTTTTTATACATACAGTGTGCCTCCAACAGCCATTCTGAGTGGAGACCATATGCTCTGCATCATTGCGTTAACTTGCATGAAGTTACTTCAGAAGCCATCATTGATAGTGTCTGATCATAGCACTAGAATTAACTGAAAAAATCATATGGGTCAGAGGCCAATGAGGCTTTAGAGAAATCTCCTGCCTGAGAACGCTGCTGCTGCAGCAAGTCAGCATCAACACTCCTGAATAATAATCAGAATACAACAGAAGCCCTTTTTTTTACAGCCGCTAAATAACAACTTCTTGTCAGTCTCTAAATAACAACTGAGGCAAACTACCAATAACTGTACAAAGCAAAACTCAATTAAGATTTAAATTTGATATTCAAGTGTATTGGGTTTGCGTGGCAAGGTTTTGGTAGCGGGGGCAGGAGGAGACATAAGGGTGGCTTCTGTGAAGAAGCTGCCAGAAGCTTCCCCCATGTCCAACACAGCCAATGCCAGCCGGCTCCAAGACTGACCTGCCACTGGCCAAGGCCGAGCCAATCAGTAATGCCTCTGTGATAACATAATTAAGAAAAAAAAGCGGAAGAGAGGAAAAAAAAGCTGCACACTTTGCAGCTAGAGAGAGAAGTGAGAAGATGTAAGAGAAACAACTCTGCAGACACCAAGGTCAGTGAAGAAGGAGGGGGAGGAGGTGCTCCAGGCACCAGAGCAGAGATTCCCAAGCAACTTGTGTTGAAGACCATGGTGAGGCAGGCTGTCACCCTGCAGTCCATAGAGGTCCATGGTGGAGCAGATGACCACCTGTAGCCTGTGGAGGACCCCACGCTGGAGTGGGTGGATGCCCAAAGGAGGCTGTGACCCCGCGGGAAGCCTGCGCTGGAGCAGGTTCCTGTCAGGACCTGTGGTCCCTGTGAAGAGAGAGGAGCCCACGCCGGAGCAGGTTTGCTGGCAGGACTTGTGACCCCGTGGGGGACCCACACTGGAGCAGTCCCTTCCTGAAGGACTGCACCCCATGGAATGGACCCATGCTAAAGTAGTTTGTGAAGAACTGTCAGTCATGGGAAGTACTCACGTTGGAGAAGTTCGTGGAGGACTGTCTCCTGTGAGAGGGACCCCACGCTGGTGTGGGGGAAGGAGTCCTCCACCTGAGGATGAAGAAGCAGCAGAAACAACATGTGATGAACTGACCTCAACCCCTGTCCCCTGTTCCCCTGTGCTGCTGGGGGGAGGAGATGGAAATCAGGAGAGAAGTTAAGCCCTGGAAGAAGGGAGGGGTGGGGGAGGTGTTTTAAGATTTGGTTTTACTTCTCATTATCCTCTGATATGATTGGTAAGAAATTAAATTTGTTTTTTCCCCCAAGTCGAGTCTATTTTGCTCATGCCAGTAATTGGTGAGTGATCTCTCTCCATCCTTATCTCCACCCACGAGCCTTTTGTATATTTTTCTCCCCCTGTCCAGTTGAGGAGGGGGAGTGATAGAGTGGGCTTTGGTGGGCACCTGGCATCTAGTCAGGGCCAACCCACCATGGCCGCTAAATAACAACTTCTTGTCAGTCTCTAAATAACAACTGAGGCAAACTACCAATAACTGTACAAAGCAATTCACAAATGTGAAAAGCAAAACTCAATTAAGATTTAAATTTGATATTCAAGTGATCTCAAGATTTAAAACACCTGCCTTCTGTATGAATTCAGTTTACTGCATAAACTAGCAATCTTGTCCACATTTACACAGAACTAACATCTTGGATTTGCTATGCCAGGTGCCCACCAAGCTGCTCTATCACTCCCCTCCTCAGTAGGATGGGGAGGGGAGAAAATAAGATGGAAAAACAAACAAAAAAAAAAGAACTCGTGGGTCAAGATAAAGTTTAATAGAAGCACAAAGCAAGGGCTGAGCACGGAAGCAAAGAAAGACCAAAATATTTATTCTCTACTTCCCATCAGCAGGCGATCCCTTCCCCTTCCATTCTCCTAGCTTTTATTGCTGAGCAGATGTCATACAGTACAGAATACCCCTTTGGTCAGTTTGGGTCAGCTGTCCTGGCTATGCACCCTCCCAAGATCTTGCCCACTGCCAGCCTACTGCTGGTGGTGGGGAACATTGGAGAGAGTCTTGATGCTGTGGGAGCACTGCTCAGCAGTAATCAAAACACTGGTGTGTTATCAACACTTTTCTAGCTACCAATACAAAGCATAGCACTATGAGGACTGCTATGGGGAAAATTAACTCCATCTCAGCCAGACCCAATACAATGTGATTTAAAGATGAAAACTTTCCATTTGGAAACTAATATGCTCAATTACTATGGTGCATAAATGGAGCAGGAGTGCAAAATATGCACTTCATCAGCTTTGCTGACTTAATAAACCACATCACAGAAATCTCTCATTCTCTGTGGTTTATGAAAAAGATGATACTTACCAATAATGGTATTTGGCCTTCCTTTACAGTGTTTAAGATGCTCTTTATTTTTTTCACCTTTTCATTTCTCTCTTCTGCTCTCCCTGAGCTACTCCAGTTCATATTCAGTTCATTAAGCTGCTTGCTTTCTGCCGCTGTCATCTGCAGGTGAAAAATCCTCAGGTGGCAGTTTGGCATAGTCTTCTCATTTTTATGATCCTGGGGATCAACAAATGTCATGCTGAGGAAGCCCTTTTCCTGGGTGTCAGATTTATGGACTGAGCTACATTTTAAGGGCTGTGAAAGCTCTAATTCTTGTGTTAAACACTTGTGTTGATCAAAGACAATGCGCTGCATTTTTCTCACCTGAGAGCCTTTCATAGGTGCCAGAACACAGAACTGTCATGCTGGCAGGCAAGTTCTCTGTGTTCTGTGCAGAGCAGGTTTTGCCACTAAGACCATTCCCTGTTGAACATACACCCAAATGTTTTTTCTCAGGAGCTATCTTTGCAAAAGGGACAAGTTACTGGCTTGATTTAATAAAAGGCACATCCAAAGTTTCATCCACATCCAGATCATAGTGCTCTAGCTCTCCAAGTAGAACAGTGTGCTTGATGTTCTTACTTTTAAAGCATTCTCATTCCCCTGGGCTCTGACCATCATTCGGAGATGCAGACTGAGAATCGCCACCTTTCTGGTATTCTCCCTTCTGAATCTTTTGGTCATCACTGTCATTGTTCTCAGAGCTCTCTGGCTGGCGCTTTAATGGGGAAACACTCTTCACTGATCTGAATTTATTGCACATATCTGCAATTCCTGCTAGTTTCTGTGCATTTACAGTAAGAGTTGAGACTTTGCAGTTCCAGCTGCTGCTGGAAAGTAGAGAAATAGAGGAATGTGATTTAGAACTGTTTATTATTACCAGACATATTACATGACACAGCAGATTTTAAACATATACTTAGCCAAACACTGGGAACAAAAATTACATGATAATGTGCTGTATTCAAATCTAAGCAGATTTAATGGCAACTCTGTTACAATAGCTGAAGAACGGGCGGGATTCCCAAGATGAACACTGGGTGGGAGTGTTGATCTGCTTGAGGGTAGGAAGGCTCTACAGAGGGATATGGACAGGCTGGATCGATGGGCAGAGGCCAATTGCATGAGATTCAACAAGGCTATGTGCCAGGTCCTGCACCTGTGTCACAATAACCCCATGCAACACTACAAGTTTGGGGAAAAGCAAGTTTAGTGCTGGACTCGGCAGTGTTAGGTTTATGGTTGGACTTGGTGATCTTAAAGGTCTTTTCCAACCAAAACGATTCTATGATTCTAAAATTTGACACTTCGGAAAAGAAACCTTCCTCAAATAGGACATACATTGTAAACATTTACAAAGTAGTTTTAATCAAGTAATTGACACCAGTAAGAGCCTAGTGGCATTGATGCTTGCACTGCCAGATTATGCTAGTTTGCACTCTGCTACTTTTATTGCATGGAGATGCATCAGAAGAGTAGAATGATTTTCTGGGAGGTCAGCACCAGGGTTGGTGAAAATTTTTTCTCCCAATTTTTTTTTTAGTGGATTTGTTTAACAATAGCAACAACTATATATATATTTTTAAAGGTCTGTTTTCTCTGGAAGATGGATTTTTCATGCAAGAAATGGAAATTCTGTTTTAATATGAAAATTAAACTTACTTATTCAGGTATGATGTCTCATTTTCCACTTCTGTTTGTTGGGCTTCTCAGTCAAACTTTCCATCCCTTAATGTACATATATACTTGCATATAAATAGCTCTGGAACTTCCAGTGCATTATCTTTAGTGTACTGTAAGATATGGAGTTTGACCAATGCATCTGACTTGCAGAGGAAAAAGGGAGCTCAAGTCACTTGAAATCTTTCTCCTAATTAACTTCCACTCTAACACAGTTCCTGTTTGTGATATTTATGATCTCCATAATAGGTGGAACTCTGGCAAAGAGGTTTGTTGTTTTTTGTTTTTTTTAATTTTATTTGCATTAGAAGGACTCCACTAAAACCACTAAAGCCTTTAGTCAGTTTTGCCTTTCTAGGCCCCTTTTAATATATACTAAGAATTAATGCATTCTCAAAGTCAAGAATACAGTTTAAACAAAGCAGGTTTATTACATGTGCTAACTATATATCAGTGGAATCTAATTTGTAGTCAAAACCTACAATTTGCCGCAAACACCTTCCTAAGGAAAGAGATATATACACTTTCAATAAAACATTAATGTTTGAAGTAAAAGTTTACTACAGCTTAGTAGTTATAGATGTCTGAAAATTACCTTAATACTTTTGGAAGTACGTAAGAATACATTTCTCAAGAAAAAATTAAAATAATAATCAAAAGGTATGTAACTTAGTGGGCCAATACATTAACTCACTGTACTGGCTTATTTAAGTATTGTATAGGATTCTAGGTTCAAAGGCCTACGCATTTATGTTGGCTTTATTTGCGCATGAATTTTTTTTCCGAGTGATAGAGGGAAATGCATACCATATGTTTCCCAGCTCTTTTGTTCTGACAGGAACTATTAAGCACTTGGTATAGAAATTAATTCTGTCGGAGTTCACTGCTTTCGCTGAAACATTGCTTTCAACACCATGCTAGACAAAGAAAAAGGCATCACTTTCGTTAAACTTACATTTATTCTGTTGTTAGGCTGAATAGGCTTTTTCCACTTTCTAACCTTAATAACACATATTTACATAAAACAGTGATGATAAAATTGTAAAATCTGTCACTGCAAAGAAATAATGATCTTTGTTACAAATCTGTCTTGGATCATTGCTCAGTCATATATTTCTCTTTTCTTTCATTACAATTATTGTGGAGTAAGGCATCTCCATTTCTTTGTTTTCTTCCCAACATATTGGTGGAGCATTACTTTACAAACAAACTGGAATATCAAGAACAAGTAGCAATATTTTTACCAATTTCTGAACATATTCTTTACTTAATTGGGATGATGAATCCGCACTGCATTTAATAAAGGATTAGGATATTGTGTTTAACCACATAAGCAGTAGGGAGCAAAGCAAATCAGACACAAAAGCAAATCAGACAAAATCTTTCTTCGTGCCATTTTTGTCTCCTTGTGCGCTGTATAGGATTCACCAGTGATTAGGTAGTTAAGAGCATGGCTCCCCCCTATACACAACATTGAGATTTTATCCCAGAGTGGAGCAGGGCATGGCTGAAACCCTGAATCACCTCCACTCTGTTTTCAGATGCTTGTTCCCTGAGGAAGCAGAAGCAAGTAGTGCCCATGTCCTCCAAAGCACCAGCACAGCAGGGGTTGTTATGTGATGACCCACATCTCTTTTGGGCACCAATATCTCAAATATAAAAAGGAGATGACAAAATTTCTTATTTCCAAAGATGCTGTCAAAATTCTTATCTTTTATTCGCTAATTATGAGAGACATCGATAAACACAGCAACGGGATCATCTAAGTATAAAAAGAGGAACAGAAAAACTGGGGAGACTTTTCATTGACATTAATAAAGAAGTGCAATGTTGCCTGATAGAGTTGAGGCGGCAAAGCATTTCCTCAACACTAAAGAAAATAGCATCTGATGAAAACTTGCAAGGATCAAAATTGCAAAAGTAGCTCTTGACCATATATTGTGCTCTGTGCTCCTGAGGAAGGGAAAATATAAAATGTGAATAAAGAGATCTGTAGGTATATTTATAGGTTTTGATTGTTTATATGCATCCTAGAGCTACTTGGGGGTGAACAGTTATAAAAGGGGACAATTAGGAAGCAGCTTCTCTGGCAATTTAATAACTTTCTTATATTTGACTTTAGGAATCAAAATTTATCTATCTGGAACTTTCTAAAAAAGATCCTTGTAACATGTTTCCAATTGGAAGGATCTGATGACTTCAGAGCATTTTTCAATGTCGTCTCCATATCCAAGGAGTGGAGTGCAAGGTAGATTTTTTATCTGGTATATGAGCACCTGTAGAATTACAGGGTATTTATATGAATTTTACTCAACCATCAAGACTGCCTTGTACACAGACGAAACTTCATCCTTGTGACATGCAGTTTCTGTGATGCTCACAGTCTAATGACAAATGTTAGAATATCTTTAAATTGTTGTGAGTATAAAGAAAATAACAAAGAACTTGGCTTTTACTCATCTCTATAGGAAAATGACTAGTGAAATTCATTTCTGATATGCATGCAAGACCCCATCTCCCTGACATAAGGGTACAGTAACATTCTTTAACTGATGATAGTATCATGAAGTTTACAGCATTCGTGACACAAACAGGTGTTCCCTTTTTGGAACTCTTTTCCTTCTAATGAACTAACATCTGTTAAAAAAAAAAAAAACAAAAACAAAAGTAATGTTTCCAGAAAGCTGTACAAAAATGAGAAAAAGCAAACAAGAACACTGCCAAGAAGCAATTGTTGCCAAGTTTTACATGGTAAAAAGCAGCTTAGAAAACAGACAGAAACAGAAGTGGGCATCATACCTGAGCTGTCTTCATTTTGTGACTCACACCTTCTGTATAATTCTGGGATGTTCTTAAGAGAAATTATGGAATACTGAAAGAAAGAAAGAAAAAAATAATGAATTAATTTTAAAAGGTAAAAAGTAAGATGACTTGATGTTGTGAGCATAGCCTAGATTTACCAAGCTGAGGGTACTTCTGGCAGTCTGATAGTGCTCTCAAATAGCATGAAAAAAAGCAATTGGCATCTGCTTTTTTGTCCTACATCGAAGGATATCAAATAGATTTTCAAAGCTATGGTGAAGCATCCTCCCACCTCAGATTTCTCCTTCCTGTAGATCACCATTATTTGAGTCATGAATATACTTTATACACCCATTCTTTCCATGCACAGGTATATCAAAGGTGAGAATACGTGTAGGCTACAAAGTAAATGTCGAGGGTCTCACTTTGCCCACCTGAGCATCTATAGCAGCACTTATATTGCAAGATACTTCATGCTTAACAGAATTAGAATTCAAGTTTTCACAAAGCAATATGCAAAAACAATGCAGAATATTTGCACATAGAGATACAATTTCAGAGAGAGATGCATGTGCATAGACATACTGGACTACATGCTCATTTCTCTAACCTAGACTTTATTAAAACAAATATGCATTACTACCTTGATGTGATGGGATACACCTGATATTGATCAATATGTTATTCTCTGAATTCAATATTAAAAGGGAAAAGAACAAAGATGGCATATTTATCTTACTAAAAAGCAATATTTTTCTTATAATCTTGTAGAATATGCTCAATAAGGCACATGATCCAGTGTTTTATAACAAACAAATACAAATTCTGACATACAGAAATTAAGTTACTTAATATCAAGGCTTCCTTAATCTAATGCTTAGTGTTATAGGAATCTCCACTTAAACAAATGAAAATCATGATGTCTGTGAAAGATTAATGGCTTTACATGATCTGCAGAATCAAACCTTACAACTCGCAGAGAGTTATAAATCAGGTATGTTTTATTCGCCGGTGGGCGACAGGGTGGATAGCTCCAAAAGGCCCTGCGCACCCCCACTCTTTTACAAAGGCATTATTTAAAGTACACACACACATATTCATTAAATTTAGGATGGGCTAAGCTAATTAGTTCAAAAACATTTTTAACATAAGTTCACTCCCATTCACGCTTGCGCACTGCCTCCTGTTGATGCTTGTTAGCGCCCTTGTAGACCTCTAGACAAAACAAAGCCAGCTTTCTTGCTTCAGACTGCAGGTGTTGCATACCAGTTCCTTCTTCTCTTGCTCCAGACTGCTCGCATACCAGGCACTGCAAGGCCTTTGCTGATAGTGTGGAATAGCTTGTTAGTTATTGTAAAAGTTTCCCACTTGACACAGACAAAACGATCTAAACTTGAAGTTTCCCACCTAACACAGAGACAAAATGAAGCTAAGCTTATTTTCTAAAATCTAATTCTTAATACAGAAAATAAATGAATAAATCTAACTATATTTTATATGTTTGCATATCATACACATATAAAATAACTATTAAAAATATCATTTTGGAAACTAAAACAGAAAAAATCATTTAGGATTAGCATAACTGAAAATTTTAGAAGAATATCTAAACACCACATGGCAAATGGTGGGGCTGTGTTGGCACCTGTTGTTTTTTGACCCTTAGCAGTCCCACAACAGAAGGGTCCTCTGTTGTGGGACCAGGCAAAGCAGACAGCTGTTTTATTTCCTCTGTCTCCAAAGCAGCTATGCCAAAAGCCCAGCGGTACCCTTTTGGGTCCTTGAAATACCCTCTCCTGAAGTAATCTATTCCGAGAATGCACGGAGCACCTGGGCCAGTCACAATGGGGTGTTTTTGCCAGTCATTCTCAGTGAGGCTCATTTCAGCCTCCAACACAGTCAGCTGTTGGGACCCCCCTGTCACTCCAGAAATACAGATGGATTCTGCTCCTTTAAAGTTTGATGGCATCAGGGCGCATTGGGCACCAGTGTCCACTAAAGCTTTGTACTGCTGGGGGTCAGATGTGCCAGGCCAATGAATCCACACAGTCCAGTAAACTCGGTTATCCCTTTCCTCCACCTGGCTGGAGGCAGGGCCCCTCTAATTTTGATCATACTGCCTGTCATCATCACATGATTTCGGGCAGCTCACGTAGTCTGGACCCCTATTCTCTTCATTCATGTCTTGTAGAGAGGGATACGAAGCCCATCTATGCTGTCTGGAGAGCCGTCCACTGGAAACAGGGAGCAACTTTCTTGGAGTTGCATACTCATGCCTCCAGGACTGTGATAGGTTTTCCATTCTACTTTCTCATGTCCTCTCCATGATCATGCAACTCAAACTACAGTGTGCCCCATGGCGTATACTATTTCTCTCGGGCAGAGAAATGTTTGTTCTTATCAGCTGAGACCTTGTTACGTGCAAAGGAATCGGACATGTATACCCGGAACTATTGGGTCAATTTCTCTTCAGTCAAGATGAGGGAGGAGGAGACAGTGTCTCTGTATGTCTGGAGATGGCGAGCCATTTCATCCACCTTTGGCTCCTCTCCAACTTTGAAACTCAGTACTGTCGTTGAATTGGCATACGATGCTGGTGCGTTCTGTAGAACCTTCCGCCACATGCCTTGTGTGCACGGGACTTCATCTGGGTAACTGATCGTCATTCAGGTTACTATAAATCACTTCCAACACAGCTAATTCTCTCAAGCACTGGATGCCTTTCTCTATGTTGTCCCACTTGTTTCAATTGCACAAAATATCATCCTTAAAGGTGTACATTTTCTTCACGCTTGACAGGAGTCGCTTCCAGAGGTTGAGCATCTGTGCCCTCTTTCAACTCCTTTGTCAATGCCACTTTCTCTAGCAATGGATCCCAAATGCTTGGCTTCCCTACCATCTAGTTCCATGCTGCTGCCCCCATTGTCTCAGCATCGGAGGAGCATCCAGGTGGCAATGGGTTCACCTGGATGATGGCTGAGATCTTTTTGGATGTTTTGAAGCTCACCGAGGGATAGGGATTGGGTGATTACCTCTGGTTCTGGCTTTTCCTCTGGTTTTCATGATGATCCCACTTCCTTCTCATCCCTTACTATGCAAACTGATTTCTTTGTGTATCTCCCATATGAGGAAAGGCTGAGAGAGCTCGGACTCTTCAGCCTAGAGAGGAGAAGACTGAGAGGGGATCTTATCAATGTCTATGAATATCTGAAGTACAAGGGCCAAATGGATGGGGCCGGGCTCTTTTCGGTAGTACCCAGTGACAGGACAAGGGGCAATGAACAAAAACTGGAACACTGAAATTTCCATATAAACTTAAGGAAAATCGTCTTTACTGTAAGGGTGATGGAGCACTCCAATAGGCTGCCCAGAGAGGTTGTGGAGTCTCCATCTCTGGAGATGTTCAAAACCCACCTGGACGCTATTCTGTGCAACCTGTTGTAGGGAACCTGCCTTAGCAGGGGGGTTGGACAACATGATCTCCTGAGGTCCCTTCCAACCCCTATGATTCTGTGATTCCATGATTCTGTATTTCTACTTTTGTATAGGGGTGACTGATACCAGCATGAGTTGGGTATTTGCTTTACCTGCACTGCTTTTCATGGAGGTTTGAGTAACCTTAGCAGGTGCCGAGGTTGGAGGAACTGTAATGGTGCCTGTTGCAGGGGGTGCAGTGCCTACAGTGTTGGTCACGGGAGTTGGAGTGGCAGCACAATGCTGACATCTGCATCGAGCACCCATAGCAGATCTAAGCAAAATCACTGAACCTGACACACATTCAGCAACAGGGTGATGGTAGTTTTAGCATCCCAAAGATACTCAAAATTCTCAAAAGCTTTTATAAATGATCATAGAATCAGAGATTCATAGAAAGGTTAGGGTTGGAAGGGACCTTAAAGATCATCTAGTTCCAACCCCCCTGCCATGAGCAGGGACACCTTCCACTAGACCAGGTTGCTCAAACCCTCATTCCACCTGGCCTTGAACACTTCCAGGGAGGGGGCATCCAAAACTTCCTTAGGCAACCTGTTCCAGTGTCTCACCACCCTCACAGTGAAGAATTCCTTCCTAATATCTAATCTAAACTTACCCTCTTTCATCTTAAAGCCATCACCCCTTGTTCTGTCATTAACTGCCCTTATGAAAAGTCCCTCCCCAGCTTTCCTGTAGGCCCCCTTCAGGTATTGGAAAGCTGCTATAAGATCTCCCCGGAGCCGTCTCTTCTCGAGGCTGAACAGCCCCAACTCTCTCAGCCTGTCCTCATAGGAGAGATGCTCCAGCCCTTGGATCATTCTCGTGGCCCTTCTCTGGACTCGTTCTAGCTGGTCCATGTCTTTCTTGTCTTGGGGGCCCCGAAAATGGACACAGTACTCCAGGTGGGGCCTTATAAGAGTGGAGTAGAGGGGGAGAATCACCTCCCTCAACCTATTGGCCATGCTTCTCTTGATGCAGCCCAAGATCCATTTGGCCTTCTGGGATGCAAGCGCACATTGCTGGCTCATGTTCAGCTTTTCGTCTACCACCACTGCCAAGTCCTTCTCTTTGGAGCTGGCCTCAAGCCACTCATTGCCCAGCCTGTATTTGTACTTGGGGTTGCCCTGACCCAGATGCAGGACCTTGCATTTGGCCTTGTTGAACTTCATGAGGCTAGCACAGGCCCACCTCTCAAGCCTGTCAAGGTCCCTCTGGATGGCATCCCGTCCCTCCATCGTGTCAACTGCACCACTCAGCTTGGTATTGTCATCAAACTTGCTGAGGGTGCACTCAATCCCACTGTCCATGTCACTGACAAAGATATTGAAGAGCACCAGTCCCAATACCGACCCTTGAGGGACACCACTTGTCACCGGTTTTGAGCTGTTGACCACAACTCTGTGAGTGCAACCATCCAGCCAGTTCCTTATCCTCCAAGTGTTCCATCCATCAAACCCATATGCTTCCAATTTGGAGATAAGAATGCCATGTGGGACAGTGTCAAACGCCTTGCACAAGTCCAGGTAGATGACATCAGTTGCTTTGGCCTTATCCACCAATGTTGTGACCCCATCATAAAAGGCCACCAAATTGTTCATGCACGATTTGCCTTGGTGAAGCCATGCTGGTTGTCACCATTCACCTTCTCATTCTCCATGTGCCTTAGCATAGTTTCTAGGAGTATCTGCTCCATGATCTTGCCTGGCACTGAGGTGAGACTGACCAGCCTGTAGTCCCCTGGGTCTTCCTTGTTTCCCTTTTTAAAAATGGGGGTTATGTTCCCCTTTTTCCAGTCTGAGACAGCTGGCAGTGGTGCTCACCAAGCCACTTTCCATCATTTTTCATCAGTCCTGGCTGACCGGGGAGGTCCCAGCAGATTGGAAGTTAGCCAATGTGACGCCCATCTACAAGAAGGGCCGGAAGGAGGATCTGGGAAACTACAGGCCTGTCAGTTTGACTTCGGTGCTGGGGAAGCCGATGGAGCAGATCATCCTGAGTACCATCACACAGTACATGCAGGACAACCAAATGATCAGGCCCAGTCAGCATGGGTTTATGAAAGGCAGGTCCTGCTTGACTAACCTGATCTCCTTCTACAACATGGTCACCCACTTAGTGGATGAAGGAAAGGCTGTGGATGTTGTCTATCTGGACTTTAGTAAAGCCTTTGACACTGTTTCCCACAGCATTCTCCTGGAGAAAATAGCTGCTCATTACTTGGATGGGCATATATTTTGCTGGATAAAAAACTGGCTGGATGGTCATGCCCAAAGAGTGGTGGTGAATGGAGTCACAGCCAGTTGGTGGCTGGTCACGAGTGATGTTCCCCAGGGCTCAGTACTGGGGCCAGTACTGTTTAACATCTTTATCAATGATCTGGATGAGGGCATTGAGTGCACCCTCAGTAAGTTTGCAGACAACATCAAACTGGGTGGAATTGTTGATCTACTTGAGGATAGGGAGGTTCTGCAGAGGGAGCTAGACAGGTTTGATGGTCCAGGACCAATTGCATGAGTTTCAATAAGGCCAAATGCCGGGTCCTGCACTTTGCCCACAACAACCCCCAGCAGCCCTACAGGCTTGGGAAAGAGTGGCTGGAGAGCTGCTCAGCAGAGAGGGACCTGGGGTTGTTGATTGAGAGCCAGCTGAACATGAGTCAGCAGTGTGGCCAGGTGGCCAAGAAGGCAAACAGCATCCTGGACTGTATCAGGAAAAGTGTGGCCAGTAGGACCAGGGAAGTTATCTTACCACTGTACTTGTCACTGGTGAGGCTGCACCTTGAGTCCTGTGTCCAATTTTGGGCCCCTCACTGCAAGAAGGGCATGGAGGTGCTGGAGCATGTCCAGAGAAGGGCAACAAAGCTGGTGAAGGGTCTAGAGCACGTCTTATGAGGAGCAGCTGAGAGAACTGGGGTTGTTTAGCCTGGAGAAAAGGACACTCAGGGGAGACCTTATCGATCTCTACAACTACCTGAAAAGAGGGTGTAGAGAGGTGGGGGTAGGTCCATTCAACCAAGAAACAAGTGACAGGACAAGAGGAAATGGCCTCAAGTTGCACCAAGGGAAGTTTACATTGGATATTGGGAAGAATTTCTTTACTGAAAGGGTTATCAGGCATTGGAACAGGTTGCCCAGGGCAGTGGTGGAGTCCCCATTCCTGGAGGTATTTAAGAGCTGTGTAGACATAGTGCTTAGGGACATAGTTTAGTCAGGGACTTGTCAGTGTTAGCTTAATGATCGGACTCGATGATCTTAAAGGTCTTTTCCACTCTAGGCAATTCTGTGATTCTGTGACATTCTTGAAGTTTGTAGGAGATGAGAACACAAGTAGTCAGTGAGACAACTAGGAAAGATGCCCTCCTAGACTTGCTATTTGTGAGTAGAGAAGGACTTGTGGGGGATGTGATGGTAGGTGGCTGTCTTTGCCACAGTGATCAGGAAATGGTTGTTTAAAGTTTTCAGTGTAATGAAAAAGAAGAACAGCAAAGTTGCTACCCTAGGCTTCACAGGAGAGCAAACTTTAAGCTGCTCAGGGACCTATTTAGCAGAGTCCCCTGGGAATCTGCTTTTGAGGGCTTAGGAGTCCATGAGTGCTTGTCAGTCCTTAAGAACCACCTTTTAGAAGCACAGGAGCAGGCAATTCCACTGTGTTGAAAGTCAAGCAAGCAGGGCAGAAGACCAGCTTGGCTGAAGAGGGAACTCCTCGTGGAGCTCGAGGAAAAAGAAACTTTATGATCTCTGAAGGCAAGGTCAGGGTTTGCAGGAAGATTATAGAGCTGTGGTTTGTAAATGCAGGGAGAAGACATGAAAGGCCAAAGCTCAATTAGAGTTGAAACTGGCTAGTGCTGTGTCAGACAACAAGAAGTACATTAATAGCAAGAGGAGGTCTAATGAAAATATTGGACCTATACTTGTTGAAGATGATCACCTGACTAATAGGGATGAAGAAAAAGTAGAGGCATTTACTGCATTTTTTTCCTCAGTCTTTAATAATACTGATAGACCTTGGACTATGCGATACCCTGAGTCAGAGGACCATGAGTATGGGAACAGTTGCTTTCCATTTGTGGGCACTAAAATTGTAAGGGACCAGCTATATCAGCTGAATGTTCATAAGACCATGGAGCCTGATGGGATTCATCCCAGAGTACTGAAGAAGCTAGCAGATGTTACAGCAGGACCCCTCTTGATCATCTGCCAAAGGTCTTGGGAACCTGGGGAGGTCTCCGCTGACTGGTAGCTAGCCAATGTTATTCCAATTTACAAGAAGGGCATGAGGGAAAACTGTGGTGGTTTGACCTACAGTGGGACCATGTGGTCCTGCATTCACTCCCCCAACCCAGTGAGATGGGATGGGAGACACAACAAAGGGGGCATGGGATTAGGAATGAAGGACAGGGATGGCTCACTCACCAGTTATGGTCACGGGCAAAACAGACTCAAACTTGGGGAAGAAAAATCAATTTAATTTGTTGCCAATCATCTAAGTAGACATAACAACCACATCTTACAACACCTTTCCCCCACCCCTCCCTTCTTCCCAGGCTCAAATCACTTTGCTCCCGATTTCTCTACTGCCGCGGGCAATTATCGGGTGAGCGAGAAAGAACCATTCACACATCTATGAGATGCAAGTTCAATCCACTTTATTATCAGAAAGCTGCTTGTTATATACCCCTTTGAGTTCCATATACGTGTCCATGCACCAAGCATGCTACAAAACTAATTATTATTGGTTACTAGCTACTGTTCACACGCTGACCTCTCAGTCCCGCTGGTTCGTTCTTATCTTGGTTCAGGTTCACTTCCTCGCCATAATATCCTGTTTTTCCAGCTTACATCCACTTTCTTCAATTGCTGTTTATCATTTTGCCACGTAGCCACATTCTTTACTCCAGCTTATCTTTTCTGGCACATAACTGAAAGCGGCCTAGCTAGTATCATAGTCATGTAATATTGCTAAGGCCCCAACACTCTACCTTCCCCCTCCAGCAGCACAGGGGACAGGGAATGGGGGTTCAGTCAGTTCACCTCTGACGGTCTTCCTGGCATGAAAGTCCAGGAACAAGATGTTCCAAAGCAAGCTTCCCATGGAGTCACGGATCTCTTCCGGCTCAGCTACCGGCTCCAGCGTGGGGACATACACGGGCTGTAGACTCACTCCACACTCTGGGGGTCTACCCCTGCTCTGGCAGCGAGCGACTCTCGGGGTCCCAATTCCATCACACTTGCCTCAGGCTCATCTTTTCTGCTACAGCGTGGAGTCCTTCATGCTTTACATGTGGATATCTGCTCCACTGTTGAACTCAACTTCCGTGGGCTGCAGAACCTCCTTTGCTTTCTCCTACTCCATCAGGTGAACTGGATGTCTTGAGGTCTTCTGTCCCCCCCTCCTCCTCTTTTCTCTGGCAACGAAGCTCTCTGTCTGTCTGCCTGTCCTTTGTTTAGGCCAATGGTCATCTTTTGTTAGGTCAATCGCCTCTACCACACCTTCTTCTTTTCAGGACGGTCCTTCCCCTCACAAATATGGATTCGCAGAGGCGTTTCTCTAGTGCTTCTTAGCCCAGCCTGGGCTGGGGGGTCTCCAGGGGAGCTTTTCGCTCTCACAAGGTGGCCCTTCCCCCACTACCAAAAAAACACCCCCACATACACACAAACCCAACACAGCAGACTCAGGAAACTACAGACCTGTGAGTCCAACCTCAGTGCCTGGAAAATTGTGGAGAAGATTATACTGGGTACTAATGAAAGACATTTAAAGAATAATGCAATCCTCAGGCACAGTCAGCATGGGTTCACAAAGGGAAAGTCCTGTTTAAACAATTTGATCTCCTTCTATGATAAGGTTACCCACCTAGTGGATGAAGTGAAGGCAGTGGATGTAGTTTTTCTGGATTGTAGTAAGACTTTTGATATGCATCCCTCACAGCATCCTTCTGGACAAGTTGTCCGACTGTGAAATGAGCAGATACATGGTGCTCTAGGTGAAGAACTCTCTGAAGGACAGTGCTCAAAGAGTTGTACTGAATGGGGCTACATCTGGCTGGCAACCAGTCACCAGCAGTGTTCCTCAGGGTTCAATACTAGGGCCAGTTCTGTTCAATATATTTATCAATGGTCTGGATGCAGGAGTTGAATGCACCATTAGCAAATTTGCTGAGGATACCAGACTGGGAGGTGCTGTTGACTCTCTTGAGGGACAAGAAGCCTGTCAGAGGGATCTAGATATATTGGAGCACTGGGCAGTCATCAATGGCATGAAATGTAACAAGAACAAATGCTGGATTCTGCACCTGGGATAGAGTAGTGTCAGAAACAAGTATAGATTAGGAAAGGAGTGGCTGGAGAGCAGCCCTGCAGAAAGGGATCTGGGGGTGCTGGCAGACAGCAGTCTCAATAGGGGCCAGCAGTGTGCCCTGGCAGCCAAGAGGGCAAACTGCATCCTGGGGTGCATCAAACACAGCTGTGGTGGTTTCACTCCTTTGGCTTGAAGCCAAACACACTCCCCTCCAGGGAGCAGGGGAAAGAATTGGAAGGGTAAAAGTAAGAAAAATTTGTGGGTTGAGATACAAACAATTTACTAATTGAAATAAAATAATAATGATAACAAGACTAATAACAGAATATACAAATGAGTGATGCACAGTGCGATTGCTCACCACCTGCCGACTGATGCCCATCCTGTCCCCAGCTAGCAATCCCGGAGCAGAGACAGAGTCCCGAAACTGAGACCGCAATCCCAGAAGAGCAAGCCCGAGCGTTCCACGAGAGAATACCCCCATCTTCTGGTCAACCCTGGTTAATATACCGAACATGATACGATATATGCTTCTCCCTCCCAGTCCCAATGCAGCTATCAACCAGCCAAACACAATGACCTTGGGCTCCAGCAGCAACTAATAATATTAGGACCTTATCAACATTCTTCTCATAACAAATCCCATACTGAACCTAAAACACAGCTATTTTAGCTACTAAGAAGAAAATTAACTCTATCCTAGAAAAAACAGGGCAACAGCATAACCAGTCAGTCAAAAGAGGTGATTATCCCACTGTATTCAGCATTGGTGCGGCGTCACCTTGAGTCTTGTGTGCAGTTCTGGCTCTCACAATTAAAGAAGGCTGTTAAGGTACTTGAATGCATCCAGAGGAAGGCAACAAAGCTGGTGAAAAGGCTGGAAGGAATGTCCTATGAGGACTGGCCAAGGACTTTGGGTTTGTCTAGAAAAGGAGACCTGAGGGATGACCTTATTGTTCTCTACAACTTCCTGTGGAGGGGAAGTGGAGAGGTGCAGTGGATGAAATGACCAACACCGAGATGTCTTCAGACATTAGCACTTTATTAAAGCTTTGCACTGCTTATATATCTTTTTTCCCTCCCCACACCCCAAGGACATGTCATTCTTTCACTTTTGCTTTGTTACTGCTTATCGCACACACCGCAAGCATGCGCCTACACAATTGACATTATTGGATAATTATACTTGTCCACAAGCCATTCTTTTACTTCTGACTGGTTACTAATTACAGCTCACAAGCCATCCCTTATCCTGTCTCATACACATTCTTGCTTCTTTTGTTCCTCTTTGTTGTTTATCTTGTCTTCGCTCAAGGTCAGAACTTAATTGCTCAAGGTTGAAGCCACCTGCAGCCTTGGCCCTTAACTCACCAACAATTCCCCCTTTTTGTTTTTGTACCACAAAGGCACTGTTCACCATCTTCTGCAGGGCCCTTTGCAGACATGATAGCAAACAAGACAATAATAGGAGGATCACCAAAATTATGAACAACACCTTTAATCCTGACTTTAATAGTGAAGAGACCCATCCTTGTATTCCCCAACTCCGAAACCACTCGCTTAACCAATCATCACTATTTACCCTCAACTGTTTGACACTTTCCTTTAACCTTTTAATGGCCATATGAACTGATTATGAGTGGTCTGATAAATTCATACAGCACATGTCTTCAAATTCCTCACAACCATGGCCCTTGTGCTAACAAATAAAAATCAATTGCTGCTCTATTTTGCAATGTTGCATGTCTAATGCTATCAGTGTCTACTAACATCTACATGAGAATTTCCGATGTGAGATTTGTTTATTTAACCATCCAACAGCTTAGCTTTTTCACATCTCCTAATGCTGCAACGTTAGGGAAAAAACAACGCAGTTAGGACCATGGCAGCAGTGTCCCAAAACTGTATCTGATTGTTACAATTTTCATCAAAATAAGAAACGCTTTTCTTGTGTCAAGTGTTGTGGTTCTATAAGAGATGTATTTAAATGGGAGATTATAAAAACAGATCTAAAAGCTAGCATAGCATTTTTATAGTGTTTAAAATTGTTATTTGGCCATGTCTGATTATATAGCTGCTAAATTTGTGTTTCGTTAAATGTGATAATGCTACCATTACTTTTATATCCTAAAAAGCTTTCAAAGTTATACAAAGGCACTCTTATAAGACAGGTTCTAAAAGGATCCCTGGATGTAGCCAGTGAAAGCCACAATGATTCTTGCTTCATTATTTTAGCAAAAGTTACCCACATGTTCTGTCCAGGTACTACAGCCCAGGGCCCTGAAACAACACCAATTACCAAAAACCTTAATGCAGTAATAACTATAAGCTCAAGACGGATCATCTTTCTTTTGTGCCTCTAGCTTGTCTTCCAACCATGGGCATATCCACTTCTCCAGAACCCACCATGTTCCAGGATCTGTAAGGACACAAGCACAGCCCCTACCCCAAGTTATCAGTTCTCTGGGACCCTTCCATTGTCCAGTGACACCATTTTTTACCCATACTTTGGCTTGGTCTCTTTTTACATTGTCCTGATAGGCCTTTGCCATGCGCCACCATTGGAGGGTGCAGCTCCCCTCGGGGCAATCTTAGGTAATTTAATACATACAACACTTTGCTGAGTCTTTCATGAGGTGTTAAGCCCAATTCCCCTTTCTTTTGTTTTTGCAACAGGTGTTTTAATGTTTGATGAGTATGTTCAACCAAAGCTTGTCCTGTGGGCAAGTGCGGTGTACCAGTACTGTATTGAATGCCCCACAAGGCTAAAAAATGGCTTGTAGTTTTGGCTATGTATCCAGGTCCATTGTCTGTCTTTATTTCACAGGAAACACCAAGCGCTGCAAATGCTGCACGTAAATGACATTGCATGTGCTTACTAGATTCTCCTGTTTGTGCTGTGGCCCATGTAGCATGAGACCAGGTATCGACAGAAACATGTACATATTTAAATTTACCAAATTCCGGGATGTGTGTTACATCCATTTGCCACAATTCTAGGGGATTCAAGACCACGGGGGTTGACCTCTGTTGCAAGGCCGCCGGACTGCTGCTGACAGTCAGGACAGGAGAGGACAATGTTACATGCATCGGCCTCAGAAATGTGGAATTGTCGTTGCAAAACATTTGCTGCTTGGTGGAAAAAGTCGTGCAATTGCCGTGCCTGGGCCAAGTGATCTATTGGCGGACCTGTCCATGCTGGGGCATTCAGACTGTCCACACGATGGTTGCCTTCAGCAAGGCTACCTGTAAGGTTTGTGTGGCTTCTAATGTGAGTAATGAAATATCAATGTGAGCAAATCCCACAGCTGCTTGAACAATTGATATTGCAATAACATGTCAATGTTCTTTAACACTGCTCTCTCCATACGTTGAACTACTCCTACTACATACAAAGAGTCACTGACAACATTTACTGGTTGTGTTGCCCATAAAATGAAGACTTGAATTACTGCTTGTAACTCTAATAATTGCACAGATCCTGTGAGGTTTGTTAACACCATGTCTTTCCATTGCCCATTCTCGAGCCATGTCAATGCAGCCTTATGGGTGCGGCCACCCGCATCTGTAAAAACTGTGACACCTTTTACAGGAGTTGGTCGCAGTAAAGGCAGGTGCTCTATCTGAAACTTGGGTAGCCATCCTAATAGTTTATGTGGCGGATAGTGAACACGAATTTTACCATGATAATTCAATAGTGCAATCTGTAATGTTGTAGAATTTTGTAATGACCACTGCAAATATTCCGCCAACAGAGGGACGACTAAATAATCTGGCTCCTTCCCTCCTGTTATAAGTAAATCTGATTCAAAGTCCAATAATAAATTTAAAAGTAATTTATTGAGTAGGAATAGGTGAGCAAAAGCAGCGCTGGGCGACCGGGGAGTCTGCGCTCCACCAACGGCTCGCAAATTAGATAGGCACAGCAGTCCCTTTTTATCTTGGCTCTTCTTGGGGGTTGCATCCTCTTTGCTCATAGCAAAAATGCTTCAGTTGTCACCGACGCCCTCCGGAATCTCTGTTATTGTGGCAGTTTTTGGTTAGTATCTTTCACAATCTCTGGGATCTCTTCCTTAGTTGAGATACAAAGTTTCCTTTGTTTGCTACTTAGCCTATCATGATGGGCCTGCAAATCCCTTTACTACATGCCTTATAAGTACATTTTGGGCTTAATCCTTGGTCAAACAACAGGATGCTTGAGCACGATGACAACATTGCATAAGCTTTAAACCTTTAGCTAAATAACAGGGTATACCGATGCTATGGTAACCTACCATCGCTGTTTAATATTTCACAAACTGTATTGCTTGATTAGCAAATTCCCTTTATATGCCTATTACAATTCCCCCTTTTTCTTTTTATTATTAATTTGCTGATCAAACTAAACTATCTGTCTCTCGTAAGTCTGAGTGTTTTATTACCAAAAGCTGTACCTTTTCAATCCTGTTCTTTACGAATGTTACAAATCTATTAATAACACAAGGTCCGAAAGTCAATGCTAATAACAACATAATCAAAGGTCCACAGTGGATAAACACGGAGTAAGTCCTGTTTTTGAATATACCCACCAAGCCCTTGATTTCGGTGTGATGTGGTTAAAGATAAAGAGTAAGGGAAATACTTCCACCAGGGCTTTGATCGGCTTAGGGAGGTTGTTCTTCCATCCCCACATTTCTACGCCTCTGCCTCCTTTGCCGCCTCCTTTGCCTACTCCTTTGCCAGGAGCAGCAAGGTGTACCATCTTCTTGGCAGCAGCCGTATTCTTCAGGGGTCCTTCCTTTTTCTTTTTATTGCCTTTCCCGCCCTTTTTGGTGGATCTCTGCAGGTGAAGATCTTGAAAATGCTCACTAAGTCGATATGCTATTATTTCTTCCAAATTTGGTTTATATAGATCTTCAGGTGAAATGAGGGATATTATTTTAGAACAATATCGCCCCAAAACTTTGGTTTGTCTAATTCCTCTCACTTGTTTTGTTAGTTTAGATAATTCCCACCAAATAAATAATAAAATATGATGTTCCTTGTTTTCTAAAACATATTTATCTACTACCCAAGGGCTTCCCACAGGACGTCCTTCCGAGGTGGTCCACTGTTTTTCCACAATTTTATTCCAATGTTGATCTAGTGTTTCATACAAATTCTGATGCCAACAATTAACATACTTTGGTTTCTATTACATCTACTCTATTCCCCAAACATAACCTTTTACATTGGCCACAAATCACTTTAACCCAATAATCACATGAAAGATCTCGACATACACAGATTTGTAATAAATCCTTATGGACTCTTTCATATTTTAAATAATGCTCCTTATTTCTAATAATATCTCTAGCTAATTCAAATATTCCAAAAATATTTTCATGTGGTGCCTCCTCAAGAATTTCTCGTATTAGAGGAATTAGGACCCCAGTCCACCGATGGTGTATTCGAAGGTAGACGTCCTTAGGGCAGGTATGCAGCCACCTTTAAAATTCTTCCATTCATTTATCTGAAAGTAGAATGGCTTATACTTATCACTTTGAAAACCTTAACTTGTCAAATTTGGTACTGGAGTGACAGTCCACTTCCCTGGAGGTAGGGGTCCCTTGATTCTGCTGGCGTGGGCCCATCCTTTTTCCACTGTCCTCACAGCAGTATCTGTAGTAAGCAAAACGACAAAAGGACCCTCCCACCTAGGCGTTAGAGATGATTCTTTCCATGTTTTTACTAATAGTTGGTTCCCTGGTTGGATTTTATGTATTGAGAGATCTAAAGGGGGCCTTTGCACAATTAAACCCTTTTTCCTGAGTTCCTGTCTCCTTTTTGATAATTCTAATATATATATTCTGTTATTATTTTGTCCTCGACTTTTGGATGTTCTACTAAGGTCCCAAAATTGTAAGGCATTCCATACATCATTTCAAAAGGAGACACTCCAGTATCAGTTCTAGGTTGTGTTCGTATATACAATAAAGCCAACATTTTACCCAATTCATTTTGGTTTCGATCATCAATTTGGTTAAGTGCTTCTTAATTTCCTCATTCATTCGTTCCATCTTTCCCGAGCTCTGTGGGTGCCAGGGAGTATGGTATTCCCACTCAATATTAAATAAGTCGGTGGTTTCTTTAATTATTTTGGAAGTAAAGTGTGGTCCTCTATCTGAATCAATGGCTATGATTACCCCATATCTTGGTATTATTTCTTCTAACAAAATTTTAACTACAGTTTTAGCTGTTGCCCTTGCCACAGGGAAAGCCTCTATGAAGTGTGTGAGGTGGTCTACTAGAACTAATAAATACTGATACCTCCCCACCTTGGGTAGTTCGGTAAAATCTACTTGAATTCTTTCAAAAGGTCTTTTGGCTAGTTCTCTTCCCCCAAGGACCTTTTCTCCAAGGACTTTTTCTCCAAGTTGCCGTTTGTTTACTTTTTAACAGGTTACACATCCCTCTAAAACCTTCTTGTGGAATAGGGTATTGTTTAACCCTGATTGGATTATCTGGGTCTCTTATTGAAACAGTGATTAGTTTAATATTTAATTTTCCCACTGAGTCTGGAGTATATCAGACTTCTGGGTTAATTTTATTCTCATCTTCTGTAGTTAAAGCATATATTTTCACATCTAATTTATCTTTATTTACTTCCAGATTGATTCCCAAATTAATCATTAGGTCCCTTCCCAATAGGTTATATTCAGCTTCAGGTACCAACAAAAATGTTCCAATTCCAAATTTATTTGGGGCCTCGATTTCTACATTCTTAATAAGGGGCACCTTGAAAGGTTCCCCTTTTGCTCCTATTACTTGGAGCTTTTCTTTTGATTCTGTACAGCCTAACAGTAATCTCTGGACCGTAGATCTTTTGGCCCCCGAGTGTTGGGGCCTTAAGCTGTGCTGTGTGAGTGTGCAGAGTTAGATCCTTAGCTTGACTGTGTGAAGTTATGTGAGCTATGTAAAGAATGTCTTTTCGGTTAAAGTAAGCTGGAAAACAGGATATTACGGCGAGGAAGTGAACCTGAACCAAGATAAGAACGAACTAGTGGGACTGAGAGGTCAGAGTGTGAACAGTAGCTAGTAACCAATAATAATTAGTTTTGTGGCATGCTTGGTGCATGGACACGTATACGGAACTCAAAGGGGTATATAACAAGCAGCTTTCTGATAATAAAGTGGATTTGAACTTGCATCTTAGAGATGTGTGTGAGTGGTTCATTTCTCGCTCGCCTGAATAGCCCACGACACCCAAGTCCACAAGGAACTCGATTTCTTCTTGCTGAGGACCTAACTTTAATTTTATCAAGGGCTCATTGGATCTTCAGGTCCCCAGCAAATAGAGCCCCTGACCCCCCCTATTCTTTAAACACTCGTTCATCTTGTATTCTTTTTTTACAGTTTCTTTTCATGTGTCCTTTTCCCCACAATAATAGCATTCCATTACCTGCGGTTTGTCCTTCTTTAATGCTCCCACTTGGTTTTCCTTAAGATTCCACCGTCTTTTGTCATTACTCTGTCTTTCTCTAACAGCTGCCACAAGAATTTTGGCCTGTCTCTTCTGACTTTCCTCTTCCCTTCGTACATACACTTTTTGAGCTTCCCTCAATAATTCGTCCAAACCTCTGTCATGCCAATCCTCAATCTTTTCTAATTTCTTTCTTATATCTTCCCAGGATTTTGCCACTAACTGGGTTTTTAATAACGCCTGCCCAATTTGACCATCAAGATCTAATCCGGAGTATAATTGCAAGCTTTTCCTTAATCTTTCTAACCATTCAGTGGGGGTTCCATCCTTTTTCTGTTGTTCATTAAATGCTCTGTTAACAATCTGTCCTCTAGGAACAGAGTCTCTGATACCTTGTACAATAATATCGCATAGATCCACCATATTATTTCGGTGGGCTGAGTCCTGATTATTCCAATTAGTTCTCTGCAGGGGCCATTTTAGGTCAGCTGCAGGTCCCTGCTGATGTCTTTGGTCTCAGTGTCTCATTCCTGCCGCCCTAATCATATTTCGTTCTTCGGCAGTAAATAGGATTTTTAAAATGGCCCGCATTTTGTCCCAAGTATACATGTTTGGGCCAAGGAACTGATCAAATCTTTCAGCTACCCCTAAGGGGTCTTCCAGTAAATTTCCCATTTCCTTTTTCAATTCTCTAACATCTCCAGAATTGAGAGGAACTGATACGAATCCTACTCCCGGATTCGGGCCTCCCATGGAAATTTCCCTTAAAGGATACAACAAACCCCCATTTTCTTCTGTGTTTTTCTTTGAATCTTCCTCCACTACTTTGTTCCTGGTCTGACTTCTGGTTACTCTTTTATTATCAGACTCAGGAGGCTCGTTAGTAATAGGAGCAGAGGGGGATAGGGTTCTGGACTGGGGCCGAATTATTCTGAAGGGGAGGTGGAAAAGCGTAAGGTGGAGGAGACATTTGTGATTCATCTAATTCCCAATTTTTCTTTTTCTCTTTTTTTGTGTCCCTTAGCGGGTACAGATTGGTTTTAGTGTCCCCTCCTATCCAAAGAAAAGCATACTCACTTTCCTCCTGGCTAAAGCGTTGTTTTTTGGTTTTTTTTATCATCCACATAGATGTTCAAGGCCTGACATATCCAGTCTTAAAAGGACCCAAATATTGGCCAAAATAACTGGTCCTGTCTGTTTCGTTTCCCTCCCCATACTTTCATACAATAATGTACCATCTTTCTTTTTGACTCTCCCTTCCTAGAGGGATAGTCATTCCAATATTTAATCATCAATCCTAACAGACTGTCTTGGGGTATGTCGGGTAGTCCCACCCACCCCTCCTGCATGGGAACAGAGGACCTACTCTTCCTCTGTTCCATATTCCAGCGGTGCCTTCCACTCACTCAACACACAATCGCTTCCCTCCGTTTGTGGCTCACGCCCTCGCGGACAATGAGAACCGCACTACTAGGAGGTCCGCACTCACTTTGTCCGCAATTGGACGTCTCAGTCACTCGCACCCTGGGAATTCCCAATGCCCAACCGGACAACACGGATTATACTCAGTCTCTCCATGGAGTGCTCTCCGTGACCCACTCTCTTCGTGGAGTAGGCTGACCCTCTCTCCGGGAGTCTTTGTCCAGGGGAAGGTTTCCCCGACCAAACGGAATATACTCACTCTCTCTGTGGGGTGAGATGACTCTCTCTCTCCGGGGAGTCTCCGTTTGGCTCTTCGTGCACAAAAATTACGGGAACTGTAGTTTTCTTTTGCTCCACCTATTTCAGTTCGTGGATCTAGGAGACCTTAGACCCAGAAGTCCCTTACTCCAGGACCGTCCGGAGACGGGGGTGCCCTCCTGGAGCGGGATTCTGGACCAAGGTAGTCTAGATCTGAGTCACGGCACCAAATTGTTATAAGTAAATTTGACTCAAAGTTCAATAATAAATTTAAAAGTAATTTATTGAGTAGGAATAGGTGAGCAAAAGCAGCGCTGGGCGACCGGGGAGTCTGCGCTCCACCGACGGTTCGCAAATTAGATAGGCACAGCAGTCCCTTTTTATCTTGGCTGTTCTTGGGGGTTGCATCCTCTTTGCTCATAGCAAAAATGCTTCAGTTGTCACTGACGCCCTCCGGAGTCTCCATTATCGTGGCAGTTTTTGGTTAGCATCTTTCACAATCTCTGGGATCTCTTCCTTAGTTGAGATACGAAGTTTCCTTTGTTTGCTACCTTAGCCTATCATGATGTGCCTGCAAATCCCTTTACTACGTGCCTTATAAGTACATTTTGGGCTTAATCCTTGGTCAAATAACAGGATGTTTGAGCACGATGGCAACATTGCATAAACTTTAAACCTTTAGCTAAATAACAGGATATACAGGTGCTATGGTAACCTACCATCGCTGTTTAATATTTCACAAATTGTATTGCTTGATTAGCAAATTCCCTTTATATGTCTATTACACCTCCTATCTGAACAATTCAACTGCAGCCTCTGATAATTAGCTGAGCAATAGCTTCCACTCGAGTTACAATTGATCGTTTGGGTTGTATCGAAAGAAATATCCACTCCAAGATCCGTAAAGGATCAGCACTAACGAACCATTGCATAAGTAGGGCAAAAGGATGTTGATCACAGTTAATAATCATTAACCCATAATATTTCTAATATTTCTGTTAGTGTCTGTTGCACTTTATCATTTGTTTGTCTGGGGACCTCAACTCCACCTCCTCCCTGGAGTAATTTAGCAATTGGGAGGAGATCTTCATTGGTGATTCCACAACAGGTGTGAATCCAATTAAGATCTCCCATAAGTTTCTGCACATCATTGATGCTTTGAATGTCTGTATGGATTGTTAATTTTTGTGGGAGCACAGTGGCTTTTGTTATATCCCACCCTAAATATTTCCAGGGTGGAGCACACTGTATTTTTTCTGGGGCTATTTTTAATTTAACAATTCTTCTAATTCTTTAATCATAATTTTCTGATTTATATTTTGTCCGGCAATTAAAATATCATCTATATAATGATAGACTATTAGCTCGTTATGCTTATCTTGAAATGGAGTTAACACCCAGGCAACAAAAATTTGACACGTGGTAGGTGAATTTTTCACGCCCTGAGGCAAAACAACCCAATGGTACCTTTTCATGGGTTCTTGCTTATTGACAGAAGGAACTGAAAAGGCAAATTTTTCAAAGTCATCCTCATGCAATGGTATGGTGAAAAATCAATCTTTTAAGTCCATGATTAAAACATCCCACCCCTGTGGTATCGTATTTGGGGATGGTAAACCGGGTTGAAGGGTACCCATGTCCTCCATGACTTCATTAACCTTTCGGAGGTCATGGAGTAACTGCCATTTTCCACTTTGGAATGGTAAATATAGGAGTGTTCCATGGACTTGTAGAGAAATTAAAACAGACACAGAAATCCATTGGTACCAATTGATCCCCAGCGGGGGTCTCCAAGGGCCTCTCTAACATCTATGAGTCTTAAATTCCCATTTAGTTCCCATTTAGTTCCCGTTCAGTTTCCGTTTACACCTTAAACAACCACAAAGAAAAATTACGTTTACAGCATTGAACTATAACCTCTTGCTTCGTTCATCTCTGGCTGTTTCCCTTGCGAGAGAACAGAACTGTTAGTTAGAACTCTGCACCCACCTCGCTCGGGCTGTGTTCACTGAAACAACACAGACACTCAGTCACACAAACGGGAAGGGCCCTTCAATCCTCTCACTCACTCACGCACACCACAAAATATGCCAATCATACAATAGATTCTCGTGCAATGCAAACTATAAACCATTAGCCATTTGCCACAGGTCCACACCAAGCAGTGTAACTCTAAAAGTACTCTCTCTTTTTTTTTCTCTTCTTTTTTTTTTTTTTTTTTACAACAGATGTATAAGATGCTAGCGATCTGTATTGGGTTGGCGTGGCAAGGTTTTGGTAGCAGTGGGGGGGACACGGACACATGGGGTGGCTTCTGTGAGAGAAGCTGCCAGAAGCTTCCCCCATGTCTGACCCGACACAACCAATGCCAGCCGGCTACAAGAACGGACCTGCCGCTGGCCAAGGCCGAGCCAATCAGTAACGCCTCTGTGATAACATAATTAAGAAAAAAAAAGGAAGAGAGGGAAGAAAAAAAGCTGCACACTTTGCAGCTGGAGAGAGGAGTGAGAAGATGCAAGAGAAAACAACTCCACAGACACCAAGGTCAGTGAAGAAGGAGGGGGAGGAGGTGCTCCAGGCGCCAGAGCAGAGATTCCCCTGCAGCCTGTGGTGAAGACCATGGTGATGCAGGCTGTCCCCCTGCAGCCCATGGAGTTCCATGGTGGAGCAGATGACCACCTGTAGCCCGTGGAGAGAGGAGCCCATGCCGGAGCAGGTTTGCTGGCAGGACTTGTGACCCCGTGGGGGACTCGCGCTGGAGCAGTCCCTTCCTGAAGGACTGCACCCCATGGAATGGACCCATGCTAAAGCAGTTCGTGAAGAACTGTCAGTCATGGGAAGGACTCACGTTGGAGAAGTTCGTGGAGGACTGTCTCCCGTGAGAGGGACCCCACGCTGGTGTGGGGGAAGGAGTCCTCCCCCTGAGGAGGAAGCAGCAGCAGAAACACTGTGTGATGAACTGACCCCATCCCCATTCCCTGTCCCCCTGTGCTGCTGGGGGAAGGACGTGGAAAATCGGGAAAGAGATTAAGCCCGGGAAGAAGGGAGGGATGGGGGAGGTGTTTTAAGATTTGTTTTTACTTCTCATTCTCCTCTAATTTTGATTGGTAATAAAGTAAATTTGTTTTTTTTTCCCCCAAGTCGAGTCTGTTTTGCCCGTGCCAGTAACTGCTGAGTGATCTCTCTCTGTCCTTATCTCCACCCACGAGCTTTTCGTTCTATTTTTTCTCCCCCTGCCCATTTGAGGAGGGGGAGTGATAGAGTGGGCTTTGGTGGGCATCCGGCCTCTAGCCAGGGTCAACCTACTACACACTCCTTGACATCTCGTGGCCGGATGCCCATCATCATCATTCCCCATCCCCCTGGTTGTTTCTTTGGGATTTGCGATTCAAATCAGGTCACTGACTGCTGTAAGGAGTTTCCTGCTGTTGTTCTAACTCTTCAAGCTCACGAATGAGTTGTTGTGCCCACTCCGGAGGATTCTCAGGATTAGAGTGTGGCTGCTGTGGAAAATCAGGGGTCGGTGGTGTGGACAGAGGGAGTGCAGGATAGACTGGAATATGGGAAGAGTCTTTGGGCTTAGCAACCCTGGGATCAAGAAATTTCCGAGAAGATTTCCCCACCTCGGGCAGATCGACTCCATTTTTTAGGGCAGTGGCACCGCGGGCTCTGGGGGACAGAAAAAATGGGTGAAAAAATAGAACAGGGCAGATTCACAAGAAAGAATGCAAGAAAAACAAGATAAGAAAACTTCTTATGTAACTGGTCAGAAGTAAAAAGAATGGCTCATGAACAGGTGGATTTATCCAATCAAGTATTGTAACCAGGCACGTGAACAGTAGCTTTTAGCCAATGAAGAGTTTTTATGTGTGTGTGTGTGTGTGTTAGCAGCTTAAGAGTATATAAGTGATCATGTAACCAATAATAAAGGTCTCCAGTAGAATTCACATTGAATTGTGTGTGGAGTCCATGGGTGAATCCCTCTCGGCAGTCCACGAGCCATTACTTCTGACTGGTTACTGCTTACAGCACAGAAGTCATCCCTTATCCTGTCTCATACATATTCTTGCTTCTGTTGTTCCTCTTTGTTGTTTATCTTGTCTTCACTCAAGGTCAGGAATTAATTGCTCAAGGTCAAAGCCGCCTGCAGCCTTGGCCCTTAACTCACCAACAGAGGGGGAGGTGCTGATCTCTTCTCCCTGGTATCCAGTGATAGGACGTGTGGGAATGGTTCAAAGCTGAGCATGGGGAGGGTTAGATTGGACATTAGGAAGCATTTCTTTATCGAGAGGGTGGTCAAACACTGGAACAGGCTTCCTAGAGAGGCAGCTGATGCCCCAAGCCTGTCAGTGTTTAAGAGGCATTTGGACAATGCCTTTAATAACACGCTTTAACCTTTTGTCCACCCTGAAGTGGTCAGGCAGTTGGACTAGATGATCGCTGTAGGTCCCTTCCAACTGAAATATAATTTTTTTTTTCTTTTCTTTTCTTTTCTTTTCTTTTCTTTTCTTTTCTTTTCTTTTCTTTTCTTTTCTTTTCTTTTCTTTTCTTTTCTTTTCTTTTCTTTTCTTTTCTTTTCTTTTCTTTTCTTTTCTTTTCTTACATTATGTGGTGTGTGTATGTATATACATACAGTAAATTGTTATACATGAGATAAATATATTTAATATAGTATAATAATAGTATGCATATGTCAAAAATATTTCCTGTTCAGAACAGAAGGGTCTTTAGTTTGAGAAATATTTATCACAATTCATTCCACTGGAACATTTTTAAAATTTTTAGAAATATTATAAGCAAAGATGATTTCTCAGAAATTACAAGAGCAACACAGTTAACTATTTACATTGTGAAATATTTTTAAAGACTTTTTTTTAGCATACTTTTGGACAAGATTAAATAGCTAGTGACATGAGATTACCTATACATTTTATTCTTGGAAATTCTTTATATTGTTTTCAGATAGAGTTTGCATCTTGAAAATCACATCTTATCTGTGATGTATTTTGTTTTTAAGAGGATGTGTGGAAGTATAATTTCTGACTACATGCTATATAGATATTTTCTGTCTGTTGCATGTGAATAGAATTTTGAATAGCTGTAGTTAATATTAACTAGAAGTTCATTGTTGTATTCAAATACTGGTTATTTGGGGTTAGAGTACACTTGTCACGTGGCCTGTGTACTTCCCTATAGCAAGTCACTAAGAATTTAGCTGTGTTTCATATTTAATAGATAAGCATTGCAAGTTGCTTATGATTTTGTCAGCAGCTTTCATTTTGAGGAGCTGAAATGAGCCTGTTTTGCATTTGCAGTTATCTACAATTCGTCTTAAAACTAGTTAGAAAAATAACTCATAACATCTAAACCTGACATCTCTCTTCTAGAGTTTTTCTCCTCACTGGATACTTATCAATGTAGGTAAGCCATATGCCACTGTATACATGGGTCATTTCATAAGAAAGCCAAATAATTTCAGGTTTACAATGGTTATATTGGCAGTAAAACTCTAGATGACTTAGTCAAGATTGAGATCTGACCTACAGGGCATTTTCCAAAAGGGCATTTTTAGCAATAAATGCCTTGAACTTTTCATGTGTACACAGGGAATATGATTTGGTGTTTCTTGGTGTGATAAGCAGGTCATTTCTGAAGAGACAGTTTAACTTCCTGTATATTCAGATTTCAGAACAGTAGTATCTGTTCTGTTGAGAATACATACATTGTTATAATAACGTTTCTGGAACATTTTGAAGCTGTCTATGTTCACAGCAGTTTGTATCTTAACTAGGTCAATAATACTGGCATCTCCACTGAAGTTACATTTCAGTGTTGGAAATATGTCTTTTATGCACCATGTGCTTTTATTTTAAGCTAACTGTATATTTGCTTGACTATTTTTCTATATATGGTATGGAGTAGATTTTTTTCCTCAAAATATTTATTTAAAAATATTTTATTAAAAATCTGGTATAGAGATGTGTATCTTTTATTTGGTAAAGTTGTTGTTCTTTCCTTGTTTATAAAAGGATATCCTGCTGCACCATTTACAGTATTCTTTGAAACTTCATTCAGAAGCAACACATTCTCATAATATGATGGTCCTTCATAGCTATGAATTTGTTTTGAGCTTTGTGGTGGTTTCACCCACAGCTAAGACCCCGCGGTCCTGCACTCCCTCCCTCCTACCTGGTGAGATGGGAAGGGAATCACAACAAAGGGGCACAGATTAGAATGAGGGCAGGGACGGCTCACTCGCCAGTTATGGTCACGGGCAAAACAGACTCAACTTGGGGAAGAAAAAGCCATTTAATTTGTTACCAATCATCCGAGTAGCACAGTGAGACATAACAACCACATCTTTAAGACACCTTCCCCCCACCCCTCCCCTCTTCCCGGGCTCAAAATAACTTTGCTCCAGATTTTTCTACCTTCTCCCCCTGCCCAGCAGCACAAGGGGCAGGGAATACGGGTTGCATTCAGTTAATCTATGCTGCTCTTCCTGGCATTAAAGTCCCTTGTGCGGGCTGCAAAAGCCCAGGAACAAAGTATTCCAATGTGGGCTTCCCATGGAGTCACAGACCTCTTCGAGGCACAGCTCCCAACTACAGCATGGGGATGTCCACGGGCTGCAGATGGGCCTCCTGTCCAGCGCACCTCCTTCCTCCCCAGCTCTGGGGGTCCATCCCCACTCTGGCATTGAGCATCTCTGGGGTCTCAATACAGTCACACCTGCCCTCAGGCTCAGCTTTCTGCTCCAGCGTGGAGTCCTCCATTGCCTACATGTGGGGTATCTGCTCTGCTGTTGAATTTCCATGTGCTGCAGGGGACCTCATTTACCTTATCCTACTCCATGTGGTTGAAATGGGTGTCTGAGGTTCTCTGTCCTCTCCCTCCTCCTTCTTCCTCTTGGCAATGGAACACTCTCTTTGTTTAGGCTGATGGCCTCTCCTCCAGGTTTTCTCCACCTTCTTCTTTTCAAGACAGTCCTTCCTCTCATAAATATGGATTCGCAGAGGCGTTTCTCTATTGCTAATTAGCTCAGCCTGGGCTGGAGGCAGGTACATGCTGGAGCCAGGGGAGCTTTGTGATGCTTCTCACAGGGGCCATCACTGTAGCCCTCTTCCCCCACTACCAAAAACGCCCCCTCCCCCCACACAAACCCAACACAAACTTAATTTGAAGTACAGTCTATTCTCAAGTTACTTAAGGAAATAATGAAAACTCTTTCAATATAAGTAGGAAGGAAAAAAAATTACTCCAAATAACCAATGATCACAAAATAAAACCCTTATAAGAAAATCTCTAATTATAAGTAACTTCAGTTATAATGTTCAAAACCTCGTCATAAAGGAAAGGGCATGAATAAAATGGGTCACTGTATAGAATCAAGACCTATGCTTTTAGTGTTTAAAATTGCAGAAAAAAGTATAACTTAAACTTTGAAAAAATTTCTTCAATGTTTTTATTCTTAACTTGAAATTAAACGTGGAGCATTTTGGAGGAGTTATGGGAAAGTTATGAGGAAGTGAAAAAAGGTTTTTAGCCTTATTCAGCCTATATTGTGCTTTGTCTGGCAGAGTTACTTGCAAATCAGGTTTCTTGGAATCTGAGAGTACAAAAGAGAATTGTTTCATTAAAAACATTGCTAAAGTTTCTAGAAGTGCCTGCCCTGCTAGGGGGAAGGGAGGAAGAGGGCTTCTGCAAGTACATCTGGCCTGGTGAGATAAACATGGCTTTCAGAGCAGCTTCTGTAACTAGTTTGAAACCCCTTCCTTCAACTTTTAGAAAATATCAATATTTTTTTTCAAAGAATACCTATCAGGGTACTTCCAACAAAGATTTCTGGGAGATCTTTAGTTCTAGCTAAGGTGTGAAGTTTTCAGAATAGGGAGATGTTTTATTCTTTAGATTTAGAAAAGCATATCTTTGCTTGACAACTGTGCTACAAGATTGTGGTCAAATAGTATTTAAACCTTGCTACCTTGCTCTATGAATGGACTGGGTAATTTTTCCATTGAGAAATATGAAGTGTCAATAAGCACAATTCCTTAAGAAGTTAAAGGGGTGTATGGTCAGTTGTGATTTTCCATTAAGACAGCAAAAGTTAGGAATAGATCAAACATAGATGGCTGCTGGAAAATTGGATGCCAGTTCTTGATGCTGGTTCACCTAACAGAAATTAGAGAATTTCAGCCTTACTTGAATTTCTGGTATATGCCATTTTCACTAGTCACTGTAGAATCATAGACTCATAGAATATCTCAAGTTGGAAGGGATACATAAGGGTCATCAAGTCCAACTCCCTGCTCCTCACAGGACTACCTAAAACTAAGCCATATGGCTAAGAGCATTGTCCAGATGCTCCTTGAACTCTGACAGGCTTGGTGCCGTGACCACTTCCCTGGGCAGCCTGTTCCAGTGACTGACCACCCTCTCAGTGAAGAACCTTTTCCTAATGTCCAATCTGAACTTCTCCTGATGCAGCTTCATACCATTTCCTCATGTGCTATCACTGGTCACCAGAGAGAGGAGATCAGCACCTCTCCCTGATGTGCGGAATGAGACTCCACAACCTGTAAAGTTGTACAGTAGGTATGTTTATTCAGCGCTGGGCACACGGGGGATCGCTCCACCACAAACGTGCGCGCCTTAAGGCAGTTAGTTCTCTATATTTAAGGTACATTCCTATACATATTCATTAGCCAATGCAAAACGCCTATACATATGCATGATCTTTCCCCTCTTCGTATTAAAATTAGGTCTCCTCCCCTTTGCACCTGCGCAGAGCTTTGTGGTGGTGGTCGTTGAGGGTCTTAGAGGGAAATCTTCATCGCAACCTATAGTTACCCCCCCTCCTCATCGTCACCTGTAGTTAACCTCTTGATTTTGCACATGCGCACTTTCTTTCTGGACCTGGGCCCGGGCCTCTTCCTAGTTATCTTTGCTCATCAGTTTTAAATTGGTTGGAGCTCCGTAATAAATCACCCACAGGGTCCATCCTTGGCAAGTAGGGAGTTGTGATACGCTGTCCAGGCCTACCCCTGGCAAGTTGAGCTTCGTGATAAATTGTCTAGAAGGTCAGTCCTTGTCAGGTCAAGATAAGTAAACTAAGAAGCTGGAAATGCTAATGGTTAAAATTTAAAGAGACAAACTGAAAAATACCAAATGCCCACTATCATTCCCTCCACTGCCCCTCTTGAGGAAGTTGTAGAATGCTATGAGGTCACCCCTCAGCCTTCTCTTCTCCAAGTTGAACAAACCAAGTGACCTCAGCTGCTCCTCATAAGTCTTGCCCTCGAGACCTTTCGCCATCTTGGTCACCCTCCTCTGGACACACTCTAATAGTTTGATGTCCTTCTTACATTGAAGCACCCAAAACTGCACACAATACTCCAAGTGGGGCCACACCAGTGCAGTATAGAGTGAGACAATAATCTCTTGACCGGATAGCTATTCTGTGCTTGATGCACCCCAGGACTTGGTTGGCCCTTTTGGCTGCCAAGGCACACTGTTGACTCATATTCAACTTGCCATCAACCTAAACCCCCAGATCTCTTTCCGTGGGGCTGCTCTCCAGCCTCTTGACCCCAATTTGTACATATAACCAGGATTACTATGTCCCAGGTGCAGAATCCAGCACTTGCTCTTATTAAATTTCATATGATTGGTGATTGCCCAGCTCTCTAGTCTATCCAGATCTCTCTGTAAGGCCCTTCTACCCTTGAGGGAGTCCGCAACTCCTCCTAATTTAGTATCACTGGCAAACTTAATGTACATCAATGCGATTCCTGCGTCCAGACCATTTATAAAAACATTAAAGAGCACTGGTCCTAAAATCAAGCCCTAGGGTACCCTACTGATGACTGGCCACCAGCTTGATGTAACCCCATTTACTAGAACTCTTTGAGCCTGACTCATCAGCCAATTGTTCACCCAACGTATTATGAACTTGTCTATTTGTGTGCTGGACATCTTGTCCAGAAGGATACCATGAGAGACACTATCAAAAGCTTTGCTAAAATCCCCAAAAAATCCACATCTACTGGCTTCCCTTGGTCACCTAGGAGGGTGATCTTGTCATAAAAGGAAATTTAGTTAAGCAGGACTTTCCTCTCATGAACCTGTGCTGACTATGACCAATGACTGCATTGTCTCTCAAGTGTTTTTCAGCAACTCTCAGAATAACCTTCTCTATAATTTTACCAGGCACTGAAGTGAGACTGACAGGCTTGTAATTACCAGGGTCTCCCTTTTTACCCTTTGTGGTGGATTGACCCTGGCTGGATGCCAGATGCCCACCAAAGCCCACTCTATTAATCCCCCTCCTCAACTGGGCAGGGGGGAAGAAAATTATAACAAAAGGCTCATGGGTCGAGATAAGGACAGAGAGAGATCACTCACCAATTACTGGCACGGGCAAAACAAAACTCTGACTAGACTTGGGGAAAAAAAACAAATTTCAATGTATTACAAATCATACAAGAGGATAATGAGAAATAAAACCAAATCTTAAAACACCTCCTCCCACCCCTCCCTTCTTCCTGGGCTTAACTTCTCTCCCAATTTCCACCTCCTCCCCCCAGCAGCACAGGGGGACAGGGAAATAGGGGTCAGTTCATCACACAGTGTTTCTGCCGCTTCTTCCTCCTCAGGGGGAGGACTCCTTCCCCTGCACCAGCGTGGGGTCCCTCTCATGGGAGACAGTCCTCCACCAACTTCTCCAACGTGAGTCCTTTCCATCTTCACAAACTGCTTTAGCATGGGTCTTTTCCATAGGGTGCAGTCCTTCAGGAACAGACTGCTCCAGCGTGGGACCTCCACAGGGTCACAGCCTCCTTCAGGCATCCATCTGCTCTGGCATGGGGTCCTCCACGGGCTACAGGTGGCCATCTGCTCCACCTCCTCCCCCTCCTTCTTCACTGACCTTGGTGTCTGCAGAGTTGTTTTCTCTTACATCTTCTCACTCCTCTCTCCAGCTGCAAAGTGTGCAGCTTTTTTTCTCTTCCCTCTTCCTTTTTTTTTTTCTTAATTATGTTATCACAGAGGCGTTACTGATTGGCTCGGCCTTGGCCAGCAGCAGGTCCGTCTTGGAGCTGGCTAGCATTGGCTGTGTCCAACATGGGGGAAGCTTCTGACAGCTTCTCACAGAAGCCATCTCTATACCCCCACCCCCTGCTACCAAAACCTTGCCACGCAAACCCAATACACCTTTCTTGAAAATTGGGACATTTGCCAGCTTCCAGTCAACTGTGACCTCTCCAGACTCCCAAGACTGTTGAAAAAGAATGGAGAGGGGTCCCATGATAACATTAGCCAGCTCTTTCAGTACTCTGGGATGAATCCCATCCAGCCCTATAGACTTATGTGCATCCAAGTGAAACAGCAAGTCTCAAACAAGTTCAGAGTCGGCTGTGAGTTTATAGTCCCCCCAGTCATGGTCTTCCAACATAGGACTCTGGGGATCCCATCATCCATGTTAAAGACAGGTGAAGAAGGCATTAAACATCTCCGCTTTGTCTATATCCCTATTTGTGAGGTGACTGACCTCATCAAGTAATGGACCACTGTTATCTCTGATCCTCCTTTTTCTGTTTACATATTTAAAAAAGCTTTTTTTGTTGTCCTTCGCAGTGCTGGCCAGCTTGAACTCTAATCAAGCTTTGACTGCATGACTTTTCTCCCTACAATGGCAAACAGCATCTCTGTAGTCCTCCCAAGTTACCTGTCCTTGCTTCCAATGTCCATACATTTTCCCTTTCCAACAAAGTTCTAGAAGATTCCTGCTCAGCCAAGCTGGCCTTCTTCGCCCCCTTCCTTGACTTCTAACACTTTGGAATTGCCTGCTCCTGTGCTTTGAAGGGATGGCTCTTAAAAAGAAATAAGCATGTGACTTGTTTTCTAGTGCCTCTCTACTCTGTATTTCAATATATTATCAAGAAATCACTAGTGTGGATGGCTGTCTGTGAGTATGAGAATTTGTATCTTCTTTCTTTCTCATGTAATGTACTTCTTTCTTTTCAGGTTCACATAACACTAGAGATCAAAGAAGCATATGTAACACTTGTGTGGTGCTGGGACCAGTCTTCTGAAAGACTTCAAAATAAATTATCTTCAACCTGTTTATCCTGGGACTGACTTTTCTTTGGAGAAAAGCTGAACAGAGAAACTTTTTCACACTGGAACCATGATAAATAAATCTATTTAAAGAACTTGATACCTGGAGACACTTTTGCAGAGATTGAATCCTGCTTTTCATCTGTGTTTGCACTTTAGACTGTAAACAATGAGTGAGCTCTGGTTGTGTTTCAACTGCTGTATTGCAGAACAGCCTCAGCCTGTAAGTATGACGATTGGAACTGTTTTGTGTATAATTCAACACATTGTTCAATTTTTCTTTTTTTTTTTTTGTTTTAGCTTCTTAAATTAGTGTTGTTGGACTAAGCCCAGTGAGAATTAAGGAATTAACTACCATATTGGTTTAGCTGTGAAATAAAAGAGTCTGATCTAGACTGTCATAGAGACATTTTCTTATCCTTAATCTTAAATCTGTCTGAAGTCTTTGAAAAGAGCCTTTATATGTTTGAACTGTAGAGAGGGAGAAAGGAAGGGGAGAGTGAGGAGAACCTAAACTGTTGCTCTAAGATCTACCAAAAAGCAGGTGGAACTCTGGAAATGTCATGATGTCTGATACTGTTTAAGGCTTATTTTTCTGCATGGCTGGACAATGGTGAAGGAAGGAAATATTGCTGTTAAGAAATATAGGGTAAAATATGTTCCTTCTCTGCCTTTCTTAGCATTCTTTTAAATGAAGTCAGAATCACAGAATGGTAGGGGTTTGAAGGGACCTCAGGAGATCATCTAGTCCAACCCCTCTGCCAAAGCAGGTTCCCTACAAACAGGTTGCACAGGAAAGCGTCCAGGCGGGTTCTGAACATCTCCAGAGATGGAGACTCCACAACCTTCCTGGGCAGCCTGTTCCAGTGTTGTCACCCTCACAATAAAGAAGTTTTTCCTTAAGTTTGTATGGAACTTCTGGTGTTCCAGTTTTTGCCCATTGCCCCTTGTCCTGTCACCGGGCACCACCGAAAAGAGCCTGGCCCCATCCATTTGGCCCCCACTTTTCAGATATTTATAGACATTGATAAGATCTCCTCTCAGTCTTCACCAGGCTGAAGAGTCCCAGCTCTCTCAGCCTCTCCTCATAAGGCAGATGCTCCAGGCCCATAATCATCTTTGTGGCTGTCCTGGTTTTGCTAGGATAGAGTTAATTTGAGTGGCCCTACGCTGAACTCTCTCCAGATCGCTGTCCATCTTGAACTGAGAAGCCCAGAACTGGACACAGTACTCCAGATGTGGCCTCACCAGGGCAGAGAAGAGGGGGAGGAGAACCTCCCTTGACCTGCTGGCCATGCTCCTTTTCATGCACCCCAGGATACTGTTGGCCTTCCTGGCCACAAGGGCACACTGCTGGCTGATGGCCAGCTGCTGCCCACCAGGACACTCAGGTCCTTTTCCACAGAGCTCCTTTCCATCAGGTCAGCCCCTAACCTGTACTGATGCATGTGGTTATTCTTCCCCAGGTGAAGGACTCTGCACTTGCTCTTGTTGAACCTCATCAGGTTCCTTTCCGCCCAACTCCCCAGCCTGTCCAGGTCTCTCTGGATGGCAGCACAGCCTTCTGGTGTGTCAGCCACTCCTCCCAACTTCATGTCATCAGCAAACTTGCTGAGGGTGGATGCTATCCCTACATCCAGGTCATTGATAAAGATGTTAAACAAGACCAGACCCAGTACCAACCCCTGGGGAAAACCACTAGTTACAGGCCTTCAACTAGATTCTGCGCCACTGATCACAACCTTCTGAACTCTGCCAGTCAGCCAGTTCTCAATTCACCTCACTGGCCACTTATCAATCCCATACCTTCTAAGCTTTGCTACAAGGATGTTGTGGGATACGGTATCAAAAGCCTTGCTGAAATCAAGGTAGACAACATCCACTGCTTTCCCCTCGTCTACCCAGCTGGTAATAGCATCATAGAAGGCTACCAGATTGGACAAGCATGATTTCCCCTTAGTGAAACCATGTTGACTGTCGGAGTCGACCGAAGACAAGCCCATTCTATAATGTTCAGCAAGTCTCCTTTTATTATCAGAACGCTACGTGTTTTATAGCCCGTTAAGTTCCGCATACGTTTTCACAAACTACGAAGTTAATTACCATTGGTTAATTGCACTAATCACACATGACCTCTCAGTCTCAGTGGTTCGCTCTTATCTCGGTTCAGGTTCACTTCCTCACCGCAATGTCCTGTTCTTCCCAGCCGGCATCCATCTTCTTTAATTGATGTTTATTACTCTTCCATGCAGACACATTCCTTTCTTATCTTCCCTAGCAATGCAGCTGAAATCGGCCTAGCCAGCACTACAGTCCTGACTTTACTCTAAGAACACAGACATCCAGAGATCCTGTTTTTCCTTATATTCTAACTTAGCTAGATTTTCTCATGACCCTTGTTTTATAGCCAAATCTCAAAAAAGCTATCCACAGTTGACTACTCCTGATAACCTTCTATTCTTCCAGTTGCTTAGAGATGGTATCAAGAATGAGCTGTTCCATCACCTTCCCAGGGATGGAGGTGAGGCTGACTGGCTTACAGTTGCCCGGATCCTCCTTCTTGCCCTTTTTGAAGACTGAAGTGACATTGGTTATCCTCCAGTCTTCAGGCACCTCTCCCATTGTCCAGGACCTTTCAAAGATGATAGGGAGCGGTTTAGCAATCAAGTCCACCAGCTCCTTCAGCACTCATGGGTGCATCCCATCAGGGCCCACGGATTTGTGTATTTTGATTTTGTTTAGGCTATCTGTGACCTGTTCTTCCTCAACCAAGGGGCAGTCTTCCTCCCTCCAGACTCTCTCTCTTCCCTCTAGCATCTGGGATTCCTGAGGGGCACTTTTAGCCATAAAGATTGAAGCAAAGAAGGCGTTCAGTATTTCTGCCTTCTCAGTGTCTTCTGAAACCAGGGCACCCACCTCATTCAACAGCAGGCCCACATTTTCCCTGGTCTGCCTTTTGTTATTGATGTACTTGAAAAAACCCTTTTTTTGTTGTCTTTAACCTCCTTTGCCAGATTTAGATCCTTAGCCTTCCTAGTTGCATCCCTGCAGGCCCTGACCGCATTCCTGTATTCCTTTCAAGTGGCTAGACCCTTTTTTCACATTTCATAGACCTTCCTCTTCCCTTTGAGATTTTCCATGAGCTCCTTGCTCATCCACACAGGTTTCCTGCCACTCTTGCCTGATTTCTTTCTCTTAGGGATGCACCAGTCTTGGTCTTGGAAGAAATGGTACTTGAATGTTAACCAACTCTTTTGGGCCCCCTTACTTTCCAACACTCTAGTCCATGGGATACCCCCAAGTAGGTCCTTGAAGAGGTCAAAATTGGCTCTCCTAAAGTCCAGGGTTGCAGCCCTACTTATTGGCTTACATCTCCCACATGAGATCCTGAACTCCACTATCTTATGATCACTGCAACCCAGGCTGCTCCCAACCTTCACATCCCCAACCAGCCCTTCCTTGTTAGCAAGAACAAGGTCCAGAATCACACCCCTCCTTGTCAGTTCTTCCACCACCTGTGTCAGAAAGTTACCCTCCACACATTGCAGGAACCTCTTGGACTGCGTGTGCTTGGCCGTGTTGCTTTTCCAACAAATATCAGGGTGATTGAAATCCCCTATGAGAACCAGGGACTGCGATCTTGAGGCTACTCTCAGCTGCCTGTAGAAGGCCTCATCCACCTCCTCATCCTGATCAGGCAGCCTATAGTAAACACCCACATCAATGTCACCTGTTTTAGCCCGCCCCTTAATTTTCACCCATAAGCTCTCCACTTCTTCATCATCCAACTCTAGGTGGAGCTGGATACATTCTAGTTGCTCTCTCACATAAAGGGCAACCCTGCCACCCTGCCTTGCTGGCCTGTCTTTCCTAAAGAGGACATACTCATCCACAGCAGTATTCCAATCATATGAGCTGTCCCACCATGTCTCCGTGATCACAATGAGATCGTGGTGTTGCAACTGCATGCAGGTCTCCGAGAGAGGGTGGGCAAGAGGGAAAGTGGGAGAGTGAATGAGTGAGGAGGTGGGTGGGTGAGAGAGTAGGGGTGGGCAGGAGGGAGTGAGGGCAAGCCAGGGAGAGTGAGTGAGCAGGCGAGAGTGAGGGAGTGGGAGGGAGAGTGTGTGGGTGAGCATGAGTGGGGGAGCACAAGGGGACAAGAGAGGGAGGGAGAGAGATCAAGGGAACGAGTGAGAATGAGTGCGAGTGCAAACAAGGGGGTGCAGGAGCATGGGAGAGAGTGCAGGTGCATGCAAGGGCAAGACAGAGCAAGAACTAGAGAGCGAGCAGAAGTTGGGGTGAGATTGGGAGAGCGAATATGGGCAGGAGAGCGAGCAAGCGTGCGAACAGGGGTGTGCGGGTGAGAGAGCAAGCGGGAGGGAGAGCGTGCATGCAACGAGGGGGGGAGGGAGGGTGGGTGGAGCAGGCGGGAGTGGCAGTGAGAGAAAGAGTGTGGGAGCAAGAGGGTGAGCAAGTGGGAGCAAGAGAGTGACAGTTAAAAGGGTGGGTGGGCAAGCAAGTGAGTGAGCAGGAGGGAGAGGGCAGGCAAGGGGGGTGAGGAAGGGTGAGAGAATGCAAGTGAGCAGGAGGGCATGAGGCAAGCAAGAGTGAGGGAGAGGGGGCATGAGGGCAAGCGAGAGAGAGGGGGGGCATGAGGGCAAGCGAGAGAGAGGGAGGGCATGAGGGCAAGCAAGATAGTGAGGGAGGGCAAGCAAGATAGTGAGGGAGGGCAAGAAGGCGTGAGTGAGGGGGAGGGGGAGGGCAAGGGGGAGGACGAACGAGGGAGGGGGGCAAGGAGGTGAGGGGCCAAGTGGGGATTAGGGGATGAGCAATCACAAGAGGGCAGAGGGGTGCAAGGGGGTGAGGGATTAAGCAGGGGCAAGTGGGTGAGGAGATAAGTGGGAGCAAAGAGGCAGATGAGGAGCCAAGTGAGTGGACGAGGAGGTGGGCAAGTGGATGAGGAGGTAAGCACGGGATGGCGAGCATGGGGCGGCAAGCGCTAGGTGATGAGTGCCAGAAGATGAATGTGAGCATGAGACTTGAGGAGATGCCCATGAGGATACAAGTGTGAGCAAGAGTGTGGGGAGACTAGTGACAGGAAGAGGATGAGCACAATCGAGATAGGGAGGAGATGAGAGAGAGAAGATGAATGGACAAGGGAGAGGAACAAGATGAGCACAAAGGAGATCATGAGGATATGAGCACAAGGGAGAGAGAGAGAGAGAAGACGATCTGGAACGAGAGAAGGAGGAGTCGAGCATATACTGGAGTGCGAGGGAGGAGGGAGAGACTATTGAGACAGAGAGAGAGGCCGCTAGAGTGAGAGGCCAGGAGGCAGCAGACAAGAGGGAGGAAAAGAGTGCGAGCAAAAGAGGAAGAAAGGGAACGTGAGACAGCAAGAGTGAGTGAGACAGCAGTCGTGGGACAGAATGAGTGCAAGACCATGAGAGCAAGTGAGTGCAAGTCAGTGAGGTCAAGACAGTGACCACCCTGGGTTGGGGGGGAAGGGGGCGGGGGGTGGGGAGGCTGCGAGTGGCTGTGTCTCGTTTGACTGCCAGTTAAGTTAAACTGTCACAATCACATGTAACGGTTACTTGGGAAGACAAATGGCATAACTGTGAACACACCCCCTTCTTTCTTTCCCCCAGCTTTTATTACTGAGCATGACGTCATATGGTATGGAATATCCCTTTGGTCAGTTGGGGTCAGCTGTCCCAGCTGTCCCCCCTTCCTGTGGTAGTTTAACTTGGATAGCAGCCAAATAGCACACAGCCGCTCACTTGCTCTCTTCCCCACCAGGGAACAGGGGAGAGAATTGAGGGGCAAAAGTAAGAAGACTTGTAGGTTGAGATAAGAACAATTTAATAAGTGCAATAAAATAAAATTTAAAATAATAATGACAGTAATAATGGTAATAACAGTAATAATAAAATATAAAATGAGTGATACATACTGCAATTGCTCAGCACCCAGAGACCAGGCTTGGCCTGTTCCCAGATAAGTATCCTGGAGGAGCAACAATCCTGAAACTGAAACTGCAATCCCGGAAGACAGAGAGAGAGAGAGTCAGAGCACAAAAGACCAAGCATTTCAGTCAACTCATTAATATACTGAACATGATGTTACATGATATGGAATATCCCATTGGCATATCCAAATGCCAATTTGGGTTTCCTAATTTTACTGTCTGCCCTGGTCCTTTGCACCTGCAGACTAGCAAAGCACGAGGAAGTTGGAAAGTCCTTTGTCTTTCAGTAACAATTAAAAACATTAGTATGTTATCACCGTTCTTTTAACAAATCCCATACTGAAACCAAAACACAGCAGTATTCTAGCTGCAAATAAGAAAATTAGCTCTGTCCCAGCTGAAAACCAGGACACCTCCCAACTTCTTGCACACCCCCAGCCTACTCACTGGTGGGGCAGCATGAAAAACAGAGAAGGCCTTGACATTATGTAAGCACTGCTGAGCAACAGCTAAAACACCAGTGTGTTATCAACACTATTTTGGTCAAAAATCCAAAACATAGCACCACAAAAGCTACTATGAAGAAAATTAACTCTATCCCAGCCAAAACCAATACACTTTTGCTCTAGAATCAATCAGGTCATATTATTTCTCAGGGAAAAAGAAAGGAAAAAATATAAAAGTAATAAAAAGATTTAGTTTGGTTTTAGTGTCCTAATTTTTTATGTAATCAGACAGATAAAACTTTTCCTTTGAAGTTTTCTGTGCAATACAACCTTAAAATCTCTTTTACCATATAGTATTTTGTTGCTCCATGAAATGTACAGCAAATGATCACATTTTACAAGGAAAAGCCTTTTAAAATAAGTAAAACTTCCAGTTGCCAGGCCTACAAACTCAGTCTGCATTCAGAGAGTTCAAGCAGGGTCTTCTTCCTATATTGGTACAATGTGTTTTCTGCTATTAATCCCTTTGCTTCAGCTCACTGGAATTTAGTAAATAATTTGGTCATAGAATCATAGAATAATTTGGACTGGACGGAACCTTTAAAGGACATCTTGTTCAACCTTCCTGCAATGAGAAGGGACATCTTCAACTAGATCAGGTTGCTCAGACCCCTGTCCAGCTTGACCTTGAATGTTTCTAGGAATGGGGCATCTACCACCTTTCTGGGCAACCTGCTCCAGTGTTTCATCACTCTCATCGTAAAAAATTTCTTCTTTATATGTAGTCTAAATCGACCCTCTTTTAGTTTTAAACCATTGCCCCTTGTCCTATAGCTACAGGCCCTGCTAAGAAGTCTGTCCCCATCTTTCTTATAGGCCCCCTTTAAATATTGAGAGGCCACAATAAGGTCTCCCTTCTCTTCTCCAGGCTGAACAACCCCAACTCTCTCAGCCTTTTTGTAGCTCGGTTGATTGCAGCACATTTCACATTCATGAGTGACCTGTGTGATGGCTTCCATGGTCAGGTCCACCCCTCGATCACGAGCCCATTGATATGTTGCATCTCTCCCTAGATGTCCTGATGTTTCATGGGCCCATCAAGCTACAAATAGCTCACCCTTTCACTCCGAGTCCAAGTCCACGGGAGCTACTTCAATTCTGGCAGCCTTGTTTACATGTTCATTGTTTTGATGTTCTTCTGTGGCGCGGCTTTTGGGCATGTGAGCATCTACATGACATACTTTTAAAGTCATGTTTTCTACTTGAGCAACGATGTCCTGCCACAATGCAGCAGCCCAGATGGGTTTACCCCTGTGCTGCCAATGGGTTTTCCACTGCTGCAGCCACCCCCACAGGGCATTAGCCACCATCCAGGAGTCAGTGTAGAGATAGAGGACTGGCCACTTTTCTCATTCAGCAATCTTTAGAGCTAGTTGGATGGCTTTCACCTTTGCAAACTGACTTGACTTGCCTTCTCCTTCAGTGGCCTCAATGACTTGTTGTGTGGGACTCCACACAGCAGCCTTCCCCTTCCGATGGTTTCCTACCACACGACAGGATCCATCAGTAAACAAAGCATAACGCCTTTTGTCTTCTGATAACTCATTATACAGTGGTGCCTCTTGAGCACGAACCACCTCCTCAGGCTGTACTCCAAAATCTCTGCTTTCTGGCCAGTCCATGATCTCTTCCATGATTCCTGGACAGTTGGGATTCCCTAGTCGAGCTCGTTGCGTGATCAATGCTACCCACTTACTCCGTGTAGCACTGGTTGCATGATGTGTAGAAGGGATGTTTCCTTTAAACATCCAGTGTAGCACAGGCAATCGCGGTGCCAGGAGGAGATGTGCTTCTGTACCAATAACTTCTGAAGCGGCGCAAACCCCCTCATATGCTGCTAGTATCTCCCTTTCAGTTGGAGTGTAGTGGGCTTCTGATCCACAATACCCCCGGCTCCAAAACCCTAATGGTTGACCTCAGGTTTCTCCTGATGTTTTCTGCCAGAGGCTCCAGGTGAGACCATGCTCCCCAGCTGCAGTGTAGAGTACATTTTGCACAGCTGGTCCTGTTTGGATAGGCCCAAGAGCCATTGCACAAGCTATTTCTTGTTTGATACGCTCAAAGGCTTGTTGTTGCTCAAGGCCCCACTCAAAACAGTTCTTCTTTCGAGTTACTTGATAGAGAGGTCTCACAAGCTGACTGTAACCTAGAACATGTATTCTCCAGAATCCCACAAGGCCTAGGAAAGCTTGTGTTTCTTGCTTGCTAGCTGGTGGAGACATAGCTGCTATCTTGTTAACCACATCCATAGGCACATGACGGCGTCCATCCTGCCATTTTATTCCCAAGAACTGAATCTCTTGTGCAGGTCCCTTGACCTTGCTTTTCTTAATGGCAAAACCAGTTCTCAGAAGAATCTGAATTACTCTTTTTCCCTTCTCAAACACTTCTGCCTTATTGCCCCACACGATGATGTCATCAATGTATTGTAGGTGTTCAGGGGCATCAACCTTTTCCAGTGCAGCTTGGATTAGTCCATGACAAATGGTGAGGCTGTGACACTTCCTCATTTCCTCCCCTTGGTCACTCTAGAAAAACCAGAGTGTACCACGTGGCATGCGTCAGGGGCTCCCTTTCCCTCTGGCTGAAGCAGGAGAGGATTGATTTCTTGGGACACTCTTGACAGCCACTTCTCTGAAGTTTTGGAGCCATGAAGACACTCTTTCCACAGTTGGTGTCTCCACATCTGGGGAATACATTGCTGCCAAGCTGTTAGCATACGACACTGGGACACTTTGGATCACCTTCCTCCACGTGGCCCGTGTGCACAGGACATCCTCTGGATCTTTGGAGGCCTCATCATTGTCGGGATCACTGTAGATGACTTCCAGCGCTGCTAGTTCTCTCAGGTACTGGATGCCTTCATCTGCAGTAGTCAACTTTCCAGAGGAGTTCATAAGATCATCCTTGAATGGGTATCTGGCTTTCACACTTGAGAGGAGCCGTCTCCAGAGACTGCAAACTGCTGCCTCTCTTCCAATTCCTCTCTCAGTCCCATGGTTTCTAGCAAGGGATCCCAGCTGTTGGGCTTCTCCTCCTTCCACTTGCTGACTGTCAGCCCCATTATCCCAGCAGTGGAGCAGCCAGGCAGCAATCTGCTCACCTGGCTGGTGGCTGTAATCTTTCCACATGTCTCGAAGCTCTGATGAGGTCAGAGACCAGGTAGTTTCTGCTTCTTGTTTCAGTTCTCTCACTCCTTCCTCCAAGTTCCTCATAGAAGGACTAGCTTCTTGATCAAATCTTTCCTCTTCTTCCTCCTCCCTTACTAATTGATGATGTGGATCGATTGTTCTCCTTGTCCACTGTTTCTTTTTCACCACTGGGGCGATTACTGTAGCTGTTGTTGTTCTTTGGATCCCTGTCTCAACCATGGTGTCCTCGGATGTGGTCTGGGTCCCTGCCTCAACCACAGTCCTCTGAGAGTACTGAACTGTGGCTCGATAGGCACAGGCCAGGCCCCAGTACAGTGCTAGAAGCTGCTGGTTCTCATTGGGGTAGGCCAGGCACCCTTCCATCAAGTGGCATGTTAGTTTGCCAGGGTTGTGTGCTTCTTCAGGTGTAAAATCCCAGGCTATGGGAGGTGATAACTGTCCTAGGAACCTGCCCAAATCCTTCCACACACCCTGCCACCCAGGGACCGGCCGCTTCAGGGCACTTTTCAGTATTTCATCACCCAAAAGCTGCCTTCTCTTACACCAGGACGAGACTATACTCCACAAAAAACATAATATTCTGACAGTATTACTTAGTAGTAATAAACAGCTCACATAAGGGTGGGCAAGGACCTTGGGAGCCCGCATAATAAAGCCATCCACATTAATTCCAGGTAGGGAAAGGGAGATGTATTCCCTTGTCTCCTCCCCAGGATAGCTCCCCCAGCACAGTAAGGAGATCAGTGCCTGGGCTAAGCACATAGTCACTGTTTGTACCAGCACGTTCCCGAGTTCCTTCATACTCCCCACAGAATAGCTCCCCCAGCACAGCAAAGCAGTCAATGCCAGTAGAAGCACATAGCTGTTATTGTTATCAACATGTTCCTAAATTTAGCAGAAACCTTTGTTTGTCTCTTTAGATAAGCAGTGCTACCAGCAAAAACTCCGTAACCCACACAGGAGCTCACTGCTTAATAACTACTGCAGCTAAAGCACATTAAATGCAAAACTGCTGGTGTCTCGAGCCCCACGTTGGGCGCCAAAAAGGACTGATGGGTTGACCTTGCCTGAATTCCAGGTGCCCACCAAGCCACTCTATCACCCCCCTCCTCAGCAGGATGGGGAGAGAAGAAAATAAGATGGAACAAAAAAAAAACCCCAAACTCGTGGGTCGAGACAAAGGCAGTTTAATAGAAGCAAAGCAAAGCTGCGCGCGCAGAAGCAAAAGAACAAAATATTTATTATCTACTTCCCATCAGCAGGCGATGTTTGGCCACTTCCCGGGAAGCAGGGTTTCATACGCGTTGCAGTTACCAGAGCACAAATGGAAATAATGAATGCCTCCCCCTTCCCCCTCAGTTCTCCTTGCTTTTATTTCTGAGCAGATATCATATGGTATGGAATATCCCTTTGGTCCATTTGGGTCAGCTGTCCTGGCTATGTCTCCTCCCAAGACCTTCCCCATCCCCAGCCTACTGGGGGGGTGGAATGTTGGAGAGCCAGCCTTGATGCTGTGGGAGCACTGCTCAGCAGTAACCAAAACAATGGTGTGTTATCAACACCTTTCTAGCTACTAATACAAAACACAGCACTATGGGGAAAATTAACTCCATCCCAGTCAGACCCAATACACTTTTCCTCATAGGAGAGGTGTTCCTCTGATCATTTTTGTTGCCCTCCTCTGGACCAACTCTAACAGATCCATGTCTTTCTTGTGCTGAGGGCTCCAGAGCTGAACACAGAACTCCAGGTGGGATCTCACCAGAATGGCGTAGAGGGGCAGAATCACCTTCCTCAACCTGCCAGCCATGCTTCTTTTGATGCAGCTCATGAGGCTTTCTGGGCTGCGAGCACAAATTGCTGGCTCATGTCCAAGCTTTTAATCCACCAGTAACTCCACATCCTTCTCCGCAGGGCTGCTCTCAAGAAGAAATAGAAATCAATTTAGATTCTTAGCTATGTTTCCTCTGCAGGCAGTATAGGGGTGAATATTACTAACAATTTATGTTTTGTGACCAAACTTGGCAGATGTTTATATTTGCAGTTTTTAGGGGGAAAAAATTCTGCAGTGAGCACTAAATGTGGTACAGTTTATGCTGTTACTGTTCCCCAGGTAAACAACCAACCATATCTGTTTTAGATTGTGTTTATGCAAATTTAATTATTTCAGTTTCTTAAACAGTGTCCTCTAATTATGCAGTCTCAGATAGCTCAAAGAAGAGTGGTCTGAAAATGAGGCCAGCAGCAAAACAGAATTGGGAAAGGTAGATACCTGGGAGTGGGTTTTTCAAAACTTTTTTCCTTAATGATTCCAAACAGAGAATATTGAGAGTCTCAGTGATAATGTATGTCTTTCAACCTTTTTTGCTTTTACAACTGGAAAACAAAACTCCACTGTCATGTTCTTAGTGGGGAAATTTATATGCTTGCACATCAGCTTTAAAGACACACTAGATTTATAAAATGTACTTAAAGTTTATTTGAATTTTTAGTACAATATGTTACAATTAACACTTTAAAACTTTAATGAATGTTTAAAATTATCTAGAATGATGTCACACTTAGAGACCTAAGGTCACTTCTGAAGCTATAATGTTTCTATTTCTACTTAAAAGCAGCTGGAGTATAAACCAAGTATACATTGCTTTTATACAAAATAGGGGTTTTTTTAAGCTTCTGAAAAGCTGTATCAACTTCCTTTTCAGGAAGGATTTTAATGTAGCTGCTGCAAATGATTTAGGACAAAGGAAGGTGAAGGACTTGCCAGAAGCCTGAAGTGACAGGGTTCCTTGATATCATTTTATATCATCTTCTAGTTATCCAGTCTTTGGGATCCTTTTCGCGTCTTACCTCTGAGGCGGGAGGAGAGCAACTAGAGTTCTGTAAATCCCCTCGGGCTAAATTAAGGTGAAACGACACCAAACGATCAGTCAAACACTTTATTTATAATTAAAATAACCTGAACTTGGAAAATGTAAAAACATTGACAATGCGGGAACAAAATCTATGAAAGAGGGGAAAAGGAGAGAAGAGAGAGACAGGAAAGGAAAGGGATAAGGAAAAATATGACCACCGTTGGATCCTGCGATGATCTCTGAGACAGACGGGGCAGTCCTCTGGTGGTGGGCGCACACAAAGCAAGACTGGTCGATCTTCGGCGGTGGGCGTGCACGGTGGGCGTGCATATGGCTTCCTCGGTTTGAGTCTTTATACAGTTCAGCCCCGGTCCTTTGAGCGAGGACTTAGGTAACTCTTGGCCGACTGTGCAGGCGCCACTGTGAGGGTGGTCGAGGAGGGTCTTTTCAGGGGGTCTTGGTGTTCGTTGAGCCCCTTCCTCCAATGAACTCTGTGTGGCCATATATGGTGTTGTTTTGCTCAGCATGTCAGAATACAGAACTGCATCTCATCCTCCAACACCAACATGCCTTCTGCATCCTGCTAATCACCTGCATCTTGTTAACTGCTCCTCTTATTGTTACTTTTGTTATGGAGAACTTGTTGCTGTGCAGAACTTGTCTTGCTACAATGTTTGATACCTACCTACCTCTTTCAGTCTCTTCACACCACCCTGTGGCTCAAACGTTGTTTGCATAATCTTTGTCCTGGGTGGTGATTTTCACATAAAGGACAGAAAGATAGAAAAAGATAGAGAAGATAAAAGTTCACAAAATCATACATTTTACAATGGCAGTGCTGATCATCAAAAATAAGAACCCAAAACTTGAAAAATTACAACAATATTCTAAAAACCTTTTGCCCCAATCTCTAAGTCCCAGTGAGCCGAGGTAGGGAAGCCAAGATTTAGAGCTCCAGCCACTGAACCAGTCCTTTGGCTGCATTGCTCAGAAAAGCTCTCTGGCCTGCTTCCTTCGTCTTCTTTCATGCTTCTTCAATGATGGTAGTTCCACTATGTATGGTGAGGCAACATTCTCCCTCAGTAAGATTCAGCATCTCACGTACACCCTGCTTTTTTAACAACAACATATGTATTTGTACATTAATTTCCCCCAAAATGGAATTAGACAGGATGTGTACTTGCCAGGTTAAATTTTCTAAGACATAACGATCTCTAGGTGTCCAATTACCCTGTAGGTCCCCATCCCATATCTTTCCGTGTTCCAGACCATGACTAATGGGAATACCACACCTGATTGCACTTCTTCCTGTTTTCCAGGTCCCATTACTTCTCTAATCTAAATTTTGAAAGCCCCAAGAAGTGTATCCCCAGCAAGTACACATATAAAAGTTCAGAGTTCAGGAATACACCATGTCTCAAAGGGATTTCCTGCACCTGTAGTACAATTCAAAGTTGTTGTATAGTTACAATAATACAATGATCAAGGATTTATATACACCATATGGGAGAATATTGAACCATATAGGGGTGTTCAAAAGGTTCTGTTTCAGGAGGTGGATGCCAATAAGGGATCTGAGTAGTTTGACTCCAGAGTTTATCTGATGCATTGTGTATGTTCATCAAGTCTTTAGGACAAGGAGATACTGGTAATATAAAGATTAATGATAAAAAAGACAATACTTCCTTCTGAAGACTTGGGAATTTGAACACAAACCACTTGGTTAGTATGGTTCCAAATGCACACGAACTCTTGAATTAATTCCCAGGCAAGGTTCAGAGACTCATTTCCTCATCCTTCTCGAAGGAGAGAAAAGGACAAAGAGGAGGGTTTTCCAAAACATCATGTTCTATTATAGCATACAAAAACAATAAAGAGAATTAGACAAACAATGCAAACAATAACTACAGGCAGTAATACAAATATGGAGTACATATGGGTTTCTGCAATGACCTGTAAATACACAGAACAAAACTGGTTTAGAAGGATGGAACAATCTATCTCGTGTTGATCCAGTGGTCCCTTCCATGGGCATCTGTGGCTGTCCAGGCATAAAGGTTAAGCAGAGTTTTTAAGATTAAGTGTAGTTCCTGGGAGGAGGGAAGGGGGTTTAGGGCAAAAACCAGTGAGTTTGGGACTGTTCACTTTGGTTGCCGCTTCAGAGTCATGTAGGTCATCCAGCATCATGGGGTTTGAAGACTTGCTTTAACAATCCATTTGTCCTTTCTACTATGCCATTTGCTTGGGGATAGTAGGGGGTATGGAATATCCACTGTATTTCTTCTCTTCATGCCCAGTCATGAACCACCCCAGCAGTAAAAAATCAGTAGCTTCAAGACCTCTTCATGGAGAGAAGTCCAGTCCCAGGTTGCCCTTTTGCATGTTGTCATATAAGGGATGAGCTATAATAGAAAAATCTGGAATGTTTTATCCAATATACTAAAAGATTTAAAGCATGTTGAAGTTCCTTTTTATTTTCAGGTAATTTTACTTGTTCAAGGGTAGTTAGGGTTTCAGGGGAAATGCACACTGTTCCTTCCTTCCACCAAATACCCAGGAACTTTACCTCAGAATAGGGAAGTTGTATTTTTTTTCTTCCAGGATTTGGAGTCCTAAATTTTCCAAATGATTAATTATTTCAGCTAGGGTCTGCCCTACTGCAGTGGTATCAGAGCTGCCAATCAATATATAATCAATATATAATCAAAGTATTGGTATACTTTGAATCTTTCTCTCAGAGTAATTTGGGCAATGGTCAGTGAGTTCCAGTATCCTTGGGGCAGACAAGTAAAAGTAAACTGCACAACTTCCCAGGTAAAGGCAAGCAGTCTCTGTCCACTTCCTGCAAGGGGACCATAACAAACATATCTTTTACATCAATAGTTACTAAAATTTCGTGGGCTTGCTCATGTATGGTTGCAACTAGTTCAGCTATGTCAGGCACTGCAGCTGTTAAAGGGCCAGTATTTGCATTCAAATCAATCGTTAGTTGCCACTTGCCTTTTGCGGTGGATGAAGAAATGACCAACACCAAGATGTCTTCAGGCATCAGGCATCAGCACTTTATTGAAGCTTTGCACTGCTTATATATCCTTTTTTCCCCCTCCACGTCCCAAGCATGCAGCACTCTTTCACTTTTGATTCATTACCCCTTATCACACATGCACCTAAACAATTGACATGATTGGATAAATCCACCTGTTCACGAGCCATTCTTTTACTTCTGACTGGTTACTAATTACAGCACACAATTATCCCTTATCCCATCTCATACACATTCTTTCTTGTTTTTCCCACTTTGTTTTATATTTCACTCAAGGTCGGGAATTAATTGCTCAAGGCTGAGGCCGCCTGCAGCTTCGGCTCTTAAAGCACCAACAGCCTTTCTAGCCACACAGAGAATTGTGAGGTGAACGAGTTGGGATCACTATCCCCTGCTCTGGCACCTCAGCAATCCCAGGAGATATCCCCTCCCAAGCCCCTAAGGGAAAGGGACAGGTTTTAACAGTTACAGTCCCTGAGGGGGGCAATGCCAGCGAGGTCTGGAGCAATCCATCTGGAGTTAAATCCAGCTGGAGGCCAGTCACAAGTGGTGTTCCCCAGGGCTCAGTGTTGGGGCCAGTCCTGTTGAACATCTTTATCAGTGCACCCTTGGTAAATTTTCAGATGACAGCAAGCTGGGTGGTAGTGTTGATCTGCTTGAGGGTAGGAAGGCTCTACAGAGGGACCTGGACAAGCTCGATCCCTGGGTGGCAACCAACTGTGTGGGGTTCAACAAGACAAAATGCTGGGTCCTGCACTTGGGTCACAACAACCCCATGCAACACTACAGGCTTGGGGAAGAGTGGCTGGAAAGCTGCCTGGCAGAAAAGGACCTGGGGGTGTTGGTTGACAGCTGGCTGAATATGAGCCAGCAATGTGCCCAGGTGGCCAAAAAAGCCAGTGGCATCCTGGCCTGTATCAGAAACAGTGTGGCCAGCAGGACCAGGGAAGTCATCCTTCCCCTGTACTCAGCTTTGGTGAGGCCGCACCTTGAATACTGTGTCCAGTTTTGGGCCCCTCATTACAAGAAGGACATTGAGGCACTGGAGTGTGTCCAGAGAAGGGCAGTGAAGCTGGTGAAGGGGCTGGAGAACAAGCCTTATGATGAGCAGCTGAGGGAACTGGGGTGGTTTAGTCTAGAGAAGAGGAGGCTGAGGGGAGACCTAATTGCTGTCTACAACTACCGGAAAGGAGGGTGTAGGGAGGCAAGTATGTGTCTTTTCTCCCAGGTAACTAATGATCAAGAGGCAATGGCCTTAAATTACACCAGGGGAGGTACAGATTGGATGTCAGGAAAAACTTCACTGAAAGGGTTCTCAGGCACTGGAGTGGGCTGCCTAGGGAGGTGGTTGAGTCACCATCCCTGGAGGTGTTTAAAAGAGGCTAGATGGGGTGCTCAAAGACATGGTTTAGTATTGGACAGGTATGGTTGGACTTGATGATCTCAAGAGGCCTTTTCCAACCAGGTGATTCTATAATTCTATGATCGCACTGAGGCAGTCAGGAGGCCGAATGCCCACTGTCTTCCACTCGAGTCCACTCAGGCTTGCCCTTTCAGCACATCAAGCCTCAGAATATTAGTTGGGAAAGATCCTAAAATCATGATAACCCAAATCAGCTTTTTGTCAGCAACCAGGCCATTGCTGTTAGTGACATCAGTCCTGAGGGCTCACACCTGAACTCCCTTGTGCACTAAAAAGGTAGCTGGAGCTTTTAGGGGGCCCAAAGGGAAGATGATTAACAAATACCATTAATGGTTTCTATGAGCCTCCTTACATAGACCTACCTGCCATCCCCCTGGCTTACTTACTGGGGACAGCAGAGGAAGTTTCCCTGAAAGCTCTGGACTATTTAGATCAATTCATTCAGCCTCGGGTGGGGGGGCAGACAGAGTCATTGTCCCGTGCTCCCTGGGACAGGAGGGAAAGATCCTTGGGTTTCGGGAGAGACAGGGTTCCCTTTAACTTGTCCCAACCTTTTACCAAACTTTCAAAATTGGGAGTGCATAGCACGTCCATCACTTCCTAGGTGTCCTGGGTTTGGTTAGAATAGAGTTAATTGTTCACAGGGAGCTGGGAGGGGGGCGGCTGGGGCAGCTGGTCTGAGCAGCCAGGGCAGTTGTTCCATACCACGTGGCATCATGCTTAGTATTTAAACAGGGAAGTTGCATGAGGAGGGGGTTGCTGGGCACTGTGGTTCGCTGAGTTAGTCCTGTGTAAGCTGTTTCATTTTTACATTATATATTCTATCATTAGCACTGTTGTTGTTTGGTGTTGTTTCTCCCTTACTATTCCAGTAAACTGCTTGCGTCTCAACCCGTGAGCCCTTTTCGTTTATATTTTCTCCTCCCCGTACCACCGGAGGGTGGGGGGTGGGGCAGGCAGTTACCTTTCCTGGTTAAATCACGTCAGTTTTTTGGCGCCCAACGTGGGGCGAAAGGGTTGAGATAACAGCAGACCTGACCAGAGCGTGTTAAAGCAATCTTTTATATGTGTACACATTTAACATAGTGGTTAAATAGTCCTTGGTCACAATGTTGTTTCATTTGATCACCCAGCTGTGCTGTGTAAAGCCTTATGTGCAGTATATATTCCCTCTGGTGCTGTTTATCAAGGCTGGGAGAGGGCTCAGGGTTATGATTTTGTTGTACTGTGTGGTCTCGGCTTACGATATGGTCACATCACTGTCCACGTGGTTGGGTGCCTCTTTGTTGACAGAGGGGGGTGATTTCCCCCAGTCCTTTTTCTCATTCAGTGAGAGTTTCGAATATCCTTGGGATGCTCTAACCATCATGTTTCTATTACTGGGTCTCTTTAATGTGTTTCAGCTCCTGTTGTAGGTTAAACAACTATTTAGGAATATGACCCAGAGGTCTGACCCAGGGGATAGGGGACAGGCTGGAGAACTGGGCAGGGAAAAACTTGATGAAATATAATAAAGGCAAGTGTAGGGTGTTGCACCTGGGCAGGAACAACCCCGGGTTCCAGTATAGGTTGGGAAATGATCTCCTAGAGAGCAGTGAAGGGGAAAGGGATCTGGGAGTCCTGGTGGACAGCAGGATGACCATGAGCCAGCAATGTGCCCTTGTGGCCAGGAAGGCCAATGGCATCCTGGGGTGCATTAGAAGGGGTGTGGTTAGTAGGTCAAGAGAGGTTCTTCTTCCCCTTTACTCTGCCCTGGTGAGGCTGCATCTGGAATATTGTGTCCAGTTCTGGGCCCCACAGTTCAAGAAGGACAGGGAACTGCTTGAGAGAGTCCAGCGAAGAGTCACCAAAATGATTAAGGGAGTGGAGCATCTCCCATATGAGGAAAGGCTGAGGGAGATGCGTCTCTTCAGCTTGGAGAAGAGGAGGCTGAGGGGGGACCTGATTAATGTTTTTAAATATTTGAAGGATGAGTGTGAGGAGGATGGGGCCAGGCTCTTCACAGTGATGACCAATGATAGGACAAGGGGTAATGGGTGCAAGCTGGAACACAGGAGGTTCCACTTAAATTTGAGAAAGAACTTCTTTACTGTGAGGGTAACAGAGCACTGGAACAGGCTGCCCAGGGAGGTTGTGGAGTCTCCTTCTCTGGAGACATTCAAGACCCGCCTGGATGCCTTCCTGTGTGAACTCATCTAGGTGTTCCTGCTCTGGCAGGGGGATTGGACTAGATGATCTTTCGAGGTCCCTTCCAATCCCGAATATTCTGTGATTCTGTGATTCTGTGATTCTGTGATTCTGTGATAGTGATGAGTGGCAGAGTGTGTGGGATAGTAAGGGCAAGCACCTGGGGCAGTGGGCACCTCCAATGTTTTGGAAATTCACACCCGAACAAGTGCAGAATCCTGAAGAATTAGTAAAATATTTGGAAAGAGTGTGTTGTCACCCTGGCAATTCCAGAGAGACACAGATCATTGCAACGTGCTGGGGCCTGGCCCATGCCTATCGCATCCTATTCAACACTACTCGGTACCCTCAAGGGCAAGGGAAGGTCTCTGGATTTGGCAGCAAAATGACAAATATTGCAGATAGTCCAGCCCCTGTAACAAGCACGGCAACTACTCCAACCCCCACGACAGATACTGCTACTGCACCCAAACCAGAGGATCGACCCATGCCAGTATCAGTTGCTCCTGTACAGAAAAAGAAATACACAAAAAAGTCAGCTCGCTCAGCAAAGGAGGAAAGTGAACCAGGGCCATCGTGAGAACAGGAGGAAGACACAGAACCAGAGATAATCACCCGATCCCTGTCCCTAGGTGAGCTGTGAGATCTGTGGAAAGACTTCAGCTGTGATCCGAGCAAGCACATTGTTACCTGGCTTCTCCGATGCTGGGATACCAGGGCCGGTAGCTGGGAATTAGAGGGCAGGGAAGCCAGGCAGCTGGGATCTCTGTCTAGGGAAGGTGGCATTGACAAGGCAATTGGGAGAAAGACACAAACCCTCAGCCTCGGGAGGCAACTTCTGTCAGGTGTGAGGGAAAGATACCCCCTCAAAGACGATGTGACATGTCACCCAGTTAAGTGGACCACCATGGAGAAAGGTATCCAGTATTTAAGGGAATTAGCTGTGCTGGAGGTGATTTATAATGATCCAGGTAACGAACAGTTACCTACGGACCCAGATGAAGTCCAGTGCACACGATACATGTGGCGGAAGTTTTTACAGAGTGCACCATCATCATACGCCAACTCATTGGCAGTAATGTCCTGGAGAGAAGCTGAGAGACGAATGGTGAATGAGTTAGATGGTCAACTTCAGCAATACAGAGGAAGTCTAGCGGCCTCCGTACAGGCCTGCGTCTCAGCTGTGGAAAAACTGTCCTGGGAAGTCCAGCAACTCAAAGAGGATATGTCCAGTTTCCCACCTGTACAGACCAGTATTTCAGCTATCAGGAGCCAGTGTCCCTCTGCTCAAGAGAAAGGACATAGAGGATACGCTCCACGAAGAACCCTGTGGTTTTACTTGCATGACCATGGAGAGGACATGAGGAGGTGGTATGGAAAACCTACTTCGATCCTAGTGGCACGGGTACATGAGTTGCAGGGAAAAAAGATCACAGAAGGGGATTCTTCCAGGAAATGTGCTGCTCCAGTCTCCAGTGGGCAGCTCTCCAGACAGAGCGAGAGGGCTGATCTCATTTCTGATCCTCCTGAAGGGACTTCTGATTCATATTTACAAGAAGTGAGTGGCAAATACCATGATCAGGATTAGAGGTGCCCTGCCTCCAGCCAGGTGGAGGAAAGGGATAACCGGATTTATTGGACTGTGTGGATTTGATGGCCTGGTACATCAGACCCACAAGAGTATAAGGTTCTAGGGGACACTGGTGCACAATGTACCCTAATGCCATCAAGCCATAGTGGTATAGAGCCCATCTGCATTTCTGGAATAACAGGGGGATCCCAGCAACTGACTGTATTGGAAGCTGAAGTGAGTCTGGGAATGAGTGGCAAAAGCACCCCATTGTGACCAGTCCAGAGGCCCCTTGCATCCTTGGTATAGATTACCTCAAGAGGGGGTATTTCAAGGATCCCAAAGGGCACCAGTGGGCTTTTGGTATAGCAGCTTTGGCAAAAGAGGAAATTAAACAGTTGTTTGCTCTGTCTGGTCTCTCAGAGGACCCTTCTGCTGTGGGATTACTGAGGGTTGCAGAACAGCAGGTGCCGAGTGCTACTGCAACAGTGCACTGGCGGCAGTATCGCACCAACCGAGACACTTTGGCTCCCATTCATAAGCTGATTCACCAACTGGAGAGCCAAGGAGTGATTAGTAAGACTCACCCACTGTTCAATAGTCCTATACGGCCTGTCCAGAAGTCTAATGGAGAGTGGAGACTGACAGTGGACTATCGGGGCCTGAATGAAGTCACGCCGCCACTGATTGCTGCTGTTCCAGATATGCTAGAACTTCAGTATGACCTGGAGTCCAAGGCAGCCAAGTGGAACGCCACAATTGATATCGCTAACGCGTTTTTCTCCATTCCTTTGGCAGCAGAATGCAGGCCACAGTTTGCTTTCACCTGGAGGGATGTCCAGTACACCTGGAATCGACTGCCCCAGGGGTGGAAACACAGCCCCACCATTTGCCATGGACTGATCCAGACTGTACTGGAACAAGGTAAAGGTCCTGAACACCTGCAGTACATTGACGACATCATCCTATGGGGCAACACAGCAGAAGAAGTTTTTGAGAAAGGATTGTAAATAATGCAAATCCCGGTTTTGCCATCAAACGAAGCAAAGTCAAGAGACCTGCTCAGGAGATCCAGTTTTTAGGAATAAAACGGCAAGATGGGTGTTGCCACATCCCAGTGGATGTGATCAACAAAATAACTGCTATGTCTCCACCAACTAGCAAAGAGGAAACACAAGCTTTCTTAGGCGTTGTGAGTTTTTGGAGGACGCATATTCCAAATTGCAGTCAGATTGTGAGCTCTCTCTATCCAGTTACTCGAAAGAAGAATGACTTTAGATGGGGTCCTGAGCAATGGCAGGCTTTTGAGCAAATCAAACGAGATAGTCCATGCAGTAGCCCTTGGGCCAGTCCGGGCAGGACAAGATGTTAAAACTGTGCTCTATATTGCAGCCAGGGAGAATGGCCCAACTTGGAGTCTCTGGCAGAAAGCAACAGGGGAGACTCGAGGCTGGCCCCTTGGGTTTTGGAGTCAGGGATACAGAGGATCAGAGGCCCAATATACTCCAACTGAAAAAGAGATATTGGCAGTGTATGAGGGAGTTCAAGCTGCTTCTGAGGTGGTTGGAGACACAGCTCCTCTTAGCACCTTGACTGCCAGTGCTGGGCTGGATGTTCACAGGGAGGGCCTCCACTACACACCACGCAACTGATGCCACATGGAGTAAGTGGGTTGCACTTATCACACAAATGGCTGGAATTGGAAGCCCCAGTCACCCAGGAATTCTGGAAGCGATCACAAAGTGGCCAGAGGGCAAAGATTTTGGAATGTCACTGAAAGAGGAGGTGACACGTGCTGAGGAGGCTCCAGAGTATAATGAACTACCAGATGATGAGAAACGGGATGGGTCCTGTCTTATTGTAGGGAAACATCGAAGGTGGAAAGCTGTTGTGTGGAGCCCTACACAACGTGTCACAGAAGCTGCTGAAGGAAAAGGTGAATCAAGCTAGTTTGCAGAGGTAAAAGCCATCCAGCTGGCCTTAAATATTGCTGAGCGAGAGAAATGGCCAGTGCTCTATCTCTATACTGACTCATGGATGGTGGCAAATGCCCTCTGGGGGTGGTTACAGCAATGGAAACAAAGCAACTGGTAGCACAGAGGCAAACCCATCTGGGCTGCTGAATTATGGCAAGACATTGCTGCTCGACTAGAGAAACTGATTGTAAAGACACGTCATATAGATTCTCATGTACCCAAAAGTCGAGCCACTGAAAAACATCAAAATAATCAACAGGTGGATCAGGCTGCTAAGATCAAAGTGTCTCAGGTAGACCTGGACTGGCAACAGAAGGGTGAAAAATTTTTAGCCCGCTGGGCCCATGATGCCTCAGGCCATCAAGGAAGAGATGCAATATCTAAATGGGCTCGTGATCGAGGGGTGGACTTAACCACGGACATTATTGCACAAGTCATTCATGACTGTGAAACATGTGCTGCAATTAAGCAAGCCAAGAGGTTAAAATTATTACTTTTGCGGATAGCTGCTAAAAAGTTTCTGATTGATGTTGCACTATAAATGTTATAACAAATATAGTCTTTACAGAATCCGTCTAGGGGTTAACAATTAGCTTAGTCCTGTTTCCCAGGCCTTGGCATATCACCCTTCTGAACAGCCTGTAGCCATTGATAGCCACACTCCAGTCATGGGATTCATCCCACCAAGTTTCAGTAACGGCAATCAGGTCATAGCTTTCTAGCAGTATGGTGGCTTCCAGCTCCTCCTGTTTGTTGCCCATGCTGCATACATTGGTGGAGAGGCACTTCAGCTGGGCTTTTGACTGTTTCACCTTCTTAGAGGAACACCCCTTAATTCCTTTGAGGTATTTCACTGGTGTTTCCCTGTTGGTTCCTATTACCTCAGGAACACCTGGCTCATCTCCATAAGACTTGTCCTGGTTTTGCTAGGATAGAGTTAATTTTCTTTTTAGTAATTAGAAGAGCTGCATTTTAGTTTCAGTGTTTCAGTTCAGACTTATTATGAGAAGAACATTGATAACAGTACTAATGTTATTAGTTGCTGCTGGAGCTCAAGGCCACCGTGTTTGGCTGGTTCACAGCTGCATTAGGACTGGGAGGGAGAAGCGCAGTGAATAGCAAAGCCCAGAACTGGCATTTGGATGTGCCAATGAGATATTCCATATCATATCACGTCATGACAGTATATTAACCATGGCTGACCAGAAGACGGGGGTATTCTCTTGGGGATCGCTCAGGCTCACTCTTCCGGGGTTTCGGGACTATCTCTCCTCCGGGATCACTGGCTGGCACAGGCCAGGCATCAGTCAGAGGGTGGTGAGAACTGTGTATCACTCATTTGTATAGTCTGTTATCACTGTTGTTATCATTATCATTTTATTTTAATTAGTTGTGGTGGGTTGACCCTGGCTAGAAGCCGGATGCCCACCAAAGCCCACTCTATCACTCCCCCTCCTCAAATGGGCAGGGGGAGAAAAAATAGAACGAAAAGCTCGTGGGTGGAGATAAGGACAGGGAGAGATCACTCACCAATTACTGGCATGGGCAAAACAGACTCGACTTGGGGGAAAAAAAAACAAATTTACTTTATTACCAATCAAAATTAGAGGATAATGAGAAGTAAAACCTAATCTTAAAACACCTCCCCCATCCCTCCCTTCTTCCTGGGCTTAATCTCTTTCCCTATTTTCCACCTCCTCCCCCCAGCAGCACAGGGGGACAGGGAATGGGGTTGGGGTCAGTTCATCACATGGTGTTTCTGCCACTCCTTCCTCCTCAGGGGGAGGACTCCATCCCCCACACCAGCGTGGGGTCCCTCTCACGGGAGACAGTCCTCCACCAACTTCTCCAACGTGAGTCCTTCCCATGACTGACAGTTCTTCACGAACTGCTTTGGCATGGGTCCATTCCATGGTGTGCAGTCCTTCAGGAAGGGACTGCTCCAGCACGAGTCCCCCACGGGATCACAAGTCCTGCCAGCAAACCTGCTCCAGAGTGGGCTCCTCTCTCCACGGGCTACAGGTCCTGACAGGAACCTGCTCCAGCGCGGGCTTCCCGCAGGGTCACAGCCTCCTTCGGGCATCCACCTGCTCCGGCGTGGGGTCCTCCATGGGCTACAGGTGGTCATCTGCTCCACCATGGACCTCCAGGGACTGCAAGGGGACAGCCTGCCTCACTATGGTCTTCACCACAGGCTGCAGGGGAATCTCTGCTCCGGCGCCTGGAGCACCTCCTCCCCCTCCTTCTTCACTGACCTTGGTGTCTGTGGAGTTGTTTTCTCTTACATCTTCTCACTCCTCTCTCCAGCTGCAAAGTGTGCAGCTTTTTTTCTTCCCTCTCTTCCTTTTTTTTTTCTTAATTATGTTACCACAGAGGCGTTACTGATGGGCTCAGCCTTGGCCAGCAGCGGGTCCGTTCTTGTAGCCGCTGGCATTGGGTGTGTCGGGTCGGACATGGGGGAAGCTTCTGGCAGCTTCTCTCACAGAAGCCACCCCATCTCCCCCCCACCCCCGCTGCTACCAAAACCTTGCCACGCAAACCCAATACATTAGTAAATAGTTTTTATCTCAACCCATGAGTCTCCTTGCCCTTTTCTTTCCAATTCTCTCCCCTGCTCCCTGGACGAGGGGGAGGGAGAGTGAGAGAGCAGGCTGTGTTTGGCTGCAAGCTGCAAGCAAAAAGGGTGAATCCACCCAAACCACCACAGACTTCATGTGTGCTGCAGTGTGCCCAGCATGTCTCAAAGCAACAGACTGAGGGCTCTTATTAGCACTTAGGAAATCTGCGAAGAGACAGATGCATATTCTGTGCTTTGATTTTGGAAGCATGCTTCTTAGTGGTATAGTCTGATGTCACTGTGGCACAAAGGTCTCTTTAAATCATCTGGTAAGATCAGAATTTGGTGGTTGTCATGTTGATGAACCATCTGTTCAAAAACAACTTGTTTTATTGGCATAGCTGCAAGAGTATACTGGAGACCTATCTGTTGGTAAAAAGGTATCTGACATTCAGGCTATAAAACATGGGAGATGGGGTGTTTTCTATTTTAACTTCATTTTCTTTTTTAAATTTTGGAACAACAGATGTTTTCCTATCAGTGATTATGATTGAGTTCTGTGTCAATAGCTCTAGCTGATGGGGAAAATGGAGTTGTCTGCCTATCTTTTTAGGTTTCATATGGTTTCATTTTCTGAAAATTACAAGGAAAAATATTTACTGTAAATAATCTACACATTATTATGCACCCAGTTTGCAAATTCCCAGTCTGCGATGCTTTAGAAAATTGTTTTTCTTATGTTTTGTCTATTGCTTTTTCTCCTCTTCATTCTCTGATTTTTATTTTTTTTTAATTGCTTGTGATTGTAAATCTGTAGCCAGTATTCAGTGTTGGCTGTGTTGTGGTGGATTCACTGGGCTAGCACTTGGCTAGCAGCCAACACAGCCGTTCACCCACTTCTCACATCCCTAAGGGATAGGGGAGAGGATTGGGGGCAAAGGTAAGGAGACTCATAGGTTGAAATAAAAACAATTTAAAAATAGAAATAAAAGAAACCTTAAAATGATAATATTAAAATAATAATGATAATAGTAATAAAATATGCAAATGAGTAATACACAGTACAACTGCTCACCACCTACCGAGCAAGCCCACCTGTTCCCAGATAATGATCCCTGAGGAGCGACAATCCTGAACCAAAACCGCAATCCCGGAAAAACAAGAGCCTGAGCGAAAGCCAGAGAGAGCAAGAGAGGAGGAGACCCTCATTCATATACTGAACTTGACGTGATATGATATGGAATATCCCACTGGCATATCTAAATGTCAATTTAGCTTATTAATTTAAATATACCTCCTCCCCTTTGGTCTTGTGCTTGTAGACTAACAAAACATGAAGTCCTTCACTTCCAGCAACAAAAATAAAAACACTGGTATGTTATCAGTGATTCTCCCTGTCTTTTTGATAGTAGCTAACTACATTCATGGAACTGGTAAGCAGTTGCTGTGAAGTTTCCAGTATTGCAAGAACCTGGATGATTTTGCAGTCTCTGTGGTGCTTTGTGTTCCAATGCCAAGCTTTGTTTCTTTTGCTGACTATTAAAGAACCATCTTTCATGAGTAGCTCTTGAATATAGGTTTACTCTGGCAAGACCAGTAGATCTGACATACTAGTAAATCCACTAAACTTCCTGCATTTCTTCAACTGATCCAACTTCAGAATTACCAGTATTAGATTGAGAGAATGGTGTCCAAAAAAAAGAAATGCAAATAAGAAACATTTACACAATAGAAATTCTGCCATCTCAGTAATCAGTTAATGATAGATTAGGTATATTTTTTGAGTTCATAATTTGTTAAAACTTGTGTGCTGGGTTAACCCTGGCTAGATGCCAGATGCCCACCAAAGCCGGTCTATCACTCCCCCTCCTCAGCTGGACAGGGGAGAGAAAATATAACAAAAGTCTTGTGGGTCGAGATAAAAATAGAGGGAGATTATTCACCAGTTATCGGCATGGGCAAAACAGACCCGACTTGGGGGAAATAATTTATTACCAAACAAATCAGAGGAGGATAATGAGAAATAAAACCAAATCTTAACAACAATTTCCCCCATCCCTCCCTTCTTCCCGGGCTTAACTTTTCTCCCGATTTCCACCTCCTCCCCAACAGTGGCACAGGGGGACAGGGAATGGGGGTTGGGGTCAGTTCATCACTCATTGTTTCTGTCACTCCTTCCTCCTCAGGGGGAGGACTCTTCACACTTCTCCCATACCAGCGTGGGGTCCCTCTCACGGGAGACAGTCCTCCACAAACTTCTCCAACGTGAGTTCTTCCCATGAACGACAGTTTTTCACAAACTGATTCAGCATGGGTCCTTTCCATGGGGTGTAGTCCTTCAGGAACAGACTGCTCCAGCGTGGGTCCCCCACAGGGTCACAAGTCCTGCCAGCAAACCTGCTCCAACGTGGGTTCCTCTCTCTCCACGGGGGCCACAGGTCTTGCCAGTAACCTGCTCCAGCACGTGCTTCCCACTGGGTCACTGCTGCGAGAGGGATTCACCCATGGACTCCACAAACGATTCAATGTGAATTCTACTGGAGACCTTTATTATTGGTTACATGATCACTTATATACTCTTAAGCTGCTAACACACACACATACACACATAAAAACTCTTCATTGGCTAAAAGCTACTGTTCACACACCTGGTTACAATACTTGATTGGATAAATCCACCTGTTCATGAGGCATTCTTTTTACTTCTGACTAGTTACATAAGAAATTTCTTATCTTGTTTCTTGCGTTCTTTCTCTGTTCTATTTTTTCACTCAAAGTCAGGAATTAATTGCTCAAGGCTGAAGCTGCCTGTAGCTTCAGCTCTTAAATGGCCAAAAGGTCACAGCCTCCTTTGGGCATCCACCAGCTCTGGTATGGGGGTCTTCCATGGGCTACAGGTGGACATCTGCTCCACCATGGACATCCATGGACTGCAGGGTGACAGACTGCCTCACCATAGTCTTCACCACAAGTTGCAGGAAAATCTCTGCTCGGGACCCTGGAGCACCTCCTCCCTCTCCTTCTTCATTGACCTTGGTGTCTGCAAGGGTTGTTTCTCTCACATCTTCTCACTCCTCTCTCCAGCTACAAAATGTGCAGGCTGTTTTTCCCTTCCCTTATCACAGAGGCATTACCATTGTTACTGTTTGGCTTGTCCTTGGTCAGCAGCGGGTCTGTCTTGGAGCTGGCTAGCATTGGCTGTGTTGGACATGGGGGAAGCTTCTTGCAGGTTCTCACAGAAGCCACCCCTATGCCCCCCACTACCTAAACCCAGCCACGCAAACCCAATACATCTTGTTACTAAACCATGGAAAGACATGAAACTTGTGGAAGAGAAAATGAATTTAGCTCATTAGTTGGACTGAACTGATAGTTAGAGGTTTAATTTTCAGTGATGATGAAGTTTTGGTGAAGACAGACCACATCCAGATCAGTGGATGTGGTCTATCTTGATTTCAATAAAGCATTTGACACGGTCTCCCACAGCATCCTTGCTGCCAAATTGAGGAAGTGTGGATTAGATGATCAGGTAGTGAGATGGACTGTTAACTGGCTGGTGGGAAGAAGCCAGAGAGTGGTGGTCAATGGGGCAGAGTCTAGTTGGAGACCTGTGTCTAGTGGAGTCCCTCAAGGGTCGGTACTAGGACAAGTGCTATTCAATATATTCATCAGTGACCTGGATGGAGGGAAGAGAGTGCACTGTCAGCAAGTTTGCTGATGACATAAAGCTGGGAGGAGTGGCTGACACGCCAGAAGGCTGTGCTGCCATCCAGAGAGACATGGACAGGCTGGAGAGCTGGGCAGGGAAAAACTTAATGAAATATAATAAGGGCAAGTGTAGGGTGTTGCACCTGGGCAGGAACAACCCCAGGTTCCAGTATAGGCTGAGGAATGATCTACTAGAGAGCAGTGTAGGGGAAAGGGATCTGGAAGTCCTGGTGGACAGCAGGATGACCATGAGCCAGCACTGTGCCCTTGTGGCCAGGAAGGCAAATGGCATCCTGGGGTATTGTGGTGGGTTGACCCTGGCTAGAAGCCGGATGCCCACCAAAGCCCACTCTATCACTCCCCCTCCTCAAATGGGCAGGGGGAGAAAAATATAACGAAAAGCTCGTGGGTGGAGATGAGGACAGAGAGAGATCACTCACCAGTTACTGGCACGGGCAAAACAGACTCGACTCGGGGGAAATAACAAATTTACTTTATTACCAATCAAAATTAGAGGATAATGAGAAGTAAAACCTAATCTTAAAACACCTCCCCCACCCCTCCCTTCTTCCCGGGCTTAATCTCTTTCCCGGTTTCCACCTCCTCCCCCCAGCAGCACAGAGGGACAAGGAATGGGGTTGGGGTCAGTTCATCACACGGTGTTTCTACCACTCCTTCCTCCTCAGGGGGAGGACTCCATCCCCCACACCAGCGTGGGTTCCCTCTCACGGGAGACAGTCCTCCACCAACTTCTCCAACGTGAGTCCTTCCCATGACTGACAGTTCTTCACGAACTGCTTTGGCATGGGTCCATTCCATGGGGTGCAGTCCTTCAGGAAGGGACTGCTCCAGCGCGGGTCCCCCACAGGGTCACAAGTCCTGCCAGCAAACCTGCTCCGGAGTGGGCTCCTCTCTCCACGGGCTACAGGTCCTGACAGGAACCTGCTCCAGCGCGGGCTTCCCGCGGGGTCACAGCCTCCTTCGGGCATCCACCTGCTCCGGCATGGATCCTCCACGGGCTACAGGTCCTGACAGGAACCTGCTCCAGCGCGGGCTTCCTGCGGGGTCACAGCCTCCTTCGGGCATCCACCTGCTCCGGCATGGATCCTCCACAGGCTACAGGTGGTCATCTGCTCCACCATGGACCTCCATGGGCTGCAGGGGGACAGCCTGCCTCACCATGGTCTTCACCACAGGCTGCAGGGGAATCTCTGCTCCGGCGCCTGGAGCACCTCCTCCCCCTCCTTCTTCACTGACCTTGGTGACTGTGGAGTTGTTTTCTCTTACATCTTCTCACTCCTCTCTCCAGCTGCAAAGTGTGAAGCTTTTTTTTCTTCCCTCTCTTCCTTTTTTTTGTCTTAATTATGTTATCACAGAGGCGTTACTGATTGGCTCGGCCTTGGCCAGCGGCGGGTCTGTTCTTGTAGCCGGCTGGCATTGGCTGTGTCGGGTCGGACATGGGGGAAGCTTCTGGCAGCTTCTCTCACAAAAGCCACCCCATGTGCCCCCCCCCCCCCCCCCAAAACCTTGCCACGCAAACCCAGTACAGGTGTATTAGAAGGGGTGTGGTTAGTACGTCAAGAGAGGTTCTCCTCCCCCTCTACTCTGCCCTGGTGAGGCCACATCTGGAATATTGTGTCCAGTTCTGGGCCCCACAGTTCAAGAAGGACAGGGAACTGCTTGAGAGAGTCCAGCGCAGAGCCACCAAGATGATTAAGGGATTGGAGCATCTCCCTTATGGGGAAAGGCTGAGGGAGCTGCGTCTCTTTAGCTTGGAGAAGAGGAGACTGAAGGGTGACCTTATTAATGTTTATAAATATGTAAAGGGTGAATGTCCGGTGGATGAAGCCAGGCTCTTCACAGTGGTGTCCAATGATAGGACAAGGGGCAATGGGTGTAAGCTGGAACACAGGTGGTTCCGCTTAAACTTGAGAAGAAACTTCTTTACTGTGAGGGTGACAGAGCACTGGAACAGGCTGCCCAGGGAGGTTGTGGAGTCTCCTTCTCTGGAGACATTCAAGACCCGCCTGGACGCCTTCCTTTGTGAACTCATTTAGGTGTTCCTGCTCCGGCAGAGGGATTGGACTAGATGATCTTTCGAGGTCCCTTCCAATCCCTAACATTCTGTGATTCTGTTGAAATTGCATCAGATTTTGTTTCTGGAGTGGGGAAGAACTTATTTGTATTTCACAAACTCATTATTTGCATGCTTTATGGGGAAAATGTTGATCAATAATAGCTTAATGACTGCTGCTATAACATCGTATGGAATCATGGCTGAGTACTTATTTCTTTTGCACTTTACTTTGTTTTTATGTGTGAGTTGAAAATTTAACTTTGAACTAATGGAGGAAATCCAGGCCCTCCAAAGAAATAGGGAAAGCAAGTCTCGTCTGAGGATATATCTTCCCAGACATGTTAGGTTAGTGTGTTTGCTCTAAGGATAATGAAATAACTATATTCATATACTCTGTCGTGACTACTTAAGATACTTCCCTGGAAAATCAGTGTACTTGCTGCATTTTTGTACTTTCATTTAGTTTATCATATAGCATCCTATACAGATATAGCACAATGTTTTTATTGTTTCATTCTCCCCCCTCCTATGAAGTAATTGAAAACTACAGAAATTCTGAACAACTTAAACCAGCAGATTTCCATGCTTCATTCTTCTGAATTCCTATAATTTCCCCTATATTTGGTTAGTGCCACGTACTGGGTCTGTCTGGGATTAAGTTCATTTTCTTCATAGCTACCCATATGATGCTGTGCTTTGCATTTGTGGCATTTGTGGCTAAACATTGTTGATAATGCACTGATGTTTTAGCTATTGCTGAATAATGTGTACACAGCATCAAGGACTTCTCTGTTTCTCACTCTGTCCCTGCAGTGACTAGACTGGGGGTGGGCAAGAAGCTGGGAAGGGACACAGCCAGGACAGCTGACCCAAATTGACCAAAGAGATATTCCATGCCATATAACATCGTGCTCAGCATGATGAGGGACTAGTCTTTACAAGGTTGCCAGCTGGACATAGGTCTGCTTGTAGGAGGTGGTGAGTGATTGCCTTTGCATCACTTGGGGTTTTTTCCTTTTTTTTTTTTTTTTTTTTTTCCCTTTGCTTATTAAACTGTCTTTATCTTGATCCTTGAGGGTTTTTTTCTCTCTTTTGCTTTTCCCATGCGGTGGGTTGCTAGATGGGTGAATGTTTTGAATTTCTTTACAGGCTGATCTCTGAGTGGATATGTTTAGGACACACCAGATAAGAGAGTTCATGGACGTTACACTTACAGAACTGTGGTGGTTTGGGTGGATTCACCCTTTTGGCTTGCAGCTTGCAGTCAAACACAGCCTGCTCTATCACCCTCCCCCTCCCTTGCCCAGGGAGCAGGGGAGAGAATTGGAAAGAAGGGCAAGGAGACTCACAGGTTGAGATAAAAACTATTTACTAATTAAAATGAAATGATAATGATAACAACAGTGATAACAGACTATACAAATGAGTGATACACAGTGCTCACCGCCCGCTGACTGATGCCCGGCCTGTGCCAGCCAGCGATCCTGGAGGAGAGACAGTCCCGAAAACCGAAACCCTGGAAGAGTGAGCCTGAGCGATCCCCGAGAGAATACCCCTGTCTTCCAGTCAACCCTGGTTAATATACTGACAGGATGGGATATGATCTGGAATATTTCATTGGCACATCCAAATGCCAGTTTTGGGTTTTGCTATTCACTGCGCTTCTCCCTCCCAGTCCTAATACAGCTGTGAAGCAGCCAAACATGGTGGCCTTGAGCTCCAGCAGTAACTAATAACACCAGCACTGTTATCAACGTTCTTCTCATAATAAGTCTGAACTGAAACACTGAAACTAAAATGCAGCTCTTCTAATTACTAAAAAGAAAGTTAACTCTATCCTAGCAAAACCAGGACAAGAACTTATCTTTTGCTATGCAGAACTTGCAAAACTTATCTCGCCACAATGTTTGAGACATACATTAACCCTTTTGGTCTCTTACACCTCTCTACAATCTCCTTTCAGGTAGAGAGTTGTAGAGAGTGATAAGGTCTCCCCTCAGCCTCCTTCTCTCCGGGCTAAACAACCCTAGTTCCCTCACTTGCTCTTCATAAGACTTGTTCTGCAGACCCTTTACCGGTTTTGTTGCCGTTCTTTGGACACACTCCAGCACCTCAATATCTTTCTTGTAGTGAAGGACCCAAAACTAAACACTGATGTGGCCTCCAGTGCTGAGTACAGGGGGAGGATCACTTCTCTAGTTCTGCTGGCCACACTATTTCTGATAAAAGCCAGGATGCTATTGGTCTTCTTGGCCACCTGGGCACACTGCTGGCTCATATTCAGCTGGCTGTTGACCAACACCCCCAAGTCCTTTTCCACTGGACAGCTTTCCAGCCATCTTCCCCAAGCCTATAACGTTGCAAGGGGTTGTTATGACCCAAGTGCAAAACCCGGCGCATAGCCTTGTTGAATCTTAAGATATAAACTGTCAGAACAACAAATAACTGAGTAGAGAGCATTGCTGTGTGGGAAGAAGAGTTGACAGTTTTTCTTGTGTATAAAATAGACATGTTGAAATAATAAGTGACAGCAAAAAAGTGTCATATGAAGGAATTTCAATAAAGAAGTATTGTTTTCAGAAACTGTATGTTTGCAGTACAGCAATAACTTCTCCTTGAATTGCTTTGTTTTCTACTATGTGTTGCTTTAGGTTTAGATAGCACCTGCAATACCACTTTCTTTTGAGAGCTGATAGTGGCTTTTGTAGAGCTGAGATGGAGGCTTCAGCAATTAAAATAACCATAGGCTTTGGTAGCAAGAGAGTGAAGTGATGTGCATCAATTATATTTCACCCAGACATGGATTTAGGGTATGTACCTAGCTGATATCTTGTAAAAAATCTGGTGTAGATTAAGCAGAACATGCTTTTCTCTCTGCTAAAGCAGGAGATACTTCTTTGCCCTTGATCCTCTTGGGTATATAGGCTACTAATTGCAGTGACTTTGGGGTGTCTTTGTATGCTATTCTGTGTTTGACTTCATTTAGGACTACTACTTTAAACAGCTTCTAGAAAAATAATTATCAGCCTACTTGGATCTAAGTGACATAATTTGGACTTCTTTTATGATACATTTGAGACCCTACACTACTTGATGTTAATCTGCATGTTTTTGGGGGGGTTTTTTGTTTTGGCTTTTTTTTTTTTGAGAAGACTTCTCATGAAGGGCAGAGAGGGATGTAAAACTGCAAAGGAGAAAATTAAATTTTCTTTTATTATATATATAAGTGGGCAGAGAAGTTTACTAATTTAGGACTGTTGCCTTCACTATGGAATGATTTGAGCTAGAGAAGTGCAGCCCAAACTCTGGACAAGATTTGGAGATTATTAGAAAAGATAATTTCTCCAAAAGCCAAAAATAAAAGAGAATAAAAAATAAAAAGGAAATTTTGCATGGCTCTGGAACCATCAGTGGCAATTCTTTGTTTAAAGAAACAAATTTCAATTTTGAGTTTCTAGCAGTAAGTAGCTTTTTAAACTATTAAATAAGTGTTTTAATAAAATGCTTGTGGCTAATGCTAAATGGTAGGTTGAATACATGATATAATTAGATTAATTTTTTTAAGCCTTATCAAAAGCTTCAAGAAACTTACAGGGTTAAAATGATTTCTAAATCATGCAAATATTGGTGGCTTTCGGAATTCTGATTTGTACTTCAAAAGAGATGCTATCCCATATGAGTATAAAACATCATTCATAACTTAAGAAGAAACATCAGTTCTTTACTTCATTACTATGGTAATGGAAATGTGATACAGTTTCGGTGCTGTATTGGGTTTGCGTGGCAAGGCTTTGGTAGCAGTGGGGGAGGGGGGGACATGGGGTGGCTTCTGTGAGAGAAGCTGCCAGAAGCTTCCCCCATGTCCGACCCGACACAGCCAATGCCAGCCAGCTACAAGAACGGACCCGCCGCTGGCCGAGGCCTAGCCAATCAGTAACGCCTCTGTGATAACATAACTAAGAAAAAAAAAAGTAAGAGAGGGAAGAAAAAAAAGCTGCACACTTTGCAGCTAGAGAGAGGAGTGAGAAGATATAAGAGAAAACAACTTCACAGACACCAAGGTCAGTGAAGAAGGAGGGGGAGGATGGGCTCCGGCGCAGGAGCAGCGATTCCCCGCAGCCTGTGGTGAAGTCCAGGGTGAGACAGGCTGTCCCCCTGCAGCCCCTGGAGGTCCATGGTGGAGCAGATGACCACCTGTAGCCCATGGAGGACCCCACGCCGGAGCAGGTGGATGCCCGAAGGAGGCTGTGACCCCGCGGGAAGCCTGCGCTGGAGCAGGTTCCTGTCAGGACCTGTAGCCCGTGGAGAGAGGAGCCCACGCCGGAGCAGGTTTGCTGGCAGGACTTGTGACCCCGTGGGGGACTCGCGCTGGAGCAGTCCCTTCCTGAAGGACTGCACACCATGGAATGGACCCATGCCAAAGCAGTTCGTGAGGAACTGTCAGTCATGGGAAAGACTCACGTTGGAGAAGTTGGTGGAGGACTGTCTCCCGTGAGAGGGACCCCACGCTGGTGCGGGGGAAGGACTCCTCCCCCTGAGGAGGAAGCAGCGGCAGAAACACTGTGTGATGAACTGACCCCAACCCCATTCCCTGTCCCCCTGTGCTGCTGGGGGGAGGAGGTGGAAAATTGGGAAAGAGATTAAGCCCGGGAAGAAGGGAGGGATGGGGGAGGTGTTTTAAGATTAGGTTTTACTTCTCATTCTCCTCTAATTTTGATTGGTAATAAAGTAAATTTATTTTTTCCCCCAAGTGGAGTCTGTTTTGCCCGTGCCAGTAATTGGTGAGTGATCTCTCTCTGTCCTTATCTCCACCCACGAGCTTTTCGTTATAATTTTCTCCCCCTGCCCATTTGAGGAGGGGGAGTGATAGAGTGGTCTTTGGTGGGCATCCGGCCTCTAGCCAGGGTCAACCCACCACAGGTGCATCTACTGTATTTGTATCAAGCAAAGCTTCTGAGATAGGTCCTCAAAATGCTTCCACGCCCCTCAAACATTTAATACACAAACCTGCATCTCTTGTACTTCTCTTTAAAGGTGTTTTATTCTTTTTGTAGGGTAAAGATTACCTGGTGTATTCTTTGGAATCTAAATTCTGTATATTTTTCTCAGGGGAACAAAATGGGGAAAACTGTTAAATTATGATATTTCATATTCCACTTCCAGGATCCCTTTGCATGTCTATTTGTCTCATCTCATCTCCCTTGTGCTCCCTGACACCACCACTACCATTTTCTTAATAAAGGGGATTTGAACACTGTAGGACAAGGAAATAAAAAAAATCTCAAATAACACAATTCCAGTTTGAAATTTTTTTGCCTTTGATATGAAATGTTTCATTGTGGTGGGTTGACCTTGCCTGAATTCCAGGTGCCCACCAAACCACTCTATCACCCCCCTCCTCAGCAGGATAGGGAGGAGAGAAAATAAGATGGAACAACCCCCCCCCCCACCCAACTCGTGGGCTGAGACAAAGGCAGTTTAATAGAAGCAAAGCAAAGCTGCACACGCAGAAGCAAAAGAACAAAATATTTATTCTCTACTTCCCATCAGCAGGCGATGCTTGGCCACTTCCCAGGAAGCAGATTCCATATGCATTGCGGTTCCCAGAGGACAAACGGAAGTAACAAATGCCCCCCCGTTCCCCCTCTGTTCTCCTTGCTTTTATTTCTGAGCAGACGTCATATGGTATGGAATATCCCTTTGGTCCGTTTGGGTCAGCTGTCCTGGCTGTGTCCCCTCCCAGGACCTTCCCCACCACCAGCCTACTAGGGGGGGAAATGTTGGAGAGAGCCTTGATGCTGTGGGAGCACTGCTGAGCAGTAACCAAAACACTGGTGTGTTTTCAACACCTTTCTAGCTACTATGTGTCCAATCTATGTGTCAATTCCTATTGTTTACAGAACAGTACTGCATGCATTCTTTCAGGTACAGGGTCTCAGAAAATACAGCTTCAGAATAATAATGTTTGTAGTCTCATCTGTAAAAGTTTTGTAGCCTTTCTAAGCATGCTCCCTCACTCCTGTTTCCTATGTTATATCCTCCTAAAACAGGTGACTTCTTACAATGCTCTCTATATCCATTCACCCATACTAGTCAGTCTTTTTAGTTCTCTGAATGAGTCTATGTCTTCACAGAATCACAGAATTGCCTCGATTGGAAAAGACCTTTAAGATCATCGAGTCCGATCATTAAGCTAAAACTGACAAGTCCCTGACTAAACTATGTCCCTAAGCACTATGTCTACACAGCTCTTAAATACCTCCAGGAATGAGGACTCCACCACTGCCCTGGACAACCCGTTCCAATGCCTGATAACCCTTTCAGTAAATAAATTCTTCCCAATATCCAATGTAAACTTCCCTTGGCATAACTTGAGGACATTTCCTCTTGTCCTGTCACTTGTTACTTGGTTGAACAGACTGATCCCCACCTCTCTACACCCTCCTTTCAGGTAGTTGTAGAGATCGATAAGGTCGCCCCTGAGTGTCCTTTTCACTAAGAAGTAGAACATCTTAACAGGAGCAGTGTTGTAAACCAAAAATAGTTGGTGTTGAGGAACCAAGGTGAACATTAGATGTTTCAGGGTTTAATTCAGACTGGCTCGCCTAGTCCTCTGGCCTCAATATGCCTTAGCAATTGGAGTGTATCTGCTAGGAGAGTGTTTTCCAGTTAAGCTTCATCCAAAAGAATTCCAGTTTATGCACTCTAAGTTTTACCTGAAATTCAAATTGAAGCATGGTAGACAGGGACTGGCAAAGTCCCTTCAAAAACATGCTCCTGATCCAATCTAAAACACTAATGTAAACACAAATTGAATGCTCCTGCAGCAAAAAAGCATCAGTTTTATTTGCTTTTAGAGTGAACTACTTCAGGGTCTTTGTTTAGCACAGTATTTAAATATAGTTCCATTGGTTCAGAGAGATCATGTCTGTGGGCACATATGAAGATGTAACTGACTTCAATGGTCTTAAAATAAGAATCAGAGTTTGATGGTGATTAACTAGTGATTACTGGTTCACTATCTGATGAGTGGAGAACCATTTACAATCATTCACAAGATCCAGCATTTTAATGCTGTTAGTGCTATACCAGCATTCTTAGCAACAAGTAAAGAAGAAAATAAGTTGAGTTGCTGTGGTGGGTTGACCCTGGCTAGATGATGGGTGCCCACCAAAGCCCACTCTATCACCCCCCTCCTCAGCAAGATGGGGAGGGGAGAAAATAAGATGGAACACAAAAAAAACAAACTCGTGGATCGAGACAAAGGCAGTTTAATAGAAGCAAAGCAAAGCTGCGCGCGCAGAAGCAAAAGAACAAAATATTTACTCTCTACTTCCCATCAGCAGGCGATGTCTGGCCACTTCCCGGGAAGCAGGGCTTCATACGCGTTGCGGTTCCCGGAGGACAAACGGAAGTAACGAATGCCCCCCCTTCCCCCTCTGTTCTCCTTGCTTTATTTCTGAGCATACGTCATATGGTATGGAATATCCCTTTGGTCCGTTTGGGTCAGCTGTCCTGGCTGTGTCCCCTCCCAAGACCTTCCCCCCTCCCAGCCTACTGGGGGAAATGTTGGAGAGACAGCCTTGGTGCTGTGCTAGCACTGCTCACCAGTAACCAAAACACTGCTGTGTTATCAACACCCCTCGAGCCACCAAATACAAAACACAGCACTCTGAGGGCTGCCACGGGGAAAATCAACTCCATCCCAGTCAGACCCACTACAGTTGCTCAAAGAAAGAGTTCAGTTCTCTGCACATCAAAACCCTGTTATTTCAAAACTCCATTAAAACCAACAAATTATGGATGTATTATTTGTACACACAAGTGTCATTGACTTTCAGTTATTCTACAAAAAAAGGCAAAATAAACTAAACTTCTACAAAACTAAAAACTTTGCTTTAATTGAGGGAGTTGTGTGTTCCAGTAGCATGTGACTTTCCAGAGTTTCTTCCCACTTCAGAATGAGGACTATAATATAGACAAACTGCCACAGCATTTTATGATATTATATTGTATACATATAGTAACTATGTATTTAAAATAATCATTACACCTGATGGAAATGCTCCTAATACTGAACATTTTAGATTAGGAGTTTTCATCCAGTGTAAACATAAGCTGGGTGTGAGATGTCTCCACTCACATAAGTCACATATGTTTTGCTATCTTATACCATGCATAACTTAAGAAATACTTAGCTGTATATATGTTAGTTTGCATTGGGTTGGCATGGCAAGGTTTTGGTAGTGGGGGAGGCATAGGGGTGGCTTCTGTGAGAAGCTGTCAGAAGCTTCCCCTATGTCAGACAGAGTCAATACCAGCCAGCTCCAAGACAGACCCACTGCTGGCCAAGGCCAAGTCAATCAGTAATGATGGTAATGCCTCTGTGATAACATAATTACAAAGGGGAAGAGGATAAAAAAACCTGTGCATTTTGCAGCTAAGAGGAGTGAGGATATGTGAGAGAAACAACTCTGCAGACACCAAGGTCAGTGAAAAAGGAGGGGGAGGAGGTGCTCCAGGCATCGGAGCAGAGATTCCCCTGCAACTTGTGGTGAAGACCATGGTGAGGCAGGCTGTCGCCCTGCAGTCCATGGAGGTCCATGGTGGAGCAGATGCCCACCTGTAGCCCGTGGAGGACCCCACACCAGAGCAGGTGGATGCCCAAAGGAGGCTGTGACTCCAGTCAGAGTCAACCCACCACAGAGTTTGACTTCTAGATTGAAATATTAATGCACTGGGACATGGCTAGAGATTCTTTTTAACTATTTATATCTCTATGAAATATATCAGTTTTTTGTATTTGAGACATCTAAATTCATTTCCATGAACACTTTCTCTTTGAAAGCCCTTGGAAACTACATGACAATGTTTTTATGGCTATGTTTATTTCATTTGGTTGATCCAGTCAACTTAGTTTGGGATAGAGAGAATTCACTAATAGTTTAGGTATAAAACAGGAAACAGGTCTTTTTTTTTTTTTTTTGCTTTTCCTGTGTGAGTGGTTTTGCTCCCCTCACCTTTGGCTGTTAAATACTGATGCAATAAGGAACTGAAATCTGCTTTTAGCAATAACAAAAAGGTACAGGAAAGGATGAAAAGTGTTTTTTACTTGCTAGCTAAGCCCCATAATGTATTCTCATAGCTTCAGGCTCTGATTCATAGAGATTCTTTTGTGACTGTATTTCAATAACAGTGAATTCACTCATGAGGCATGTACCTTCCTGTCTGAGTCTGGATGTTCTTAATATCTTATCGCTGAGTAGAAATGGACATTGAGCAAACTTTAAGACAATGGGAAACTTTTAATTGCTCTTAAGTAGTTTTGTAGCTATTAGACTGTATTTTGTTTATCATCCTGCAAATTGAAATATTCATAGTGCTCCATGACAGGATACTGACTTGTAGTGGTTGCAGACCGCATGGTTCACTCTACTCAAACTTACTGCCTCTGGCCTAAAAGATGAGGATAGTATTTTCCATTTTATTCCTCCAATGCTCAGAGGAGGCAGAGAGCCAAAGGGGCTTTTACTAGAGGACTTCTTACTGCCTCTAATTTCTCATTTGCCTGGGAATGTGGGATCTCCACAGGGTCATAGCCTCCTTTGTGCATCCACCTGCTCTGGCATGGGGTCCTCCATGGGCTACAAGTGGACATCTGCTCCACCATGGACCTCTATGGACTGCAAGGACACAGACTGCCTCATCATGGTCTTCACCACAAGTTGCAGGGGAATCTCCAGTGCCTGGAGCACCTCTCCCCCTCCTTCACTGACCTTGGCATCTGCAAGGGTTGTTTCTCTCACTCCTCTCTCCAGCTGCAAAATGTGTCACATTTTGTTTTTTTTTTCTTCCCCTTTTTCTTAATTATGTTATCACAGAGGTGCTACCATTGCTACTGATTGACTCGACCTTGGCCAGTGGTAGGTCCATCTTGGAGTCGGCTGGCATTGACTCTGTCTGACATAGGGGAAGCTTCTGACAGCTTCTCACAGAAGCCACCCCTATGCTGCCCTGCTACCAAAACCTAACCACGCAAACCCAATACACCTTAGGACCTAATATGGTATCCTCTCTTAATATCACACTACATTTCTGCAGCTCTCGCACTACAGCCATGCAGAGTGAAAGTTATCTGAGTTATCCTCCACTAAGGATATGGCTGTGACTAAACCTGATCAAATTCAAGGCATTATTCTGCACATGACAGGGAAGTACGTTACTAGAAAAATGGGCATAAGTTCCTATGACAAGGCAACTCAAACTCTGTAAATTAGCCATTTATTACACTTTACTAATGCACTTTGACCCTTAATTATTGTTTTGAATGATTAAATCTCAAATGTGACCTATTATGTTTAAATACACATATAGAGAGAATTCACCACGTGAAATGTTACAGATACTGTTATAGTGAAATGTAGAAAGATTATTTATGAATGTTTGGTTGGATTAAATGTTAGGAGTGATATCAGTTCTGGTCTAACAATCTGCTATAGATCCTCAAAGTAAAAACAAAGCACATTGGACTCTGCCTTTTGACTCCTATGAAAATATCCTATGGTGTATGAAATAATCTATGGACAGTTAACTTCTACATGTGTGTCAAACATTGTTTTTTTAAATGAATTGCAATCGGATGATTTTTTTACCTGCCTTTCAGAAAAGACGACGGCAGATTGACCGAAGCATGATTGGGGAGCCAACAAATTTTGTTCATACGGCTCATGTAGGATCAGGAGACCTATTCAGTGGAATGAACTCGGTAAGTGTGAGCGGATTAAGAATATTTCATCTTTGATACAATATAGGAACCATCTTTTTGCACATGCAGCAGTCATTTGGTTACTTTGTGGGCCCCTTGGACTTCCTTATCAGCAAGGAGTAGGGCTATGGGTCCTTGGAGACATCCCACAGCTGGAATGTGTAAGCTCATCTCTTTTGATCAGCAAGGCTGCTCATCCTTTGAGACAATCAGTCTTTTTACAACAGAATGTTTGAGGCAAACCATTTGTTCTTCTCATCCCTTACACCCTGCAGCCCCCCCTTGCTACCAAAACCTTGCGACACATACCCAATATTCTAATATAGATACTGAAAGTGACTTTATGAGAATAGATTTATTTTGTACTACTTCATATTTTCTGTTATATGTCAATATATTTTTAAGGTCAGTAATACATGATATAAGAAAAGGGTGGCATGTAGATAATGATGGAAAATACTTCTTGACCTTAATAAACGTCTTAAAAGGAAAAAAATTGTTTCTCCATGGTGTATTTCAGCAAAGGGGAAGACAGAGTTCTGTCAGGGTTATTAGAATAAAGAACAGAACTGTAAAGAAAAAAAGTCAGTTTTAATGTAGACAAGTGAGGTCATTTGTAGCTTTCTAGAATCTAGTTTGAATTTTTACAGCTTATTGCTATCAGAAAAAAACTTTCATAACTCAGTAGTCATTGGGTAAGGCAAAGCTGGGAAATTTGACAAAGTATCAAATTTTCCCTGAAGCAACATTATGGATTGGAAGTAATTTGTACTAAAAAACTCTGTAAGCAAGTTAAATAGACAAGCACAGTTTCAGCTTGATAAAATTAATTTATAGCTAATTATCTCTTTAATGTAATATATTTAATTAATATTTAAAACTATGTGTAAATTGAAATAACTAAATAAGTGAGTAGTATTCTTAATAAAATTTAAAAATGCATGGCTTTTTGCTTTTTACATGTTTGCTGTCCTGCCCGTGAGAACCTTTCTCATTCTCACAGCTGAGCAGGGAGGCTCATGGGAGGCTTGTGTTCATTGCCTGAAGCTTTATTCTCTCACCTCAGACTTTTTCCCTTACTTGCCCTCACCTTTGCCTTGCATAATACCCAACTCATCTCTAGAAACTAGATAATCATTATTGTCTCTCTACATGAGCTTTTTTTTTCATTTTAACATCCATAACTAGTTGTATCTCTTTATCTTTCTTTTTTTTTTTGTCTTCTGGATAATGTGCTGCATCAATGACCACAGTGATTTTTCTGATCCCAGATAAGAAGAGAGTGTATACAAAAAATGATTCTTTTCGCAGTCTTTTTAGAAGCACAAATCTCTACTTTTTCTCATTTTCCTATTTTCCTGCCTCTTCCTTGGTGACTCACTATGGTAATATTTCATCCAGTCTCTGTGTTAATTCTTGACAGTGTAAATTCCAAGATCATAATCTTCGCTTCATGTGTTTTTCTGCTGCTTAATTTCCTTTATAGTACGGACGTTATACTACTTTGTGAACTTACTTCTGCTTTCTCTTTTCTGAATACCTTAGAAAGACCTCCTGCAATTTCATTAGCTTTTTCCCATATAAATTTGTGAATAAGTTCATTATCTGCTCTGCACCTTTTTAATCAGCATTGGTCTTTATTATATATCCTCATGCTTCTGAGTACAGTAGTTTTGCCACTACTGAAATATTTTGGTTTTGTTTGCCTTCTCTGTAGAGAATATTGCTATTTTGTCAAAGGTAAAATTATACAGCAGGAACCCTCTGTGCACTGTTCCCTTCACATTCCCATAACCTTCTTTCTATTTTATCTTTGTATTCTATGGTGAAGTCTCTCACTTTTTCTGCTTCATAATCCTTAGTTTATCCTTTGATTTAATGTATTCCATTCTTTTCTTAGTTTTTACTTTGTTTACTTCGTTTTCTCTTGTTTACTCTTTCAAGGACCATATTGTTTCCTGATTTTAAAGAGGAGGGAAGAAATTAATTAGCTTTATATGCAACACAGCAGATTGGATCTTTAATTGGTGTGATCCCTTCCAAAATTCTTGAATCCTTATCCTATCTAAATCAGATGTAAAACAGAAAAGAACTTTTGTTATTATGTATCATCATAGAGAAGGCAATAATATCTTTGAAGAAAAAAAAAGGATTTCATTGTGCTTGTTCTTGTAGCTTAGACTGCCTAAAAAGGAGGATACTTCAGAAAGAGTGCCACCTCGTCAGCCCACAATTCTCTTAGATCTACTTTTTGGTCAGTGTTTTTGACATTGTATGTATCCTACATAAATTTTCATATAGAAGATTGCCACTGAACTAGTAATGTAGTCAAACTTACATTTGTTGGAGTTTCTTTATTTTAGGTGCAATAGTCTCCGAATTTTAGACTGATACTTCTTTACTTGATAACACAAACATGCATATGGGGTAGCAGGCAAAACCCTTCCTTGCCCACCTCGTCTTCTCAGGTGCCTCTGTACAACAGGTATGAGGTCTTGGATGTGGAAGGCCAGTCAATGGATGATATGGATAACGATCCATCTATATCAGAGGTGTTGCCAAGTTCAGAAAGGCCTATCCCCCCGTCCTGATTTTTAGCTGGGACAGAGCTAGGTTTCTTTTTTGTAGTTAGAATAGTGCTCTGTTTTACTTTCAGCCTGGGATTTGTTATGAGAGAAAGGCTGATAACAAAAAAAATTAATTTCTTGCACAAGTCCCCTGACTTTGCTTTGTTTTATGGCAAAGCCAGCTATCAGGAGAATTTGGAATATTTTCTCTCCTTTCTCAAAAAATTCTTCTGCTGTGTGGCCCCGTACAATCATATCGTCGATGTATTGCAGGTGTTCTGGAGCTCCACCCTTTTCCAGGGCAGTCTGGATCAGCCCATGGCAAATGGTGGAGCTGCGTTTCCACCCCTGGGGCAGTCGATTCCAGGTGTACTGGACACCCCTTCAAATGAAGGTGAACTGTGGCCTGCACTGTGCTGCCAAAAAAATGGAAAAAAATGCATTAGCAATGTCTATGGTGGCCTACCACTTGGCTGCCTTGGACTCCAATTCATATTGGAGCTCTCACATGTCTGGCATGGTAGCACTTACTGGTGGTGTGTGTCCTGGTTTTTAGCTGGAACAGAGCTGGGTTTCTTTTTAGTAGCTAGAATAGTGCTGTGTTTTGCTTTCAGTCTGGGATTTGTTATGAGAGGAACACTGATAAAATACCAGTGTTTTTGTTTTTGTCGTTGGAAGTGAAGGACTTCATGTTTTGTTAGTCTACAAGCACAAGATTTAAGGGGGTGAGGAATATTTAAATTAATATGCCAAAATGACATTTGGATATGCCAAGGGGATATTTCATATCATATCATATCATATCATATCATATCATATCATATCACCTCTTAATGTTTATAAATATGTTAAGGGTGAATGTCAGGAGGATGGATCCAGGCTCTTCACAGTGGTGTCCAATGATAGGACAAGGGGCAACAGGTATAAGCTGGAACACAGGAGGTTCCGCTTAAACTTCAGAAGAAACTTATTTACTGTGAGGGTGACAGAGCACTGGAACAGGCTGCCCAGGGAGGTTGTGGAGTCTCCTTCTCTGGAGACATTCAAGACCTGCCTGGACGCCTTCCTGTGTGATCTCATTTAGGTGCTCCTGCTCTGGCAGGGGGATTGGACTAGATGATCTTTTGAGGTCCCTTCCAATCCCTAACATTCTGTGATTCTGTGATTCTGTGATTCTGTGATTTCTTCCTCTTTTGGGGCTCTCTGACTTTTGCTTAGGCTATTGTCGTGACGGAGGGAAGACCCGGACGCTCAATATGAGTGATCAGCAAGCTCCGTTTATTGATTATATACGTGCTCCTTATATACAGTGGTTAATTAAGCTCATGCATATTCTTAAAGACTCATACTGATTGGTTTATTAATTATCCTGGGAACATCTTCTTTGTTATAACAGGTGGTTTTGCTCTGTTCACGTCTCAAGGACGTCAACAGGATACTCCTTACTTTGCGGTTACCAACTAAAAGCTACTCCCTTCTTTTTCCCAGCTTATTATTGCTAAAGTTGTTTGAAGTCTCAAGGACAAGTAAATATCCTGGAGACTTCTGTTAATTTACCCTGACTTATGTCAAGGGCCTAAACTGGCTTATACCCTCGCTGCTTCTGCTAAGCCTCTGATTGTACAACATCTCTAGTGTCTGCAACAGGCTATCGTTCTTCTGGGATTGTGGTTTTGGTTGGGATTGTTGATCCTCTGGGATTGGGCCAGGCTTGGTCGGTGGGTGGTGAGCAGTTGCACTGTGTATCGCTCATTTGTATATATTATTATTATTATTATTATTATTATTATTATTATTATTATTATTATTATTATTACTATTTTAAGTTTTCTTTTATTTCTATTTTTAAATTGTTCTTATCTCAACCTATAAGTCACTTTACCCTTACCCCTAAATCCTCTCCCCTGTCCCCTGGGGGTGGGGGGGAAGTGGGTGAGCGGCTGTGTTGGCTGCTAGCCAAGAGCTAGCCCAGTGAAACAATCACAGTGTGACTTCATTTAAGCCATGATAGTCTACTGTCAGTCTCCACTCTCCATTTGACTTTCATACTGGCGATATAGGGCTGTTAAAGGGAGAATGAGTCCTGCTGATCACTCTGGCTCTCCAGCTGACAAATCAGTTTGTTGATAGGAATTCTGGAGTATTGGTTGGTGCGATACTGTCGCTGATGTACTGTTGTGGTAGTGATGGGAACCTGTTGCTCTCAGCAAACACACAACAGAAGGGTCCTCTGAGAGACCAGATAGAGCAGATAGCTGTTTGATTTTTCTCTGTCTCCAAGGCAGCTATGCTAGAAGCCCTCCAGTACCCTCTTGGGTACTCTCCTTAGGAAATCTATGCCAAGAATTCATGGAGTATCTGGGCCAGTCACAATGGGGTGCTTTTGCCATTTCCTCCCACTCTGGCTTATTTCAGCCTCAAGTACAGTCAGCTCTTGAAACCCCCCCTGTCACTCCAGAAATATAAATGGATTCTGGCCCTTTAAAGTCTGATGGCATCAGCGTGCATTGGGCACCAGGGTCCACTAGAGCCTTATACTCCTGGAGGTCAGATGTGCCAGGCCACAGAATCCATACAGTGCAGTAAACTCGGTTATCCCTTTCCTCTGCCTGGCTGGAGGCAGGGCCCCTCTAATTCGGGGTATCATATTTGTCGTTGGTGAATGGTTTAGTGTGATATCTGTGGGCTTCAGTCTCATCATGGTTGGTCACTTCTCGTGAATATGAATCAAAAGTTCTTCACGTAGGACTGGATGTAAATTTGACCCTTCTATTCTGTTTGAGGAACGGGTTTCTAGAAACTGGAGAAATTCTCCTGGAAGGTTCTCTAGTTGTACTTGGTTTCCCTTGGAACTCATGTACTCGTCTTTCTAGGATCAGGGTAGGTTTCCCATCCCCTTTTCTCATGTCTTCTCCATGGTCACGCAAGTAAAACCACAATGTCACCCTTGATGTATACTGTCTCTTTTGCCCAGAACAATGCTCACTTTTAGTGGTTGAAACATTGCTCTGTACAGGTAGAGAGCATAATTGTGACACTTTTTCAGTCAATTTCTCCACAACAGAAACAAGGGAGGGAGAGAGGCTTTCCTCATATTACTGGATTCGGACGGCCAGTTCATCTACTGTTGGTCTTTCTTTGTCCTTCCATTCCAGTACTGCCAAATAGTTGGCATATGAGGTAGGTGCGCTCCATATGAGCTTTTGTCACATGGGTATGGTGCATCAGACTTCATATGGATCTGCGGGTAACTGCACATTGTCTGGATCATCATAAATCAGTTCTCGCACAGCCAGTTCCCTCAAAAGCTGGATACCTTTATCCATGGTAGTCCATTTGCCTACCCCTGGTTGCAATACAATATCATCCTTGATGGGATACCTTTCCCTCACAACTGACAGAAGGCATCTTCAGAGGCTGAGGGTTTGTGGTTTCTTTCCAATCGCTTTATCAATTCCACTTTCTCTGGCAAGGGATCCCAGTTGCTTGGCTTCCCTGCCTTCCAGTTCCAGGCTACTGGCTCCATTATCCCAGCATCGGAGCAACCAAGTAATAATCCTCTGGCCTACATGATGGCTGTAATCTTTTCGTGTATCTCGCAGCTCACTCAGGGACAAAGATTGGGTGATTACCTCGGGTTCTATCTCTTCCTCCTGTTCTTGTGATACTCCTGGTTTGTCTTCATCTGCTGCAGAGTAAATTGTTTTCTTTTTATACTTTTTTTTTTATGTATAGGGGCAATTATTGCTGGCACTGGTTGGTCCTCTAGCTCAGATTCATCACTTTCCACCAGGGTTTGGGTAGTTGATGTGCTTGTCATCGAGGTCTGAGTAGCTGCAGTTGTGAAGTTTGGAGCAACAGGACCCTCCGCCAGGGTCTGAGTAGATGCAATGTTTGTCATTGGGAATTGAGTATCCACAGTGCGAGTTGGGGGGGTCTGTTGCCTGGGTCTGAGTAGCTGCAGTATGTCTTACTGTATTTTGAGTAGCCACAGTACAAGTTGGAGGGTTGGTTGTCTGGGTTTGAATAGCTACATTTTTTGCTGCTGGGGTTTGTGTAGATGCAGTATCTGTTCTTGGAGTTTGAATAGCCACAGACCTTGTTACTGTGGTTTGTATAGCTGGAATATCTGTTTTCAGTGTCTGAATAGCTACAGTTTTTGTCATGGGTCTCAGAGTGGCCACAGTATCTGCTGCAAGGGTTTCAGTAGCTGCATTGCTGGTTGCAGGGGTTTCAGTAACCACAGTGTCTATTGCAGAGGTTATTCCCGGGGTGATATACCTAAATAGTTTCCTGATATTAAACAACACCCGAAAAACACTTAGAAGACCCAGCAATATAAAGAGAATGGTTAGACTATCCCCAAAATTATTAAAACTCTCACAGTATTTTATGTTTGGCCTGGCAGAGAAATTGTCAGAATCCATCACCTTTGTAAATTGGTTCCCCAAATAGAAAATGTAATAAGTACAATTATTACTAACCTGTGTCAGGTAGCACTGAACGTACGGAAAGGTCTGATTAATACCTTGGCTTTCCAAGGAGAAAAAATTGACAGTGCAATTTGCAACAGTCTCCAGCAGATACAGCTGAAAATGTTTTCTCAGTGGTCTGTCTCCACAGGAAGACAGGGTAAACCATAAGCAATGCAATAAAAAGCAAGTGAGTACTCATATCCCACAGTTCTGATATCAACTCTGTGATGAAATGTAGCAACATTGTAATCATTTTTTTTAAAGCACTGTCTGAAACTGTCCTTATCTCAACCTCTGATGCCCTATGTTAGGCGCCAAAATGACTGTGGTAGTTTCACTGGGCTAGCCCTTGGCTAGCAGCCAGCACAGCCATTCACCCACTACCCCTCCACCCCCAGGGCATAGGGGAGAGGATTGGGGGCAAGGATAAGGAGACTTGCAGGTTGAGATAAGAACAGTTTAATAATAGAAATAAAAGAAAACTTGGTGTGGAGCACAGCAGCAGTAATGGTAAGTTCCGCAGCTAAGCACGTGCTGAGGAGGAGGAGGGGGGTCCCGGAGTGAGGGAAGGTCACAGACATGACAGAGAGTCCTGTCAGGATCTGGCAGATCTCGCAAGTGGGGCTGATGAGGCGAGGGCATTGCCAGGAGCAACTGCAGCACATTTAAGTGGCCCCTAGGGAGCGTGAACGACCAGGATGGACAAACAGGGCGTGGCACGTCAGAAGGGCGTGATGTGGCAGTTCACTCAGGCAGGGCAAGCAGGCAAAGTGAGCAGGGAAGGGCGTAGGGCGGCTTGCTTTAGCTCTGCTGGAAGCAGCCTTTCATTATGATGTCTAGCTTGCAGGTCTGCTACCCGGGGAAGTGCTCGTTACTCCTGGCAGTATGGTTGTGAACATTTGTCTGAGAGCTAAAACCAGCCCCCCTTCAGGTAAACCCCCAGAGATGTCTGATGCATCCACCCAGATAGATCTGGTAAGAAAGGAGACTTCAGTCAGGTGGCTGTCTCAACTGAGTGCCCTGAACCTTCTCTTAATGATAAGGTGCTAAATGGGCAGAGGTGGATGATTGCTTGTACCAGGTGGCTGAGCTGCAAGAACCAGTCAAAAGGTTACACTGTATTAGAGGTGCTGAGAAAGAGACAGATTATTTGAGAATCATGTCCCACTAGGGGATGACACTGTGGTGGAGGCACCTTAGTCCTTGGTAACCCGGAAAAGTAGGGCTCCACTTCAGCTCCCACCCTCCACCATCACCACCAAAAACAGATTTGAAGCTCTCACACCTATAGAACCCCTTAACACACAGGAGCAATATCTGCAGAAAGTAACTGCACTAGCACCCTGCAGTGGATAAAGGAAAAAGAAATGCCAAGTGCCTGTAGTGAGTGACACCCTGTTAAAGAGCACTGAGGGTCCCCTCTGCCGGCCTGACAGAGAGTCTCAAGAGGTCTGCTGCCCCCCTGGAGCCAAGATCTGGGACACTGCTGTGAGGGTCTGTGTTACATTTATATGTGTTTGGGGGGCGGGTGTGGGTTTTTCTGGTAGTGAGGAAAGGGCCACCTTGTGAGAGTGAAAAGCTCCTCTGGCTCCAAGGCGGAGACCACTCAGCCCAGGCTGGGTCAATGAGCACTAGTGAAACGCCTCTTGTGAATCCATATTTGTGAGGGGAAGGGCTGTCCTGAAAAGAAGTAGGTGGGGGTGAACCTGAAGGAGAGGCCATTGACCTAACAAAAGACGACCATCAGCCTAAACAAAGGACAGACAGACAGACAGAGCTTCGTTGCCAGAGGAAAAGACAGAGACCCACACCCAGTTCTACCATATGGAGTAGGAGAAGACAAAGTCCCCTGCAGTCCATGGAGATTAAGCATTGGAGCAGAAGATCCACGTGTAGTCCATGGGGGACTCCACACTGGAGCAGAAAAGCTGAGCCTGAGGGCAAATGTGACTGGAATTGGGACACCGAGAGTCGCTCGCTGCCAGAGCGGGGGGTGAACACTCACGCTCTTTTATGCCTGGCCTGAAAGAGAAATTGTCAGAATCTGTCCCCTTTGTAAATTGGTTCTCCAAAAAGAGAGAACATAAGGGGTGCAATTATTACTAAACTCTGTCAGGTGGCACTCGGTGTACAGAAATGTCTGATTAATACATTGTATTCCTGAGGAGAAAAAATTGACAGTGCAATTTGCAACAGTCTCCAGCAGATGAAGCCCGAGGGTTGAAGAGACCAACTCGGTGGGCTGTCTCCAAGGGAAGACAAAGTAAACTGTGAACTGATCAAGAGTCTCTAACAGATAGCGCCCAAAAATGTGACGATGGTGGAAACATCATTTACAAAAACTGGGCTAGTCTCACAGTCATTGTCAGACAGAACAGATGGTGAAAACCCTTAATTCCATTTTTATAACCAATGAGCAATGCAATAAAAAGCAAGTAAGGACTCATATCCCACAGTGCTGATATCAACTCTGTGATGAAATATAGCAACATGGTAATCACAGAATCACAGAATCACAGAATGTCAGGGATTGGAAGGGACCTCAAAAGATCATCTAGTCCAATCCCCCTGCTGGAGCAGGAGCACCTAAATGAGATCACACAGGAAGGCGTCCAGGTGGGTCTTGAATGTCTCCAGAGAAGGAGATTCCACAACCTCCCTGGGCAGCCTGTTCCACTGCTCTGTTGCCCTCACAGTAAAGAAGTTCCTTCTCAAATTTAAGTGGAACCTCCTGTGTTCCAGCTTATACCTGTTGCCCCTTGTCCTATCATTGGACACCACTGTGAAGAGCCTAGATCCATCCTCCTGACACTCACCCTTCATATATTCATAAACATTAATAAGGTCCCCCCTCAGCCTCCTCTTCTCCAAGCTAAAGAGACCCAGCTCCCTCAGCCTTTCCCCATAAGGGAGATGCTCCACTCCCTTATTCATCTTTGTGGCTCTTCGCTGGACTCTCTCAAGCAGTTCCCTGTCCTTCTTGAACTGTGGGGCCCAGAACTGGACACAATATTCCAGATGTGGCCTCACCAGGGCAGAATAGAGGGGAAGGAGAACCTCTCTTGACCTACTAACCACACCCCTTCTAATGCACCCCAGGATGCCATTGGCCTTCCTGGCCACAAGGGCACAGTGCTGGCTCATGGTCATCCTGCTGTCCACCAGGATTCCCAGATCCCTTTCCCCTACACTGCTTTCTAACAGATCACTTCCCAACCTATACTGGAACCTGGGGTTGTTCCTGCCCAGGTGCAACACCCTACACTTGCCCTTATTATATTTCATTAAGTTTTTCCCCACCCAGCTCTCTAGCCTGTCCAGGTCTCTCTGGATGGCAGCACAGCCTGCTGGCGTGTCAGCTACTCCTCCCAGCTTTGTATCATCAGCAAACTTGCTGACAGTGCATTCAATTCCCTCATCCAGGTCGTTGATGAATATATTGAATAGTACTGGTCCTAGTACCGACCCTTGAGGGACTCCACTAGACATAGGTCTCCAATCATTTTGTTAAATTTAATTTGTAATCATTTTGTTAAAGCTCTGTCCGACACTGTCTTTATCTCAACCTGTCATGCACCACGTTGGGTGCCAAAATGACTGTGATAGTTTCACTGGGTTAGCCCTTGGCTAGCAGCCAACACAGCTGTTCACCCACTTCACCCCCAACCCCACAGGGATAGGGGAGAGGATTGGGGGGGCAAGGATAAGGAGGCTTGTAGGTTGAGATAAGAACAGTTTAATAATAGAAATAAAAGAAAACTTAAAATAATACTAATAGTAAAATAGTAGTGATAATGATTACAGTAACAAAATATACAAATGAGTGATACATAGTGCAACTGCTCACCACCCGCCAACCAAGCCCAGTCTATTCCCAGATAACGATCCCGGAGGAGCGACAATCCTGAACCGAAACCGCAATCCCAGAAGAGCGAGAGCCTGAGCGAAAGCCAGAGAGAGACAAAAGAGGAAGAGACCCTCACTAATATACTAAACATGACGTGATATGATATGGAATATCCCATTACTCAATAGATCTCTTCCCAATAGGGGAATAGGGCAATCTGGTATATATAAAAATTTGTGTGTAAAAACACATGAGCCAAATCCACACTTTACTGAACAAAAGAAAGCCCTATTTTCCCTTTCCCCTGTGGCACCAACAGCTGTTAAACTTTGATCACTAAACTTATCCTTACAAGCATTCAAAACAGAGCATGCCACCCCATTATGTACTTTTTCATTCCCCAACTTTAATGCAACCAGGGGCTCTACTGGGGATACTTCCAAGTGTTCCCCCAGCCCCTGCCAATCTGAATCCTGTCCCAGAGTATGTAACTCTGTCAGTCTAGAATTCTTCTTCCCTCTGGACAGAGTTTGTCTAGGACCTTGTCTATATCTTTTATTTTGAGGACATTCCCTTTTCCAGTTGTCCTTGTTGCTTGCAAATTGCACACTGATCCTTTTCAAGAGGAGCGCGTGGAGTTCCATTCCCTTTTTCAGTTGTCCATTTTCCTTCCAATTTTTGTAACTTCCTTCTAATATCCAGATTTTATTGCCCAACAAATATATTTACCAGTGACAGAGCAACTCCTTCTCTGTCTGGATCTAAGTCAGAATATTTCCAAACAGTTTCAAATAACTGCTCATAAAATGCAGAAGTTTTTTCATCCTTCCCATAGATAACCTGGCAATTACATTTTTCAACCCAGATAAAATTAACCTTTGATTTCCAAAGCCCGTGCTGATTTATGAGGATTTTCCCTGTATGCCTTTAAATCAGCTCCAGATAAGGGCACTGTTACTCACACTGGTTCTCCCTCCGGTCCTACAGCCTGCCTCAGAGGGGCTTGGAATACAGCTCCTCCTCATCTAGTCCATCCCGCAATCAGACGATAAGTTTCATTCCTGAAAGCTCTTTCACCTTTTTTCTCCCAACCTTCATCCCTCCTACTTTCCACTTGCCTATTCTGTCCTTTATTACCAGAAGCTCTTTCTTTGTCTTGTTCCCAATTTCCATCCCTCAGCCCTCTTTTTATCTATTCAAACCCCATAGCATAACCAACAACTGAACCCCTTCTTCCTCCACATCCTCCATATCTTTCAATATACCTGCTGAACCATCATAATTTCAATCAATAGCTTTTCCATTATCCATTTCCATACTCAGAACATTAGAATCCTTAGTAATCAATCCACAATCCTTCCAACTCCTTTAATTATTTCACAGAGAATAAATCAACATACGGTATCTTATCCCATTTTCCTTCCCTCCTACAAAACAACCTTAACTGTAAAATAGTATTGTACTTTATAGTTTCATTCTTTGGCCATTTTTCCTGCTTATCCAAAGAATACATCAGCCACCAATGATTACAATACTCTAATGATCTGTTTCCGAGTAAGAGGATCTCCCCTCATCTTTCCCCACTATTTCTATGTAAATTCCAGAGCAGATTTCTTCTGCCGAAGGCTTATTTCCCACTTGTGTTGGGTTTGTGTGTATATGTTGGGGAGTGTGGGGGGGTTTGTAGTGGGGAAAGGGGCCACCTTGGGAGAGCGAAAAGCTCCCCTTTCTTCATACCGGGAAGAGCGTCAGAGGTGAACTGACTGAACCTCCATTCCCTGCCCCCTGTGCTGCTGAGGGGGTAAGGTAGAGAAATTGAAAGCAAAGTGATTTGAGCAGGGGAAGAGGGGAGGGGTGGGGGGAAGGTGTTGTAAGATGTGGTTGTTATGTCTAGTTAGATTATTTGCAACAAATTAAATTGATTTTTCTTCCCCAAGTTTGAGTCTATTGTGCCCGTGACCATAACTGGTGAGTGAGCTGTCCCTGTCCCTCATTCCTAATCCCGTGCCACCTTTGTTGTGACTCCCATCCCATCTCACCGGGTGGGGGGAGTGAATGAAGGACTGCATGGTCCTACTGTAGGTGAAACCACCACAGGATGCCACAACTTGTCAAGGAAACAGAACACTATCCTCTGTTGATCTTTCATGTGGGCACCAATGATGCTACAAGGCAGAACATGGACAGAATTAAGGAAGATTATAAAGCCCTGGGTAGGCAAGTGAAAAACATTGGTGCCCAAGTTATTTCCTCCTCCTTTCTGCCTGTTGGAGGAAGGTGGGAAGCCAGAAATAAACACATAACGCACATAAACTCCTGGCTATGTGGCTAGAGTCGATGCAAGGGTTTTGGTTTTTATGATAATGGGACTTCCTATATAGATTATAATCTATTAGGGAGGGATTTGATCCACTTGTCTAGAAGAGGCAGAGCAATCTTTGGCAGCAAGCTGGCTGACCTGGTAAAGCGGGCTTTAAACTGAATGACTTGGGGGATGGGATCCAAAGTAGCAATGCTCATGCCATTGCAGTAGACTGGGGAATGGGACAGGCCAACTGCCAGAGTAACAAGTCTTCCTTAGCTGCTTCCCATGACTGGAGCCAGAAGGTCAGTCATCCCAAGGGTGTGCATAACTACAGGAGGTCCTGTTGTATCCCTCTGGGGATACCTGAATGCTCTATTCCCTTCTCCTAAGTGTTTGTATACCAATGTGTATGTTGCACTCCCATCAGTAAACCAGGCATCTTTTTTGTACTCTTCTATTAACTCGTTCCAAGGGTGAGCTTCCTCCGCAGGAGATATAGGGATATCTCCAAGGGGGAGAGTTTCCCCTAGGGTGGGCATATGATTAAATGATACAGTTCCTAGAAGAGTGGTGTCTGGAGTGGTTACATGTGGTTTTCCTGGTAGAAATCGTTGCTGTAAATAATGTTTCCATTTCCAATGTGTGATTGCCTGAGGTACCCCAGCATGGGCCCTAATGGAATCATCTGAGACACACCCATTGTTAGGTATGGGCATGCGGACAGTCATGCTATTTTGGCCTGTGATTCTTTCAGTTTCTTGTAGTGCCCAAACTACAGCTGAAATTTGTTTTTCCATTGGGGTATAATGTATAGTGGAGCCTTGTAATGCTTTGGACCAAAATTCTGCATGTTCTTTCTGATTTTTTGTCCCAGTAATCTGGCACAATCGCCACGAGACTGTATCATCTCAAATTGTTACTGGTAAGTCAAAAAGATAACTTCGCCTGGGAGTATATAATAGCACATACTCAATCAGTGCATTTTTGCAGGCATCAAAGGCTTCTTGTTGTTTGGTCCACTGCCAAACAACTTTCTTCCTAATTAATTTTTGCAAAGGGTGCATTAATGCTGCCAGATGTGGGATGAAAGTTCTCCAATACCCTAAAAGTCCCCAAAATTGTACAATAGCACTAGGGCCCTGTATTGTCTGTGGATTAATTGCCCAGCACCAATCTTGCAAATATGGTTTCAGCAATTCAGCAGCCACTTCAGTTTCTTGTTGTAACTCTGCCATATTCAATAGATCATCAGTATAATGGTAAACTGTAGCCTGTGCCAGAGTCTATCACATATTCTCATAGAGATAGAGTAAATGCTCTGTCTTTATTTGGTACAGGTTCCTTTTATACACTTTGCCACACAACATGTGATGCGTGCCAGCAACCAATTGGTTAAGGTTCCACCCACGTGACACAGTCAATGAGGTTCACACACAGCACAAAAGTCTAGCTCCTTACTGGTTAGTGATTAAAAGTCACCCACGCCTTAGTTTCCCACAGCATGTCTCTCCACAGTAAACAGTAAAGGTGCCTGACCATAGTGCAACATCAGCTGCTATCATTTGATGGCAAATGGAGGGACCGTGTTTGTATCCCTGAGGCAATACTTGGAAAGTATATTGCTTTTGTTGCCAGGTAAAGACAACCTGGTCCTGGCTTTCTGAAGCAATGGCTCTCGAAAAGAAAGCATTAGCAAGATCTATCACCACCTTCCAGGGCTGTAAATTTTTGCTGACTTTTTCTGTCAGAGTAACCATATCTGGTACCATGACTGCAAGTGGGAGGGTGACTTTATTCAATTCTCTGTAATCTACAGTCACCCTCCAAGTGCCATCTGATTTTTGAACAGGCCAAATAGGATTATTAAAAACAGTCACAGTTTAACGATTCCCACTTGTCTAAGTGCCCCAATGGTCTGATTGATTTCCTTGTCCCCCCCTGGAACGTGGTATTGTTTTACAGTTACCACCTTGGCAGGCACAGGCAGCATAACAGGAACCCACTGCAGGAATCCACACAAGACAGTTACAGATCGAATAGCAAAGCCCACTTGCAATGTTACTGTATTGAGTTTGCATGGCAAGGTTTTGGTAGCAGTGGAGGGGGGACACATGGGGTGGCTTCTGTGATAGAAGCTGCCAGAAGCTTCCCCCATGTCTGACCCGACACAGCCAATGCCAGCCGGCTACAAGAATGGACTTGCCGCTGGCCAAGGCCGAGCCAATCACTAACGCCTCTGTGATAACATAATTAAGAAAAAAAAAGGAAGAGAGGGAAGAAAAAAAAGCTGCACACTTTGCAGCTGGAGAGAGGAGTGAGAAGATGTAAGAGAAAACAACTCTGCAGACACCAAGGTCAGTGAAGAAGGAGGGGGAGGAGGTGCTCCAGGCGCCGGAGCAGAGATTCCCCTGCAGCCTGTGGTGAAGACCATGGTGAGGCAGGCTGTCCCCCTGCAGTCCATGGTGATCCATGGTGGAGCAGATGACCACCTGTAGCCCGTGGAGGACCCCACACCGAAGCAGGTGGATGCCCGAAGGAGGCTGTGACCCCGCGGGAAGCCCGCGCTGGAGCAGGTTCCTGTCAGGACCTGTAGCCCGTGGAGAGAGGAGCCCACTCCGGAGCAGGTTTGCTGGAAGGACTTGTGACCCCGTGGGGGACTTGCGCTGGAGCAGTCCCTTCCTGAAGGACTGCACCCCATGGAATGGACCCATGATAAAGCAGTTCCTGAAGAACTGTCAGTCATATGGGAAGGACTCACGTTGGAGAAGTTGGTGGAGGACTGTCTCCCGTGAGAGGGACCTCACGCTGGTGCGGGGGAAGGAGTCCTCCCCCTGAGGAGGAAGGAGAGGCAGAAACACCGTGTGATGAACTGACCCCAACCCCATTCCCTGTTCCCCTGTGCTGCTGGGGGGAGGAGGTGGAAATCGGGAAAGAGATTAAGCCCAGGAAGAAGGGAGGGATGGGGGAGGTGTTTTAAGATTTGGTTTTACTTCTCACTATCCTCTGATTTTGATTGGTAATAAAGTAAATTTGTTTTTTTTCCCCCAAGTGGAGTCTGTTTTGCCCGTGCCAGTAATTGGTGAGTGATCTCTCTCCGTCCTTATCTCCACCCACGAGCTTTTCGTTATATTTTTCTCCCCCTGCCCATTTGAGGAGGGGGAGTGATAGAGTGGGCTTTGGTGGGCATCCGGCCTCTAGCCAGGGTCAACCCACCACAGTTACAAAGCAGAAACAACTATTTAAAGTTTCAACTGTTTGTCCTGCCAGCATATCAATACCCAAGATATATTTTTCAATTGGGGCAATTAACACTGTCATGGTAAATGGCGTGATGTTTCCTATTGTTAAGGTAACTTTAGCTTGGAGGGCAGGGGTCAGATTTCCCCCCAATCCACAGATCTGTGATGTGACTTCTGTATTATTAATATTACTACATAATACAGTAACTTCAGCTCCAGTATCCACTGGAGTTAATACATGTAAAATTTCCCCAGACGGCCACGCTATTGTTAAAGGAACGTAAGGGCATTAATCCCCTGTCCTGGTTTTGCTATGATAGAGTTAATTTTCTTCTTAGTAGTTAGAATAGCTGTGTTTTGGTTTCAGTGTAAGACTTGCTATGAGAGGAATGTTGATAAAAGTACTGATGTTATTAGTTGCAGCTGGAGCTCAATGCCACCGTGTTTGGCTGGTTCACTGCGGAGGCAGGATTTGGGAAATCAGGAGACGACCCAATATGAGTTAGCTTCAAGAAGTCTGCTTTATTCTAATATATAACCGGATTTATACCCTTTATCACAATACATGCAAGCTAAACACATACAGCAATTGGTTAAACACTCTTAAGCATGAGCTCTAAATTTGACACAACAGGTGGCTTAGCTCTGTTCACGCCCCAGGACGTTAACAGGGTACTCCTACTTTGCGGGTACCAGTTAAAGCTACTCCCTTCTTTTTCCCAGCTTAGTTTTGCTGAAGTTGTTTATCTGAATTCTGCAAATTCACCCTGACCGTGCATTTGCTTGCTCTACTTATGTCAAGGGCCTAAGCTGGCTACTGCGGCCTAAGCCATTTCAATACCCTTGCTGTTTCTGCTGAGCCTCTGATTGTACAACATCTCTAGTGATCCATAACCCCTGTCCCGTAGCCATTCTGCAACAGTTCACAGCTGCATTAGGACTGGGAGGGAGAAGCATAGTGAATAGCAAAACCCAGAACTGGCATTTGGATGTGCCAATTAAATATTCCGTATCATATCCTGTCATGTTTAGTATATTAACTGGGACTGACTGGAAAGGGGGGTGATTCTCTCTGGCTTTCGCTCGGGCTCTCGCTCTTCTGGAATTGAAGTTTCGATTTGGGTTTGTTGCTCCTCCGGGATCGTTATCTGGGAACAGGCCGGGCTTGGTTGGCAGGTGGTGAGCAGTTGCACTGTGTATCACTCATTTGTATATTTTATTACTGTTATCATTATCACTACTATTTTAATATTAGCATTATTTTAAGTTTTCTTTTTTTTCTATCATTAAATTTTTCTTATCTCAACCTACAAGCCTCCTTATCCTTGCCCCCTCAATCCTATCCCCTATTCCCTAGGGGTGGGGGGGAAGTGGGTGAATGGATATGTTGGCTGCTGGCCAAGGGCTAGCCCAGTGAAACTATCACACCCTCTCATGATAATAGACTACAGTGGCGGCAGTCTTAGGGGATCTGACAAACCTTAATTTCTGCTGTTTTGGCAGGTATTGTACTTTTATTGTGGTGGCAGGTGGGGTGAAGGGTGGGCATGGAGTTGATGGTGGGGCTGGGGGTGGTCGGCTTTTTTGCATAAATGCTAACTTTTGCCATCGACAAAACATTTCTGATACTGCTATCCCATCTTTTTCTGATCGTGGGATACCAGCTTGTACAAGATCATTTCCTCACTCCTTTGAGTTTTGCCAGCTTTCCTTTATTCACCACCCAAACAGATGGCCCTGAAATTACAGCCCCAATTTCCTTTAACTCTTTTGGCTATTTAGCTCTTAACTCTTTTAACTCAGCGTCTGTGATCTGCACTCCCCTGTCTGCTTTTTCCTGCTGCATCATTTGTATAAGGGGTTGTGCTTCCACCACCTCCCTGGCTTTAAGTCCATATTAAATTCAAACTCAATCTCACAGTCTGAGGATTCACTCTGAATATTTCCATCCAATTTCTCAGGATCCCAAGACTGTTTCATAGTGAGGGTACAAACTTGGGAAGTCCAAACCTTATTTTTTCCATATTTATCCCTTTGTTCATTAGCAATACACACTACCAACCACTCTACATTATCTTGTAGCTCATAAGATCGCTCTGCTTGAAGAGTAACTACTTCTTGTGCGATTGCTTTTGCATCTTGTAAAGCCCCGACCTCCTTTTCCAAGTCTCTCTCTTTAATCCGTAATGCAACATTTTCACAGTGAAAAGCTCTAAGGCTGGTAGCTAACAACCATCCCAGTCTCCCTGCTAATTTGCAAGAAGAACCTGATGCCGCTTTCCTTGGCAATCCGTGCATAGATGTTTCAATTTTCTGGGGGGTAACCACCGCCTCATCATCTATTTCAGGCCATGCTTCCTGCAGAGCAAATTCAGCCAGGAAAGCAGCTATGGGTGCCCAGCCCTTAATACTGGGCCAACCCGCAATGTGGGGAGTCACCAACACGGCCTCCCCAGTACCCGGCTTCTTTCTCAGCCTTGGCATGTCTGTTCCTGGATCCTGCAGACTACGCCAAATGTGTGAGCCGACACAGGCAGGACGCAGGAACAACCACAAAAACCATGGATAAAATGCAAAAAGCAAATTTATTCTCGTTACCTTGCGAACTGGGGGATCTCTGAAGCAGCATCCAGGGCAGAGGCACGTGAGCGGGAACGCAGGCACCGTGGAGCTCGGTCCTTGCTAGAGAGGGAGTGAGAGATTCCAAACCTGCTGCTTTCGCCTGTATATATCAGGGATTTTTCGCAGGCAGGAGTTTTCCATTGTGCTTTGATCTTTCTCATGGCAGGGCAGGAATCCCAGTCAAGTTCAGGGTGCCCCTGAGTCTATTCCAGACTATGTTATCTAAATGCAGATGTTCTACTTGTCAGACACATAAGACTAAACAATGATTAGCAGTGTGATATATGTGTTTTTGGACACCCCAGCTGCAAATTGCTTGAGCGTATTTACAGTCCTCCTCACCAATCTTTTGTTATATTCCCACAGTATTCAAATGCCAATTTAGCTTACTAATTTAAATATTCCTAGCCTGGTATGGCCCTCAGACTATTACCCTCGATTGCCCTTCCATGTGGGTGGCGATGAAGCTGCAACATGTAGTCCAAGAGTGATCAAAAGAGGCTTCAGGGCCTTGGGATGGTTGGTAAGGGAATCTGAAGCACAGGTTATTTTTCTCCTCTCTCCTTCCATTTGTGGGCAGATATATTGGAAGAAATAGATGGACCCAGTCTATTAATACATGGATCTGTGGCTGGTGTCACCACCTCAGTTTTGGGTTTTTTGATAATAGGATGGTCTACACTATACCAGGCCCCCTGATGTCAGATGGGATTCAACTTTCTCAAAGGGGGAAGAGGGTCTTTGGTCAGGAGCTAGTGGGGCTCATTGACAGACCTTTAAACTAAACTTGAAGGCAGAGGGGGTGTGGTGGGTTGACCCTGGCTAGAGGCCGGATGCCCACCAAAGCCCACTCTATCACTCCCCCTCCTCAAATGGGCAGGGGGAGAAAAATATAACGAAAAGCTCGTGGGTGGAGATAAGGACGGAGAGAGATCACTCACCAATTACTGGCACGGGCAAAACAGACTCCACTTGGGGGAAAAAAAACAAATTTACTTTATTACCAATCAAAATCAGAGGATAGTGAGAAGTAAAACCAAATCTTAAAACACCTCCCCCATCCCTCCCTTCTTCCTGGGCTTAATCTCTTTCCCGATTTCCACCTCCTCCCCCCAGCAGCACAGGGGAACAGGGAATGGGGTTGGGGTCAGTTCATCACACGGTGTTTCTGCCTCTCCTTCCTCCTCAGGGGGAGGACTCCTTCCCCCGCACCAGCGTGAGGTCCCTCTCACGGGAGACAGTCCTCCACCAACTTCTCCAACGTGAGTCCTTCCCATATGACTGACAGTTCTTCAGGAACTGCTTTATCATGGGTCCATTCCATGGGGTGCAGTCCTTCAGGAAGGGACTGCTCCAGCGCAAGTCCCCCACGGGGTCACAAGTCCTTCCAGCAAACCTGCTCCGGCGTGGGCTCCTCTCTCCACGGGCTACAGGTCCTGACAGGAACCTGCTCCAGGGCGGGCTTCCTGCGGGGTCACAGCCTCCTTCGGACATCCACCTGCTTCGGTGTGGGGTCCTCCACGGGCTACAGGTGGTCATCTGCACCACCATGGACCTCCAGGGACTGCAGAGGGACAGCCTGCCTCACCCTGGTCCTCACCACAGGCTGCGAGGAATCTCTGCTCCGGCGCCTGGAGCACCTCCTCCCCCTCCTTCTTCACTGACCTTGGTGTCTGCAGAGTTGTTTTCTCTTACATCTTCTCACTCCTCTCTCCAGCTGCAAAGTGTGCAGCTTTTTTTTTCTTCCCTCTCTTCCTTTTTTTTTTCTTAATTATGTTATCACAGAGGCGTTACTGATTGGCTCGGCCTTGGCCAGCGGCGGGTCCGTTCTTGTAGCCGGCTGGCATTGGCTGTGTCGGGTCGGACATGGGGGAAGCTTCTGGCAGCTTCTCACACAGAAGCCACCCCATGTCCCCTCCCCCACTGCTACCAAAACCTTGCCACGCAAACCCAATACAGGGGGATAATATCAGGCTTGCCTGTGACAAGCTGTGGGATGACACGTCAAGGTTAGAGGGACAGGGTGCTAGTAGGGGCCTCAGCCTGTTTCTCTAAGATGTGTTTGGTAAGCTGCAGCATACTTGAAGTTTTATGGAGAGGAGCCAGGGGCTCCCAAGGTAATATGAGCCAACAGGGAAACACCAGTGAAATACCTCTAAGAAGGTGACACATTCAAAAGCCCAGCTGAAGTGCCTCTCCACCAATGTATGCAGCATGGGCAACAAACAGGAGGAGCTGGAAGCCACCATACTGCTAGAAAGCTATGACCTGATTGCCGTTACTGAAACTTGGTGGGATGAATCCCATGACTGGAGTGTGGCTATTGATGGCTACAGGCTGTTCAGAAGGGACAGGAGAGGTGCAGAGATGTTGCCCTCTATGTAATGAAAGGGATAAAGTGTGAAGAGCTATCACTGAAGAATATCCATAAGCAGGTTGAAAGCTTATGGGTAAGAATTAGAGACCGAGGTAACAAAGGGAACCTTGTGGTTGGTGTTTACTATAGGCCACCTGATCAAGGGGAGCCCATTGATGAAGCCTTCTTACTCCAACTACAGGAGGAATCGCGTTTGCAGGCTCTCATCATGCTGGGGGACTTCAACCACTCTGACTTCTGCTGGAAAAGTAGCTCAGCAAGATGTAGGCAATCCAGAAGACTCCTGGAGTGCATGGAGGATAGCTTCTTAAGCCAAGAAATAGACAGCCCTGACAGAGGCGATGTGATACTGGGCCTGTTGGTCACATTGAGCTGATTGGTGACATCAAGACTGGAGGCAGCCTAGGCTGCAGTGTTCATGCACTGGTGGAATTCACAGTTCTGAGGGATATGGTTCATGCCAAGAGTAAAGTCAGAATCCTGAATTTTAGGAAAGCAAACTTTCAGCTCTTCAAGGACTTAGTCAATAAGATACTCTGGGAAACGGCCTTCAGGGACAAGGGAGCAGAACAGAGCTGGCAGATCTTTAAGGATGCTTTCCATAGAGCACAAGAGCTCTCAATCCCATTGTTACCAAAAATCCGGAATAAGAAACTTATCAACACCAATGTGATGCGGATAAGCAGACACTTCTTTATTACGGCCGGGTGCGTGAATGAGTTCTCTCACGATCAACGCACACCATGCCCCAAAATCATACATCTTATATAGAGCTTACTCATACATATTCATTAAGTAGTCATACATAAACATGTTTTTTCCAAGAAATCATTAACATATTCTCCTCCTATTTCCGATTCTGCGCAATAACTGTTAGAATCATCTGGAAATGAGTCTGGGGTGTCAAATGGGTGGGCGATCCGTGAATTGGTGGTCGCAATCTCCCCCTGTCGGAATTACCTTTTGCTTAAGGACACGGTTTCTTGGCAGGCATCTATAAACCGTTACAGTAGGCTTCCCTTTCTTGGCAGCACCTACAAACCGTTACAGTAGGCTTCTCTTCCCATTGTCTCCCCTTTCTCATTAATCCAGATTTTGACAGCTACATGTATTCTTCTAGCTTCTATGTAAGTATCATAAATCAGTTCACAGATCAACTTGTACTTGTTACCTAAGTTACGGTTCCTACCAAATGACTTTGACCAATCCCTTCGGCCTTGGTACGGGGCTGTACAGGGATTTCATAGTAGCATTCGGTTGCTGTGCAAGCATACTTTTCATTAAAATATTTCTTATAATCTTATATTATTAAAATCAAAACTATTCATAAGCTATAAACTAATAATTGATTCTAACATATCAGTAACACCATGGTGTAAGAAGTCAGGCAAGGAAGACAAAAGATCGACATGGCTGAGTTGAGACCTGCTGGTCACACTAAATGGCAAGAAGGAAATGCACAGGAAGTGGAAGCAGGGACAGGTATCCTGGGAAGAGTATAGAGACTTTGTCAGGTTGTGTAGGGATGAGGTGAGGAAGGCCAAGGCGCAGCTGGAGCTGAACTTGGCAAGGGATGCAAAGAATAATAAGAAGGGCTTCTACAGGTATGTCAGACAGAAAAGGAAGGCCAAAGAAAGCATACCCTACCTGATGAACGTGACTGGCAAACTGCTAACAATGTACGAGGAGAAGGCAGAGGTGCTCAATTACTTTTTTGCCTCAGTCTTATCTGGCAACCATGGCAAAAGTCTTCTCTCTTCCCATACCTCTTGAGTGGATGAACCACAAGATGGGGACTAGAGGAGCAAAGTCCCTCCCACGGTAAGATAAGATCAGATTCGTGACCATCTGAGGAACCTGAACATTCATAAGTCTGTGGGACCAGACGAGATGCATCCCAGAGTCCTGAGGGAATTGGCTAATGTAGTTGCCAAGCCACTCTCCATATTTAACAAGTCATGGAAGTCAGGTAAATTCCCTGCTGACTGGAAAAAGGGAAATGTTGCACCTAAAAAGTGCAGAAAGGAGGGTCCTGGGAAATACTGGCCAGTCGGCCTCTGCTCCGTGCCTGGGAAGATCATGAAACAGATCCTCCTAGAAGCTATGTTACAGTACATGGAGGACAGGGAGGGGATTCAAGGCATCCAGCATGGCTTCACCAAGGGCAAGTCCTGCCTGGCCAATCTAGTGGCCTTCTTTGAAAGAGTGACTACATCAGGGAAGATGGGGAAGACAAGGGAAGAACTATGGATGTCATGTAGACTTCTGTAAGGCCTTTGACATGGTCCCCCACAACATCTGTCTCTCTGAATTGGAGATATGCACTTGATGGGTGGACTATTCAGTGTATGAGGAATTGGTTGGATGGTTGCATCCAGAGGGTAGTGGTCAACGACTCAATGTACAGATGGAGATCAGTGATGAGTGGTGTCCCTCAGAGGTCCGTATTGGGACTGTTTAATATCTTCATCAATGTCATAGTGGGATTGAGTGCACTTTCAGCAAGTTTGATGATGACACCAAGCTGAGTGGTGCAATTGACATGCCTGAAGGACTGTATGCCATCCAGAGGGACCTGGACAAACTCATAAAGTGGGTCTGTGCAAGGTCATGAGATTCAAAAAGGACAAGTGCAAGGTCCTACACCTGGGTTGGGGCAGTCCCCAGTATCAATACAGCTTGGGGGATGTAGGGATTGAATGCAGTCCTGCAGAGAAGGACTTGGAGTTACAAGTGTATGAAAAATTGGACATGAGCACTTGCAGCCCAGAAAGCCGACCATATCCTGGGCTGAATCAAAAGAAGTGTGACCAGCAGGTTGAGGGAGGTGATTCTGCCCCTCTACTCCACTCTGGTGAGACCCCACCTGGAGTTCTGTGCCCAACTCTGGGGTCCCCAGCACATGAAAGACATGGACTTGTTGGAGTGGGTCCAGAGGAGGGCCACAAAAATAATCAGAGGGCTGGAGCACCTCTCCTTTGAGGAAAGGCTGAGAGAGTTGGGGTTGTTCAGCCTGGAGAAGAGAAGGCTCCATGGAGACCTTATTGTGGCCTTTCAATACTTAAAGGGGGCTTATAAGAAAGATGGGGACAAATTTTTAGTATGATCTGTTCTGATAGGACAAGGGGTAATGGTTTTAAATTAAAAAAGGGGAGATTTAGACTAGATATAAGGAAGAAATTTTTTACAATGAGGGTGGTGAAACACTGGAACAGGTTACCCAGAGAGGTGGTAGATGCCCCATCCCTGGAAACATTCAAGGTCAGGTTGGACGGGGCTCTGAGCAACCTGATCTAGTTGAATATGTCTCTGCTCATTGCAGGGGGGTTGGACTAGATGACCTTTAACGGTCCGTTCCAACCCAAACCATTCTATGATTTTGCAATTCTGTAATATGTGAGACACAGGTATCCGAGAGATTCTTTCAAACTTTAGAACTACTCATTAAAATTTACTCTTTATCCTTGCAATTTGTGTTTATATAATGTTCCTTTTTCAAGTAATGTAGGTAATTTGTCAGCTGGAAGATGACATGCCCCAGAGATGTGTCTTTGTAACTCTGTTTCTCTAGAGGTAGAGCTCATTCAGGTGAAATTAATAGAGTCATTAAGTCATTCTTCTAAATACATTTACTTGTATATTACTTTCTGAAATAGATTGATTACATTCAAATGTATTTTGTTCCAAAGACCAACAGAAGATGCTGTGACCATCAGCTTGGTGAAATGTGAAAGTTTTTAAACCCTACCCCATGAATAGGGTGGTACACTCCCTCTACATTTACTTACTGTGTTTGTAGTCTCTGGTGTCAGATCCACTAGAGCATTGGATCTGAACACTTATCCATGAAGAAAAAATTGAACATAACATTGCTTTAATTCAGCTGTATTACTTATTTGAATAAATCACCAAAGTAGAAGATGGTTTTACATTATGCTGTTTAAAGATATAAAAAAGCTCAGAGATCTCTTGCACAGCACTGCAATATACTGTACCGTTAAAAACAAAGATCCTAAAACAGGCTCCTTTCATGTTGGTTTGTGAAACAATGTGCAGGAGTTTTACTGATTCATTTTTTGTGTGTGCTTTGCTTTGGATGTCTTTTTAGAAGACTACTTTTATTTCTGTCTTTGCAGACAGGGAAAACATCATGCAAGCTACTTTAAGATATTTCTCCAACACTGTTTTAATACAGCTTTATAGTGGTGTTTCGAGGTCTCTATGAAGGAGCATACCTGAAATAATTGCAAGTAGTGCCCTGCAGACATAGGCTGTTAGTGCAAGTGCAATTTCAGAAGCTGTAGCTTTAAGCACTTTATGTTCATTGTGTACTTGTTATGTACACTGAGGTGTAAAGACAAAAAGGTCAAACCTTTAAGATTGGAGCTGTCTTCCTGCAGGCACTAGGAGGTGATTATTTTGACTCATGCAGCACAAGCACAAAAGAACGATGTCTTTTCCTTTTTATTGATAAAGAGAATGAAAGCCATAGCGGAGTGTGTGTGTGGAGGTTGTTTTTTACGTATTTGTTTGCATCAGCTTAAAAATGCCTTCAAATAAAATAATTTCAGAGAAGTTTATAGACTGAGCATGGTTTAAAAAATGCCATGCTGATTAAAGGAATAGTATCAATCAAGGAAAAGTAAGTTCATGCTCTTAAACAAAAAAATCCCAAAAAACAAAAAATCTTCCACACACTAAAAGGGTCCTTTTTTTTTAGAAAGCCCTATTTTAAATGTTCTGAAAATAGCCATATGGTTCAGTTACTATGCAGATATTTTATAAATTGACTATTGCATTTTTAATGTAACAATGTTAACTTCACTGGTTTATCATACTTGGCAAAGAATGTTTTCCATATAACAAGCTAAATTGCAGCTTGTCAGATAGAGTGGAGTTGGATACTGATAATATTTGATTAATTTTCTTGATTAATCAAGCAGCTCCATGAAAGCCTGAATCAGCCAGTTTTCTTTGGGATGGAGGAAAAACTCATCAGCACCAGTTCTTCCATCTCTCCTGCTGAGCTGCCTGCGGAGGTAAAAATTCCAGAAAGCTTACTCTGCATATGTCCTCATGCACAAGTAATGTAGCTTTAATGGTGAGAGTGCACTTGAAAAACAAACCAAAAAATAAACCCAAATGCAAGAAGATGCCTTAGTTCACTTCTGCCTGCCTGCCTTGTTTTCTCTGACCCCCTTTCCCTTCTGTCTCCAGGTGAGCTCAATTCAGAACCAAATGCAATCCAAGGGAGGCTATGGAGGTGGCATATCTGCCAATGTTCAGATGCAGCTTGTAGACACTCAGGCAGGATAATATTGGGAAAACCTTTCTAGTAAGTATTACTGTCTGCTTTTAGGCACTGGTAGAGTAGTGAGGAAGAACATCCTGCCACAAATTGTAATTAACTCCCTATAAACAACTGCGTCCTTATGATGCACGATTTTAAAATGTATTTCTGGGTAGAACATTCAATATTGTGTGAGCATATTGATTTTTATTATGTAATGAACAAGATATTAGTAATTTAGTCCTGGCTGCAAATCTGTCCTTAAGCCTGTTTTGTGTTCAAGATATTATTGTAGTCAAATCTTTGCAAGTAAACTAAGTTGTATATCAAATTTCATAAGAATTTTGTGATATAATTAGGATACCATTTTTGTAATAGTTCCATTTAATTAAGCAAAATATGTGTGGTGTTAAATATGTTATGGTAAGAAAATAATCGCTATCAAAATGTTCAAAACTCAATTTAATGTGTGTTTTCTGTGTTACAGGTTTATGTAAGTTCCTCTATCTTTCCTCTTTTGCCTAGGTGACTGCTTTGTGTTCATGATGAGAGAAATAATGTCTCATTATTCACACTTTGTGATGACTCCAGTGAAATGTTGCTGTTCTGCTCTGATGATGCCATTTATGAGGTTGGTCCTACCGTGCCTTTCAGTGACATGCACACATTGGCCTCCTACCAGTACCATGGACGTAGAACTGTTTAGAATCTGTTTTAGATGTTTGTTAAAGCAAATTATAGCACCAACCTTAGCTTCCATCATCAATACCTAATGCACAGCATTGTTTTACTCTTTATTCTTTAATATTTTCTCCAATCAAGTAATTTAAAAATGAGTAAGTTTCCATTAAAAATTTTAATATCTTATTGTTCATATCCATTTTTTAAAGACCTGGGCCCTATAAGCACAAATTATTATTTCATACAAAATCAACAGAATAGATGACCACGTGCTTTGTGGAGTTGATTTGTATGGTGGCCTGTTTGGTGCCAGAAAAAAATTAAATTGCTTACTGAAGATTGATGATACTGTTGGTGAAAAATTTAGCTGTGGCATGTGTCATGCCTGTTTCTGAAAAAGGACTTGTATCTTATCTGCTTCAGAGTTAGGTCTTTATTTTAAGTTTTATCCAACTGGTCTTGAAACAATAAAGAGAGAACTTGCATTCATAAGGCATTTGTTATAAATGTTCAGTATATTTATTTTGAAAGAGCTGACCTCAAGACTGTAAACCAATGTAGTATCTAAGTACTGTAGAAGCGCTTTAGTCTATTTAAAAAATAAAAGAATCATGTTTGGCTGATTCTTTCTTTTTACAGTTTTTCTTAATTTTAGGCTGTATGGTCATTTCCAGTAGCAGTATGACAGACTGCCTGCAATATTAGCTGAAAATTTTAGTAGCCCTCTCTAAGTAGTTGGCAGTTTCTATGTAGTAAATATTTAGGGACCACGGAAGTTGCTAAGAGCAAGATACTAATCTGGCAGAACGGATGCCAGTGAAAACAACTTACAGGGTGACTTTTTTTCAAAGTCAGCAAAAAGCCTTTTGCTCAGGTTCCAAAGCATGTTTTGCTTTCACCTGCTGTGAAAATTGTATTTTGATATTGCACTGTTTTCAAAATATCTCTGTAAATTGTCCTTTTCTTTTTTTTTTTTTTTCTCCCTGTTGGTGGTTTGAAATAAGTTGATGATCTGAAACTTAAGTGGAAAAAAAATCATCCTAACAAATAAAGCATTACTGAGCCTAATAGTTTCCATTTTTATACATAAACATATGTGTTTATAAATAAAGATTTCTTCATAAAAGTCTTTATTGTCTTCCTCTGCTTTCCCTGATTTCACATTGCAATAGTTATCCAATCTATTTAAACACTTAGGAACCTATCTACTCTTCTCCTCAGTTCACAAAGAGCATGCAGAATACAAGAGCTATTATAAGGTAGTTGGCCTTCCCTAAAGTTGTATTCCAGTGGTATGTGTCAATTATATGGTCGGATAGTTCCAGTTAGGTTGGATAGTCTTCACTGGTAAAGGTTTTGATTCTTGATGACACGAGATCAGATGTTCATTTGTCTGGGGTGCATAAACACATAGCAATGCATTGACATTTTTATGTGTCAGCATTTCTGATGCCACTTGATCAATGAGTCTTAAATATACTATGATTACAAAATGATTTGAACTTTGTCATCAGTAACTGCAGCTTAAATTTACTTGCCAAAACTATCTTGCATTTCTCAAAATGTCTTCAGATCAATAGCCAGAAAAAAATTTGACATATTTTTATAAGACGTACTTTTTGTCCATTGTGTTAATTTTGTAATAAAGTCAGTTCAGTGCTAGCTTGTAGATATTAAAAGGAATATATTGACTTTGATTCAATAAATGTTTTTCTTTCAGTTGGTGGCCTACCCTTTTTCTTTTTCATTAGTTAAATTTGCATTAGAAAAAAACTTGCAGCCTATAGACAAATTTATGGTGAAAATTGTCTGAAGAGTAAAATGTTAGTGTGAGAAGAAAGTATTTTCAAGCTTGAGTTTTTCATTCCACTTGACCCTTTTGTTGCCAAAGGTATTAAACCTTAATTTTACTAGCAGTTTTGTTTAATTGATTTAATATATTTACCAGAGGCCTCTGCAAGGATCTCAGAGAGTTTTCTTACTAAGAAATAAATTGTAAACCTTTCTACAGGATTTCTTTACTTGTGACTGCAACTAGTACATGTGTTTCCTTGCTTATTCTTGATTGTGATGCATATTATTTTACGGTGGGGATCAGTAGAAGACCAATTAAATACATCATCATAGCGATATGTACATCTCCATTAAATATAGGTGCAAGGCACAGTATCATCTACTCTAGTATTTTGCTATGAGAAAGATCAAAGCATAGTGGAAAACAATCCACCCCTTGTCTCTTCACCACAATTAAACAACAGAAATTCCCCACAGTCATCCCACTTTTCACTCTCTAGCTGTGTTCAGTCCATGTTTTACCTGTTAACCTCTCCTCTCTCAATTACTATCCTTATCTCAAATTTCTCATGCCCCACGTTGGACTGTGGTGGGTTGACACTAGTTAGATGCCATATGCCCACCAAAGCCACTCTATCACTCCCCCTGCTCAATTGGATAGGTGACCTGGTTTTTATCTGGAACAGAGCTGGGTTTCTTTTTAGTAGCTCGAATTGTGAGGCATTTTCCTTCCAGCCTGGGATTCACTGTGAGAGAGACACTGATAACATACCAATGTTTACATTTTTGTCACTGGAAGTGAAGGACTTTGTGTTCTGTTAGTCCACAAGCACAAGATTTAAGAGGGCAGAAGAACATTTAAATTAATAAACTTAATTGACAGTTAGATATGCCAGTGGGGTATTCCATATCATATCACGTCATGCCCAGTATATTAGTGAGGGTCTCTTCCTCTCTTGCTCTCTCTGGCTTTCGCTTGGGCTCTCATTCTTCTGGGATTATCGCTCCTCCGGGATCGTTATCTGGGAACAGGCTGGGCTTGGTCAGGAGTGGGGTGAGCTATAACATTGGGTGTCATTCACTTGCATATTTTGTTACTGTTATCATTATCACTACTATTTTAATATCAGTATTATTTTAAGTTTTATTTTCTTTCTATTATTAAACTGTTCTTATCTCAACCTACAAGCCTCCTTATCCTTGCCCCCCTAATCCTCTCCCCTGTCCCCTGGGCGTGGGGGGGAAGTGGGTAAAAGGCTGTGTTGGCTGCTAGCCAAGGGCTAACCCAGTGAAACTATCACAGTTATTTGCAAGGGAAATCAAATACAACTAGAGAACCTTCCAGGAGAATTGCTCCAATTTCCAGAAACCCATTCCTCAAACAGAATAGAAGGGTCGAATTTGCATCCAAACCTACAAGAAAAACTTTTGACTCATATTCACAAGAAGTGACCAATTATGATGAGACTGAAGCCCACAGATATCACACTAAACCATTAACCAATGACGAATATGATACCCCGAATTAGAGGGGCCCTGCCTCCAGCCAGGTGGAGGAAAGGGATAACCGAGTTTATTGGACTGTGTGGATCCGTTGGCCTGGCACATCTGACCCCCAGCAGTATAAGGCCCTAGTGGACACTGGTGCCCAGTGCACCCTGATGCCATCGAACTTTAAAGGGACAGAATCCATTTGTATTTCTGAAGTGACAGGGGGTGGCCGGGTTCTCAACAGTTGACTGTACTTGAGTCTGAAATAAGCCTAACCAGGAGGAAATGGCAAAAGCACCCCATTGTGACTGTTCTGGGTGCTCTGTGCATTCTTGGCATAGATTTCCTCAGGAAAGGATATTTTAAGGACCCGAAAGGATATTTTAAGGACCCAAAAGGATACCGGTGGGCCTTTGGCATAGCTGCCATAGAGACTGAGAAAATCAAACAGCTATCTGCTCTGCCTGGCCTCTCAGAGGACCCGTCTGCTGTGGGATTGCTGAGAGTCGAAGACCAGCAGGTTCCCATCGCTACTACAACAGTGCACTGGCAGCAATATCGCACCAACCGAGACTCTGTAATTCCCATCCATAAAGTGATTTGTCAGCTGGAGAGCCAAGGAGTGTTGTAAATCATTGAAATGGCTTAGGCCCCTTGACATAAATCAGAGAGGATTAGCAGAGATCTTCAGGAGGCCTCTTCTCCTTGAGAACTTTAGACAAAACAATTCTAATCAAGCTGGGAAAAAAGGGAGTATTCTGTTTTTGCCCTTTGAAGTTCAACTGAACAAACACCAGCTGTTGTGACAAAGAGAAAGTTCTCAGGAGAATTAATAAGCCAATCAGTGTGGATTTTTAAGAACGTATGTGGGCTTGGTTAACAGATTGTATATAAGAAGCATATGTGTGATCAATAAAATGGGAAGTCTGATGATTCTCATATTGAGCGTCCAGATTTTTCCCCCCGTCGCAACAAAGGAGTGATCAGCAGGACTCGCTCTCCCTTTAACAGACCCATATGGCCAGTGCGGAAGTCTAATGGGGAGTGGAGACTGACAGTGGACTATCGTGGCTTGAATGAAGTCACACCACCAGTGAGTGCTGCCATGCTGGACATGTTAGAGCTCCAATATGAACTAGAGTCCAAGACAGCCAAGTGGTACACCACCATAGACATTGCTGATGCGTTTTTCTGACAGAATTAACTTTTGGTCAAAGTCTTTTGGCAGGTTTAAACTGTTCTTCAGGGTTGGCTGAGTTAGCAATTTATCAGTTCCACTTCTGCCTTTTGATGGCTACATTCTACCTATCAGACAAAGATACATTGTCTAAATCATGAATCTTTAACTAACAATTTTTCTAGCTTAACTTCAAGATGGGCAGCAATATACCTTGTATATCTAACTTTATCCTTTAGTATCTTAACATCACATCCTGCCTGTATCGGCTCACACAGACACTCTCAAAATTAATTATTTAAGAACCAATTTATTGCTGAGAGGGAACACCCATGGACTACACAAACGATTCAATGTGAATTCTACTGGAGACCTTTATTATTGGTTACGTGATCACTTATATACTCTTAAGCTGCTAACACACACACATACACACATAAAAACTCTTCATTGGCTAAAAGCTACTGTTCACACGCCTGGTTACAATACTTGATTGGATAAATCCACCTGTTCATGAGGCATTCTTTTTACTTCTGACTAGTTACATAAGAAGTTTTCTTATCTTGTTTTCTTGCATTCTTCCTCATGAATCTATTTTTTCACCCAAAGTCAGGACTTAATTGCTCAAGGCAGAAGCTGCTTGCAGCTTCGGCTCTTAAAGCGTCAACAATTTATTACTTAAAATTTCATGCTAAATTGTTTTTAAGTATAGTACTGAATTATTTACCATGTCACAATCTGGGCTGGGGGATGGACCCAGGGCCAGGCTGAGGTGCCCAGTGCAACCACTCCCAGGATTAGTGCTGATGCAAGTGTATATAAGGAATCTGCTTGTGACACATCTTTGGAGATTCCATATAGAACTGCTTATTTTGGTAATGCTGCCTAATACATTGTTCATTAAATTTTTATTTTATATTAAAACAGAAACTTGTGTTTAATTTGCCTTGAGGAGGTGCCATAAAAATTCCCCAACAGCTGTCTAGAGTAGTTTTATGAGCCAGTTAATCTCTTTTGTGTTTTTTTTTTATTATTATTATTAGAAAATGATGCATTAGCAGCCAAATCTCTGAATATAGTCTTGGTCCTAAGTAGCACTGTACTCTGCCATCATATGATATATAAAAAAACAAACCAACCTCCTCAGACTCAGAAAATTAGTAGTTAAGGAAATCCATACAACTTGCCCTGTCTACATAAGGACACCAAATATAATACATACAAAAGTAGTACAAAGTAATATTTTTCAACTTCATGGGGATTTGTCATGTCTATCAGTGCCTTACTCTTTTTCCTGATCTCCATCTTCTGTGCCGATCTCTATTATGGATACCACTCAGGATTTAATAAATTGGCAATATTTTCTTTCTTTGCCTACCTTAAAGTACAATGTCCCAGTCTGAAACTGGTGGAAAGAAGTACAAGTTTACCAAAGTTTATTAGGTTTTTATATTTGTGAAAACAATTTAATGGAAACAGTAAGACAAGAAATAAGACATTCCCACACATCAAAAGCTTTTCATGAGGATTTCAAACAAATGATTATGTCCCTGGATTGTGAGATTCCAGTTCATAGTTAGAATATTGCATGTACTTGAAATTTAATGATAAAATGTCAACTCCTCATTCCATATCTCTTTTTCTATCATTATGGCTTACTGCAGAAGACTATGCACAATTAATTTATTCTTTAACATTTTATTATTCCTCAGAAAAAGCTTTTAACATGAGATAATGATGAAGTATGGTCTAGATTTACAATTTTGTGGTTTAATACAATTTCCTTGAGCACAGACAAAACATCAGAACACAAACACTTTCAGAGTAAAAGACGAAAGACTCAATATTTAGGATGAGAGTTTGAAGCTTTGTATGAAGTCTATTAAAACATGTTGGTTGCAGCTACAGGCTAGAATTTAGCAATGAAAGTACTAAAGGTAAGAAAGCTCTTAAGTAACTTTAAGATGTAAACATTTAAATCAGCACAGCAATACCTTATTTCTGAAGGAGCTATGGAGTTCACTTGCCTGACCAAGACTGATACCACACTCAATATATGACATTGAGAAGCTAAGAAATGCTGAGCATGACTGACTAAGAAAGATTCCCCAGAATGAGGCTTAATGAAAATTTCTTTTTTCCTGTACATTGAAGTAACAATAGGAGAATTTTAGATGCTTCTTTCAATGTTTGATGTTAGGCAATAAGGAGACATCTCTGTGCACAGCCAGTGTAACTAGAGATCATCACAAACTTGAGCAAATTTCACTGTTAAGTATAAGCTGTGTTTCTTGAATGACTACTATGAATGCATAGCTATTGCTAGATTGATTGAAAACCAACAAAATGCATGACAAGGCAAAACATGGTGGAATATTCTTCTCACTCTTGACTCTGTTCTTTTATGCAATATTGGAAGATACTAAAACAGTATCTGGTGAAAATATTTTTTTTTTAAATATATGTAACGGGGAATAATTGCATGTGCTCTTATAATAGCTCAGAAGAATAAAATTTTTCACTATATTCATAGCATGAAGCAAATTATTCAGCAGCTACATGTTTATATGGTCACTTAACATTTTTGTGGGAATATAACACAAAATTGGAGAGGAGGACTATAAACACGCTCAAGTGACTTGCACCTGGGGTGTTGAAAAACACATGTATCAGACTACTAATCATTGTTTAGTCTTATATGCTTGACAAGTAGAACATCTGCCTTTAGATAACACAGGCCTGGGATAGACTCAGGGGCACTCTGAACATGCCTGGGATTCCTGCCCTGCTGTGAGAAAGATCAAAGCACAATGGAAAACTACTGCCTGTAAAAAATCCCTGGTATATATAGGCCAAAGCCGCAGGTTCGGAATCTCTTGCTCCCTCTCTAGCAAGGACCGAGCTCCGCGGTGCCTGCGTTCCCGCTCACGCACCTCTGCCCCGGGTGCTGCTTCAGAGATCCCCCAGTTTGTGAGGTAACCAGCATAAATTTGCTTTTTGCATTTTATCCATATTTTCTGTGGTTGTTCCTGCGTCCTGCCTGTGTAGGCTCACACAATTATTAAATCAACTATACAGATGCTTGCAGAAATTATTTAAAGATGTGCGCTATTCAATAAATAATTTGATGAATATTTAAGTGTATTTAACATCTCTAATTATAATGTGCAAGCATAATGTAGTCATGACTGTAGCTCCATATAAAGTGACTATGACGTTAAAGCTCATCATTAATGATGTCTTGAATCTGCTAATGATTAGTAGAAATACTTCAAAGGAATACTTAATGAGGCTGGTCTCATCTACTTATGCTCACACTTTGTGCCAGCACTGACCTTGATTTGGCTGTACATATGACTGGGTTGGGAACTAACCTATGGTAAAGGGGGTTTTTTGTTTAAATTGTTTACTTTTAGTTTGGATCAATTTATTGATGTTTGTGAGTGGCATGGGATCATAAATCATCTCTTTTGGGGACACTGATGGCTTAAGCTAGCTGTGGAAACACAATGTTACTTGCACTCTCAGCATCAAACTTCCTGAAGGAAAAAAAAAAATTTAGCCTAGTAACTACACTGCTGAGCTAAGCTTAGCCACAGTTAGAACTGTGAATGCTTCTACTGAAAAGCTACTTCAACTTTTGGGGAGCTCTATTTCCCATGTACTGATGTCACTGAAATCGTGAATGAACTTTTTAACACCAATGTAGTCTTAAGAAGCAGGAATTCTTTAATGCAGCACCAGATGCATGGGGGATCGCTCCACCTATCGTGCATGCCCTATAACACATGAAGTAAAGTTTATATTACACAAAAACATACATATTCATTATATTTCCTGGAATAATCATGCATATTCAGAATAATTCTCAGAAATCATTATCATAAAACTCCACCTCACCGTGCATGCTCATTAAGCCTTGAAATGAGTCGGAGGGTTGCTTTTGCGACCACCACAGACCACTGACCAAAAATAAAAGACCCTCTAATGACCTTGTCTCAAGGACTTGGCTCAGCATGTTCCCTGTCACATCCCAGTGATCAGAAAAACAAAGAGTCTTAAAGTTTCTATAAACATTAAGGTAATAAATTTAAATGTCTAAAACACTACAACAAAGATACATTATTCTTAACTCTAATACTGAGTTAATTATTAGAACAGACTTGGAACTTTAGAGAGATTATTTAGCAGCTTCAACAATTTTCTCTTGATTACCCATTTTACATACGATTTTATTCTTTTTTAAGTCTAAAATTTAAACTTCTACCATAACACTGGGATCACCAGCTTTACCCAAATTATTCTGTTTGGTTTGAGGGCACACAGTATGTTGAACACCTTTGCCAAATGGTCAACTAGATCATCACTGAGAGTCAATTAGCCTCAGGCAATTAATTTAATTTCTTCCATTTCTGCAATTTCTGCTAATTCCATCCATCACTACTATTCAAGACATGACTTTCTGCCTTCATACAAGTTAATAGAAATTATGAATTCACACTTGAAGTGGGTTTTAAAATAAGCCCAGAAAAGCAAAATGTTGATAGAGTTGGCAATAATTTGCTAAACACCAAACTTATTACTAAAATACGATGCAGAATAGTACGTCCACATTTAGAAAGGATTAAGCTGTCATACAAAAGGAATGATTCAGTTGCTATAACATAGTTATTTGTGGGGGCTTTTCACGGTGAAGTTATTCTGCAAACTATTTTTTTTTCCAAAATCTAATGCTCTGTTCTTAGACATAAGATAGTAGAGAGCCTATTAGCAGAAAATAAAAGTAGTCTGTTATGTTTGGCATGTTAGTTCTTTCAGGTGAAGTGGATGCCTCACCTTTGAGATTTGACAATAGTAGAAGACACTCCTGGTAAGCCATCAGACACACACTCACACAGAGCAGTATCTGGTAGATGATACTTGACGTGGTTTAACAAGGAAGGGTCGCTGCCCCGCCCCACCTCCCATCCTCCGGTGGTATAGGGAGGAGACAATATAAACAAACGAGGCTCAGGGGTTGAGACATGAGCAGTTTACTGAAATAGTAAGGGAAAAACAACACCAGGCAACAACAACAACAGTGCTAATGAAATATACAACATAAACAAGTAGGACCAAACAGCTCACCACCCGACCGGCTTGAGAACCACAGTACCCAGCAGCCCCCTCTTCCTGGAACTTCCCTGTTTAAATACTGAGCATGACATCATGTGGTATGGAATACCTGCCCTGGCCGTCCTGCTTCCAGTTCCTAACTAAACCCAGGACATTATCCACCCCTTATTCTATACCATCTACATCATGCTCAGATCCTGCACTTCCCAATCAATTCCTACCACTGTCTTGTCTTGTTGTAGAGCTATATCTATATCTCTATATCCATAAATGCACAGATATAATTCCCTTAGTCTATGGGCCATCACTCTATAATGTCCACTGAGTTCATTTAACTCATGACTTTGGGCTCCATCTGTCATAACAGTCTCTCAGGGTGAAAAAAAAAACAAACCTGGTGTGTGGTGTTGGATTGCTGCAAGCTGTACCCAGAGCTTGTGGCTGATGTATCTTGGAGAGCTGACTGGAGATGATGCACTAGTGTATCAGGTACAGCCCCTGCTCACGGTCTGTAGGTCAAACATGTCAACCTTAATGATGTTGTTGGGCGCTGATTGATGGAGCCAGATCTGGTTTCATCACTGCTGCACCTTGCTCAGTTTTCAAAGTCCATTTCTTCATCCATTTTGTGGCAATTCATACTGTAATCCCTTTGACATGGCATATAGCAACCACAGTAGTAATGACACACAATATATAGAGTCCAAATTATTGACTATTCTCACCCAGAGTCAAATCTCCTTGAGGTACACATCGGACTTGCCCATCCTTCTGCATTACCCACCAAGTGCACCCAGGTCCTTGGGCAAAAGCAATCCCACAAACGGGTTTGCCTTTGCCTGTGGCAGGACTAACCCAGACCATCTTCTCTAACATGTTCTTCATGTGAACTACAGGGACTTTGTCCCCTTCTACAGTACGTGGAAGTTTTGATAGGGCGGGACCAGCTTGATTGGTGGATCCCCCATTGTTAACCAGCCAGGTAGCCTCTGCTAAATGTGTATCCCAATATTTGAATGTCCCATCACCCATTGCTCTCAGTGTAGTTTTCAGCAGTCCATTACATCATTCAATTTTCCCAGAGGCTGGTGCATGATAGGGGATGTGGTACATCCACTCACTGCCATGCTCTTTAGCCCAGGTGTTTATGGGGCTGTTTTGGAAATGAGTCCCGTTGTCAGACTCAATTCTCTCTGGAGTGCCATGTCGCCATAGGATTTGCTTTTCAAGACCTAGAATAGTGTTCTGGGCGGTGGCATGGGGCACAGCATATGTTTCCAACCATCCAGTGGTTGCTTCCACCATTGTCAGCACGTAGTGCTTACCACTGCAGGTTTGTGGGAGAGTAATATAATCAATCTCCTAGGCTTCTCCATATTTATATTTTAACCATCATTCTCCATGCCAGAGAGGTTTTAATCACTTGGCTTGCTTGATTGTGGCACATGTCTCACACTCATGAATAACCTGTGCAATAATGTCTGTGGTTAAGTCCACCCCTTGATCACGAGCCCATTTATATGTCACATTGTATTGGGTTTGCGTGGCAAGGTTTTGGTAGCAGTGGGGGAGGGGACATGGGGTGGCTTCTGTGAGAGAAGCTGCCAGAAGCTTCCCCCATGTCCGACCCGACACAGCCAATGCCAGCCGGCTACAAGAACGGACCCGCCGCTGGCCAAGGCCGAGCCAATCAGTAACGCCTCTGTGATAACATAATTAAGAAAAAAAAAGGAAGAGAGGGAAGAAAAAAAAAAAGCTGCACACTTTGCAGCTGGAGAGAGGAGTGATAAGATGTAAGAGAAAACAACTCCACAGACACCAAGGTCAGTGAAGAAGGAGGGGGAGGAGGTGCTCCAGGCGCCGGAGCAGAGATCCCCCGCAGCCTGTGGTGAAGACCAGGGTGAGGCAGGCTGTCCCCCTGCAGTCCCTGGAGGTCCATGGTGGAGCAGATGACCACCTGTAGCCCGTGGAGAGAGGAGCCCACGCCGGAGTAGGTGGATGCCCGAAGGAGGCTGTGACCCCGTGGGAAGCCCGCGCTGGAGCAGGTTCCTGTCAGGACCTGTAGCCCGTGGAGAGAGGAGCCCACGCCGGAGCAGGTTTGCTGGTAGGACTTGTGACCCCGTGGGGGACCCGCGCTGGAGCAGTCCCTTTCTGAAGGACTGCACACCATGGAATGGACCCAGACTGGAGCAGCTCGTGAAGAGCTGTCAGTCATGGGAAGGACTCACGTTGGAGCAGTTGGTGGAGGACTGTCTCCCGTGAGAGGGACCCCACGCTGGTGCGGGGGAAGGAGACCTCCCCCTGAGGAGGAAGCAGCGGCAGAAACACCATGTGATGAACTGACCCCAACCCCATTCCCTGTCCCCCTGTGCTGCTGGGGGGAGGAGGTGGAAAATAGGGAAAGAGATTAAGCCCGGGAAGAAGGGAGGGATGGGGGAGGTGTTTTAAGATTTGATTTTACTTCTCATTCTCCTCTGATTTTGATTGGTAATAAAGTAAATTTGTTTTTTTTTCCCCCAAGTGGAGTCTGTTTTGCCCGTGCCAGTAATTGGTGAGTGATCTCTCTCCGTCCTTATCTCCACCCACGAGCTTTTCGTTATACTTTTCTTCCCCTGCCCATTTGAGGAGGGGGAGTGATAGAGTGGGCTTTGGTGGGCATCCGGCCTCTAGCCAGGGTCAACCCACCAGAGCAAAGTAAGGAGTATCCTGTTGACGTCCTTGGGACGTGAACAGAGCAATACCACCTGTTATAACAAAGAGAAAGTTCCCAGGAAAATTGATGAACCAGTCAGTATGGGTCTTTGAGAATATGCATGGGCTTAGTTGGCCACTGTATATGAGGAGCACATATGTAATCAATAAACGGAAGCTTGCTGATCACTCATATTGAGCGTCCGGGTCTTCCCTCCGTCACGACAAATGGCGCCCGAACAGGGACCTGAAAGAGGGCGAGGATAGGACTCTAAAGAGAGCGAGGATCGGACCCTACAGAGGACATCCTGCGGCCACGACGCGATGGAGTTCTGTATCGGTCCCTTTGCAGCGAGGGAGGCTGTAAGAGGCTGGTTCCTCCGAGCCCTGGAAGCACCTATAGAGGGGTCCTGCCGAACGCACCACCGAGGTCTTGAAGGCTGCAACAGCACGCTGACGACTAGGTAAATAGACAAGCGGTGTATGATTTGCTCAAATGCTTTTTAGAAAAGCGGAGCACCCCAGGGATTGACTGTAAGAAGGAACTCCCTGGACTTAAGGACTTGCGGCACAAAGCGGGCAAAATTGCAGCCGGTGCCGAGAGAGGGCGAACGACATCGACCACGGATAAAGAGGTAACCCTCTCATTACTTAAATGCTTTTTGGAAAAGCGAGATATGGCATTTAACCTGAAGCATTTAACTGGACTCCCGATTGCGACATCGGCGGCTCTGGCTCGGAGAGGCGTGTCAGAGCGACCGAGTTTTTCACCACCCTCACCTCCAGATACCATTCTACGGAGGATCAAATGTCTGCCGAGTTCCATATTTCTCCATCGCAGCGGAACATTGCGTTTTCCGCTCCCCGCGAGGGCCCGGCGGGGGAGCGGCGGCAGCTGCATGGCCGAGCAAGATGGCTCTGGCCTGGGGGATGACTCTGCTGGGGGCTGCTGATGCCGCACACCCGGGGGGGGGCGGGGCCGAGCCGTGCGCTGATAGGCTGATCAGCGAGGACGAGCTACGCAGCCAGAAGGACCCGGGGGGGCACCCTCCCCACTGGCTCACCCCCTCCCCACCCTTCCCCCCGAGGGGACCGCCAGCCCCACCGCCAGCCCCACCGCCACCGGGGAGGGTAAATACCGACAGAGCTCTGTTTCTCACCGGAGCCGCTGGGAGAAGGCGTCAGTCCAAGGGGGGGCTTCCCCCTCCCTCTTCCCCCTCCCTCTTCCCAAAGACTCTTCCCATGTTCCAGTCTATCCTGCACTCCCTCCGTCCACGCTACTGACCCCTGATTTTCCACAGCCACTTCCACACTCTAATCCTGAGAATCGTCCAGAATGAGCTTGAAGAGTTAGAACAACAGCAGGAAACTCCTTACAGCAGACACTGACCCGATTTGAATCTCAAAGGAATCACAGAATATTAGGGATTGGAAGGGACCTTGAAAGATCATCTAGTCCAATCCCCCTGCCAGAGCAAAAACATCTAGATGAGTTCACACAGGAAGGCATCCAGGCGGGTCTTGAATGTCTCCAGAGAAGGAGACTCCACAACCTCCCTGGGCAGCCTGTTCCAGTGCTCTGTTACTCTCACAGTAAAGAAGTTCTTTCTCAAATTTAAGCGGAACCTCCTGTGTTCCAGCTTACATCCATTGCCCCTTGTCCTATCATTGGTCATCACTGTGAAGAGCCTGGCCCCATCCTCCTCACACTCACCCTTCAAATATTTATAAACATTAATAAGGTCCCCCCTCAGCCTCCTCTTCTCCAAGCTAAAGAGGCCCAGCTCCCTCAGCCTTTCCTCATAAGGGAGATGCTCCACTCCCTTAATCATTTTGGTGGCTCTTCCCTGGACTCTCTCAAGCAGCTCCCTGTCCTTCTTGAACTGTGGGGCCCAGAAGTGGACACAATATTCCAGATGCGGCCTCACCAGGGCAGAGTAGAGGGGAAGAAGAACCTCTCTTGACCTACTAACCACACCCCTTCTAATGCACCCCAGGATGCCATTGGCCTTCCTGGCCACAAGGGCACAGTGCTGGCTCATGGAACAACCAGGGGGAAAGGGAATGATGATGATCCGGCCATGAGATGGCAAGGAGTGATAAAAACGCTTTGCTTGAGGGGGTGTCTTGCCCACACCTACTGCACATCCAGTGATTATGGGGGTACCGGGAATGATGGAAGAAGGAAACCTAACTATTGGTCTCCGTTCCCTTGGGAACTAGTAAAAGAGGCCAGAAAAACAGTAAGAGATTATGGGCTGCAGTCTCCCTATACGCAGGCATTTGTTGATAACATCTTTTCTACTAAATATTTAACTCCATCTGACTGTCGTACTATGATGCAAATGCTTTTAACAGTGATGCAGGCATTTTTGGCCGCGGCAACAACACAGAGGCGGGCGGGGGGGCAGAGGCCTGTCCCGCTCCGCCGCACCTGAGCTGGCTGAGGTGAGGGGGGCTCCCTCCCCGCCTCTTCTCCCGCGGCTTCAACCACCATAGGCCGTGCCTGGAGAGCGGCCGCTCCGCGGCTGCCCGCTGCCCAGCTTTTACCAAGAGACAGAGCATACAGGAGACTCAACTCCCCTTATTGATTTTGCGTCATCATGGGACCCCTGCACCTCCTTCAAATGAGATCAACCTGCATTCCAGACCCTCTAAAATTATGGTTTAAGTTGCACTGCTTGGTGTGGATCTGTGGCAAATGGTTAACGGTTTATAGTTTGCATTGCACGAGAATCTTACTATTGTATGATTGGCATATTTTGTTGTGTGAGTGAGTGAGTGAGTGAGTGAGAAGAGTGAAGGGCCCTTCCCGTTTGTGTGACTGAGTGTCTGTGTTGCTTGAGGGACGCAGCCCAACTGCAGGGCGGGTGCAGAGTCTACGGAGACGAACGAATGAGAGGTTATAGTTCAATGCTGTAAAGGTAATTTTTCTTTGTGGTTGTTTAATGTGTAAACGGAAATGAAATGGGAACTAAACAGACACTAAACGAGAATTTAAAAAGTTTAAAGAATCAGAGATAAATACGAAGTCATCACTATTGTATGAGAAAGTCCCAGAGAACTGATAACTTGGGGTAGGGGCTATGCTTGAGTCATTACAGATTCTGGAACACGGTGGGTTTCAGTGAAGTGGATACGCCTGTGGTTGGAAGACAAGGGAGGGTAAAAAAAAAAAAAAAAAAGAAAAAGAAAAAAAAAACTTTTCAAGCAAAAATTCCGAAGTGTAATAGTTATCAAATTCTGTTTGGTGAAAAATAAGACCTGGACACTATATGTAGAAGAATATAAAGATGTAAAGATATGTGTTAAATGGTGACATGAGCAGGTAATGAAGTGTATATTAGTAGTAGAGCATAGCATGGGGTAGAGGTGAATATGAATTATCTTTATTTTAACAGGAAAAGATGTATCACTAAATTTTCTGCAGGAGTTTACACAGTTTCCAAAGAATATTTTTAAATTAACAAAATGAACATGAATCAAACTTTCAGTATAAGCTATGAATTTTTGTGGGGCTTTTAACTTTTATTTTTTTTTCTGATGAAAAATAGTGTCACCAGTTAACACCTTTATAATTAAGGGCCTGTCACCATTTTCAATGTGAGCCTTTATTTTCAAGGGTGTATGGCATGGCTATGCAGATGCTGTGAGCATGAAACTTGGTTTTGAAAAAAAAAAAAAAAATCTCAACTAGTAGGGACTTCTCCTGGGGAGAGATTTTTTTTTGGTTTTGTGACATGGATTATATTTCAAGTCAGAAATGAATCAGCAAAACAAAACCAACCCCATATTATTATTATTATTATTATTATTATTATTATTATTATTATTATTATTATTATTATTATTATTATTATTATTATTATTTGTAGAGAAACATGCTGTGGGAGCTAAGGAGCTGGGTGACTTTTAATCACTAATGGGGAGCTAGACTTTTATGCTGTGTGTGAACCTCACTGACTGTATCACGTGGGTGGAACCTTGACCAATTAGTTGCTGGCACGCATCACATGTTGTGTAACAAAGTGTATAAAAGGAACCTGTACCAAATAAAGACAGAGCAATCACCCTACCTCTATGAGAAAACGTGATTTAGACTCTTGGCACAGGCTACAATTATTATTATTATTATCATTATTATTATGAATTTTTTTATGCTTCAGAAATAGTTCTGTTTTAGGGTAAAGAATGAAAACTCTGAACCAAGTCTCATTTTGAAAACTGAAGCAGCAGAGGCAGAGATTTTAAATTTGCCACTATAAATGTACATTTAGTACTTTGGGTAAGGATATTAGTGTTTGAAATACACAAAACTGTGGCTTGTTATGGAATACAGGCAGGTTTTAAAATACCGATTCTCAAAACACATCCACAATGATAAATACATTCTGCTACACCAACAATTCAGCAATTAAGAAGTCACTTATATTGTGCAATGACGCAGTAGCTCCTAAAGCAGTATATTGCGTGCAAGATAGGGATTTTTAGTAGCATTTTTACAATTTCATTATGAATTCTTCTCTCTTATTCCCTTCAGGAAAAAAAAAAAAAGACACTAAGATGTTATAACTTGAATGTTCTGACGTAAAACCACAACAGCAAGGAAATTCAGAGTTGATTTCATTTTAGTTGTCTTCCATGGTTGTATCCAGGTATCGTAGCACATACGATGCACTGAGTGCAATCTCCTGACATGCTGTGCCTTGCTACAACAGGGATGAGTACAGAACAAATTTTCTTTCCTTGCTTTTGTGTGTTTGTCATAGCTTTAATATTTGAATGTTTTCTTCTCATTGTAGAAACACTAAATGGCTTATACTGTATTTGGGTAGCACTGGTTAGGGTAGATACTGACAAACTGGGAATCCTTGAACTGCTCTAACTTGCAATCAACATTAATTTGGATTTTTCTTTAATTCTGCAAATGCATTTTTTGTTGAAATGGTTAAAATTGTTTGAAATGTGAAAGTGTTTTGGGTAGTATTTTATACTGATGTATATATTGAAACAGAAATCATTGTAATAATTGTAATAGCTTTTGGTTATAAATACACTACATGCAGACAGATGGGGCTGTACAGTACTGTGCTGTTCAACACCTGGGCAGGGCTACTGCTTGGAAACAGGTTGCAGTGTCAGTAAACCATAAGGATCAAATATTGTACCATTCAGTGTTGGCAGTCACCAATGCAAAAGGAGAAGAGAAGATTTCAACATGATTAACACTACATAGCATTCACACATCTGGTAAATTAGAACTTTAAAAAAAAAGTCTTAAGTTTATAGTTATTACTGCATTAAGATTTTTGTTGATTAGTGTTGTTTTAAGACCTTAAGCTGTAGTACCTAGACAAAACATGTGGGTAACTTTTGCTAATATAAGGAAGCAAGAATCACTGTGGCTTTCACTGGCTACGCCCAAGGATCCTTTTAGAACCTGTCTTATAAAAGTGCCTTTGTATAACTTTGAAAGCTTTTTAGGATATGTAAGTATTGATAGCATTATCACATTTAATGAAACACAAATTTAGCAGCTACATAATCTGACATGGCCAAATAACAATTTTAAGCACTATAAAAATGCTATGCTAGCTTTTAGATCTGTTTTCATAATCTCACATTTAAACACATCTCTTATACAACCACAACACTCAACACAAGAGAAGCGTTTCTTACTTTGCTGAAAATTGTAACGATCAGATACAGTTTTGGGACACTGCTGCCATGATCCTAACTGCGTTGTTTTCCCCTAACGTTGCAGCAGGAAAAGCATTAGGAGATGTGAAAAAGCTAGGTTGTTGGATAGCTAAATAAACAAATCTCACGTCACAAACTCTCACATAGATGTTAGTAGACATTGATAGCATTAGACATGCAACACTGCAAAATAGAGCAGCAATTGATTTTTATTTGTTAGCACAAGCGACATGTTTGTGAGGAATCTGAAGGCATGTGCTGTATGATTCTATCGGACCGCTCAGAATCAATTCATATGGCCATTGGAAGGTTGAGGGAAAAATGTCAAGCAGTTGAGGGTAAATAGTGGTGATTGGTTAAGCGAGTGGTTTTTACAAGAATGAATCTCTTGACTATTAAAGTCAGGATTTAAGATGCTATTTGTAATTTTGGTAATCCTTTTATTAGTGCCTTGTTTGCTATCGTGTCTGCAAAGGGCCCTGCAGAAGATGGCGGACAACGCCTTTGTGGTAGAAAAACAAAAAAGGGGAATTGTTGGCCCTTTAAGAGCCCTAGATGCAGGCGGTTTTGGCCTTGAACAATTAATTCCTGACTTTTAGTGAAAAAACAGAATAGAGAAACAAGATAAGAAAATTCTAATATAATTAGTCAGAAGTAAAAAGAAGTCCTTAGATGGCTCGGTATTATAATCTTGCTTTGCATTGTAGCACGTATATTATTTTCTTGTATGACCAAACGTGTAGAGCAACTTACCCAAAACATCTTTTTAGCTCAAAATAATAAAAACAGGGGAATTGTGGGAAACTATTGGTAGAGCACCGCACACATCTGGTGTAGGTGCTGATACGTCAGGGTCAGCGGTGAATTCCCCCCCCCCGCTTCCCCCCTCTATTATTTTTTGTGTTGTTTTAATTTGTCAAATTACAGAGAATCTATATATGCAAAATTGCAATGGTTAAAAGACCACACTCAGAAGATTATCAAGAACATAAACCCGTTTGATGCATGATTAACATTTCTTTTTGGCAACCTGTCGCTTTAGCTTTTAACTTTAATTAAAGAGAGTGTACGCTTTTTAGGCATTATATTTTTAGTTCTAATTATAGTAAAAATTGCTTATAGATGTGTAATGCAAGGAGTACAGAGTGTCACTGCTACAGCCCTGATTGTACAAAAAGAAAAAGGGGGAATTGTTGTAGATCACTAAGAGATATTGTACAATCAGAGGCTTTAGCAGAAGCAGCAAGGGTATTGAAACGGCTCAGGCCGCAGTAAGTGACTTTAGGCCCTTGACATAAGTCAGGGTAAATTAACAGAAGTCTCCAGGATACTTACTTGCCCTTGAGACTTCAGACAAACAACTTTAACTAAGCTGGGAAAAAGAAGGGAGCTGGCAACCGCAAAGTAAGGAGTATCCTGTTGACGTCCTTGGGACGTGAACAGAGCAATACCACCTGTTATAACAAAGAGAAAGTTCCCAGGAAAATTAATGAACCAATCAGTATGGGTCTTTGAGAATATGCATGGGCTTAGTTGGCCACTGTATATGAGGAGCATGTATGTAATCAATAAACGGAAGCTTGCTGATCACTCATATTGAGCTATCCAGGTCTTCCCTCCGGCGCGACACTATTCTTCTCCCTCCCAGTCCTAATGCAGCTGTGAACCAGCCAAACACGGTGGCCTTGAGCTCCAGCAGCAACTAATAACATTAGTACTTTTATCAATGATGTTCTCAAAGCAAGTCTGAACTGAAACCAAAATACGGCTCTTCTAACTACTGAGAAGTAAATTAACTCTATCCTAGAAAAAACAGGACACATGCTAAATGCAAAACTGCTCTTTTCTCGGGCCCCATGTTGTGTGCCAAAAAGTACTGTGGTGGGTTGACCTTGCCTGAATTCCAGGTGCCCACCAAGCCACTCTATCTTCCCCGTCCTCAGCAGGATGGGGAGGGGAGAAAAGAAGATCTAACAAAACAAACCTCAAACTCATGGATCAAGACAAAAGCAGTTTAATAGAAAAAAAACAAAGCTGCGCGCACAGAAGCAAAAGAACAAAATATTTATTCTCTACTTCCCATCAGCAGGCGATGTTTGACCACTTCCTGGGAAGCAGGGTTTTCATATGCGTTGTCGTTCTTGGAGGACAAATGTAAATAACAAATGACCCCCGTTCCCTCTCCGTTCTCCTTGCTTTTATTTCTGAGCATACGTCATATGGTATGGAATATCCCTTTGGTCCATTTGGGTCTGCTGTCCTGGCTATGTCCCCTCCCAAGACCTTCCCCACCCCCAGCCTTCTGGGGGCGGGCGGGGGGAGGAGGGGTGGAAATGGTGGAAAGCTAGCCTTGATGCTGTGCTAGCACTGCTCCACAGTAACCAAAACACTGGTGTGTTATCAACACCTTTCTAGCTACTAATACAAAACACAGCACTCTGAGGGCTGCTATGGGGAAAATTAAGTCCATCCCAGTCAGACCCAGTACAGATACTCAGCAACCTTTTTGCCTCAGTCTTCACTGGCAACCTCTCTTCCCACACCTCTCGAGTGGGTGGACTGCAAGATGGGGACTAGAGGGGCAAAGTCCCTCCTACTGTGAGAGAAGATCAGGTTTGTGACCACCTGAGGAACCTGAACATTCATAAGTCTGTGGGACCCGACAAAATGCATCCCAGAGTCCTGAGGGAATTGACTGATACAGTTGCCAAGCCACTCTCCATGATATTTGGAAAGTCATGGCAGTCAAGTGAAGTCCCTGGTGACTGGAAAAAGAGAAACGTAGCTCCCATTTTTAAAAAGGATTAAAAGGAGAATGCTGGGAACTATGAACCAGTCAGCCTCAGCTCTTTGCCTGGGAAGATCATGGAACAGATCCTCCTAGAAGCTATGCTAAGGCACATGAAGTACAGGGAGGGGATTTGAGACAGCCAGCATGGCTTCACCAAGGGCAAGTCTTGCCTGACGAACTTAGTGGCCTTCTATGGAGTGACTATATCAGTGGACAAGGGAAGAGCTACAAATGTCGTCTATCTGGACTTCTGTAAGGCCTTTGACATGATCTCTCACAACATCCTTCTCTCTAAATAGGAGAGAGATGGATTTGATGGATGGACTATTCGGTGGATAAGTGTATTGGGTTTGCGTGGCAAGGTTTTTGGTAGCAGTGGGGGAGGGGACATGGGGTGGCTTCTGTGAGAGAAGCTGCCAGAAGCTTCCCCCATGTCCGACCCGACACAGCCAATGCCAGCCGGCTACAGGAACAGACCTGCCGCTGGCCAAGGCCGAGCCAATCAGTAACGCCTCTGTGATAACATAATTAAGAAAAAAAGTAAGAGAGGGAAGAAAAAAAAAGCTGCACACTTTGCAGCGGGAGAGAGGAGTGAGAAGATGTAAGAAAAAACAACTTCGCAGACACCAAGGTCAGTGAAGAAGGAGGGGGGAGGATGGGCTCCAGGCGCCGGAGCAGAGATTCCCCCCGCAGCCTGTGGTGAAAGACCAGGGTGAAGCAGGCTGTCCCCCTGCAGCCCCTGGAGGTCCATGGTGGTGCAGATGACCACCTGTAGCCCGTGGAGGACCCCACGCCGGAGCAGGTGGATGCCAAAGGAGGCTGTGACCCCGTGGGAAGCCCGCGCTGGAGCAGGTTCCTGTCAGGACCTGTAGCCCGTGGAGAGAGGAGCCCACGCCGGAGCAGGTTTGCTGGCAGGACTTGTGACCCCGTGGGGGACCCGCGCTGGAGCAGTCCCTTTCTGAAGGACTGCACACCATGGAATGGACCCAGACTGGAGCAGCTCGTGAAGAGCTGTCAGTCATGGGAAGGACTCACGTTGGAGCAGTTGGTGGAGGACTGTCTCCCGTGAGAGGGACCCCATGCTGGTACGGGGGAAGGAGACCTCCCCCTGAGGAGGAAGCAGCGGCAGAAACACCGTGTGATGAACTGACCCTAACCCCATTCCCTGTCCCCCTGTGCTGCTGGGGGGAGGAGGTGGAAAATCGGGAAAGAGATTAAGCCCGGGAAGAAGGGAGGGATGGGGGAGGTGTTTTAAGATTTGGTTTTACTTCTCATTCTCCTCTAATTTTGATTGGTAATAAAGTAAATTTGTTTTTTCCCCCAAGTCGAGTCTGTTTTGCCCGTGCCAGTAATTGGTGAGTGATCTCTCTCTGTCCTTATCTCCACCCACGAGCTTTTCGTTATAATTTTCTCCCCCTGCCCATTTGAGGAGGGGGAGTGATAGAATGGGCTTTGGTGGGCATCCGGCCTCTAGCCAGGGTCAACCCACCACAATAAGGAATTGTCTGGATGATCGCATCCAGAGGGTAATGGTCAATGGCTCAGTGTCCGGATGGTGATCAGCAATGAGTGGTATATCTCAGGGGTCTGTATTGGGACCAGTACTATTCAATATCTTTGTTGGAGACATGGACAGTGGGATCGAGTGCACCCTCAGCAAATTTGCAGATGACACCAATCTGAGTGGTGCAGTTGACATGCCTGAGGGACAGGAAGCCATTCAGAGGGACCTGGGCAAGCTTGAGAAGTGGGCCCATGTGAACCTCATGAGATTCAACAAGGCCAAGTGCGAGGTCCTGCATCTGGATTGGGGAAAATCCCCAGTATTAATACAGGCTGAGGGATGAAGGCATTGAGAGTGGCTCTGCCAAGAAGGACTCAGGGGTACTGGTGGATGAAAAACTGGACATGAGCCAGCAATGTGCACTTGCAGTCCAGAAAACCAACCGTATCCTGGGCTGCATCAAAAGAAGCGTGGCCAGCAGGTAATTCTGCCCCTCTACTCCCCTCTGGTCAGAGCCCATTTGGAATACTGCATCCAGCTCTGGAGTCCTCAGTACAAGAAAGTCATGGACCTGTTGGACTGAGTCCAGAGGAGGGCCACAAAAATTATCAGAGGGATGGAACACCTCTCCTATGTGGAAATACTGAGAGTTGGGTTGTTCAGCCTGGAGAAGAGCTCCATGGACACCTTATTGTGGCCTTTCAATACTTAAAGGGGGCTTATAAGAAAGATGGGGACAGACTTTTATAGAAGGGCCTGTAGCAATAGGACAAGGGGCAATAGATTTAGACTAAAAGAGGGAAGATACAGGCTTCAAGACAAGGCTCCTGAGACTTTAAAATTTCCTTCTTAAAGAGTGTCCAGCCTTCCTAGACTCCTTTGCCCTTCAGGACTGCCTCCCAAGGAACTCTGCCAGCCAGACTCCTGAACAGCCCAAAGTCTGCCCTCTGAAAGTCCAAGGTGGCAGTCCTGCTGACCCCTCTCCTGCCTTCTCCAAGAACAGAAAACTCTATCATCTCATGATCACTGCACCCAAGACGGCCTCCAACCACCACTTCACCCACCAGTCCTTCCCTGTTAGTGAATAACAGGTCCAGTGGGGCACCTTCCCTGGTCAGTTCCCTCACCAGCTGTGTCAGGAAGTTGTCTTCCACACACTCCAGGAACCTCCAAGATCACCTCGTCTCTGCTGTGTTGTATTTCCAGCAGACATCTGGCAAGTTGAAGTCCCCCACAAGAACGAGGGCCCGTGATCACGAGATGTCCCCTAGCTGCTTGTGGAATATTTCATCTACCTCCTCATCTTGGTTGGGTGGTCTATAGCAGATCCTCCACCGTGATATCTGCCTTGCTGGCCTTCCCCCTGATTCTTACCAACAAACACTCAACCCTGTCATCACCATTATTAACCTCCAAGCAATCAAAATACTCCTTAACATAAAGGACTACCCCTCCTCCTCTTCTTCCTTGTCTATCCCTTCTGAAGAGTTTGTAGCCATCCATTGCAGCACTCCAGTCATACAGGGAATCCCACCACATTTCTGTGATGGCTGCTGTATCATAGTTTTCCTGATGCATGATGGCTACCAGCTCCTCCTTTTTGTTGCCCATGCTGCATGCATTTGTGCAGATGCACTTCAGCTGGGCTGCTGGTCCTATCACCTTATTAGAGGGAGAAGCCCTAAATCCATCATGATGATTCTTGGGAGCCTCTGTGGTTCCTACCTCATCAAAACACCTTGTATCTCTGCTGCTGCCTGGATTCATCTGTTTTACTTCCTCTGGGACAGCAGACTGAAGGACCTCGCAATTGCAGCAACCTTCAAGCACCAGTGTACTATCCCCAGGCTTTGCTCCATTGAGCCTGGCTTCATCCCCTTCCCCCTTCAAAACTAGTTTAAAGCCCTATCAATGAGCCCTGATAACCCCTGAGCCAGGGTCCTTTTCCCCCTACAAGACAGGTGGCCTCTGCTAGGCACCAGCAGATCCAGTGTCTTGTAAATCCACCTGTGCTCAAAGAACTCAAAATTATGCCAGTGCCACCAGTCTCTGAGCCAGGCATTGATTAGCTGGCTCTTCCCCTTTCCTCCCTCTTTATGCCCCATGACTGGAAGGATAGAGGAGAACACCACCTGTGTTCCTGATCCCTTAACCATTTGTCCTAAGGCCCTGTAGTCCCTCTTGATTGCCCTCAGGCTTCTTGTTGCTACTTCATCGCTCCCCACCTGAAATATCAATAGATAATAATCTGATGACTTTTCTAGGGTAGAGAAGGTGGGGTAGCCACAGGAGCGACGTGCCTGCTGTGCCAGGCAGGAGCTTGCTGCCATTGCCCCTTGTCTTTTGAGTCCCCACATTCAGCCAGATGGCAAGTGGACAGGGGATCTTCTGTCTGAGGTGGTCTGTCAGCCTGTCTTAGGGAGGTGTCCTGGTTTTTAGCTGAAATAGAGCTGGGTTTCTTTTTAGTAGCTAGAATTGTGCTGCGTTTTGCTTCCAGCCTGGGACAGGGTGCAGTCCTAATAATCTATCTCCTTCTTGCACTCCCTGATATTCCTTAGCCTGCTGACCTCCTCCCGGAGCTCAGTCACTAAGCGGAGGAGTTCCTGTTTCAATCATCCTATTTCAATAATATTGCTTGGCATTTCATCATTCTGCTAGGAGATAACCAGTGTTCCCCTTTTGTTCTAAAACAGCAGTCACTGCATGAGGCACCTGCACAATTAATTTGCGTTCCAAAGTCAACTTTTTAGCCTCCTGTGTTAGCATCACTGTAGCAGCTACTGCTCGCAAACAAGAAGGCCATCCTTTACTTACTTGATCCAGTTGTTTAGAGAAATATCCTATCGTTCTTTTCCAGGATCCAGTCCTCTGCGCTAATACTTCACGTGTGATGTGTTGTCTTTTGTGCACGAACAGTTCAAATGACTTTTCCAAGTTTGGAAATCCAAGCTCAGGAGCAGTCATCAATGCATGTTTAATCTGGTCAAAAGACCTTTGTCACTCTGGAGTCCATTCAAGGATATTCCCGGATCCTTTCACAGCTTCATACAAAGGCTTGGCCAATAGTCCAAAACTTATGATCCACCATCTGGCCATTCCTAGAAATGCCCACAACTCCTGTTTAGAGATCAACTCGGGTACCTGACAAATAGCTTCTTTCTGCTCCACTCCCAGACTTCTTTCTCCTTGTGTGATAGTGAATCCTAGATAGGTAACAGTGGTTTGTATTATTTGAGCCTTTTTCCTAGATACTTGGTATCAGGCCCTTCCCAAGAAGTTTAGCAACCCAATCGTTGCTTGCACACAGTCCTCTGTTCTGGGACCCCAGCAATATATCATCCACATATTGTAACCAACTTCCAGTCGCATTCTCTTTTTACCAGTTTTCCATTTTTTCTGATTGACATTCTATTAATGGTTCAAGTCCTTTTCTAGCTTCCAATTTTACAGGATACTGTTTTCATCTTACTGGTCGTGCTCCGGGTTTCAATTCAATTTTTACCGACTCTGACACTTTTGATCGTCCAGGTAACCCAGATGCCCATATCAGAGAGCTTCCAGTATCCAAAACTTCCTCTGGAATCTCAGGTGTCTCTTCTTCCTTTCCCGTCTTAAAAGAAAAACTTCCAGCATTTTTTCTTCAGGAATTTGCACATGAATGTGTCCCTTCTCAAAGGTAATTTGCACATTCAATTTACTTAGCAGATCTCTTCCCAGTAGTGGCATAGGGCAATCCGGTACATACAAAAATGTGTGTGTAAAAATATGTGAGCCAAATCCACACTTTACTGGACAAAAGAAAGGCCTGGTTTTCCTTTCCCCTGTGGCACCAACAGCTGTTAAACTTTGATCACTACACTTATACTTACAAATATTTAAAACAGAACACGCTGCCCTGGTATCTACCAGAGATTCTACTTTTTCATTCCTCAGCTTTAATGTGACCAGGGACTCTGTTGGGGATACTTCTGAGTGTGTCCCCAGTCCCTGTTAATATGAATCCTGTCTCAGAGTAAATAACTCTGTCAATCTAGAATTCTCCTTCCCTCTGGACGGAGCTTGTCTAGGACCCTATCTGTATATTTTATTTTGAGGACATTCCCTTTTCCAATGCCCTCACTTCTTGCAAATTGCACACTGATCATTTTCAAGAGGGATGTACGGAGTTCCATTCCCTTTTCCAATTGTTCATCTTCCCCCTCCCCTTTTCAATTTTCTTCTGCTATAGCAACAGCTATAAAGTGAGCTGACTTAATTTGCTCCTTAATGCAAGCAAAACAAAGACAAGAACGTTATGCATCAGACTAGATATAAGGAAGAAAACTTTTACAATGAGGGTGGTGAAACACTGGAACAGGTTACCCAGAGAGGTGATAGATGCCCCATCCCTGGAAACATTCAAGGTCAGATTGGACGAGGCTCTGCGCAACCTGATCTGGTTGAAGATGTCCCTGCTCATTGCAGGAGGATTGGACTAGATGACCTTTAAATGTCCCTTCCAACCTAAATCATTCTATGATTCTGTGATTATGGTATAAGGTCTTGTTGTGTAGCTTTACATCTCTGCACTAGTCTGTTCCACAAAGTAACTGCAAACACACCTACATTTACACAATATATGCGCATTTTACATTTGGTTCCTTTTGGGTTTTTTGGCATTATCATAGAATCATAGAGTCATAGAATCGTTTGGGTTGGAAGGGACCTAAAAGATCATCTAGTTCCAACCCCCTTGCCATGAGCAGGGACACCTTCCACTAGACCAGGTTGCTCAAAGCCTCATCCAACCTGGCCTTGAACACTTCCAGGGAGGGGGCATCCACAACTTCCTTGGGCAACCTGTTCCAGTGCCTGACCACCCTCACAGTGAAGAATTTCTTTCTAATATCCAATCTAAACCTACCCTCTATGAGCTTAAAGCCATTCCCCCTTGTCCTGTCATTAACTGCCCTTGTGAAAAGTCCTTCCCCAGCTTTCCTGTAGGCCCCCTTCAGGTATTGGAAGGCTGCTATTAGATCTCCCCGGAGCCGTCTCTTCTCGAGGCTGAACAGCCCCAACTCTCTCAGCCTGTCCTCGTAGGAGAGGTGCTCCAGCCCTTGGATCATCCTCTTGGCCCTTCTCTGGACTCATTCCAACTGGTTAATGTCTGTCTTGTGTTGGGGGCTCCAGAACTGGATGCCGTAACCCAGGTGGGTCCTTACGAGAGTGGAGTAGAGGGGGAGAATCACCTCCCTCGACCTGCTGGCCACACTTCTCTTGATGCAGCCCAGGATACGATTGGCCTTCTGGGCTGCAAGCGCACATTGCTGGCTCATGTTGAACTTCTTGTCCACCACCACTCCCAAGTCCTTCTCTTCGGAGCTGGCCTCAAGCCACTCATCGTACAGCCTGCACTTGTGCTTGGGGTTGCCCTGACCCAGATGCAGGACCTTGCATTTGGCCTTGTTGAACTTCATGAGGTTGGCACAGGCCCACCTCTCAACCCGTCAAGGTCCCTCTGGATGGCATCCCGTCCCTCCAGACCTCCAGTCTGGTCAAATCTGTCTTTATCTCAACCCTTCATGCCCCACGTTGGGCGCCAAAAAAAGGACTGTGGTGGTTTGGGTGGATTCACCCTTTTTGCTTGCAGCTTGCAGCCAAACACAGCCTGCTCTCTCACCCTCCCCCCTCCCTCACCCAGGGAGTAGGGGAGAGAATTGGAAAGAAAAGGGCAAGGAGACTCATGGGTTGAGATAAAAACTATTTACTAATTAAAATGAAATGATAATGATAACAACAGTGATAACAGAATTATACAAATGAGTGATACACAGTGCTCACCGCCTGCTGACTGATGCCCGGCCTGTGCCAGCTAACGATCCCGGAGGAGAGACAGTCCCAAAACCGAAACCCTGGAAGAGTGAGCCCGAGTGATCCCCCAGAGAGGTACCCCCGGAAGAGAAGTGCCCTGTCTTCCGGTCAGCCCTGGTTAATATACTGGCATGATGTGATATGATATGGGATATTTCATTGGCACATCCAAATGCCATTTCTGGCCTTTGCTATTCACTACACTTCTCCCTCCCAGTCCTAATGCAGCTCTGAACCAGCCAAACACGGTGGCCTTGAGCTCCAGCAGTAACTAATAACACCAGCACTGTTATCAACGTTCTTCTCACAATAAGTCTGAACTGAAACACTGCAACTAAAACACTAAAAAGAAAATTAACTCTGTCTTAACAAAACCAGCACAATGACCAACATATTTCACTTAAGGTCAGGAATTAATTGCTCAAGTCTGAGGCCGCCTGCAGCTTCAGTTCTTAAAGCACCAACATCCCCTCTCCCAACTTCTTGTGTACCCCCACAGCCTACTTGCTGGGGGTTTAGGTGATGTGGACAAAGAGAAAGCCTCCACACTGTGCAAGCACTGCTCAGCAATGGCCAAAACACTGGTGTGTTATCAACACTGTTTAGTCAAAAATCCAAAACACAGCACCATATGAGCTGATATGAAGAAAGTTAACTCCATCCCAGCCAGACCCAGTATACCAGGTAACTGCTGTAGATGAGCATTGGTAAGTCAGCTGTCCTTCTAAACCATAGTTTGTATTTCTTTAGCTTATTTTTTTCCTCTGAATGCTTTGTGAAGTATTCACCTCATCTCATATAAAGTCTATGGCTTTAGAGAAGTGTTTAAGCTTTCACAAATCATGTTATGTCATAGGAAAATACATTCAAAATAAAATATGCAATTCCTAGTGAATTATGCAAACCTGTTATGAATTAATTTTGATTCAGTAAGAAATGCAGTGCTGTCTGACATCATTAGTCCTGTATTGTTGACTCCTTTTAGTAAAGAAGGCAAATATGCTTAGAGTGTATCTGACAAGTAAACATTAACATATATAATCACTACATGTGGTATATTAATATTTTACATAAATAAAGCTCTTTAAAACAATAAAAGGTTGCACAATTTTTTTTATTGAAGAGCTACTGAGTATGCTGTAGAACTTTTATAAACACAGAAGGCAATGCTGACATGGGAAAATTAGACTGGTGAAAGTGCATAAAACTTAGTAGGTATCCCACACTAACTCCCATGTGGATACTAGAATTTCACATTTCTAGTGGAAAAATAGTATTTGTGGATACTACAGCCACTGTGCATTATATTCACACCATAGATTATTACAGTCATGTAGATGACTTCACAAATAATATCAATGAGTCACCTTGTCCTGAGACAGAGAGTTATACCCATATTAGTGATAGGAATACATTAAGATCAGAAAGCAAAGTTGTGATTCTTTGCCTGTTTGATACTAGTTCTCCAATAAATATTTTGTCCATGTCTTTAAATTGTTATTGAATCAGTTTTATGTTTTGTTAATATATTTTTTTAATGTACGCTAAAGACTATTTGATTTATTTCCCACATAATTATGAAAAACAGAGATAGAAAAGAACTGCTCATTCATCTGTTAATTTTTTTACCAAGGTGTGACTGTTCATCTGTGATGTGATTTTTTTTTTGGGGGGGGGTGTTTTTCTGTGCTTTAAAAAAAATAATAATAGTAACTATTATTATTGTACTAATGCTCTATCCAGTTTAGTGCTAAATGACTCACATGCTGGACTGAGACTTCTATAATTTAGAAAAAAAATAGGAGATATTTTCTGATAATTACCTTCCATGTTTTTTGTGCCTTATAGCTTTTCCTGTAATTATATATTCATTTAATTTAGGTTAAATTGATTAAATCTGTGTTAGAGAAGGAAGGGGCTCCAGAGGCTGAGTGTCAGAGTATAAAAGTGTTCATTTGCAAATGTATCTTCAGAAGTATAATTGCCTAGTTATGTTAACAATTTGATTTGTATTTTTGGACATAATAAGCATTCTTCTAATTAAAGGTCTATTTTATGCTTCCATCTGTCTTCTGAAAGTGTGACCATACAAAGAAAAACCTTTTTATTTGATGCATGTTCAGTAAATAAGCTAGATTAGTTGATCTCATTTATTCCTTGTTGTTTAACTTGAATTTTCATTCATTGGCAAAAACACTGCATTGCTGTCTTAGCTGCTTTCAGTGATTAAAAATATTGACTTAATAGGTGTGGGGGAGGTTTAGCTGGCATCAACTAAGTAAGAAATTAATATCTATAGTAAGCATATGCACCTATCTTTCCCTTCTAAAGACAATTGAATCTTTCTGTGAAATTGTAATATTATTGACATAATAATAATGTCTGAGTTGCCTTTCAGCTTTTCATGAAGTAGTATATGTTGGTTATTGGTAAATAAGTGAATGTTGTGCAAAAGCACAATACCCATTGATCTTTTCATGCATGAAATTCCTAGAATAAAATGGGCAGAAAAAGATTCCTTTAAATTCAAGATTTTTTTATTACAGAAATCTAGATATAGTTATTTTAACTTTGACATGATGTAGCTTTGATTCCTTTATGAATTAGAGCAATACACAGCATTTTAGGGTGTGTCTTAAAAACAAGGATAGTTCCAACTCTTGGTGCCATAGTGCTTTACACAAAGATGCCCATGCAGAGGGATGGGGTACAAAGCATATGAGAGGCAGGTGGTGACATCTGGTGAAGGATTGTGATCTGAGGTTAGGTGAAACTGGATCATGTCCATATATGGAAGATATAATAACTAGTCCACACTAATTCTCTGTAGCGTGCTCAAATTGTCTCTGGATTGGGTTCCCTATACTACTTCTGAAAGTTAGCTCCCTTGCACATGGACACCCTCAGTGCTTCAGAAAGTGTCTGCATGGGAGGCCAATTAAGTGCAGAGTTGCTATTATGCAGTGAAATCATATCTCAGATGACAGTGCACCAACCTCACAGTGTATGAGATGAAGGGCTAATCCAGTTTCATATCCAGAACATTTCTGGGTTTTTTTCAGAAAAGGTTTTCCGATTTCTTTAATAATGTAGTTTGTTCTTAATATAATTCACATATGAGAGTCTTTCAAAGGCAAAAATCATCCTATAGGAACATAGCTGTTACTGAAAACTAATAGGAAATAAGTAGCAAATGCTATCTGGCTTTGAGCTAACAGTTTCAGAAACTTTCAGATGTAGGCATTTCTTCAGTCTTCTGAATCATAGAACCATAGAATGGTTAGGGTTGGAAGGGACCTTAAAGATCATCTAGTTCCAACCCCCCCTGCCATGAGCAGGGACACCTTCCACTAGATCAGGTTGCTCAAAGCCTCATACAACCTGGCCTTGAACACTTCCAGGGAGGGGGCAGCCACAACTTCCCTGGGCAACCTGTTCCAGTGTCTCACCACCCTCACAGTGCAGAATTTCTTCCTAATATCCAATCTAAACCTCCCCTCTTTCAGCTTAAAGCCATTTCCCCTTGTTCTGTCATTACCTGCCCTTATGAAAAGTCCCTCCCCAGCTTTCCTGTAGGCCCCCTTCAGGTATTGGAAGGCTGCTATTAGATCTCCCCGGAGCCGTCTCTTCTCGAGGCTGAACAGCCCCAACTCTCTCAGCCTGTCCTCGTATGAGAGGTGCTCCAGCCCTTGGATCATCCTCTTGGCCCTTCTCTGGACTCATTCCAACTGGTTAATGTCTGTCTTGTGTTGGGGGCTCCAGAACTGGATGCCGTAACCCAGGTGGGGCCTTATGAGAGCAGAGTAGATGGGGAGAATCACCTCCCTCGACCTGCTGGCCACACTTCTCTTGATGCAGCCCAGGATACGGTTGGCCTTCTGGGCTGCAAGCGCACATTGCCGGCTCATGTTCGGCTTCTCATCTACCACCACTCCCAAGTCCTTCTCTTCGGAGCTGGCCTCAAGCCACTCATCCTCCAGCCTGTATTTGCGCTTAGGATTGCCCCGACCCAGATGCAGGACCTTGCATTTGGCCTTGTTGAACTTCATGAGGTTGGCACAGGCCCATCTCTCAAGCCCGTCAAGGTCCCTCTGGATGGCATCCCGTCCCTCCAGCGTGTCAACCACACCACTCAGCTTGGCGTCATCAGCAAACTTGCTGAGGGTGCACTCAATCCCACTGTCCATGTCTCTGAAAAAGATGTTGAAGAGCACCAGTCCCAATACTGAACCTTGAGGGACACCACTCATCACCGATTTCCACTCGGACATCAAGCTGTTGACCACAACTCTGTGAGTGCAACCATCCAGCCAGTTCCTTATCTACCGAGTGGTCCATCCATCAAACCCCCATGTTTCCAATTTAGAGATAAGAACGCCATGTGGGACAGTGTCAAACGCCTTGCACAAGTCCAGGTAGATGACATCAGTTGCTTTAGCCATATCCACCAATGTTGTGACCCCATCATAAAAGGCCACCAGATTGGTCAGGCACAATTTGCCCTTGGTGAAGCCACGTTGGTTGTCACCAATCATCTTCTTGTTCTCCATGTGCCTTAGCATAGTTTCTAGGAGTATCTGCTCCATGATCTTGCCTGGAACTGAGGTGAGACTGACTGGCCTGTAGTCCCCCGGGTCTTCTTTGTTTCCCTTTTTAAAAGTGGTAGTTATGTTCCCCCTTTTCCAGTCTGTGGGAACTTCACCAGACTGCCAGGACTTTTCAAATATGACGGACAGTGGCTTTGCAACTACATCCGCCAGTTCCCTCAAGACCTGTGGATGCATCCCATCAGGTCCCATGGACTTGTGCACCTTCAGGTTCCTTAGGTGCTCCCGAATCTGATCTTCTTTTACAATGGGCGGCTTTTCATTCTCCTGGACCCATCCTTGGATTTGTAGGACTTGGGCAGTGTGGCATGAGTCCTTGCCGGTAAAGACTGAGGCAAAAAAGTCATTGAGCACCTCAGCCTTCTCGATGTCCCCAGTGACCAGCTCTCCTGTCACCTTCCGGAGAGGGCCCGCATTTTCCCTGGCTTTCCTTTTCTCCCCAACATACCTATAAAAGCTTTTTTTGTTGCCCTTGACATCTCTGGCTAAATTTAATTCTGTCAGGGCCTTGGCTTTCCTAACCTGATCCCTGGCTTCTCGGGCAATTTCTCTGTATTCTTCCCAGGTTACCCATCCCTCTTTCCACCCTCTATAGGCTTCCTTCTTGATCCTAAGTTTATATTATATTTTATTAATTAGTTTTTATTATATTGATGAGCAATGGAACATAAAACATCCATTACTCCTAAAAAAAATTTCATATTTAAATTTGTTTATCATATAAGTGGCAGTTTGTGCTGAGCACAATATAAATTGTAGCTACAACACATGACCTTTATTTCCCATTTTTGTGTGAATTTCATCTGGTTTTATTTTTTACTGAGCACTAATATATTCTTCTGCCTCTGTCTAGTCTTTTAATAAGTCTGCCTTTGTCTTTGCTGCTATCTTAATAATGTGCTGTCCCAGTTTTGCTAGGATAGAGCTAATTTTGTTCTTAGTAGCTAGAATAGCACTGTGTTTTGGCTTCAGTATGGGATTTGTTATGAGAAGAATATTGGTAAGGTACTAATGTTTTGAGTTGTTAAGAAAATCAAGTACTTTCCAGCTTCCCATTTTTGCTAGTCTGCAGGTGCAGAAGAAACTGAGGGGGAGCGTAGTAAAATTAACAAACCCAGATTGGCATTTGTATATGCCAATGGGATGTTCCATATCATATAACATCATGTTCAGTATATAAATGAGGGTTGGACGGAAAGTTAGCTTTCTGGGGGCTCTCTCTCTCTCTCTTCTGGGACTGTGGTTTCATTTTTGGGATTGTCTCTGCTCCAGGATTGCTAGCCGGGGAATGGGCTGTGCATCAGTCGGCGGGTGGTGAGTAGTTGCACTGTGCATCACTCATTTGTATATTCCATTATTACTGTCATTATCATTATTATTGTCATTACTATTTTATTTCAAATAGTAAATTGTTTTTATCTCAACCCACTGATTCTCTTTCTCATCTCCCAGGCATGTTTAGCTGCTGTCCAGGTTAGAACTACCACACGTCTTTGTGCTTGAGGTAGACTGGTAAACAGAAAAGCTAAAGAAAAATCTAACAGATGTTTTTATACATACAGTGTGCCTCCAACAGCCATTCTGAGTGGAGACCATATGCTCTGCATCATTGCGTTAACTTGCATGAAGTTACTTCAGAAGCCATCATTGATAGTGTCTGATCATAGCACTAGAATTAACTGAAAAAATCATATGGGTCAGAGGCCAATGAGGCTTTAGAGAAATCTCCTGCCTGAGAACGCTGCTGCTGCAGCAAGTCAGCATCAACACTCCTGAATAATAATCAGAATACAACAGAAGCCCTTTTTTTTACAGCTGCTAAATAACAACTTCTTGTCAGTCTCTAAATAACAACTGAGGCAAACTACCAATAACTGTACAAAGCAAAACTCAATTAAGATTTAAATTTGATATTCAAGTGTATTGGGTTTGCGTGGCAAGGTTTTGGTAGCGGGGGCAGGAGGAGACATAAGGGTGGCTTCTGTGAAGAAGCTGCCAGAAGCTTCCCCCATGTCCAACACAGCCAATGCCAGCCGGCTACAAGACTGACCTGCCACTGGCCAAGGCCGAGCCAATCAGTAATGCCTCTGTGATAACATAATTAAGAAAAAAAAGCGGAAGAGAGGAAAAAAAAGCTGCACACTTTGCAGCTAGAGAGAGAAGTGAGAAGATGTAAGAGAAACAACTCTGCAGACACCAAGGTCAGTGAAGAAGGAGGGGGAGGAGGTGCTCCAGGCACCAGAGCAGAGATTCCCAAGCAACTTGTGTTGAAGACCATGGTGAGGCAGGCTGTCACCCTGCAGTCCATAGAGGTCCATGGTGGAGCAGATGACCACCTGTAGCCTGTGGAGGACCCCACGCCGGAGTGGGTGGATGCCCAAAGGAGGCTGTGACCCCGCGGGAAGCCTGCGCTGGAGCAGGTTCCTGTCAGGACCTGTGGTCCCTGTGAAGAGAGCGGAGCCCACTCCGGAGCAGGTTTGCTGGCAGGACTTGTGACCCCGTGGGGGACCCACACTGGAGCAGTCCCTTCCTGAAGGACTGCACCCCATGGAATGGACCCATGCTAAAGTAGTTTGTGAAGAACTGTCAGTCATGGGAAGTACTCACGTTGGAGAAGTTCGTGGAGGACTGTCTCCTGTGAGAGGGACCCCACGCTGGTGTGGGGGAAGGAGTCCTCCACCTGAGGATGAAGAAGCAGCAGAAACAACATGTGATGAACTGACCTCAACCCCTGTCCCCTGTTCCCCTGTGCTGCTGGGGGGAGGAGATGGAAATCAGGAGAGAAGTTAAGTCCTGGAAGAAGGGAGGGGTGGGGGAGGTGTTTTAAGATTTGGTTTTACTTCTCATTATCCTCTGATATGATTGGTAAGAAATTAAATTTGTTTTTTCCCCCAAGTCGAGTCTATTTTGCTCATGCCAGTAATTGGTGAGTGATCTCTCTCCATCCTTATCTCCACCCACGAGCCTTTTGTATATTTTTCTCCCCCTGTCCAGTTGAGGAGGGGGAGTGATAGAGTGGGCTTTGGTGGGCACCTGGCATCTAGTCAGGGCCAACCCACCATGGCCGCTAAATAACAACTTCTTGTCAGTCTCTAAATAACAACTGAGGCAAACTACCAATAACTGTACAAAGCAATTCACAAATGTGAAAAGCAAAACTCAATTAAGATTTAAATTTGATATTCAAGTGATCTCAAGATTTAAAACACCTGCCTTCTGTATGAATTCAGTTTACTGCATAAACTAGCAATCTTGTCCACATTTACACAGAACTAACATCTTGGATTTGCTATGCCAGGTGCCCACCAAGCTGCTCTATCACTCCCCTCCTCAGTAGGATGGGGAGGGGAGAAAATAAGATGGAAAAACAAACAAAAAAAAAAGAACTCGTGGGTCAAGATAAAGTTTAATAGAAGCACAAAGCAAGGGCTGAGCACGGAAGCAAAGAAAGACCAAAATATTTATTCTCTACTTCCCATCAGCAGGCGATCCCTTCCCCTTCCATTCTCCTAGCTTTTATTGCTGAGCAGATGTCATACAGTACAGAATACCCCTTTGGTCAGTTTGGGTCAGCTGTCCTGGCTATGCACCCTCCCAAGATCTTGCCCACTGCCAGCCTACTGCTGGTGGTGGGGAACATTGGAGAGAGTCTTGATGCTGTGGGAGCACTGCTCAGCAGTAATCAAAACACTGGTGTGTTATCAACACTTTTCTAGCTACCAATACAAAGCATAGCACTATGAGGACTGCTATGGGGAAAATTAACTCCATCTCAGCCAGACCCAATACAATGTGATTTAAAGATGAAAACTTTCCATTTGGAAACTAATATGCTCAATTACTATGGTGCATAAATGGAGCAGGAGTGCAAAATATGCACTTCATCAGCTTTGCTGACTTAATAAACCACATCACAGAAATCTCTCATTCTCTGTGGTTTATGAAAAAGATGATACTTACCAATAATGGTATTTGGCCTTCCTTTACAGTGTTTAAGATGCTCTTTATTTTTTTCACCTTTTCATTTCTCTCTTCTGCTCTCCCTGAGCTACTCCAGTTCATATTCAGTTCATTAAGCTGCTTGCTTTCTGCCGCTGTCATCTGCAGGTGAAAAATCCTCAGGTGGCAGTTTGGCATAGTCTTCTCATTTTTATGATCCTGGGGATCAACAAATGTCATGCTGAGGAAGCCCTTTTCCTGGGTGTCAGATTTATGGACTGAGCTACATTTTAAGGGCTGTGAAAGCTCTAATTCTTGTGTTAAACACTTGTGTTGATCAAAGACAATGCGCTGCATTTTTCTCACCTGAGAGCCTTTCATAGGTGCCAGAACACAGAACTGTCATGCTGGCAGGCAAGTTCTCTGTGTTCTGTGCAGAGCAGGTTTTGCCACTAAGACCATTCCCTGTTGAACATACACCCAAATGTTTTTTCTCAGGAGCTATCTTTGCAAAAGGGACAAGTTACTGGCTTGATTTAATAAAAGGCACATCCAAAGTTTCATCCACATCCAGATCATAGTGCTCTAGCTCTCCAAGTAGAACAGTGTGCTTGATGTTCTTACTTTTAAAGCATTCTCATTCCCCTGGGCTCTGACCATCATTCGGAGATGCAGACTGAGAATCGCCACCTTTCTGGTATTCTCCCTTCTGAATCTTTTGGTCATCACTGTCATTGTTCTCAGAGCTCTCTGGCTGGCGCTTTAATGGGGAAACACTCTTCACTGATCTGAATTTATTGCACATATCTGCAATTCCTGCTAGTTTCTGTGCATTTACAGTAAGAGTTGAGACTTTGCAGTTCCAGCTGCTGCTGGAAAGTAGAGAAATAGAGGAATGTGATTTAGAACTGTTTATTATTACCAGACATATTACATGACACAGCAGATTTTAAACATATACTTAGCCAAACACTGGGAACAAAAATTACATGATAATGTGCTGTATTCAAATCTAAGCAGATTTAATGGCAACTCTGTTACAATAGCTGAAGAACGGGCGGGATTCCCAAGATGAACACTGGGTGGGAGTGTTGATCTGCTTGAGGGTAGGAAGGCTCTACAGAGGGATATGGACAGGCTGGATCGATGGGCAGAGGCCAATTGCATGAGATTCAACAAGGCTATGTGCCAGGTCCTGCACCTGTGTCACAATAACCCCATGCAACACTACAAGTTTGGGGAAAAGCAAGTTTAGTGCTGGACTCGGCAGTGTTAGGTTTATGGTTGGACTTGGTGATCTTAAAGGTCTTTTCCAACCAAAACGATTCTATGATTCTAAAATTTGACACTTCGGAAAAGAAACCTTCCTCAAATAGGACATACATTGTAAACATTTACAAAGTAGTTTTAATCAAGTAATTGACACCAGTAAGAGCCTAGTGGCATTGATGCTTGCACTGCCAGATTATGCTAGTTTGCACTCTGCTACTTTTATTGCATGGAGATGCATCAGAAGAGTAGAATGATTTTCTGGGAGGTCAGCACCAGGGTTGGTGAAAATTTTTTCTCCCAATTTTTTTTTTAGTGGATTTGTTTAACAATAGCAACAACTATATATATTTTTTAAAGGTCTGTTTTCTCTGGAAGATGGATTTTTCATGCAAGAAATGGAAATTCTGTTTTAATATGAAAATTAAACTTACTTATTCAGGTATGATGTCTCATTTTCCACTTCTGTTTGTTGGGCTTCTCAGTCAAACTTTCCATCCCTTAATGTACATATATACTTGCATATAAATAGCTCTGGAACTTCCAGTGCATTATCTTTAGTGTACTGTAAGATATGGAGTTTGACCAATGCATCTGACTTGCAGAGGAAAAAGGGAGCTCAAGTCACTTGAAATCTTTCTCCTAATTAACTTCCACTCTAACACAGTTCCTGTTTGTGATATTTATGATCTCCATAATAGGTGGAACTCTGGCAAAGAGGTTTGTTGTTTTTTGTTTTTTTTAATTTTATTTGCATTAGAAGGACTCCACTAAAACCACTAAAGCCTTTAGTCAGTTTTGCCTTTCTAGGCCCCTTTTAATATATACTAAGAATTAATGCATTCTCAAAGTCAAGAATACAGTTTAAACAAAGCAGGTTTATTACATGTGCTAACTATATATCAGTGGAATCTAATTTGTAGTCAAAACCTACAATTTGCCGCAAACACCTTCCTAAGGAAAGAGATATATACACTTTCAATAAAACATTAATGTTTGAAGTAAAAGTTTACTACAGCTTAGTAGTTATAGATGTCTGAAAATTACCTTAATACTTTTGGAAGTACGTAAGAATACATTTCTCAAGAAAAAATTAAAATAATAATCAAAAGGTATGTAACTTAGTGGGCCAATACATTAACTCACTGTACTGGCTTATTTAAGTATTGTATAGGATTCTAGGTTCAAAGGCCTACGCATTTATGTTGGCTTTATTTGCGCATGAATTTTTTTTCCGAGTGATAGAGGGAAATGCATACCATATGTTTCCCAGCTCTTTTGTTCTGACAGGAACTATTAAGCACTTGGTATAGAAATTAATTCTGTCGGAGTTCACTGCTTTCGCTGAAACATTGCTTTCAACACCATGCTAGACAAAGAAAAAGGCATCACTTTCGTTAAACTTACATTTATTCTGTTGTTAGGCTGAATAGGCTTTTTCCACTTTCTAACCTTAATAACACATATTTACATAAAACAGTGATGATAAAATTGTAAAATCTGTCACTGCAAAGAAATAATGATCTTTGTTACAAATCTGTCTTGGATCATTGCTCAGTCATATATTTCTCTTTTCTTTCATTACAATTATTGTGGAGTAAGGCATCTCCATTTCTTTGTTTTCTTCCCAACATATTGGTGGAGCATTACTTTACAAACAAACTGGAATATCAAGAACAAGTAGCAATATTTTTACCAATTTCTGAACATATTCTTTACTTAATTGGGATGATGAATCCGCACTGCATTTAATAAAGGATTAGGATATTGTGTTTAACCACATAAGCAGTAGGGAGCAAAGCAAATCAGACACAAAAGCAAATCAGACAAAATCTTTCTTCGTGCCATTTTTATCTCCTTGTGCGCTGTATAGGATTCACCAGTGATTAGGTAGTTAAGAGCATGGCTCCCCCCTATACACAACATTGAGATTTTATCCCAGAGTGGAGCAGGGCATGGCTGAAACCCTGAATCACCTCCACTCTGTTTTCAGATGCTTGTTCCCTGAGGAAGCAGAAGCAAGTAGTGCCCATGTCCTCCAAAGCACCAGCACAGCAGGGGTTGTTATGTGATGACCCACATCTCTTTTGGGCACCAATATCTCAAATATAAAAAGGAGATGACAAAATTTCTTATTTCCAAAGATGCTGTCAAAATTCTTATCTTTTATTCGCTAATTATGAGAGACATCGATAAACACAGCAACGGGATCATCTAAGTATAAAAAGAGGAACAGAAAAACTGGGGAGACTTTTCATTGACATTAATAAAGAAGTGCAATGTTGCCTGATAGAGTTGAGGCGGCAAAGCATTTCCTCAACACTAAAGAAAATAGCATCTGATGAAAACTTGCAAGGATCAAAATTGCAAAAGTAGCTCTTGACCATATATTGTGCTCTGTGCTCCTGAGGAAGGGAAAATATAAAATGTGAATAAAGAGATCTGTAGGTATATTTATAGGTTTTGATTGTTTATATGCATCCTAGAGCTACTTGGGGGTGAACAGTTATAAAAGGGGACAATTAGGAAGCAGCTTCTCTGGCAATTTAATAACTTTCTTATATTTGACTTTAGGAATCAAAATTTATCTATCTGGAACTTTCTAAAAAAGATCCTTGTAACATGTTTCCAATTGGAAGGATCTGATGACTTCAGAGCATTTTTCAATGTCGTCTCCATATCCAAGGAGTGGAGTGCAAGGTAGATTTTTTATCTGGTATATGAGCACCTGTAGAATTACAGGGTATTTATATGAATTTTACTCAACCATCAAGACTGCCTTGTACACAGACGAAACTTCATCCTTGTGACATGCAGTTTCTGTGATGCTCACAGTCTAATGACAAATGTTAGAATATCTTTAAATTGTTGTGAGTATAAAGAAAATAACAAAGAACTTGGCTTTTACTCATCTCTATAGGAAAATGACTAGTGAAATTCATTTCTGATATGCATGCAAGACCCCATCTCCCTGACATAAGGGTACAGTAACATTCTTTAACTGATGATAGTATCATGAAGTTTACAGCATTCGTGACACAAACAGGTGTTCCCTTTTTGGAACTCTTTTCCTTCTAATGAACTAACATCTGTTAAAAAAAAAAAAAACAAAAACAAAAGTAATGTTTCCAGAAAGCTGTACAAAAATGAGAAAAAGCAAACAAGAACACTGCCAAGAAGCAATTGTTGCCAAGTTTTACATGGTAAAAAGCAGCTTAGAAAACAGACAGAAACAGAAGTGGGCATCATACCTGAGCTGTCTTCATTTTGTGACTCACACCTTCTGTATAATTCTGGGATGTTCTTAAGAGAAATTATGGAATACTGAAAGAAAGAAAGAAAAAAATAATGAATTAATTTTAAAAGGTAAAAAGTAAGATGACTTGATGTTGTGAGCATAGCCTAGATTTACCAAGCTGAGGGTACTTCTGGCAGTCTGATAGTGCTCTCAAATTGCATGAAAAAAAGCAATTGGCATCTGCTTTTTTGTCCTACATCGAAGGATATCAAATAGATTTTCAAAGCTATGGTGAAGCATCCTCCCACCTCAGATTTCTCCTTCCTGTAGATCACCATTATTTGAGTCATGAATATACTTTATACACCCATTCTTTCCATGCACAGGTATATCAAAGGTGAGAATACGTGTAGGCTACAAAGTAAATGTCGAGGGTCTCACTTTGCCCACCTGAGCATCTATAGCAGCACTTATATTGCAAGATACTTCATGCTTAACAGAATTAGAATTCAAGTTTTCACAAAGCAATATGCAAAAACAATGCAGAATATTTGCACATAGAGATACAATTTCAGAGAGAGATGCATGTGCATAGACATACTGGACTACATGCTCATTTCTCTAACCTAGACTTTATTAAAACAAATATGCATTACTACCTTGATGTGATGGGATACACCTGATTTTGATCAATATGTTATTCTCTGAATTCAATATTAAAAGGGAAAAGAACAAAGATGGCATATTTATCTTACTAAAAAGCAATATTTTTCTTATAATCTTGTAGAATATGCTCAATAAGGCACATGATCCAGTGTTTTATAACAAACAAATACAAATTCTGACATACAGAAATTAAGTTACTTAATATCAAGGCTTCCTTAATCTAATGCTTAGTGTTATAGGAATCTCCACTTAAACAAATGAAAATCATGATGTCTGTGAAAGATTAATGGCTTTACATGATCTGCAGAATCAAACCTTACAACTCGCAGAGAGTTATAAATCAGGTATGTTTTATTCGCCGGTGGGCGACAGGGTGGATAGCTCCAAAAGGCCCTGCGCACCCCCACTCTTTTACAAAGGCATTATTTAAAGTACACACACACATATTCATTAAATTTAGGATGGGCTAAGCTAATTAGTTCAAAAACATTTTTAACATAAGTTCACTCCCATTCACGCTTGCGCACTGCCTCCTGTTGATGCTTGTTAGCGCCCTTGTAGACCTCTAGACAAAACAAAGCCAGCTTTCTTGCTTCAGACTGCAGGTGTTGCATACCAGTTCCTTCTTCTCTTGCTCCAGACTGCTCGCATACCAGGCACTGCAAGGCCTTTGCTGATAGTGTGGAATAGCTTGTTAGTTATTGTAAAAGTTTCCCACTTGACACAGACAAAACGATCTAAACTTGAAGTTTCCCACCTAACACAGAGACAAAATGAAGCTAAGCTTATTTTCTAAAATCTAATTCTTAATACAGAAAATAAATGAATAAATCTAACTATATTTTATATGTTTGCATATCATACACATATAAAATAACTATTAAAAATATCATTTTGGAAACTAAAACAGAAAAAATCATTTAGGATTAGCATAACTGAAAATTTTAGAAGAATATCTAAACACCACATGGCAAATGGTGGGGCTGTGTTGGCACCTGTTGTTTTTTGACCCTTAGCAGTCCCACAACAGAAGGGTCCTCTGTTGTGGGACCAGGCAAAGCAGACAGCTGTTTTATTTCCTCTGTCTCCAAAGCAGCTATGCCAAAAGCCCAGCGGTACCCTTTTGGGTCCTTGAAATACCCTCTCCTGAAGTAATCTATTCCGAGAATGCACGGAGCACCTGGGCCAGTCACAATGGGGTGTTTTTGCCAGTCATTCTCAGTGAGGCTCATTTCAGCCTCCAACACAGTCAGCTGTTGGGACCCCCCTGTCACTCCAGAAATACAGATGGATTCTGCTCCTTTAAAGTTTGATGGCATCAGGGCGCATTGGGCACCAGTGTCCACTAAAGCTTTGTACTGCTGGGGGTCAGATGTGCCAGGCCAATGAATCCACACAGTCCAGTAAACTCGGTTATCCCTTTCCTCCACCTGGCTGGAGGCAGGGCCCCTCTAATTTTGATCATACTGCCTGTCATCATCACATGATTTCGGGCAGCTCACGTAGTCTGGACCCCTATTCTCTTCATTCATGTCTTGTAGAGAGGGATACGAAGCCCATCTATGCTGTCTGGAGAGCCGTCCACTGGAAACAGGGAGCAACTTTCTTGGAGTTGCATACTCATGCCTCCAGGACTGTGATAGGTTTTCCATTCTACTTTCTCATGTCCTCTCCATGATCATGCAACTCAAACTACAGTGTGCCCCATGGCGTATACTATTTCTCTCGGGCAGAGAAATGTTTGTTCTTATCAGCTGAGACCTTGTTACGTGCAAAGGAATCGGACATGTATACCCGGAACTATTGGGTCAATTTCTCTTCAGTCAAGATGAGGGAGGAGGAGACAGTGTCTCTGTATGTCTGGAGATGGCGAGCCATTTCATCCACCTTTGGCTCCTCTCCAACTTTGAAACTCAGTACTGTCGTTGAATTGGCATACGATGCTGGTGCGTTCTGTAGAACCTTCCGCCACATGCCTTGTGTGCACGGGACTTCATCTGGGTAACTGATCGTCATTCAGGTTACTATAAATCACTTCCAACACAGCTAATTCTCTCAAGCACTGGATGCCTTTCTCTATGTTGTCCCACTTGTTTCAATTGCACAAAATATCATCCTTAAAGGTGTACATTTTCTTCACGCTTGACAGGAGTCGCTTCCAGAGGTTGAGCATCTGTGCCCTCTTTCAACTCCTTTGTCAATGCCACTTTCTCTAGCAATGGATCCCAAATGCTTGGCTTCCCTACCATCTAGTTCCATGCTGCTGCCCCCATTGTCTCAGCATCGGAGGAGCATCCAGGTGGCAATGGGTTCACCTGGATGATGGCTGAGATCTTTTGGGATGTTTTGAAGCTCACCGAGGGATAGGGATTGGGTGATTACCTCTGGTTCTGGCTTTTCCTCTGGTTTTCATGATGATCCCACTTCCTTCTCATCCCTTACTATGCAAACTGATTTCTTTGTGTATCTCCCATATGAGGAAAGGCTGAGAGAGCTTGGACTCTTCAGCCTAGAGAGGAGAAGACTGAGAGGGGATCTTATCAATGTCTATGAATATCTGAAGTACAAGGGCCAAATGGATGGGGCCGGGCTCTTTTCGGTAGTACCCAGTGACAGGACAAGGGGCAATGAACAAAAACTGGAACACTGAAATTTCCATATAAACTTAAGGAAAATCGTCTTTACTGTAAGGGTGATGGAGCACTCCAATAGGCTGCCCAGAGAGGTTGTGGAGTCTCCATCTCTGGAGATGTTCAAAACCCACCTGGACGCTATTCTGTGCAACCTGTTGTAGGGAACCTGCCTTAGCAGGGGGGTTGGACAACATGATCTCCTGAGGTCCCTTCCAACCCCTATGATTCTGTGATTCCATGATTCTGTATTTCTACTTTTGTATAGGGGTGACTGATACCAGCATGAGTTGGGTATTTGCTTTACCTGCACTGCTTTTCATGGAGGTTTGAGTAACCTTAGCAGGTGCCGAGGTTGGAGGAACTGTAATGGTGCCTGTTGCAGGGGGTGCAGTGCCTACAGTGTTGGTCACGGGAGTTGGAGTGGCAGCACAATGCTGACATCTGCATCGAGCACCCATAGCAGATCTAAGCAAAATCACTGAACCTGACACACATTCAGCAACAGGGTGATGGTAGTTTTAGCATCCCAAAGATACTCAAAATTCTCAAAAGCTTTTATAAATGATCATAGAATCAGAGATTCATAGAAAGGTTAGGGTTGGAAGGGACCTTAAAGATCATCTAGTTCCAACCCCCCTGCCATGAGCAGGGACACCTTCCACTAGACCAGGTTGCTCAAACCCTCATTCCACCTGGCCTTGAACACTTCCAGGGAGGGGGCATCCAAAACTTCCTTAGGCAACCTGTTCCAGTGTCTCACCACCCTCACAGTGAAGAATTCCTTCCTAATATCTAATCTAAACTTACCCTCTTTCATCTTAAAGCCATCACCCCTTGTTCTGTCATTAACTGCCCTTATGAAAAGTCCCTCCCCAGCTTTCCTGTAGGCCCCCTTCAGGTATTGGAAAGCTGCTATAAGATCTCCCCGGAGCCGTCTCTTCTCGAGGCTGAACAGCCCCAACTCTCTCAGCCTGTCCTCATAGGAGAGATGCTCCAGCCCTTGGATCATTCTCGTGGCCCTTCTCTGGACTCGTTCTAGCTGGTCCATGTCTTTCTTGTCTTGGGGGCCCCGAAAATGGACACAGTACTCCAGGTGGGGCCTTATGAGAGTGGAGTAGAGGGGGAGAATCACCTCCCTCAACCTATTGGCCATGCTTCTCTTGATGCAGCCCAAGATCCATTTGGCCTTCTGGGATGCAAGCGCACATTGCTGGCTCATGTTCAGCTTCTCGTCTACCACCACTGCCAAGTCCTTCTCTTTGGAGCTGGCCTCAAGCCACTCATTGCCCAGCCTGTATTTGTACTTGGGTTTGCCCCGACCCAGATGCAGGACCTTGCATTTGGCCTTGTTGAACTTCATGAGGCTAGCACAGGCCCACCTCTCAAGCCTGTCAAGGTCCCTCTGGATGGCATCCCGTCCCTCCATCGTGTCAACTGCACCACTCAGCTTGGTATTGTCATCAAACTTGCTGAGGGTGCACTCAATCCCACTGTCCATGTCACTGACAAAGATATTAAAGAGCACCAGTCCCAATACCGACCCTTGAGGGACACCACTTGTCACCGGTTTTGAGCTGTTGACCACAACTCTGTGAGTGCAACCATCCAGCCAGTTCCTTATCCTCCAAGTGGTCCATCCATCAAACCCATATGCTTCCAATTTGGAGATAAGAATGCCATGTGGGACAGTGTCAAACGCCTTGCACAAGTCCAGGTAGATGACATCAGTTGCTTTGGCCTTATCCACCAATGTTGTGACCCCATCATAAAAGGCCACCAAATTGTTCATGCACGATTTGCCTTGGTGAAGCCATGCTGGTTGTCACCATTCACCTTCTCATTCTCCATGTGCCTTAGCATAGTTTCTAGGAGTATCTGCTCCATGATCTTGCCTGGCACTGAGGTGAGACTGACCAGCCTGTAGTCCCCTGGGTCTTCCTTGTTTCCCTTTTTAAAAATGGGGGTTATGTTCCCCTTTTTCCAGTCTGCAGGAACTTCACCAGACCGCCAGGACTTCTCAAATATGATGAATAGTTGTTTTGCAACTTCATCTGCCAGTTCCCTCAGGACTCGCTAATGCATCCCATCAGGTCCCATGGACTTGTGCACCTTCAGGTTCCTTAGGTGGTCCTGAATCTGATCTTATCCTACAGTGGGCGAGGATCTGGCAGAGAAGGGGAAAACAAAGGCAGATGTCCCCTCCTTGCATTGACTCTCCCAGGAAAAGGTGTAATTTGTGACCATGCCCACCAGACAGCTCCCAAAACATGGGGATGGAGCTGGCTTCACCATGCCACCTGCCACCACTGCATACATATAGAAAATTGGTCCCACTGCCCATGATTTTTTCATACTAAAAATCAGCACCCCACAGCACAACACCACGAAAACCTTAGCAAAACAGCATCCCTCCTTCCAATCCAATGCCTAGAGGTGGTAAACCATGTATAAATACTGGCACACAGCATATATGGCAAGTAAGGTGATACAGAACACAACTCTAAGAACAACTCTGAGAGCACAGAAAATAATGTTCCCATCAGCGCCGACCAAGTCAGAGGCCACATAATTAATGCTTGTCACAGTTTTGTTTTAACACAGTCTGGTCAAATCTGTCTTTATCTCAACCCTTCAAGTTCCACGTTGGGTGTCAAAAAAGACTTTGGTGGTTTCACTCCTTTGGCTTGCAGCCAAATACAGTTGCTCTCACTCTACCCTCCCCCAGGGAACAGGGGAGAGAATTGGAAGCGGAAAAGCAAGGTGACTCATGGGTTGAGATAAAAACAATTTACTAATTAAAATATGATGTGGAATATCTCCTTGACGTATCCAAATGTCAGTTTTGGGTTTTGCTATTTACTACACTTCTCCCTTCCAGTCCTGATGCAGCTGTGAGGTAGCCAAACATAATGGCCTTGAGCTCCAGCAGCAACTAATAACATTAGTACCTTATCAACATTCTTCTCATAACAAGTCCCATACTGAAGATAAAACACAGCTCTTTTAGCTACTGAGAAGAAAATTAACTCTATCCTAGCAAAATATGCCCTGGTTTTTAGCTGGGATAGAGCTGGGTTTCCTTTTAGTAGCTAGAGTAGTGCTGCGTTTTGCTTTCAGCATGGGGTTTGTTATGAAACACTGATAACATACCAGTGTTTGCATTTTTGTTACTGGAAGTGAAGAAATTCATGTCTTGTTAATCTACACGCACATGATCTAAGGGGGCAAGAAATATTTAAATTAATAAGCTAAATTTGTGTTTGGGTATGCCAATGGGATATTCCATATCATATCATATCATATCATATCATATCATATCATATCGTATCGTATCGTATCATATCATGTCATGTCATGTCATATTAGTGAGAGTCTCTTCCTCTTTTGGCCCTCTCTGACTTTCATTCTCACTCTTCTGGGATTGCGGTTTCGGTTTGGGATTGTCACTTCTCTGGGAACGTTATCTGGGAATGGGCCGGGCTTGGTCAGCAGGTGGTGCGCAGTTGCACTGTGTATCACTCCTTTGCATATTTTGTTACTGTAATCATTATCATTACTATTTTAATATTAGTAACTTTTAAAAAGTTTTCTTTTATTTCTATTATTAAATTGTTCTTATCTCAACCTACGAGTCTCCTTACTCTTGCCCCCAATCCTCTCCCCTATCCCCTGGGGGTGGGGGAGAAGTGGGTGAACAGTTGTGTTGGCTGCTAGCCAAGGGCTAACCCAGTAAAACCATCACAGGGAATATCATCTGTGTATATGTCAAGGGACAAGGGATATTGTTTAATGAGGATGTATAAACCTCACTGTTGGATGCAAATATTGTTTAATTATGTAGTCTAAATTACAAGTGTTGGTAAAAGGGAATTTTGGGAATGAGGAATAAATGGAATGGGAAGGAAAAAAGAAAGGTATGGGATTGAAGGATCAAATATGGTAATATATTTTCGGTAAGTGGAAAGGTACCCCGTCCTGAGGTAATCTATGCCAAGAATGCACAGAGCATCCGGGCTAGTCACAATGGGGTGCTTTTGCTGTTTCCTCCCAGTTAGGTTTATTTCAGCCTCCAACAGTCAGATGTTGAGCCCCCTCTGTCACTCCAAAAATATAAATGGATTCTGCTCCTTTAAAGTTCAATGACATCAGGGTGCATTGGGCATCTGTGTCCACTAGAGCCTTGTACTCCTGGGTGTCAGATATTCCAGGCCACAGAATCCATACAGTACTGTAGAGAAACATGCTGTGAGAAACTAAGGCATGGGTGACTTTTAGTCACTAAGGAGCTGGGTGACTTTTAATTACTAAGGAGCTAGACTTTTATGCTGTGTGTGAACCTCACTGACTGTGTCACGTGGGTGGGGTCTTAACCAATTAGTTGCTGGCATGCATCACATGTTGTGTGGCAAAGTGTATAAAAGGAACCTGTACCAAATAAACACGGAGCATTCGTTTTATCTCTATGAGAATACACGTTTGTCTTTCACTTTTCCTGACAACATTTGGCGCCCGAACAACACGAATAGCCAGGAGAGATGTACCAAGCGTTGACTGGCGGAACCCCTACCTGCTGGGAGAGACGTGCCAAGCGTTGGCTGGCAGGACCCCCACCGGGAGAGATGTACCAAGCGTTGGCCGGAGGGACCCCCACCGGGAGAGACGTACAAAGCGTTGGCCGGAGGGATCATTTAGGTGAGACTGACCCGTTGGCCGACTGCAGATATTTTGCTGCCCGGCATGTATAATGGAAGCAGATTTGCTGCACGAGAAACAGCTGCTCCGTATATCCTCTCTGAGAGAGGGGAGCCAGTCTCTGATAGGCTTTTTCATAAGCTGGAATTTTGGGCTAGAAGCAAGGATTCACCCCCTTCCCCCCCTTCTTGTTCGAATGGGAGGCGTAGCGGTCGTAAAAAAAAAAAAAAAAAGACTGACCGCAGGCTCGGGGCACCTTGGAAAGAAAGCAGAAAGCAGAATCCCGCGGTCGTAAATATCTTCTCCAGTTCGCAAAAGAGACTGAACTGTAAATTCACCGCGCTAAGGAATGCGAAGAATGCATGAATTCTCAGGTTACTGATATCGGCCAGACATAACAGTTAACCCTTTTCGTTAACCCTCTCATTGCTGGCACCCGCCCCCGAAAAAGAAGTGCGTCAGTTTATGGCCAAGATGGCATCCCCCTCCTTTCCCCCCTCCTTTTCCCCCCCTTCTTCCCCCCCGGGAAACGATCTGCGCCTAGGGATGACGATGTTAGAAGGCGGTGCTGAGCTGCTAGAAGGCGGTGCTGAGCTGCGAGCTGATCCCACCCACCCCCCCCCGACGTACGGCGGTTTCCATGACGACGCTGATAACAACATTCCAGGATGAGATAAGGCCACGGCTGCATTCCTCGCCCGGCACTGGCTGCGGTGAGGGGGGCTTTACTCCCCCCACAGTTTCTTAAAGTGCCCAACTTGCATTTCAGACCTTATAAAATTGTAGTTTAAGTTATACAATGGTTTATAGTTTGCATTTGCACAGGAGTTGTATCTATGAGTGAGTAAGTGACAGCCGTCATGATTGATCGTTATGATTGATTGTCCTGTTTGATTGTGAGAGTTTATAAAGGTAATTTTTCTTTGTGATTGTTTAATGTGGAAACAAAAATGACATAGGAATTGGACAAACACTATACGAGAATTTAAAAAGTTTAGAGGATCAGAGATGAATATGAAGTTATTACTATTGTATGAGAGGGTCCCACAGAACTACTAACTCTGGGGAGAAGCTATGTTTATATCGTTACAGATTCTGGAACACCGTGGGATTTTCTTCAGGCGGCATTCCGAGTGTACTTGTTGTTAACTTCTGTTTGGTAAAAAAAAAAAAAAAAAAAGAGGAGAAAGCCCTGAACACTGCATGTAGAAGAATATAAAGATGTAAAGATATGTATTAGATAGCAACATAAATAAGTAATGAAGTGTATATTAGTAATAGAAAATAACATAGGGTAGATGTGAATATGAATTATCCTTATTTTAACAGACAAAGATGTATCACTAAGTTTTCTGCAGGAGTTTACACAGTTTCCAAAGAGTATTTTTAAATTAACAGAACGAGCATGGATCAAATTTTCAGTATAAGCTATGAATTTTTATGAGATTTTTAACTTTTAATTTTCTTTTCTGATGAAAAATAGTGTCACCAGTTATCACCTTTATAATTAAGGCCCTGTCATCATTTCCAATGTGAGCATTTATTTTCAAGAGTGTATAATGTGACTACAAAGATACTGTAAGTATGAAATTTGGCTTTTAAAAAAAAAAAAAAATCTCAACTAGCAGGGACTTCTCCTGAGGAGAGATTTTTAGTTTGTTTGTTTGTTTTGTGACATGGATTATATTTCAAATCAGAAATCAATCAGCAAGCAAGACCAACCCCATATTAGTATCATTATTACTATTGTTATTGTTATGAATTTTTTTTTTAATGCTTCAGAAATAGTTCTGTTTTAGGGTAATGTAAAGAATGAAAGCTCTGAACCAAGTCTCAATTTAAAAAAAAAAAAAAAACAAACCACAAAACAAAACAAAAAAAAACCCCCACAAAACCGAAGCAGCAGAAGCAGAGATTTTAAATTGGCCACTATAAATGTACATTTAGTACTGAAGTTATCTACTGATTTTTGATTGGGGCCACTGACGGCAGCGCTCGCCCGACACTTAGACTTAAATGGAAAGCAGAAAACCCTGTTTGGGTTGATCAATGGCCTCTATCAAAAGAAAAGCTGCAACATGTTGAGGAACTTGTACAGGATCAATTACAATTGGGTCATATTAAACCCTCTGTTAGCCCATAGAACACTCCTATTTTTGCCATTCAGGAAAAAATCTGGGAAATTACATGATTTGAGAACTGCAAACAATTACATGGAGGACATGGGAGCCTTGCAACCTGGGTTACCATCTTCAGCCATGTTGCCAGAAAAATGGGATTTGTTAATACTAGATCTTAAGGATTGTTTTTTCACAATTCCTTTACACGAGGATGATGGTGACAAGTTTGCATTTTCTGTGCCTTCCATCAATAGGTACTGCCACAGAGTATGAAAAAACTCTCCTACCAATTGTCAGTGGTTTGTGGATTTAGCCTTAAGACCGTGGCGAAGGGAAAAGCCTGACTTGCTTACATACCATTATATGGATGACTTATTGATAGCTAGTCCTACACCCCTTCCTGAACAAAAACAGAAAGAACTTGTAACGTGCTTGCAAAATTTTGGTTTAGTCATTGCACCTGAAAAGATTCACAAACATTCTCCTTGGAATTACTTGGGCATGCAAATTACAGAAATTAGACTCATACCTCAGAAAATTATTTCGCACCCAGAAATTAAGACTGTTAATGATGTTCAAATAGTAGTTCCCCTTTTAACCCTAGATCATTTACTGTGGAGGCTACAAAAGCACTGGATGACATTACAAAAAAAAACAAAAATAAAACCCAAAAAAAAAAAAGGGAAAAAGAGTCTTAAGTCTATAGTTATTATGGCATTAAGATTTTGTTGATTAGCATTTGTTTTAAGACCTTAAGTTGTAGCACCTAGATAAAACATGTGGATAACTTTGGCTAATGTAAGAAAGTAGGAGTCACTATGGTTTTCACTACCTATGTCTGAGAATCCTTTTAGGACCTATCTTATAAGAGTGCTTTATATAACTTTGCTCACATAGATGTTAGTAGACATTGATAGCACTAGACATGCGTACTACAGAATAGAGCAGCAATTGATTTTTATTTGTTAGCTCAAGCGACATGTTTGTGAGGAATTTGAAGGCATGTGCTGTATGATTCTATCAGACCACCCAGAATCAATTCATATGGCCATTAGAAGGTTAAGGGAAAATGTCAAACAGTTGAGGATAAATAGTGATAATTGGTTAAGCGAGTAGTTTTTACACGAATGAATTCTTTGACTATTAAAGTCAGGATTTAAGATGCTATTTGTAATTTGGTAATCTTTTATTAGTGCCTTGTTTGCTATCGTGTCTGCAAGGGCCCTGCAGAAGATGGAGGACAACGCCTTTGTGGTATAAAAACAAAAAATAGAAATTGTTGGCTGCTTAAGAGCCCAAGATGCAGGCAGTTTTGGCCTTGGCAATTAATTCCTGACTTTTAAAACACCAGAATAGAGAAACAACATAAGTAAATTCTACTACAATTGGTCAGAAGTAAAAAGAAGGCCTTAGATGGCTCGGAATTATAATCTTGCTTTGCATTGTAATGCATAGGTGTCTTTTTAGTTCAAAATAATAAAAACGGGGAAATGTGTGGGAAACTGTTGGCAGAGCACCACGTAGAGCACCGTACACATCTGATGTGGATGCTGATATGTTAGGATCAGATTTGAAAAATCAGAATATTGAGTGCTTCTCTAGGTCGGATTGGTATTGATTTGGGTATGGAGTGGAGTCAAGCTGGTTTGATGTAGACTTTGGGCTGATTTGTTTTCATGCTGGGTCGGAGATCTGGCCATCTCAGATTGTTTAGGAGACTGGATGGGAAATGGTAGCCATTTCCATGTTGGTGTCTCTTAACAACAGAAATGCATTTCTTTTGACAACCTGTCACTTTAGCTTTCAACTTTAATTGGAGAGAGTGTATGTTTATTCAGACATTAAAATTTTTTAGTTTTAATTATAGTAAAAATTGCTTATAGATGTGTAATGAAAAGAGTACAGAGTGTCATTGCTACAGGAAAAGATGGACGTCAGCTGAAAATTGCAACGAGAAAGTGAACCTGAACCAAGATGGGAGCGGACCAGTGGGACTGAGAGATCAACGTGTGATTAGTGCTTGATCAGCTGTTTGTAAAATTTGGTTACAAAGACAGTTTCTGGAACACAGGCCACTGTCCTTGTATAAAAGAAAAAGGGGGAAATGTAGAGAAACATGCTGTGAGAAACTAAGGCATGGGTGACTTTTAGTCACTAAGGAGCTGGGTGACTTTTAATTACTAAGGAGCTAGACTTTTATGCTGTGTGTGAACCTCACTGACTGCGTCACATGGGTGGAGTCTTAACCAATTAGTTGCTGGCACGCATCACATGTTGTGTGGCAAAGTGTATAAAAGGAACCTGTACCAAATAAACACGGAGCATTCGTTTTATCTCTATGAGAATACACGTTTGTCTCTCACTTTTCCTGACAACACAGTACAGTAAACTCGGTTATCCCTTTCCTCCACCTGGCTGGAGACAGGCCCCCTCTAATATGTGGTCGCATAATTGCAATACTTTTTCAGTCAGTTTTTCCACAACCGAAACAAGGGAGGGTGAGAGGCTTTCCTCATATTACCGGATTCGGATGGCCAGTTCATCTACTGTTGGTCTTTCTTTGTCCTTCCATTCCAGTACTGCCAAATAGTTGGCATATGAGGTGGGTGCGTTCTGTATGAACCTTCACCACATGGGTATGGTGCATCAGATTTCATCTGGATCTGCAGGTAACTGCGCATTGTCTGGATCATCATAAATCAGTTCTCGCACAGCCAGTTCCCTCAAAAGCAGAATACCTGTGGTGCATTGACCCTGGCTGGATGCCAGATGCCCACCAAAGTCCACTCTATCATTGCCCCTCCTCGACTGGACAGGGGAGAGAAATTATAATGAATTATAATGAAAGGCTCGTGGGTTGAGATAAGGGCAGGGAGAGATCATTCACCAATTACCATCACGAGCAAACCAGGATATGATATTGCCAATCATATCAGAGTAGGGTAATGGGAAATAAAAACTAAATCTTAAAACACCTTCCCCTGTCCCTTCCCTTCTTCCCAGGCTTAACTTTACTTACAACTTCTCTACCTCCTCCCCTCCAAGCAGCACAGGGGGGGTGGGGAATGGGGGTTGCGGTCAGTTCATCACACATTGCTTCTGATGCTCCTTCCTCCTCAGGGGAGGACTCTTCGTACTCTGCTCCCATTCCAGCATGGGATTTCCTGCCATGAGAGACAGTCCTCCATGAACTTCTCTAACATGAGTCCTTCCCACTGGCTGCAGTTCTTCACAAACTGCTCCAGCGTGGGTCCTTTCCACTGGGTGAAGTCTTTCAGGAACAGACTGCTCCAACGTGGATACTCCGAGGGGTCACAACTCCTGTCAGCAAACCTGCTCCTCTCTCTCAACAGGTCCACATGTCCTGCCAGAAGCCTGCTCCAGCACGGGCTCTCCACAGGGTCACAGCTTCCTTTGGGCACATCTACCTGATCCAGCATGGGATCCTCCATGGGCTACAAGTGGTCATCTGCTCCACCATGGACCTCCATGGACTGCAAGGACACAGACTGCCTCATCATGGTCTTCACCACAAGTTGCAGGGGAAGCTGTGCTCTGGCGTCTGGAGCACCTTCTCTCCCTCCTTCTGCACTGACCTTGGTGTCCACATATTTGTTTCTCTCACATCTTCTCACTCCTCTCTCCAGCTACTGTTGCTCAGGGGTTTTTTTGGGTTTGTTTTTTTGGTTTTTTTTCCTTCTTTATTATGTTATCATAGAGGCACTACCACCATCAAGCTTTTGTGGAGAGACGAGTCATTATACACGATAGGCAGAGCCATCCCACGTGCATTCGGCGCCATAATAAAGAAGTGCCTGCTTCTAAGTCTACATTGGTGTTAAGAAGTTTATTTTTCGATTTCGGTGATAGTTTTGGTGACCCAAGTGGGACCTTGTGAGTGAGCCTGGAAGGGATCGAGAGCCAATTGAACTCAGTCCAGCACCAAGGAATTCTCAGGGAGAACCATCACCCTCGACCCAGAAAGCTCCTCACAGTGTTCCCTGGAATATAAACGGTAAGACACTCCTTTTAAAATTTGGTTTTGGAAAGCCTGCCTGTAAGGTGCAGCGAAAGCTGTGCAAGGTTGGGGCTCAGAGGGTACCTGTTTGCATTGGAAGCCTAGGCATCTGCCCGTAAGTCATAAGCAAAAGCTATTGCTAGGTTGGACATTTGTTTGGTAACTTTGGTATTCCAGAATTGTTTGGTAGTTGTCCTTTTAGTTTTTGTTCAGTAATTGTCTTTGTCTTTTTTAGTTTTGTTTAGCAAATGTCTCATCTAAATCTTGTGTAGTAATTTTCTCATGAAATGAATTTTGTTTAGGCATCTGTCTTTTGAGTATTTGTAATGAAGAATTATTGTTGTGTCGGATTTCATTTAGTAATAGGCTTTTGAGTGTTTTGCTGCACGATGATGACAAGATTTGTAAAATTGTTTAAGAGCAAAAGTTCTGGGTATCTGACATCAAATGAAAAGATGACAAAGACATCATTTGTGCACACTGGGGTAAATTGCATGATGATTTAAGTAAAAGTCAAACAAGCAAATATTGTAATCATTGGTGTCCTTTGTATGTTTTAGAAGATCAGGAAAAATGGCCAACAAATGGAACTTTAAGTTATAATGCTATATTGCAGTTAATGTTGTTTCGTAGGAGAGGGTAAATAGGATAAAGTACCTTATGTAATTTTTTTTTTTTATTTTAAGAAACTGTCTGAAATAGCTAAAACAGTATAGGATAATTCAGGTAATATTGGATACATTGTTGGAAGGTACTAAAAAAACCCAAATGGTATTAAAAACTGCTCAAAAACAGGTAGAAGGGACACATTTTAATAAAGATTTGCAGGGAACAATAAATCAGAATTTTCCTGCTGCAGACCAAGGATGGGATACCAACCAACCGGGACACCAGGGTCTTTTGACAAGATATCAGAGATGAATATCTCTGTTATAAGACATGCAATGCCAAAAGCAATTAATTGGTCTAAATTTTATTAAATTAAACAATAATCACATGAATCCCTGTCTGCCTTCATGGAGCAATTAAAAGTCACTGGTAGAAAATATACTAATTTAAATCCTGAAAATCCAGAGAAGGCTGTTCAATTGGCATCTATATTTTGTGGGGCAATCGGCTCTGGATATCAGAAAGAAAATTCAAAATTAGAAGAAGCAGACTCAAGGGATTTGGGAAAATGCTAGAAGTAGCATAAACGGTCTTTAACAACAGGGGAAAAGAAAAAAAATAGTGGAAAGCCAGAAGGAAAAAAAAAAAAACAAACTGAGAGAGAGAAGATTAATCGCCGCTTTAACAGGGGTTTCTGGAGGAGCTTGCAGAAGAAGGGGAGGGGAACGGGAAAACTTCCCTCCTTTTGTACATCCCCATCTTGCAAAAGATCGGGGTACAATTTACAAAAAAAAAAAAAACAAGAAAAACAACAAAACAAACAAAAAATATTTAAAGAAGGAATGTCCTGAAACTGAGAACCTGGACTCAGCACTACAGGCCATTAAATAATGACATTGAATGATGAGGTAGAATTTTTGGTTAATACAGGAGCCACTTATTCTGTACTTAATACTTGCAAAAGAAATTTTAGTAATGAAACTGTAGAGCATTGTTGGTGCTACAGGGAAGCGAGAGAATTGGCCCTTTTTGCAACCCTTAAAATTTAAGTTAGGGAAACAATAAGTGACTCATCGATTTTTATATATGCCTGAGTGTCCAGTACCCTTGATCGGAAGGGGTTTATTAAGCAAATTAAATGCACAGATATCCTTTAAGAGTGGAGTATAATTAATGATACCTGAATTAAAGGCTGTAGAAGTGAAAATTTTTATGTTACAGGATAGGTTGAAAGAGAATGAGTTTCCTCAAGAAGTGGAGGACATCCTCATAACCTTGGTCTGGGCTAGTGAGGTACCAGGTCGGTCTAAAGCAGCAGAACCAGTGCAATTAACACTCAAAAAAGGAACAATTTTGGTAAGGCAAAAACATTACTCTATAAAATTAGAAGCAAGAGAAAGATTTAAAAAAATAAGTAAAAATTTTATGCAATATAGACTATGTGCGAGCCCACACAGGCAGGACGCAGAAACAACCTCAAAAACCATGGATAAAATGCAAAGAGCAAATTTATTCTTGTTACCTCGCGAACCGGGGGACCTCTGAAGCAGCACCCGGGGCAGAGGCATGTGAGCGGGAACGCAGGCACTGCAGAGCTTGGTCCATGCTAGAGTGGGAGTGAGAGATTCCAAACCTGCTGCTTTCGCCTGTATATATCAGGGATTTTTTACAGGCAGTAGTTTTCCATTGTGCTTTGATCTTTCTCACAGCAGGGCAGGAATCCCAGGCATGTTCAGGGTGCCCCTGAGTCTGTCACAGACCTATGTTATCTAAATGCAGATGTTCTACTTGTCAAGGCCATAAGACTAAACAGTGATTAGTAGTGTGATGTGTTTTTCGACACCCCAGCTGCAAGTCACTTGAGCATATTCACAGTCCTCCTCACCAATCTTCCGTTATATTCCCACAGACTATTAGTAAAATGTGAATTCAAGTGCAATACTACAGTCCTACCTGTAAAGAAATTGGGAAGCGAATAATACAGGTTGGTACAGAATTTGAGAGCTATAAATAATTTTTAGCAATTGTTTTGATATATTACTGTTTAAATAAACAAATAAACAGCAAGACTGCATTTAATCTGATGATCACCCAAGCAGTGGCTAGAAAACAGAATAAAAGAAAATCAATTCCAAGGCCCCCACCAGCATATCATTAATAAAATAGTGTAGTAATAATGCATTATAAAATGTAATAAATTTTTTAAAATGAGAATGAAAGTATTGAAATAATTTTCAAAACCTTCAAAGGGGGGAAATGTTGCAATTACTCTGATAAAATAATCAAAATTTCATCATATAGAAGAGTTGGGTTTAATTAAGAAGTAGAAAATTTAAAGCATAATGTATAAATTAGGACTGATAATTTTAAACTAGGTAATCATAGAAACCTCACCGAGAAGAGACTGTAAAGTCATTAAATTAGTACTGGAGTTAAGAACAATGTATCTTCGTCATAGAATTTCAGAAATCGAAATTTATTACCTTAGTGTTCATAGAAGCATTAAGACTCTTTGTTTTACTGACCACTGGGATGTGACAACAGAACATGCTGAGCTAACTCCTTGGGACAAGGTGGACAGAAGTGCTGGAGACAGGCCCAGGAAAGAACTGAGCATGCACAAAGGAAAAGTACCACCAAAGGACACAGTGATGACAACCACCAGAGAGAGAAAGTGTGCATGCAAAAGAGACATTTACAGCCTGGATAGTGGCTGCTCCGTCGCTGTCCATGGCCCAGGTTTTACCAAAAGACAGTACATCTAGGAGACTCAGCTCCACTTACTGATTTTACTTCATCATGGGAACCTCCGCACCTCCCTCAAATGAGCTCAACCTCCACTCCAGACCCTCTAAAATTATGGAAAAAGGTTAAAGAACAGGCAGCTGCTGAAGAAGACTCATGCAACAGGAGTGCTGTGTGGGACTAGCTATCTGTTTGTAAAAAAAAACAACCAACCAACCAAACAAACAAACAAATCCAAACAACCTGGTACTGTGCATTATGGTTTAAGTTACACTGCTTGGTGTGGACCTATGGCAAATGGTTAATGGTTTATGATTTACGCTATACGAGAACCTGACTATTGTTTAATTGGCATATTTTGTGGTGTGAGTGAGAAGACTGAAGGGCCCTTACTGTACTGTGTTGCTTGAGTTGGACTCAGCCCAACTGCAAGGCGGGTGCAGAGTCTAATTGACAGTTCTGTTCTCCCACGAGAGAAACAGCTGGAGATGAATGAAGTGAAAGGTTATATCTCAATGTTATAAATGTAATTTGTCTTTGTGGTTGTTTAATGTGTAGGGGGGGAACTAAGCACTATAAAAATGCTATGCTAGCTTTTAGATCTGTTTTCATAATCTCACATTTAAACACATCTCTTATAGAACCAAAACAACACTCGACACAAGAGAAGCGTTTCTTATTTTGATGAAAACTGTAACAATCAGATACAGTTTTGAGACACTGCTGCCATGGTCCTAACTGCGCTGTTTTCCCCTAACGTTGCAGCAGGAAAAGCATTAGGAGATGTGAAAAGGCTAGGTTGTTGGATGGCTAAATAAACAAATCTCACATCGGAAATTCTCACATAGTTGTTAGTAGACACTGATAGCATTAGACACACAACATTGCAAAACAGAGCAGCAATTGATTTTTATTTGTTAACACAAGGGACATGATTGTGAGGAATTTGAAGACGTGCTGTATGAATCTATCAGACCACTCCAAAGGAGTATAAGGCTCTAGTGGACACTGGTGCACAATGCATCCTGATGCCATAGAACTTTAAAGGGACAGAATCAATTTGCATTTCTGGAGTGACAGGAGCCACCTGGTTAGTCAACATCAGAGGACCTGCCAACTGAGCAAGCTTTTACGTACTGTCAAAGAGGAAAAAGTCCCTGTGGTTTGCTTAAAAAATGTGCTTGACGCAGATGCTCCTAGAAATTATGCTAAGGCACATGGAGAATGAGATGATTGGTGACTACCAACATGGCTTCACCAAGGGCAAATCATGCCTGAAACAATCTGGTGGCCTTTTATGATGGGGTCACAACATTGGTGGATAAGGCCAAAGCAACTGATGTCATCTACCAGGACTTGTGCAAGGCATTTGACACTGTCCCACATGACATTCTTATCTCTAAATTGGAAACGTGGATTTGATGGATGGACCACTCAGTGGATAAGGAAGTGCTTGGATGGTCGAACTCAAAGAGTTGTGGTCAACAGCTCAAAGTCCGAATGGAAACTGGTGACGAGTGGTGTCACTCAAGGTTCGGTATTGGGACCGGTGCTCTTCAATATCTTTGTCAGTGACATGAACAGTGGGATCAAGTGCACCCTCAGCAAGTTTGCTGATGACACCAAGCTGTGTGATGTGATTGACACACTGGAGGGACGGGATGCCATCCAGAGGGACTTTGACAGGCTTGAGAGATGGGCCTGTGCTAGCCTCATGAAGTTCAACAAGGCCAAATGCAAGGTCCTGCATCTGGGTCGGGGCAAACCCAATGTATTGGGTTTGCGTGGCAAGGTTTTGGTAGCAGTGGGGGAGGGGACATGGGGTGGCTTCTGTGAGAGAAGCTGCCAGAAGCTTCCCCCATGTCCGACCCGACACAGCCAATGCCAGCCGGCTACAAGAACGGACCCACCGCTGGCCAAGGCCAAGCCAATCAGTAACGCCTCTGTGATAACATAATTAAGAAAAAAAAAGGAAGGGAGAAAAAAAGCTGCACACTTTGCAGCTAGAGAGAGGAGTGAGAAGATGTAAGAGAAAACAACTCCACAGACACCAAGGTCAGTGAAGAAGGAGGGGGAGGAGGTGCTCCAGGCACCAGAGCAGACATTCCCCGCAACCTGTGGTGAGGACCAGGGTGAGGCAGGCTGTCCCCCTGCAGTCCCTGGAGGTCCATGGTTTAGCAGATGACCACCTGTGGCCCATGGAGGACCCCACGCCGGAGCAGGTGGATGCCCGAAGGAGGCTGTGACCCTGCGGGAAGCCCGCGCTGGAGCAGGTTCCTGTCAGGACCTGTAGCCCGTGGAGAGAGGAGCCCACGCCGGAGCAGGTTTGCTGGCAGGACTTGTGACCCCGTGGGGGACTCGCGCTGGAGCAGTCCCTTCCTGAAGGACTGCACACCATGGAATGGACCCATGATAAAGCAGTTCCTGAAGAACTGTCAGTCATATGGGAAGGACTCACGTTGGAGAAGTTTGTGGAGGACTGTCTCCCGTGAGAGGGACCCCACGCTGGTGCGGGGGAAGGACTCCTCCCCCTGAGGAGGAAGCAGCGGCAGAAACACCGTGTGATGAACTGACCCTAACCCCATTCCCTGTCCCCCTGTGCTGCTGGGGGGAGGAGGTGGAAAATCGGGAAAGAGATTAAGCCCGGGAAGAAGGGAGGGATGGGGGAGGTGTTTTAAGATTTGGTTTTACTTCTCACTATCCTCTAATTTTGATTGGTAATAAAGTAAATTTGTTTTTTCCCCCAAGTCGAGTCTGTTTTGCCCGTGCCAGTAACTGGTGAGTGATCTCTCTCCGTCCTTATCTCCACCCACGAGCTTTTCGTTATAATTTTCTGCCCCTGCCCATTTGAGGAGGGAGAGTGATAGAGTGGGCTTTGGTGGGCATCCGGCCTCTAGCCAGGGTCAACCCACCACACCCAAGTACAAATAGAAGGCTGGGCGATGAGCGGCTTGAGGCCAGCTCCAAAGAGAAGGACTTGGCAGTGGTGGTAGACAAGAAGCTGAACATGAGCCAGCAATGTGCGCTTGCATCCCAGAAGGCCAAACGGATCTTGGGCTGCATCAAGAGAAGCGTGGCCAGCAGGTCGAGGGAGGTGATTCTCCCTCTCTACTCCGCTCTCATAAGGCCCCACCTGGAGTACTGTGTCCAGTTCTGGAGCCCCCAAGACAAGAAAGACATGGACCAGCTAGAACGAGTCCAGAGGAGGGCCACAAGAATGATCCAAGGGCTGGAGCACCTCTCCTATAAGGATAGGCTGAGAGAGTTGGGGCTGTTCAGCCTGGAAAAGAGAAGGCCTCGGGGAGATCTTATAGCGGCCTTCCAAAACCTGAAGGGGGTCTACAGGAAAGCTGGGGAAGGACTTTTCATAAGGGCAGTTAATAAAAGCACAAGGGGTAATGGCTTTAAGCTGAAAGAGGGCAGATTTAGATTGGATATTATGAAGGAAGGCCAGGTTGGATGAGGCTTTGAGCAACCTGGTCTAGTGGAAGGTGTCCCTGTGTGGTGGTTTTGGTGGATTCACCCCTTTTGGCTTGCAGCTTGCAGCCAAACACAGCCTGCTCTCTCACCCTCCCCCTCCCTTGCCCAGGGAGCACGGGAGAGAATTGGAAAGAAAAGGGCAAGGAAACTCACGGGTTGAGATAAAAACTATTTATTAATTAAAATAAAATGATAATGATAACAACAGTGATAACAGACTATACAAATGAGTGATACACAGTGCTCACTGCCTGCTGACCGATGCCCGGCCTGTGCCAGCCAGTGATCCCGGAGTTGAGACAGTCCTGAAACCAAAACCCCGGAAGAGTGAGCCCGAGTGATCCCCGAGAGAATACCCCTGTCTTCCAGTCAACCCTGGTTAATATACTGACAGGACGGGATATGATCTAGAATATTTCATTGGCACATCCAAATGCCAGTTCTGGCTTCTGCTATTCACTGTGCTTCTCCCTCCCAGTCCTAATGCAGCTGTGAACCAGCCAAACACGGTGGCCTTGAGCTCCAGCAGTAACTAATAACACCAGTACTGTTATCAACGTTCTTCTCATAATAAGTCTGAACTGAAACACTGAAACTAAAATGCAGCTCTTCTAATTACTAAAAAGTGTCGCAATGGAGTGAAGAACCCGGACGCTCAATATGCGATGATCAGCAGCTTCCGTTTATTGATTACAAATGTGCTCCTTATATACAGCGGTTAATTAAGCTCATGCATACTCTCAAAGACCCACACTGATTGGCTCATTAATTTTCCTGGGAACTTTCTCTTTGTTATAACAGGTGGTTTTGCTCTGTTCACGTCCCAAGGACGTCAACAGGATACTCCTTACTCTACTGTTATCAGCTCCCAGCTACTCCCTTCTTTTTCCCAGCTTATTTAAAGTTGTTTGTCTGAAGTTCTTTGAAGTCCCAAGGACAATTGAGTATCTTGGAGACTTCTGTTAATTTACCCTGACTTATGTCAAGGGCCTAAGCTGGCTTACTGCAGCCTGAGCCATTTCAATACCCTCGCTGCTTCTGCTAAAAGCCTCTGATTGTACAATATCTCTTAGTGATCTACAACAAAAAAGAAAGTTAACACTATCCTAGCAAAACCAGGACACCCTGCTCATGGCAGAGGTGTTGGAACTAGATGATCTTTAAGGTCCCTTCTAACCCTAACCATTCTATGATTCTATGATTCTATGATTCTATATGGCACCCCAGAACGAACTGAGTCAGATAATGGGACTGTAGTGGTTTCACTTGGCTAGCACTTGGCTAGCAGCCAAACACAGCTGTTCCTCACTCTCCTCCCACCACAGGGGATAGGGGACAGAATTGGGGGCAAGGGTAAGGAGACTTGTAGGTTGAGATAAGAACAATTTAATAATTGAAATAAAAGAAAACTTAAAATAGTACTAATATTAAAATAATAAAATATGTGCAATTGCTCACCACCCACTGACCAAGCCTGGCCCCTTCCCAGATAACGATCCCAGAGGAACAACAATCCCAAACTGAAACCACAATCCCGGAAGATCGAGAGCCCGAGCAAAAACCAGAGAGAGCAAGAGAGGAAGAGACCCTCACTAATATACTGGGCATTGCGTGATATGATATGGAATACCCCACTGGCATATCTAACTGTCAATTAAGTTTATTAATTTAAATATTCTTCTCCCCTCTTAAATCTTGTGCTTGTGGACTAACAGAACACAAAGTCCTTCACTTCCAGTGACAAAAATGCAAACGCTGGTATGTTATCAGTGTCTCTCTCACAGCGAGTCCCAGGCTGGAAGAAAAATGCAGCACAATTCTAGCTACTAAAAAGAAACTCAGCTCTATTTCAGCTAAAAACCAGGATAATCTACCATCATTAGGGTTCTGTCAGATAGTAAACTGGACATGCTTCTAAAATAGTAAATGAGTCTGATATAATGAATTTCCCACTACCAGATCTAGTGCTGAATAAATTACAAGTTTAGTATAAATATGTACTCTAAAATAATGTTGTTTACCACTGTCTAATAAAATTGTAATGATTCAAACTACTATGGTATAAAATTATTATAAAAATAATTTAGGCCCTCTCCCATACAATTTGCAGTAGTTCTCTTGTGAACTACTATGATTATATATCAGTGCACTCTGCATAAGATGTTGAGTATTTATCTAGTGGCACATGCACCAGAAGATATTAGAAGTTTGGTTACTAATTAATATTATTAGTAATATGTTTCCTTCAGGTCAACAGGCACAGGGGGCAATTGTAAAGGGCATGTCTGGTCGGCATCATCACCTAGAGATAGCTGCACTAGCTAAAAATGACCCTCTTAAAGATCATAGTGCAACTGTAGAGCTGCAGAACTGGAGTATCTGGGAAGCCTCTACATAGGCAGAGCTACGAGGACTCACTCAAAATGGCTGTCAACACTGCAAAGCTAAGCTAACGCAGTAAGCAAATGTAAATTGTCTTAACCTTCAAAAGTATCCTTTAATATAGTTCCATGCTTAACACTTAACATAGTCTTGATAACAGTAATGCATAGTAAGTGTCAAAAAGTTGTTATGGAAAAAAATTCAGTGCTCCTGTTTTACCTCCTCAAACTCAGTCCTACAAATTCTACTTCCTCAAATTCAATTCTATGTCTTTTGCTCTTACTTTGGGTGTGTAAGCCACAAGAATTGAAGTGAATGGAGTGCATTTAAAAATCAAATGATCCCTCATGCCCTCTTATTAGAACCTGCAACTGTGGTAACTGAGAAAGTCAGCTTTTGTTAAATCCTGTAGTAACCACAAGTATATCTAAGCATACTAACTATCAGTCTTTTGGGGGTATTTGGCTCTTTGTGGTGATTGTAGACTGGAATAAATTAGAGCAATACTCTGGTTTATAAGAATCAGGCTCAAAAATATGTGAGCTTTGGGCAAACTTTTTATATGAATACCCTTACTCTTTGCTGTGGGTTTTTAATCTCCCTCCAGGATTTCTCCTTTGCAGCAACAAATCAACTAGTCATGATTGTACTGTAGGAGTTTTGCTGTTAAGCAGCAATAAAAAAAAAAAAGAGACTTTTAACCTCTTTGAAAGTTGCTGTAGGCTGGATACTTAATCTAAAATCCTTCAGCTGAAAGATTATTTGAAGAGGAACAGCTTGGGGATTCAGTACAAGGGCATATGAAAGGAACTGCAGAAATTGAGATGCAACAAATGTTCGGTGTTTAGTTTATCATTAGCTGGAAAGCTAACATTTTGGTCACATACACAATGGAAAAAAAATTTACATAGTGTGGAAATTAATACTACTACTATAGAGGAAGGATCTTCATCTCTGTATCTAATAGAATCTTAATGATTTATATTAAGATTTTACCTAAATTACAGTGTTAAAAGAGATCTAGGCCCTGCCTGATAATGATTTACTGCTTGCCATTTTTCCTACTGCCTGTATCACCATCTTCTACTTAAGCAAACACATAAAGGAAGTCCAATGAATCACCTTCTGAAAATTTTTATTTCTCTCTGTTGATTATTAATGTAGGTCAGAGGACTAATTTTCAGGCAGAGTCAGGAACAGACAGGATATATCTGATGTTAGTTGTAATTAATCTTTTTATCACTATCATACTTTTCATTAAAGGATCTAGGAATTTTTGAACATTCTGTCCATTATTACCAGAACATTTTGACAGTGCCCTAATTCATGCTGTGACTTACAAAGCTTCTTGTCTTTCCATTGATTTCCAGTTTTGATTGCAGAATAGGAGATAAAAGAACGTCATTAAGAATCCACAGTATTAGGAAATATTGTGTCTAGAGAAATAAGCTCAGAGAGAAAGATGAATTCAGAGTTCAAAATTACCAAACTGGATAAAACAACATAAAAAAACCCAAGACAAATCCTTCTATGTTTTTAGTGTTACCATGAGTAATTTCCTTCTTGTTCTTTCCAGGTGTGATGATATCAATAGGAAAAGACAAAAATCTTACATTCAAAATGTACTGAAGAGACAGAGCTGCAGGAATTCTTCCTCTAAACCACATCTCATGATGTCTCACTTTGTTAGCAATGTCTGATATATATCCTTTTAGAAAACACTAATATGAGACATACTCCTCATCCTAACAGAAACTGTTAGGATACCTTAATTTCTACCAGTTAGACCATACACAAAAAATTTATTATATTTGTGTATATGTAAGCTGTACTATATAAAGGCATGGGCGAGCAAAAGCAACAATTTGAAAATTATTATTACACAAGCAACCTCCAGAATGTTAATTGAGCTGCAGAACACATTTTGTACTTCTATTGCATGGATATATTGTCACAGTTCTTTATTTCCCTTTCTTAATGACATATACTGTAAAAGTTTCAGGCAAGACTCTGCCTGCTTATCTCCTCGATGAGACCAAGAGACTTTTTACCAGGGCTTGTAGTGATAGGACAAGGGGTAACAGTGTTAAATTGAAAGAAGATAGATTTAGATTGGATATAAGGACTAAATTCTTTACAATGAGAGTGGTGAGATACTGAAACTGGTTGCCCAGAGAAGCTGTGGATATGCCATCCCTTGGAAGTGTTGAAGGTCAGGCTGGATGGGGCTTTGAGCAACCTAATCTAGTGAAAGATGTCGTTGCCTCATGCTTCCTGTGTACAGATCACCACAGTTTGTCATGTAGCTCTCTGTGTCTCACTGCTGTAAGAGCTGTAAGACTCTCAGTAATACAGATATTATTGTCACTGTTATTTAGATAAATTAAATAGGACTGCTACAATTTTGGAATGTGGGATAGATTGCAGGGTTATGCATACATCACCTCAAATGGCTTTCACAATAATGACAGTCAGGCAGAAAATCTGATCAAAATGCAGTTCTCTTTCTTTGCAGGAGAGTATTGACAGTCTAAAAATGTCACAGCATTCACAGAATCACAGAATGTTAGGGATTGGAAGGGACCTCGAAAGATCATCTAGTCCAATACCCCTGCCTGAACAGGAACACCTACATGAGATCACACAGGAAGGCGTCCAGGCGGGTCTTGAATGTCTCCAGAGAAGGAGACTCCACAAACTCCCTGGGCAGCCTGTTCCACTGCTCTGTTACTCTCACAGTAAAGATCCTTCTCAAGTTTAAGTGGAACCTCCTGTGTTCCAGCTTATACCCATTGCCCCTTGTCCTATCATTAGACATCACTGAGAAGAGCCTGGCTCCATCCACCTGACACTCACTCTTCGTATATTTATAAACATTAATAAGGTCCCCCCTCAGCCTCCTCTTCTCCAAGCTAAAGAGACCCAGCTCCCTCAGCCTTTCCTCATAAGGGAGATGCTCCACTCCCTTAATCATCTTTGTGGCTCTGCGCTGGACTCTCTCAAGCAGTTCCCTGTCCTTCTTGAACTGTGGGGCCCAGAACTGGACACAATATTCCAGATGTGGCCTCACCAGGGCAGAGTAGAGGGGGAGGAGAACCTCTCTTGACCTACTAACCACACCCCTTCTAATGCACCCCAGGATGCCATTGGCCTTCCTGGCCACAAGGGCACAGTGCTGGCTCATGGTCATCCTGCTGTCCACCATGACTCCCAGATCCCTTTCCTCTACACTGCTTTCTAACAGATCACTCCCCAACCTATACTGGAACCTGGGATTGTTCCTACCCAGGTGCAACACCCTACACTTGCCCTTATTATATTTCATCAAGTTTTTCTCTGCCCAACTCTCCAGCCTGTCCAGGTCTCTCTGGATGGCAGCACAGCCTTCTGGAGTGTCAGCCACTCCTCCCAGCTTTATGTCATCAGCAAACTTGCTGACAGTGCACTCTGTTCCTTCATCCAGGTCATTGATGAATATATTGAATAATACTGGTCCTAGTACTGACCCTTGAGGGACTCCACTAGACACAGGTCTCCAACTAGACTCTGCCCCATTGACCACCACTCTCTGGCTTCTTCCCACCAGCCAGTTCACAGTCCATCTCACTACCTGATCATCTAATCCACACTTCCTCAATTTGTCAGTGAGGATGCTGTGAGAGACCGTGTCAAATGCCTTGCTGAAATCAAGGTAGACGACATCCACTGCTCTGCCATCATCAAGCCACCTCGTTGTGTTTTCATAAAAGTCTAGAAGGTTGGTCAAGCACGACTTCCCCTTGGTGAAGCCGTGCTGACTGCCCCTAATGACCCTCTTATCCTTGATATGCCTAGAGATGGCACCAAGGATAAGTCGTTCCATCACCTTCCCAGTGATGGAGGTTCCACTTCTGCTTTTTGATGGCTACAGACTACCTATCAGACAAAGGTACATTGTTTAAATGATAAATCTTTAACTACCAGTTTTTCTATCCATAGTCCCAGTAAGGATGTCACTATACAATGGTTATTTCTAACAACAATATACCTGGCCAGCTTAATTTATATTCTACTATAACAATTTTCATATATCTAATGGGTTTATCTTTATCCTTTAATATATTGACATCACAGTCAATATTATAGCAACAACCAATAACAGTAACAATCAAGTAGGTATATACAATTACATGTTACTACAAACTTATCATTAGTAAAGCAAAAATATAATGGCAGATATACTTATGATAGATTACTTATATGGATAATAGATTTCAGAAGGGGTCAAATCAATCCCAGAGGGGGACACAACCATCTCCAAAAGAGGGGAGGACAAACCAAATTGATCCCAAAAGTGGGCTCAGAGGGGAACCAATAAAGTAACAGACAGAGTCTCACTTCAAAGATGATCTGTGTCTGGAGTCAGCCAGATGTCCCTGATGAGAATCCAAGATCTTGTAGAAAGTTTGTGCAGAATTCAACCTGTTTAGGTGTATTGGGTTTGTGTGGCCAGGTTTTGGTAGTGGGAGGGGCATAGGGATGGCTTCTGTGAGAAGCTGCCAGAAGACCCTCAACGACCACCACCACAAAGCTCTGCGCAGGCGCAAAGGGGAGGAGATCTAATTTTAATACGAAGCAGGGAAGAGTCATGCATATGTATAGGCGTTTTGCATTAGCTAATGAATATGTATTGGAATATACTTTAAATATGAAGAACTAACTGCTTTGAGGTGCGAGCCGTTGGCGGAGCGCAGACTCCCCGGCCGCCCGGCTTTTGCTCACCTATTCCTACTCAATAAATTACTTTTAAATTTATTATTGGACTTTGAGTCAAATTTACTTATAACAATTTGGTGTCGTGACTCGGATCTAGACTACCTTGGTTCAGAACCCCGCTCCAGGAGGGCACCCCCGTCTGTGGATAGCTTTTTTGAGATTTGGCTATAAAACAAGGGTCATGAGAAAATCTAGCTAAGTTAGAATATAAGGAAAAACAGGATCTCTGGATGTCTGTGTTCTTAGAGTAAAGTCAGGACTGTAGTGCTGGCTAGGCCGATTTCAGCTGCGTTGCTAGGGAAGATAAGAATGTGTCTGCGTGGAAGAGTAATAAACATCAATTAAAGAAGATGGATGCTGACTGGGAAGAACAGGATGTTGCGGTGAGGAAGTGAACCTGAACCGAGATAAGAGCGAACCACTGAGACTGAGAGGTCATGTGTGATTAGTGCAATTAACCAATGGTAATTAACTTCGTAGTTTGTGAAAACGTATGCGGAACTTAACAGGCTATAAAACACGTAGCGTTCTGATAATAAAAGGAGACTTGCTGAACATTATAGAATGGGCTTGTCTTCGGTCGACTCCGACACCCGTCCTCAGACGGTCCTGGAGTAAGGGACCTCTGGTCCTAAGGTCTCCTAGATCCATGAACCTAGATAGGCTGAGCAAAAGGAAACTGCTTTTCCCCTTAATTTTTGTGCACGAAGATCCGAACGAAGACTCCAGGAGGAAGTGAGTTGTGTTGAGCCGTCTGGTCGAAAGACTTAGGACGAAGACCCTGAGAGAGGGTGAGTGTAAAAGGCAAGCCGTTCGGTTGGAGATTCTCCCCCTTCAGTCGGGGAGGGGGCCCGGGGTGCTAGTGACTGAGACGTCCAATTGCGGATGAAGCGAGTGTGGACCTCCTAGTAGTGCGGTTCTCATTGTCCGCAAGGGCGTGAGCCACAAACGGAGGGAAGCAATTGTGTATTGTGTGAAAAGAAGGCACCTTCGGAAGACGGGACAGAAGGAGAGTAGGTCTTCTGTTTCCATGCAGGAGGAGCAGGTGGGATTGCCCGACATACCTCAAGATAGTCCATTAGGTATAATGATTAAATATTGGAATGACTATCCCTCTAGGAAGGGAAAATCAAGAAGAAAGATGGTACATTATTGTATGAGGGTGCGTGGAGGAAAACAAATCGGACAGGACCAGTTAATTTGGCCAATATTTGGGTCCTTTAGAGATTGGATATGTCAGGCTTTGAACATCTATGTGAATAATAAAAAACCTTTTAGCCAGGAGAAAAGTGAGTATGCCTTTTTATAGATAGGAGGGGACACTCAAACCAATCTATACCCTCTAAGGGAAATGAAAAAAGAAAAGAAGAAAAATTGGGAGTTGGATGAATCACAAATGTCCCCTCCACCTTATGCTTCCCCACCTCCCCTTCAGAATGATTCAGTCCCAGTCCAAAATCCTAGCTCCTCTGCTCCTATTTATAACAAGCCTCCTGAGTCTGATAATAAAAGAGTAACTAGAAGTCAGACCAGGAATAAGGTAGCAGAGGAGGATTCAAAAAAATGCAAAATGAGGAAGTGAAAGGAGGAGATCCCCACTGAGTGGTTAGACAGGTTAAGGAAAAGCTTGCAATTATACTCAGGATTAGATCCTGATGGCCCAATTGGACAAGTGTTACTGAAAACCCAGTTTGTGGCAAAATCTTGGGAAAATATAAGAAAGAAATTAGAAAAGATTGAGGACTGGCACGAAAGAGGTTTGGATGAATTATTGAGGGAAGCTCAAAAAGTGTATGTACGGAGGGAAGAAGAAAGTCAGAGAAAGCAAGCCAAAATTTTTGCAGCAGCTGTTAAAGAAGGACAGAGTAATGACGGGAGACGAGGGAGTTCTAAAGGGAGTCAGGCAGGGGCACTAAAGACAAATAAACTGCAGGATGTAGAATGTTATTACTGTGGGAAGAAGGGGCATGTTAAACAAATCTGTAGGAAAAGAATGCGGGATGAGCAAGTATTCGAGGAGGATTAGGGGGGTCAGGGGGCTCTATTTGCTGGGGACCCAAAAATCCAATGAGCCCTTGATAAAATTAGAGTTAGGTCCTCAGCAAGAAGAAATCGAGTTCCTTGTGGACTTGGGGGCCAAAAAGATCTATGGTCCAGAGATTACCATTAGGTTGTACAGAATCAAAAGAAAAGCTCCAAGTAATAGGAGCAAAAGGGGAACCTTTCAAGGTGCCCCTCATTAAGAATGTAGAAATCGAAGCCCCGAATAAATTTGGAATTGGAACATTTTTGTTGGTACCTGAAGCTGAATATAACCTATTAGGGAGAGACCTAATGATTAAATTAGGAATTAATCTGGAACCAAAGAAAGATAAATTAGATGTAAAAATATGTGTTTTAACTACAAAAGATAAAAATAAAATTAACCCAGAAGTCTGGTATACTCCAGACTCAGTAGGAAAGTTAAGTATTAAACCAATCACTGTTCTGATAGAAGACCCAGATAACCCAATTAGGGTTAGACAATACCCTATTTCACAGAAAGGTGGAGAGGGTTTACAACCTGTAATAAAAAGATTTAACCCAGGCGTTATTAGAACCCTGCATGTCACCTCATAATATTTTAATATTGCCAGTTAGAAAAAAAGTCAAAGGGGCCTTATCGACTGATATTAAATCAAACTTTTTAACTTAAATGGTAACTGCAGGTAGCTAAGATAACAGGAGCACTGTGTAGAATAGCTATCATTTTATATATCTGTAGTAAAAAACCCAGTATCCTTGTATTATAGTTTAAGTTATACTGCTTGGTGTGGACCTGTGGCAAATGGTTAAAGGTTTACGGTTTACGATTTACGGTATATGAGAGCCTGACTATTGTCTAATTAGCATATTTTGTGGTGTGAGTGAGAGGAGTGACAGGCCCGTTTGTGTGACTGTGTTGTTTGCAGCCTGTTTGCAGCCGGCGTCTCTGCCAGGTCTGCCAAGCGGGTGCGGAGTTCTGAGCCTCAGTTCTGTTCTCCCACAAGGAAAACAAAGCGAGAAGTTATAGTTCGACGTTATAAACGTAATTTGTCTTTGTAGTTGTTTAATGCGTGTGGGGGAAACCAAATAGGAACTTAAGACTCATAAATATTAAGGAAGCTAAACCAAAGTTTTGACAGTAGTTTTAAATACAGCGCAAACACACTTTAAGGGAGGCAGATCACCCCCTTCGGAACAGACAGGGGGGTCACATTCCAGTGGTCAGTGTCCGTATTATTCTGAGTGTGTTCTTAAGCATATGGCAGACCTTGGAACAGGGTTACCTGAACCAAGTTTTAATTTCTGGTGTCCTATACATGGACCTGAGGATTTTTCATGTAAACCAATTTTTATTTTTAAATGTTTTTACTGTGACCAGAACGTCTGGGTGCAGTTTGGAAACGATTTCTGGTGTAACCGATGTAAATTGCGGTACAACTAAGACAGAATTAAATGCTCAGGCAAACTTAAACAGATATTCGGTGAGAATTTAGAAAGTTTAAAGAATCAGTGAGACTAGTAAAATTTATATGGTAAGGAGATAAATACAAACTCATCACTATAGTATGAAAGGAAATGTAAATTAAAGTAATAACTTAGCCCCTCAGTGTGGAGAGTGCACAAGCGCCTGTATGTCTCCAAATGAAGACTGGAGTTTTATCTCGGAAACTGCTTTGAATTCAGGTGCATCCACTGTAAGACAAGCACTCACCTGCACCTCTTGCCTCGGGTATGGTATTACTGTTATCAGTTTAACTGGTACAGAAGAATGCCCAAAGCTGCCCTTTAAGCTGTGTAATAAAACATTACAAAAATTAGCGAGACGGAGGTGGAGGCAGAAGCTGCAGAGGAAAATCAGAGAAGAAATAAAGAGCTCTTGTGGCGGCTTTACAGCAGGGGAGCCCCCCGACACAAGGAGAAACAGGGACTCCGGGAGGCGGAGGCCCTTGGAAACCCCCTGCTGGGGGTCAATCGATGTGCATGGTGTAAACAAACAGCACACTAGAAAAACGAGTAGAAAAATCACGAATGCCCCCAGAACCCAGGCCCCTATGGCAGAAAACTATGACAGGGACCCGGGGAGTTCACCCTAGTGATCCACTGGTTATATTAAAGCTGGGGAACAACAACGGGGAGGGTGTAGAATTTTTAGTAAATAACGGAGCAATATTTTCAGTTTTAAAAACCAAGCTCTAACACCTATAAACAATGATTTTGTAACAGTAAAGAAAACTACTAGCCAAAGCAAAAAGACTATTTTCTCAAACCTCTGAAGTTCAAATTGGGGAAACAATTAGGAATACATAAATTTCTTTATATGGTAAATTCGCCAAAGCCCTTATTGGGGCGAAATTTATTATTGGCGGCAGAAATAAAATTTAGAAAGAAACAAATGAATGAGAAAATTAAGAAACAACTAACTAAATTAATTGTAGGGACCAAAATAAATTAAGTGAAATGTTTACCGTTGGCTTTATTGTAACCAAGTACTAGTAAAAAACAAACGAACAAAAATTTTTAACACCTCGATGGGAGGGTGCTTTTGTCATTTTGCTTACCACAGATACTGCTGTGAGGACAGTGGAAAAAGGATGGACCCATGCCAGCAGAACCAGGGGACCCCTACCTCCGGGGAAGTGGACTGTCACTCCAGTACCAAATTTGATGAAGTTAAGGTTTTCAAAGAGATAAGTATAAGCCATTCTACTTTCAGATAAATGAATGGAAGAATTTGAAAGGTGGCTGCATACCTGCCCTAAGGACGTCTACCTTCGAATACAGCATCAGTGGACTGGGGTCCTAATTCCTCTAATACGATAGATTCTTGAGGAGGGGCGACATGAAAATATTTTTAGAATATTTGAATTAGCTAGAGATATTATTAGAAATAAGAAGCATTATTTAAAACACAAAAGAGTCCATAAGAATTTATTACAAATCTGTGTATGTCAAGATCTTTCATGTGATTATTGGGTTAAAGTGATTTGTGGCCAATGTAGAAGTTTATGTTTGGGAAATAGCGTAGATGTTATAGAAACCAAAGTGTGTTTTAATTGTTGGCATCGGAATTTGTATGAAACACTAGATCTACACTGGAATAAAATTGTGGAAAAACAGTGGACCACCTCAGAAGGACGTCCTGTGGAAAATCCTTGGGTGGTGAATGAATATGTCTTAGAAAACAAAGAACATCATATTTTGTTATTTATTTGGTGGGAATTATCTAAACTAACAAGACAAGTGAGAAGAATTAGACAAACCAAAATTTTAGAGCAATATTATTCTAAATTAATGTGTATGTAGGGGAAGGGCCTTCTGGGTCTGATGTACTTCTGGGTAAATCGGAAGGGGTGGCGGGTCCTGACAGATAATCACAACAGAGCACATGACCAGAAGAGGCGAGGCCTCTGAGGTTGCTGGAAGCTGGTGGGTGGGGCACCTGTCACTTCTTATCTTGTATGTTAGTGGTACCTATACTATGAACATATATTGTAATTGCCAGAGCACTGAGAGAGAGCATAAAAAAAGACAGATCCTGTGTCTGGTGGATGGGCTCAAAATGAGTTTGTAATTTCTGTTCTGAGAATGTGAAGTGTGTTGTTGACTATGATCTTGTTAAAAACAGAAGCCGCGGGATTATTTCTCCAGAGAATCTCCGAACCCCACTCGATCGCTGCAGGGAAAGAGACGGACCATCAGTGGGCGGACCAGGTGCGATAGTTTCACTGGGCTAGCCCTTGGCTAGCAGCCAACACAGCCATTCACCCACTTCCCTCCCACCCCCAGGGGACAGGATTGGGGGGCAAGGATAAGGAGACTTGTAGATTGATATAAAAACAGTTTAATAATAGAAATAAAAGAAAACTTAAAAAAAAAAACCTAAACAACTAATATTAAAATAGTAGTGATAATGATAACAGTAATAAGATATGCAAATGAGTGATAACCCAGTGCAACTGCTTACCACCCACTGATAAGCCCGGCCCGTTCCCGGATAATGATCCCGGAGGAGCAACAATCCCGAACCGAAACCATGATCCCGGAAGAGTGAGAGCCCAAGAGAAAACCCGTGCGAATCCACCCTCCCTTTCTGGTCAGCCCCGGGATAATATACTAAACATGACGGGATATGATATGGAATATTTCATTGGCACATCCAAATGCCAGTTTTGGGCTTTGCAATTCACTGCGCTTCTCCTTCCCAGTCCTAATGCAGCTATGAACAGCCAAACACGGTGGCCTTGAGCTCCAGCAGTAACTAATAATGTAAGTACTTTTATCAATGATATTCTCATAACAAGTCTGAACTGAAACCAAAACACAGCTCTTTTAACTACTGAGAAGAAAATTAACTCTATCCTAGCAGAACCAGGACATCAGGTATGTGAATTGGGAATATCTGCAGGGGGGGGAGGGGAAGAACCTATAAGTCATGTGGAGACGTCTCACACGAGGTGAGGAGTAATATTGCTTGCCAAGATCCTATAAGCCATGGGAGAAATCCTGCGCCTGGTGAGGGAGAAATATTGCTCTCCCCTTGAATTTGTTGGGCCCAACCGGAAGGGACTCACGTGGGGTGAGGGAAGACCCAAGATCCTATAAGACGTGATCAAATGGGGACTCATGCAGCAGGAGCACTGTGTGGGATAGCTGTCATCTTATACATCTGTTGTAAAAATTCCGGTACTGTGTATTATGGTTTAAGTTATACTGCTTGGTGTGGACCTGTGGCAAATAGTTAATGGTTTACAATTTACGCTACATGAGAGCCTGACTGTTTTTTAATTGGCATATTTTGTGGTGTGAGTGAGAGGAGTGACGGGCCCGTTTGTGTGACTGTCTGTGCTGTTTGAGTGGGACACAGCCCGACTGCAGAGTTCTAAATCTCAGTTCTGTTCTCCCGCAAGGGAAACAGCCGGAGACGAACAAAGCGAGAGGTTATAGTTCAATGTTATAAACGTAATTTGTCTTTGTGGTTGTTTAATGTGTGGGGGGAACTAAACGGGAATTTAAGACTCATAGATGTTAGGGAGGTTAGACCGGAGTTTTGCCAGTAGTTTTAGATACCGCACAAACAAACTTTAAGGGAGACGTATCACCCCATTGGGAACAGAGGGAGTGGCGGGGGGGGGGTCAGGGCTGTATAGGATACAGGAATCACATTCTGGTCGTCGGTATCTGTATTGTTCTGAGTGTTTTCTCAAGCGTATGACAGACCTTGGAACAGGGTTACCTGAACCAAGTTTTAATTTCTGGTGTCCTATACATGGACCTGAGGATTTTTTATGTAATCCAATTTTTATTTTTAAGCGCTTTGGTTGCAACCAGAATGTTTGGGTGCAATTTGGAAACAATTTTTGGTGTGACCAATGTGAGAACTGGTCTGACTGGGACAGAATTGAGCGCTCAGGCGAACTTAAATGGATATTCTGCAGGAATTTAGAAAGTTTAAAGAATCAGTGAGACTAGTGAAACTTATATGTTAAAGAGATAAATACAAACTCATCACTATGGTATGGGAGGGGATGTAAAACAAAGCAATAACTTAGCCCCTCGGTGTGGGGAGTGCACAAGTGCCTGTCCACTTGGTAACTGCTGTTGGCTTTTTGTTCGTGCTAAGTGCTTAAAGTACTGCAAATACATTATCTCTCCAAATGGAGACAGGTGTTTTATCAAGAACTGCTTTGAATTCAGGTGCATCCGCTGTAGGACAAGCACTCGCCTGCACCTCTTGCCTCAAGTATGGTATTATTGTTATCAGATTAACAGGTACAGTGTTTCTTGGTTAACAAAAGAATGCCCAAAGCTGGCCCTTTAAGCTGCATATTAAAACACTGGAAAGAATTGGCAGGGGGGAGGGGGGAGTGGGGCAGAAGCTGCGGAAGAAAACCGGAGAAGAGAGAGAGCTCTTGTGGCGGCTTTACAGCAAGGGTGGGGGGGCCCGACAAAAGGAGAAACAGGGACTCCGGGAGGCAGAGGCCCTTGAAGACCCCCGCTGGGGGTCAATCAGTGTGCATGGAGTAAACAAACAGGACACTGGAAGAACGAGTGTCCCCAAAGGAGACAAGAGGGTAGAAAAATCACTAGGTCCCCCAGAACCCAGGCCCCTATGGTGAGAAACTATGAAGACTGACGGGGACCCCGGGGAGTCTACCCTAGTGATCCACTGGTTATATTAAAGCTAGGGAAACAAAAACGTGGAGGTGGAATTTTTAGTAGATACCAGAGCAATATTTTCAGTTTTAAACCAGGCTCTAACTCCTATAGACAATGATTTTGTAACGGTAAAGGGAGTTACTGGCCAAAGCGAAAAGGAGCATTTTCTCAAATCTGTGAAGTTCAAACTGGGGAAACAATTAGGAATACATAAATTTCTTTATATGGCAAATTCACCAAAGCCCTTATTGGCATGAGATTTATTTAAAAATTGGAGGCAGAAATAAGATTTGGGAAGGAAGGAATAGAATTTAAAGTGGGGGATAATCAGCTAATTGAGCTTTTAAGTATGGCCTTAGCAAATTAAAATCTGAATTGACTTGGTTTACCATTCTGGATTTAAAGGATGCCTTTTTCTGACTACCTATAAGCCCAGAAAGTCAATTATTTTCCTTTGAGTGGGAAAACCCGGATTCTGGGAGGAAAACACAGCTAACTGGGACTGTACTTCCACAAGGCTTTAAGAACAGCCCTACCCTTTTTGGCAACCAGCTGGCGAAGAACTTAGAACAATGGGAATCGCCACCTGGGACCAGGACTGTGTTGTAGTATGTGGACAATCTCCTTGTAGCCACTGAAGCAAAGGAACAAAATATAGCTTGGACTGTGAGTTTATTCAACTTTCTTGGACTAAGTGGTTACTGAGTCTCTCCACATAAAGCTCAAATAGCTCAGCAAAAGATGACATATCTAGGATATGAAATCACAGCGGGCGAACGGACCTTGGGGAAAGCAAGAAAGGAAATCATCTGCCAAACTCCCAAGCCACAGACGGTAAAGGAGCTCCGAACCTTCCTGGGAATGATGGGTTGGTGTCGTTTATGGATCTACAACTACAGACTCCGGGTAAAACCATTTTATGAACTTATTAACACTAATTCAAAAGATCTCACCTGGAACAGAGAAGCTGAGCAGGCTTTCCACAACTTAAAATGAGAACTCATGTGGGCCCCAGCCTTAGGGTTACCAGACCCCACAAAACCTCTCTGGCTGTTCTCCCAGGAGAAGCAGGGCATTGCATTGGGAATTCTAGCCCAAAACCTAGGCCCAGATCGGAGAGCCGTGGCATACTTCTCCAAACAATTGGATGCAGTGAGTGGAGGATGGCCCAGCTGCCTGAGAGCAATGCCTGCAGTAATACTTAACATCCAAGAGGCTCTCAAGTTTACAATGGACCAAAAGATGACATTGCTAGTGTCTCATACGGTTTCCACTGTACTGGAAGCAAAAGGGGGACATTAGCTATCCCCACAGAGATTCCTCAAATAGCAGGCCATTATGGTGGAACAGGATAATGTCCAGATAATAGTAACTAACACTGTCAACCCAGCATCTTTCCTTAGTGGAATTACAGGAGAACCGGTAACCCATGACTGCCTGGAGACCATTGAAGCAGTCTATTCCAGTCGACCAGACCTGAAGTAACAACCACTGGAGGATGTTGAGGACATGTGGTATACAGATGGCAGCAGTTTCGTCAAGAATGGTCAGCACAAAGCAGGGTACGCAGTGACTACTACAGGCAAGGTAATACAGTCCGGGGCCCTTGCCTCAAACACTTCGGCACAAAAGGTGAAAATACTAGCTTTAACTTGAGCTTGCCAAAAAAAAGGCAATTTGGACAGACTCTAAATATGCTTTTGGAATGGTTCATGCCATGGAATGTTTTGGAGAGAAAGAGGACTTTTATCCACCCAAGGGAAGCACATAAAACATGCAAAGGAAATTCTTAAACTACTGGAAGCAGTGCAGCTGCCAGAGAAGGTAGCAATTATGCACAGCAAAGCTCACCAAAAGGGAACTACTGCACAAGAAATAGGTAATTCCATGGCGGACTGAGAAGCAAAAAGGGTGGCCAAAGAAGGTACGGCAGAGATACAGTCTTTGGTTCCAGATGGTAAAATACAAACTGATCAGACACCTAAATATACAGAGGAAGATTTAAAATTAATTAAAACGGGAAAGAGGGTGAAAATGGATGGGTTACCACACCACAAGGGAAAATAGTAGTGCCCAGCACATTAATCTGGGCCATAATAATGGCCCACTGAATTGCTGAAGCCCTATACAAACACCTGAGCAAATGCATTGTTGCCCGTAATTTGTACACGACCATCACAATGGTGACACAACAATGTAACATTTGTTCATAAAATAACCCTCAAGTATCCCGAAAGATTAAACTAGGACAAAGAGGGAAGGGCAATTTCCCAGGGCAATGGTGGCAAATTGATTTTTCAGAACTTCTGAGGAAAGGGGGGTTTCAATATTTGCTGGTATTAACCGACACCTTTTCAGGATGGCCAGAAGCATTTCCTTTCCAAACAAGCAAAGCTAGAGAAGTGACTAAGGCTTTGTTACATGAAATTATACCAAGATTTGGGGTCCCAGCAGTAATATCTTCAGACAGAGGTCCTCATTTTGTGGCCAACATCACACAACAAATCAGTACACTTCTGGGAATAGACTGGCAATAACATAATCCCTATAGGCCACAGGCAAATGGTCAGGTAGAAAAGATGAACCACCTCCTTAAATTACAGATTATAAAATTGGGTCAAGAACCTGGATTAGCTTGGCCTCAGTCACTACCCCTAGCTTTGTTACGAATCAGAACCAAACCAAGGGTTAAGGAAGGATTAATCCCTTTTGAGGTAGTGTAAGGAAAGCCTTATATGGTTCAAGCAGGAACATCGACACAAGTTGGTACTGAAGTATTAACCAACTATGTAATAAGCTTACAGAAACAACTTAGAGAAATAGAAAAGCTAGTTTTGGGAACCCATGCTCATGGCCTGGATGGACCAATATATAATATAGAACCAGGTGATTATGTATATGTCATATCTCATTCAGGTTCACCTTTGGAGCCGAAGTGGGATGGACCATTCCAGGTCTTACTGACAACACACACGGAGCAAGCATCGTGAATACATCATTCCAGAGTAAAGAGAGCTCCAATCCTGGTGGACTCCGGTAAACTTCACCTATGCAATATACGTAATCCACTCCATCATTGCATTAGGATTTAACCACAACGGAGTTGTGCTCTATCCCTTTGAATATAGAGTATGGGCTCAAATGGTGAATGAGAAATGGCAAACTGTAAATTTAGAGTCTTGCATCTCATGAGAACAAAAAGGATTTATTGTGAAAGTAATACAATGGACGCTCAGGACATTTGCCTCGATACTGAGCAAAGCATTTGTCATTTCACAGAATCACAGAATGTCAGGGATTGGAAGCGACCTCAAAAGATCATCTAGTCCAATCTCCCTGCTGGAGCAGGAACACCTACATGAGACCACAGAGGAAGGAGTCCAGGTGGGTCTTGAATGTCTCCAGAGAAGGAGACTCCACAACCTCCCTGGGCAGCCTGTTCCAGTGCTCTGTTACTCTCACAGTAAAGAAGTTCCTTCTCAAATTTAAGCGGAACCTCCTGTGTTCCAGCTTACACCCATTACCCCTTGTCCAGATTGCTTAATTGGTCCCTGACCCAGTCCTCATCAAACAAGGCAAACTTCTCTATTGTCCTGACTTCCTCAGGGGCCTCAGGGGTACGGAGCTCCTCAGGACAGCTTCCAGCAGAGTAGACAGAGGCAAAGAGGGCATTCAGTAACTCTGCCTTCTCTGTATCCTCTGTCACCAGGGCACCCACCTCATTCATTAGTGGGCCTAAATTGCCTCTAGTGTTGGCTTTATCTGCCATGTATTTGAAGAAGCTCTTCCTGTTATCCTTGACCCCTCTGGCAAGGTCTAATTCTAAGGAGGCCTTCACTTTCCTAGTTGCCTCCCTACATCCTCTGACAACATCCTCATATTCTTCCCAAGTGGCCAGCCCCTCCTTCCATGATCTGTAAACTCTCTTCTTCCACTTGAGTTTGCCCAGCAGTTCCCTGTTTAACCAAGCAGGTCTCCTGGTTCCCTTTCTTGACTTCCTACATATCGGGATGCTTTGATCTTGAGCTTGGAAGAAGCAGTCCCTGAATGCTAACCAGCTATCTTGGGCCCCTTTACCTTCAAGTACCCTGTCCCATGGGATTTCCCCTAACAATTGCTTGAAAAGGCCAAAGTTGGCCCTCCTGAAGTCCAGGGTTGCAATTTTACTTGTAATTCTGCTTATGCCACATGAGATCCTGAACTTCACCATCTCATGATCACTGCAGCCCAGGCAGTCCTCAACCTTTACCGCTTAAACCAGACCCTCCTTGTTAGTGAGGATGAGATCCAGCGTCACTCCCCTCCTGGTTGATTCATCCACCATTTGCATCAGGAAGTTGTCATCGATGCACTGGAGGAACCTGGATTGTGGGTGGCTGGCTGAGTGGTCCCTCCAGCAAATATCGGGGTAGTTACAATCCCCCACAACAACCAGGGCCTGTGATTGCGAGGATGCTCTCAGCTGCCTGTAGAAGGCCTCATCAACTTCCTCACCCTGATCTGGTGGCCTGTAATAGATGCCCACAACAGTATCACCCATACCAGTCTGCCCCTTAGTTTTCACCCCCAGACTCTCAACTCTCTCCTCATTCGCCCCTGGACAGATCTCAATACACTGCAGTTGCTCTCTCATGTAAAGAGCAACTCCACCACCTCGCCTTGCTGGCCTGTCTTTCCTGAGAAGGACATAGCCATCCATGGCCACATTTCAGTCATGTGAGCTATCCCACCATGTCTCTGTAATTGCCACCAGATCATAATCCCCTGACCAAACACGGGTTTCTAACTCCTCCTGCTTATTCCCCATGCTGTGTGCATTGGTGTACAGGCATTGCAGGGAGCGAGCTAAGTACACCGATTTCAGCCTAGTGGGGTGGGAGGCCTCCCAGCCTTCATCAATACTAGACTGCTGCCCCACTGGCACGAGCCCAACTGTAACCTCTTCCCCCTTCCAATCTAGTTTAAAGCTCTCCAAATGAGCCCTGCCAATTCCTGCCCCAGCCTCCTTTTGCCCCTGCGGGATAGGCCTTCCCCACAAATCACTGTCTGGACTGGTGTCCTATGAAACCAGCCATTATCAAAGAACCCAAAGCCCTGCCTGAAGCACCAGTCCTGGAGCCAGTCATTTAAGGCCTTAATTCTGCCATTCCATCACACATCAGCACCCAAAAGTGTAAGGAGGGAAGAGAAAATCACTTGAGCCCCAGACCCTTTCAGCAGTTGTCCCAAGGCCTTGAAATCTTTCTTCATCCCCCTCAGACTACGGGATGCAGCTTCCTCCCCACCTGTCTGGAAGATCAGCAGTGGGTAGTAGTCTGTCAGGTGCACCAGGTTGGGAAGTTCCCTGGTGATATCCCTGATCCGGGCTCCAGGAAGACTACATACCTCCCTATGTTGAGGGTCAACCCTGCATATCGGGCCCTCTGTCCCCCTCAGAAGGTAATCGCCTACTACAATGACCCTTCTTTCTTTCCTATCAGAGGCTGTCTTGAGGGGCTGAGTCAACCACCTCTTCCTTTGTGGCCTAGTAGGTGGGCCTTGCACCACATCTTCACCAACCTCTCCTTCAAGAGGCAGGGCCTCAAACCTATTAGAGAGAGGCACCTGAGGGGGCAAAGCAGGTAGGGAAGGAGGTCACCCATGATGTCGAACTCGGACTTTCTTCCAACCCTCCTCATCTCCCTGGTCCCTTGCCTCTGCCTGACAGCAACAGGGCAGAGGCTGCCTCAGTTTCCCCCCTCCCCACCCGACACAGTGGGGGTTCCATCACCTTTTGGGGGTTATCCTTCTGGGGCATTTCTGACCCACATGCCAGGGAGTTACTCCACCAGTCAATCTCCTTCTCACACTCCCTGATGGTCCTCAGTCTCTCAACTTCCTCCTTAAGCTTCACCACCATACTGAAGAGATCATCCACCTGCTCACACTTCACACAGGTGGAATGTCTCCCTCCCTCCCCCGGCAGCAGCAGGCTCTGGCACTCCCTGCAGCCAGAGACCTGAACAGCCACCGTTCGGGGCAGGCCCTCTGTCTGGGTCGCCACAGTGTTTTTGTTACCACCTCTCTGCCTGGAGGACACCATATTCAGAGGCAGTGAGGGACACACTTCCAAGTGGGCGAGCTGCTGAGATGGAGTGCTGCTATCAGCAAAGCTACAGCATGCTGCTCTGCTCACCTCACCTGCTCGAACTGCCGCACCGCACTCCTAATCACTGGCACTCCTTGGGAGCCATTTAAATCTCCAGCGCTTGGTCCTGGCACCACCCCCACCACGTCAGCCCCGCTCTCGCGATTGGCTGCTCTTGGCGGGACCCGGTGTCACTTCCGCAGTGTCCCCTGGCACTGGGACCGCCCCTTCTCCTCCTCTCAAATCGTAAACAGCCACGGACTTACCGCCGCCGCTGTGCTCCTCACTGCCTGAGAGCAGTCACCGGTTATGAAATTTCAAAATCCATCCAGACAGTAATCAAAAGACAGTGCTTGTATATACTGACCAAGGTTGTGTATGTTTGAGAACTGCTTGTGACTCTATGACAATAGACAAAATAATTGTAGATAGTGAGGATCATTCTAATTTTTGTGTTTGTAACTTTGTTAAAATTGATGGATGTGACTTCTTATTGAGCACCAGTCGTATCCCACCAGTTGATAAAATCCAACTATGTAATGTTTTACAAATTATCACCTGCACCTATTGGAATGAATCTTGCATTGGTAAAACAATTGATGAGACATCAAGATTTGATCAAAATCTTGAAGGAGGCCCAAGAAAATGGACAGAAAACCCTGATAACTGTCCTCCCTCTCTACTCTGCCCTGGTGAAGCCGCATGTGGAATATTGTGTCCAGTTCTGGGCCCCACAGTTCAAAAAGGACAGGGAACTGCTTGAGAGAGTCCAGCACAGAGCCACCAGGATGATTAAGGGAGTGGAGCGTCTCCCTTATGGGGAAAGGCTGAGGGAGCTGGGTCTCTTTAGCTTGGAGAAGAGGAGACTGAGGGGTGACCTTATTAATGTTTATGAATATATGAAGGGTGAGTGTCAGGAGGATGGATCCAGGCTCTTCTCAGTGATGTCCAACGGTAGGACAAGGGGCAATGGGTGCAAGCTGGAACACAGGAGGTTCTGCTTAAACTTGAGAAGAAACTTTTTTACTGTGAGGGTGACAGAGCACTGGAACAGGCTGCCCAGGGATGTTGTGGAGTCTCCTTCTCTGGAGACATTCAAAATCTGCCTCGACACCTTCCTGTGTAATCTCATCTAGGTGTTCCTGCTCCAGCAGGGGTATTGGACTAGATCAGGGGTCCTCAAACTTTTTAAACAGGGATCTGGTTCACTGTCCCTCAGACACTGTCGGGGGCCGAAGCTGCCTGGGAGCTGGAGGGAGGGAGGGAGGGAGGGAGGGAGGGAGGGAGGGAGGGAGAGATGGGGGAGTCGCCCACCTCGCTGATGCCCCCCTCCTCAGCCCGGCCGCACAGTCCGGAAAGGGTGGCCAGAAGGGACTGAAGGAACTTTGCCGCGCCGGGGCTCTGGCGATTTGCCCGAGTTGGCTGGACCTCGCAGTCCAGAGGCTGCCGACTGAGCTTGCCCGGCAGAGGAGATGCCCGTGCCTCTCGCCTGCCGCAGGGGGGCGGGTCGAGGACGAGGCCCTGGTTCCCCCCCAACCCCCGGCGGGGGTGTGCGGGGAGTTCTGTAAATACCGGTGGGCCGTAGTTTGAGGACCCCTGGACTAGATGATCTTTCGAGGTCCCTTCCAATCCCTAACATTCTGTGATTCTGTGATTTGAGGACAGGCTCCACCCTCTACCCATTCGGACCTATGTCTCAGCTGTTAGGAGCAAGCGTTTCCCTGCTCAAGAGAGATGGTATACACCACGGGGAACACTGTGGTTTTGCTTGCGTGGCCATGGAGAAGACATGAGAAAGTGGGATGGGAAACCTACCTTGGTCCTGTAGGCACGAGTACAAGAGCTGCAAAGAAAAACAAGAACAAATAGGGATTCTTCTGGTCCTTCTAGGAAAAATGCTGCTGGGTGGGGGGGATGGGGCAGGGTAGAGAGGAAGGCTGCAAGTGGATGTCTTGTTTGGCTGCCAGCTAAGTTAAACTATCACAGTCCCTTTCCACTGGGAAATTTCTGATTAAAAGAAAGTAGTGAAGTCATTTGCTGGTGAACCACTGTCATCCTGTCCTAATAAAGCTATATCTGTGGACATTAGTTTTATAAAGAATGGCTTTTCATGCTCACTCACCACCAAAGATTTAAGAAAAACTTATCTGTGTATGTCCTGTGGTTCTGTACCAAAACCCATCAATAGAGTATTTGAAAGCTGTAGCAAATTCCCAATTTCATGTTATCTCTGGTTTACTTTTTTTTTTTTTTGGTGATTGGCTGATCTATATTTGCAGGTATTTGGGAGGGTCTTTTCTGGTGTACAGCGTATGGCAAGATGTAGTATCAGGACTGTGAGCATGATGCTTTATTTCATCAACAATATGCTTGGTTATGCTTTGTCCTGCATTGCTACAGTAGCATTTTAGTAACCTTTTTATTTATTTGCCTTTCAGTCTCTGTATTAGAGGTAAAATATGATGGTTCTCTAGGTTACTAATGAATACAATATGCTATATTCAGCATAGTTGGCTGTGGTGGTTTCACCCACAGGTAGGACCATGTGGTACTGCACTCCCCCCCTCCAACCTAGTGAGATGAGAAGGGAATCACAACAAAGGGGGCACAGATTAGAATGAGGACAGGGACGGCTCACTCACCAGTTATGGTCACAGGCAAAACAGACTCAAACTTGGGGAAGAAAAATCAATTTAATTCATCACAAATCATCCGATTAGCACAGTGAGACATACCAACCACATCTTCCTTCCCCTCGCTTTTCCCTTCTTCCCGGGATCAAATTACTTTGCTCCCAATTTCTCTACCTTCCCCCCACCAGCGGCACAGGGGGCAGGGAATGGGCTTTGCAGTCAGTTCCTATGCTGCTCTTCCCAGCATGAAAGTCCAGGAATAAGATGTTTCAATGTGAGCTTCCCATGGAATCACGGACCTCTTCGGGCACAGCTCTCAGCTCTGGCATGGGGACATCCATGGACTGCAGATGGGCTTCCGGTCCAGCACACCTCCTCTCCCTCCAACTCTAGAGGTCCTCCCCTACTCTGGCCTTGAGCATCTCTGGGGTCTCAATACAGTCACACTTGGCCTTGGGCTTGGCTTTCTGCTCCAGTGTGGAGTCCTCCATAGCCTACACTTGAGTATCTGCTCCACCGTCGAACTTCCATGGGTGTCGCGGGCATTCCGTGCGAGCGAGAAATGAACCAGACACACATCTATGAAATGCAAGTTCAAATCCACTTTATTATCAGAAAGCTGCTTATTATATACACTTTTGTGTTCCGTACACGTGATCATGAGGCAAAGTTACAAAGTGATTGGATAATGTGCATAAAGCATTCTTCTGATTGGATACTAAAATGCTCAAATTCAAATAAGGTTCAACATCCTTCTTTTATCCGACTTCTGCATTCCTTTAACCGACTTTAACCGTAGAGACATTCTTTACATAGCTCACATAGTTCAGATAGTCAAGCTAAGGCTCTCTAACTCTGCATACTCATACAGTACAGCTAAGACCCCAACACATGGGCTGCAGAGGACCTCATTTACCTTCTCCTATTCCATGCAGTTGAATTGGGTGTCTGAGGTTCTCTGTCCTCCCCCTCCTCCTCCTCCCTCCTGGCAATGAAGCTCTCCCTTTATTTGGCTGATGGTTGTCTTTTGTTCAGGTTAATGGCCTCTCCTCCAGGTTCTCTCCACCTTCTTCTTTTCAAGACAGTCCTTCCCCTCACAAATATGGATTTGAAGAGGCATTTCTCTAATGCTAATTAGCTTCACCTGGGCTGGGGCAGGTATGCTTTGGGGCCTGGGGACCTTTCACGAAGCTTCTCACAGGGTATCCCCTTTCCCCACTACCAAAAATGCCCCCCTCCAAACACAGCACATTTGTGTATGAAGGAATTGAAAGAGACAAGTTAGTCTAGATTTAACATTGATTTCATTAAACTCATTCAGAAACCTTCTTGTAATGATAATGATTCTTGTAAAGAATGCCTGCTTCTTAAGACTACATTGGTGTTCATTCCCCAATTCGGTGACAATAACATCAAGCTGACATAAGATCATAACAAAATATAATTGATAGCATAACAGTAAAAGAAAATTGCTCCAACATCTACTTATGTGTAACAAAATAGTAACTATCTCAGCATGTGTTCTCTGAGAGATGATTCATAACGTGTTTTATCACTTACCATTACAGCAATTAGAATATGTCCATGCAGCACAGTTGAAAATAAAGTAAAAATGTCAGCACATCATGTGCTAAGCATGCATTGATAGGTTAATGAATGTCTAATGTTGAGACAATTTTTGTGTCGGCGGCGACGGGAGAAATGCTCATTCTATAATGTCGGCAAGTCTCTCTTTTATTATTAGAAAGCTGCGTGTTATATACACTTTTACTTCCGTACACGTACTCAGATACTACGAAGCTAATTACCATTGGCTAATAACATCAATCACATATGACCTCTCAGTCCAAGTGGTTCCCTTTTATCTCGGTTCGGGTTCACTTCCTCGGTGTAACTTCCTGATCCTTCCCAGTCCTTCCCAGCTGGGATCCATCTTCTTTGATGTTTATTACTTTCACAAGTCCTTGACATTTCTTTGTTATCTTCACTAGCACACAGCCGAAAGAGGCCTAGCTAGTATTACAGCCTTGAAGAATACAGACATACAGAAGATCCTGTTTTCCCTTATATTCTAACTTAGCCAGATTTTCTCATAACCCTTATTTTATAGCTAATTTTCAACCATATGTTGCCCACATTTTTGTCTACATGTAGACTAAGATTCGTCTCCTAGTACCCTGGAAATATTTCTTAACCTGTTATGAAGCTACTTGACAGAAATTTGACAGAAAAAACTGTGCAGAGTATAGTCCCTTCATTCATAGCATCAAATTGCAAGGCTTAATTGACTGTCATGAAATAGTTTCTCAATGACAAAATGTCATAGGAATAATCTCTAATTATAATGCATTTCCTATCGTAACTTCAGAAAGGTGTTTCTGACTGTACCCAATTATAGCCTGTTGCATAATTAGCTTTTGTATAACCTTGTTTCTCTCTTTATAAAAAGCATTTTGATGTATAAAGACGAAATTGCAAGTAAATACACAATTGTGCATAAGTAAAGAACATAAATAGTACATGCACTGTAACCAGAATGTTTGTTGCACAAAAAACTTTTCTGAGTATAAATTGCCCAAGTGAAAATAGCACTAGCACTGGATAATCTCCAGTTCATCCTCTGCCACTGCACAATGTCACTATCCTATTACCTTCTTGCATTCACCATACATATTCCCTACCCTCTGTACACATCTTTTCTTCATTATGTTGACTAGTGAATGCATAACTGTGGCCCAAATATCACAGACTGCAACCAAGAGAAATAGATTTTTCTTATGCCATGTTACCTCTTCCAAATAAAGGGGTGGTAAGCATACAGCATCCAACATCAATCCTCCTTGCACACATTCAGTAATGCATCATCAGTTTCCCAGATGCTCCAGATCTTTTAACATGGACTATTTTTTTCTATCATATAAGCACAGCTATAAATACTAGTGCAAGCCATCTGCTTTCTGAAGAGAACTACTCTCTGTATTTGAAATCTGTACAACCATTTCCTTTCCCACTTTAACTTCTAGGTGGTTTGATAATGTGCTTACTAGAAAGTAGCATACAGGAGGAAGGAAAATAATTATTCTGGGTATATTTGGGAAACTGAAGTTGTTAGAACACAGAGCTAGCTTTTTACATATATCTTGTCAGAGTCAGTAATCCTGCTCCAGGAAAAGATGAAATAAAATCATATAAATCTGGAAGAGGCCTAAAAGGAATTTATCCTGCTTCAAATATAGATGTAAACATAAACTTACACATAGATTATATAGATATCCACAGAACCTCCAAAAACTGCAGAATAGGGGTGAACACAGGGGTTTTGCAATGCAAAAAGCTATGGCCCTGCCACATACACATGTATCCGTGTATGCATGCACATAATATATATACACACACTAGTTGCCTAAATGGAAGTTCTATTAGTAAGATAAAACAATAATCTTCATGCTTTTCTTCTCAGCTGTGGATATGGACAGCAAACTTCAAGAAATGTTAAACCATGAAGCACAAATGTGCATGAGTGCGAAGCTTAAGGAAACAACACATAAGCAACTAAAAAGGAAGATAGGAATAAATTGCCCCTCTCTGTTGCTCAAGACTTGTCTACTGTGTGTAGAACAAGAAGCAGTGAATATAGAACTGTAGCAAAGGGAATGCATACTATGTGTTCAGAACATTTTTCACAAATAATGATAGCAAAGTAATCAATAGCCTGAGGGAAGATATGAGAGGCTCATAATTAGAGGATTTAAAGAACAGTTCAGAGAAACAGTTTTCAGAAATTGCATGCCATAAACAACCATGAGAAATGCCATGGGGCAGGTGGTTGAACTTAGATGACCTCCTGAGATCCCTTTCAGACTACTCTCTTTTAATGGATATGTGATTCAATTGTGGCAGAATCAGCTTAAGATATGAGAAAACTTCCAAGTTCTTTACAACTCATACCTTTTATGCTACTGTCAAAACAGACAGCAATTTTGCCAGAGATCTCTGGCATTTCTTTTCTGAGAAAATTGATCAAATAATATCCATGTATGGGTTTTCAAAGGAATCTAATAGGTCACATAACTCCTTTAGGCTCCCTTGAAAATTTCTGCCTGAATTATGATGTCTTCTAAAATATATTTCTAGTCCATTAAGAAGCAAGATAATGATTGCTTCTCCACAGGACAAGACTGTCTGTCCAATTTTCATTGGGTGCCACGTTTCTGAACCATAAGAAAAGGTTATTTTCCAGGATCCTCAAATTTCATTGTGGTATGGAAGAAAAGAGGAGAGAGATTACTTCCTGAGAGTGTGTCCTAGTTTCACTAGGATGGAGTTAATTTTCTTCTTAGTAGCTAGAATAGCTGTGGTGGTTTGGGTGGATTCACCTTTTTTGCTTGTAGCTTGCAGCCAAACACAGCCTGCTCTCTCACCCTCCCCCCCCTCACCCAGGGAGTAGGGGAGAGAGTTGGAAAGAAAAGGGCAAGGAAACTCACGGGTTGAGATAAAACCTATTTGTTAATTAAAATAAAATGATAATGATAGCAACAGTGATAACAGACTATATAAATGAGTGATACACAGTGCTCACGGTCCGCTGACCGATGCCCGGCCTGTGCCAGCTAACAATCCTGGAGCCAAGACAGTCCCAAAAACCGAAACCCTGGAAGAGTGAACCCGAGCGATAACCGAGAGAATACCCCCATCTTCCGGTCAACCCTGGTTAATATACTAAACATGATGGGATATGATATGGAATATCTCATTGGCACATCCAAATGCCAATTCTGTCTTTTGCTATTCACTGTGCTTCTCCCTCCCAGTCCTAATGCAGCTCTGAACCAGCCAAACACGGTGGCCTTGAGCTCCAGCAGCAACTAATAACACCAGTACTGTTATCAACGTTCTTCTCATAATAAGTCTAAACTGAAACACTGAAACTAAAATACAGCTATTCTAAATACTAAAAAGAAATTTAACTCTATCCTAGAAAAACCAGGACAATAGCTTTGTGCTTTGGTTTCAGTATGGGATTTGTTATAAGAAGTATGGTGATAACTTACTAATGTTTTTAGTTGTTACTGGAAGATGAAGGACATCTCCAGCCTCCCTGTGTTTTGCTAGTCTTCAGGTGCAGATAACTAAGACTGTGTCTGCTCCGGGATTGCTAGCTGGGGACAGGCTGGGCATCGGTCGGTGGGTGGTGAGCAATTGCACTGTGCATCGCTTACATGTCTTTTCTATTATTACTGTTATTATCATTATTATATAATATATAATCATTATTATTTTAAGTATTATTTTATTTCAATTATTAAATTGCTTTTATCTCAACCCACGAGTTTTCTTACATTTACCCTTCTGATTCTCTCCCCTGTCCCACTGATGGAGAGTGAGTGAGTGACTGTTCAGTGTTTGGCTGACAGCTACTAGGACATTGAGAGAGTGGCAATTCTGGGAGTGATCCTGATTCTGTATTTAGCCCCTTTCCCTCAGTTCCTTTCCCTGTTGCTGGAATGAGGATTTAATCTTTCCCTTTCTGAAGACATGCATAAAAAAGCAAGCTGGGGATATCAACAAAGTAAATATGGCTTCTCCCAGCAATGTAGGAGAAAGTTAATTTTGCTATCCCAGTAAAAAAGGGTTCTTAGCATGGAAAGGGTAAAGTGAAAACACTGGGCCTGAGCATTGGCAAAGGGCTCTTGAAAGCCAGACTTGCTGCTGCTGGCAGATCCTAGGAGGAAAAGAGGATGGGAGAACTGCATCCTCAGCAATAGCTGCTGTCCTAAGCATTCCCACCTCTTCTGTAGCAGTAACCACTATCATTTCCACTGCCCTGACATCCACAAAGTAGCAATAGGACTACAGTTACATCGGTGTTCTCAGTAGGCTGGTGTCCTACACAATTGCCTGCTTTATCAACAATTTGAGCCAGGCATATGTGTAAAACAGACTGATGATAGACTTTTTTCTGTTTTTCAGAGGGAAGCGTTTGTAAGATGAAACTGGGTAAATCTGTTGGAGTTACTTCTAGCTCTCTTGGAACTTTGTTTTGTGGCACACATGCTGCATTGCTCATTGTTTACTGCTGCTGTCAGGGGCTGATTCATTGATGTTGCTCAGGAAGGTCTCACTTGGCAATACACAATAGATTGCTGGCTACACCTATGTCTCTCCAAGTCCTTATTTATCTGGGCATCACTAGGTGAATTTTTTGTTTTCTAGAGCATGATGCCTAACAGTACTACTAAAGGACACAATAAACTTTATCTCAGAGTGAAGATCTACATCCCAAAACAGTAAGTAAAGGGAATGGCTGAGGCAGCTGTATTTATGTGCATTGCTTTCTCAGATAATTGATAATGAGAATATCCTTTAGAGCATTTCTTACAGATTATATTATAGTTCACAACTATATTTTAGCTTCATAAAATCTTAACCACAGGAAGAAATATCCTCAAAATCCATACTCTATAATTTCTGTATCCCTTATTTTTCCTGGGAATACATTTGTAGGAAAGCATTTTAAATGGACTCCTTTTAAATAAAGTGCAAGTGCTGCTGGGAGCAAAGTACTGACTATTCTCAACTAAAAGGCACTTGTTTGTATCAGTGGCTGTTCCCCAACATCTTTTCCTAAACTTTTATTAAGTTATTTTCCCACTATATTATAAAGCAATTAGAGAACATTCAACTGTATTCATGGGTAACTAATTCTGTGATGGAAAACTGACATCAGTACAGTGATGTAGGGTTTCTAAGAGCAAATGGACATTCTGAAGTTGATCAAGTATTATAACCAAATGTGTGTAATGATAAACTTTAAAAATTTGTTATCAGTTTCATCTGTAAGTTAAGTTTTAAGTTTATGGCTTGTATTTTTGTTAAATTCTGATAAGTTATACTTATAAGTTAAGCTTTAGGTTTTTCTGCTTCCAAAAATAAAAGAGGGGAATTGTAGGGAGTGTGGGAACATGTATTGGCATACCCTGAGAGAACTGTGGGAACTGAAGGGATACATGTCTGGAGATACGAGAAGCAATACAAGTTATGAGAAAGGAACCTTGGAATGTATCCAAAAGATGTCCCCTAGCAAGCACACAGGAAGGGATGCATGCAAAGTCCATCAGCCAATTAGGGGCATGTGAACTGCTCATGCTGCGAGTGAAGAGCCAATAACATGTTAACGGGTGTGGGTGATTTCATTAGTTTTGGAGTATAAATATTACTGTATTAGAACAAATAAATGGGAACTTGCTTGTCACTCACATTGAGTCAGCTGCTCAGTGACAGCACTGGAGATAATATTCCCAAGTTTTCAGTAGAACTGTCTGCTATGTCTTTATAGGCTGGAGAGTGCTGAAGGTAGATATTTAAAGTGTACTTCAAAGCCTTAAAAGACATCTACAAAGAAAATTCCCAAATGAACAAAGTTAAGCAAATGCATAACTGGAGCAACAGATGACAAAGTAGGAGAAATAGGAAGCATTTCCTTTTTATGCTGTAGCAACAAATCATTCTCTTTCTTTGTTTTTTACTATACTTTACAACAAACATAAAATATTCACATATTTCACGAAGCACCATTAAACAGACAACACATCCATGTGGAGAAAAAATGCTTATGTATACTCCAATTTATTCTGAAAATTTGTTTATGAAAGTCCATTTTTTCACTATTAGAAAATTAGTAATACTGTCTCTTTTAGAATTTCTGATTTTTCTGGATAAATAAATTTGCCACACTGTGGGGAAAAATACTAAACATCTTTAGGGAGGTGTTATTTAGCCTATTCCAGCTTTTTAAATAACAGTAAAGAAGAGATCTGTACTTTGACAGAAAAATATTAGACTAGAAATTGGATGTGCTTAAGATAGCTGTTACCTGCTCTGAACAGCCTTTAAAGTAAGGACCAGGCCATATTCAACAGAGACTAAGGAGAAAAGAATGTGGTATTGATTAAAAGAGAGAAAGTAAGCCTCTTAGGGATCTCTATTGCTGTCTCTCAAAGTGCTTGGCAGTCAAGGCCAATTCATGCTTCTCCTGTAACAGTATCTTTTCAAGCTGCTGAAAATCAGTATCTCTCAGATCGTTAAGGCAGATATGGGAAAAGGATAGATTTATTCTGAGAGCACAAGAGTCGAGAAAAAGGAGTCCAGAAATAGCAGAATTCCATTTCTAACAGTAATTGATTTTTTAATTTCTACCCTTGCAACTTAGACCTCCTCCTTTATCTATCTATCTATCTATCTATCTATCTATCTATCTATCTATCTATTGCTGTGCGCCAGAGTCAAACACGTATACTCATAGAGTTAGAGTGATGCTCTGTCTTTATTTGATACAGGTGCCTTTTATATACTTTTGCTATACAACATGTGATGCATGTTAGTAACTAATTGGTTAAGATTCTATTCACGTGACACAGTTAATGAGGTTCATACATATTACAAAAGTCTAGCTCCTTATTGGTTAGTGATTAAAAGTCACCCACGCCTTAGTTTCCCATAGCATGTTTCTCCACATCTATCTATCTATCTATCTATCTATCTATCTATCTATCTATCTCTTTTTATATATAACAAAACTATATATATCAAAAGAATTTAAGATGTATCATAGTGTACTGGTTTTGGATGAGCAATGGATACTGTCTGCCTTGAATTCAGTAAGACTTTTAACACTGTCCCATGGGATAAGGCTCTGGAGGAAAAAGGGGCCCAAGAAAGCTGGTTAATATTCATAGAATCATAGAATGGTTTGGGTTGGAAGGGATCTTTAAAGGTCATTTAGTCCAACTCCCTTTCAGTGAGCAGGGACATCTTCAACTAGGTCAGGTTGCTCAGAGCCCTGTCCAGCCTGACCTTGAATGTTTCCAGGGATGGGGTTTCTACCACCTCTCTGGGAAACCTGTTCCAGTGTTTCACCACCCTCACTGTAAAAAATTTCTTCCAATGAGGAAGGATCACCTCTTCCAAGCTCAAGAACAGTCCATCTCAACAAATAGAAAGTGAGGCAAAAATGCCAAGAATCAAACACAAAAAAAGAAGTATACAGAAAGTGGAAGCAGGGACAGGTAACCTGGGAGGAATACAGGCATAATGTCCAAGAATCCAGGGATGAGATTAGGAAAGCTAAAGCCCAAATGGAATTGACTCTGGTGAAGTATGTCGAAAACAAGAAGAGCTTCTACAAGTACATAGGTGACAAAAGTAGGGAAAATATGGGCCCGCTGCTGAATGGGACAGGGGCTCTGGTGGCACAGGACATGGAAAAGGCCGAGGTACTGAATGCCTTTCTTGCCTCAGTCTTTACTAACAGGACTGGCCTTCAGGAATCCCAGATCCCAGAAACAAGGGGGAAAGGCTGGAGCAAGGAAGATGTACCTGTATTGGTTTTATGTAGCAATGTTTTTGGTAGTGGGCAGGGCTTCAGGGGTGGCTTCTGTGAGAAGATGCCAGAAGCTGCCCTCATGTTGGATAGAGACAGTTCCAGCTAGCTCCAAGATGGACCCACCGCTGGCCAAAGCTGAGCCAATCAGCGATGCTGATCGAACCTCTATGGTAACATATTTAAGAAAGGGTAAAAGTACTGCACAACAGCAACTGTGAGAATATGTGAGAGAAACAACTATGCAGACACCAAGGTCAGTGAAGAAGGAAGGGAAGGAGGTGCTCCAGGCACCGGAGCAGAGATTCCCCTGCAGCCCATGAAGAAGACCATGGTGATGATAGATGTCTTTCTGCAGCCCATGGAGGTCCACAGTGGAGCAGATATCCACCTTGCAGCCTGTGGAGGACCCCATGACAGAGCAGGTGGATGTGTCCTGAAGGAAGTTGTGACTCTGTGGAGAGCTGGTGCTGGAGCAGGCTCCTGGCAGGACTTGTGGCCCATGGAACAGGTTTTCTGGCATGACCTGTGGCCCCACTGGGGATTCATGCTGGAGCAGTTTGTGAAGAACTGCAACCCATGGGAAGGACACACATTGGAGAAGGGCATGAAGGATTGTCTCCCATGGGAGGGTTCTCACACTGAAGCAGGGAACAGCATGAGGAGGAAGGAGCAGCAGAGCCAAAGCATTATGAACTGACCGCAAACCCCATTCCCCATTCCCCTGCACTGCTGGAGAGTGTACGTAGAGAAGTCAGGAGTGAAGTTGAGCCCAGGAAGAAGGGAGGAGGTGGGAGGAAGGTGCTTTTAGATTTGTTCTTATTTCTCATTATCCTACTCTGTTACCAATTGTCAATAAATTAATTTAATTTCCCCAAGTCATGTCTATTTTGCCCATGACAGTAATTGCTAAGTGATCTTCCTGTCCTTATCTCAACCCACAAGTCTTTTGTCATATTTTCTCTCCTTTATTTTGTTGTAGGAGGGTGTGGTGGGTTGACCCTGGCTAGAGGCCGGATGCCCACCAAAGCCCACTCTATCACTCCCCCTCCTCAAATGGGCAGGGGGAGAAAATTAGAACGAAAAGCTCGTGGGTGGAGATAAGGACGGAGAGAGATCACTCACCAGTTACTGGCACGGGCAAAACAGACTTGACTTGGGGGAGAAAAAACAAATTTACTTTATTACCAATCAAAATTAGAGGATAGTGAGAAGTAAAACCAAATCTTAAAACACCTCCCCCATCCCTCCCTTCTTCCCGGGCTTAATCTCTTTCCCGATTTCCACCTCCTCCCCCCAGCGGCACAGGGGAACAGGGAATGGGGTTAGGGTCAGTTCATCACACGGTGTTTCTACCGCTCCTTCCTCCTCAGGGGAAGGTCTCCTTCCCCCGCACCAGCGTGGGGTCCCTCTCACGGGAGACAGTCCTCCACCAACTTCTCCAACGTGAGTCCTTCCCATGGCCGACAGTTCCTCACGAACTGCTTTGGCATGGGTCCATTCCATGGTGTGCAGTCCTTCAGGAAGGGACTGCTCCAGCGCGAGTCCCCCACGGGGTCACAAGTCCTGCCAGCAAACCTGCTCCGGCGTGGGCTCCTCTCTCCACGGGCTACAGGTCCTGACAGGAACCTGCTCCAGCGCGGGCTTCCCGCGGGGTCACAGCCTCCTTCAGGCATCCACCTGCTCCGGCGTGGGGTCCTCCACAGGCTGCAGGTGGTCATCTGCTCCACCATGGACCTCCATGGACTGCAGGGGGACAGCCTGTCTCACCCTGGTCTTCACCACAGGCTGCAGGGGAATCTCTGCTCCTGGAGCATTCCCTCCCCCTCCCCCACTGCTACCAAAACCTTGCCATGCAAACCCAATACAGTTATCATTACTATTTGAATATTAGTATTATTTAAAATTTTCTTTTATTTTTATTATTAAATTGTTCTTATCTCAACCTATGAGTCTCCTTACCCTTGCCCCCTAGTTCTCTCCCCTGTCCCCTGGGTGTGGGAGGGAGTTAGTGAACAGCTGTGTTGGCTGCTAGCCATGTGCTAGCACAATGCTAGTCCAGTGAAACCACCACAGATGCCCAGGACCATGTTCAGACAGCTTTTGAATATCTCTGAAGATAACTCCATAACCACTCTGGGAAACGTGGTCCAGTGTCCAGTCACCCACACAGTAAAGAAGTGTTCTTTTTACACCCCTGCCAGAGCAAGTACAGCCCTGAAGGAACATTGGTCCATGGAATTGGAGCAGGTACGCTCCTGAAGGGATTTTTGAAAAGGACTGTTGTGTTTTAACCCTAGTAAGTAGCTAAGCAACACACAACTTCTTGCTCTCTCTCCCCAGAGTGGGACAGGGGAGAAAATTGGAAGGTTAAAAGCAAGAAAACACATGGGTTAAGATACACAGTTTAATAGAGAAAGGAAAAGCTGCACATGTAAGCAAAGCAAAATAAGGAATTAATTCATTACTTCCTGTTGGCAGGCAGATGTTTAGCCATCTCCAGGAAAGGAGGGCTTCATCACATATAACAGTTACTTGGGAAGACGCTATAACTCCAAACTTTCTCCCTTCCTCCTCCTTTTCCCAGCTTTTATTGCTGAGCACGATGTCATATGGTATGGAATATCCCTTTGGTCAATTGTGGTCAGCTGTCCTAGCTGTGTCCCTTCCCAACTTCTTGAGTACCCCCAGCCTACTTGCTGTGGGAGCAGCATGAGAAACAGATGGTCTTGACACTGTGCAAACACTGTTCAGCAATAGCTAAAATCAACACAAACTTGCTGAGGATACCCTCGACCCTATCATACATATAATAAAGATCTTAAACAGGACTGGACCCAGGACTGACCCCTGGGGTACACTGCTAGTTACTGGCCTCCAACTGGACTTGATGCCACTGATCACCATCCTCTGGACCTGGTAACTCAGCCAGTTTTCAGCCCACCTCACTATCTGTTCCTCCAGCCCATACTTCAACAGCTTGTCTATGAAGATCTTATGGGAGACAGTGTAAAAATCTTTACTGAAGTCCAGGTAGACAATATCCACTGCTCTCCCCTCATCTACCAGGCCACTCATTTCATCATAGAAGGTTATCAAATTGATCAAGCATGACTTACCCTTGGTAAATCCATGCTGACTACTCCTGATTACTTTCTTGTCCTTCATGTGCCTGGAAATGGTTTCCAGGATTAGCTTCCCAGGGATTGAGGTGAGGTTGACTAGCCTATAGTTCCCTGGGTCCTCCTTCTTGCTCTTCTTGAACATAGGGGTGGAATTTGCTTTTCTCCAGTCTTTGGGCACTTCTCCCCACCATCGTGATTGATCAAAGATTATCAAGAGTGGCCTCTCAATGATGTCTGCAAGCTCCCTCGGAGCTCATGGGTGCATTCCACCAGGACCTCTGCTTCAGTTCAGTTTGCTTGAACTGACCTCTGTACGTTCAGTTTGCTGAAGTGTTCCTTGACCTGATCCTTTTCCACCAAAGGTTCTGTGGTGCGTTGAACTTGACTAGCTGCCAGGTGCCCACCAAACCACTCTATCACTCCCCCTCTGTATTGGGTATTCTTGGCAAGGTTTTGGTAGCAGTGGGGGAGGGGACATGGGGTGGCTTCTGTGAGAGAAGCTGCCAGAAGCTTCCCCCATGTCCGACCGGACACAGCCAATGCCAGCCGGCTGCAAGAATGGACCCGCCGCTGGCCAAGGCCGAGCCAATCAGTAACACCTCTGTGATAACATAATTAAGAAAAAAAAAAGGAAGAGAGGGAAGAAAAAAAAAGCTGCACACTTTGCAGCTGGAGAGAGGAGTGAGAAGATGTAAGAGAAAACAACTCTGCAGACACCAAGGTCAGTGAAGAAGGAGGGGGAGGGAATGGGCTCCAGGCGCCGGAGCAGAGATTCCCCGCAGCCTGTGGTGCAGACCAGGGTGAAGCAGGCTGTCCCCCTGCAGCCCCTGGAGGTCCATGGTGGAGGTCCATGGCAGGACTTGTGACCCCCTGGGGGACTCACGCTGGAGCAGTCCCTTCCTGAAGGACTGCACACCATGGAATGGACCCATGCTAAAGCAGTTCCTGAAGAGCTGTCAGTCATGGGAAGGACTCACGTTGGAGAAGTTGGTGGAAGACTGTCTCCCGTGAGAGGGACCCCACGCTGGTGCGGGGGAAGGAGTCCTCCCCCTGAGGAGGAAGCAGCGGTAGAAACAACGTGTGATGAAACTGACCCCAACCCCATTCCCTGTCCCCCTGTGCTGCTGGGGGGAGGAGGTGGAAAATCGGGAAAGAGATTAAGCCCGGGAAGAAGGGAGGGATGGGGGAGGTGTTTTAAGTTTTGGTTTTACTTCTCATTCTCCTCTAATTTTGATTGGTAATAAAGTAAATTTGTTTTTTCCCCCAAGTCGAGACTGTTTTGCCCGTGCCAGTAATTGGTGAGTGATCTCTCTCCGTCCTTATCTCCACCCACGAGCTTTTCGTTCTAATTTTCTCCTCCTGCCCATTTGAGGAAGGGGAGTGATAGAGTGGGCTTTGGTGGGCATGCGGCCTCTAGCCAGGGTCCACCCACCACAATAACAATAATAGTAATAAAATATGCAAATGAGTGATACACAGTGCAATTGCTCACCACCTGCCGACCAAGCTCAGCCTGTTCCCAGATAACAGTCCTGGAGGAGAAACAATCCTGAACCAAAATCACAATCCTGGAAAAGCGAGAGCCTGAATGAGTCAGAGTCAAAAGAGGAAGAGACCCTCATTAATATACTGTACATGACATTATATGATATGGAATATCTCATTGGTCTATCCAAATGCCAATTTAGCTTATTGATTTAAATATTCTTTGCCCTCTTAGATCTTGCACTTGTAGACTAACAAAACATGAAGTCCTTCACTTCCAGCAACAAAAATGCAAGCACTGGTATGTTATCAGTGTCTCTCTCATAACAAATCCCAGTCTGAAAAGCAAAACGCAGCACTATTCTAGCTACTAAAAAGAAACCTAGTTCTCTTCCAGCTAAAAACCAGGACAATCCATCTCTTATTCCATACCATTTACGTCATGCTCAGGTTTTCATACTTCCTAATAGATTTAGATTAATTACTACTACTATTTTTGAAAAAAAAAAAAATGCACACACGCACACATATACATATATACACTGATATCATACCCTTAGTTCATGGGTTATCTCCCCAAAATATGTATTGGATTCATTTAGTCCATAACTTTGGGTTCCCTCTGTTGTAACGATCTTTTGAGGCAGAAACATGATGCGGACTTTGCACAGTTAATGGGAGCTGATGTCATCGGTTATTGTACAGTTAATGGAATTGGTGTCGTCAGGTACAGGAGGAAAGTGGTGTATAGTCTCTGTTGTATGCTGTATTCAAGGTTTGTAGTTGGCGTATTTGGTACAGTCTGTGCCCAGGGTTGATGATATTGATCTTGAAGAATCTCTGAGCACCATTTCTTGTTCTATCAGACATTATACTTTGGTAACCTGGGAAAATACTTAGTATAAAATTGTTAGTATGATGCATAACAATTATAATAATAATGGTATGCAATTCATTGGCTATTTTCACCTAAAAATCAAGTCTCCCTGAGGTACACATCTAACTTCTCCATCTTTCTGCATTACCCACCAGGTACATCCAGGTCCTTGAGTAAAAGCAATCTCACGAATGGGTTTACCTTTACCCAAGGCAGGAATAACCCAGATTGTTCCCCAAGCAAATTCTTAATGTGCACTACAAGGACTTTGTCACATTCCACAGTACGTAAAAGTTTTGACTGGGCAGGGCCAGCTCAATTGGCAGATCCTCTAGTATTGACTAATTGACAAACCAGGTGGCTTTTGCTAAGTGTGTATCCCAGTGTTTGAAAGTTCCACCACCCATTGCTTTGAGTGTGGTTTTTAGCAGTCCGTTACATTGTTCTATTTACCTGGAGGGTGGTGAGACACTGGAGCAGGTTGCCCAGAGAAGTTGTGGATGCCCTCTCCCTGGAAGTGTTTAAGGCCAGGTTGGATGAGGCTTTGAGCAACCTGGTCTAGTGGAAGGTGTCCCTGCTCATGGCAGGGGGGGTTGGAACTAGATGATCTTTAAGGTCCCTTCCAACCCAAACCATTCTATGATTCTATGATTCTATGATTCTATGATTCTATGATTCTATGATGAGGGATGTGATACACCCAGTCAATGCCATGTTCTTTGGCCCAAGTGTCTTATGAGATTGTTTCAGAAATGAGTCCCATTGTCTGACTCAATTCTCTCTGGGGTTCCATGTCACCACAAAACTTGCTTTTAAAGACCCAGAATAATGTTCCGGATAGATGGTTGGGGCATGGCATATTTTTCTAATCATCCAATGGTTGCTTCCACCATTGTGAGCACATAGCGCTTACCATTACGGATTTATGAGAGTGTAATATAATCAATCTGCCAGGCCTCTCCATATTTATATTTTAACCATCGTCCTCCATACCAAATAGGTTTTGACCACTTGGTTTGCTTAATCACATCACATGTTTCACAGTCTTAACTGACTTGTACAATAATGTCCATGGTTAAGTCCACCCCTCGATCACAAGCCCATCTATATGTTGCATCTCTTCCTTGGTGGCCTGAGGCATCATGGACCTAGCAGGCTAAAAATTTTTCATCCTTATGTTGCCAGTCCAAGTCTACTTGAGATACTTTGATTTTAGCAGCCTAATCTACTTGTTGGTTGTTTCGAAGTTCTTCAGTAACTCGACCCTTGGGTAAGTGGGCATCTACATGATGTATCTTTCCAGTTAATTTTTCTAGTTGAGCAGCAATATCTTGCCATAATTCAGCAGCCCATATGGGTTTGCCTCTGTGATGCCAGTTTCTCTTTTCAACTGTTGAACCATTCCCACAGGGCATTTGCCACCATCCATGAATCAGTATAGAGGCAGAGCACTGGCCAGTTGGATGGCCAGTTCGTGATCACTTCTAGAATTCCTGGATGTGGTGGGCTGACCTTGCTTGAATGCCAGGTGTCCACCAAGCCACTCTATCACCACCCTCCTCAGCAGGATGGGGAGGGGAGAAAATAAGATGGAACAAAAACCCCAACCTCATGGATCGAGACAAAAGGTAGTTTAATAGAAACAAAGCAAAGCTGTGTGCGCAGAAGCAAAAAACCAAAATATTTATTCTTTAGTTCCTGTCAGCAGGTGATGTTTGGCCACTTCCTAGGAAGCAGGGTTTTGGTATGCATAGCGGTTACCCTGGAGGACAAACGTAAATAACAAATGCCCTCCCTTCCCCCTCTGTTCTCCTTGCTTTTATTTCTGAGCAGATGTCATATGGTATGGAATATCCCTTAGTCAGTTTGGATCAGTTGTCTTGGCTATGTCCCCTCCCAAGATTTTTCCTACCCCCAGCCTACTGGGGGGCAGAAATGTTGGAGAGACAGCCTTGATACTGTGCTAGCACTGCTGGGCAGTAACCAAAACACTGGTGTGTTATCAACACCTTTCTAGCTACTAATACAAAACATAGTACTCTGAGGGCTGCTGTGGGGAAAATTAACTCAATCTCAGCCAGACCAAATACACTGGATGACCAGGGCTTCCTATTCAGGCCCATTGTGTGATCGGTGTGACCCACTTACTTCATGTGACATTGTTTTGCCCAATATTTTGCCAATTAACGGGGGTTGACAGAAAGGACACCAGCATCAACCAAATGGGTAAGCTCATTTTACCTATTATCTTAAAATAATACAGAAAGGAAATAATGCAGTGAGCAATCAGAATAAGCTAAATATATTGCTAAGCAACAACACAAAGTTAGACAATGCATCTAATCATTGCAATATAAAGTTATCGATAGTGATTAAGAAAGATACATCACCAACTGCCCTAGTTACCATCATCCAGACCTGCAGTCACTGGGGTGCCCCAGAGCAGCGAGGGTTTGGAGAACCTCTCCCTGGAAATTGGGAAATCCTGCGTAGTGTGTCTACCAGCAGATGAGGCCATCAAAGAGTCACTGCACAGGGGTCTCGCTTTATATTGCTTACTTATCAACCTCTGCAAGTCAGGATGACTTGCATTTTCCTTTGTGTGGAAATATCTGGCACATAATCCTCCAGGTTGGATTCCACCCAAAGTCTGGCCAGTCCTTGGGGAGGAATCCAAGGGAGTATCTCTGTCCTTGTGGTTTTAGCCACGTATTTCTCAACTGAGATCTCTCCGGTCTCACCATCTGTTTCAGTCCTAACCAAGGACATTTGCTGATGATACGTATTATTACTTTTGTGGATAGCTGCCAAAACATTGCTGATTGATGTTGCGCTATAAATGTTATAACAAATATATGTTGCAGAACGCTACGGAACAGGGGTCACAGATCAATAGAGATGTTGTACAATCAGAGGCTCAGCAGAAGCAGCGAGGGTATGAAATGGCTCAGGCCACAGTAGCCAGCTTAGGCCCTTGACATAAGTATAACAAGCAAATGCACGGTCAGGGTAAATTAGCAGAAGTCTCCAGGATACTTACTTGTCCTTGAGACTTCAGACAAACAACTTTAGCAAAACTAAGCTGGGAAAAAGAAGGGAGTAGCTTTAGCTGGTAACTGCAAAGTAGGAGTACCCTGTTGACGTCCTGGGGCGTGAACAGAGCTAAGCCACCTGTTGTGTCAAATTTAGAGCTCATGCTTAAGAGTGTTTAACCAATTGCTGTATGTGTTTAGCTTGCATGTATTGTGATAAAGGGTATAAATCCGGGTGTGTATTAGATTAAAGCGGACTTCTTGAAGCTAACTCATATTGGGTCGTCTCCTGATTTCCCAAATCCCACCTCTGTAAATATAGTCTTTACAGGGTCTGCCTAGGGGTCAACAATTAACTTAGGCCTGTTTCACAGGCCTTGGCATATCAGGCATCAGTTGCACGATGTGCAGAGGGAACGTTCCCTTTGAACATCCAGCTGATTACAGGCAATCAGGGCACCGGGAGGAGCTATGCTTCAGTACCGATCACTTCTGAAGCAGCTTGAACTCCCTCATATGCTGCCAATATCTCTTTTTCAGTTGGAATATAGCGGGCTTCAGATCCTCTATATCCCCAACTCCAAAACCCTAGGGGCCGGCCTTGAGTCTCCCCTGGTGCTTTCTGCCAGAGGCTCCAGTTAGGTCCATTCTCCCCAGCTGCAGTGTAAATCACATTTTTAACATCTAGTCCTGTCTGGACTGGTCCAAGAGCTACTGCATGTACTATTTCCTGTTTGATTTGTTTAAAGGCTTTTCATTGCTCGAGACTCCATGTAAAATCATTTTTCTTTTGGGTCACTTGGTAGAGAGGGCTTGCAATCTCACTGTAATTGGGAATATGCATTCTACAGAAAATCACAATGCCTAAAAAGGCTTGTGTTTCCTGTTTGTTTGTTGGTGGAGACATAACTCTTATTTTATTGGTCACATCCATTGGGGTCTGTCTGTTGTAAGTACTCTGATAAAATAATCAAAATTTGGTTATATAGAAGAGTTGGATTTGATTAAGAAGTAAAAATCGTAAAGCATAATGTATAAGTGTAGGATTGTTAGTTTTGAACTAGGGAACCATAGAGACCTTAATAAGAAGGGACTGTAAAGTCCTAAGCCTGTTCTAATAATTAACACAATATTAGAGTTAAAAACAATGCATCTTTGTTGAAGTGTTTTAGAGATTGAAATTTATTACCTTAATGTTCATAGAAGCTTGAAAACCCTTTGTTTTACTGATCCCTGGGATGTAACAGGGAACGTGTTGAGCCAAGTCCTTGGGACAAGGTCATTAGAGGGTCTTTTCTTTTGGGTCTGTGGTCCGTGGTGGTCACAAAAGCAACCCTCCAACTCATTTCAAGGCTTAATGAGCATGCACGGTGATGTGGAGTTTTATGATAATGATTTCTGAGAATTGCTTTGAATATGCATGATAATTCTGGGAAATATAATGATTATGTATGTTTTTGTATAATATAAACTTTACTTTGTGTGCTATAGGGCATGCATGATAGGTGGAGTGATCCCCGTGCATCCAGCGCTGCAATAAAGAATGCCTTCTTCTTAAGACTACATTGGTGTTAAGGAGCTTATTCTCAATTTTGGTGACAGTTTCTTGTGACCCAGATGGGACCCTGAAAGTGAGGCTGGAAGGGATAGAGAGCTGATTGAACTCCAGCTAGCAACGAGAAATTCTTGGGGGGAGCCATCACCCTTGACCCAGAAAGCTCCTCACAAGGTTCCCTGGAAAACTGACGGTAAGGCACTTCTATAAATTTTTGTTTTGAAGAGCCTGCCTATAAGGCATGGCGAAAGCTGCACAGACTTGAATTTGTCCTGTAAAGTCAGCATCAATAACGCCTGGCAATATTACTAGTCCCGCAAGTCCGGCAGAAGAGCGGCCAATAAGTAGGGCTCCAGTGGTAGAATTAACATTACAAGGTGGGCCATATGTGGTGGTAGGAATTTTATGGGGAGCCGTTGTCACTAGGGTGATATCTATTGCTGCTGCCAAATCGATGCCCAGGCTCCCTCTTGTGGCTGGAGAGGGTAAGGTTGCTGTGCCACTCCGATTTGTGTCTTGGCGCGGGGGGGCTTCGCGCTCGGGCGGCCGTTTTTTTCAAAGCTTTTTACCACTTTACAAATCGCTGTAGCATGGTTATCGCATTGGCAATAATCACACCAGACAGCAACTGTGCATGTTTTCCGAAAGTGTCCCTGCCTGCCACAACGGAAGCAAGTTACCGAGCTGGATAAAGGACCCGTAGAAGGAGGACCAAAAGAACGAGATCTTTGACTGAGCTTTTTTACTGCCGCAGCGACTAGATTGGTTGTAGGCTGTATAGCAGCTGCAACAGCTCCTGCAATATTGTTTGCTTGCTGACCTTGTTCTGCTCGTAAAGCAAGCTCCAACATATCAGAAACATTTGTGCCTTGTGGGAGAGTTGCCAAAAGAGATTTAGTCTTGGAATTTGCGTTCTCAAAAGCTAGCAACCGAAACATACTGTACCCGTTTGAATGGTTGTATAGCCTGCCCATAAGGCACGGTGAAATCTGCGCAGGGTTGGGGCTCAGAGGGTACCCCTTTGGATGGATGCATGCCTAGGTGTCTGCCTGTAAGTCATAAGCAAAAGCTATTGCTGGGTTGGACATTTGTTTGGTAACTTTGTTTAGCATTCCAGAATTGTCTGCTAATTGTCCTTTTAGACTTTGTTTAGTAACTGTCTTTGTCTTTTGAACATTTGTTGGTTTTTGTTTAGTAATTGTCTCTAAGTCTAAACTTTTTTTGGTAATTGTCTCTTGAATCAGATTTTGTTTAACAATTGTCTTTTGAGTATTTGTAGTGCACAATTGTTGGGTTGGATTTCGTTTAGCAATTGTCTTTCGAGTGTTTTGTCGTACGATGGCAACAGGGTTTGTAAAACTGTTTAAGAGCAAAAGTGCAGGGAATCTGACGTTGGATGAAAAGACACCAAAAAATGTCACCATTAGAGTGTCTATTAGCACATTGGGGTGAATTGCATGATTTACATAAAAGTCAGATGATTTAATATTGTAATCATTGGTAGCTTTGTATGTTTTGAAGGATCAGGAAAAATGGCCAACAAACGGAACTTTGAGTTATAATACTATATTGCAGTTAATGTTGTTTTGCAGGAGAGAGGGTAAATGAAGTGCCATATGTAAATTTGTTCTTTTATTTAAGACAACAAATGGGTTGGCAAAAGGAATGTAAATTAATTAGTTGAGACAATCTGGTGATGGCTTTAACTTCAGAGAAAAAGAAAGCTGAGTTGTCATTCGGTTTGTGATATTGGAAAGAGGTGCGCATTAGATGTGAGGTGCCAAGGGAGGATGAAATGGAGTTAGAATTGGAAGTGGCCCCACCATAGGAAGAGCGTGATTCCCCTCCCTCACAGCAACAAGGAAGGAGAAAACCTTATGATGGGAAAATATTAGAACCAGACAGTACTAGAATGGAGGATGAAATAGTGATTCATGTCGGAGTCGATCGAAGACAAGTCCATTCTATAATGCAACAAGTCTCATTTTATTAGTCTTTCAAGCACATATTTATAACACAGTTAATGAAGTTCATACCTATTGCAAAGCTTAGCTCCTTATTGGTTAGTGATTAAAAGTTACTCACACCCTAGTTTCCCATAGCATGCTTATCTTATGGCTGCAGCTGCAAGGATTTATTTTGCTCCTACAGATAAAGGCATTCCATTCTTGTTAACCATTTCTACTACATCCTGACTCTATTCTAGGAACACTGATATCCTGTTCTTACTCATATTTTAACTAGCTGAATTTTCTCGTGACCCTTGTCTTGTAGCCAAATCTCAATAATGCTCTCCACAGATTCATACACCAGTGTCTCAGAGAACTAGACAGCAATCTCAATTGTTAGCCCCCTTGAGACAGGGAATAGGACAACATGGGCCAATATATGTGAAAGTGCTGTTTTCTGTTAAAGACTTGATGGCATGGAAACAAGCAGCAGGGGTGTATAGAGAATATCCGGAGAGGGTAGGAAGAGTTGTAGAGACAATTATTAGAACTCAGGACCCTGACTGGAGTGATTTACAGGTGCTACTGGATAATTTATTGGATGGTACTGAAAAACAGATGGTGCTGAAAACTGGAAAAGCACAGGCAGAGGCAGCATCTATGAATGGTATGTTTTCTGGGACTTTGGAACAGAATTTTCCTTCCGGAGACCCTCAGTGGGATCCAAATGTCCCAGAACAAAAGAAAAGGCTAAATCAATATAAAAAATGGGTGTTGTATGAAGTAAAACATGCAGTGCCAAAAGCCTTGTATTGGTCTAAATTATATAAGGTAAAGTAAGACAAGAATGAATCTTCTGTGTTTTTGGAAAAATTAAAGAAACAACTAGAAAATTTATTGATGTAAAATTGGAAACAGAAGCTGACCAACAACAATTGGCTTCAATTTTTATGGGGCAATCAGCCTCTGGTATAAGGAAAAAGCTCCAAAAATTAGAAGGAGAAGATTCAAGAAATCTAAATAAAATGCTTGAAATGGCATTGAAAGTTTATAATAATCAGGAAAAACAGGAGGAGCAAAGCAGGGAAAAGAAAGAAAAAGCAAAGGAAAGTGGATTAATGGCTGTCCTAACAGGGAATGTGACAAGGACGAGGACAAGCTAGAGGAAGAGGAAGTTTTAGAAACTTTGGTGATCGGGAACCTAGTGCACCTCTAGGGATAAATCAGTGCACATATTGTAGGGAGGATGGACACTGGAAAAGGAATTGTCCTAAAAGGAAAATGAGTCAGCAAGAAGCTGCAAGAATGACTCTAGATGAATGAAAGGGGGGAGGGGAACCCAGCTGAACCTCTGGTTACAATTAAGATGGGAGACAATAAAGTTGAATTTTTAGTAGATACAGGAGCAACATACTCTGCTTTGAACATCTGTAAAGGAAAGTTGGGAAATAAAACAACTAATATAATTGGAACAACTGGGAAACAGGAAAACAGGCCATTCCTTCAACCCCTAGATTTAAAATTTGTAAATAAAGTAATTACACATGAATTTCTGTATATGCCAGATTGTCCGATACCTTTGCTGGGGCAAGATTTGTTATCCAAATTAAAAGCTCAAATAGTTTTTGAAGAAGGAGAAATCCTTTTGAAAATACCAGAATCAAAGACTGGGGAAATATTAATGATACAGGAATAGGTTAAGGAGCAAGACATACCACAAGAAGTAGATGAAGCTGTTATACCTATAGTCTGGAATACAGACATCCTTGGTAAGTCAAAGACAGCAGAGCCTGTAAAAGTAGAATTGAAAGAGCAAGCAAAACCAATAAGAATCAAATAGTACCAAATTAAACCTGAAATTAGACAAGGAATTAAGAAATTGATTGATAAAATTTTGAAGTATGGGATTCTTGAGGAGTGTGAATCAGAATGACATGATGACGTCCATCTTGCCACTTTATTCCTAAAAACTGAATTTCTTGCGCAGGTCCCTTGACTTTGCTTCATTTTATGGCAAAGCCAGCTCTCAGGAGGATGTGGATCATTTTCTCTCCTTTCACGAAAACTTCTGCTGTATTGCCCCACACAATGATGTCGTCAATGTATTGCAGGAGCTTCACCCTTTCCCAGTGCATTCTGGATCAGTCCATGGCAAATGGTGGGGATGTGTTTCCACCCCCTGGGAAATCGATTCCAGGTGTACTGAACACCCCTCCAGGTGAAAGCAAACTGTGGCCTGCACTCTGCTGCCAAAAGAATGGAGAAAAATGCATTAGCAGTGGCGTACCACTTGGCTGCCTTTGACTCCGGTTCATATTGGAGTTCTAACATGTCCTCTGGGGAGGACCCCCAGAGCCAGGGGGAGAGGAGGTGCGCTGGACCAGAAGCCCATCTGAAGTCCGTGGATGTCCCCATGCCAGAGCCAGGAGCTGTGGCCAAAGAGGTCCGTGACTCCATGGGAAGCTTGCGCTGAAACACATTGTTCCTGGACTTTCATGCCAGGAAGAGCGGCATAGGTGAACTGACTGCAATCCCCATTCCCTGTCCCCTATGCTGCTGGGGGGGAGGGGGGAGAAGGTAGAGAAATCTGGAGCAAAGTAATTTGAGCCTGGGAAGAAAGGAGGGGTGGGGGGAAGGTGTCTTAAAGATGTGGCTGTTATGTCTCGCTGTGCTACTTGGATGATTTGTAATGAATTAAATGGCTTTTTCTTCCCCAAGTTGAGTCTGTTTTGCCCGTGACCATAACTGGCGAGTGAGCCGTCCCTGCCCTCATTCTAATCTGTGCCCCTTTGTTGTGATTCCCTTCCCATCTCACCGAGTGGGGGGAAGTGAGTGCAAGACTGCGTGGTCCTAGCCGTGGGGTAAACCACCACATTCTCCATCTGACAAATAAGTTTATGGAAAGGAATTATGGAGTCTCAGTTGGTGCGATATTGTCGCTGGTGCACTGTTGTGGTAGCAATGGCAATTTGTTGGTCTTCAGCCTTCAGCAATCCCACAGCAGAAGGGTCCTCTGAGAGACCGGGCAGAGCAGACAGCTGTTTGATTTTCTGTGTCCAAGGCAGCTATGCTTAAAGCCCACCACTGTCACTCCAGAAATATAAATGGATTTTGGCCCTTTAAAGTCTGATGGCATCAGGGTGCATTGGGCACCAGTGTCCACTAGAGCCTTATACTCCTGGGGGTCAGATGTGCCAGGCCACCGAATCCACGCAGTCCAGTAAACTAGACTATCCTTTTCCTCCCCCTGGCTGGAGGCAGGGCCCCTCTAATTCGGGGTATCATATTTGTTGTTGATGAATGGGTTAGTGTGATATCTGTGGGCTTTAGTCTCATCATTATCGATTACTTCTCGTGAATATGAAGCAAATTTATTCTCGTAGGACTGGGTGTAAATTTGACCCTTCTATTCTGTTTGAGGAATGAGTCTCTGGAAATTGGAGCAATTCTCCTGGAAGGTTCTCTAGTTGCATTTGATTTCCCTTGCAACTCATGTACTCGTCTTTCTAGGACCAGGGTAGGTGTCCCATCCCATTTCCTCATGTCTTCTCCATGGTCACGCAAGTAAAACCACAATGTCACCCTTGGTGCATACTTTTTCTTTTGCCCAGGACAATGTTCACTTTTAGCGGCTGAGACATTGCTCTGTACGGGTAGAGAGCATAATTGTGACACTTTTTTGGTCAGTTTCTCCACAACCAAAACAAGGGAGAGAGAGAGGCTTTCCTCGTATTGCCTGAGTCATATATCCAGTTCATCTACTCTTGGTCCTTCTTCATCCTTCCATTCCAGTACTGCCAAATAGTTGGCATATGAGGTAGGTGCGCTCCATATGAGCTTCTGTCACACGGGTATGGTGCATCAGACTTCATCTGGATCTGCGGGTAACTGCACATTGTCTGGATCATCATAAATCAGTTCTCGCACAGCCAGTTCCCTCAAAAGCTGGATACCTTTATCCATGGTAGTCCATTTGCCTACCCCTGGTTGCAATACAATATCATCCTTGATGGGATACCTTTCCCTCACAACTGACAGAAGGCATCTTCAGAGGCTGAGGGTTTGTGGTTTCTTTCCAATCGCTTTATCAATTCCACTTTCTCTGGCAAGGGATCCCAGTTGCTTGGCTTCCCTGCCTTCCAGTTCCAGGCTACTGGCTCCATTATCCCAGCATCGGAGCAACCAAGTAATAATCCTCTGGCCTACATGATGGCTGTAATCTTTTCGTGTATCTCGCAGCTCACTCAGGGACAAAGATTGGGTGATTACCTCGGGTTCTATCTCTTCCTCCTGTTCTTGTGATACTCCTGGTTTGTCTTCATCTGCTGCAGAGTAAATTGTTTTCTTTTTATACTTCCTTTTCTGTATAGGGGCAATTATTGCTGGCACTGGTTGGTCCTCTAGCTCAGATTCATCACTTTCCACCAGGGTTTGGGTAGTTGATGTGCTTGTCATCGAGGTCTGAGTAGCTGCAGTTATGAGGTTTCGAGCAACAGGACCCTCCGCCAGGGTCTGAGTAGATGCAATGTTTGTCATTGGGAATTGAGTGTTCACAGTGCGAGTTGGGGGGGTCTGTTGCCTGGGTCTGAGTAGCTGCAGTTTGTGCTACGGGACTTTTAGTAGCTGTAGTGAGAGTTGGAGGGTTGGTTGGCTGGGTTTGAATAGCTACGTTTCTTGCTGACGAGGTTTGTGTAGCTGCAGTATCTGTTCTTGGAGTTTGAATAGCTGCAGACCTTCTTACTGTGGTCTGTATATCTGGAATAACTGTTTTTGGGGTCTGAATGGCTACAGTTCTTGTCATGAGCCTCGAAGTGGCCACAGTATTTGCTACAAAGGTTGCAGTAGCCTCATCTCTAATTGCAGGGGTTTCAGTAACCACGGTGTCTATTGCAGAGGTTATTCCTGGGGTGATATACCTAAATAGTTTCCTGATCTTAAACAACACCCGAAAAATACTTAGGAGGCTGAGCAATAAAAAGAAAATGTTCAGACTGTCCCAAGAATAATTAATACTCTCAAACTCTTTCATGCTTGGCCTGGAAGAGAAAGAGAAATTGTCAAAAGCCACCGCTTTTGTAAATTGGTTCCCCAAAGAGAGAATGTAAGAGGTGCAATTATTATTAAACTCTGTCAGGTGGCACTCGGTGTACAGAAATGTCTGATTAATACATTGTATTCCCGAGGAGAAAAAATTGACAGTGTAATTTGCAACAGTGTCCAGCAGATGAAGCTAGAGGGATGAAGAGACCAGCTCAGTGGGCTGTCTCCACGGGAAGACAAAGTAAACTGTGAACTGATCAAGAGTCTCTAACAGATAGCATCCAAAAATGAGAGGATGGTGGAAACAGCATTTACAAAAACTGGGCTAGTCTCACAGTCATTGTCAGACAGAACAGATGGTAAAAACCATTAATTACATTTTTATATCCCGTGATCAATATAATAAAAAGCAAGTAAGGACTCATATCCCACAGTTCTGATGAAAACCCCCTGATGAAATATAGCAACATGGTAATCATTTTGTTAAAGTACTGCCCAACACTGTCTTTATCTCAACCCGTCATGCCCCACGTTGGGTACCAAAATGACTGTGATAGTTTCACTTGGCTAGCCCTTGGCTAGCAGCCAACACAGCCGTTTACCCACCTCCCCCCCCAACCCCAGGGGATAGGGGAGAGGATTGAGGGTCAAGGATAAGGAGGCTTGTAGGTTGAGATAGAACAGTTTAATAATATAAATAAAAAGAAAACTTTAAATAATACTAATATTAAAACAGTAGTGATAATGATAACAGTAACAAAATATACAAATGAGTGATACACAGTGCAACTGCTCACCCCCTGCCAACCAAGCCCAGCCCATTCCCAGATAACTATCCCCGAGGAGCCACAATCCCGAACCAAAACAGCAATCCCGGAAGAGCAAGAGCCCGAGCGAAAGCCAGAGAGAGCTAAAAGATGAGGAGACCCTCACTAATATACTGGACATGACGTTATATGATATGGAATATCTCATTGGCATATCCAAATGCCAATTTAACTTATTAATTTAAATATTCCTCATGCCTTTAGATCTTGTACTTGTATACTAACAGAACACAAAATCCTTCACTTCCGGCGACAAAAATGAAAACACTGGTATGTTATCAGTGTTTCTCTCATAACAAGTCCCAGGTTGAAAAGCAAAATGCAGCACTATTCTAACTCCTGAAAAAGAAACCCAGCTCTGCTTCAGCTATAAACCAGGACACTGCCAATGGGAAGTAGTGAATGAATTCCTTGTATTGCTTTGCTCAAGTGCACAGCTCTTGCTTTACCTGTTAAACTGTGTTTATCTCAACCCACAAGTTTTCTCACTTTCATTCTTTGATTCTCTCTCCCATCCCTTTGGAGGCAGAGCGAGTGAGCGATTGTGTGGTGCTTAGCTGCTTACCAGGGTTAAGCCACAACACTGGTGAAGTGTAACTGAAAACTGGAGAGAAATGAGGTACTTAACTATTTTGGACTGGGAGTCAGGAAGATAGATATATCCAAATAAAACAGCAGGGAGAGATACAAATCAAGAATTTGATGCTTTCTCATCATCTGCAAAAATATTTTTCTCAGCTGGTTGGTATAGTCTGTTAGAGACCCTGAACGAGCTTATGCTTATGTCTATCATACAGATCTTCCTGTTACAGTATGTGGAAAGCCAATTTTCTCTTTCTGCAGTTTCAGCAACATTACTAAGGAAAAGACCTCTGACAACATGAAAGTGGAATGCATGAGCCCTTCCTGTAGGAGACCAACTTCAGAAAATTAGTTTTATGCAGCTTATTTAATTTTTTATTTTAAAAATTAAGTTGTATTTTGATAATCATTAGAAACTACTAATAACCCTTCTTAGATTTTCACAGTTCTTGTTAGAATATAAACTGTCATTAATTGCTATTCAAATTCTTCTTTATCTTTTGTGTTCTTTCTCCTTTCCCCTCTTTCTGGAGGGAAGGAAGGGTTAAGTACATGTCCTCACAGAGGAGTAATAATTCTTTCCAAAAGAGAAGTCACAAGCAAATTATTTAATTGGAAGTGTCTCACTGAAGAATTGGTACACAAATGAGACATCACTTCATCCTTTAACCCACATATTTCCCTGGTCTAGGGAACCCTGGTGGGTTTGGCTCATTTTAGTCATAGCTGTCATTGGGAATCTTTAATGACTTAGTAAGTTAGCTTAAAAAAATCTCCATACAGAATTGAGCATATGATATATTTATTGGCAAATGTTAATTCCTCTAAGAATGAGTTCTGTAGTAACAAATGATAAATTATATGGCTTCATAAGTGCACATTATCAAATGCACTACTGACTTTTTCATATTTTCAGGGGGATTTTCTGTTCTATGTAGTTTATCTGGTTTAGAAGTGAAGCAGTTTAACAATGTGTCCTGAAGGAAACAGGCAATCAATAATGTCAGTTTTGGTTACTATAAACAGTAAATGAGACCCATATATTTGTTGGGAAAATAAGCAATACAGGGTTTAGTGAAGCTTAAGCAAGGGCTAACAAAGACCAGGAATACTCATTCCTTGGCACTAGGAAAGAAGTAAGAGTAGGTCAAATAGATCTTAAGGTGCCAGAAGAAAAAAAGGTTTATTTAAAGTTTACTTGTTCTGCAAGAAGCACTCCAGTGCTTCTCCAGTGAAGAAAACTGCTATGAATTTTAACAGAAGATATTTATAAGGTAGTCTGAAATTAGCAGCTGCTTTGTACCAGAAGGTGCTGGTCTGTTATGATCCCAGTAAGAAAGGCACTCAGAGTCTGTGAATTATCATTCAAAATGCTATTTATTAGAGCTAACACTATAAGGAGAGATTAGTTGTACTGTTTTTGTCTGAGATTGAGTTTGTTTTCTTCATAGTAGCTTGATTAGTGCTATGTTTTGGATTTGTGATGAAAACAGTGTTGATAACATAGGGATGTTTTCATTATTGCTGTGCAGTGCTTATACAGCTTCAAGGCCTTTTCTGCTTCTCACACTGCCCTGCCAGTGATTAGGCTGGGGGTGCACAAGAAGCTGGGAGGGGACACATCTGGGACAGCTGACCTAAACTGACCAAAGGGATTTTCCATACCATGTAACATCATGCTCAGCAATAAACGCTGGGGAAAGAAGGAGGAAGGGAGGACATTTGGGGTTATGGCATCTGCCTTCCCAAGTAACTTATCTGTGATGGAGCCCTGCTTTCCTGGAGATGGCTAAACATCTACCTAGACATCTGAAGTAGTGAATTAATTCCTTATTTTTCTTTGCTTGGGCAGAAAGCTTTTACTTACATTATTAAAGTGTCTTTATCTCAACCCACAAGTTTTCTCACTCTTACTCTTCTGATTGTCACTCCCATCCCATTGCAGGGGGGGGTGAGAGAGCATCTATGTGGTGCTTAGCTACCTACTAGGGTTAAACCACAACACTAGTATAGATAATTTTACATCCCTTTAGATGCTGGGAACCCCAGGTGGTACAGCACTGAACAGGCCTCCGATACATGCACAGCATTCGGGGAAAACCCTGTCCATCAAAGAGATTCTCCCCTTTCTGTCATTTAAGGTATTAGAGGATTTTCTCACAAGAAAATAAAAAAAATATTTCCACTGTGAAACAGAAAGGATGTTCACAATGTGTCTTTTTGCTGCACTGTTTGATAAAGGTAAGGCCACGCAGGTGGCATAATCACCAGTACCAAGGGGGAGCTGTGTGCATGCTCCTCTGTTACAATGAGCTGCTGGGTTTATCCTGTGGCTGAGGATAACACTGTGTGCAGCACAACACAGGTCTGGAAGGCAAGCTGTACATGCAGCATAGGGCAGCACAACACTGGCCTGGGCCTACTCAGCTCAACTGTATTGTGGATCACTAAGTCCTTGATGTATAATGATCTTCTGGTCAGGACCACTACAGCGTCTAAGAGGATGGCTCCTCATTTAGATTAGACTTTGACCTCTTCAGGGACCTGCTGGGTAGAGTTACATGGGATAAAGCCCTGGAGGGAAGAGGGGCCCAAGAAGGCTGGTTAATATTCAAGGCCAGGAGTGATGCATCCCAACAAAGGGGAAGTCAGGCAAAAACACCAGGAGGCCTGCTGTGGATCCACCTGCATGGATGAACAAGGAGCTCCTGGACAAACTCAAAGAACAAAAGGAAGACAACAGAGGGTGGAAACAAGGACAGGAAGCCTGGGAGGAATAGAGGGAAATTGTCTGAGCAGCCAGGGATGAGGCTAGAAAAGCTAAAGCCATGGCAGAATTAAATCTGGCCAGGGACATCAAGGTCAACAAGAAAAGCTTTTATAGGTACATCAGGGATAAAAGGAAGACTAGGTGACCTGGTTTTGCTAGGATAGAGTTAATTTTCTTCTTAGTAGCAAGAAAACACTATGTTTTGTAATGCCCTTGTATATTATCAACATTCTTCTCATAACAAATCACCCACTGAAACCAAAACACAATGCTTTCTAGCTGCTAAGAAGAAAACTAACTCTATCCTAGCAAAGCCAGGACAGTATGCACCCCTTATTCCATACCATTTATGTCATGCTTAGGTTTCACATTTTTAAATAAATTTCAATATATTTATGTGTGTGTGTATACACACACATACACACAAATATTATTCCTTTAGTTTATGGGCAATTCCTTCAAAAACTGTATTGAGTTAATTTAGTCCATAACCTTGGGTTCCATCTGTCATCACAGTTTTTCAATGCAGAAGAGATGATGTGAAGTTTGCACAATCAATGCAGTAAGTGACATTGGAAACAGCAGGAGGATGGTGTGCAGTCACTGTTGCATGCTGCATCCAGAACTCGTAGCTGGCATATCTAGCACAGTCCATTCCCAGGGTCTGCGGGTTGAAGATGTTGATCTTGAAGAAGTTGTTGGGTGACAGTTCTGGCTCCATTGGAGTTCCTTCTTCATTAACCTCAGGAAATTCTTAATATAAAGCCATTAGCATAATACATAACAGCCATAGCAATGATGATATGCAATTCATCGGCTATATTCACCCAAAATCAAATTCTCGTGAGGTACACATTGGACTTCCCCATCCTTCTGCATCACCCACCAAGTGCACCCAGGTCCTTGAGCAAAAGCAATCCCACGAATGGGTTTACCTTTACCTGAGGCAGGAATAACCCAGACTGTTTCTCCCAGCATATTTTTAATGTGAACCACAGGGACTCTGTCCCCTTCTACAGTACATAAAATTCTTGATTGGGCAGGGCCAGCTCGGTTGGCAGATCCTCTGATGTTGACTAACCAGGTGGCTTTTGCTAAATTTGTGTCCCAGTGTTTGAAAGTTCCACCATTCATTGCTTTGAGTGTGGTTTTTAGCAGTCCATTGCATCATTTGATCTTCCTAGAAGCTGGTGCATGATAGTGATTCAAAGGAACCGACTCACAGGCAGACTGTAAGCCAAATCACCTTTATTTTCGCCGTTGGGGAGAGCATAGGGTCTGCACCCTACAAAATGCACCTCCACCGAGGTAAAATTTCATTTAGCTTATATAGTGATTTTATCAACATTCCATACATTCTGTGGTTAGTTCCCGATAAGCAAGTAGTTTGGTTATATAACTTAAAAACTCTATTTTGTCTATTCTAACTAATTTTTATGGTTTCCTAGAGAGCAAAGCATACGTGTTTAAAGGCAGTTGTTTTGGTACATATCACATCCCTGCGGAAGGGTGGGCTTGCAGAGGGGCAGGTCACTGTCTTGGTACTAATCATACCCCTGCAGAAGGGTGGGCTTCTGTAAACGGTTAGTCAAGTTGAAACAAAAACATACAATATTTGCTATTTCATACTTATGCTAAGAGCGGCCTAGTTATGTCAAGCAAACCCCCAAACTTAACTGTATCCCTTAATTCAACAGGGAATGTGGCATATCCACTCAATGCCATGTTCTTTGGCCCAAGTGTCTATGAGATTGTTTTGGAAATGAGTCTCATTGTCTGACTCAATTATTTATGGTCACCAGGAGACTTGCTTTTCAAGGCCTAGAATAGTATTTTGAGCAGTGGCATGAGGCACAGCATATGTCTCCAACCACTCGGTGGTTGCTTCTACCGTGGTGAGCATGTAGTGCTTGCCACTGTGGGTTTGTGGAAGCACCACAATCTGCCAGTCAATCTGCCAGGTCTCTTCATATTTATATTTTAACCATCGTCCTCCATGCCAGAGAGGTTTTAACTGCTTGGCTTGCTTAATTGCAGCGTATGTTTCACAGTCATGAATGCTGTAACCACCCCCATAGGGCATTTGCCACCATCCATGAGCCTGTATAGAGATAGAGCATTGGCCACTTTTCTCACTCAGCAATGTCTAAGGTCAGCTGGATTGTTTTCACCTCAGCAAATTGATTCGATTCATCTTTTCCTTCAGCAGCCTCCACAACTCATCGAGTAGGACTCCACACAGCAGCTTTCCACTTTTGATGTCTTCCTACAACAGGGCCCATCAGTGAACAGGGCATATTGTTTCTCATTATCTGGTAGTTCATTATATGGTGGAGCCTCTTCAGCATGTGTCATCTCCTCTTCTGGTGACATTCCAAAATCTTTGCTTTCTGGACAGGTTGTGATCACTTCCAGAATTCCTGAGCGACTGGGGCTTCCAATACGAGCTCACTGTGAGATCAGTGCAACCCACTTATTCCACGTGGCATCAGTTGCATGGTGTGTAGAGGGAACGTTCCCTTTGAACATCCAGCCCAGCATGGGCAATCAAGGCGCCAGGAGGAGCTGTGCTTCAGTACCGATCACTTCTGAAGCAGCTCAAACTCCCTCATACGATGCCAATATCTCTGTTTCACTTGGAGTATATGTGGCCTCTGACCCCTGCATCCAAAACCCTAGGGGTCAGCTTCAAGTCTCCCATGGTGCTTTCTGCCAGAAACACCAGGTAGGTCCATTCTCTCCGGCAGCAGTGTAGAGCACATTTTTAAAGTCTTGTTCTGTCCAGACTGGCCCAAGGGCTGCTGCATGGGCTATCTATCTCCTGTTTAATTTGTTCAAAGGCTTGTCATTGCACAGGGCCCCACGTGAAATCATTCTTCTTTTGGGTCACTTGGTAGAGAGGGATCACGACCTGGCTGTAATTTGGAAAATGCATCCTCCAGAAACCCACAACACTGAAGAATGCTTGTGCTTCCTATTTGTTAGTTGGTGGAGACACAGCTGTTATTCTATTAATCACATCCATAGGGATTTGCTGGTGTCCATCTTGCCACTTTATTCCTAAAAACTGAATGTCCTGAGCAGGTCCCTTGACCTTGCTTCATTTTATGGCAAAGCCAGCTCTCAGGAGGATTTGGATTATTTTCCTCCTTTCTCAAAAGCTTCTTGTGCTGTGTTGCCCCATATAATGACGTCATCAATGTACTGCAGGTGTTCTGGAGCTCCACCCTGCTCCAAGGCAGTCTGGATCAGTCCATGGCAAATGGTGGGGCTGTGTTTCCATCCCCTGGGAAATCGATTCCAGGTGTACCGAACACCCCTCCAGGTGAAAGCAAACTGTGGCCTGCACTCTGCTGCCAAAGGAATGGAGAAAAACACATTAGCAATATCTATGGTGGTGTACCACTTGGCTGCCTTGGACTCCAGTCCATATTGGAGATCTAACATGTCCGGCACAGCAGCGCTCAGTGGTGGTGTGACTTAATTCAAGCCACAATAGTCCACTGTCAGTCTCCACTCCCCATTAGACTTCTGCACTGGCCATATGAGGCTGTTAAAGGGAGAGTGAGTCCTGCTGATCACTCCTTGGCTCTCCAGCTGACAAATCAGTTTATGGATGGGAATTAGGGAGTCTCAGTTGGTGCGATATTGCCGCCGTTGCACTGTTGTGGTAGCAATCGGCACCTGTTGTTCTTCGACCCTTAACAGTCTCACAACAGAAGGGTCATCTAAGAAACTGGGTAAAGCAGACAGCTATTTGATTTCCTCTGTCTCCAAGGCAGCTATGCCAAAAGCCCAGCAGTGCCCTCTTGAGTCCTTGAAATATCCTCTCCTGCGGCAATCTATGCCAAGAATGCACAGAGCATCTGGGCCAGTCACAATGGGGTGTTTTTGCCATTTCCTCCCAGTGAGGCTTATTTCAGCCTCGAGTCCAGTCAACTGTTGGGACGCCCCTGTCACTCCAGAAATACAGATGGATTCTGCTCCTTTAAAGTTTGATGACATCAGGATGCATTGGTCACCAGTGTCCACTAGAGCTTTGTACTGCTGGGGGTCAGATGTGCCAGGCCAACAAATCCACACAGTCTGGGGAACTCGGTTATCCCTTTCCTCCGCCTGGCTGGAGGCAGGGCCCCTCTAGTGCTGGTCATCATATTCATCACTCACTTCTTCTGAAATATGATCAAAAGGATTAGGAACAAGGAAAGGATTAAGAGTAGGATTAGCTCTTTCTCATGTCCTCTCCATGGTCACACAAGTAAAACCACAGTGTGCTCAGTGGTGTATACTGTCTCTCAGGGGAACACTTGCTCCTAACAGCTGAGACATAGGTCTGAACAGGTGGAGGGTGGAACCTGTCTTCAAATAGCTGGAACTCTTGGGACAGTTTCTCCACATGCTTCTCCAGGACTTCTGGTAGTTTTTTCATGGCCAAGACACAGGCTCGTATAGAGGCAGAGAGACTGTCTTCAACTCCCTGGAGCCAGATAGCCACTTCATTTACAGTTGGTGCCTCCTCATCCTCTTTTAATTCTACTGCTGCCAATGAGCTGGCATATGATGCTGGTGCACTCTGTGCAACATTTCGAAACATGGGTATTGTGCACAGGATTTCATCTGGGTCTTCAGTTACCCTCATATCCCTCGGGTCTTGGTAAATCAGCTCCCTCACAGCTAGTTCCCTCAGGTACTGAATCCCTCTCTCCATGCTGACCCATTTGCCTGGATTGCATGTAATATCATCCTTGAAGGGACACCTTTCCTTCACACCCACCAAGAGCCGCCTCCAAAGACTGGGGGTTGGTTCCCCTCTTGCAATTGCTTTATCAATGCCCCCTTCCTTAGAGAGGGATCCCAGCTGCTTGGCTTCCCTACCCTCTAACTCCATGCCACTGGCCCTGTTATCCCAGCATCTGAGCAGCCACGTAATGAGGTGCTCGCCTTGGTAACGGGTGAAATCTTTTCGTATATCCCGCAGCTCACTCAGGATTAGAGATTGAGTGGTTATTGTACTGTCTCCATTTCCATCTCCCCTTCCCTCCTCCTCTTCCTCCTTAGGAAGATCATAAGCTTGATCTTCTTCATCCCTCTGTAAACGTACTGACTTTTGTGTCCACTTCTTCTTCCATACAGGGACAACTGATACTGGCATGTGTTGGTTCTCTAGTTCATCTGGAGTGCTTCTTGACAGGGTTAAAGTAGCTGCAGTGTCTGTCATGGGGGTTGTAATAGCCACATTGCCTGCTGTAGGTGTTGGCGAGGCTGCAGTGTCTATTGCCAAGGTTGAAGCAACTGTAGCAGGTGTTGGGGTTGGTGTAGCCACAGTATCAGTCACAGAGGTTGGAGTAACTGTAGCAGGCACTGGGGTAACAGCAGCAGCAGATGGTGTGATCCTCCTAAGTAGTCTGACATGCATTAAGACCTGACATACATTAAGGAGAATTAGCAGCACGATTATGCTGGTTTGACTATCCCAAGAACATTCAAAATTCTCGAAAACTTGTGTAACTGGTGTGGTGAAAAAGGGGAAATTGAATGAAGATGTTCCCCCAATATATCGAGTCAAAGAGAAAAAAACACTGGTATGATCATAGAATCATAGAATGTTTTGGGCTGGAAGGGACCTTAAAGATCATCTAGTTCCAACCCCCCTGCCATGAGCAGGGACACCTTCCACTAGACCAGGTTGCTCAAACCCTCATCCAACCTGGCCTTGAACACTTCCAGGGAGGGGGCATCCACAACTTCCTTGGGCAACCTGTTCCAGTGTCTCACCACCCTCACAGTGAAGAATTTCTTCCTAATATCTAATCTAAACCTCCCCTCTTTCAGCTTAAAGCCATTTCCCCTTGTGCTGTCATTAACTGCCCTTATAAAAAGTCCTTCCCCAGCTTTCCTGTAGGCCCCCTTCAGGTATTGGAAGGCCGCTATAAGATCTCCCCGGAGCCGTCTCTTCTCGAGGCTGAACAGCCCCAACTCTTTCAGCCTGTCCTTATAGGAGAGGTGCTCCAGCCCTTGGATCATCCTCTTGGCCCTTCTCTGGACTCGTTCTAACTGGTCCATGTCTCTCTTGTGTTGGGGGCTCCAGAACTGGACGCAGTACTCCGGGTGGGGCCTTACGAGAGCAAAGTACAGAGGGAGAATCACCTCCCTTGACCTGCTGGCCATGCTTCTCTTGATGCAGCCCAAGATCCGTTTGGACTTCTGGGCTGCAAGTGCACATTGCCGGCTCATGTTGAATGAACTTCTCGTCTACCACCACTCCCAAGTCCTTCTCTTCAGAGCTGGCCTCAAGCCACTCATTGCCCAGCCTGTACTTGTGCTTGGGGTTGCCCCGACCCAGATGCAGGACCTTGCATTTGGCCTTGTTGAACTTCATGAAGTTAGCACAGGCCCACCTCTCAAGCCTGTCAAGGTCCCTCTGGATGGCATCCCATCCCTCCAGCGTGTCAATCATATCACACAGCTTGGTGTCATCAGCAAACTTGCTGAGGGTGCACTTGATCCCACTGTTCATGTCACTGACAAAGATGTTGAAGAGCACTGGTCCCAATACCGACCCTTGAGGGACACCACTCGTCACCGGTTTCCATTCAGACTTTGAGCTGTTGACCACAACTCTTTGAGTGCGACCATCCAGCCAGTTCCTTATCCACCGAGTGGTCCATCCATCAAACCCACGTGTTTCCAATTTGGAGATAAGTATTCCATGCGGGACAGTGTCAAATGCCTTGCACAAGTCCAAGTAGATGACATCATTTGCTTTAGCCTTGTCCACCAATGTTGTAACCCCATCATAAAAGGCCACCAGATTGGTCAGGCACGATTTGCTCTTGATGAAGCCATGTTGGTTGTCACCAATCACCTTCTCATTCTCAATGTGCCTGGATTGTTCGTGGCCTGCTGTGTTGTCCCTCCAACAGATGTCAGGGTGGTTGAAGTCTCCCATGATGACCAGGGCTTGTGAACGTGAGGCTGCTCCTATCTGCCTATAGAGGGACTCATCTGCTTGGTCTCCCTGGTCTGGTGGCCTGTAGCAGACCCCCACTGTAACATCCCCTTTTCCTGCCTTCCCTTTAATCCTTACCCGAAGACTCTCAGTTAGCTCCTCATCTGTCTCCAGGTGGAGCTCCATACACTCCAGCTGGTTGTTGACATAGAGGGCAACACCCCCTCCTCATCTCCCCTGCCTGTCCTTTCTGAAGAGCCTGTACCCTTCCATTCCAACACTCCAGTCATGGGAGCCATCCCACCATGTCTCCGTGATGCCAATCAGGTCATATCCTGGAGGCACACATACATTTCCAATTCTTCTTGTTTATTGCCCATGCTACGTGCATTAGTGTAGAGGCATTTAAGTTGGGCCCCCAGTGAAGTTGACTTTGCCCTGTTGGCTGGAGCAGCTGGAATCCCATTGTGGTGCTCTTCAGGCATGTACCTCCCAGAGTTATTACTAGCAGTCTCAGTTATATCCCTTTCCCCCTTCCAATCTAGTTTACAGCTCTGTCAATGAGCCCCACTAATTCTTGCCCCAGGATCCTTATTAACACACCTTATTAACACATGGCTCCCCATGGTCAAAGAAACCAAAACTCTACCTGTGGCACCAGCCCCATAACCGTGTGTTAATGAAGTGTGTCTTCCTGTTCATGTCAGGAGACCTCCCTGCCACTAAAGGGATTGAGGAAAAAATAACCTGCGCACCTGATCCTGTAACCAGTCTCCCTAATGATTTGAAGCCTTTTTTAATTGCTTTTGGACTTTTCTCTGAAATCTCATCACTTGGTATTGGTAGCATCATCCATCAGATGGCTCACACAATACAGAGATGGAGACAGCTCTGATGCATTCTCTGTTTGCCACCTGCCATCACTTAATACAGGTACAAATACAGTCTCACTACCCATCTTTTTATCGTACTAACAACCGTCACTATACCACACAACAAAGCAGTACCTCTGATCCCAAACCAACACCTAGGGAGGGCGAACAATATAAAATGGCATGTAAGGTGCCACCTCAAAGAACTTGAAGTGCAACTCTGTTTCCTGCTTTTTAGATGGAACAGAGCTGGGTTTCTTTTTGGTAGTTAGAATAGTGCTGCATTTTGCTTTCAGCATGGGATTTGTTATGAGAGAAACACTGATAACATACCAGTGTTTGCATTTTTATTGCTAGAAGTGAAAGACTTCATGTTTTGTTAGTATAGAAGTGCAAGATCTAAGAGGGCGAGGAATATTTAAATCAATAAGCTAAATTGGCATTTGGATATGCCAATGGGATATTCCATATCATATCACGTCATGTCCAGCCATCAAGCTTGAAGGAGTCATCATACCAGGATAAAGCCAGTCATATCACCAGGATGGACTGTTAACTAAGAAGAATCTTTACGCTTAAAATTAACTCAGGAAACGTGCTGATAAACCACTGAGAAAGCTATATAGAAGTAATTGAAAAGTTAACTACTTCCAAAGAGGGGACTGATACCAGAAACTTAAACAATTCAGTCACCTTAAAAAGAACAGACCCCGAAGTTGTATACAGATAAGATAAATGAACCTACATACCGGAGACAAGCAAGTCTACTAGAGAACAATGCTATCAAGGAAACAGGAGGATTCTCAAGGCCAGATCAGTGCATCCTGTCTCTGCTGACCAAGTTACAAAGATAGGGTTAATTATAAAGAACCTAAGTAACATATGCATTAGATTTACTAAAATAGGCAGGCATTACATGAATATTCATATATCTGATGTATATAATGAAATAAGCCTTCAATGAAAGGGAAGGATTTTGAAAAAATCTCCTCTGGGATGTATATTGAAATAGTGGGGAAAGATGGGGGGAGGTCCTCTTACTCGGAAACAGCGCATAGAGTATTGTAATCATTGGTGGCTGATGTATTCTTTGGATAAGCAGGAAAAATGGCCAAAGAATGAAACTATAAAGTACAATACTATTTTACAGTTAAGGTTGTTTTGTAGGAGGGAAGGAAAATGGGATAAGATACCATATGTTGATTTATTCTCTGTGAAATAATTATAGGAGTTGGAAGGATTGTGGATTGATTACTAAGGATACTAATGTTCTGAGTATGGAAATGAAAATCAGGAACAGAAGAGTGTGATAGTTTCACTGGGCTAGCCCTAGGCTAGCAGCCAACACAGCCATTTACCCACCTCCCCCCCCACCCCCAGGGGACAGGGGAGAGGATTGGGGGGCAAGGATAAGGAGGCTTGTAGGTTGAGATAAGAACAGTTTAATAATTGTGGTGAGTTGACCCTGGCTAGAAGCCGGATGCCCACCAAAGCCCACTCTATCACTCCCCCTCCTCAAATGGGCAGGGGGAGAAAATTAGAACGAAAAGCTCATGGGTGGAGATGAGGACAGAGAGAGATCACTCACCAGTTACTGGCACGGGCAAAACAGACTCGACTTGGGGGAAAAAACAAATTTACTTTATTACCAATCAAAATCAGAGGATAGTGAAAAGTAAAACCAAATCTTAAAACACCTCCCCCATCCCTCCCTTCTTCCTGGGCTTAATCTCTTTCCCGATTTCCACCTCCTCCCCCCAGCAGCACAGGGGGACAGGGGACGGGGGCTTGAGGTCAGTTCATCACATGTTGTTCCTGCCGCTGCTTCCTCCTCAGGGGGAGGACTCCTTCGCCCGCACCAGCGTGGGGTCCCTCTCACGGGAGACAGTCCTCCACCAACTTCTCCAACGTGAGTCCTTCCCATGGCCGACAGTTCTTCACGAACTGCTTTAGCATGGGTCCATTCCATGGTGTGCAGTCCTTCAGGAAGGGACTGCTCCAGCGCGAGTCCCCCACGGGGTCACAAGTCCTGCCAGCAAACCTGCTCCGGCGTGGGCTCCTCTCTCCACGGGCTACAGGTCCTGACAGGAACCTGCTCCAGCACGGGCTTCCCGCGGGGTCACAGCCTCCTTCGGGCATCCACCTGCTCCGGCGTGGGGTCCTCCACGGGCTACAGGTAGTCATCTGCTCCACCATGGACCTCCATGGACTGCAGGGGGACAGCCTGTCTCACCCTGGTCTTCACCACAAGCTGCGGGGAATCTCTGCTCCGGCGTCTGGAGCACTGGAGCACCTCCTCCCCCTCCTTCTTCACTGACCTTGGTGCCTGCAGAGTTGTTTTCTCTTACATCTTCTCACTCCTCTCTCCAGCTGCAAAGTGTGCAGCTTTTTTTTCTTCCCTCTCTTCCTTTTTTTTTCTTAATTATGTTATCACAGAGGCATTACTGATTGGCTCGGCCTTGGCCAGCGGTGGGTCTGTTCTTGTAGCCGGCTGGCATTGGCTGTGTCAGGTCGGACATGGGGGAAGCTTCTGGCAGCTTCTCTCACAGAAGCCACCCCATGTTCCCCCCCCCACTGCTACCAAAACCTTGCCACGTAAACCCAATACAATAATATAAATAAAAGAAAACTTAAAATAATACTGATAGTAAAATTGTAGCGATAATGATAACAGTAACAAAATATGCAAATGAGTTATACACAGTGCAACTGCTCACCACCTGCCAACTAAGCCCAGCCTGTTCCCAGATAATGATCCTGGAGGAGTGACAATCCTGAACCAAAATCGCAATCCCAGAAGAGCGAGAGCCCAAGCAAAAGCCAGAGAGAGCTAAAAGAGGAAGAGACCCTCACTAATATACTGGACATGACGTGATATGATATGGAATATCCCATTGGCATATCCAAATGCCAATTTAGCTTATTAATTTAAATATTCCTCACCCCTTTAGATCTTGTTCTTGTAGACTAACAGAACACAAAGTCCCTCACTTCCAGTGACAAAAATGTAAACACTGGTATGTTATCAGTGTTTCTCTCATAACAAGTCCCAGACTGAAAGCAAAACACAGCACTATTCTAACTACTGGAAAAGAAACCCAGCTCTGTTTCAGCTAAAAACCAGGACACAGAGAAAGAGCTTCTGGTAATAAAGGACAGAATAGGCAAGTGGAAAATAGGAAAGATGAAGGTCAGGAGAAAAAAGGAGAAAGAGTTTTCAGGAATCAAACTTATAGTCCGATTGCAGGACGGACTAGACGAGGAGGAGCTGTATTCCAAGCCCCTCTGAGGCAGGCAGTACGACCAGAGGGAGAACCAGTGTGAGTAACAGTGCCCTTATCTGGAGCTGATTTAAAGGTGTGGAAATAAATGGTTTGAACATATAGGGAAAATCCTCATAAATCAGCACATACCTTGGAAATCAAAGGCTAATTTGATCTGGGGTAAAAAATGTAATTACCAGGTTATCCAATGGAAGGATGAAAAAACTTCCGCATTTTATGAGCAGTTATGTGAAACTGCTTGGAAATATTCTGACTTAGATCCAGACAGAGAGGTGTTTAAAGCATCCGATAGCCCTCTAATGAGAGGTCTAAGGTGACTGGGGTCCACTGGTGCAGCCATTGGTATCCCTTGCTGCCCTTTTGCATACATTGCCTGAGTACAAGTGGCTTTTTGAACTCCTGCTAGCTCCAACAGTCCCTTTATTTTAACAATAAGAGATTCCCTCCGCTCTTTGGGGTCCAATTGGGGTCCTCAGCCCAATAGGCTAGTCGGGATGTTATAAACTGGTTGCCCGCAGCACAGCAAGCTGTAAACAGTCCAGGACACTTGCAGAGCATGGAGAATAATTTCTTAATCCAGGTAATAGACCAGGGGAGATGCACTACTGGATCTGTTGCTCACAAACACAGATGAACTATTTAGAGATGTCAAGATGCCCAGGCTGCCATGATCATACCCTGGTGGAATTCACAATCTTGAGGGATATGGGCCAGGTGAAGAGTAGAGTCAGGACCCTGAATTTTAGGAGAGCAAACTTTCAGTTGTTTAAGGAATTAGTGGATGGGACCCTCTGGGAAACTCCCCTCAGGGATGAAGGAGCAGAAGAGAGCTGAATTTGAGACCTTGAGGTTATTGCTTAATTGCGTAAATGAGACTAGCTTAGCAGTAGAACAGGAACAGATAAGACAGCCTTGTGGGTATGTAAAATAAGCCTAGCATACAATGGAGACTTGGAGATAACAGGAAGATGTAATCGCAAGGCCAGAACAGAACTGGTTGAGCAATCATGTAAGCAAGAACAAAGAAGAAAGCTCGAATTCACCTAGAGGACACCAGGGGAAGTAAATGACCACTAGAGAGACTGCAACTTAGATATGTAATTAGTTCTGGGAATGGGTGTAGTTATGATAAAGATTTTGGGGAAAAACTATTAATATGTAATTTTTTTGTAAATAAATACCTACTAAACCCAACACTAAGTAGGAGCAGATGGGTGGACAAATCCCAGTGAGATCCGAGCACTGTAATAAAAAATGCCTGCTTAATAGTCATTGGCTGTTGAGTGAATTTCTTTGTTTCAGAGCTGACAGCTATTTAAGGATATTTTTCATAGAGTACAAGAGCTCTGCATTTCTACATGTAAGAAATCGGGCAAGGAAGGCAGGAGACTGGCATGGCTCATCAAGTGCCTCGTGTCAAACTAAACTGTAAGAAGAGATTACACAGGAAGTGGAACCAGGGACATGTACCCTGAGAAGAATATAGGGACACTGCCTGGAGGTGTAGGGATGGGATCAGGAAAGCTAAGGCACAGTTGGAGCTGAATTTGGCAAGGGATGCAAAGAAGAATAAGGGCTTCAACAGGTACATTGGTCAGAAAAGGAAGATTAAAGAAATTGTACCCCTTCCTCGATAAATAAGACAGGAGAGCTGGTGACAACCAACATGGAGAAGGCTGAAGTACTCAACAACTTTTTTGCCTCAGTTTTCAATGGCAATCTCTCTTCCCACATGTCTCGAGTCCCTGAATGTCAAGGCAGGGACTAGGAGAATGAAGGCCCTCCCATAGTAGGAGAAGATCAGGTCTGAGACCACCTGAGGAACCTAAACATGCACAAGTCCATGGGACCTGATGAGATGCATCCCAGAGTCCTGAGAGAATTGGCTGGTGTAATTGTCAAGTCACTCTATCATATCTGAAAAGTTGTGGCAGACAGGTGAAGTCCCCAGTGACTGGAAAAAGGGAAACGTCATGCCCATTTTTAAAAAGGATAAAAGTAGGACCCTGGGAACTACTGACCAGTCAGCCTCACCTCTGTGTCCAGTAAGATCATGGAGTAGGTCCTCCTGGAAGACATGTCAAAACATATGGAAAACAGGTTTGTGATTAGAGACAGTCAACATGGCTTCATGTGCTGGTTTTGGCTGGGATATAGTTAATTTTCTTCATAGTAGCTAGTTGTGGAGAATCAGTGCCAGGTTGGATGAGGCTTTGAGCAACCTGATCTAGTGGAAGGTGTCCCTGCTCATGGCAGGGGGGTTGGAACTAGATGATCTTTAAGGTCCTTCCAACCCTAACCATTCTATGATTCTATGATTTAGAATCCCCTGTTTTGAGGATGAGAATCCCAACTACTGGACAGGTCAATGGGCCTGGATCTTTCTCCCCTCCCCAAGCAAGGACATCTCTTTGATAAGATTTGGGCCTCTGACTACATCGGATGTTACCGACTTTTGTTAACCAAAGTGCTTAACTACTAACTTGAGCTTGATTTTTGCAGTGAGTGGATTTATCAATGAGAATTTTGAACTTGTTATATCTGTTGCTTTAAACTTTCTGTCTGTTTCAACTTTGCAAAACTGTCTCAGTGAAAGTCTGTGAAAGGGCTCTGGAAGGCAAATGTTGACGCTGATAAGTGGCTAACCACATAATCCTTTAGACATAAAACCATTGATCAAGTCTGGGCTAAGGTTGCATCCAGCCATACCTATACTCCTTTCTGAGAAGGAGTTTAGAAAGCAAGGGGATTCGTCCTGAAACTCATGACTCTGGGAGGGCTTCATTCAGCCACATATGACTTGTACTCTTAACGTGACACTAGTATGGGGTTACTTTTTAGATTTTTGCTGAAAACAGTGTTGATAATACAAGGATGTTTTAGTTATTGCTGAGCAGTGCTTGTACACCATCCAGGCCTTTTCTACTTCTCACACCACCCCACCATCTAGTAGGCTAGAAGTGCACAACAATTGGGAGGGGACACAGCCGAGACAGCTGACTGTCTGGAAGGGATATTCCATGCCATATGATGTCATGCTCAGCAATATAAAGCTGGGGGAAGAAGGAAGTGGGGGACATTTGGAGTGATGGCGCTTTGTCTTCCCAAGTTACCATTATGTGTGATAGAGCCCTCCTTTCCTGGAGATGTCTGAACACCTGCCTGCCAACCAGTACTATTTAATATCTTCATCAATGACGTAGACATGTCACCGAAATCAGGAATGAACTTTTAACACCAATGTAGTCTTAAGAAGCAGGCATTCTTTATTATGGCGCTGGATGCACGAGGGATCGCTCCACCTACCATGCATACTGACTTGTCTCTCTACAAAAGCTTTATACTATCAAAATATGCATATTAATTATTTTTCCAAGAAATTATTAATATATTCATTACATCTCCAGGAATCCATTAATATATGTAAATGTCCTTTTCTCATGTGCACTGATGTCCTTTTGATACTCTTCAGGGATCCTCTGGTGGTCATAGAAACTTTTGTCACTGTGCCCTTTAGTTGAACTTTTCTTTTGCGCATGCTTAGTTCATTATTTGGCCTGTTTACAACACTTCTGTCTCCACAAAACTGGTTTATTCTAGCATCACAACCTTATCTACCCTATTGCAAGGCATCTCAAAATTCCCCTTTATTTTAGACTAAAAACTTGACTAGGCCTAGCAGATATGTAACTATCTTTCAATGTCACATTGTTTAAGCAGAAGGATGTTGGGGCCTTAGCATTATTACATGGCTGTGATACTGGCTAGGCCGCAGTTAGGCTGCTCTCAGTTACGTGCCAGAAAAGATAAGCTACAGTAAAGAATGTGGCTACGTGGCAAAATGATAAACAGCAATTGAAGAAGATGGATGCTAGCTGGAAAACAGGATATTACGGTGAGGAAGTGAACCTGAACCAAGATAAGAACGAACCAGTGGGACTGAGAGGTCAACGTGTGAACAGTAGCTATTAACCAATAGTAATTAGCTTCGTAGTATGTGGACACGTATACGGAACTTAAAGAGGTATATAACAAGCAGCTTTCTGATAATAAAGTGGATTGAGTTTGCATCTTGTGGATGTGAGAGTAACTCATTTCCCGCTCGCCCAAATAGCCCGCAACAGAAGGATATGTTCTTTCAGAGTGGTATAAGACACTGCTATTAATTGCACCCTTAGCAAGCTTCCAGATGACAGAACTGAGTGGTGCAGTTGATTTGCTGGAGGGAAGGGATGCCATCCAGAGGAACCTTGACAGGATTGAGGAGTGGGCCCATACAAAGCTCATTAAGTTCAACAAGGCTAAATGCAAGGTCCTGCACCTGGATCGAGGCAATCCCCATTGTTAATAGAGACTGGGGGATGAATGAATTGAGAGTAGCCCTGTGGAGAAGGACTTGGGGATCGTGGTGGGTTGACCCTGGCTAGATGCCAGGTACCCACCAAAGCTGCTCTATCATTCCCTCTCCTCAACAGGACAGGGGAGAGAAAATATAATGAAAGGCTCATGGATCGAGATAAGGACACTCACCAATTGCCATCACAGGCAAACCAGAGTCAGCTTGGGGAAAATTAATTTAATTTATTACCAATGAAATCATAATAGGATAATGAGAAATAAAACCAAATCTTAAAACACCTTCCCCCCCCACCCCTCCCTTCTTTTCAGGCTTAACTTCACTTCCAATTTCTCTATCTCTTTTCCCCCAAGCAGCACAGGAAGATGGGGAATCGGGGTTGCGGTCAGTTCATCGCATGTTGTTTCTACTGCTTTGCTCTTCCCCTGCTCCAGTGTGAGGTCCCTCTCATGGGAGACAGTCCTCCACAAACTTCCCACACACTACATTTCTTAACAAATCACTGCAGCCTACAGTCCTCCAGGAATGGACTGCTTCAGTGTGAGTGTCTGTCCCAGTCTCCCAGAGGGTCACAAGTCCTGCCAGAAAATCTGCTCCGACATGGGGTCTTCTCTCCATGGGGTCCACAGGTCCTTCCAGGAGCCTACTCCATCGTGGGCTTCCCACAGAGTCACAGTCCCCTTTGGGCATCCACCTTCTGTGGCGTGGAGTCCTCCATGGGTCACAGGTAGATATCTGCTCCACCATGGACCTCCATGGATTGCAGGGGGACAGCCTGCCTCACCATGATCTTCACCACAGGCAGCAGGGGAATCTCTGCTCCGGTGCCTAGAGCACCTCCTCCCCCTCCTTTTTCCCTGACCTTGGTGTCTGCAAGGATTGTTTCTCTCACATCTTCTCTCTCGCTTTACAAGTGAAGCTCCTTCCTGTCTATTACATCACACAAGCAACTGGACTCTTTGGCAAAATTTGCACTGCCATTGTCTTATGGGACATGGGATGAGGGATGGAGTCCAATGGCAGGACATCTTCAGTGGTCCTGGCTCTAATATCATTGCTGTTCTGCACTTATTCTCACAACCAGTATTTGTTTTACTTGTCATTATTCTTATACTATTATTATTTGCAGTGACTGCTTTGTATATAAGAAACTTTCTGTTATCTGAACAGCTTGCTAATATAAACTGTAATTTATGATATCTTTAAGAAAGGTAAACTGTATGAAGATCAAGGGGTGGAATGTAGTGATCCTAACCAGAAGGCCATTATACATCAAGTGATCCACATAACAGTTAACCTGAGTAGACCCAGATTTGTGCTGTGCCCTGCTGCACTGCACATACAGCTTGGCCTCCAGGCCTGTGTTGTGTTGCAGATTCCTTGGTTGTGGGATAAACTCAGACAGCTCGTTGTAACAAAGAAGCCTGCAGGCAGCTCCCACTTGGTACTGACAATTAGGCATCCTATGTGGCCTTACTCTTATCAAGGAATGCAGCAAGAAATTCTCATGGGAGCATCCTTTCTGTTTGACAGTGGAAATGATGAAGAGAGTGGGGGTTTTTTGTTTGTTTGCTTGTTTGTTTTTCTTGTAAGAAAATCCTATAATACCTCAAATGACGGAAAGGGGAGAGTCTCTTCTATGGAAGGGGTCTGCCCAGCATGCTGTGCATGGGTCAGAGTCCTCTTCTCTGCTACACCACTCAGGGTTCCCAGCATCTAAAGGGATATAAGATTATCTGTACTTGTGGTGAGTTGACCCTGGCTAGATGCCAGATGTCCACCAAAGCCTCTCTATCACTCCCCCTCCTCAGCTGGACAGGGAGGATGAAAATATAACAAAAGGCTTGTAGGGTTGAGATAAGGACAGAGAGAGATCATTCACCAATTGCCATCACAAACAAAACAGACTTTACTTGGGGGAAAAAAAAATTATTACCAATCAGATCAGAGGATAATGAGAAATAAAACCAAATCTTAACATACCTTCCCCCCACCCGTCCCTTCTTCCCGGGCTCCAGCACTTGGAGCGCCTCCTCCCCCTCCTTCTTCACTGACCTTGGTGTATGCAAGGGTTGTTTCTCTCGCATATTTCCCCTCCCCAGATCACCACTCTGTAGTTAAAGGAACATAAGGGCATCAATTCCCCTCATGATAAGAGGCTATAGCGGTGGCAATCTTAGGGGACCTGCCAAAACTTAATTTCTGCTGGTTTGGAATTTGCCAGGTAGTGTCTTTTATTGTAGTGACAGGCGGGGTGGAGGGTGGGCATGGAGTTGGTGGTGGGGCTAGGAGTGGTAGGCTTTTATGCATAAATGCTAACTTTTGCCATTGGCAAAACATTTCTGATGTTGTGATCCCACCTATTTCTGATAGTGAGATACAGGTTTGTACAAGATAATTCCACGTTTGTTTCATAGAATCGCAGTTTCCATGCCATCCATGCTGTAACTCCTTTCGGTTTTCCTTGCTGTCCTCTGTTCACCACCCAAACAGATGGCCCTGGAATTATAGCCCAAATTTCCTTTAACTCCTTTGGAGTGTGATCTGCACTCCCCCATCCGCTTGTTCCTGCTGTCTCATGTATGAGGGGTCATGCTTCTATCACCTCTCTGCCTTTTAAATCCAGATAAAATTCAAACTTAACCTTGGAATCTGAGGATTCATTCTGAATATTTCCATCCCATTCCTCAGAATCCCAAGACCATTTCATAGTGAGAGCATGAACTTGGGAACCCAAAACCTTACTTTTTCCATATTTGTCCCTTAGTTTATTAGCAATATGTACTACCAACCGCTCTGCATTATCTTGCAGCTCATAAACCTGCTCAGCTTCAATAGTAATTACTTCTTGCAGGATCACAGAATCACAGAATCACAGAATCACAGAATATTAGGGATTGGAAGGGACCTCGAAAGATCATCTAGTCCAGTCCCCCTGCCGGAGCAGGAACACCTAGATGAGTTCACACAGGAAGGCGTCCAGGCGGGTCTTGAATGTCTCCAGAGAAGGAGACTCCACAACCTCCCTGGGCAGCCTGTTCCAGTGCTCTGTTACTCTCACTGTAAAGAAGTTCTTTCTCAAATTTAAGCGGAACCTCCTGTGTTCCAGCTTACACCCATTACCCCTTGTCCTATCATAGGACATCACTGTGAAGAGCCTGGCCCCATCCTCCTCACACTCACCCTTCAAATATTTATAAACATTAATCAGGTCACCCCTCAGTCTCCTCTTCTCCAAGCTAAAGAGACCCAGCTCCCTCAGCCTTTCCTCATAAGGGAGATGTTCCACTCCCTTAATCATTTTGGTGGCTCTTCGCTGGACTCTCTCAAGCAGCTCCCTGTCCTTCTTGAACTGTGGGGCCCAGAACTGGACACAATATTCCAGATGTGGCCTCACCAGGGCAGAGTAAAGGGGAAGAAGAACCTCTCTTGACCTACTGACTACACCTCTTCTAATGCACCCCAGGATGCCATTGGCCTTCCTGGCCACAAGGGCACAGTGCTGGCTCATGGTCATCCTGCTGTCCACCAGGACTCCCAGATCCCTTTCCCCTTCACTGCTCTCTAGGAGATTATTTCCTAACCTATACTGGAACCTGGGGTTGTTCCTGCCCAGGTGTTCACTTTTCCATCTTGTAAAGCCCCAACTTCCTTTTACAATTTTCTCACTTTACTCCATAATGCAACATTTTCACAGTGAAAAGCTCTAAGATCAGTAGCTAACAACCATCCCAACCTCCCCGTTAATTTTCAAGAAGAATCTGATGCTACTTTCCATGGCAACCCATGCATAGCCGTTTCAATTGCCTGGGGGGCAATCACCGCCTGTTGGGTGAAAAGGGTGGTAGAGCAATTTGTCAGGAAATAAACCCCCTTGCAATTTAGCTCACCCTCAGATAACTGGAGGAGCTGGGGGCGTCTAGGCTTAGATCCTAGGTGATGACCAATTTAGCACGAGTCCGACAACAGTGGATTCACTCGATAGTGTGCTGCACTTCCGTCTACTCACAATTTATGGACTCTCACAGCTCAATCTACAGAATTTAGCAGTGTCCCGTGGGGAATGGTGTGGCTAGTTACAGACAGGCACAGTTTACTCAATGTGGCACTACAAGTCCGAGTGCATTAGTTCCAGATTCACTTGATAAGTACCTGCACCTTCTGTCCAGTCACAATCTATGGACTTTCACAGCCTATCAGGTGGCACCCAGTGAGAAATTGTGCAGCAATTTAATAAGCGAATAAGGCACTTTAATAAAGCAACAGGAATAATACAGCTTCATGTGGATTGCCAGCGATAATCTACTGTCTGCAGAAGTATATTACAAGCATCAAGGTTACAAATTACTAAAAGCGTTAAGTTAGAAAACAATTCTATAGAGTCTCTGAGAAAGTCCTTGGGGAAGTATAAATCTTACTCAAAGGTGTTCCCATAGGGGGAAAGAGAGGCTCAGCCCGTCAGCTGATCCCAGAGGCCAGGGGTCTGTGATGGTATCTTCTCTGACTTGTCCGTGATGGTATCTTCCCTAACATCCCCCTTTCTTTGGGCTACTTTTATATTGCTTTTACCTTCAAGGTGGAGCTTGAGTGACGCTAGTCATACTTTTATCGTGATTGGCAAAAATTGTTTCATTTCCCTTTTAAGGTATAGGTTACCTAAAATTTAGAGCACACACTCAGTAGGGGTGTGGTTACACCTTGGAGGCAGGTGGCCTTTGAGCTGGAGGTATGTTTTGGCATTATCCTGACAAAGTTTATACAAAGTTCGCACAAGGAAGGCATTTGTCTAAAGGGTGCCAGACTGTCAGCTCAGGACTGCAAACAGATGACTCACGGCACAGCTTCTTGGTGCCGTGAGTCTCTTCTGCAGTGAATGACAGGGTTTTGCCAAGGAATCTTCACTCGTCCAACTCCCTGTATTGATATGCAGACCAGGGTCTCCAGGAGACCACCTTGGAGGGGATTCTTTTTATACCAGTTACATTCTTCCCTGGGATCTTCTTCAACATTATACCTTTCCTTAATGTGTGAACAATGCTGTATTTTGATTTCTAAGCTATCCCCAGTAATTATTCCACACTGCCCTGTCATCTATTTCAAGCCATGCTTCTGACGGAGCAAATTTAGCAAGGAAAGCAGCCACGGGTGTCCAGTCCTCAGTACTGGGCCATCCTAGAATATGGAGAGTCACTGTTGTGGCTCCAGGTGCCAGAGTAGATTCCCCAGCAACTTGTGGTGAAGACCATGGTGAGGCAGGCTGTCCCCCTGCAGCCCATGGAGGTCCATGGTGGAGCAGATGACTACCTGTAGCCCGTGGAGGACCCCACGCCAGAGCAGGTGGATGCCCGAAGGAGGCTGTGACCCCGCGGGAAGCCTGCACTGGAGCAGGTTCCTGTCAGGACCTGTAGCCCATGGAGAGAGGAGCCCACGCCGGAGCAGATTTGCTGGCAGGACTTGTGACCCCGTTGGGACCCGCGCTGGAGCAGTCTGTCCCTGAAGGACTGCACACTATGGAATGGACCCATGCTAAAGTAGTTCATGAAGAACTGTCATTCATGGGAGGGACTCACATTGGAGAAGTTCGTAGAGGACTGTCTCCCATGAGAGGGACCCCACGCTGGTGTGGGGGAAGGAGTCCTCCACCTGAGGAGGAAGAAGTGGCAGGAACAACGTGTGATGAACTGACCTCAAGCCCCCGTCCCCTGTCCCCCTGTGCCGCTGGGGGAAGGAGGTGGAAAATAGGGAAAGAAATTAAGCCCAGGAAGAAGGGAGGGATGGGGGAGGTGTTTTAAGATTTGGTTTTATTTCTCATTATCCTCTGATTTTGATTGGTAATAAAGTAAATTTGGTTTTATCCTCAAGTCAAGTTTGTTTTGCCCATGCCAGTAATTGCTGAGTGATCTCTCTCCATCTTTATCTCAACCCACGAGCTTTTCATATTTTTCTCCCACTGCCCAGTTGAGGAGGGTAAGTGATAGAGTGGGCTTTGGTGGGCACCTGGCATCTAGTCAGGGTCAACCCACCACATAATTATAACAGTAATAAGATATGCAAATGAGTGATAACCCAGTGCAACTGCTTACCACCCACTGATAATCCTGGCCCGTTCCTGGATAACAATCCCTGAGGAGCAACAACCCTAAACCAAAACCACAATCCCGGAAGAGCGAGAGCCCAAGAAAAAACCCATGCGAATCCACTCCCCATTTCCAGTCAGCCCCGGATAATATACTAAACATGATGGGATATGATCTGGAATATTTCATTGGCACATCCAAATGCCAGTTTTGAGCTTTGCTATTGACTGCGTTTCTCCCTCCCAGTCCTAATGCAGCTGTGAAGCAGCCAAACACGGTGGCCTTGAGCTCCAGCAGCAACTAATAATATTAGTACTTTTATCAGTGATGTTCTCAAAACAAGTCTGAACTGAAACCAAAATATGGCTCTTCTAACTACTGAGAAGAAAATTAACTATCCTAGGAAAACCAGGACACCCCTGCCACTCTGGAGATCCAGATGGGTTCTGTGCCCCTGTACCCTGATGGCACCGATGTACACTGGGCACCAGCGTCTACCAAAGCATTGTACTTTTGTGAATCTGGTGTGCCAGACCATCATATCCCCACAGTCCAGTATACCCGGTTTTTCTTTTCCTCCTCCTGGCTAAAGGCAGGGACCCTCTACTCCTGTTCCTCATCATAGTATTCACTGTCTGACCTTTGCAGTGCCAGACCAGAAGTCCCCTCACCAGGGTCAAGGGAAGTGATTTCAGTTCTTCTGTGCCTTGGAGATCGCTGATTGCCTTCCTGGGTGTCAGTAGCAACTACACTAACAGCCTTCTTAACAGCTGTCTTCCCCCTCAGTTCACGTACACAGGCCTCCAGTTTAAAGGTGGGTTCACCATCCCACTTCCTCGTGTCCTGCCCTTGGTCATGCGAAAAGAACCAGAGTGCACCACGTGCATGGGAATATAACGGAGGATTGGAGATGAGGACTGTAAATACGCTCAAGTAACTTGCAGCTGGGGTGTCCAAAAACACCTACATCACACTGCTAATCATTGTTTAGTCTTATGTGTCTGACAATTAGAACATCTGCATTTCGATAACATAGGCCTACATTGCCTCTACTGTTAGTTTTATCTGCCATGTATTTGAAGAAGCTCTTTCTGTTGTGCTTGACCCCTCTGGCAAGGTTTAATTCTAAGGAGGCCTTAGCTTTCCTAGTTGCCTCCCTACATCCTCTGACAACAGCCTTATATTCCTCCCAAGTGCCCAGCCCCTCCTTCCATGGTCTGTAAACTCTCCTCTTCCACTTGAGTTTGCCCAGCAGTTCCCTGTTTAACCAAGCAGGTCTCCTGGCTCCCTTCCAACAATTTTAACAAAATTTCAAATACAAAAATTAGTATGATTCAAACTATATACCATTATTTTGTCTATTGTCATAGAGTCACAAGCAGTTCTCATACTTATACAACCTTGGCCAGTAGATACAAGCACTGTCTTTTGATTATTGTCTGGATGGATTTTGAAATGACAAATGTTTTGCTAAGTGTCCTGAGCGTCGATTGTATTACTTTCACAAATGAATCCTTGTTGTTCTCATGTGATGCAAGACTCTAAATTTACAGTTTGCCATTTCTCATTCACTAATTGAGCCCATACTCTATGTTCAAAGGGGTAGAGCACAACTCCATTGTGGTTCAATCCTAATGCAATGATGGGGTGGATTACGTATATTGAAGCGTTACGTATGGTCAATACAAAGGTCATGGACATACTAGTGATGGGATCATAGGTGAAGTTTACCAGAGTCCACCAGGACTGGAGCTCCCTCTCAAAGTCAGTGATACTGTCCCAAACGATTTTCTGAATTTCGGTGCGGAAAGTGCCCTCTTCACCTTCTCTTATAATTGATGTGGCCACCGATTGCATCCATAGTTGTGCCTGCGTGCAACTGAGAGCCAAAGAAACGTTATCTTGCACTACACCAAGTGCATCTATTATCAATTTGGGGTGCAGTTCCTCTACCTCTTCCCACTTTGGTAATACTTTTGATAATAGCCTAAAGCTGATAGGGAAGATTGCAAAGGTTGTTGCAATTTTGTCAAATCACTAGTTGCAGTGGCTAGTTTATTCATTATATCTCTGAGTCGATTCCATTTAAAATTCCCAATCCTGTTCCTAACACACTGGTTAGATCTCTCTGCGTTCGGCCCCTAAAGGGTACTTGTTTCTGCAATCAGGTTGTCCATCCCTTGAAGGATGTTTTTAGGAAAGGGGAACAGGCAGGCTGAATTTCAGAGACATTGATTTTCATTAACATCTCAACACGTTTAAGAGATCATTCTGGGTTGGACAACATCTGTCATTGCCCTGTGTTTCTGATAGCATACGGTCCAATTTTAAAAATCTTTGGATCAGGTTCAGTTGGTGGTTGAGTGGTAGGTGTCTCTAGAGGAACTGTAGTAGTGGGCAAAATTGTAGTTGGCAGATTGCCAATGTCAATTTTAACTCTGTAGGTTAGTGCTGTCTTTTTTGATTCTTGCCCTAGGCATACTACGAAGACTGGCTCGATTAAAATAAAATTGTACCAACACTTTAATGTAGTCATACATGAGGTCTTACTTTTAAGGGAATGATCATCTGTCCTTGTCACGGAGACCTGGGTGCCTCCTGAAATTATCATCCTTATGGTACATTTGACACCCCACTTTTATCTCCCAGCTTCCCCCATAACCAGGCAACTCTGTCCTTATCATCTCTGCTCCACTGATTTCTTTGGTACATCTCATCCTCATGAAGAACCACAGTAGCTAGTCCCATTTTCAGGTCTACATTTCCCATTATTCCGGTGTGGTTCTTCTGAGCATGATTCCAAAGCCAGCCATTAGGCTCTTGGTTGCAGGCAAGAGAGAAGATACAAAAAAGTATTAACAGTTCAAACCCACTATTGATCATGTTAAAAGTCTAAATTTAGGACCAAAAATCAGTTTTGTTATCATATAAAACTTATCTTGATCTGGAATGTCTTTGTCTGAGTCGGAGCTTTAAAGGTCCAGTTTCCGTTAACTCCCAGCGTTGTATAGGAGCTTTCTTTACTCTAGAATGATGTATCCATGATGCCTGCTCCCGTATCTTAACAGCCATGTGTGTTGTTAACAAGACCTGGAATGGTCCTTCCCACTTTGGCTCCAAAGGTGAACCTGAATGAGATCTGACATATACATAATCACCTGGTTCTATATTATGCATTGGTCCATCCAGGCCATGAGCATGGGTTCCCAAAACTAGCTTTTCTATTTCTCTAAGTTGTTTCTGTAAGCTTATTACATAGTTGGTTAATACTTCAGTACCAACTTGTGTCGATGTTCCTGCTTGAACCATATAAGGCCTTCTATACACTATCTCAAAAGGGCTTAATCCTTCCTTAACCCTTGGTTTGGTTCTGATTCGTAACAAAGCTAGGGATAGTGACTGAGGCCAAGCTAATCCAGGTTCTTGACCCAATTTTACAATCTGTAATTTAAGGAGGTGGTTCATCTTTTCCACCTGATCACTTGCCTGTAGCCTATAGGGAGTATGTTATTGCCAGTCTATTCCCAGAAGTTTACTGACTTGTTGGCCACAAAATGAGGACCTCTGTCTGAAGATATTACTGCTGGGACCCCAAATCTTGGTATAATTTCATGTAACAAAGCCTTAGTCACTTCTCTAGCTTTGCTTGTTTGGAAAGGAAATGCTTCTGGCCATCCTGAAAAGGTGTCAGTTAATACCAGCAAATATTGAAACCCCCCTTTCCTCAGAAGTTCTGAAAAATCAATTTGCCACCATTGCCCTGGGAAATTGCCCTTCCCTCTTTGTCCTAGTTTAATCTTTCGGGATACTTGAGGGTTATTTTGCAAACAAATGTTACATTGTTGTGTCACTTGTTTGATGGTCGTGTACAAATTACGGGCAACAATGCATTTGCTCAGGTGTTTGTATAGGGCTTCAACTCTTCAGTGAGTCTTTCTATGCTCCGCCATTATTATGGCCCAGAGTAATGTGCTAGGCACTGCTGTTTTCCCTTGTGGTGTGGTAACCCATCCCTTTTCACCCTCTTTCCTATTTAGATCCTTAATTAATTTTAAATCCTCCTTTATGTATTTAGGTGTCTGATCAGTTTGTATTTTACCGTCTGGAACCAAAGACTGTATCTCTGCCGTACCTTCTTTGGCCACCCTTTTTGCTTCTCGGTCCGCCATGGAATTACCTATTTCTTGTGCAATAGTTCCCTTTTGGTGAGCTTTGCTGTGCATAATTGCTACCTTCTCTGGCAGTTGCACTGCTTCCAGTAGTTTAAGAATTTCCTTTGCATGTTTTATGTGCTTCCCTTGGGTGGATAAAAGTCCTCTTTCTCTCCAAACCACTCCATGGGCATGAACCACTCCAAAGGCATATTTAGAGTCTGTCCAAATGTTATTTTTTCTGTCTTTAGCAACCTCTAATGCTCGAATTAAAGCTATTATCTCCGCCTTTTGTGCTGAAGTGTCCGAGGCAAGGGCCCCGGACTGTATTACCTTGTCTGTAGTAGCCACTGTGTGCCCTGCTTTGCGCTGACCATTCTTGACGAAACTGTTGCCATCTGTATACCACGTGTCCTCAGCATCCTCCAGTGGTTGTTACTTCAGGTCTGGTCAACTGGAGTAGACTGCTTCAATGGTCTCCAGGCAGTCATGGGTTACCGGTTCTCCTGTAATTCCACTAAGGAAAGATGCTGGGTTGACAGTGTTAGTTACTATTATCTGGACATCGTCCTGCTCCACCGTAACGCCCTGGTATTTAAGGAATCTCTGTGGGGATAGCCAATGCCCCCCTTTTGCTTCCAGTATGGTAGACACCGTATGAGACACTAACACTGTCATCTTTTGACCCATTGTAAATTTGCGAGCCTCTTGGATGTTAAGTATTATTGCGGCCACCGCTCTCAGGCAGCTGGGCCATCCTCTACTCACTTCATTCAACTGTTTGGAGAAGTATGCCACGGCTCTCCGATCTTGGCCTAGGTTTTGGGCTAAAATTCCCAATGCAATGCCCTGCTTCTCCTGGGAGAACAGCCAGAAAGGTTTCGTGGGGTCTGGTAACCCTAAGGCTGGGGCCCGCAAGAGTTCTCATTTTAAGTTGTGGAAAGCCTGCTCAGCTTCTCTATTCCAGGTGAGATCTTTTGAATTAGTTTTAATGAGTTCATAAAGTGGTCTTACCAGGAGTCCATAGTTGTAGATCCATAAACGACACCAACCCATCATTCCCAGGAAGGTTCGGAGCTCCTTTACCGTCTGTGGCTTGGGAGTTTGGCAGATGACTTCCTTTCTTGCTTTCCCCAAGGTCCATTCTCCCGCTGTGATTTCATATCCTAGATATGTCATCTTTTGCTGAGCTATTTGAGCTTTATGTGGAGAGACTCGGTAACCACTTAGTCCAAGAAAGTTGAATAAACTCACAGTCCAAGCTATATTTTGTTCCTTTGCTTCAGTGGCTACAAGGAGATTGTCCACATACTGCAACACAGTCCCGGTCCCAGGTAGCAATTCCCATTGTTCTAAGTCCTTCGCCAGCTGGTTGCCGAAAAGGGTAGGGCTGTTCTTAAAGCCTTGTGGAAGTACAGTCCAAGTTAGCTGTGTTTTCCTCTCAGAATCTGTGTTTTCCCACTCAAAGGCAAATAATAATTGACTTTCTGGGCTCATAGGTAGTCAGAAAAAGGCATCCTTTAAATCCAGAATGGTAAACCAAGCCAATTCAGATTTTAATTTAGTCAATAATGTGTATGGATTGGCTACCACAGGGTATAAATCCTCAGTTATTTTGTTCACAGCCCTGACATCCTGGACTATCCTATAATTTCTATCTGGTTTCTTCACTGGTAATATAGTAGCTCTGTACTCAGATTCACATTCAATTAATAATCCGTACTTCAGAAACTGTTCTATGATTGGACAAATCCCTTGTCTATCCTCTAACCCTAAGGGATATTGCTTTACTCTCTCCGGCTTAGTTCCTGCTTTAATTTTGACTGCTGTCAGTGAAGCTGTTTTTGCTTTGCCAGGTATTTCAGTGACCTATACCCCTGTGAATACTTGATCCTGAACCTCCTTGGGTACTTCTGCCTTTGCAGAGGGACTTACCAAGTCCAGACTTAAAAGCTCAATTAGCTGATTATCCCCCACTTCAAATTCTATTCCTTCCTTCCCAAATCTTATTTCTGCCTCCAATAATAAATTTTGCCCCAATAAGGGCTTTGGTGAATTTGCCGTATAAAGAAATTTATGTATTCCTAATTGTTTCCCCAATTTGAACTTCAGAGGTTTGAGAAAATAGCCTTTTCGCTTTGGCCAGTAGCTCCCTTTACCATTACAAAATCATTGTCTATAGGTGTTAGAGCCCGCTTTAAAACCAAAAATGTTGCTCCGGTATCTACTAAAAATTCCACCCCCCGTTGTTTCCCTAGCTTTAATATAACCAGTGGAAGCTTTAATATGACCAGTGGATCGCTAGAGTAGACTCCCCGGGTCCCGGTCATAGTTTCCTGACATAGGGGCCTGGGTTCTGGGGGCGTTTTTGATTTTTCTACCCCCTTGTTTCCTTTTGGGACACTTGTTCTTCCAGTGTCCTGTTCGTTTACACCATGAACACTGATTGATCCCCAGCTGGGGGGTCTTCAAGGGCCTCCTCCTCCCGGAGTTCCTGTTTCTCCTTTTATCAGGGCTCCCCCTTGCTGTAAAGCTGCTACAAGAGCTCTCCGATCTCTTTTCCAGTCTTCTTCTGCAGCTTTATGGTCTTTCTTTTTTTCTTCCTCTTCTCTATTGCTAAATACTTTCCACATCTCATCAAGAAGTTTTTCTAAATTTCGTCCCTCAGGCATTCCCAGTTTTTGTAGCTTCTTCCGTATATCCCTGGTTGATTGCCCTATAAAGAGTGAAACTAACTGCTGGGTTCCTACCTCTGACTCGGGATCTAAAGAAGTCTTCCGTCTCATTGTGTCCCAGAGTTTCTCAAGGAACTCTGATGGAGCTTCATTTGGCCCTTGCCTAACTGAAAATAACACAGACCTATTTATTGTTTTGTGGATAGCCCTCTCTATTCCCCGTGCTACCCAGTCTCAATATTGCTCTAATGGTCCCTTATGTACAGACCTATTGGGGTCCCAGTTAGGGTCCAATAAGGGAAAGTGGTCTTTTACATCTTCCCCTGACCCTTTGAGGTGGTTCTCAGCTAGCTCCTGGGCCTTTTTCAGTATTAGTTGTTTTTCAATCTCGGTCACATGATCTAACATTAATTGAATATCATTCCAGTCAGGGTTATGCTGTCTAACTAAATACTGGAAATGCTTTGCCACCCCTACAGGATCCATTCTATATCCTTTTGCTTTCCTTTCCCAAGATTCTAAATCGAACAAGGCAAAAGGCACCCTAATTATTACAGCACCCCCCTCCGGTCTGAATGCCTCTCGCAAGGGCGCCTTAATAGGTTCTGATTTTAGGTCTCGGCTCGAGTGCGGGACACCACAGGCATTTCAGGGATGCTCTCAGATTTTGATTCCCCTGAGCTTTCCCATGACGCTACAGGCAGTGGTCTTTCAAAATCTGGCAAACCCTTGTTCTGTGCCTTTCAAATCTTATCAGGACTCATACACCTCTGACCGATACTACATGCAGAACAACACCTCTTCAGCTTGCATTTTCCTTTCTTTATATTTTCTTTTTCTAAAGCTAACACCATGGGATCCTGTAGAGGGTTCAGGCCACAATCTTTCTGGTATTCTGGGTGATTTCAGAGAGTGAAAAATAGGTCTTCCCATTTTTGCTCTCTCCTAATAAACAATGTTAATTGCAAAAGGGTATTGTAGCTTAAAGTACCGTTTAACGGCCATTTCTCTTCATCTTCTAGTTTTTAAAGGGGCCACCACTGATTGCAATACGATATTAACTTTTTCTTACTCATCGAGCCTCCTGTCCCCCCTGCCAATTCTTTCCAGTGTTTTAATATGCAGCCTAAAGGGCTAGCTTTCGGGCATTCTTTGCTTGGCTTAGTACCCATTATTAAATCTAATCTCTATGGACAGAAGGATAACTGAGAACACACTTAAAACAACAGGGATAGTGACCACCAGAATTCCTATATCCTATACAGCCCTGACCCTCCCTGTCTGTTCCCAAGGGGGTGATCCGTCTCCCTTAAAGTTTGTTCATGCAGTATCTAAAACTACTGGCAAAACTCCGGTCTAACCTCCCTAACATCTATGAGTCTTAAATTCCCGTTTAGTTCCCTCCACACATTAAACAACCACAAAGACAAATTATCATAGAATCATAGAATCATAGAATCATAGAATCATAGAATCATAGAATCATAGAACCATAGAATGGTTTGGGCTGGAAGGGACCTTAAAGATCATCCAGTTCCAACCCCCCTGCCGTGAGCAGGGACACCTTCCACTAGACCAGGTTGCTCAAACCCTCATCCAACCTGGCCTTGAACACTTCCAGGGAGGAGCAGCCACATCTTCTCTGGGCAATCTGGGCCAGTGTCTCACCACCCAGTGTCAGTGAAGAATTTCTTTCTAATATTTAATCTAAACCTCCCCTCTTTCAGCTTAAAGCCATTTCCCCTTGTCCTGTCATTAACTGCCCTTGGGAAAAGTCCTTCCCTAGCTTTCTTGTAGGCCCCCTTCAGGTACTGGAAGGCCGCTATAAGATCTCCCCTAAGCCGTCGCTTCTCCAGGATGAACAGCCCCAACTCTTTCAGCCTGTCCTCATAGGAGAGGTGCTCCAGCCCTCGGATCATCCTCATGGCCCTTCTCTGGACTCGTTCTAGCTGGTCCATGTGTCTCTTGTGTTGGGGGCCCCAGAACTGGACACAGTACTCCAGGTGGGGCCTTATGAGAGCGGATTAGAGGGGGAGAATCACCTCCCTCGACCTGCTCCCTGTTTTTATGGGAGCTACCAAATGGATAGGCCACTGGGCCACCAATGATTGACAAGTAAACAGAGTCCCTATTTGGGAAACCGACAGCTGGAAACAGCTACTGGAAATAGGGGAACAGAGAACATTACACATTGGTTGGGTAAAGGAACACGATCATTCAAATTCAATCACTGCCCAATTAAATCAACAGGTTGACAGTCTCACACGACTGCATCAAATCAATGTTGTAAATGATGGCAAGCAATGGGAACGCTTGCTCGAATGGTTACATGTTAAGCATGACCATACTGGACGGGCCGATTTACATCAAGAAAGCATTGACAGAGGATGGCCTGTGTCAGTTAAGCTATATGAACAGGTAGTGACTGCCTGCTCTCAGTGCCGCTTGAGGCTTAACAAAGACCACCCGAGCAAAGCACCTCCCCTCCATATTCGAGACAAGAAAACATTGTGGCATTCGTGGCAAATTGACTATATTGGTCCATTACAATCCTCAGGTGGGAAAAAGCATGTTCTGGTGGGGGTAGAGATTATATCCGGTCTCACCATAGCTGTTGATTTCCCATCTGCCACCAGGAAAACACTGTCAAAGGTCTTAAGTGATGGTTCAGTATACTTCCCCTTCTAGAAGAAATTCAGAGTGACAACAGCTCACATTTTACAGCTGCAGTGGTGCAAGACTGGGCCAAGGAGGAGAGGATTCAGTGGGTATTTCACACTCCTGTCATGGTTTATAGCTGCAGCAGAGCTGGGTTTCTTTTTCAGTAGCTAGAATAGTGCTGCATTTTGCTTTTCAGCCTGGGACTTGTGAGAGAGACACTAATAGCATCCCAGTGCTATCCCAGGATAGCATCCTCCTAACAGCTGGCTTTGCCATAAAACAAAGCAAAGTCAAGAGCCTGGCACAAGAAATTCAATTTTTAGGAATAAAGTAGCAAGATGGATGCCGTCAGATCCCAATGGATGTGATCAACAAAATAACATCTATGTCTCCACCAACTAACAAAAAGGAAGCACAAGCCTTCTTAGGCGTTGTGGGTTTCTGGAGAATGCACATTCCAAATTACAGTGAGATTGTGAGCCCTCTCTACCAGGTGACCCAAAAGAAGAATGATTTCACATGGGGTCTTGAGCAATGATGAGCCTTTGAACTAATCAAACAAGAGATATTCTGAGGGAACTCAATCATGAACTCTGCCACAGGATCAATATGATCAAGCAAGAAGCCATTTATTTGTTCTAATACAGTAATATTTATACCCCAAAACTAATGAAATCACCTACACCCGTTAACATGTTATTGGCTATTCACTCGCAGCACGAGCAGTTCACATGCCCCTAATTAGCTGATGGACTTTGCATGCATCCCTTCCTGTGTGCTTGCCAGGGGACATCTTTTTGGATACATTCCAAGGTTCCTTTCTCATAACTTGTGGATGCAGGTGCTTCTCGTATCTCCAGACATGTATCCCTTCAGTTCCCACAGTTCTCTCAGGGTATGCCAATACACTTTCCCACACTCCCCACAATATTCCATGCAGTAGCTCTTGGACCAGACCGAACAGAACAAGACATTAAAAATGTGCTCTACACTGCAGCCAGAGACAATGGATTAACCTGGAGCAGAAAGCACCAGGGGATACTCGAGGTCGACCCCTTGGGTTTTGGAGTCGTGGATACAGAGGATCAGAGACCCGATATACTCTGACTGAAAAAGAGATATTGGCAGCATATGAGGGAGTTTGAGTAGCTTCAGAAGTGGTCGATACTGAAGCACAGCTCCTCCTGGTACTGGGCTGGATGTTCAAAGGGAGCGTTCCCTCTACACACCACACAACTGATGCCACATGGAGTAAGTGGGTCGCACAGATCACACAACGGGCCGGGATAGGAAGCCCTGGTTGCCCAGGAATCCTATAAGTGATCACGATCTGTCCAGAAAGCAAAGATTTCAGAATGTCCCCTGAGGAGGAGGTGACGAGAGCTGATGAGGCTCCACCATACAGTGAACTACCAGATAATGAAAAACAGTACGCTCTGTTTACTGATGGGTCCTGCCGTATTGTAGGAAAACATCGAAAGTGGAAAGCTGCTGTGTGGAGTCCCACCCGGCGAGTTACTGAGGCTACAGAAGGAAAAGGTGAATCAAGTCAGTTTGCAGAGGCAAAAGCCATCCAGCTGGCCTTAGACACTGCTGAGCGAGAGAAATGGCCAATGCTCTACCTCTATACGGACTCATGGATGGTGGCAAATGCCCTCTGGGGGTGGTTACAACAGCAGAAAAAGAGCAACTGGCAGCGCAGAGGCAAACCCATCTGGGCTGCTGAATTACAGCAAGATATTGCTGCTGGACTAGAAAAGCTAGCTGTAAAAGTACGTCGTGTAGATGCCCACATGCCCAAGGGTCGAACTACTGAAGAACATTGAAACAGCTACCAGGAAGATAAAGCTGCTATTAATATACATAGAAATTATTTTCTATGCTTTCTTTCCAGGTTAAGTAGAGGTGGCCCATCCACCTATGTCAAATTTGGTGATGGTTAGCCAAATCGGTAAAGGTGACACGTCATGCCTTCGAGTCCACTTTTCGTCCCCACATACTATCATTGGTGTTAAAGAGGGGAGTCCTTTCCAGATCTTACCCTTCTAACTGGCTTGTGGCTTTAGATGTCGTGAGCAGGTTAGTTTTACAATCGGTAACACATATGTCATAAACAGGTAATAACAGAAAAGAAATCTATGTGTAACATGCATATTGTGTGGAATGTGTAGGGGTGTTTTTTGTGGGTTGTTTTTTTGTTTGTTTGGTTTGGTTTGGTTTTTTTTGTGTTTGTGTGTGTGGTTTATACCCTAATAACAGTTCTAGTTTTACTAGTAAACATGTGAATAATATCAACAGAAGTGAACAAGGCTCGATTCAAGAGTCTCCTTGCCAGTTTCTCTCGTTTTGAGCCAGAAATTCCCAGGTCCTCGAGTAATTCATAGTTGTCCTTGTGCCACTTCTCTCGTGCGCCCAAAAGAAAGCCCATAATTTTGATGTCTGTTGCGTTGGTGAGTTCTTGGATTTGGTCTTTGAGGTGGCTGTATTTCTTGACTTTTTCAGCTGCTGCTTCTGATAGAGATGTGGGTTTGCTTTCATACCTAATTGTTACATCTACTACAATTGCTTTTTTGTCTTTTACAAATATATCTGGCTTGTAAAGTTCATGGCTGGTATCTCTGAGTTGTGGTTCCTGGAATACCACCCACTCTTCCTTTTTTGCTGTTTCCATAAGTAGTTCACAGATCTGGTTGTGCCTTTTGATTCTAGCATCTTGGATGGCGGGACAATAGCCAATTATATGGGCACAGGTTTCACTTTCTGCCTGACAATGTCGGCATGCTTTGATTTGGGTTCCTTCTCTTCCTCTTGCCAAAAATTCTCTCGTGGGGAATACATTTGCCCTAAGTTGAAGAGCTGTAATAAATTTTCTTTGGGGAATTCCCCTGTGCTGCTCAAGCCATTTATTGCTGATGGTGTCTTTTTCAAAGTTTGAGATCCCTCGTCCTTGGGATGCTAGTTTTGTCCAGTGTGTAAATTCTTGTTTTCGCCAATTGCATGGTTTTGGAAAGATTATTCTTGGGGCAGCCACCTCCCATTCCGATAGTGGTTCCTCACCGCCGAGTTCTTCAGGTAGCACCGAGACTGTCTTTGGATCCCAGATGGATGGAATTTTGTCTTTGTCCCCTCCTGCTGAGACCCACAGCCTTGCAAAGTCCTTCTCAATTCCAGCTTCTTTTGCAAACGTTCTCGTGACTTCGTCCGAGGACTGAGCAATTCTGTGGAGTCTGCGAGCTTGAATACTGGGGATCAGCCCGGTCAGCCTGGTGATACCCAAGCCTCCGTCCCGAGTGCTGCAGTAGAGGATGGCGTCGCAGGTGCTTGGTGGTAAATGCAGCCATTCCTTTACTGTGTTCCTGATTTCCAGATCGAGGCTTTCTAGATGAGTGGTTTTTATGTCCGCTTGGTTGGCTAAGTAGATCAGGCGTGGGATGGCATATCCTTTCAGGATGTCGACTTTCTGCCAGGGCTTTAGTTTGGCCCTTCCGATCCGTCCTAGCCAGTCTTTTACCTTTTCTGCCAGTTCTGATTTGGATATGCCGACCCAGGGGTCAATATGAAGTCCCAGGTACTTCTCTGAATTACCTGGTTCTATCATATTGAGGGGGGTGCCTTTTATGGTCCATGAGGGACAGTCGTTGATTGTATAAGAGTCTTTCGTCGGCTTAATGTAGAAGCCGTGGCATTTCTCCCCCTGGGTTTTGAGGCCGGTTAGTTCGCAGAAGACCTCCACGATTTTGATGTTCTTTTGCATCCCCTCCCAGGATCCACTTAGCAGCACCAAGTTGTCAGCAAAAGCCATGGTTGTTATTTTTTTGGAGCAATGCTGGAAACCCTCTCCTTCCTCTTCTAGTTTATATAGTAAGGGATCCATTGACAGGTTGAATAGAATGGGCGACATTGGGTCACCTTGTTTCACCCCAACCTGGATCCCAATGGGGTCAGACTGTTCTTTTTTCAGGGTGATGCGGGTGCTGATTTTGTGATATAGATCTGTAATGAGGGCGATGATGTGTTCATCTACCCTCTTTTGCCTTAGAACAGTGATTATGTGTTGGTGATCTACTGTATCGAATGCTTTTGCAATGTCCACAAACACTACTCCCAGGGGCCTGTGCTCTTTTTTGGCTGTTTTAAGTATGAGCTGTAGTAATTTGAGATTTTCTGCACAACCTGGTGCTCTTATGAAGCCTCTTTGCCTAGGGTTAATGGGGCATGCCTTGGTTAACCTTGCTGTAAGGATTCTCGAGTATAATCTTAGGATGGTGGATCCGATCGTGATTGGACGCCAATTATTAATGTCCTTTAGACGCTCTGGTTTGGATGATTTTGGTAGGAGGGTAGTTCTGCATTCCCTCATCTCATCCGGGATTGTGCCTGTTACCAACCAGAGGTTGTACAGTTCCACCAGATGGGTGTAGCGAGGGTCCATTTTAATTAGATCCTTTAAGCTGATCCCATCTGGTCCCGGGGCAGAGTTCTTCTTCATCTCCTTGATGTTTTTATCAATTTCTTTTGCTGTGATCAGGGTACTGAATGCAGAGTTGTCAGCATGACCATTAGTCCTAAAGGCACCCAGGCTTTGGAATGTTCCTGGTGACTCCCATCTCGATTTGAATACCTCGTGTATTTGGTCTGATGGGATATCGCATTTTGAGGATTCTGAGTCATCTAATATGATACTGGCAAGTTTGCTTTTGTCCAGGTCTAACAACTGCTGAAAACGTAAGAATAGTCCTCTCTTAATCGCCCTCTTCTTCATCCATTGTTTTGGTGGATCAGAAGAGGGTTTTTTGCACCCTCGGCGTTTTGGCCCCTGATTTGCTTTTGTGTTGCTAGCTAGGGTCTGGCGTCCGGAAGATCTCGTGATGTACGGAAAGATGAGATCCCTCTCCCGACAGCCAATAGCATTTGATCTATGATGTAAGCATGAGGAAGTGACATCACAAAACCAGGGTATATAATGTTGCGTCACACACCAATAAACGTCATTTGCCATCCACCACATTGGTGTCTGTGAGCTGATGACCCGAGCGACCTGGGGTTGGTCGCCGTGCCGTTCCTGAACCAGGTCGTCACGCCTCCGGAGAGGCAACAAGTGGTGCCGAAACCCGGGAACCACCTACGGGGGACCCGGGACGGGAAATTCGCCTGAGTCGGGTGAACGGCGGTCGGAGCAGCAAAGCTAGCCCGGCGGGGAGGACGCTCCCGAGAAGGACCAACAAGGAAGATGGAAACCCTTGTGAAGGTCGTATCAGAATTACATAAGCAATGGGGGATTGATTGCAAGCCCAAAGATTTTACTCTCGCAGTTGCGAGGCTTTTACAGATTGGGGTCATTGACCGGCCGGTGGATATTCTCCACCCTAAAGTATGGGATAGGTGTACTAAAGCCCTTGCCGAGGAGACAATGTCCTCAGGCTCTGGCAAGCACCTTAAGTCATGGGGGAAAGTCATGCAGGCTTTACAAAAAGCCATAGAGGAACAGGAAACCTGGAGGGCAGCAAGGAACTGCTTGTTGGCTGTCCCGAAATTGGGAGTCGGGGCAGCCACACAGACTTTGCACCCACCAGGAGATAATGATTCTACTGAATCAAAAAGTTTACAAGAGGGTGATACGTCCCCTCAACCCCCGAACCCCGACCCGCTTGTAGAAAGGCAAAAACAGGTTGAGACCTTTTGGGGTGGTTTAGCCCAGGAAGCCAGAGACGCCGCGAAGAAGTCAGAGGAATCTGGCGCCGCGAAGAAGTCAGAGGAATCTGGCCCCGCGAAGAAGTCAAAATCTGGGGAAGAGCGGGGCTAAACCACCTCCATATGCTCCCCAAGATGGAGCTGAGAGAAAAGGGGGAGAGCGGGGCGAAAACGCACGTGGCGGGGACGGGGAGGAAGCGCTAGCACTAGCAAGCGCACGTGGACGGGAGGGGGAGGAGAACGACAAAGGGAAAAGCGGCGGGGGCGAGTGGAAGGAGGAGGGGGACGTGATCGAAGGGCGGAAAGCCAGGCAGAGCGGCCACTCGAAAGAATGCCTTTATAATGCAAACATCCCACCGGGGGGAGGGTGGGGTGGCCATTCGAAAGAGTGCCTTTATAATGCAAACATCCCACCGGGCGGAGCGTGGGGTGGACCCCGAGGGACGGACGAACCAGGAGGGTGGGGCGGACCCAGAGGGACGGGCGAATCAGGAGGACGGGGCGGGCCGAGGGGGAGGGAACGGCCCGCCCGCAAGGGAAGCAGGCGGGGCCGGAGCCCGACAAAAAGGGACTGGAAACGCTTCACACTAAAAGAGGCCCGGAGAAAACCATTACCCTCCACCCATATGTCATGTCAGGAGTCCCACCCCTGTTGGGAAGGGACGCTTTAACTCTATTAAAAGCCAGGGTTACAAATTTACCCTAAGGGCCACTGCCGCACACCCACCTCCACCTATTAAACCAGACCTCCGGGATAAAACTAATGAAAGCTGTGAGTTTCTATCCACAGGACCGGATCATCGGATGCCCTCATAAGCCGCACGCCTCAGTGACAGGAGAAGATGGCGAGTCGGCAAACATCCCATCTGCACCCGAAGGGTCCGTGCTGTCAGAATCCAATCAATGGCAATGTAATTTCCATGGAAGTAGGCGGCAATATCTTTGTGTGCTCTTGATTTTGGGACTTGCCATGGTAAAACAGGTAAAAACAGAACACCATCCCCATCAGCCATTCAGATGGGTCCTACGAGACCCCATAGACAACGACAGAATGATAAGGGAGGACACAACAGCAGGTGCTCCGACTTTTACAGTTACAATTGGTGACTTGCTCCCCTGGGTTGGAGGACCCGAATCTAAATCATTATGGGGAACATATTGGTGCCCTAGCTCAAACCCAGGAAAGAGTTACTGCAATTATCCAGGATATTGGTTTTGTGGATATTGGGGATGTGAAACCATTGTAACAAGTGATAGATGGAGACCACAAAAAGATGATGAATTTCTGAAAGTAACCTGGGGACCAGATAAGTGCGACCACCCAAAATTTGCAAGCGACGGTACCGTATATCATACAGGTACTTGTACCCATTTGAACTTAGAGATCCTACGCCCAACCAATACAGGTTGGTTAGTAGGGAAAATGTGGTCAATATTCATTCACAAAGATCTTACAGATCCAGGAGCAGTCATTCAAATTATCAAACTCGTACCACAAGCACCTCAAGCAATTGGGCCTAACCAAGTTCTCAATCCGACTAAACCGGTCCCTAGCCCACAAATAGCCACGTCCCCTCCACAAAACACCATGAACGATATAGGAGTTATCACATCAACTATGACACGTACTACCCAAACCCCTGACAAAAATTCTCTCTGGGAAATGATGCTGGCTACCTACCAAATGCTGAACAAAACTAATCCAAATCTTACAGAACACTGCTGGCTGTGTTATGGAATCAAACCACCCTTTTATGAGGCCATAGCAGTAAATGATTCGCCCACACGAGTAAACAATGCAAATCCTACCCAGTGTAATTGGGACATAAAAAATCAAGGGATTACTTTGGCACAAGTAATTGGAAGTGGTGTATGTGTAGGTAAAGTCCCGAAACACAAAGAGCTCCTGTGTGCTAGCAGAATACGAGATAAAACCCCTGCGAAATGGTTAATACCGGCCAACAACACCAAATGGGTTTGTTCTGTCATGGGAGTCACACCCTGTCTGTCATTGAAACAATTTGATGCTTCCTCAGAATATTGTGTCCAAGTAACCATAGTCCCCAAAATTTTTTATCACTCTGAAAACTTTGTATATGATTCACAATTTACCCCAGAACACCATCTATCAAAACGAGAACCCTTCACGGCATTAACAATAGCTACTCTAATGATCTTAGGAGGTGCGGGAGTGGGTACAGGAGTAGCATCCTTGGTGCAGCAGAATAAAGAATTTAGTGCCTTAAGAGTAGCAGTAGACGAAGATCTGGTCAGAATTGAACGGTCAATAAGTGCATTAGAGCAGTCACTTAGATCACTATCCGAAGTAGTGCTGCAAAATCGAAGAGGATTAGATCTGATGTTTTTACAGCAAGGGGGAATGTGCGCTGCACTAGGAGAAGAATGTTGTGTGTATGCAGACCACACCGGAATAGTGAGAGACACCATGGCAAAATTGCGAGAGGGACTGGAAAAACGCAAGAGAGAAAGAGAGGCACAACAAAATTAGTTTGCATCGTGGTTTGACCAGTCACCATGGCTAACCACTTTAGTGTCTACCCTTATGGGGCCAATCACAATGATCGTGATAGCACTGATCTTCGGACCCTGCATACTAAACAGGCTCGCATCATTTGTCAAGAACCGGCTAGAGAAGGTCAACATCATGCTGGTAGAACGTCGGCAACTGCTCTAAGAACGCTTCTGCCCAGAATTTCCCTTTTCTATCCCTATTTATACCTCATTCCCCCCAGTTACCCTTTAACTACCTCACTCAATGTGCCTTATGTTTCTTATCCAGGTCTGTGGAACTTTCTCACAGTGTTGTAAAACAGAAACAGAAAATGCTGCATTTAGTATGTTTTTTACCTTCAGTTATGATGTAAATATTCTTTAAAACCTTTTTATAACTTAATTTAATAATGCATAGGGAGGGGGGAAATGTTGCTAGCTAGGGTCTGGCGTCCGGAAGATCTCGTGATGTATGGAAAGATGAGATCCCTCTCCCGACAGCCAATAGCATTTGATCTATGATGTAAGCACGCGGAAGTGACATCACAAACCCAGGGTATATAATGTTGCGTCACACACCAATAAACGTCATTTGCCATCCACCACATTGGTGTCAGTGAGCTGATGACCCGAGCGACCTGGGGTTGGTCGCCGTGCCGTTCCTGAACCAGGTCGTCACGCCTCCGGAGAGGCAACATTTTGTTTCTGTGTTCTTTTTGAATAGGCGTGTATAACTGTCTTTTATTACCTCTGATATCGGTTCTGTTGCTTCTCCATTCATCTCTCTGATTTTATCAAAGGAGCCCTGAAGAATGCTCAGCTTTCCATCTGTCATCCATTGAGAGATCAGTTGCAGGTTGTGGTTCTTTAATCCTCCCTCGGTGTGTGACTCAGAAGGCACCAGCTGTTCTCCTTCTGTTTCCTGCTCCAGGTGTCCCATTTCATCCTGGGTTATTGTTTCCCCTTCTGTGGGGCTTTTGTGTAGTAATCTCCTTTTCTCGCTGACTTGTTTAGCTGTTTTGGTGGGGATGTGCTCTGCAATCAGTTTATTGATGTTCTTACTCCCTTCATATTGCTTAATTAGTCTTCGCAGCTGCTCCACCTCCTCATCTGTCCAGCATAGCTTGTGAGCTCCTCGGGTGTTAATTGCTTTAGGGCGGGAGGCGTTGATTCGCTCATTGTTCCTGGTGACTGGGTGGGCGTGCCGCTTGTGTTGTCCCAGTCCTATCTTTGTTGGAAATATCTTCTGGCATTCCTCACAAATTAGTCCTTTGATGGAGGGCGGTTCCTCTGGACCCTTACACTTGGGGAAGTGGCAGGCAATACTGTGTTGTTTTTCATTTGTTTTCCCACACCGTGCACACTGAAATAAAATCTTTTTTATCCCATGGTTTCTTTTTAAATGTTCAACCAAGCCCGAGATTTTGCTAGCCTTATTCCCACAACACGGACACGATGGTTGACTGTCCAGTATTTTAACTACGGGGGTGTTTACCGCGGCGGGGTTGCCAGCAGGGCTCGGGTCTTTTATCTCCTCTAAGGAGTTAGGACCGGAGCCCTGGTAGTCTAACCCCGAACCGTGATCATCGGCAGAGCCGCGGCAATCCCTCCCCGATCCCGGCTCGGCAACAAAGATGTCTCAGGTAAAGATGTCTCTCAGATCAAAGTGTCTCAGGTAGACCTGGACTGGCAACAGAAGGGTGAAAAATTTTTAGCCTGCTGGGCCCATGATGCCTCAGGTCACCAAGGAACACATGCAACATATAGATGGGCTCGTGATCGAGGGGCGGACTTAACCATGGACACTATTGCACAGGTTACTCATGAATGTGAAACATGTTCTGCGATCAAGCAAGCCAAGAGGTTGAAACCTCTCTGGTATAGAGGACAATGGTTAAAATATAAATATGGAGAGGCCTGGCAGATTGATTATATCACACTCCCACAAACCCGTAATGGTAAGTGCTATGTGCTCACAATGGTGGAAGTAACCACTGGGTGGTTGGAGACATATGCTGTGCCCCATGACACTGCCTGGAACACTATTCTGGGTCTTGAAAAGCAAGTCTTGTGGCGACATGGCACCCCAGACAGAATTGAGTCGGACAACGGGACCCATTTCCGAAACAATCTCATTGACACTTGTGCCAAAGAACATGGCATTGAGTGGGTGTGTCACATTCCTGGACAAGTCTACCTGGACTTGTGCAAGGCGTTTGACACAGTCCCACATGGCATCCTGTTGGGGCCTTAGCTGTACTACTGCATGAGTATGCAGAGTTAGATCCTTAGCTTGACTGTGTGAAGTTATGTGAGCTATGTAAAGAATGTCTTTTCGGTTAAAGTAAGCTAGAAAAGAGGATATTACGGCGAGGAAGTGAACCTGAACGAAGATAAGAACGAACCAGTGGGACTGAGAGGTCAGAGTGTGAACAGTAGCTAGTAACCAATAATAATTAGTTTTGTAGCATGCTTGGTGCATGGACACATATATGGAACTCAAAGGGGTACATAACAGGCAGCTTTCTGATAATAAAGTGGATTTGAACTTGCATCTCATAGATGTGTGTGAGTGGTTCATTTCTCGCTCGCCTGATATGCCCACGACAATTGGTGACCCCGACGTGCGACTTGGGGACGTGTTATCATCGTTCCGCAGAGCGGCGAGGAATCCTGCTGATGCCAGCGGAGATAAGAAGCTGGGCGCCCGAAGAATGGCGGATCATGCATGGCTAACCGGTGAGTTAGGATAAAAAGCAGGATGGGAATCACTGCATTTGCAGTGGAAAAGGCGGTCGTAAAAAGTCTTCTGAAGTTAGCAGAAAAGACTGAACCGCAAATTCAACGCACAGCATTAGTAGAGTTGTTATGCTGGAGAAAGCGTGGGAGTCTTATCTCCACTATGCAGGACGTTTATAGCAGGTATACATGCTGCAGAGCTTTGGGAAAGTGTCCAGATTGGAACAAAAAGGGGCGATCGAAATCGACCATAGATAAAGAGGTAACCCTCTCATTACTTAAATGCTTTTTAGAAAAGCGAGATATGGCATTTAACCTGAAGCATTTAGCTGGACTTTGTGTTTATGGTTTTCGCTAATGAGTTTTTTCAAACTCCTGATAAGTATTTTGATGAGGATGAGTGGCGAAGCTTTGGAAAAGAACTTTGAGACGCTGTTAAGAAATATAAAATGGAGCAGGACTTAGCTACTATGGACACTCAGAGGCTTCGGTTGATTTCCGGGATCGTGAATGCTGTGACATCAGCGGCGTTCGTTTGGAGAGGCGTGTCGGAGTGACATTCTACGGAGGATCAAATCGCAGTGGCACATCGCGTTTTCCGCTTTTCCCCCTTTCCTCCGCCCCGTGGGGGAGCAACGGGGAGGGGGGTGGAACTGTGCACCCGAGAGGGCGCGGCACCGAGCCGCGCGCGGATAGGCGTGGTCAGCACTGGGATCGGTGACTCGAGTGAGCTCCACGGCGCCAGAAGGACGCAGGGGGGCACCCTCCCCGCCGGTGGCAATAACTGCGTGACCGAGCAAGATGGCGCTGGCCTGGGGATGACGCTGTTGGGGGGCGGGGCCGAGCCACGAGCTGATAGGCTGGTCAGCGCGGATGAGCTCAACAGCCAGAAGGACCTGGGGGGGGCACCCCCCCCGCCGGCACCCCCCCTCCCCCGAGGGGACGCAAATACGTGGGAACTAGTAAAAGAGGCCAGAAAAACAACTAGTAAAAGAAGACAGAAAACAGTAAGAGATTATGGGCTGCAGTTTCCCTATACACAGGCATTTGTTGATAATATCTTTTCTACTAAACTTTTAACTCCATCTGACTGTCGTAGTGCAACCGGCGGGAACCATGGCAACGAGATAAAAACACAGAGGCGGGCAGGGGGGCCGCATTCCTTGCCCAGAGAGCAGCCGCTCTGCCGCACTTGGACTGGCTGAGGTGAGTGGGGCCCCCTCCCCGCCTCTTCCTCCGCAGTTTCTTTAAATGAGATCAACAGACCCTCTAAAATTATGGTTTAAGTTACACTGCTTGGTGTGCACCTGTGGCAAATGGTTAATGGTTTATACATTGCATTGCACAAGAATCTGACTATTGTTTGATTGGCATATTTTGTGGTGTGAGTGAGAGAAGTGATGGACCCATCTGTGTGACTGTTTGTATTGCTTAAACGAATGAGAGATTAGAGTTCAATATTGTAAAGGTAATTTTTCCTTGTGATTGTTTAATGTGTAAACTGAAATGAAATGGGAACTAAACAGACACTAAACGAGAATTTAAAAAGTTTAAAGAATCAGAGATAAATACGAAGTCATCACTATTGTATGAGAAAGTCCCAGAAAACTGATAACTTGGGGTAGGGGCTATGCTTGTGTCGTTACAGATTCTGGAACACGGTGGGATTTTCCTCAAGCAACATTCCGAAGTGTAATAGTTGTCAAATTCTGTTTGGTGAAAAATAAGCCCTGGACACTATATGTAGAAGAATGTAAAGATGTAAAGATATGTGTTAGATGGTGACATGAGCAGGTAATGAAGTGTATATTAGTAGTAGAACATAGCATGGGGTAGACGTGAATATGAATTATCTTTATTTTAACAGGAAAAGATGTATCACTAAGTTTTCTGTAGGAATTTACACAGTTTCCAAAGAGTATTTTTAAATTAACAAAATGAACATGAATCAAACTTTCAGTATAAGCTATGAATTTTTGTGGGGCTTTTAACTTTTAATTTTTTTTCTGATGAAAAATAGTGTCACCAGTTAACACCTTTATAGTTGGAGGCCTGTCGCCATTTTCAATGTGAGCCTTTATTTTCAAGGGTGTGTAACATGACTATAAAGATACTGTAAGCATGAAACTTGGTTTTGAAAAAAAAAAAAAAATCTCAACTAGTAGGGACTTCTCCTGGGGAGAAAATTTTTTTTGTTTTGTGACATGGATTATATTTCAAGTCAGAAATCAATCAGCAAAACAAAACCAACCCCATAGTATTATTATTATTACTATTATTATTAAATTATTACTATATTATTATTATTATTATTATTATTATTATTATTATTATTATTATTATTATTAATGCTTCAGAAATAGTTCTGTTTTAGGGTAATGTAAAGAATGAAAACTCTGAACCAAGTCTTATTTTGAAAACTCAAGCAGCAGAGGCAGAGATTTTAAATTTGCCACTATAAATGTACATTTAGTACTTTGGGTAAGGATATTAGTGTTTGAAATACACAAAACTGTGGCTTGTTATGGAATACAGGCAGGTTTTAAAATACCAATTTTCAAAACACATCCACAATGATAAATACATTCTGCTACACCAACAACTTAGTGATTAATAAGCCACTTATATTGTGCAATGACACAGTAGCTCCTAAAGCAGAATATTGCATCTAAGATAGGGATTTTTAGTAGCATTTTTACAATTTCATTATGAATTCTTAAAAAGACACTAAGATGTTATAACTTGAATGTTCTGACGTAAAACCACAACAGCAAGGAAATTCAGAGTTGATTTCATTTTAGTTGTCTTCCATGGTTGTATCCAGGTATCGTAGCACATACGATGCACTGAGTGCAATCTCCTGACATGCTGTGCCTTGCTACAACAGGGATGAGTACAGAACAAATTTTCTTTCCTTGCTTTTGTGTGTTTGTCATAGCTTTAATATTTGAATGTTTTCTTCTCATTGTAGAAACACTAAATGGCTTATACTGTATTTGGGTAGCACTGGTTAGGGTAGATACTGACAAACTGGGAATCCTTGAACTGCTCTAACTTGCAATCAACATTAATTTGTATTTTTCTTTAATTCTGCAAATGCATTTTTTGTTGAAATGGTTAAATTGTTTGAAATGTGAAAGTGTTTTGAGTAGTATTTTATACTGATGTATATATTGAAACAGAAATCATTGTAATAATTGTAATAGCTTTTGGTTATAAATACACTACATGCAGACAGATGGGGCTGTACAGTACTGTGCTGTTCAACACCTGGGCAGGGCTACTGCTTGGAAACAGGTTGCAGTGTCAGTAAACCGTACGGATCAAATATTGTACCATTCAGTGTTGGCAGTCACCAATGCAAAAGGAGAAGAGAAGATTTCAACATGATTAACACTACATAGCATTCACACATCTGGTAAATTAGAACTTAAAAAAAAAAGTCTTAAGTTTATAGTTATTACTGCATTAAGATTTTTGTTGATTAGTGTTGTTTTAAGACCTTAAGCTGTAGTACCTAGATAAAACTTGTGGGTAACTTTTGCTAATATAAGGAAGCAAGAATCACTGTGGCTTTCACTGGCTACGCCCAAGGATCCTTTTAGCACCTGTCTTATAAAAGTGCCTTTGTATAACTTTGAAAGCTTTTTAGGATATGTAAGTATTGATAGCATTACCACATTTAATGAAACACAAATTTAGCGGCTACATAATCGGACATGGCCAAATAACAATTTTAAGCACTATAAAAATGCTATGCTAGCTTTTAGATCTGTTTTCATAATCTCACATTTAAACACATCTCTTATACAACCACAACACTCAACACAAGAGAAGCGTTTCTTATTTTGCTGAAAATTGTAACGATCAGATACAGTTTTGGGACACTGCTGCCATGATCCTAACTGCGTTGTTTTCCCCTAACGTTGCAGCAGGAAAAGCATTAGGAGATGTGAAAAAGCTAGGTTGTTGGATAGCTAAATAAACAAATCTCACGTCACAAACTCTCACATAGATGTTAGTAGACATTGATAGCATTAGACATGCAACATTGCAAAATAGAGCAGCAATTGATTTTTATTTGTTAGCACAAAGGACATGTTTGTGAGGAATCTGAAGGCATGTGCTGTATGAAAAGGAAAGTGTCAAACAGTTGAGGGTAAATAGTGGTGATTGGTTAAGCAAGTGGTTTTTACAAGAATGGATCTCTTCACTATTAAAGTCAGGATTTAAGATGCTCTTTGTAATTTTGGTAATCTTTTATTAGTGCCTTGTTTGCTATCGTGTCTGCAAAGGGCCCTGCAGAAGATGGTGAACAATGCCTTTGTGGTACAAAAACAAAAAAAAAAGGGGAATTTTTTGCTCTTTAAGAGCCCTAGACGCAGGCGGTTTCGGCCTTGAGCAATTAATTCCTGACTTTTAGTGAAAAAAACAGAATAGAGAAACAAGATAAGAAAATTCTAATATAATTAGTCAGAAGTAAAAAGAAGGCTTTAGATGGCTCGGTATTATAATCTTGCTTTGCATTGTAGCACATATATTATTTTCTTGTATAACCAAATGTGTGGAGCAACTTACTCAAAACATCTTTTTAGCTCAAAATAATAAAAATGGGGGAAATTGTGGGAAACTGTTGGCAGAGCACCGCACACATCTGGTGTAGGTGCTGATATGTCAGGGTCAGCGGTGAGTTTCCCCCCCCGCTTCCCCCCTCTATTATTTTTTGTGTTGTTTTAATTTGTCAGATCATGGAGAATCTATACATGCAAAATTGCAATGGTTAAAAGACCACACTCAGAAGACTGTCAAGAACATAAACCCGTTTGATGCATGATTAACATTTCTTTTTGGCAACCTGTCGCTTTAGCTTTTAACTTTAATTAAAGAGAGTGTACACTTTTTAGGCATTATATTTTTAGTTCTAATTATAGTAAAAATTGCTTATAGATGTGTAATGAAAGGAGTACAGAGTGTCACTGCTGCAGCCCTGATTGTACAAAAAGAAAAAGGGGGAATTGTTGTAGATCACTAAGAGATATTGTACAATCAGAGGCTTTAGCAGAAGCAGCGAGGGTATTGAAATGGCTCAGGCCGCAGTAAGCCAGTTTAGGCCCTTGACATAAGTCAGGGTAAATTATAAACAACTTTAACTAAGCTGGGAAAAAGAAGGGAGCTGGCAATCGCAAAGTAAGGAGTATCCTGTTGATGTCCTTGGGATGTGAACAGAGCAAAACCACCTGTTATAACAAAGAGAAAGTTCCCAGGAAAATTAATGAGTCAATCAGTGTGGGTCTTTGGGAATGTGCATGGGCTTGACTGACCACTGTATATAGGGAGCACATATGTAATCTATAAAGGGGAAATCTGCTGATCTCTCATATTGAGCGTCCGGATCTTCCCTCCGTCGCGACAAGTCCCAAAACCGAAACTCTGGAAGAGTGAGCTTGAGCGATCCCTGAGAGAAGTACCCCCGGAAGAGAAGTGCCCTGTCTTCCAGTCAGCCCTGGTTAATATACTGACATGACGGGATATGATATGGAATATTTCATTGGCACATCCAAATGCCAGTTCTGGGCTTTGCTATTCACTATGCTTCTCCCTCCCAGTCCTAATGCAGCTGTGAAGCAGCCAAACACGGTGGCCTTGAGCTCCAGCAGCAATTCACAACACCAGCACTGTTATCAACGTTCTTCTCATAATAAGTCTGAACTGAAACACTGCAACTAAAATACTAAAAAGAAAATTAACTCTATCTTAGAAAAACCAGGACAGAGGGTAACTGAAGACCCAGATGAAATCCCGTGCACAACACCCATGTGGCGAAATATTGTACGGAGTGCACCAGCATCATATGCCAGCTCGTTGGCAACAGTAGAAATAAAAGAGGATGAGGAGGCACCAACTGTAAACGAAGTGTCTATCTAGCTTGGGGGATTTGAAGACAGTCTCTCTGCCTCTATACGAGCCTGTGTCCTGGAGAAACACGTGGAGAAATTCCCAGGAGTTTGAGGACAGGCTCCATCCTCTATCCGTTCGGACCTAAGTCTCAGCGTTTCCCTGCTCAAGAGAGATAGTATACACCACAGGGCACACTGTGGTTTTACTTGTGTGACCATAGAGAAGACATGAGAAAGTGGAATGGGAAACCTACCTCAGTCCTGCAGGCACGAGTACACAAGCTGAAAAGGAAAACAAGTACAAATAGGGATCCTTAAGATTCTTCTAGGAAAAATGTCTCTTGGCTGGAGAAGTAGGCAATTCCCCAGACAGAATAGGAGGTCTGATGACCAACATTAGAGGGCCTCTGCCTCCAGCCAGGCGGAGGAAAGGGATAACCGAGTTTACTGGACTGTGCGGATTCGGTGCCTTGGCACATCTGACCCACAAGAGTATAAGGCTTTAGTGGATGCTGGTGCCCAATGCACCCTGATGCCATCAGACTTTAAAGGGACAGAATCCATTTGTATTTCTGGAGTCACAGGGGGAACCCAACACCTGACTGTGTTGGAGGCTATCCTGGTTTTGCTGGGATAGAGATAATTTTCTTTTTAGTAGATAGAATAGCTGTGTTTTGCTTTCAGTTCAGATTTGTTATGAGAAGAACTTTGATAAAAGTACTAATGTTATCAGTTGCTGCTGGAGCTCAAGTCCACCGTGTTTGGCTGCTTCACAGCTGCATTAGGACTGGGAGTGAGAAGTGTAGTGAATAGCAAAACCCAAAACTGGCATTTGGATGTGCCAATGAGATATTCCATATCATATCACATCATGTCAGTATGTTAACCAGGGTTGACTGGAAGACAGGGGTATTCTCTCGGGGATCACTTGGGCTTGCTCTTCTGGGGTTTCTGTTTCGGGACTGTCTTGGCTCCGGGATCCCTGGCTGGCACGGGCTGGGCATTGGTCAGCGGGTGGTGAGCAATGGCACTGTGCATCATTCTGTTATCACCGTTGTTATTATCATTTTATTTTAATTAGTAAATAGTTTTTTATCTCAACCCGTGAGTTTCCTTGCCCTTTTTCTTCCAATTCTCTCCCCTACTCCCTGGGCGAGGGTGGGGGAGGGTGAGAGAGCAGGCTATTTTTAGGACCCAAAATGTCCTTAAGCAGGGTATTTTAAGGACCCAAATGGGTACTCAAATTACTTTCACAGAATCACAGAATGGTTGAGGTTTGAAGGGGCCTCTGAAGGTCATCTAGTCCAACCAACCTGCTCAAGCAGGGACTCTGTATTGGGTTTGCATGGCAAGGTTTTGGTAGCGGGGTAGGGGGGCATACGGGTGGCTTCTATGGGAAGCTGCAAGAAGCTTCCCCCATGTCCGACAGACCCAGTGTCAGCCAGCTCCAAAATGGACCTGCTGCTGGCCAAGGCCAAGCCAATCAGTAACGCATCTGTGATAACATAATTAATTAAAAAAAAGGGGGATGAGAAAAAAAATAAAGCTGCACACTTTGCAGCGAGAGAAAGGAGTAAGAAGATGTGAGAGAAACAATCCTTGCAGACACCAAGGTCAGTGAAGAAGGAGGGGGAGGAGGTGCTCCAGGTGCCGGAGCAGAGATTCCCCCACGACTTATGGTGAAGACCATGGTGAGGCAGGCTGTCCCCCTGCAGTCCATGGAGGTCCATGGGGGAGCAGATGACCACCTGTAGCCCATGGAGGACCCCACGGCAGAGCAGGTGGATGCCTAAAGGAAGCTGTGAGCCCGTGGGAAGCCCGTGATGGAGCAGGTTCTTGTCAGGACCTGTGGCCCCGTGGGAAGAGGAACCCACACTGGAGCAGATTTGCTGGCAGGACTTGTGACCCCTGTGGGGGACCCATGCTGGAGCAGTCTGTCCCTGAAGGACTGCACCACATGGAAAGGACCCATGCTAAAGCAGTTCGTGAAGAACTGTCATTTGTGGGAAGGACTCACGTTGGAGAAGTTCGTGGAGGACTGTCTCCTGTGAGAGGGACCCCACGCTAGTGTGGAGGAAGGAGTCCTCCCCCTGAGGAGGAAGAACTGGCAGAAACAACATGTGATGAAATGACCCCAACCCCATTCCCTGTTCCCCTGTGCTGCTGGGGGGGAGGAGGTGGAATCTGGGAGAAAAGTTAAGCCTGGGAAGCAGGGAGGGGTGGGAGGAGGTGTTTTAAGATTTGGTTTTTCTTCTCATTATCCTCTTGTCTGATTGGTAATAAAGTAAAATTCATTTTTTCCCACAAGTCGAGTCTGTTTTGCTTGTGCCAGTAATTGGTGAGTGATCTCTCTCTGTCCTTATCTCCACCCACGAGCCTTTCATTATATTTTTCTCCTCCCTTCCCAGTTGAGGAGGGGGAGTGATAGAGTGGGCTTTGGCAGGCATCTGGCATCCAGCCAGGGTCAACCCACCACAGAATCCTAGAGCCAGGATTTTGTCCAGACAGTTTTTTAATATCTCCAAAGAGGGAGATTCCACAACCTCTCTGGCCAACCTGTTCCAGTGCTCAGTCACCCTCACAGTAAAGAAGTTCTTCCTCATGTTCAGGTGGAACTTCCTATGCCCGTTGCCTTGTGTCCTGTTGTTGGTGCCAATGAGAAGAGTCTGGCCCTGTCCTCTAGACACTCTCCCTTTAGATATTTATAAGCATTAATCAGATACCCTCTGAGTCATCTTTTCTCCAGGCTAAACAGGCCCAGCTCCCTCAGCCTTTCCTCATATGAAAGATGCTCCAGTCCTTTAATCATCCTAGTTGCCTTTTGCTGGACACACTCCAGGAGTTCCATGTCCTTCCTGTACTGGGGAGCCCAGAACTGGACACAATACTCCAGGTGAGGCCTCACCAGGGCTGAGTAGAGGGGGAGGAGAACCTCTCTCGACCTGATGGCAACAGTCTTCCTAATACAACCCAGGATACCTTGAGCCTTCCTGGCCATAAGTGCACACTGCTGGCTCATATTTAACTTGTTGTCCACCAGGACTCCCAGATCCTTCTCTGCAGGGCTGCTTTCCAGGAGGTCAGCCCCCAACCTGTACTGGTGCATGGGGTTATTCGTTCCCATATGCAGGACCCTGCACTTTCCCTTGTTGAACCTCATGAGGTTCCTCTCTGCCCATCTCTCCACCTTGTCGAGGTCCCTCTGAACATCAGCGCAGCCATCTGGTGTATCTGACACTCCTCCCAGTTTAGTATCATCAGCAAATTTACTGGGGAGGTACTCTGTTCCTTCATCTAAGTCATTGATGAATAGGTTGAACAACATTGGACTGACCCCTGGGGACACCACTAGATACAGGCCTACAACTTGATTCCACACCACCAATGACAACCCTCTGAGCTCTGCCATTCAGCCAGTTCTTAATCCACCTCACCGTCCAATCATCAAGTCCACACTTCTTGAGTTTGCCAATGAGGATGTCATGGGAGACTGTATCAAAAGCCTTGCTCAAGTCCAAGTATGCAACATCCACTGCCCTCCCCTTGTCTATCCAGCCAGTTGTCCTGTCATAGAAGGCAATCAGGTTAGTTAAGCATGATTTCCCTTTGGTGAATCCATGTTGACTACCCCTGATGACCTTCTTGTCTTTCACATGCTTAGAGATGGCCTCCAGGATGAGCTGTTCCATTACCTTTCCAGGGATTGAAGTAAGGCTGACTGGCCTGTAGTTCCCTGGGTCCTCCTTCTTACCCTTCTTGAAGACAGGGGTGACATTTGCCTTCTTCCAGTCTTCAGGAACCTCTCCTGATTGCCATTACCTCTCAAAGATGATCGAGAGTGGCCTAACAATGACGTCAGCCAGCTCCCTCAGCACACGTGGGTGCATCCCATCAGGGCCCATGGACTTGTGGGTGTTAAGGTTGCATAGTCGATCTCTAACCCAATACTCATCAATCAAGGGAAAGTCTTCCTTTTTCCAGACTCTCTCACTGGTCTCTTGGGTCAGGGATTCCTGAGGAGTGGCTTTGACAGTGAAGACTAAAGCAAAGAAGGCATTCTCCGTGTCCTCTGCTACCAGGTACCCTGCCCCATTCAGTAGTGGCCCATTTTCCCTGGCCTTCCTTTTGTTATTGATGTATTTTAAGAAGCCCTTCTTCTTGTCTTTGACCTCCCTTGACAGATTAGTTCCAATTGGGCCTTGGCCTTCCTTGTCACATTTCTGCATGCTCTGGTGGCACCCTTATATTCTTCCCAAGCGGTCTGTCCTTGCTTCCACCTCTTGTACACGTCCTGCTTATGTTTGAGTTTTGCCAGGAGCTCCTTGTTCATCCATGCCAGTCTTCTCCCCACTTTGCTCGACTTCTTGCACACAGGGATGCATTGTTCTTGAGCCTGGAGGAAGTGATGTTTGAATATTAACCAGCTCTCTTGCACCCCTCTTCCTTCAAGGGTCTGATCCTATGGGATTCTTCCAAGAATGTCCCTGGAGAGGCCAAAGTCAGCTTGCTTGAAGTTCAGGGTTGTAGTCTTACTTATTTACTGCCCTGTTTCTTCTTAGCTGGATCCTGAACTCCACAATCTCATGGTCACTACAGCCAAGGCTGCCCTCAACCTTCACATCCCCAACTACTCCATTATTTGATAGGAAAAGGTCTGGCAGCACTCCTTTCCTTGTTGGCTCTTCAATTATTTGTGAAAGTTCTCATCAGTGCTTTCAAGGAACATCTTTGATTGCATTTGACTTGCAGTGTTATTCCTCCAGCAAATGTCGGGCTAGTTGAAGTCATCCACCAGCACCAGGGACTGCAACTGTGAGGCTACTTTCAGCTGACTTACTCCTCCTGACCAGGTGGCCTGTAGCAAACACCCACTACTGTGTCACCCATGTTAGTCTGACCTTTAATCCTTACCCATAAGCACTCCACTGCGGGAACACAATCATGGACTCTACCACAGGATCAATATGATCAAGCAAGAAGCCATTTATTTGTTCTAATACAGTAATATTTATACCCCAAACTAATGAAATCACCCACACCTGTTAATATGTTATTGGCTATTTACTCATAGCATGAGCTGTTCACACGCCCTTTTCTGCATAGCGATTGGCTGATAGACTTTGCCTGCATCCTTTATTGTTTGCTTGCCAGGGTACATCTTTGGATACATTTCAAGGCTTCTTCCTCGTATCTTGTCGACTCAGCTGCTGATATCCTTGTTTTGAGACTTGTGTTACTAGCTAGGGTCTGGCGACCGGAAGATCTCATGATGTACGGAAAGATGAGACCCCTCTCCCGATAGCCAATAGCATTTGACCTATGATGTAAGCACACGGAAGTGACATCACAAACCCAGGGTATATAATGTTGCATCACACACCAATAAACATCATTTGCCATCCACCACATTGGTGTCAGTGAGCTGATGACCCGAGCGGCCTGGGGGTGGTCGCCGTGCCGTTCCTGAACCAGGTCCCCACGCCTCCGGAGAGGCAACAAGTGGTGCCGAAACCCGAGAGCCACCTGAAGGCCGCTCGGGACGGGAAATTCGCCTGGAGTCGGCCGAACGGCGGCTGGAGCAGCAAAAGCTAGCCCTGGCGGGGAGGACGCTCCCGGACCAACAAGGAGAATGGAGGCCCTTGTGCAGGTCGTATCTCAATTACATAAGCAATGGGGGATTGAGTGCAAGCCTAAAGATTTTACTCTCGCAGTTGCGAGGCTTTTACAGATTGGGGTCATTGACCAGCCGGTGGATATTCTCCACCCTGAAGTATGGGATAAGTGCACTAAAGCCCTTGCCGAGGAGACAATGTCCTCAGGCTCTGGCAAGCACCTTAAGTCGTGGGGGAAAGTCGTGCAGGCTTTACAAAAAGCCATAGAGGAACAGGAAACCTGGAAGGCAGCAAAGAACTGCTTGATGGCTATCCCGAAATTGGGAGTTGGGGCAGCCACACAGACTTTGCATGCACCAGGAGATAATGATTCTACTGAATCTAAAAGTTTACAAGAGGGTGATGCGTCCCCTCAACCCCCGAACCCCGACCCGCCTGTAGAAGGGCAAAAACAAGTTAAGACCTTTTGGGGTGGTTTAGCCCAGGAAGCCAGAGACGCCGCGAAGAAGTCAGAAGAGTCTGGCGCCGCGAAGAAGTCAGAATCTGGGGAAGCCTGGGCTGAACCACCACCATATGCGCCTCAAGATGGCTCTGAGAGCAAAGGGGAAGAGCGGGGCGAAAACGCACGTGGCGGGGACAGGGGGGGAGCGCTAGCACTAACAAGCGCACGTGGACGGGAGGGGGAGGAGAACGACAACGGGAAAGGCGGCGGGGGAGAGTGGAAGGAGGAGGGGCACGTGATCGAAGGGCGGAAAGCCAGTCAGAGCGGCCATTCGAAAGAATGCCTTTGTAAAGCAAACACCCCACCGGGTGGAGGGTGGGGTGGCCGTTTGAAAGAATGCCTTTGTAAAGCAAACACCCCACTGGGTGGAGGGTGGGGCGGACCCAGAGGGACGGGCGAATCAGGAGGACGGGGCGGGCCGAGGGGGAGGGAACGGTCCGCCGGCAAGGGAAGCAAGCGGGGCCGGAGCCCGACAAAAAGGGACTGGAAACCGGAAGTAACCAGTCAGTCGAGCTCCGACTCCGACTCAGACACTAGCTGGGACGAGCGGCTCGTAACCGATTCAAACTCAGAGGAGGAGGATATGGGAGTAATTGCAGTAAAAAGCAAAAATACTCCCACCCGAAATAAAAAGGGATTGCGAGAAGAAAAAACTCCTCTCACTGACTGGAGGAAAATAAGGATTGCATGTGCCGATCTGGTCCCATCGGCCACGCTAGCCTTCCCGGTCCGACTGGCGGAGGAGGGGCAGAGGTTCTACTCACCGGTTAACCCTAAAGACATACAAGCAATTCTTAAAGCAATTGCGGACAAAGGCCTTAGTTCTGCCATGGTCTCCACCCTCATAGACAGCGTTTTTGGGGGAGATGATATGCTCCCGTTTGATATAAAACAAACTTGCAGGTTAATTTTTGATGGGGCAGGGATGATTGTTTTTAAACAAGAATGGGAGGATAACTGTACGAGGCAACTAGCCCAAGTGACTGGGGCAGATCACCCGCTACATGGCTCCAGCCTGCAGCGACTAATGGGTACAGACCCAACAATGATTACCCCCCTGGCCCAGGCCCAAGACCTGCGGGCCCATGAAATTGTGACAACTACTCGTGCAGCCAGGGCAGCCATCCACACAACCTGTAGAGTTATTGTCAAGCCATCGCCATGGTCCACAATAAAACAAAATGAGAGTGAGAGTTTTACACAATTCTTGGATCGCCTCCAGGCAGCGATCGATTCCTCGACCCTGCCTGCAGAAGTGAAAGGCCCGGTTATCGCAGATTGCCTGCGTCAGCAGTGTAATTCGGCAACCAAAGAAATCCTACGATCACTGCCAGTGGGGTCAAGTATTGCAGACATGATTAAGCATGTCGCAAAGGAAGAGCATCTAGCCCCGATTCAGGTAGCTGTGAGCACTGCAATAGCTAACGTGATGGCATGTTTTAAATGTGGCCAGGCGGGCCATGTTGTGGCAAACTGCCCTCGGTTGGGGAACCCGACGACAGCGCCCCCTCCGAGCCAAAACAGACCCAGGGGACCGTGTTGGGCTTGTGGAAAGAAAGGACATTTTGCCAAGGAATGCAGATCTAAAAACCAGGGAAACGGGAGGGGGAGAGGGCACCCAGGCCGCACACAGCCCTCTCCCATGTGGGACATGAGGCGGCCCAACTATGCCAACCCCAAGTGGGGCGAATCGTTCCCAAACCCGCTACCCCTTCAAGAGGTGACCAATTTTATGGTTCAACCAACGTTCCAGCCAAACCTGCCCCCACCTCAGGGACAGCAGGGACCACCCCCTGGAGTCGAGACCCCAGGGTGGCCCTGGCAATAAAGTGTGATAACCCGCCAGTGGCGTGGGGGATCTGTTCCCTCCACAATACCTTAGATAGCACCACCATTAGCGTCCCCTTTTTAATCGATACCGGAGCAGATGTTACAGTTATTCCCGAGACACACTGGCCCCCGCATTGGAAATTACAAGATGCCCCCATGGTGGGTGGAGTAGGGGGATTATCCCGGGCTCAAAAAAGTGCTCAATTGGTAGCAATCACGCTTCACACTGAAAGAGGCCCGGAGAAAACCATTACCCTCTTCCCATATGTGATGTCAGGAGTCCCGCCCCTGCTGGGAAGGGACGCTTTAACTCTATTAAAAGCCAGGGTTACAAATTTACCCTAAGGGCCACTGCCGCACACCCACCTCCACCTATTAAACTGACGTGGAAATCATCCGACCCAGTGTGGGTCGAGCAGTGGCCCCTGTCAAAGCCTCGAACGGATGCTCTTCTTGAGCTAATTGACCATGAGCTACAACGAGGCCATATAGAGCCTTCTACTAGCCCATGGAATACCCCAGTCTTTGTAATACCCAAACGAACCGGTGAAGGGTTTCGCCTTCTCCATGACCTGCGTGAAGTTAACAAGAAAATTCAGCCAATGGGTCCTGTCCAAACATTATTGCCCATGAACTCTATGATACCTGAAAAACAACCTTGTGCTGTCCTTGATATTAAAGACTGTTTCTTTTCAATACCCCTACATGAGGAGGACAGGGAGCGGTTTGCTTTTTCTGTTGTGTTCCCAAACAGCCAACGCCCCAACCTACACTTCCAGTGGAAAGTGCTACCACAAGGGATGATCAACTCACCTACTATCTGCCAGATCACAGTTGATCGAGCATTAGCACCGGTTCGGCGCAACAACCCAACCGCGACCATCATCCAGTACATGGACGACATCTTGATCGCCGCGCTGTCAGGAAGTCAGGTAGACCAGCTGGTATCAGCAGTTTCAGAGACTTTAAAAACAAACGGGTTTGAAATCGCAAGCGCGAAAGTTAAGAGAGGACCATGTGTAACTTTTCTGGGAACGGGGATCACAAACTCTTACGTAACCCCCCCCCCAGATAAAAATCCGTCGAAACATCAGAACACTCCATGATATGCAACAATTAGTGGGATCCTTGCAATGGCTCCGCAACATTGTCCTGGTCCCTCCTGAAATCATGACCCCCCTATGTGATCTTCTGAAAGGAAAGCACCCCTGGGAGCAAAAAACTCTAACAACGGACGCAATGAACTCTCTTGACTTTATCGAGCTGGGAGTGTCATCAAGCACGCTCGCCAGGTGGAACCCACATGTACCACTGGACTTGTACGTACACTTCACGGAGGGAGGGGGAGTAGGGGCACTAGCCCAGGGGCCCCCTGAAAAAGCCCAACCAATACAATGGATAGTCCTGGGAAAACCACGTGCATTCTCCCCAGGAGCCGAGTGCCTTGGTAATCTCATCATGAAAGGCAGAAAACTCATCTGGGCATCGAGCCCGCCAGGATATACCTACCCTTCCGCAAACAGCTCCCAACGCAATCAGTGGCAATGTCAGAGTATCTAGCTATAGCTCTCGTTGGATTCGGTGGAGAAATCCGGTATGCTGTGAAGCCTCCCTGGACTCAAATGCTGGCCATTATCGACATCGACCTCCCACGGAAGATCATGGACCGACCCCAACAGGGACCAACTGTCTTCACGGACGCATCCTCAACAAGCTCAACCACGGCAGCAGTATGGCAATCCGGAGAAGAATGGCACTGTGTTAAAATGACCGATTGTGCGCTCTCCGTCCAGCAGCAGGAAGCGATGGCCATAGCACTGGCGTGTGGACTGTTTCCAATGGAACACCTCAACATAGTGACTGATTCGCTGTTCGTAGCCAAGCTTTGCTTAGCCATGTCGGGGCCCGGCGTGGCAACATCCACAATAGCCCTAATGCTGGAGGAAGCACTTTCTTCTCGAAAGGGCACCATATCGGTCATCCACGTCAACAGCCACAACCCAATCAAGGGGTTCTACCAAATCGGCAACGACAAAGCAGACGCCGCTGCGAAAGGGTTGTGGACGCTGAGAGATGCCCGTCAGCTACACGAGTCTCTCCACATCGGAGCCAAAGCGCTGGCCAAGAAATGCGGGATCTCAGTCACTGACGCGAAACACATAGTAGCCACGTGTCCCCACTGTCAAAAAACACCATTGTGGTCCAGTGGTGTCAACCCCAGAGGCCTTAAAGCCTCCGAGGTGTGGCAGACAGATTTTACGCTCTGTCAGTTACTAAAACCTCGAGCGTGGCTAGCGGTAACCGTAGATACATATAGTGGAGTGATCGTAGCCACACAATACCTCAAAACTGACTCCAAAGCGACCATCCAACACTGGTTAACAGTCATGGCGTGGCTTGGCATCCCTAATCAGATTAAAACAGATAACGGGTCGAACTTTGTCTCTAAATCAGTCCAAGCATTTTCTTTAAAATGGGGTATCACTCTAACACACGGCATTCCATATAACAGCACAGGACAAGCCATAGTCGAGCGAGCGAATCAAACTTTAAAATCTAAACTAGAGGTGTTGGCAAAAACAGAAGGTTTTGCCAATGCCATCCCCCCAAGAGACCAAGCACGCTTGTTAGCAACCGCTCTTTTAGCTCTAAATCAGTTCCCCAGGGGGGAAGAGAGGAATAGCCCTGCTCAAAAACATCGGGCCACTCAAGCGTTAGAAGAAGGACCGTTAGTTATAATTAGAAACGAGCTGGGGGAATGGGAACAGGGGTGGAGGCTAGTTCTTACGGGACGAGGATATGCCGCGGTCAAAAAAGATGGGAAAGTTAAGTGGTGTCCGCTTAAGTCCATTAAACCGGACCTCTGGGATAAAACTAATGAAAGCTGTGAGTTTCTGTCCACAGGACCGGATCATCGGATGCCCTCATAATCCACACGCCTCAGTGACAGGAGAAGATGGCGAGTCGGCAAACATCCCGTCTGCACCCGAAGGGTCCGTGCTGTCAGATAGCACTGATCTTCGGACCCTGTATACTAAACAGGCTCGCATCGTTTGTCAAGAACCGGCTAGAGAAAGTTAACATCATGCAGGTAGAACGTCGGCAACTGCTCTAAGAACGCTCCTGCCCGGAATTTCCCTTTTCTATTCCTATTTATACCTCGTTCCTCCCAGTTACCCTTTAACTACCTCACTCAATGTGCCTTATGTTTCTTATCCAGGTCTGTGGTACTTTCTCACAGTGCTGTAAAACAGAATCAGAAAATGCTGCATTTAGTATGTTTTTTACCTTCAGTTATGATGTAAATATTCTTTAAAACCTTTTATAACTTAATTTAATAATGCATAGGGAGGGGGGAAATGTTACTAGCTAGGGTCTGGCGACCAGAAGATCTCGTGATGTACGGAAAGATGAGACCCCTCTCCCGACAGCCAATAGCATTTGACCTGATGTACGCACGCGGAAGTGACATCACAAACCCAGGGTATATAATGTTGCGTCACACACCAATAAACGTCATTTGCCATCCACCACATTGGTGTCAGTGAGCTGATGACCCGAGCGGCCTGGGGGTGGTCCCCATGCCTCCGGAGAGGCAACAGACTTGCTTTTTCATATCTCCAGACACGTACCACTTCAGTTCCCACAGTCCTCTCAGGGTATGCCAAGATACTTCCCGCACTCAACCCTCTCATCATTCACCCCAAGGCACAGCTCCATACATACCAGGTGTTCTCTTATGTAAAGTGCAACTCTACCACCTCGCCTTCCTGGTCTGTCTTTCCCAAAAAGCTTATGGCAATGTTCCAGTTGTGTGAACTGTCCCACCATGTTTCAGTAATTGCATTAAGATCAAAGCCCTGTGTCTGCACACAGATCTCTATCTCTTTGTCCTGGTTTTTCCAGGATAGAGTTAATTTTCTTCTCAGTAGTTAGAAGAGACGTGTTTTGATTTCAGTTCAGACTTGCTTTGAGAACATCATTAATAAAAGTACTAATGTTATTAGTTACTGCTGGAGCTCAAGGTCACCGTATTTGGCTGGTTCACAGCTGCATTAGGACTGGGAAGGAGAAGTGTAGTGAATAGCAAAACCCAGAACTGGCATTTGGATGTGCCAATGAAATATTCCAGATCATATCACGTCATGTTCAGTATGTTATCCAGGGCTGACCAGAAAGGGGGGTGTGGATTTGTATGGGTTTTCTCTTGGGCTCTTGTTCCTCCGGGATCGCAGTTTTGGTTCGGGATTGTTGCTCCTCCGGGATTGTTATCCGGGAACGGTCTGGGCTTATCAGTGGGTGGTAAGCAGTTGCACTGGGTTATCACTCATTTGCATATCTTATTACTGTTATCATTATCACTACTATTTTAATATTAGTTGTTTAGGGGTTTTTTAAGGTTTTTTTTTATTTCTATTATTAAACTGTTTTTATCTCAACCTACAAGCCTCCTAATCCTTGCCCCCAATCCTCTCCCCTGTCTCCTGGGGGTGGGGGGAAGTGGGTGAATGGCTGTGTTGGCTGCTAGCCAAGGGCTAGCCCAGTGAAACTATTACACTCTTCTTGTTTATTTCCCATGCTGCGTGCACTGGTATACAGGGCACTTCAGAGAGGAATTAGAACATGCCAGTTTTACAGGAGGGTTGAATGAGGATACCCCACAGACACGTTCTGCAGGCACTTGCTTGGCTCCATTCACTTGCCGGGGTTGTAACCTCTTGAGTTTTGTTTTATTGTTTGGATAATCTCCATAATTTCCATAATTCCCTCCTACCCCCTTCCTTCCTAGTTTAAAGCTCTCCTTATGAGGTTGGCCAGTCTCTTGGCAAAGGCACGTGTACCCCTGTTGGTGAGGTGGATCCCATCACTCCCAAGCAGCTGTGGATCGTCAAATCGGGTCCCATGATCACAGGAACCAAAACCCTGTTGCCGGCACCAGTGGCACAGCCAGCTGTTTACTTTGAGAACACGCCTACTCCTCTTCTCATCTGCAACCCTAACTGGTAGGATCTAGAAGAAAACAACCTGTGCCCCAAGGCCCTTGACCACTGCTCCTAGGCTTCTGAAATCCCTTTTGATAGTTCCCAGGTTGTTCTTGGTATCATCAGTTCCCATGTGGAAGAGCAGCAGGAGGTAGTAGTCATATGGGTGGATCAGACTTGGTAGTCTCTCCTCGACATCTCTGATGCCAACCCCTGGCAGGCAACAAACCTCTCTAGACAAGGGGTCAGGTCGGTAGATGGGTGCCTCTGTCCCCTGGAGAAGGGAGTCTCCCATAACAATCACTCATCCTTTCTTCTGGGTGGGCCTAGCAGGTCAGTTTCACGCTTTGAAGCCATACCCAACTCCTCAGCTTGAAGAGCACTAAACCTGTTTGACAACTGCGTGTCCACAGGAGGAGAAGGAGCCTTGTCCTTAACCAGTTGCCGACATTCGTTCTCTATAGCCTTCTCTATTACCCTCCTTTTTTTCTTAACCCTCCTTTTTTTCCTAATGGAAGCAGTCAGAATGCTTGGGGCGGACTGACTCACCTTAGGCAACCCCCTGGATGAACCCTCATCGACATACTCATTTGAATGACCCTCAAATTCTCGAGCCCCATACCTGTTGTGTAAGTGTGGGTAGCCTGTGCCGAGAGTCTAAATCACGTTTTCTCATAGAGATAGGGTGATTGCTCTGTCTTTATTTGGTACAGGTTCCTTTTATACACTTTGCCACACAACATGTGATGCGTGCCAGCAACTAATTGGTTAAGACCCCACCCACGTGATACAGTCAGTAAGGTTCACACACAGCATAAAAGTCTAGCTCCCCATTAGTGATTAAAAGTCACCCAGCTCCTTAGCTCCCACAGCATGTTTCTCTACATGTAAGGGCAGCTTGGAAGGTAAGAGAGGTCTGGAGGGGATTTGCCTACCATCCAGAGCAGGGACCTGTTTCCATTTCCCTCCGTCTCTTAGTCTTAGGTCCCTTCCTTCTGCCTGGAGGTAAGAGGGTAGGAGATTCTCTGCTTCTTGTGGAGTGTCCATCTGCTGCCTTTGCCTCAGGGAAGGTAGCGTATGGCTCCATCAGTCTCTCTCTCTCTCTTGAACTTCCTAATGCTCCTTAACCTTTCCACTTCTTCCTTCAGTTCTGCCATCATGCTGAGCAGATCATTCACCCGGTCACAGCGCACACAGGTGTTATCTCTGCTGTCCTCTGCTAACAGTGACAGGGTCAGGCACTCCATGCATCCAGAGACCTGGACAGCTGCATGTTTGTGTGGGAGCTCTGTATGAGTGGCCACATTCTTTCTGGTAATGGTCTTCAGCCGAGTGGAAACCATAGCCATCTCTGCTTCTGGGAAGGCAATGAGCAATAGATGAGCTAGCCTTCCTGAGCCAGGGGCGGGGGACTGCATCATTCCTGTTCTCCCTGCCCACACAAACTGCCGCACCACGTTCCGTTTGCCCGCTCTGTTTGCTAGTGCTCCTGGGTTGCCAGTGCTCCCTAGGGTAGCCTCTTATAGGAGTGAGGGTGACTGCCGGAGAAGCTGGCTCCTCCCACACCTCATCAGCAGCCCGCTCACAAGCTGCTGGTACCTGGCACAGGCTAGATGCTTACCTGGCTTCGAAAAGCCTCGAAAAAACCGCAAAAGAGGCCCCCAAAGAGCCCTTGCCAGTCCTTTATGTCACGATTCACCACCTCAGTGCAGATTTACCTGCATTGGAGCTGTCCCCACAGGCAAATGACCTGCTCCAGATTTCTCTACCTTCCTCACCCCCAGCAGCACAGGGGGATAGGGAATGGGGGTTGTAGTCAGATCACCATTGCTGCTCTTCCCAGCATGAAAGTCCAGGAACAAGATGTTCCAAAGCGAGCTTCCCATAGAATCACGGACCTCTTTGGGCACAGCTCCCAGCTATGGCATGGGGACATTCACGGGCTGCAGACAGGCCTCCAGTCCAGCGCACCTCCTCACCCTCCTGGCTCTGGGGGTCCACCCCCACTCTGGCGTTGAGTGTCTCTTGGAATTTCAATACAGTCACACCTGTCCTCAGGCTCAGCTTTTGTGCTCTAGCGTGGAGTCCTCTGTGGTCTACACATGGGGATCTGCTCCACCGTTGAACTTCCATGGGCTGCAGGGGACCTCATTGACCTTTTCCTACTCCATGCGGTTGAACTGAGTGTCTGAGGTTCTCTGTCCTCCCCCTCCTCCTCCTTCCTCCTGGCAACAAAGCTCTCTCTTTTTGTAGGCCAATAGTCGTCTTTTGTTCAGGTCAATGGCCTCTCCTCCAGGTTCTATCCACCTTCTTCTTTTCAAGACAGTCCTTTCCCTCACAAATATGGATTCACAGAGGTGTTTCTCTATTGCTAATTGGCTCAGCCTGGGCTGAGGCAGGTAAGCCTTGGAGCCAGGGTAGTTTCCATGAAGCTTCTCAGAAGGTAACACTTCCCCCACTACCAAAAACGGCCCCCACGCACACAGAAACACAACACAGGGTGGAGCTCCAGAACACCTGCAGTACACTGATGACATCAATCTTATGGGGAAACAAAAAAGAAAAACTTTTTAAGAAAGGAGAGAAAATAATTCAAGTCCTTTTGAAAGCTGTTTTTGCCATAAAACAAAGTCAGGCAAAGGGATCTGAACCAGAGATCCAGTTTTTAGGAATAAAGTAGCAAGATGGACACCATCAGATCCCAATGGATGTGATTAATAAAATAACAGCTATATCTCCACCAACTAACAAAAAGGAAGCACAAGCCTTCTTAGGCATTGTGGGTTTCTGGAGAATGCACATTCTAAATTACAGTGAGATCATAAGCCCTCTCTACCAGGTGACCCGAAAGAAGAATGATTTCACATGGGATCCTGAGCAGCAGCAAGCCTTTGAACAAATCAAACAGGAGATGCAGTAGCTCTTAGGCCAGTCTGCACAGGACAAGATATTAAAAAATGTGCTCTACACTGCAGCCAGAATAACGGACCAACCTGGAGCCTGGCAGAAAGCACCAGGGGAGACTCGAGGTTGACCCCTAGGGTCTTGCAGTCATGGATACAAAGAATGATAGACCCGATACACTCCAAACTGTAAAAGAGATATTGGCAGCGTATGAGGGAGTTCGAGCTGCTTCAGAGGTGATCGGTACTGAAGCAAAGCTCCTCCTGGCATCCTGAATTCCCGTGCTGGTCTTGTGCTGGTCTGGATGTTCAAAGGGAGTGTTCCCTCTACACACCATGCAACTGATGCCACGTGGAGTAAGTGGGTTGCACTGATCACACAGCGGGCTTGTATTGGAAGTCCCAGTCACCCAGGTATTCTGGAAGTGATCACAAACTGGCCAGAAGGCAAAAATTTTGGAATGTCACCAGAGGAAGAGGCGACGTGAGCTAATGAGGCTCCACCATATAATGAACTACTAGATAATGAGAAACAATATGCCCTGTTCACTGATGGGTCCTGTCGTATTGTAGGAAAACATCAAAGGTGGAAAGCTGCTGTGTGGAGTCCCACTCAACAAATCACAGAGGCTGCTGAAGGGGAAGGTGAATCAAGACAGTTTGCAGAGGTAAAGGCCATTCAACTGGCCTTAGACATTGCTGAGGGAGAGAAGTGGCCAGTGCTCTACCTCTATACGGACTCATGTATGGTCACAAATACCCTGTGGGGGTGGTTGCAACAATGGAAAAAGAGCAACTGGCAGCACAGAGGCAAACCCATCTGGGCTGCTGAATTATGGCAAGATATTGCTGCTGGACTAGAGAGACTGGTTGTAAAGATACGTCATGTAGATGCTCCCTCCAGTCAATCCTGGTTAATATACTAAACATGACGTCATACGATATGGAATATCTTATTGGCATATCCAACTGTCAGTTCTGTGTTTTACTAACTACTACACTTTTCTTCTCCACTTCCCCATTCCAGTCCTCTCTTCTTGGAAACTGCCCAAGCACATTTCTTTTCATAACAATCCTCACTGAAACCAAAACACAGTGCTTTCTAGCTACTAAGAAGAAAATTAACCCTATCCTAGCAAAAACCAGAACAACATTGTAATCTTTTGCTCGGTGTCCTGGTTTTGCTAGGATAGAGTTAATTTTCTTCTTGGTAGTTAGAAGAGCTGTATTTTGGTTTCAGTTCAGACTTGCTTTGAGAACATCATTGATAAAAGTAGTAATGTTATTAGTTGCTGCTGGAGCTCAAGGCCACCGTGTTTGGCTGCTTCACAGCTGCATTAGGACTGGGAGGGAGAAGCGTAGTGAATAGCAAAACCCAGAACTGGCATTTGGATGGGCCAATGAAATATTCCAGATCATATCCCGTCATGTTTAGTATATTATCCGGGGCTGACTGGAAATGGGGGGTTGTCGCGACCGCAAAGTAAGGAGTATCTCTCGCTGCTAAGCCTCTGATTGTACAACATCTCTAGTGCTCTGCAACAGGGGGTGGATTCGCATGGGTTTTCTCTCAGGCTCTTGCTCTTCTGGGATCGAGGTTTCGGTTCAGGATTGTTGCTCCTCTGGGATCGTTATCTGGGAACGGGCCGGGCTTATCAGTGGGTGGGAAGCAGTTGCACTGGGTTATCACTCATTTGCATATCTTATTACTGTTATCATTATCCCTACTATTTTAATATTAGTTGTTTAGGTTTTTTTAAGTTTTCTTTTCTTTCTATTATTAAACTGTTTTTGTCTCAACCTACAAGCCTCCTAATCCTTGCCCCCAATCCTCTCCCCTATCCCCTGGGGGTGGGGGGGAAGTGGGTGAACGGCTGTGTTGGCTGCTAGCCAAGGGCTAGCCCAGTGAAACTATCACACTCGGATATGACTTGTATCATCTTGAACCATTTCTTCTTGAAAATTAATTCTTCCTAAGGTAATAGTGTTTTAGGTATCTATCTGTATGATTTTTATGTCAAGTCTACGAGTTAATTGACACAATTTTTAAATCTGTCACTTTGAGTGTCCCCTCCCAATATTTTCAGTAAAGCTGGAATGGCTCTACCATTACACCTCAGACCTTCTGCATCTCACCGAATCTTATAAGAAGAAAAGAGCTGTCAAATTCCATTACTCCTGTATCCAAACTCTCACATCACCTGCCTGGATGACCATAATAACTACATCATAGAAGTAATCCTTGCACTTCTGGACTCCAACAGCTGGGTGTCCTGGTTTTTGCTAGGATAGGGTTAATTTTCTTCTAAGTAGATAGAAAACACTGTGTTCTGGTTTCAGTGGAGATTGTTATGAGAACAAAGTTGATAACATACAAGGACACCTGTGCTTGGGTAGTTTTCAAAAACAGAGGACTGGAACAAAGGACTGGAAGGGGCAGGACGGGGCGGGTGAAGAAGTGCAGTAGTTAGTAAAACCCAGAATTGACAGTTGGATATGCCAATAAGATATTCCATATCATATTACATCATGTTCAGTATATTACCCGGGATTGACCGGAAAGAGGGGGGCTGAGAGTGGATGTGTCTTGTTTGGCTGCCAGCTAAGTTAAACTATCACTTTCTGCTCAGGTGCAATCATCAGGTCCAATAACAACTTAATGATGAACTACAGCAGAATAAAACAAATGCTGAGAACATCAACGGAGACCTGTCTTCTTATACAGACTAGTATTTCTGTTAAAATATTGAAAATATCAAGACATCTTTTATGATAGATTCTTCATTTATGGATCCAAAATGGATCTATTATGGGGGAAGCAGGATGCTGATATGATGTTTTTAAATAAGTCAGGATTCAGCAGCAGCATTAAGAACTATTTTTCCTTTATTTTATGCATTATCCTCCTCACAAAGTCTGAATCATATATAAAATGAATTTTGAGATCAGAATTATGCAAGCTGAATTCTTGTACAATTTTAGGATTTAAGTTCTCAGCTTTTCATCCCAGTTTAATAAGGTCAATTGAATTCCAAAGTTTCTGTCAAAAAAAGCTGGTGTAAGCTGAGTGTATTGGGTTTGCATGGCAAGGTTTTTGGTAGCAGTGGGGGAGGGGACATGGGGTGGCTTCTGTGAGAGAAGCTGCCAGAAGCTTCCCTCATGTCCGACCCGACACAGCCAATGCCAGCGGCTACAGGAACAGACCCGCCGCTGGCCAAGGCCGAGCCAATCAGTAACGCCTCTGTGATAACATAATTAAGAAAAAAAAAAAAAAGGAAGGGAGAAAAAAAAAGCTGCACACTTTGCAGCTGGAGAGAGGAGTGAGAAGATGTAAGAGAAACAACTCCGCAGACACCAAGGTCAGTGAAGAAGGAGGGGGAGGGAATGGGCTCCAGGCGCCGGAGCAGCGATTCCCCGCAACCTGTGGTGAAAGACCAGGGTGAAGCGGGCTGTCCCCCTGCAGCCCCTGGAGGTCCATGGTGGTGCAGATGACCACCTGTAGCCCGTGGAGGTCCATGGTGGAGCAGATGTCCCCCTGCAGCCCGTGGAGGACCCCACGCCGGAGCAGGTGGATGCCGAAGGAGGCTGTGACCCCGCAGGAAGCCCGCGCTGGAGCAGGTTCCTGTCAGGACCTGTAGCCCGTGGAGAGAGGAGCCCACGCCGGAGCAGGTTTGCTGGCAGGACTTGTGACCCCGTGGGGGACCTGCGCTGGAGCAGTCCCTTCCTGAAGGACTGCACACCATGGAATGGACCCAGACTGGAGCAGCTGTCAGTCATGGGAAGGACTCACGTTGGAGCAGTTGGTGGAGGACTGTCTCCCGTGAGAGGGACCCCACGCTGGTGCGGGGGAAGGAGACCTCCCCCTGAGGAGGAAGCAGCGGCAGAAACACCGTGTAATGAACTGACCCCAACCCCATTCCCTGTCCCCCTGTGCTGCTGGGGGGAGGAGGTGGAAAATCGGGAAAGAGATTAAGCCCGGGAAGAAGGGAGGGATGGGGGAGGTGTTTTAAGATTTGGTTTTACTTCTCATTCTCCTCTGATTTTGATTTGTAATAAAGTAAATTTGTTTTTTTTCCCCCAAGTGGAGTCTGTTTTGCCCGTGCCAGTAATTGGTGAGTGATCTCTCTCCGTCCTTATCTCCACCCACGAGCTTTTCGTTATAATTTTCTCCCCCTGCCCATTTGAGGAGGGGGAGTGATAGAGTGGGCTTTGGTGGGCATCCGGTCTCTAGCCAGGGTCAACCCGCCACACTGAGTAACAAAATACACATGAATGAAAGGGGTAGTGTTTGCTAAAGACACAAAAATGTAACCATGCAAGCAACAACAGTTACAGATAATAAAAGATTATTTTTTCCACACCTCTTTATCTAAAAAAAAAAGGTTTTAAAAAATCTATGCATAGGATAACAAAGAACAATTAAACCTTTGCATGTTACTTGTCTTTCTTTGTAAAGCTGAAATACAAGAAATACACTGAACAATGTGCCCCTTGATAGAGGAACTCTAGTCCAAGAAATTTGGTCATAACTTGAAATTTTATAAAAATTATGTTTAGAGAATCTTGGCACAATTATATCCCAAGTAACTAACCCAAGACCTGCTAGCACAACCTGTGACTAGCAGTAGTATACAAGCTCATGAAAACATAAGAGTTTTGCTAATAAATACAGGAGCTAGTCCAGTCAAAAGTAAAACTAAAGCATTAAAAATCATGAATCAAAAAAAGCTAAAATAAGAAACAGCATGCAAATTTGCAAAAGAAAAAAAGCAAGGCTTTGAAAGAGAGTATAGAAGGTTAATAGCCTTCCACTATAAGGAATATATTTTATGTGACCTCTTCTTCCACTGAAGTAGCAATAAATGGAAGGATTTACATGTTCCTATTTATCCACATGATTATAATAAATTATTGATCCAGTTCATCATTCTATATTATGAACATGGTATTAAAAAAAAAAATTCACAATGCTTCATCATTCAAAGTTTTTTTATTTAAATGTTCTAAAGCTCTTCTAAAATCTAAACCACTACTGGGCTTTGCAATTTCTAGACTACTGGGCTTTGCAATTTCTTAATGAGAGCACAGCACACAAACTACACACATATACACACACACTCATATATACCCACAGGTTTGTGGGGGGTTCTTTTTCAGAAAATTAAAAAAAATACATATTTTAATCCATCAAAATTCAACCATTCTCAAGTGTAAGTGAACATCTACCTTCATCCAAGAAACATTTTAAACTTCTTGACAATTACAATAATTGTAATCCCTAGAGACTGACACTCTTCAGAGAAGATTCATATAATGGATGACTTTATGGTAGGAAACTGTAGTATGATGTATGCAATTCTAAGTGAACACACAGCATAGTCATCTCCATAAGCTCATTGAAACGTCAGTATTTGACTCAGTAGAAAAAAAATAGCTGGAAAAGAGAATTAAAAATGCTACTAGAGTTTCTTTAAAGTCTCTAGACATTATTAGCAGTATTTCAAAAAATCTCAAAGACTAAAGGCAACTCATTTCTTTATTTTTATGGATTTTCAATTATAGTTCTTGTTTAATAGTGTTCTATGTCAACTTTCCCAGTTACATGAGGGGATCAACTTATTATGCAATTTACAAAAACCAGGAAAATGCAAAATATTTTATCTAGCTTTTTAGCCATTCTAAAAACTGTATGTTTAAATCTATAGGTGTGATTCTGCTCTCACTTAGTTTATCACTTGAGTTATATTTTGTATTGTATTTTGAACTGAAACATACTATAAGCACTAAGTCAGTTACTATGTCTTAACTGTTTGGAGATGGGGTGTGGAAACCTCACAAACCAACTAAAATGGATTGAGAGTGCTTATGTTAGTACCTGGGTCAACTGCTTTGTTAAGCACAGTGCAAACTCCTAACAAAAGGAGAAGGCTTTTGCACACTGGATTTCACAACAAAGACTGTTAGCAAGCGACACAGACAAACACATTAGAAACACTTGGGACATGGGCTTATCTTGTGAGACACGGGAAACTCCTCTAAAGCTTTTTCTGTTATAGAAATGGTACAATTTTGTCCAGTAAAAAGATGAATTCCAAGACTTTTTTTACTGGAACACCATTCTCAGAAGACAAAATATGGCAGATCTTGTGTCCTCATATCCCGCAGAATTGCTAGAAAGAAGGCCTGTGGCCACACAAGTTTGGGGTGCACTAGGTCAGATCCCAGAGTAAGGATGTGCAGAAACTCACTAGCACATGCAGAAAAGATTGTCTCAAATAGTGTCATATTGTGACATTTTCCCCTGCCAGTTGTGGGCTCATCCTTCTTCAGAGACCAGGACCACAAACATTTGTTATTCCCAAGAACTGACCATATGATCAGCACACTCCTAGGAGCCAGGAGCTCCCTCTGCCTCTGTCTGTCAACATGCTCACAGAGCCCTAACTCGTCTTTAATATTGCCTTCAAATTATACCTTTTCTCTGTCCTACAATATATGAGTTTAAACAGCAGTGAAGGTCTAAAAATTCCTTAATATTAATTCACATTTGCAGTGGATGAAATGACCAACACCAAGATGTGTTCAGGCATCAGCACGTTATTGAAGCTTTGCACTGCTTATATATCCTTTTTTCTTCCTCCATGCCCCAAGCACGCAGCACTCTCACTTTTGATTCGTTACCCCTTATCAGCACACGATGAGCACGCGCCTAAACAATTGACATAATTGGATAATTCCATTTGTTCACGAGCCATTCTTTGCCTTCTGACTGGTTACTGATTACAGCACACAATCATCCCTTATCTTGTATCTATTAACCATTTCTACTACATCCTGACTCTATTCTAAGAACACAGATATCCAGATATCCTGTTTTTACCCATATTTTTGACTAACTAGATTTTCTCATGACCCCTGTTTTGTAGCCAATTTTCAATAAAGCTGTCCACATGTCTCCACGCCATCAAATCCATAACTGAAAAAGGCACTTTCACATCGTTACCAACTCCCTGCCGCAGAGGAGCTATTGTGTGTGTCTGCTGCCAAGTTCTCTGAGAAATAGGGGTATGAATTACAACCTCAGACGGTCCACATCCTCTATTCCACTACTTGCTGGTTCCTCCACCTGTTCCCTATATTCTCGACCCCAATTTCTTTCTCTCCTGGGAGGGGATATATCTAATTCTGGTCCTTCATCAGTTTCAGAGACAATTCTTCTTTAAACAATCCTTCCCAATTTCACATGTTGAACATCGTTTCTTTACTTCCTTATTATTAGAAGTTATAGCCATTACTAAGTTATCTCTACTAATCAACTTACATTCTTTTTGCCAATCCTTTCTCTGCCTCAGATAAAAAAAACCCCAAACAAATCTACATATAGTACTTCATCCCACTTCCCTTCTCTCCTGCAGAACAGCATCAACTGTAGAATGGTATTATAATTCAATGTCCTGTTCATGGGCTATTTTTCCTGATCCTCTAATGTATACAGAGGCCACCAATGATTACAATATTAAATTATCTGATTCTTTCGCAAATCATCATGTAAATCTCCCCAATGTGCTAATAAACATCCTAACGGAGAAGTTTTTGGGATTTTGTCATTTGCAGCCAAATTACCCATACTTTTACTTTTAAACAAATGAGTTAACGTGGATGCCATGATATAATTGCTTTACCCCTCGCGGGATAACAGAACCACGGATCCGAACTCCACACTCGCTTCGTGCTCAATTGCACGTCTCACTCTCACAGTCACTCACACAGTTCCGCAATTGTTACCTTGAGTAAAAGTATGTAACACAATAAACACGGTTCTTAATTACAGCTCAGCACTTCAGTACCCACTCAAAACAAACGATTCCACAATATAACACACATGAAAAACTTCTAACTTCTTGTTAGAGGCACTACCTTGAGAACACTATAGCATATAGGTTCTCTTGTCTCCACTACTGTCCAACCCTGCAATAGCTTTCGCTTATGTCTTATGGGCAGACGCCTAGGCTTCCACTCCCACAAGGATCCTTTAGTCCAACCCTGCGCAGCTTTCACCACGACTGACAGGCAGACGTACAGTGGGACTCTAACCCACTTACACAATTACCGAAAGAAAAGAAGTGTCTTACCAAAAATCCAGGGAACGTCGCAAAGAACCTTATGGATCAGGGATCGATGGGTATCCCCGAGAAATCCTGGGTGCCGGCTGGAACCAATCAGGTCCCCGACTCCTCCAGTCTCCTTCAGTGAGGTCCCATCTGGGTCGCCAAAACTGTTACCGAAAATCCGGAATAAGAAACTTATCAACACCAATGTGATGCGGATAAGCAGACACTTCTTCATTACGGCCGGGTGTGTGAGTGAGTTCTCTCACGGTCAACGCACACCATGCCCCAAAATCATACATCTTATATAGAGCTTACTCATACATATTCATTGAGTAGTCATACATAAACATGTTATTTCCAGGAAATCATTAGCATATTCTCCTCCTATTTCCGATTCTGGGCAATAACTGTTAGAAAGATCTGGAAATGAGTCTGGGGTGTCAAATGGGTGGGCGATCCGTGAATCGGTGGTCGAAACCTCCCCCTGCCGGAATTACCTTTTGCTTAAGGACACGGTTTCTTGGCAGCACCTACAAACCGTTACAGTAGGCTTCTCTCCCCATTCTATCCCCATTAAAATAAAAACTAATCATAAACTATTAATTAATTCTAACATATCAGTAACACATCGATATTGAAGCACTTCAGTTAGGCTATTGCCTGTGTCACCGTTTTAGAGGAACGCGCCCCAATTCCTTTGAGGCATTTAGCAGGTATTTATTTCCCTGTTGGCTCCTCATACATCAGCAGCTCCTGGCTCTTCTCTGTTGTTCAAAACTCCATCCCCTTCCCCCACCGAGTCTAGTTTAAAGCTCTCCTAAAAGTGAGAAAACTCATGGCTCGAGATAAAGACCGTTTAATAGGTAAAGCAAAAGCTGCACACGCAAGCAAAGCAAAATAAGAAATGAATTCACTACTTCCCATCGGCAGGCAGGTGTTCAGCCATCTCCAGGAAAGCGGGGCTCCATCGCGCTCAACAGTTGCTCGGGAAGACAAAATGTCATCGCTCCGAACTTCCCCACCTTCCTTCTCCTTCCCCCAGCTTTTTATTGCTGAGCATTGTAGAGAGCTGGCTGCATGACAAAGGTCACATAGATCCACTGCAGCTGGTAGAGCAAGAGCTGGCAGAGCACCGCACACATCTGGTGTAGGTGCTGATATGTCAGGACCAGCTCTGAGTTCCCCCCCTCTTTTTTCTCTCTTCTATTATTTTTGTGTTGTTTTAATTTCTCAAATCACAAAGAATCTATATATGCAAAATTGCAGTGGTTAAAAGACCACACTCAGATGATTGTTAAGAACATAAACCTACTTGATGCATGATTAACATTTCTTTTTGGCAATTTAGCTTTTAACTTCAATTAAAGAGAGTGTATGCTCTTTAGGCATTATATTTTTAGTACTAATTATAGTAAAAATAAAAATATGCTTATAGATGCATAATGAAAGGAGTACAGAGTGTCACTGCTACAGCCCTGATTGTACAAAAAGAAAAAGGGGGAATTGTTGTAGATCACTAAGAGATATTTGTACAATCAGAGCTTTTAGCAGAAGCAGTGAAGGTATTAAAATGGCTCAGGCCCCTTGACATAAGTCAGGGAGGATTAACAGAAATCTTCAAGAGGCCTACTCTCCTTGAGAACTTCAGACAAAACAATTTTAATCAAGCTGGGAAAAAAGGGAGTTGGAAATTGTGAAGTTAGGGAATATCCTGTTGTTGCCCTTGAAGCTCAACTGAACAACACCACCTGTTATAACAAAGAGAAAGTTCTCAGGAAAATTAATGAGCCAATCAGTGTGGATTTTTGGGAATATGCATAAGCTTAATTAACTGCTGTATATAAGAAGCATATGTGTAATCAATAAATCGAAAGTCTGATGATTCAACTCATATTGAGCTGTCCGGATCTTCTCTCCGTCGCAACAGAGCACTACATCTAAGTTCCTTAGATGTACTACGGGAATCTTATCTCCTTCCGCAGCGCACAGAGATCGGGCAGGGCCAGGTCGACTGGCAGATCCTCTAGTGTTAACTAGCCAAGTGGCTTCCGCTAAATGTGTATCCCAGTGCTTGAATGTCCCATCACCCATTGCTCTCAGCGTAGTTTTGAACAGTCCCTTGTATCGCTCAATTTTCCCGGAGGCTGGTGCATGATGAGAGGGGCTGTGATACACCCAGTCAATGCCGTGCTCCTTGGCCCAGGTGTTTATGAGGTGCTTTCAGAAATGAGTCCCATCGTCCGATTCAATTCTGCTTGCCACAGCGGGTTCGTGGGAGTGTGATATAATCAATCTGCCAGGCTACAGTGATGGCCCCCGGTGAGAAGCTTCATTAAAACTCCCCTGGCTCCAAGGCGTACCCCCCACCCCCAGCCCAGGCTGAGCCAATTAGCAATAGAGAAATGCCTCTGCCTGCGAATCCGTGTTTGTGAGGGGAAGGACTGTCTTGAAAAGAAGAAGGTGGATAGAACCTGGAGGAGAGGCCCTTAACCTGAACAAAAGACAACCATGGGCCTAAATAAAGGGAGAGCTTCCTTCCCGAGGGCAAGCGTGACTGAATTGAGACCCCCAGAGACTGCTCAAGGCCAGAGCGGGGGTGGACCCCCAGAGCCGGGTGAGGGGGAAGGAGGTGCGCTGGACCAGAGGCCCCTCTGCAGCCCGTGGATGTCCCCATGCTGGAGCCGGGAGCTGTGCCCAAAGAGGTCCATGACTCCATGGGAAGCTCGCTTTTGAACACTGTTCCTGGACTTTCATGCCAGGAAGAGCGGCATAGGTGAACTGACTGCAATCCCCATTCCCTGTCCCCTATGCCGCTGGCGGGGGGGGGTGGGGGGAGAAGGTAGAGAAATCGGGAGCAAAGTAATTTGAGCCTGGGAAGAAGGGAGGGGTGGGGGAAGGTGTCTTAAAGACGTAGTTGTTATGTCTCACTGTGCTACTCGGATGATTGGTAACGAATTAAATGGCTTTTTCCTCCCCAAGTTGAGTCTGTTTTGCCCGTGACCATAACTGGCGAGTGAGCCGTCCCTGCCCTCATTCTAATCTGTGCCCCTTTGTTGCGATTCCCTTCCCATCTCAACGAGTGGGGGGGAAGCGAGTGCAGGACCGCGGGGTCCGAGCCGTGGGGTAAACCACCACGATACCAAAAAGGCTTTAGCTGCTTAGCTTATTTGATTACGGCACACGTTTGACATTCGTGGATAACCCGTGCAGTGGCATCAACAGTCAAGTCCACCCCTCGATCGCGACCCCGTTTGTATGTTGCATCCCTTCCTACATGTCCTGATGTGTCATGAGCCCACTGAGCTATAAATAGCTCACCCTTATGTTTCCAGACCAGATGTACCCGAGCCCCAGATCCTGGCCAGCTCGTTGCAAAAAAATCCCTGGTATATATAGGCCAAAGCCGCAGGTTCGGAATCTCTTGCTCCCTCTCTAGCGAGGACTGAGCTCCGCGGTGCCCGCGTTCCCGCTCACGCGCCTCTGCCCCGGGTGCTGCTTCGGAGATCCCGCGGTTCGCGAGGTAACCAGCATAAATTTGCTCTTTGCATTTTATCTGTGGTTGCTCCTGCGTCCTGCCTGCATCGGCTCACACAGCGTACTGCTTCCAAAAAAGCTGAGAGTTTTGCTTCCTACGAGACGCAGGAGACCGCTAAGCGGTTCCAGCGTCACGCTTCAAATGACCGGGCAAATCACTACCTATCTTTAGAACACTGTTCACTGGCTGAACCCTCCCCCATACTTACACTCCGGGGGGACGCCGTTTTAACTTGCAGAACTAGGTCCCTCAGCAAGACACGCGAGACAAGAGATGATATCCCCATGCTAAATCTTTATTGTGCAACTGCCGCTCAAAGTTTTTATTACCTTCCAGAGACACACCTCACAAGAAATCAGATGTCAACAGTGGCTAGACTGACGGGCAACAGACGAAATCCATTCAGTGGCGATTTGCACACGTGCAGCAACTCTTGCGGTGCAAAAATCTTAGCCCGGTGACCAGCCCAACTGACGGGCACCCAGAATACGTAGATGCACGGGATAGTCAGACTGCCCACCCTTGGGCCCTTCATCCACAACCGGCCAGAATCCATTGGTCAGGCCCAGGTGAGCAGCACGCTTCTTGCCAACAATCATTAAATGCCCGAGAAGCTGGAGAAGGAAGTAAAAAAAGCATAAACACTGTAGGGGAAGGAGGTGGGGGGGGGGAAGGGGTGCTATGCAATTTTCTTTCAAGCTAGACAGTAGCGGACTACACAACAGCCACAGAAGCTAAGTTTGTCTCTGGGTTAAAGCCCCCATTCTCTCTTCAGGCAACAGAAGCAAATCTGGTGGAAAACAAAACTTAGGTTGCCTTTTGTACAGGTTTACAAAGTCTTTGAACTCGACTTTTCTAGCCAAAAGCAAAGCATCCAACACCTCTCAACCAGCTTTGCCCTTCCTCCCCCCTGACCTGCCAAAAGCCCCAAGCCCTCTTCTCCGTACCAGAAGTACTACTACTCGTACTCTAAACCGTGACAACAGGCATCAGACTGCGCTCCAAAACAACACTGCGTTTTGCACCGGAAGCACATACCCGGGGGCGAGCATTGCTTTGTATCACTACTTTTAGTCAAAAAGCTCAATCCCGTTGCAAGCTAGAGGCAAAAAGATTATAGCGCCAGAAAACCCCAAACTGTGCCCTATCAAGAGGAAAAGAGGGGATGGGAAAGAGTCTAGTTAAATTAGGAACTAATGGCAGGTACAGTTCAGCGTACAGAAACCTCCCACAGTACTTACAGATTCACCAGAATCTTCTGCTTCAGATAGCCTGATAATTGGCTCCTCAGGCATGACTAGGAACAGCGCCGGAGCTTGGGGCGAAAGATCCCGGAACACAAGGCACTGGAGGAAGAGTAAACAGTTAAAACGGAATTGGCTTCAGAAGCAGATTACCAGATACCCCAAACACAAGCCGGAACGTTGATTTTTCTTACGTGATGTTAATACTTTCTATATGCAAAATACAACATATTTACAGAGCCCCCGCCAGAAGGGGGACTCGTCACGCACGATGATGGGGGCAAGGAGATGGGCCGGTACTTCAGATGAGCGACCTCCAGGACGTTTCCATTTGGGTCGATCATTTCCTAAGCAGTTTTTCGATTCGACGTGGTCCACGCAGAGGCAGGAGACAAACGGCTTAACTGAATCAGCAAAGAATTCCGTGAAGTGGAAGATCAGCGGCCATTCATTTCCCACGGTACAGGGAGCTCAAGTATTGAACAAAAGCATAATCACAGCAAGCCTGCAAGTGCATAGTACGAGTCCGTCTTCTATATTGCACACAGACCCTACCTTCAAAAGCAGAAGACATCCCTAACTGTTAATCTTCAGCATTTTAATTAATATACGGGATACTAACTTAAAGTTAACATCGCATAGGTGACGGCTGCATTTTTTCCCCACAGTCTAAGCAGCTCACTCTAGTTCCTAGCACACTGTGGTGCACCAGCAGCCGTGAACCTTGCAAGCATGCTGCTATCACGGTCCCACTTCACCACGGAAACAAGGTCTGGGAAGCTTTTGCAGCCTGCAGGACGACCGGTTTCTAGATTCTGGTTTTTTAAGAAACATGAGAAAAGCTGTGTAACTCTTTGCTTTGATAATCCCGTTTGGGGGCTCGGAACCAAAGCCTAGCACAGCAGAGCTGTGAAAACGCTATTACGAGGCACATCAAGACCTGCATTTCTTTCTCCTATGCAGAGCTAACTCATGACGGTCACGACTCAGACGTTCACTCTTTACATACACCCACACCCCCCTCCCCGCCCCCCGCCGGAATCCCCGAGGAGACGGACTGCGCGTGCTTAAGCTAAGGTTTCAAGACTGTCATCCTACACGAGGTAGGACCACTCCCATCCCTCGGCAGCAAGCTTTGCACGACTTGCGGTGCCAAAGGGACATCACGCGGCAAACGTCTGCGGCTGCCAGCAAGCGCGTTACCGTCAGAGGCCCTCCTCTACGTACGGACGCACGGACGCGCGCACGCGACGCGGCGAGCCGGACAGCACCAGCAACCCAGTACGCGCCGCGGCAGGCGGAGGGGGGCACCGAAGAAGCGCGATGTTTTAGGGGCGGCGCAGTAGAGAACGCCACAACCCAGAGAGGCCCCGTCCGTCCGTCCGTCCGTCCGTCCCTCCCTGCCGCCACCCGCTCTGCCGCGCTAACGGGTCCTCGGCTCAGGGTGCCTGCGAGGGCGGTGGGGTGGGGGGAAGGGAAGAGGAACCGCGCACAGAGCAAAGCCGCGGCTACCTCCTCGTCCTCGTAGATGGCGTTGGCGGGGAAGCGCCTCGCCGACGATCTTTCCGAAGACAGCAGTGGCGCCACCGGGCCGAGCAGCCCGCACCCCGATAAGCTCGTCAGCCACGACAACGCCCCTCGTCGCCCCCGCGCTTCCTCCGCTCGGCCAGGCCCTCCGCGGCGCCCATTGGGCCGCCCCGTCGCCGCCGGCCGATCGCGCGTCTCGACTGGCTGTCTCGTCTGTCGTTTCCGCTCGTCCCCGCCCCTTTGGCGGGTCCGCCCTCGTCGACCTGGTGCTTGCCGGGGCTCGGGGAGTTTGCGTGCTCTCGGGGCGCGGAGGGATCCGACCTGGAGGTGGAGGGAGAAGCCGTGGGGCGAGGGGCGAGTCCGCGGAGCGATCTGCGACACGGCGAGCGGGCGGCTGGGTGCGCGCGCGCGCGCAACGAGGTCTCAGAAGAGGCTGTTGTAGCTAGAAGTACTATTTCTTGTTATTTATTACCGCATCGAGTCCACCCCAAACGTGCTTGTGGCTTTTTGGTGCTGCTCCCTCCAGACAAATGACTGCTTTTGCAGGGCAGGGCAGGCCTTAACTTTTCAGAACGTTTCACAGAACCAACAGAAGTTGCTCTCAATTGTTCCCTGAAAGCCCCACTTCAATTGCAGACGTTTCTAAGCTGCTGTTAGAAAAAAAGTAAATTCCTATTTTTAGTTTTAACAAGACATCCGTAGTTGAGCCTTAAGTACCAAGTCCAGTTACTTTGTATCAACTATGCAGGCCTTACTAACACTAAGGACGATGCCCTTGAAAAGGAGCTAAAAGACTGATAAAAGGAGACCATCCTGCCCTAGAAGGCACCAAAAGCTGGATAATTGCCTGAGAAGGATGAAGTCGGCAAGAATCTGCAGAAACTGGGGGAAAGGTAAATGCGGCAGGGGGAGATCGAGACCACCCACCCAATTAGAGACTGAACAGACATCACATCCTCTCCTCTCCTCTCCTCTCCTCTCCTCTCCTCTCCTCTCCTCTCCTCTCCTCTCCTCTCCTCTCCTCTCCTCCCCCCCCCCCGTATTAGAGCATGCGCTGTGCAACTTTTGTGTACTGTACTCTTAAAAGGTAAGCGAGAGAAGTTGAAGCCAATCATAAAGAAGAATAGTAATGCATATGTATAGTGGGTGGAACAAACTCATCCATTATGTATCAATGTGCGCCCTTTTGCAAACTCGGCGTGCTAGCTTTGTGGTGATATACCCCTAGCACCCAGCGCTGAATAAAGAATGCCTGCTTCTTAAGACTACATTGGTGTTAAGGAGTTCATTCCTGATTTCGGTGACGCCGCACGCCTCCTGGGAGAAAATAAAATACAAAGCGTGCGTTCAGCACTGGTGGCTCGAGAGCTGGAGGGCAGATCAAGATAGGCTTTGCGCTAAGCTGGGTACGAGGCTTTTAGAAAAAATAGGCAGTGCCCCCAAAGCTGCCCAAGGGTGGTCTGTGGTGCCCTGCACCCCCGGGGATAGTGAGCAATTTGACTGGTCTACACAGCTGTACTGTAACATGTATAAACCCCGCTTTCCTCTATATCGGGCTAAGGCTATCCTTAGCCTTCTTTGCGGCAAGGGCACATTGTCGGCTCACGTTCAACTTGGTGTCCACCGGGAGCCCCCCACGTCCTTTTCTGCAAAGCTGCTTTTCCAGCCGGCCGGCCTCCAGCATGTACCGGTGCATGGGGTTGTTCCTCCCCAGGGGCAGGACTTTGTACTTCCCACTTCCCCTTGTGGAACTGCACGAGGCTCCCGCCTGCCCATTTCTCCAGCCAGTCCAGGTCCCTCTGGATGGCGGCGCAACCCTCTGGTGTATCAGCCGCTCCTCCTGCTGTCGAGATGTTAAAGGATAAAGTTAAACCCATTAGATATATGGAAATTGTTATGGTAGAATATAAATTGAACCGATCGGGTATATTGTTGTGAGCCATTGTATAGTCCCATCCTTACTGGGACTATGGATAGAAAAACTGGCAGCTAAAGATTTATCATTTAAACAATGTACCTTTGTCCGATAGGTAGGCTGTAGCCATCAAAAAGCAGGAGTGGAACTGAGAAATTGCTAACTCAGTTAGCCAACCCCGAAGAACCGCTTCGACTTGCCAAAAAGACTGTGACCTTAAAGGAAAGTTAATTGCGGCAGGGGGAGATTGAGACCACCGACTCACAGACCCTCTAACCCAATTCATACCACCGACTCAAAAGAAACAGGCGGAGTAATGAGATGGAGCATGCGTACTAATTTACATGCTAGGCGAACGGATTTTAACCAATCGATTAATAAAATAACAATGTCCATGCATTAGGAGGCTGAATACATTAATGCTTTGTGTATAAATAACCGTGGATTTGAAGACTTGGTGTGCTGTTTTGGGACAGGCACCCATACACGCGCATGTACGCAATAAAAGGAAATGCCTCCGCTCTGCGTGTGGATCGGCTCTTTGCACGCCAGGTGACAGACCCGGTTTTTGGGACAACACTCCCAGTCTTCCTTTTCTCACCAGCGCACCTGTAGAAGCCCTTCTTATGATTCTTCACATCCCTTGCCAAATTCAGCTC